>CM035848.1:61688732-63033107 GCA_020510985.1 Pholidichthys leucotaenia | reverse complement strand
ATCACATCTCTGATCTCTTGTGTTGTTATTTCTGCTGTTAGTTTTTCATTTTGTTGATTTCCTATTGATGGCAAGTCCAATGTGTCTAGAAATTTTTTGATATCTTTAGTATTTGTTTCTTCAGGTTGCGAGTATAGTTCTTGGTAGAAATTATGGAAAATTTCTTCGATGTTTTCTGGGTTAACTGTGGTTTTATTTGTGGTGGGGTCTTTAATCTTGTATACATTATTCATTGTTTGTTGTTTTCTTAACCGTTTTGCCAGCAGTTTTGTGGCTTTTGGCCCCGTTTCATAATATTTTTGCTTTAGATATCTATTTTTCCTTTCAATTTCATCCATTTGTGTTTCTTTTATCTTTGTTTTTTCTTCTTTAATTTCTTGATATATTTTTGGATCATTTGTGCTTTGATGTTTACGTTCTAATTCCCTTAGTCTCTCACATCTTTGTTCATACGCTTCCAGTTTAGTCTTATTTGCTTTTCCTGTTTCAACAATTAATTTACCCCTTAACACGGCTTTTAGTGCGTCCCATAGTATTGTTGGGTCCACTTCTTCATTGTCATTCTCTTGGATATATTCGTTTATGTTTATTTTTATTCTTTCTTTCATTTTCTCATCATTTAACAGTCCTACGTTAAGTTTCCATGTTGTTTGTCGTTTTCTATTGTTTAGATATATTTCCATATATATAGGATTATGATCTGATATTTCTGCCCCTCCAATCCAACAATTTCTCACCCTGTGTCTGTCACCTTCATTCATAAGGAAGTAATCTATTCTAGAGTGTACTTTATGGGCTGCTGAATAATGTGTATAGTCTTTTTCGAGTGGGTGTAGGTCCCTCCATATGTCTACCATACCCATTTCTGCCAGTGAGGTTCTTATGAACTTTGTTACATGTTTTTTTGTCTTCTTAACACTTGTTGTGTCAACTTCATGATCCATGACAGCATTTAAGTCTCCTCCACAAATTAGGACTCCTTCACTGTGTGTTGCTATGAGATCAAACAGATGTTGAAAAAAACCCTTGTCACTTTCTGGTGGGGCATAGATGTTCACTAATGTGATCTGCATACCATCTATTCTTCCCTTTATTATTACATACCTGCCTTCTTTATCCTGGATTTCCTGTTCACTTTCAAATTGTATTTTGTTTGAGATTAGTATCATAACCCCCCTTTTTGCTCCTCCCTTAAATGAACTGTAGTAGGAGTTCTTATAGCCAAATCTCTTTAGTTTCACATGTTCTGCCTTGCTCAAATGTGTCTCTTGCATAAATATAATTTCAGCTTTTTCCTTCTTGAATTTTCTTATTATTCTTTCCCTTTTAACAGGTGAGTTCAGACCATTCACGTTTAGTGTCATTATCTTAAGATTTTTACCCATATTCATGTTTTTCCATTTTTTTAACTTGTGCTCCTAGCCCCTTTAACAACAAAAATAACACATATTTATATAAAAACACATTAAAAAATCTCGACCTCCGTACTTTGGGCCTTTCTTCTGCCCACTGGTCCCTGTTGGTGGGTGGGGGGTTTGTCTTCACAGAGTGAAGGGCCCTCCCTAGACTTCTAATTACTATCAAAGTAATAGTCATAAGTCTAGAAATGTCCAACAAATATCACTTAAACCTCTCCTAGCCGTCTGTTTCTCTTTTACCTTGTCTTCTTGGCCTTCATTTCTTCTGTGCCTTTCTTAATCTTTGTTATGATCTAGGCTTTCAGTTGAAAGCCTTGTAGCTTGTCCTGGGCCCGCTGCTCTACGTCTCTCCCCCTTCTTCCGCCGTTCACTCGTCTCCACTCCGTCTGTCGTGGTGCGTTCAGGGCCGCCGCTGCTCCAGCCGTCTCCTTCGGCACGCTCACCTCAAGGCCCCGCTCCATCATATCCTGCGCTGCCTCTTCGGCCGTGTTGTAGGTTCTTGTGCCTTCCTCCCAATGAATCCTCATTTTCGTTAGCGGCGTTTGGAATCTAATTTTTTTCTCTTTCAGCGTTTTTTTAATATTGGCATATTTCTTCCGCTGCTGCACGATTTCTGTCGGGTAGTCATGGTCAAAAAATACCTGTTTGTCGCCGATTCGTATCTTTTTTTCCCATGCTTGCGTCAGGATTCTTTCCTTTATGTCATATTTCACAAAGTTTACCACAACTGACCTGGGTGGAGAGTTTGTTTTCGGGTTCTGTGCCGGTGTTCTGTGCGCCCGTTGAATCTGCAGATCCGTTTCTCCGGGTATTTCCAGTTCTTTTTTTAAGAACTGATCCATGAATTTTGTCATCGAGTTGCCTTCAATGCCCTCCGGAATTCCAAAGATGCGCATATTGCTTCGTCGGGATCTGCTCTCCAAGTCGTTTATTTTCTCCTGCATCCTCTGCGTTTGCGTCGTCAGGGTCTGTAGTTGTTCGTTTGCCTCGCTTTTCCAATCTTCTAGTTCCGAAATTCTGGTCTGCGCTTCTGTCATACACGCCCGCTGGGAGCGCAGCTCCTCCATGTTTTCCGTTAATTTACGCTCCATTTCTCTTCGGAGGTCCATGATTTCCTCCTTAATTTCTTTTTTCAGTTCCTCCTTAAGAGCCGCTAAATCCTGTTGTAGCTGTCGCTTGAATTCTCTCAACTCTTCACCCAAACTGGCGATGCCAGCGTTCATGTTGTCGAGTCTGGTGTCCTCCATTTTCACTGCTGTGGACATCTCGTTTTTTTGGGCTTTGCGTACAGCGGTTTTTCCTGCGTTGTTGGAGAGGAATTCTTCAATTTTGCCCTGTTTTTGTCCTTGTGCCCGGTTCCTTCGTGTTTTCATCCCTTAGTTTATTGATTCGTTTATGTCGAGTTGGCCATTTACCGATGATTTTTAATCCGGCTAGGGAGAGCTCTTTGTTTAAGTGTTATGTCTCTCCGCCATCTTCCCGGAAGTGTGAACCGCATCTTAAAGTGGTTAAAGTACTCTTGCAAGAGGTGCTGAACATTGCCTGGGACATGGTACGCTTGTAGTGTGAGCTCCACCAGCTTGTGGGGCATGGTTCCATATGCATTGGATATATCAAGCCACAGAACTGCAAGATCTCCATGATTGCGTTTTGCATCCTGCATTATCTTCGAGATGACACTTGTGTGCTCCACACACCTTGGAACTCCTGGGACTTCCCCCTTCTGAACGGAAGTGTCAATATACTTATTGCTCACCAAAAAGTTTATGAGCCTGCTTGCCAAAATTCCAAAGAACATCTTTCCCTCTACATTCAGAAGGGAAATGGTGCGGAACTGTTCGATGTCTGATGAGCTTTTCTCTTTGGGAATTAAACACCCCTCTGCAATGAGCCACTCATCTGGAAGGTGATTTGCTCTCCACATCACCTTCAGCAGCATCCAGAGCCTCCTTCTCAGCCTCTCACACTGTTTGTACACTTTGTATGGGATCCCATTGGGTCCTGGTGTTCAGCAGGCCTTTGCCCTTTTCAGGAAGTCATTGGCCTCCTTCCATGAAGGTTCTTGTTCAACAAACATGGATGTTGGCCCATCAAGGGTCATCAAGGCCTCCTTAATCTCCAGTTCTACGCCCCTTTCTGGATCGCTATGCATGCTGGAGAGGTACTCTTCTACCTCTTGTCTTGATGCCTGGAGTCGGCCAGATTGCTTGTCCACCAGGAGCTTAGACAAGTAGGAAAATTGATTTTTGGTAAACTGCTCCCTTTGCTTAGCCCGGCGTCTTCGGTCTCTTCTGTGGCACTCTGCTCGACATAAGATTTTAATGCACTCTCTCAGAGTGACCGAGATCTCCTTCAAAGCTTGTTTCTCCTCCTCTTCAGCTTGCACAGATATTTTCCTGAGCCTCCGGAGATCACCACAAAGTTGTTTAATCTCCTTAATCCTGCGGTATTCCCCCTGTTGTGCAGGTCTTAATTGAAAGAGACTTGTTTGTTTCACTCCAAAACGCTCAGCACCAAAGTTCCAGATTATCCTCGCCATTGCCTTCATTTTCCGATTCAGCTCCCCTGCCAGAACATGCTCCAACACCTCATCCACTTCACAGTTAAATCTCTCCCACTCCTTCTTTGCTTGAGCTGCTGGCCAGTTGATTGCCTGCTTCACTGCCTTGTGGCTATCTTGAAGTTGCTGCTTGATGTTCCCGCTCTCCCCATACGATCCTCCCAGCAATACGTCAAGGGTGGTGTTTCCCATGCTCTCGCTACTATGTGCCTGGAGATTCTGGGTACTGTTGTTGGCTACCGGTCCCAGCCTCTCCTCCGTCTCACCAGGTTGCCCTGTGCGTTGCACACTGCTAGAGTGTAGGCAACCCATCTTTGCCTGAAGGATCTTACGGCCTTTCATGTTTCATTATTATGCTATAGAAAAGACAAACCCCAAGAGAAACACACATTGCTGAAGTGAGTAATTGTAACAGGTAACTTCAGCAGATGGCTATAGTAAATTGATACAATCAAATAGAATAATGCAAATTATGAGAAACACATATTGATAAATCTAAATTTAAATAAGTAAAATGTACTAGTGAAATACACTACCGTTCAAAAGTTTGGGGTCACCCAGACAATTATTTTGTGTTTTCCATGAAAAGTCGCACTTATTTACCACCATGAGTTGTAAAATGAATAGAAAATATAGTCAAGACATTGTCAAGGTTAGAAATGATGATTTGTATTTGAAATAATAATTTTTTCCAGATACTCAACCTGCTCAAAGGAAGGTCAGTTTTATAGCTTCTCTAACCAGCTAAACTGTTTTCAGCTGTGCTAACATGATTGCACAAGGGTTTTCTAATCATCTATTAGCCTTCTGACGCAATGAGCAAACACATTGTACCATTAGAACTCTGGAGTGATAGTTGCTGGAAATGGGCCTCTATACACCTATGTAGATATTGCACCAAAAACCAGACATTTGCAGCTAGAACAGTCATTTACCACATTAGCAATGTATATTAGATATTAGATTGTATTTCTGATTAGTTTAAAGTTATCTTCATTGAAAAAAACAGTGCTTTTCTTTCAAAAATAAGGAAATTTCTAAGTGACCTCAAACTTTTGAACGGTAGTGTATCTTAAGTTATTAGACAGTTAATTAACATCAACACTGCAAATATTGCCAACCACAGCAACCGTTAATTCAGCACAACCCAATCATAACGGTCAGTGCAGGAACGGTTGGCTAAGGTTGTTGTTGATATCAAGCAAAACAAAATGTCAGAAACACAGACGGCTCAAAGGATACACACAACAAACTATCAATTAATCATTTCAGGTTATTATGCAGTTATTAGGCTTTAGCATCACAAGTACACAGTAGCTATCCACCATATTCGTAGCCACCATGATGCCTTGCGTGAATTATGTGCGTAACTTCTGGTACTAGTTTAGAAAGTGGGGTTGTCAGAAACGGGACACTTTTACTTGTTAAAAACAATGACTTCGGCATCAAAAATGTGGGAACACGGCCTTTTGCACCTCAAAAAGAGTAACATAATCATACCACTTCCCACAACTATGGAGGGATGGGAAGATGACCTTAAAAAGTGGCCTGGCAGGCAGTAGCTCTGTTAGTTAGCTCTGCTGCTAAAATGCTAATGCTGTAAACAAATAGAAGCTCTGAGATATATCAGTGTTTCCATCGCAATAAAGTTGGTTGCATTTTGTTAAAATATGTTAGACATAATCAAATTTACCTTAGAGCAGATGTAGAATCTAATCAGAGCCACAAAGAACCACAACACCGTGCTTGGGTGTTTTAATGTCGGGGTAAATACAGACAGCTGCAGTTCATTTTACCTCGAAATTAAAATGCTCATACTGTTGTCATGCCGTGAATGCTTATTTAACTTAACACATACAGACCTTTTCTGACAATTGTTCAAAATTTTATTGATCTACTGTATATTTTGTGATAATTTAAAGATTTAAAGATGAATGCATGCTGAAACTGCTGATATTAAGTCCAAATTGTTCCAAGGCAGTGCGATGAATGCAAAAAAAAACAAAAAAAAAAAAACAACCCACACCTATTTGATATCTTTCTTAAATCGTTAAGCCTTAGGAAGCAAACTGTTACTATTTTTTATTTATTATTTTACTTCTTGCAGCCTTGCATCTGGTGACATATATAAACGTCAGATCTGTGGCATTCATACAAGTGAAAACATACCTGGTGCTGTTGTGTCTGTACCACCGATCACATGAACAGTCCTTTTTAGTTTTCAGTGCATGATCTATGCATTGCTGTTGAAGCCAGCACGGATTCAGCTGAGGTTTAGGAGTCTCACACCATGAACAGCAGCAAGTACCAGAACTATGCGAAAACATTCAAAAATACATACAAAAACTACAAGTTCTGAAATTAGCTGCCACTTGACTGCAAAACAGGTACGTGGACTATACATTAAAACAAATTCAAAACACTTTTAAAAATGCTATTTTAAATGCCCCTTGGAAGTCTTGCTGACTGATTTAATACAGCTTCAGCCGAAACCGGAAGTTGCACCCATAATCGTTTCTACAGCAGCACCCTCAGGAATAAGGTGGATATAACCGCTAATTCAGCTCAGCATAATTTTAACGGTCAGCAGAGGGGTGGTTGACAATGGTAAATTGCTAACATTAAACAGAAATATCTCTATGAAAAATATCTTTCCTGCTCTTGTGCTTAGCTAAGTCAGTTATAAATCAGCGATAAGTACCTTTTTTTTATGTTTATAGCTATAAATAACATAAATGATTACCTTTTTGAGAAAAGGGAAAAAATATCAAGAGAGAGCTAGGAGACGTGCACGTCTTGTTCACTCACTTATATTCAGTGTGAGTTGCACACGAGCTCCCCTCTTCTGGAAAGCTAAGATCTAACGTAACTGACAAAGCACAGACAGAAGTGAATTAGGTCTAATCAAGACATATAATCAAATGATTTCAACCTATTATACTAACAATTACCTAAAAGACACAGTCTAGTGGTTATAAGTCCCCTATAAAAACAAATCTACATTGTATAAAATAGTATCTTATGCCCTTTTTTCTACAAACAGCTTTCATTGTCTTACAATTTCATGTCAAAATCTTTTCACCCACTCCTCCTTCAAACACCGGAATCCATGACTAGGCCCAACCCACATAGCACAAAGCTAATAGTGGGTAGCGCTGCATTAAACAGCATCAGTCCTGTGATCAAAAGACTCACCAGTTGAAGGACATGCCCAGTTGTATGCACGGTGGCCCAGGATAATGACTGAAACTGCATCAGTCCTTAAAAGCAGTTTAATGGTAAAACCCATCATAATTTGAGTCAAATTTTCAAAGCAGGTAACCCAAAAATACTAACTGGCCAGAGGCTAACTTCAGTTAGGCCAGAGAGTCCTGATTGGTTCAACAATACTCACATGCTAGTGGCTGTACATACAGTATCTACGTCACCAAAAATGCTTTGTTTAAACTCACCTTTTTTTAAGGGGCGGGGCCTAGCTGAAACTTTACAGCAAAAAACAGACACGAGACATTTGAGTGATTTTGCTGTTGTAATTCATAAAAAACATGTTACAGACATGTTAACAAGAAAAAAAAAGTTTTTTGGCAGAGTGTCACTTAAACCTTAACCACTTACAACTGCATTTTAAATGCATAATGCAAGTAAATTGTGAAAGTGGAAGCAAATTGCTAACCCAGAAGTTAAAGTCAACAAAGATGGGACTGAAAAAAAAAGAACAGCAAGCTCTGAATGCCTGTCTTTTGCATAAGTGCAGAGTTTTTTAGTGTTGTCCCAAGCCCACTTTACTATGAAGATTTAACCAGGGGTGGGTTTCAACTAGTTACATTTACTAAAGTTTGTACTTAAGTAACTTTTTCAAAAAATTGTGTTCACCTCAGTCATTTTACTGCAGGATATTTTTTTACTTTTACTTAATTACATGTGAGGTAAAAACTGCTCTTTTGCTCAAGTACATTTGGATGCATTGATTGAGTTCATTTTGAGTTCATTGATTTAAAGCTAGAAATGTTCTTGTTTATACTTTAATAACTTATTATTACCAGAAATGACAGTGTTATGTCTGGAAATGAGTGTGGACACATCCATGTGTTGGGGTTAGCTTTTTTGAAGGTTGGCACAATAGGGTGGTACAGAACAGTGTGTGGTTAGTAGTAGGTAAGGTGCCAAGAGAGAGGGCTGGCCCTGGGCAGCTGTGTAATATACTCTGCGGCGTCATGACGTTACATGTGCGTACGTGCTACCACAGTGTAATGCATCGTGCTATTTCACATACACCACATTTACTCCCCCCTTGAGAAGCTTAGAACATTACACCCATACAAATTAGCCTTAGCAAGGGCAGCAAGTCAAACATACATATTAGCCTGTCATCTAATGTAGAATTGAACATATACCAAGCCAAGCCAAGCCAGCTTTATTGTCATTCAATCCATACAGCCAATCATGTACAGTAGAACGAAATTACATTTCTCTTATCTACAATGTTAATCACATCTAGACTCAGAGGGGTTGCTGCCATGCAAGACGCCACTACAGATTTCCCTCATCTGTTCCATTATTGCTGAGCACCAAGCTGGATGGCAGGAAGTTCCACTTTTACATGGTCTTTGGGATGACCCGGCCGGGATTTGAACCCAGGCCTCTTGGATGTGGGCCGGATGCTCTACCAACTAGGCCACCACTCTACTGGTGGCCTAGTTGGTAGAGCATATGCGGTGTGCATATGCGAATTAGCATACCGCATAGGAGCATAGGAACGGCTTATATAGGAACACTCTCTTGTTAGCTTATTGGGTTAATGTCATGATGCAGAGCAGGGTCAGGGAACCATGCTCACGCTCTTTTGATTATTCTGGTTATCTTCTGCATTTCTCCACTTCTGTTTAATATTTTATATGTATGATGTCATCTGAGTTTGCTTGCTGTTTTTGTTTAGAGTTTTCTGGGTTTAGTATCTTAGATTGGTCATTATAGTCTGGTGTACTTATTATTATATATTCTGGTTTTTGGACTCAATCCTATTTTCACCTCCACCTGTGGTTCTCCGTTCTCGTAGTGGTATTCATGATTATCTCCAGCACCTTTAGCATTTCTTGTTTGTATTTTATCTTGTCCTCGATGGATTATTTGTTCCTGGAGTCTTTTCTCATTTTGTGTTTATGTTCTCATGTGCTTTTGTTTTGATGGTGCGCTGTGTTTGTTTCTTTGGCAGCTCCAGTTCACTCCTAGCACAGCTGTCATTAGTTTGGTCTGACTACTCCCTGCTCTTGTGACCCACACCTGTCTTTAGTTGCAATCATTCCTCTGGTCCTATTTAAGGGTGGCGGTGTCTCCACTCAGGGTCGCGTCCTAACCAAGTTCAGATGTTATTCCACGTCCGCTCTCACTCTGAATCCTGCTCACCTAAGTTCTGTAAGTGCTTTGTTCTTTGTATATTTTTGTGTCCTTTACTAAATTCCGCGTGGGAAGACATCAAGGCAGGCCAGTCTTGTCGCTGATGGGGTAGGCCTTACCCTCTTCTGTGTCCTGTGTGACTGTGGACTGGAGCTCCTGTGTTGAGGTGACAGCTTGAGGATGCTCGTGCTGTGTGAGGTCCAGCTCCGGGTCCTGTGTGGATGTGGTCTGGAGCTCCTGCGGCGGCTCCGATTCTACAGGGTTCTGCTCGTGTGCAGTGCGAAGCAGGGAGTGGCTACATCCACGTCTAAGTGCAGTGGACTCGGGCCGTCTTCAGTCAAACTGAGCTTACCCCTGGGTCAGCATGCTGTGGTGCCTTGCTGTCCCGTGACGTCTACTTTGGGGCCGCCGTGAAGGGATGTGGGGTTGAAGGGCTGATCAGCCGGGGCAATGGCTTGTACTAGTGGAGCTGAATGTGGGGTGTGCAGGTCAGGGCCTGCTAGCTGTGGCATTACCTGGGCATCCTCCAGGACCCCACCCACCCCCAGCACAGACTGTTCACACTTCTACCCTCAGGCTGGAGGTACAGAAGTGTGAAATGCAGGACAACCAGACTGAAAAACTCCTTCTTTCCCACTGCCATCAGTCTCCTGAACAAATAACAACTCCCAAACTCCGCAACACAGCTTTGCAAATAGGAACTCACACACTGGCTGCTAAATTTGCACATTGCTCACCTGTACAGCAGATATAGTCTCACCCGTTTGATGTCCATATCATTTCTGCTGCTAATTATCATGCACAGTCTACTGGTACTATCATTACAGAGCACCGGGTGCTAATTTGTAATTTGTAATTATACACTGCTCGTTGCACAATGCTCTTTGTACACTGTACATAGGTTTATGCCATCTTAGGTTCACATCAGGTTGCACAATGCTCATTTGCACACTGTACATAGGTTTATGCCATCTCAGGTTTACATCATCTCTGATATTGTAGAGGGTGTAAGGAAAGGATGTGGAGGCTAGGCACGAGCGTAGGTCGACACAGGTTCTTTATTGACCCTCTAACATAAATGCATCCGGTGGACCCCAGCGTTGCTTGCTGGAGCCGGGTGTCTGGTAGGAGAGTCCTTTCAACTCTCTCTGCATTCTCTTAAATAGACCCAGTAGTATGCACAAAGAGCTGGGCTAGTGCATTATGCTTGTGTGTGACACATTAACATAACACTTGCTACATTCCTGTACAAAGAGAATGTGTGACACATTAACATAACACTTGCTACCTTCCTGACCATACATTCTCCCCCCCTGCCCTCATTGTCTGTCAAGTTACTCCTTGGGGAGCAACCCCCTTCAGTCCATTGTTCTGCCCCTCTTCCTGCTTCTGGGTGTGAGAGGAATGTCCACCCGCTGTGTCTAGTGTCACCACACAACGCCTCCCCCGAACGCCCAGAAAGGGCTGTGACCCCCGTGTCATTTGGGCTCAAGTCGACACCAGAGGAGGCTGCAGAGGGGGGTTGCCGCTCCGGTCGAACTGTCTGCTGGTGAGGAGTGTCGGAGGGCATGTAAATCTGTGGGAGGAAAGGGGAAGGGGTGAAAAACACTATCTGCTCCACTCCAAGTTTCAACACGTGACGGCCATGGTTTGTGGGCGCACAGGGTCCAGTGCGCGTCGTGCGTAATGGAACAAACCGGCGATCGGCCGGTGTTAGGGAGTGAGGTGCGGGAAGAACAATGTGGAGGAGGAGGGGGAGGTGGATGGGAATAAGTGAGTGCCAGCCCAAGACGTCAAAAGTGTCTGGGCCGCGCAAACATTGCGTGTGGATCCGCCATGTTGAGGGACTTTCTCAGTAAACCTGGCGATGATCTGCAGCGGCTGTGAAAAAAAATTAAGTCTCTGACTCCTCTTCCAGCTCAGTCCTGTGAGGATGTGGGGAAGGTGAACCCACCAAATTCCCTGAGGATGCGTAGCGGCTGTGAAAAAAAAACCCCTGAAGCTGTTTTGAGGGACTTGGCAGTTTGGCTTTAGGTGCGGAAGCAGCCCTAAAGTTATCAGGGAAAGCAATCAGGTAAATTCCCGTTGTGCGCCTTGGCTGAGAAACCCATACAAAGTCCCATGTGTGGGCTGTATGTCTGCTTCAGGTGCGTGAGCAACCCTAAAGGTTCCGAGGATGGCGATCGGCCGTGTTTCTCGGGCATGTGCAGCGGCGGAGGACAATGTATAAATCTGTGGAGCCGGTTTGTCCCTGGTGCGTGGCACATGCCTGGTGCAGTGACCACATAGCTGGAAGTTGCGCTGTCCTCGTAATGCTGTGGTGTGCGCTCAGGGCTTCCGTGCACTGGAAAGTCTGCTGTCGGGAGGTGAGTCAGGGTCAGGGAGCTTGATGGAAATCAACACAGATGGCGCCGATGATCTTCCCCATTCAGGTTGTTTTTGTGCGTTGCTCGTGTCGCTGATCCTCGTGCATCTCGGTCACAGTGCCGCACTCTCCGTCCAGCCCTTGAGGTCGCCATCGTGGAGAGAGGATAAGGCGCGTGCGCTCTAGTGTGGATGCGAAGGATGTAGGTGATCCCCGGTCTCTGGAATCCACAGTGCGGTGAAAGTGAGCAGACGGTCATCCCATGTCAGGTCACCATGTGGTGTGCGGCATAAGGGAGAGACAGTTCATCTCCGTCAGGTCACCAATGTGGAGAAAAAGGAGTCCACAGCATGGCGAAAGGGAGAGATAGTCCATTTCACGTCAGGTCACCAGTGTAGAGGGTGTAAGGGAAGGATGTGGAGGCGAGGCACGAGCGTTGGTCAACATAGGTTCTTTATTGACCCTCTAACATAAATACAGCCGGTGGACCCCAGCGTTGCCCGCTGGGGCCGGGTGTCTGGTAGGAGAGTCCTTTCAACTCTCTCTGCATTCTCTAAAATAGCCCCAATGGTATGCACAAAGAGCTGGGCTAGTGCATTATGCTTGTGTGTGACACATTAACATAACACTTGCTACCCTCCTGACCATACATTCACCCCCCCCCTGCCCTCATTGTCTGTCAAGTTACTCCTTGGGGAGCTACCCCCTTCAGTCCATTGTTCTGCCCCTCTTCCTGCTTCTGGGTGTGAGAGGAATGTCCACCCGCTGTGTCTAGTGTCACCACAATATCAACCACTATCACTTCAGTCATCCAGTGAATTTTCAAATTCATTCCTCATGTCTGATTGCGCTAACTGCTTTAACTGTCCAAACTGCCTAGGGTGTGTTATTAGTACTCATTAGTTTGAGTATTTAGTATCAAGGTTGTCATGGCGGCCTCTGGGCCGTCATTGGCGTCATTAACTCCAGCTGCGCACAGATCCACAGGTGTTAATCAGCAGCTGTTAAAAGCCAGCGTTGCTGACAGCCCGGCACGGAGTCGTCTGTCCTCCTCGTCGGAGAAAGAACCTGAACTCCGCTCTCTGGCCTCGTCAAGGTATTCTCTTGTCTCGTCAGAAACTGTCTCATCAAAAACTGTCTCGTCAAAAACTGTCTCGTCAGAAACTATCTCGTCAGGAACTTCTCTGGATTCGTCGGGAACTTCTCTGGCCTCGTCAAGAACTTCTCTTACCTCGTCAAGAACTTCTCTTACCTCGTCAAGGACTTCTGTTCAGAGTCAAGCACGTAAGAGAACTGTATGCTATTCAACTCCTAACCTCTACCCCTGTGCACAGGTGGACTCCCTTGGCGGCGGACCTGCGTCCCCAGCTGACGGGGTTACGCCAGCACGTTCACGTAGCGGTTCGCTACCACCACGACTACCGGTATGTCTTGCTCCACAAATCCCTGAATTATTACTGTATCAGTTGCAGGAGTACTGGCCACCGTTACCGGTGGAGTTTTCGTCATCAGTATCTGTTGTGTCATCGTCACCACGTTCAGTGGAATCACTCACCTCGTCATCATCTGGATTGTCCTCGTCACCACGTTCTGTGGAATCACTCGTCTTGTCATCATCTGGTTTGTCATCGCCATTACGTTCTGTGGAATCACTCGCCTTGTCATCATCTGGGTTGTCATCGTCCCGGTCTGTGGTGTCACAGCCGGAGTCATTGGAAGAACTGTCCTTGCCACAGTCACGGGTGGAAGCCTCTGCACGTTCACGGACGCCTTCACCTCCACGTTGCACGGCCGCTGGTTCTCAGCAGGACGTAACCTGCGCTTCTCCCAAGTAAGCCTTACTACTGATAGCTTGTCACTTGTGTGGGACAAAAGTAATTGTTTGTGCTTATATGTTCCAGGGTTGCCAGGTCTCCGTCCAGGGTGCTCAGCTCCAGTGACCAGGACACTATCCACGCTCTCACACTTGCACTACACACCCTTTCAAAAACACTAATTTGCCCGTGTCAGTGTCTGTCTCCTGGGTCCCGAAACATGTCAGTACGACTCCGTCACGTTGACCCAGCGGACAGCTCACTGTCGCGCTTTATTAACACTCTTAGCGCCCGGGTAGATTTGCTAGCCCACCAGCAGACAGTAATCTTAACCCAATTAACCTTAATTAATGGTCGGCTGGATCGTTTGGAGGGACACCAAACGTTTCCCCCGACCGCAAATAGCTCAGCCCCTGCAGGCTTAGCGTCAGGACAAGCTAACTCCTCCTCGTCCTCTCGCCTCACTCCTATTCCTACACCTGCCCGGTTCAGCGGAAAACTCGGGGAAGCCCGAGGATTCATTTTACAGTGTGAATCAGTTTTTCTGCGTGTGCCAGGGGATTTTTCTCTCGACTCTAGCCGGATAGGCTATGTCATAAATTTGCTGGCAGGTAGAGCCTTAGACTGGGCATATTCGATCATGGCTAGACCTAGCTATTCCCTGCTTTCCTACCAGGAGTTTGTGTCTGAATTTCTGTCTGTATTTGATCACACGGATAGGGGAGAGGTGTTGACAGAACGTTTTTTAAGCCTACAGCAGGGAAAGAGATCAGCTGCAGATTACGCCATTGACTTCCGGGTCCTGGCCGCAGAGATTGGGTGGGGGGAGCCATCTCTTTGTGGTATTTTTCTACGTAGTCTCAACGACGAGCTAAAGGATGAGTTAGCGGCACGGGATAAACCAGGTAACTTGCAAGATTTAATTGCCTTAGCTGTTAGTATCGATAGCAGGTTAAGAGAACGGGCGGCTGGTCGGCGAGTTACTTCCCGTCCAGTTAAACCCCGCCCTCGTGTCCCTGACTCTCTTCCTCTCGCTTTACCTGCGTCACAGAAGGCCCCGGATCGGGGAGCCATGATTATTGGTCATTCTAAGGTGTCAGCAGCTGAGAAACAACGCCGTAGGGATCAAGGCCTGTGTTTCTATTGTGGGAAGGAGTCACATGGGGTTTCTGAATGTCCTAGTAAGTTAAAAGGGAAGGCCCGTGGATCGCAGTAGGGGGATTCATGGGCAAGAATTCAGAGGAACCCCTTACTTGTTGTCATTTACCCCTCAGACTCATTCATACTCACACAGAACACTCCACACTAGCGTTAGTTGATTCTGGAGCTGAGCAGAATTTCATTTCTAGAGACCTGGCAACCCGGTGGGCCTTAGCTGTCAGACTTTAGAACCCCCTGTCAGATTGATCACCCTGTCTAAGGCGTCTTTGACCACCATTAACCTTCAGACAGCTCCTGTGTCTATAATTGTCTCAGGGAATCACAGGGAGGAAATTCAGTTCTTAGTGCTGCCCGTTTCTTCTTCGCCCGTTATTCTGGGGTACCCCTGGCTACGCCTACATAACCCTACCATTGACTGGCAAGCTGGGAGAATAACGGCATGGAGTACGTTCTGCCTTAGCGCCTGTCTCCAATCAGCGGCGTGCGCCCCATCCGTTAAGGTGCCTCTGCCCGATTCATCTCCACCGGATTTATCTAAGGTGCCTGAGGTTTATCACGATTTGGGGCAAGTGTTCAGCAAATCTCGGGCGTTGTCTTTACCCCCCCCCTCATCGTCCGTATGACTGCGCCATCAATCTGAAGGCTGGGGCCCCTCTGCCTGCTAGCCGCCTTTATAGCCTATCAGCCCCGGAGCGCGAGGCTATGGATACGTACATTAAGGAGTCCTTGGCCTCTGGTATCATCCGCCCGTCGTCTTCAGCAGTGGGGGCCGGATTTTTCTTTGTTGGTAAGAAGGACGGTTCACTACGCCCCTGTATTGACTTCCGGGGACTGAATGAAATAACAGTCAAGGATAAATATACTCTGCCCTTGATGAACACTGCGTTTGACTCCCTCCAGGGGGCATCCTGGTTTACTAAACTGGACCTTAGGAATGCCTACCATCTAGTGCGCATTAGAGAAGGGGATGAGTGGAAGACGGCTTTCCGGACCCCCAGCGGTCATTTTGAGTACCTGGTAATGCCGTTTGGATTAACTAACGCCCCAGCCGTCTTCCAGCGTTTGATTAACGATGTACTACGGGATTTTTTGAACTCGTTTGTTTTCGTTTATCTTGATGACATCCTCATCTTCTCCCGCACACTAGAGGAGCATCGGGTGCATGTCCGCAGGGTATTACAGCGCCTCCTGGAGAACCAGCTGTTCGTCAAGGCCGAGAAATGTGAGTTCCACACTGATCAGACCTCCTTCCTTGGATTTATTATTGCTCGGAACCAGGTGCTTCCTGACCCTGCCAAGGTCAAGGCAGTGGTGGAATGGCCTGCACCCACCTCCAGAAAGCAGCTTCAAGGGTTCATGGGGTTTGCTAATTTCTATAGGAGGTTCGTGCCCAACTTTGGTAATATTGCCCGTCCCTTGACTGCTCTCACCTCCCCTAAGATTCCATTTTGCTGGAGTAAGGAAGCAGCCGGTGCGTTTGAGAAGCTCAAGAGGGAGTTCGCCTCGGCCCGAGTTCTTACCCAGGTGGACCCGAAGCTTCAGTGCTTGGTGGAGGTGGACGCGTCTGATGCGGGAGTTGGAGCAGTACTCTCCCAACGATCTCCTGTGGATGGTAAGATTCGCCCTTGTGCTTTTTTCTCTCATCGTCTCTCCCCTGCAGAGAGGAACTACAGCATCGGGGACAGGGAGTTACTGGCTGTAAAATTGGCCTTGGAAGAATGGAGACATTGGCTGGAGGGGGCCGCTCAGCCATTCGTGGTTTGGACTGATCACCGTAACCTGGAGTACCTCAGGACGGCTAAGCGCCTGAATGCACGCCAGGCTCGCTGGTCCCTCTTCTTCGGCCGGTTTAACTTTACCATCACGTACCGGCCGGGAAGCAAGAACGGTAAGCCGGACGCTCTCTCCCGGCAGTTTGACGCCTCATCCTCCGAGGACCAGGAGACCCCTATCCTGCCGCCTTCCTGCGTCGTGGGTGCCCTGTCCTGGGGAATCTGCAAGACGGTTCGCCAGGCCCAGAAGACCGAACCGGATCCCGGGGGGGGGGGGGGCGGGCCGCTTGTTCGTTCCACGCGCTGTCCGAGGCAAGGTGATTGAGTGGGGTCACGCTTCCAAGTTGGTTTGTCATCCTGGAGTGGGTCGGACCGTGGATCTTCTCCAAAGGACCTTCTGGTGGCCAGGGTTGCGGAAGGACGTGGTTGGCTACATCCGGGCCTGCGCTCAGTGTGCCACCGGGAAGACGACATCATCTCCCCCGGCGGGCTTACTTCATCCGTTACCGGTTCCTTCACGCCCCTGGTCTCATGTAGCGATGGATTTTGTGACTGGGTTACCCACTTCAGATGATTACACCACAGTGTTAACCATTGTTGACCGGTTCTCTAAGGCGGCCCACTTTGTGCCACTTCGGGGTCTGCCTTCGGCCCAGGAGACTGCGGACCTCCTGGTGCAACACGTGGTCCGGCTTCATGGCATCCCTGCGGATATTGTGTCTGATCGAGGACCCCAGTTTGTATCTCAAGTTTGGAAGGCCTTCTGCACGGCACTAGGAGCCACTGCCAGCCTCTCTTCTGGTTATCACCCCCAAAGTAATGGCCAGTGCGAAAGGGCTAATCAGGAGCTGGAGGCCGCCCTCCGTTGTGTCATCTCCTCCTGCTCATCCTCCTGGAGCAAGTTCCTGCCCTGGATTGAGTACGCTCACAACGCCACGATCTCCACAGCCACGGGCGTCTCCCCGTTTAAAGCTTCTTGTGGGTTTGATCCTCCGTTGTTTCCTGAGGAGGAGAAGGAGGTAGCGGTTCCTTCAGTCCAGGCAAATATTAAGCACTGCCGGCGAGTTTGGCTCCTCGCTCGCCAAGCTTTGTTGAAGACCACTAAACGTAATATCCAGGTGGCCAACCGGCATAGGAGACCCGCCCCGGACTATAAGGTGGGTCAGAAGGTTTGGTTGTCAACCCGGAATATTGGTGTGCCGGCTGAAAAACGTAAGCTTACTAAACGCTTCATTGGTCCCTACACCATTAATCGTATTGTTTACCCTGTGTCTGTGCGCTTGTCTCTCCCCTCTTCGATGCGTATCTGCCCCACCTTTCATGTCTCCCAGGTCAAGCCGTACGTCTCTGACCCCCTGTGCCCTGCTCCCGCGGCACCCCCACCCCCAAGGATGATCGATGGCCATCCGGCCTGGGGGGTGACTGCCATCTTGGATGTTCGCAGGCGGGGTCGTGGCCTTCAGTATTTGGTGGACTGGGAGGGTTTTGGACCGGAGGATCGGTCTTGGATTCGCCCAGCATTGATCCTGGATAAGCAGCTGATTCGCGACTTCCACCGGGCGAATCCAGGTAGGATTGGGCAGGTGCCTGGAGGCACTGCTAGAGGGGGGAGTACTGTCATGGCGGCCTCTGGGCCGTCATTGACGTCATTAACTCCAGCTGCGCACAGATCCACAGGTGTTAATCAGCAGCTGTTAAAAGCCAGCGTTGCTGACAGCCCGGCACGGAGTCGTCTGTCCTCCTCGTCGGAGAAAGAACCTGAACTCCGCTCTCTGGCCTCGTCAAGGTATTCTCTTGTCTTGTCAGAAACTGTCTCGTCAAAAACTGTCTCGTCAGAAACTGTCTCGTCAGGAACTTCTCTGGATTCGTCGGGAACTTCTCTGGCCTCGTCAAGAACTTCTCTTGCCTCGTCAAGAACTTCTCTTACCTCGTCAAGGACTTCTGTTCAGAGTCAAGCACGTAAGAGAACTGTATGCTATTCAACTCCTAACCTCTACCCCTGTGCACAGGTGGACTCCCTTGGCGGCGGACCTGCATCCCCAGCTGACGGGGTTACGCCAGCACGTTCACGTAGCGGTTCGCTACCACCACGACTACCGGTACGTCTTGCTCCACAAATTCCTGAATTATTGCTATATCAGTTGCAGGAGTATTGGCCACCGTTACCGGTGGAGTTTTTGTCATCAGCATCTGTTGTGTCATCGTCACCACGTTCTGTGGAATCACTCACCTCGTCATCATCTGGATTGTCATCGTCACCACGCTCTGTGGAATCACTCGCCTTGTCATCATCTGGATTGTCATCGTCACCACGCTCTGTGGAATCACTCGTCTTGTCATCATCTGGATTGTCATCATCCCGGTCTGTGGTGTCACAGCCGGAGTCTCTGGAAAACCTGTCCTTGCCACAGTCACGGGTGGAAGCCTCAGCACGTTCACGGACGCCTTCACCTCCACGTTGCACGGCCGCTGGTTCTCAGCAGGACGTAACCTGCTCTTCTCCCAAGTAAGCCTTACTACTCGTAGCTTGTCACTTGCGTGGGACAAAAGTAATTGTTTGTGCTTGTATGTTCCAGGGTAGCCGGGTCTCCGTCCAGGGTGCTCAGCTCCAGTGACCAGAACTCTATCCACGCACTCACACTTGCACTACACACCCTTTCACTCTAATAAAGATTATTGTTCACTAATTTGCCCGTGTCAGTGTCTGTCTCCTGGGTCCCGAAACATGTCAAAGGTGTGCTTAAGTGGCATGTGTACACACAGCGGCCTCTCTCCTCTCTTTGGTTTTTTCTCTTTTTTTCTCATTATTTTTCGTGTTTTGAGCTACTTAGTGTTGTTAAATTGTTTAATGTACAAGCTACAGTCGCCACAGCCTTCTGGAGATAAGGAAATTGGCCAAAGATAACATCTTGGATCTGAGCATTAGAGAGGAGCTCTGTGGCCTAGGGATTTTCCACCAGCCCTCCACATCCTTGGACTCGACTACCGTGCCCCATCCCAGATGGAGACGCCGTAGACGGTGTGAACAAAGACAAAAGAAAGATAAACAAGAGATAAACGCGGAGAGATCAGAACGAAGCTAACTGCTAACCCGCACAAACCCCCGATTCCTTCACTGATTCTGGCCAATGTGCGCTGACTAGAGAACAAAATAAACCACACACAGCTCCTGAGATCCACACGACGTGATGTGCAGAACTGCTGTGTTTTCATCTTTACGGAAACGTGGTTAAATGACAATATACCAGACTCTGTCATTTGGCTAGCTGGGCTAACATGCTATCGTAGTGACAGAGTGCTAATGATAGGAGGGAAAACCCAGGGTGGAGGCATATGTGTTTACATCAGTGATGCCTGGTGCCATGACTCAGTTGTTGTCCACAGTCATTGCTCTCCCTTAGTGGGGTTTATGATCATCAAGTGCAGACCCTTTTACACAACTAGAGAAATTTCATCTGTTCTACTTGCCGCCATGTCTGTCCCGCCCGTCGGTGCCAGCGAGAGAGTGAAAGTACTCTATTATTATTAGGCTATAAGTGAGACACAAACAGCGCATCCAGATGGATTTCTCATCACAGCAGGAGACTTCAACCATGCAAATTTAAAGGCCCTCCTAACAAAACTGTATCAACATGTAAACTTTGCAACAAGAGGTGAGAACCTGCTGGATCTGGTGTACACAATCCATAAGAATACACCCCCCCCTCCCGGGCCTCTCTGATCACATCACCATCCTGTCAAGGCTGGCATATTAACCTAGAGTGAAAGCTGTCAGACCAACAAAAAAGCAGGTACATGTGTGGCCAGAGGGGTCCTCTGATGCTCTGAAAGATTGCTTCTGCACCTCAGACTGGGACATTTTCAAGCATGCAGCCACTCACAATGGACACACAAACCTAGAGGAGTACACTGAGGTTGTTGTGACATACATAGCCAAATGCATTGATGATGTCACTCACTGCAAGACCATCACTGTTCGTGCTAACCAGAAGCCATGGTTGACAGCAGAGGTCTGCAGGCTCCTGGGGGCTCGAGACGCAGCCTTCAGGGCTGGCGACACTACAGGACTAACAACAGCTAGGGCCAACCTGTCCCGTGGCATCAAGGAGGCAAAACGACAATACAGCAAGAAAATATCCGGACACTTCAGCAACACCAGAGATGCACATTCTCTCTGGCGTGGCATACAGACCCTCAACAACTATAAACCTCCACCTCAGACCTGTCCAATTGACATCACACTGCTCAACAACCTAAATGACTTCTTTGGCCGAATTGAAGCACAAAACAGCATACCAGCACAGAAGACCGCTCCTCCTCTGGACGAGCAGGCCTTGAGTCTGGATCCAGCTAGCGTGACGAGGACCCTCTGCAGGATCAACCCATGCAAGGCAGCTGGCCCAGACAACATACTGGGTCGCGTCCTGAAGGACTATGCAGAGGAGCTTAAGAATGTCCTGGCCAACATCTTCAACATCTCCCTGTCTCAAGCTGTTGTCCCCACATGCTTCAAGACTGCCACCATAATACCGATCCTAAAGAAGCCCGTCCCATCCAGTTATAATGATCACCGGCCGATAGCATTGACCCCCACTATAATGAAGTGCTTCGAGTGGGTAGTCATGCAGAACATCTGTCAAACAGATCCACAGAAGATGCCATCGCTGCTGCTCTCCATCCAGCCCTCACCCACCTGGATTCAAAAAAACTCCTACGTGCACATGCTGTTCTTGGACTTAAACTTGTCAAGAATGCCCCTCTGGGGCAGAAAGACAGACCCACGTGCTGAACTGTAGTTGTGACATTTATTGACAAAAGAGAACAAAAATTCCCAAACTGTGTAGACTATACAAAAATGCAAACAAGGAGAACTTACAGACAAAGGCACTCCAGAGCCGGATTAGCTCTGGAGGAGATGAGGAAACAATATGGAGGAATGAAGTCCATTCAAGTCCACACAATGCAAACAAAGCATCAATACTGCCGCAACGAAACAGTGAACAGACAGTGCTTAAATAATAGGCAAACAAATGAGCGGCAGGTGCGTGGCAGCTGAGCTGGCAGGTGACCTAAGTGCATAACTGCTCACAGCTGAGATGACAGGAGAGCAGACTGTGAGCAGCGAGTGGGAGTGTCTGGAGAGAGGAGGGCACAAAAGACAAAACCCCCAAAAATATATACATGAACTGACAAAATAATAATAACAGATATACAATACTCAAAAATAAGTTGAGTCGGGGCTCTGTGGAAACACTGCGCCCAGACTCATGATACAGCTCAGCATTCAACACAATCATCCCCCAGCACCTGATACAAAAACTCAGACACTCTGTAACTGGGTGCTGGACTTACTCACAGGGAGGCCACAGAACGTGTGGGTTGGCAGCAACACCTCCTGGACCATCACACTGACCACAGGGGCCCCACAAGGGTGTGTGCTCAGCCCGCTCCTCTTCACCCTGCTGACCCATGACTGCATTCCAGCCTACAACTCCAACCACATTGTCAAGTTTGCGTACGACACAACAGTGGTGGGCCTCATCACTAACAACGAGGAGGTCAACTACAGAAATGAGGTGAGCCAACTGGTCCAGTGGTGTAAAGAAAATAATCTCTTCCTGAACTTGGGAAAAACCAAGGAGATTGTGGTCGACTTCAGAAGGGGTCACACACAGCACCCCCCTCTGATCATTGATGGTGCAGCTGTGGAGAGGGTGAGCAGCAGCCCCCACCAAGTTCCTGTGGGTGCACATCTCTGAGGACCTCTCCTGGTCCAACAACACCATATCACTGGCCAAAAAGGCCCAAACTTGCCTCATTTTCCTCTGCAAACTGAGGAGAGCATGAGTCCCACCCCCCATCATGCAGTCTTTCTACTGGGGCACTATTGAGAGCATCCTCACCAACTGGATCACGGTGCGGTATGGAAGCTGCACCACCGCCTGCCGGAAGACACTACAACGCACAGTGGAAGCAGCCAGCAAAATCATCGGTGCACCCCCTCTCGGACATCTACCCCACCCGCTTCACCCGCAGAGCCATCAGCATCACAGGTGACACCTCCCACCCTTCACACTTCCTCTTCAGCCCCCTGACCTTGGGGAAAAGGGACCGAAGCCTCCAGGCCCGCTCCACAAGACTGCTTAACAGCTTTGTTCATCAAGCCATCAGGACCCTGAACTCTGTTCACTCCCCCCCCCCAAAAAAAAACAAAAAACAAAAAAAACGGTAACACCATCACCTGCACATTAATCGTAACCATTTGCACAAATGCCATATCTGCTGCTGTCTGTATGTCACTGCAATACTGACCATGTGCAATCATATCTGTCACTATTTGCACCTACACTACCGCATTGAAATGCAACTACAGGTATTCATCTCTCTCTCTGTATATAGGATTGCTGGGTTTATTATCGCTTGTGGAGCATGTAAATGAAGAGGCGGATTTGGCTCAGATGATTTATTACACAACTCACACAACAAGCATAGACAGAATGACATCTCAGCAGAGACTCTTCTCTTAAATAACATGGCATTCCTCTAGAAGCTTCTAACACACAAAAGGTGACCTTCGCGCCACATTGCATTCACTTCATTCATCCTTCACACCTCCCTGTTATCTCACCAGGGAACCCCTGCTCTTTGTTCTTGTCTAAGATGGTACACAATTATGCTCTCCCTATGTGCCGCCATACGCTAATCGTTTATCTCTATGGATGTCAGGGTCCTTCTGGCTGCCATTGGCACCACGGGTTGCATCACTGTACATAGACTGTACATAGACTGCTGCTGTTGCTGTTTGTTTTTCTTTTTTTTCCTCCAGCCTTATTCCTTTTCTTTTTATAAAATGCACACTAATGATGAGAGAGAGAACGCTATTTCAGTTCCCCTGTATGTCCTGCATGTATAGTAGTATTGACAATAAAATCTTTGAATCTTGAAGGTGTGCTTAAGGAGTCCTAATTGCTTAACTGTATGCTGGCGTGTGTGTTATTGGCATCCATTAGTATTAGGATTGAGTTACTGTGTTAGTGTGTCAATACCTTATTAGAATTGTAGTTTCTGTACCTATTTCCTTGGCATTCGTTCGGAGAGCAAAGTAAGAATTTCATTGCTCAGGAAATGCAGCATTTCTTAACTGTGCACATGACAAAAAAGCCTTTGAATCTTGAAATGTTTGAGAAAAAAGTTGAACACTTATCAGAAAAGAGTCACAAATTTAGGAGGAAAACCCCACGAATTGGCTACTATGATCCAAGATGGCGCCCACAGTGGTCGCCATGGTGCTTCGCTGCGTTTTTCTTTATATGTTTTTGTTTGTCAATTGTGTGTCTGCCAGCTCTTACGCCCGTGAAGAGCTACTAAATATCAGGACTTTCACTCCCACGGACCTACTCCCAGTTTTTTTGGCTCCTGCCGCCGATCTGGTTCACTTTTTAGCCCAAAAAGTGAGACGGCGAAAGAGAGGAAGGCGAGCCGGCGCTCTCGTGCGGCTTCGCAGGAGAGGCACGCGCATGGCTTTGCCTGGCATATTTCTGTCCAATGTCAATTCTCTCTTTAACAAGGTAGAGGAACTGAGACTGCTGATGCGATTTAAGGACCTTTCAACCTCGTGTGCTCTCTGTTTTACTGAGACCTGGCTTAAGGAATCAACTCCGGACAGCGCGCTCCTCCTCGAGGGATTTCAGCTGTTTCGTGCTGATCGAGACACAGAGCTCTCCGGTAAGACCACAGGAGGAGGAGTCTGCTTTTACATCAACAGCAGCTGGTGCTCTGATGTAACGGTGATCTCCCAACACTGTTCTCCCGCTCTGGAATATCTATTCATTAACTGCAAGCCTTTTTATTCCCCGCGTGAGTTTGCTTCATTCATCCTTGCCGCTGTTTACGTCCCGCCCGACGCGGACGCATGCGAGGCTCAGCGCGCACTCGCGGATCACATTCAACAAACGGAGCAGACTTTCCCGGACTCTCTGGTTATTGTGGTTGGCGACTTTAACCAGAGTAACCTGAGCCACGATCTCCCCCGTTACAAACAGTTTATTAAATGCACCACCAGAGGAAAGAAAACGCTGGATCACTGTTACACTACAGTGAAGGATGTGTATCGCGCTGTTCCCCGCGCTGCGCTTGGACTATCTGATCACGTGATGGTCCACTTGATTCCCACATACAGACAGAGACTGAAGCTCACTAAACCTGTTGTGAGCACTACGAGGAATTGGACCAGTGAAGCTGGGGAGAAGCTGAGCACGTGCATGGAAATAACTGACTGGAGCATGTTTAAAGGAGCCACGCATGATCTGGATGAGTACATGGACACTGTGAACTCATATATCCACTTTTGTGAGGAGAGCATTCTTCCATCGCGCACCAGGGTGAGGTACTCCAATGACAAGCCCTGGTTCACTGCTAAGCTCAGACAGATCAGGAAGGAGAAGGAAGCAGCTTTGAAAAGTGGAGACAGGGACTGCTACAGGGAGGTCAAATATCGGTTTAGCAGAGAACTGAGGAGAGCTAAGTCTGTGTACTCTGAGAGACTCCAGCAGCAGTTCACTGCTAACGACTCTGCTTCTGTGTGGAGAGGACTGAGGCAAATCACCAACTATCGGCCTCAGGCTTCTAAAGGTCAGGATGACAAAGCCCTTTGTCAAAGACTGTCCCAACACTATGCCCGTTTTGACACCTCATCAGCTGTGCCCATCTCTCCCCCTCCTCCCAGCGCCACTGCCTCCACGGTCCCCACTTCACCAAAGGCGCCCCCCCCGCCCTTGCCATCAGTGAGCAGGACGTGCACAGACAGTTCTCCAGACTGAACCCGCGCAAGGCCCCCGGTCCGGACGGCGTGTCTCCCTCCACCCTGAGACACTGTGCGGAGGAGCTGACTCCTGTCTTCACAGACATTTTTAACACCTCCCTGAAGTCATGCCACGTGCCGGCCTGCCTCAAAACCTCTACCATCGTCCCTGTCCCCAAGAAGCCACGGATCACTGGACTTAATGACTACAGACCTGTAGTGCTCACCTCTGTAGTCATGAAGTCCTTTGAGCGCCTGGTCCTGCCCCACCTCAAGACCATCACCACTCCCCTCCTGGACCCGCTGCAGTTTGCCTACAGAGCCAACAGGTCTGGGGACGACGCAGTCAACATGGCCCTCCACTCCATCCTGCAGCACCTGGACTCCCCGGGTACCTATGCCAGGATCCTGTTTGTGGACTTCAGCTCTGCATTCAACACCATCTGCCCCGCTCTGCTCCAGGACAAGCTGTCCCTGCTCAACGTGCCTGACTCCCTCTGCAGGTGGATCACCGACTTCCTGACGGACCGGAGGCAGCATGTGCGGCTGGGAAAGACTGTCTCAGACTCCGTCAGCATCAGCACCGGATCACCCCAGGGCTGTGTACTTTCCCCCCTACTCTTCTCCCTGTATACCAACTCCTGCACCTCCAGCCACCAGTCTGTCAAGCTGATCAAGTTTGCGGATGACACCACCCTCATCGGGCTCATCTCCAACGGTGACGAGTCCGTCTACAGGAGAGAGGTGGCCCAGCTGGCGTCCTGGTGCAGCCACAACAACCTGCAGCTGAACGCTCTGAAGACAGTGGAAATGATCGTGGACTTCAGGAAAGTCACAACCCCTCTGCCCCCACTTACCCTCACAGGCTGTCCCATCACCACTGCAGATTCCTTCCGCTTCCTGGGCACCACCATCACCCGGGACCTCATGTGGGAGCTGACCATCAGCTCCCTCATCAAAAAGGCCCAGCAGAGGATGTTCTTCCTGCGGCAGCTGAGGAAGCTCAAGCTACCCACCAAGATGTTGGTGCAGTTCTACACGGCCGTCATCGAGTCCATCCTCACCACCTCCATAACCGTGTGGTACGCAGGAGCCACTGCCAGGGACAGACTAAGGCTGCAGCGTGTCGTGCGCACTGCTGAGAAGGTGATTGGCTGCAAGCTCCCATCCCTCCAGGACCTGTACATCTCCAGGATCCGGAGGCGTGCAGGCCGGATCATAGCCGATCCTTCACACCCTGGTCACGTACTGTTTGCCCCCCTCCCCTCAGGTAGAAGACTTCGGTCCATTCAGACTAAAACCTCCCGTCACATGAACAGCTTCTTCCCCTCTGCCATCAGACTGCTGAACACTAAGTAACTTATTAGACTCTCGTGCACTATGTACAGCAGCTCAACCAGACTCATGTCAATTCACTGTTTTCTTTTTGCATTACCGACTGCACTATGTGGTACTCCACAATATCTGCTACTCGCTAATATATTTAAAATTGCTTTGACTAGTATTACTCATTCATATTCTACATTTTATTGCATGTATAGTTTTATTTCTATCTTTTATTTTTTCATGTTTAATGTTGCAGCATCGCACCGAGACAAATTCCTAGTTTGTGTACTACATGAACAATGGCAATAAATCTGATTCTGATTCTGATTCTACTATCATTACTTACTAACTAAAGGGCTCACTGAAAAATTGTGTTTTTGTATATTTTATCTTTCTGATATATGTCTATTGGTCACATTCTTATCAAAAATATAGTGCTCTCTTACTGGTTTGCTAACAAACGCCATTAGCATGCTAGCATGTCTGCAAACGTGAGCGGAGTGCTAGAGTTAGCTTACGAAGTGTATCTTATATTGTTATTTTCTTTAGAGTTCAGTCACCCATAGACTGGTTCACTGATCCACACTTCATATATCTTGCGTCATTTTGGCATATTTTGTTATATTTTTGCCGTGATCGAACCATTAGCATTATTATTTTCTGTAACTGAGACCCAAGGTGGCTAGCTGAATTGTTCAGGTTTAGCCACTCATTCAAAATTGTTTCTTTGGTTATTGTACACCAGGGACCAATATTGGTCCTTGTGTACAGGGACTAAAATAGTTTCTTACTATTTTAGTGGATAGTATTGACCATTGAAACCACACACCCAGTCCACCAGCGATGCTTTATTTAATTTATGTTTGTTGGCTCAGGCTCACCATCCTAGCTAGGAGCTGGCCAGCTAAGGTTACCAATAGTGACATAAGAGGGAGGGTGGAGTTAACTGTGCTTCTTGGGCATTTAAAGAGACATGCACTGGAGAGCTGCATAAGATAATGCACAATGACGCTGCGATAATTAAACAAAATTTGACCAAAACATGTCAAATATTTCATTAAGACATGTGAGAACTGTCAAAATTTAGAAAAAGTGTAGTCAATGACCCCTTTACGTGACTTCTTCTTTTTCTTTCGGCTGCTCCCTTTTGGGGTCGCCACAGTGGATCATCTGTCTCCATCTCACCCTGTCCCTTGCATCGTCCTGTGTAACACCAGCCCTCTCCATGTCCTCCTTCACTACATCCAAGAATCTACTCTGTGATCTTCCTCTTTTCCTCCTGCCTGGCAGCTCTGTCTTCAACATCCTTTGTCCAATATATCCACTATTCCTCCTCTGCACATGTTCAAACCATCTCAGCCTTGCCTCTTTTACTTTGACCCCCTTTACGTGACTATTTTAGTCGCTACTTTATTTTAGTAGATACTCAGTTAGCTTATTTGGTGGTTACTCTTGTAATTGAATAATTAGTATCATGAAGCAATGCTACTTTTACTCGAGTATAATTACACTACCCACTTGACATGATTTGTATCGAGGACACAATGGCAGATACCATAACAGACACACACTGAGACGGAGATGTAAGGATTTTTACTTTTATTTAAAAGATGCTGGTAGTTCTTGAAAGGATCTGACCTACAGAAGGAGGAGAGGACAAGTCATAAGTGTCGTGCAAAATAATGACTGATACTATACAGGATGAGTTAATCTTACTATTACGAGGAAGGGGTGACGCTCCGACCTCATCAGGAGAATATGAAGCGAACAGGAGGCTATTGTTGGGGAGTTGGTAATGCGAATATCCACTTACAGGAGAAGTGTGATGACAGGTGAGGAGAGCTTCCTTGAAATGAGTATTTACAGGTTGGCTTGGAGGATGGATTCGGTAATTATGAGTTCCTTCAGAGGTGAGCATGTAGGTACCCTGGGCCCGGGGACTTTCCTGTGATGATACGGTTAGTAATAATATTGCAAGATGATTTATTCTTACTCGGTTTCCTTTTCAGGTGGGCGTAGGCAGGGAAGGACCAGGGTGGACCAGAGAGCCCACAAAACACACGAGGAACTGGTGACCACTGAGGTCTACTATAATCCTGGCAGTAATCACAACAGGTGTGGAGAGTAGTTGCAGGTAATGAAGTTAATCAGGAAATACTGCGAGTGTGACCCAGTTCTCACCTTCAGACCATAACACCACCACTGGATTTGAAACTTCTAAATGCAGCGTCTTCAGGTCTGGTTGGAGGGCATGAACAGATGACCTCTGTGATCGCATTAACTGGACGACTTGCTTAATTTTATGGGCAGATTTTTGAACTTCGTGACTGCACCTTATATCATAGTGACTACAAGAACAACTCTTCTCTTTCCATGTCAGGAAATGGGCATCACAGAAATGCAGATGCACACAAATGGCCACCAGTGTGACAATCAGCCTGACTAACACATGTGGTTTGTATTGGCTGTGTCACATCAGAGCCCCTCTCTCTCGCTCTCTCTCCCTCTCTCTCTCCGTTTTATTTTTATCTGTCGTGTCATGTGGGAGTTCTGAGCTCTCTCCCCGACTGTTCAGGCCATATGTGCCATCACACACACACACACACACACACACACACACACACACACACACACACACACACACACACACACACACACACACACACACACACAGAGGGCCACTCACATACTGTACACTGTAAAAGACACAAAATCTCAGTCTCTGCTTGGTAATTACATGAGTTGCCTGCATCTGTGCATTCGTTCCATTGGATGTTATTCATTTCTTCCTCCGTGATAAAACATGAAGATTCCTGCAGCAATCAAGGTCACTTACACAGATTATAACCACTCTCTTGTGTTTGTATTTTAAAGTGGTACATGGATTTTATTACATTCCACGATGAACCTAGAAATGATCTGAGTCAGAATCATCCTGTGAGTAAATTTTTGCAGAAGCGTGAGAAAGCAGAGTCTTGAACCTTCTCTGATGTACAGTGCAGGAAGTAAGTACATATTTTTCAGTACATATATTTCCAATGAGGCTACTCACATGGAATTTTCACCAGACTTTGGTATTAATTCAAGAAATTCACACATGGAAAGAAATCAAAACATTCAGGTTAATAAATAAAGTTCTGTGTAATAAAATGGAATGAAACAGCAGTACACCAAGGTGTGGTAAAGCAAGCAATTAGCTGAAATCCATAAGCTGTCAGTAGTTTTACCTCCTATCTGTGGAAATTAATATCAACCAATAGGTACTCTATAAAGGCTTTTGTTATCAAGATGTCATACAAGAAATATCTCATGATGGGCAAAAGCCAAGAGCTCTCCCAAGACCTTCACAACCTGGTTATTGCAAAACATGTCAATGGATTTGGTTACAGACGTATATCAAAACTTCTGAATGTTCCAGTAAGCACCAACGGGGACATTATCCACAAGTGGAAGGAACATCACCAGGGAGTCAGAAGAGTAACCCTAGAGCTAAGGACAATTTTCTGAAAGACTTGGAGACAGCAGGTACAACTGTAACAGATTGGTGGGCAGCTTGGTGGCGCAGTGGTTAGTACTGTGGCAGCACAGTAAGAACATCATAGGATTGACTCCACCCCTGACCATTGTGGGTTCAAGCCCACTCCCTGACCATCAGTGACCCTTCTGTGTGGAGTCTGTATGTTCTCCCCATGTCTGCATGGGTTTACCCTGGGTACTCCGGTTTCATCCAACAGGCCAAAAGCATGCAAGTTAGGTTAATTGGAGACTCTAAAAGTGGCCCTAGGAGTGAATGTGTATGTGAATGGTGAAGGGATTGGCACTGTACCGTGGCTGTCTCATCCATCCAGGTGGATGCCCTGAGTTTCCCTCTGGGATTAATAAAGTATACAAAATTAAAAAAAAAAAAATCACAACAGGTAATGCGCTCCACCATCATGGGCCCTCATGCACACTTACTGTTGAGATTGATTTAGGTTGTGCGTCTGACAGATTATTTTGAAAGTTGAAAGAGATTTTTTGAGCTAGATGGACCCAGATGCAGACATTAGCCATGGTTACATGGGCAAAATTTCTTCAATCTGATTACAATTCCGATTAGAATTTTACTGTTTACATGGATCCTGAAAAAGCTGATCTGATTAAGACGTGCGTTTCCATGTGTCACACGTTTCAACGGACTAAATCATTTTGACATGGACCTGTATTGTATTATTCAGACTGCACTTTTGCTTCTGCTGGTCTCTGTAATGAAGCTACAAGTACATACTTCTGCATATGACGAACAGAGGGAGACAGCAAGACGACACAGACCAGTTTTGTTTTACTCCTGCTATGTCTTCCGCTAGCTGCTGTAAAGGCAGAAATACGTTACATCGACGTGTGGGCTGACGTATAGACATGCGCAGTAAACATATTTTCAACCCAAGCTTGGGAATAAGTGTTTATATGTGCACCATTCGGATTAACAATCGGCATAACCCACCCTTCTCAATCGGAATGAAATTTTGATCTGAATGAGCGTAATCGGGTCAGAATATTCAGATTGGCGTGTTTACATGAAGCATTTTTATTCCGATCAGGCTTTTAATCCAGTTACTTGTGTCCATGTAAACATGGCTATTGAGAGGAGACACTTTTAAAGTGCTACCCTGACAAAGGGCAGCCCTGGTGGAGTCCAAGTCTCACTGGAAATGAGTTTGACTGGGTGTTGGCAATATGAACCAAACTCTTGCAATGGTCATACAGTATAGGGAACGGATACCTCATAACAATGAGCCCGATACCCCATACTCCTGCAGCACCCCCCACAAGAGACCACAAGGGACATGGTCAAATGCTTTCTCCAAGTCCACAAAACACATGTGGACTGGTTGGGCAAACTCTCACAAACCCTCGAGGATTCTCGAGAGGGTAAAGAGCTGGTCCGATGTGCCACGGCCAGGACGAAAACCACATTGCTGCTCCTGAATCCGAGGTTCAACCAGTGGTCGGACTCTCCTCTCTAGTACCTGGCATAGACCTTCCCAGGGAGACTGAGAAGTGTGATCCCCCTAATGTTGGAGCACACCCTCTGGTCCCTCTTTTTAAAAAGAAGAACCACCATCCTGGTTTGCAATGTCAAAGGCACTGTCCCCAACTTCCACGCAACATTGCACAGGCGTGACAACCATGACAGCCCTACAACATCCAGGGCCTTGAGGTACTCAGGGCGAACCTTGTGCACCCCTGGGACCCAGCCACCAAAGAGTTTTTTAACCACTTTGACAACCTCAATCCCTGTGATGGGCGAGTTATCCCCCTCGTCCTCAAGCCCTGCTTCCTCTGTGGAAGGTGTGTCAGTGGGATTGAGAAGATCCTCAAAGTATTCCTTCCACCGCCCGATGATGTCCCCAGTGAAAGTCAGCAGGGCCCCATCTGCACCATACACAGTGTGGACAGGGAGCTGCTTCGCCCTCCTGAGTAGCCGGACAGTCTCTTCCAGGCCGACCGAAAGTCTTGTTCCATGGCCTCAACAAACTCCTCTCACACTAGAGTTTTTGCTTCCACAACCACCCGAGCTGTACTCCATTTGGCCTGCTGGTACACTTCAGCTGCTTCAGGAGTCCCACAAGCCATCCAAGTTCGATGGGACTCCTTCTTCAACTTGATGGCCCCCCTCACCACTAGTGTCCACCCATTGGTTCGGGGGTTGCCACCATGAGATGCACCAACAACCTTGTAGCCACAGTTCTGGGCAGCTGCTTCAACAATGGAGGTGGAGAACATGGCCCATTCAGACTCCATGTCTCCAGACTCCCTCGAAATGCGGCTGAAGTTCTTCTGGAGGTGGGAGTTGAAAACCTCCCGGACAGGGGCCTCAGCCAGATGTTCCCAGCACACCCTCACTATACATTGGGGTTGACCGGGTCTGGGTGGCGTCCACCCCTGCCATCGGATCCAACTCACCACCAGGTGGTGATCAGTTGGCAGCTCTGCACCTCTCTTACCTGAATGTCCCAGACATGTAGTTGCAGGTCTGATGACACGATAACAAAATCAATCATTGACCTGTGACCTAGGGTGTTCTGGTGCCAGGTGCACATATGGACACCCTTATGCTTGAACATGGTGTTCATTATGGACAAACTGTGGTTGGCACAGAAGTCCAATAACTGAACACCACTCGGGTTCAGATCGGGCAGGCCGTTCCTCCCAATCACGCCCCTCCAGGTTTCAATGCCATTGCCCATGTGTGCATTGAAGTCCCCCAGTAGGACAATGGTGTCTCCAAGAGGAGCACTCTCCAGCACCCCTGTCAGAGACTCCAAAAAGGGTGGGTACTCTGAACCATCATTTGGTGCATAGGCACAAATGATGGTCAGGATCCATTTTCCAACTTGAAGGTGCAGGGAAACTACCCTTTCGTCCACCGGGGAGAACTCCAATATCGAGGCAGCAAAGCAGGGGGGTATAAGAATACCCACCCCTACCTGTCACCTCTCACCCGGGGAAACTCCAGAGTAGGCCAAGCTCCAACCCCTCTCCAGGAAACTGGTTCCAGAACTGGAGCTGTGCATTGAGGTGAGCCCAACGATATCTAGCCGGTATCTCTCAAACTCGTGCACCAGTTCCATTTCCTTCCTCACCAGAGAGGTGACATTCCACGTCCCAAAAGCCAGCTTTGAAAGCTGGGGATCAGGCTGCCAAGGTCTCTGCCTTTGCCTGCCACCTGATCCGCATTGCACTGGAGCCTCATGGTCCCTCCTGCAGGTGGTGAGCCCACTGGAGGGCGGACCCATCTAACGTCTTTGGGCTGAGCCTGGCTTGGTCCCATGGGCAGAAACCCGGCCACCAGGTGCTAGTTATCAAGCCCATCCCCCAGGCGACGGGGCCCTGGTAACTCAATGCTGGGCGGGGTACACTGAATCCTTGATGTTTTTTGTTCATTCATGGTAAAAATAAATGGTAAATGGCGTTCACTTATATAGTGCTTTTACTCATCTCTGCATGACCAAAGTACTTTACAGATCCTGCTATCCACCCATTCACACACACATACATTCATACTGATGGTGGTGGAGGTGCCATGCACCAGCACTGGTGTGACCCATCAGGAGCAACTGTATCTATTAGAATAATTTTGAGCTTAAATTATTCAAAGTCAAAAATCAGGCGGAAAGTTGAATTTATGTACATTTATTACAAAAATATAAGGAGTCACCCCAATGGCCACTTTGGGGGAGAAATTACAAAGCATGGCATTCAGACATGCTTAGAATCCCTAAAGGATCCATTCTTCTAAGTCTGATATATATAGGTAGGAGAAAGCAGGGGGAGGATGGGATAAGAGGAGGAAAGGAGAGGGACAGACAGAAAGTCCTGATAACTGAGCTTATCCAGGCAGACGTCACAGACACTCTGGTGACAAGAATGTAAATCTAACAGAATGTCCATAAAACACTAATCTATAAGATGAGGAGTTCCTGTGCATTCCTGTGACCCGAAACAGGACATGTCAAAGAGATTATAATAAAAGGCTTAGATCAATCCTTACCCATGTACTAACCCTGTACTGATCCTCAGTCTGAACTCTCTGAAATTGCTCACAGAAACAGGCCAAGAATATATAAACTTATCCTATATGGAATGCACAGATAAACATTAAACATGGAATATGAAAGGTATGATACTTCTCAAATATAATAATACATTATTAATATCAATAATAATGTAGATAATATGGAATTTTTCGATCATATTCCCCCTTGATCCTTAATAAAGCATCAGGATTAAAAGAAAATTAACAAAAGTAAAATAAAGTGAATGAATTAATATAAGGATATGTGTAAGAATTTACATGCTGTTATGTGTCTTTGCAGGTTTAAAATGTGTATAGAATATGTCATTAAGAGTGAACATGTGCAGTGATTAAAATTAACTTCAGACAGTGTCAAATAAGAACATAGAAAATAATATGAAACAGCCTTAAAAACAGCCTTAAATTATATTGCAACCTTCAAAAACATCCTCAGGCCAGTATTGCCCCTCTCACCAACCTCATCATCATATTAAGGACTCAAACAAGAAAAATCTGAAGTTATAAATATCATTACCAAGTTTATGATGAGACTTCTCCATTAAGAGAAACTCTTACTTCTATGAGTATCTGAGGTATTAATATGACCATTTGCATCATTTTCATGGATAGAAGTAATACAATAATCTCCTATAATAGGGCCTACACCCCTACGGGTGGTAATTAGTCAATCAAGGACCATTCTATCCTTTGTCATAATTTTGTAAATAATTGTAGTCTACAATTAAGTGTTTTAATCCCTAAGGTATTTTGTTTCCACTCTCACTCAAAGAAACAATGAACAAAACCTCACTCCTGTACTTTTCATCTGAAATTGCATTCATGCTTCATGAATGGCATCATGTGGTAGAAAAGCATTTCTCTTCACCCTGCCCACCTGCCCTGCCGACATGATGAGGGTAGAGTCAGTTGCCAAAACGGGGTACACAGATCTGCCCAGTGTCCAGCCAGATACGAATATGCCCAATGACTCAATGATCTTTGACAATGTAGATCCATGGTATAACACTTGCTCGCTTTGTTGGCCAAGCAGGGTAGCAGTACAGGGGAGAGACACACTGTAAGCCGTTGCATACTCAGAGAGTGTTAAGCTGTCGGAAAGGGGACATCCCCACTTCAAAAAGAGGAGTTCCCTGATGAAATTTAACCTTGCATTTGCAGAGTAAGGAGTGCCATCATGTTTCTAATCAGTGGAGTGATGTGTTGTGTCAGGTGTGATTCAAAATGAAGTTTGCTATGTTATTTCTGTATATAGCCTTTCTTTAAAAAACCAAACAGCCTGTAGTAGCTGCATTATTTTAGCAATAAAGATATTTTGCCTAACTGTTAGTGTTATTAAGGAGCAAACATAACAATTCTCTACAGTGTATAAGCATTGGAACAACTTAATAACCAATACAGTGATCCGTCACTTATCGCGGTTAATGGGTTCCAGAACCGACCGCGAAAAGTGAAAAACCGCAAAGTAGCGTCACCCCTAATGACGTCATCCATAAATAATACGTACGTTCATTCTCTCACTCTCTCTCTCTCATATGATACGTGTGTGTGTGTGTGTACGTGTACATACATACGTAGATGTAAATAAAGTGTACATAAATATGTTTTTAGAACTCTTTTATTCTTATAACAAGATACGTAACTCAAGATGAAAATGATTTACTTCACAGGTTAATGAGAGCTTTACTGCTCCTCAGGTGACGCCTCATCGTCAGGTGCTAGAAGCGCAGGATCGTCGAGGGCAGCTTCCGATAGAGCTGGAGAAGCTGCAGGAGGCGGCGTAGTGGCTCGACGGGAAGACTATTTTGCACAAAATGGCACAAGAGAAAAGCAAAAAGTTCCACGCGGCGAGACTAAAAGTAACACGAGCGATAAAGAGCAATGAATGCGGTCTTCCTTCCCTTCATGGGTGCTCGGCAGGGAGAGGAGGTGGGTGAAATGTCTCGGCCAATCAGCTTGCAGGGTGAAACGTCTCAGCCAATCAGCTTGCGAGATTTCTGAGCCGAGCCAACACGAGAACAGCGAACAGAGAGGTGGATTTTTTGAGTTGTGCGGGCTCTCCGTGTTGATACCTGATGGTCTAATGTAGTCTCCCTGCCTTCTGCTAGTGCCCGCCCATTATTTCTCAATTTTGAATTTTTGATGAATATTTTTGAAAAATCCGCGATGCACTGAGGGCGCGAAAGGTGAAGCGCGAAGTAGCGAGGGATCACTGTATTAAGTATTACTAGAGGATGATGAGGATGATAAGATAACAACACTAACCACACCTTTCCTTCCCTTGTATTTTTTCCCTTGTCATGATAAACAAACAGCCTGCTTCTCTATCAGCAGAGGTCATTACTGGATGCCAAGTCATCAGCTGACATTTACATAGAGAACCAGTTAGACAGTCATGTGTTGTTTTCCTTTTTTTTTTTTCTTCTTCAAATAAGTATACAATATATATATATTAAACAGTCTTGCTGAGGGTTTCAGGTGGGGTAAAACGTTAGATGCACCCAAGTGCCATGTCCCTCACTTTCCGCGGCTGTTTAGGTCAGCAGGATAACCTTTGTGCTGTCCTTGCCAGGGAGTTTTGGTCCAGTTTCCTTTGATGACCAGATCCCCTGGTTTGCTCAAGAGATGGATGCGCCTCCCATGGTTCCTTCGTCACATGGTCCCTCCTGGGAAGGGTAGTATGGATGACATTGCTGTCAGTTGTCATTCTTTGCATATAATCACCCAGAAACCCTTCCTCATCACCTAAGTTAAATGGCTTCAATAATAGGGTTTGTCATTCACAATTTCCCTATTTTCTTATTTGAATAGTATACTAATCTTGTAGATTGTTGATGGTAAGCTAAGTGGTTTCCTAGGTAAATATTTGGTACTAATAATTTAGGAACTGCACTTAAATGTGACATGATTTGATTTACAGTGTATTCCATTTCCATTATCTAAGTAAATCATTTCAGCTATTTTAAATCTTAATATTGTTTTAGTTAAAACAATATAAATAATATGAATAAATAGCAATATTTAAATTAGTGTAGGGTAAAGCCCTTGTATATTCAATAAGTGTGTAAATAATTTCTAAACATTTTTACCTTCACTCTTATTTAGGTCAATGAGAACCACGCAAAGGTTTTGAAAAAACTAAGTTTATGCAGTGAAGATCAAATTATTTTGCTTTGAGCTCCCTAAAGCATTGTTCCCTTAATTGAGTAAGAATCTGTATTGTCTTTGTAGTAGATTCTAAATCAAGTCCCACAGTGAACATAAATTCAGCACAAGTTGGACTTTCCTTAGATATTTGAAACTTTTCTCATATATTCACATGGTTTTCTTCCTTATCAGTTTACCCTATTCCTTATAAACATGATATTTCCTTTACAATAATCTACAGATATTTTCTTAAATATCTGGAAATGTATTGATAAAACTTTTAACTTCTCATATTGAATGTTGTGATTTCATTACCAAGTGGTTTCATTTATATTTTTCTCTTCATTATTGATCATCTATTGATAATATTTATGTATTATCTATTTTTCTGAGGATTGCTAATTATTTTTTGGTAATTAATTTCTTTGGTACCCCTCTTTTGATGCATGGAGATGCACATGCAGCAAAGTTACAGGGTATTTGCTTGATGGGTAGTGCCTTTTACTAGAAGGAAGTGTGTTACCACTTTTATGTGTTACACACAGTTAATTTAGATGAAAATTTGTGAGTAGTACAGCTCCTTCAAAATGAAGTTTCAATAATCATGGTTTCTTTTGTGACATCTCTTGAACTAATTTACAAATTCCATTTAGGAAAAAAACAATATAGCTGTCTGTGCAGATTTGATATGACTTAGCATTAATAACTAAGATCAGTTTGTCCAATTGAACACAGACAGGTTGAATTTGTGTAAGTGAATCCTTGTGAAAGGTTGTGTCACACTCCTTCAGTCAATGGAAAAGTGGACATATTGCCTAATTAGAATTTGGCTTAATTTTGTACAAGGAATGCCTCATTTTACATATTCCTTGGTAAATTATGAGGTGGACTGTAGTCCTGAGGCCCAGCTCGGCCACTGCTGAGCACCGGGAAAACACATTCCTTATTACTGTCACATTTCTGAAATGTGATATTGTCACACCATTATGTGGTGAGTGGCATCAGATGTATCCTGCAGTGTGAAGTTATATGAACACTACATTGTTAAAGTCAAAGTCATTTAAATTGTTATGCTTTATGTCATTTGCAATGTCATTTGCTCTACTTAGCTTCAAAAAATGTTTGTCAACTGAGAGGTCCTTCCCCCTATGGCCACCATTGCCCCCTCCAGCACTCATACACCATCCGGCCTCCTCACATCTCCCACAAAATCAAATGTCGGTGCCATCCTGCAAAGAAAAATTTGGGGAAAGCCTTACGACTTCCCCGTCTGCACCTTCAGTATTTACATCAACAGGAGTGCAAATTTTATCACCTCATAAATTGATTTTACTAATGTTCCAGTTATCATCATAATATCATCATATGTCCCTTAAATGTTTATCTCAGTTGTTTATCCCACTGTTTATTATAACATATAATGTTAAGAAACACAAGTGAATTATTGCTTTTTATTATTTTATTGCATATTGCATATGTCACCAAGGATTTATTAAATTGAAAGGTAATGGTGATGTTATGATTCCTTGTTAGTTTGGCAAATCTAATTCCTGGTGAAAGCTAAAAAAAAATTTGTGAATGCTTTCCCTTTCCTGTTGAAAAACAAAGAATGAACAATAGCAGAAAAAACTTTAAATTACACCTAAAGCTTTCATGATTTGAATGTGATTTTGCTATTCACAGCAAGTATTCGCTCAGTATTCTGTGAATCAGTAAATGTTTTACCAATTGACATGGGTAATCACTAGTTTAGGATTATGTTTAAACAAAACAGTGTCATATATTAGAAGCCTTAAACCAATGCAGCAGCTAGAATTAGTAACTGGAAATGCAGGCCTAATCTCTGTTTTCAGGAATTTATGGCACAGGACCACAATCCGTGGCCTGTGTGGTTTTTGTTTTGTCTTGTCTTGTTTTTTTTTTTGTTTGTTTTTTTTTTTTTGCTGATTCTGTCTGTTTATGTTATCTAGGTCAGCCTGACACAACTTCTCTCGGCTGACTCCGTCTGCCGCTAATCAGTCTGAGTTTACCATTGAAATCAAATTCCCTTTCTCCATTTTACCAGAAATCTTGTGCTATTTCTGGGTCTCTCTTTTTTTTTTTTACGATCCCCCGATAATAAAAAATTTCATTCTCATCTTGCTGTGTTCTTTTAGGAGGGAAAAAGTCACAGCATGAAACTGTCTCAGATGCTGCTCTTGCGTTCTACCCCCCCTTTTTTTACATGGACAGGCCCAGGGTCAAAATGTAAATAAGACTGCATATGTCATTTATTAAAAAGTGAGTATAGTATTATTTTAACAAAGCAACAATTACCAAGACCTCTGTTTGATAATCAGTAGTCTCTGTCAAATCGTATGCACAAACACATTAATTATCAATCTCTTTTAAACCTCTATGCTTTGAATCATGTAATATAGGGTATACATAAAGCCTTCAGTGATTAGGCATTATTAAGTGACAGCATGATATTGTAATGTTTAGTTAATTTCATCATTGTCATGCTGGTAGCGTTGATTAAGATGCAAGCATTTGTACTTAACTTAGATGTTCAGCCACCTCTTTGATGTCAATGGGAGGAGAGCACGGACGGTGACGAGGCTGGGTCCCAGAGGCTGGTTTTGTTTTGGCAGGGGGAAGGAGAACGTCAGTCCTGCGTCCTTTTTCCCTGTAAAGTGCACTGTTATGCTTCAGTCAAAGAAAAAAGGCAATTGAGTCAATAGAAGTCAGTGATACGTCAAAAAATTGAATAAAAATAGCTCAATGTTTTTCATTTTCCAAAGGAAAAAAAAATGGGAATGAAAATATTGGCTTTAAAAATATGTAAATAGTTCATCACGTATGCAACACTAGAGTGAAAACCCACAAAGTTAGACTGAAAGAAAAAGTAAAACCCCAAAACATTGCAAAAATACCCATATATAGATTGTTTTTTTCCCCTTCCCTTTTACCAAGTTTTTACACAAAAATCAGTAGCTACACAGCCTTTTCTATTTTTTTCCCCAAGTTCTCTCTCTCTCTGTCTGTTTCTTTCACCCAAGGACACACACACACACACACACACACACACACACACACACACACACACAGAGGGCCCACACAAAAATGCTCTCTTTTCACATTATCTCCACAAGGTCATACAATAAAGACTTTTACGTTCATGCCAAAACCCCAAAATAGCATGAGAATTACTTCAATTAATCTCCAGACCTGGCAACTCTTAGCAGAAAAATTGCGGATGTGGCAACCCCCCACACTGTCACTACAGCGTGAAGCTCCCTTTTTTTTACACTGCCGTAAAAACACAACACCAGTCCACTGTTTTTGCTCAAAGCTACTATTTTCAAATACCTATAAATTTAAGCACTTCTCAAAAGGATAACAATTAACTAATCAATCCTTTTATGCTCCACAAATATCAGAAAAAATCACAAACAACAATTTTACAACCTGTTCCTTCCGCCTCCACGGACAACTCTCACTTTTTTTTTTCACACCAGAGCAGATTACACAGAGACAAAACAAACCAGACTGCAGTAACTTTTATCTAAAACTCACAAAATAAAATATTTCAACAGTCACGTTAACCCCTCCGCTGTGTGCCGAAAGCCCAAAGTAAGACCTCCTCCCCCGGCATCTTGCAATAGCTCACCGTAGCGGGGGAAGTCCCATGGGCAATAAGCGGACCCGGTAAGGGCACAAATCTTCCATGAAAAAACCTTTTCGCTTCACGGTTCACGTAACCTCCCCACGAATGCTGAAGGTCCAAACCCTGGACCATAAGCAGAAGTGGTCAAAAAGGCACAAATCTGTCCCCGAAAATTTACTTCTCTGGGATCACGTGACTTTTCCACAGGATGTCAAATGTCTGCGGTTAGGAGAGCACGAATCTTTCCCTTTTTTCTCTTTGCATGCAAACTTCCGGCACCTCCACTGCACTTACTTGGGGCGTAGAGAGCGGCGGATTTCTAAGAATCTCCCCGGGTCTTGCGATAACGGTCACCGTTTGCAGAGGAAAAACCTCGCTCCTCCCAAGGGATTATTACGATATCGCTCACTGTGGGTAGAAATAACCCAGCACTCAGGCCGCTAGTTTCACCCCTTCAGCTTTTCACAGTGTATGATCGGTTCGGGGAATCTCACTATCTTTTATCCATAAAGAGCAACAAATGTACTTACATTCAAGCCGCCTGTTGGATTCTCAGATCCGTCACCCAGTCAGTTCCAGTGCCCCGGTCTGAAATGCCTTCACTGCAGTAACACTGTGCCTCCTTTTTTTTTCACTCAGTCTGGGAAGGTCTTTTTATCAGCTGTGCACTTGCTAAAATCAAGCAGAGGCGCCGGAAAGACGGAGATATGTGGATCTGTTGTCCGGAGGACCAAAATGTTAGAATAATTTTGAGCTTAAATTATTCAAAGTCAAAAATCAGGCGGAAAGTTGAATTTTTGTACATTTATTACAAAAATATAAGGAGTCACCCCAATGGCCACTTTGGGGGAGAAATTACAAAGCATGGCATTCAGACATGCTTAGAATCCCTAAAGGATCTATTCTTCTAAGTCTGATATATATAGGTAGGAGAAAGCAGGGGGAGGATGGGATAAGAGGAGGAAAGGAGAGGGACAGACAGAAAGTCCTGATAACTGAGCTTATCCAGGCAGACATCACAGACACTCTGGTGACAAGAATATAAATCTAACAGAACGTCCATAAAACACTAATCTATAAGATGAGGAGTTCCTGTGCATTCCTGTGACCCGAAACAAGACATGTCAAATAGATTATAATAAATGGCTTAGCTTATTCCTTACGCATGTACTTACCCTGTACTGATCCTCAGTCTGAACTCTCTGAAATTGCTCACAGAAACAAGCCAAGAATATATAAACTTATCCTATATGGAATGCATATATAAACATTAAACATGGCATATGAAAGGTATGATGCTTCTCAAATATAGTAAAACATTATTAATATCAATAATAATGTAGATAATAGGGAATTTTTCTATCAGTATCATAAGTATGATGAATGATATAAGAGTGAATTGATGTTATTGATTTCTTTGTTACAGGTGGTTATAGTTAAAGGAGTGGTGAGTATATTGCAGGTTAGTTGCCAATCTTCATCCGATGAGTGCAGTTCCAGTTTTGAGCTCCAGTTTGGATCTTGGTGAGTTATGGAGTCTGAAGAGAGGTGGAGAGGGTGCCTCGGGCCTGAGGACTTTGAGATTAGGATATTGCAATGTTTCTGAGCTTTGACTTACTTGAGGATAGGGTGGTGGATTTCCAGGTTTATGGTTCCGCTAGGTAGGTATTGTAGTCCAACAGAAAAACAGAAGCAGCCCTAGGGAATATGGAGGTTAGATGAGAGATGAAATAGGAGTTGTAGTTCTTACAGTCTCCAGCGTTGGGAGAAGGGTGAGGCAGAAGGCACGAGAGCACTTCAGGCTGGCAAACAGGATCAGAGAGCACACCACGCTGTTGGCATGAAAGTCTAACATTCCCATGCAGAGGAAAGGGAAATGCCCCCTTATAAACACTGTAGCTGACTAGAGACAGGAAGTTAATTAGAGTAACTGGACAGCATCAGGTAATCAGCAAAGGAAAAAAGTGTGCACAAACCTGAGACATGCTCATGTTCTTGTTTAGTTTGTAATGACACATTCTGGTGCATTTGGAAACTGAATAAATTGTAAATCAAAACAACAAAAAATTCTCAAGTGATTCACACCAAGGCAAACAAACTATGGTATAAAAAAAGTTACAAATTTGCAAGAGCTAGTTGGAAATTTATTTTAAAAAAGGTTTTTAATGTATGAGGGGAAAAAAGCTGCAAATTTACAAGAAAAAAGTTGCAGATTTATAATAAAAAAGTTGCAAATTTATAAGAAAAAATTTTGCAAATTTATGAGATAAAAATTATGAGTAAAATGTAGCAAAATTACAATAAAAACACAGCAAATTAATGAAAAAAGTTTAAATGTATGAGGAAAAAAAATGTTGCAAATTTACATGAAAAAAAGTTGCAATTTTACTAGAAAAAGTTGAAAATTTATGATAAAAAACTGGAGATGTACAAGAAAAAAGTTGCCATTTTAAAAGAATAAAGCTGAACATTTATGAGAAAAAGTTTTAAATGAATGAGAAAAAAGTTGCAAATTTACATGAAAAAGTTTCTGATTAAAAAGTTGTGCTTTAGTTACATTTTATTCTGTTAAAATGCATTATATCTGTCGTGGTTCGAGCACTGATCTCGTCCGCGCTCGGGCCATGCAGTATTTTCCTCCCAGTTGACGTGTGTGTTCCTATGGCTCTCCGAGCTTTTATTGTGACAGCGCTCGGAGGGGCTTCCGGCTGTCAGAGCTGAGGCCCTGACAGCTGAGCTGCATTTCGCCTCATCAGCTGTTCCCTACTTAAGAGGGCAGCTGAGAGTGAAATGTGCGGCAGTCTCGTCAGACTTTCCTCATTTGACACCGTCGGATTTCTCGTCGGATACTCCCCGTCAAACTATCCCTGGTCTGACATCATCGAGCATCTCTCTGGTCAAACGTTTACAACCCTTCTTCTATCATTGTAAGTGTGTTTCATCATGTATCTGTTCCTCCGTATCATAGACTGAGTGTTAGTGTCAGTGTGTTAGTGTGTTTTAGCCCCTCGTGGCTCATTGCTTTATTGTTATCTTTTGTTCCTTTAATAAACTGTGCAAACTCACTGGTGATATGTGACATCTTTTGATGGCTCGTGAGGGCCATCCATGACAATATCATTATATCTCCACATGATATAAAAAAAGGTTTATGATGATTTGGGGGGGGGGCATTTCCCCTCCTTGATTTACACCTATCGGTGATGGTGGTGGATTACCAAAACAATGGCTGAATTAATGCGGAATGGTGGTTTGGTACGGTGCATATGGTGCTTGTAGAATTCTTTAATTAGAACAGACTGGGCTTTTGGTGGAGAAGAGGTCTCTCTTGATTCAGTTTTTATAGGAAATACATAAATGCATAAAAGCAGTTAACAACCCATTAGTGGTTTCATTGCAACTTTAACAGATCTCAGACTTGTGTCGTACAGTAGATGGCTAAGACGCTGCAGGTGTTCTGTTAGCCTCTAAAACTTATCAGCAATCAGTGGGAAGGAATTCATTGAAATGTCTGATATGGAGTAAAGACAAATGGGGCAAACATTTTCATTTATGAAGAGAAGCTGAATGGATGAAAACTGATAATCCTGTAACCAAATAATGAGTCCAGTATGTGAACCGGTAACTGGATAATCACTGAAATGTACCGATGAGGACCTCATGACAACGGCACAGAAAGAATAACAAGTGGCAGAAGCAGATTCTTACTTCACTCTTTCATCATCCTACATCTATACTAGACCTGAAGACATGAGGATTTTCTTGGAACATCTTGGCTTTTGCTTTACTTTGCAGAGAATGAAAAGGCTTTGGTTCACTCGTTGTTGTTCTGGATTCAGGAAGGAGATGTCTCCACTGGCCCTGGGCAAAAATCCCTGGTTCAAATAATAATTCTTACTACTGCTCCTTTTTTCTTTTTTCAACGAACTAGTGCACCGAACCCCAGAAGAAAGATCTCTTGACTGAGTGAACACATTTCAGACTTCAGATAGTGACTCTACAGTTGATTCCTTCACAAATTAAAGTTATGTTTGAGCCATACGGAGAAAAAAAAACCTTCTGAAAACAAAGGGCTGCCTAAACACAAGTGCTGTGATGCAGAGGAACCCTGAAGACAACAGGTACAAGAGAAACTGAGTAGAAAAAAGTGAACAATGAGATGTAAAGTCATGTGTCCTGAATAGGAGATTGATATTTTTTAGCTTTTGAAACTGTGTGACACTTCCTTTTGGAGTGAATTACAGACTGAAAAAAATCAAGGGTCCTACACAGTGTTGGTCTGTTCTATGAGGCAAATGGGATCTTGACTAAACAGCAACATTCTGTGCACCCTGATGAGAAAGCTTTAGCCACACTGATGTATAACTATTATAAGCATTTTTTTTAGTACATACTGTACAGTAGTTTAGTTGATAGTTTATTTGTTTATTTGTCAGGGACCAGGTACAGAAAAAACATTAAACCACAGAGTAAAGATGCTCTGCACCAGATTATAGCATTCTTGCTAATTTCCCTCTGTAGTCCCTGAGGCAGGCACGAAGATATTAAAAGAAAAACAGCACATATAGAAAACAATTCAGGTCAGATTTCAGAATCTGCTGTCCCTGAAACAAGCAGGGAGTAAGTTTAAAAGGTAAAAAGATAAGAGAACAGCACACATGAAAACAATTTAAGAGTACAATTTCAAATATCATTTAAGGGAGAGAGTCAATGCTGGCAGGCTTGATTACTTAAAATCCATTTTTTAGTCTCTGTGGCAAAGTCTGTAATTTGTTCTGGTCTTCAATGCACTGGGGAGCTTGTTCCATTCCGTTATAGCTTTGTATGAGAAGGTTGATTGTCCAAAAGCAGTTTTACGTAGGGGGGTGCAACAATGCCACCTTGAGGAAGTCCTTGTTATTCTGGTATTTTGTTCAGAAGTCAGGTACACAAAAGTCTTAAGGGGCGGGGGTGCAGAACCATGGATAATTTTAAAGACCAACTGTATATTTGCATACATGATCATATTTTCAAAGCTTAACATCTTGTGTTTGGCAGCTGTACCACAATGGTGATACTGTTGTGTCTTCTTATCCAGAATTTTGATGGATTGTTTATATAGGGATTCCAAGGGTTTCAGTCGTACTGTTGGCTTGTGACCAGCAAGAGATGCAATAGGAGAAATGTGTCAAAATCATGGCATTCAGAAAGGTTTTTGATCTTTTTAGAGTAAGTGAGTTTCTGATGCAATGAAAGTTTGCAAGGTTATATTTCAGAGTGTGGCTCATCCGTTTTATGTGTGTCACGATCTGAGCATGGGGTGATTTCACCGTGCTTTGTTTCTTTGCTTTTTTTGTTTTTGTTTTTTTCATTATTTGTATAATATCATATTTTGGTGTTCTTTGCCTTTGGTATTATTTCTAGTTTGTTTTCACATGTTCAGTGTTGTTTCCTTGTATGATTTACACTCACCGGCCACTTTATTAGGTACACCATGCTAGTAACGGGTTGGACCCCCTTTTGCCTTCAGAACTGCCTCAATTCTTCGTGGCATAGATTCAACAAGGTGCTGGAAGCATTCCTCAGAGAGTTTGGTCCATATTGACATGATGGCATCACACAGTTGGCGCAGATTTGTCGGCTGCACATCCATGATGCGAATCTCCCGTTCCACCACATCCCAAAGATGCTCTATTGGATTGAGATCCGGTGACTGTGGAGGCCATTTGAGTACAGTGAACTCATTGTCATGTTCAAGAAACCAGTCTGAGATGATTCCAGCTTTATGACATGGCACATTATCCTGCTGAAAGTAGCCATCAGAAGTTGGGTACATTGTGGTCATAAAGGGATGGACATGGTCAGCAACAATACTCAGGTAGGCTGTAGCGTTGCAACGATGCTCAATTGGTACCAAGGGGCCCAAAGAGTGCCAAGAAAATATTCCCCACACCATTACACCACCACCACCAGCCTGAACCCTTGATACAAGGCAGGATGGATCCATGCTTTCATGTTGTTGACGCCAAATTCTGACCCTACCATCCGAATGTCGCAGCAGAAATCGAGACTCATCAGACCAGGCAACGTTTTTCCAATCTTCTATTGTCCAATTTCGATGAGCTTGTGCAAATTGTAGCCTCAGTTTCCTGTTCTTAGCTGAAAGGAGTGGCACCCGGCGTGGTCTTCTGCTGCTGTAGCCCATCTGCCTCAAAGTTCGACGTACTGTGCGTTCAGAGATGCTCTTCTGCCTACCTTGGTTGTAACGGGTGGTTATTTGAGTCACTGTTGCCTTTCTATCAGCTCGAACCAGTCTGGCCATTCTCCTCTGATCTCTGGCATCAACAAGGCATTTCCGCCCACAGAACTGCCGCTCACTGGATATTTTTTCTTTTTCGGACCATTCTCTGTAAACCCTAGAGATGGTTGTGCGTGAAAATCCCAGTAGATCAGCAGTTTCTGAAATACTCAGACCAGCCCTTCTGGCACCAACAACCATGCCACGTTCAAAGTCACTCAAATCACCTTTCTTCCCCATACTGATGCTCGGTTTGAACTGCAGGAGATTGTCTTGACCATGTCTACATGCCTAAATGCACTGAGTTGCCGCCATGTGATTGGCTGATTAGAAATTAAGTGTTAACGAGCAGTTGGACAGGTGTACCTAATAAAGTGGCCGGTGAGTGTATTTTCCCTGGTTAAGTTCAGTGTAATTTTGTTATTTTCAGATTTGGGTTTAGTTCAGCTTTATTTTTGCCATCTTATCATATTTTCATTCTGTTGTATTCTCCCTCTGGTTGACAGCTGTCAGTAGCGCTTCTGGGATTCTGCTCCGTGTGGGTGGCGTCCTGTCAGCTGTCAGCCCATTCTCTCCCCTCTCATTGCTCACAGCTGATTGTCATTTTCTCCCCAGCCCGCTCATATGATTCATACCGGTTACTCTTCGTGTTAATGGTTGAGATCCTATTTAAGGGCTGTTATTTTCATTTTCCTTTGCCAGAGGCTGAAGTTTCCTTCTCCCGTCTCCACCAGAACCCAGCCCTTGTTCTGGTGCGGTATCTGTAAGTTTATTTTGTATATCGGTTTGTTTTTTGGATTTGTGCACTGTTTTGTTCTTTGTGTTTTGTTTAATAAATTTCACAAACTGCAGTCCTGTGCGTGGGTCTCACCTCTCTGCCCTGAGGGGCGATTTATGACAGTTCATGACAGAAGACTCCAGCCAGTTTGAGACCCAGCAGCTGCAGTTCATGTTAATTTTTCTTTGTTTTACTCCAGCGGCAGCAGAGGCTCGGAGGTTATCCCTGTTTCTCCCTAGTTTTGTTTTTTCACTCGGGGTTTACCATGTCAGTCACCCCGGATTTTTCAACCCTGGGTCTGAGTGAAGCGGAGCGGTGCTGTGTGTGTGTGTGTGTCCTGGAGGACATTCTTTCACAGACTCATGCCTCCCGTACTCCCGAGGCAGCCCGAGAGTGTCTGGAGGGCGCAGCGCAGGTAGTCGAAGCATGCCCCAGCCTGTGGGACCACCCAGAGCTCGCGGACCTACTCCTTCCCATTATCACTCTACAACCTACAAGTCACGGTCTGGAAAAATCCATTCTTTTGTCCGTGCCTGCACCGACGAAGAGCAAGTGCCCGCGGACACGGAAGCCTCCAGCCTCTCGCCGATCTCCAATTGCTGCTCCACCTCCTCCTCCCAAACACCGGCCTGCACCATTGGCCGAGGAGCTGGAGGAGCGCAGGCGGGCCATATTAGCGGAGACTGAGCTCCTTCTGGAATATAAGCCATGGCTTCTCCTGGATCTTGCTCAACAACTGAAGGAGGTTCCACCGGGACCTTCCACCTCTCCAGGAGCCAACATCTCTGCCCCCGTCTCCCACCATCACTCAAGGAAATCCCGCCAAAGGAACGCCTCCACCTCTCAGTCTGCAGTCTCTCCCACGCCGAGTCAGATAACTCCGGCAGCAGTTTTCTCCTCATGTTTCTCCTTGCTGGCTGTCCCATCAGCCCACTCATCTTCCTTTGCTGCTGCAACTCCTATCTCCTCGACGTCTCCTCCTGCTGCTGAGAGTCTGGCTGTTTTCTCCTCGGCTTCGCCCATTACCGTGTCTGCAGGGGCGGCTCCTCCACGTTCCTCTGAGGGGCCTACAACCATTGAAGTCAAGGAGAGGGCTGATTTCCAAGCAGCTGCAGCAGATGACATTGCATCCCGGGAACCCAGGCAAATGTTTTTTCACTCTCATTCACCTACACATGAATTATCTTGCCTGATTCCCGGTGGTGAGGCTCAGACTAGGCAGTCCTCACCACCTGCTGCAGCTTTAGACTGTTCACCTGCTCTCTCTGTGTTTTCTGCTTTCCCCCTTGAGTGTTCGCCGGCCTCAGGACTGAGCCACTGGACTATGGAGGAGCCTGCGGCCCTGGAAGACCTGGTTCCAGCCCCACAGCCACGGTTTGGACTGAGAGAGAGCGCTGCGACTGAGATGAAGTCTGCGCCAACGATGGAGTGTCCCCTGGCCTCAGCAGAACAGGGTCCAATGCTAGCAGGAAGCCGACCTCCTTTGTCCACGTCGGGCAAGCCACCTGCATGGGTCACATCGCTGGGGGGTCCCGGGACTGCATTGACCACCATGCCTGCTGCTGGGGCCACCACAGCAGAGTTTGAGCTGGACCTCCAGAGGGCCAGGCCCGAGGAGTCGTCATCCGGATCAACGGAGTCCTGGACGGCGGTGGAGCTTCAGATCAGTCAAGTGCTCTCCTTGGTTTCTGTTGTTTCTATATAGGAGAGATCTTGCCTGGCTGTTAGTGGGGAGAGCCAGGTGCAGTCGTTAGCTGCACCTGAGCTCACCTCGCCGGGCTCCACTGCCGCCAGTGACCCTGTCCCTGTTCCTCAGCATCTCCCATCTGAGCTTTTCTCCAGGGTCAACTAGGATCGTCCAGCTTTTCCAGAAGTCTCCATGGATCCAGCCTTGCCACCCGAGATCACCATGGGTCCAGGTCCGTCCCAACCCGGGACCTCCATGGGTGCTGCTCCCCCACCGGCTGAGGTCTTCACAGGTGCTCCATCCCTGCCCAGGACCTCCGTGGGTGCTGCTTCCCCTCCGGCTGAGGTCTTTGCAGGTGCTCCATCCCAGCCCAGCACCTCCATGCATGCTGCTCCCCCTCTGGTAGAGGTCTTCGCGGGTGCTCTGTCCCAGCCTGGGACCTCCGTGGGTCCAGCTTTGGCCCACCCCGGTTCCTCCGTGGGTGCAGTTTTGGCCCAGGCCGGAGCCACCGTGGGTGCAACCTCGCTCCAGGCCGGAGCCACCATGGATGCTGTTATGTCCCAGTCTGGGACCACTGAGGGTACTGCAGGCCAGTCCAAGAGCATTGTGGTTCCCCTCCTCTGCCAGACGCCGTCATGGGTCCCCCTCCTCTGCCAGATGCCATCGTGGTTCCTCTTCCTCTGCCAGACGGCGTTGGGGTTCCCCCTCCTATGCCCGACATTGTCATGGTTCCCCCTCCTCCGCTGTCCTTCCCTTCATTGGGCCTCCCCATGGGGGAGCCGCCTCCTGGGCCATCCCTTCTGTTTAGGTGACTAAAAAACTCTGGTTGACCACCTGACAGACTGTGCCGTTGGGTTGGGTGGCCCATATTCTCCGGCAGGCCACCTGACTCTTACCATCTCACCGTCTGCCAGGGCTGGGACTTCGGCCAGCCACTGGAACAGTCTAGCTCCTTGGTCCAGGGGTCTAGATCTCTGGTTTTGCCTGGTGTGAATCCTGAGCGGGGTTTTTTGTTTTCTCCTAGCTTGGGTTTAGCTGGGCTGTGGGTCATGGGAGTTCTTATTATTTTCTCTGGTTTGTTTCAGTCTGTCCGTGCCTGGGTCCCCCTCCTCCCGCCTGGGGTGGGGTTGTTCTCTTGTTTCTTGGTGGGTTGGGTTCTTCGTGTGGGTAGGCCCTTGTTTTTCTTTTGATGTTGCCCGGGGTGTCTGGAATCCACCCCTTGGGTGGGGGTGGGGGGGCTCTGTCACGATCTGAGAATGGGGGGGATTTCACCGTGCTTTGTTTCTTTGCTTTTTTTGTTTTTTCCTTATTTGTATAATATTGTATTTTGGAGTTCTTTGCCTTTCATGTTATTTCTAGTTTGTTTTGACCTGTACGGTATTGTTTCTTTGTATGATTTATTTTTCCTGGTTACGTTCAGTGTAATTTTGTTATTTTCAGATTTGGGTTTAGTTCAACTTTATTTTTGTCACCTTATTATATTTTCATTCTGTTATATTCTCCCTCTGGTTGACAGCGGTCAGTAGCGCTTTCAGGTTTCTGCTCTGTGTGGGCGGCATCCTGTCAGCTGTCAGCCCATTCTCTCCCCTCTCATTGCTCACAGCTGATTGTCATTTTCTCCCCAGCCCGCTCATGTGATTCGTACCGGTTACTCTTCGTGTTAATGGTTGTGATCCTATTTAGGGGCTGTTATTTTCATTTTCCTTTGCCGGAGGCTGACGTTTCCTTCTCCCTTTTTCACCAGAACCCAGCCCTTGTTCTGGTGCAGTATCTGTAAGTTTATTTTTTATATCGGTTTGTTTTTTGGGTTTGTGCACTGTTTTGGTCTTTGTGTTTTGTTTAAAAAATTTCACAAACCGCAGTCCTGCATGTGGGTCTCACCTCTCTGCCCTGAGGGGCGATTTATGACAGTTCATAACAATGTGCTTTTTAAAGCTGAGCGTGGGGTCTATTGTGACACCCAAATACTTAAACTCTGTTACATTTTCTATATTTGCTCCATTTACAGTTATAGTCGGATAGTACGTATGATTTTGTTTGTTGGTAAAGTACATGGTAGCTGTTTTCCCTACATTCAGAGTGAGGCACGATTGATTAAGCCATTTTGACACTTTCTCAATTGCTATCCTTAACTTGTCAGCTACTTGTTTGGCATCCTTCCCATGTGTGTAGATGACTGTGTCATCTGCATACATCTGAATTGTTTTGTCATTTTCACATACTGATGGCAAATCATTAATATACAAAGTAAACAGCAGTGGGCCTAAAACTGAACCTTGTGGTACTCCCATTGTGCTGACCTGTCAGATATTGGGTGGGGTTATGTTCCCTCTAGTGGTGGTTTGTGTTACTGCACCTTTAATTGTAGCTACTTCCTGTTTCCTGTAAAAACCCTTTTTCTTTGTTCAATCTGCCATGATGAAAGCAATGTGAAAATGTGCTCGCCAGAAATTTGGTTGTACTAACCTAGGAGTGGAACCAACAGTAAGTTAATGCTGAAAATTGTTGTAATACTTGTTTAAGATGACCATAGTTTGGAATATGATGTTAAAAACGCTAAATTTAAGCTATAAAAAGATCGCGATTAAAAGGTGTTAATGGCTAATCATTTGCAATGGTACTTAGCTAACTGCTGAGTCATTTAGCCTTTTGTTAGCCCAAGTTATATTGTGTTGTAATGGTGCTTCGTGTGAAAGCTCGTTAGCTATTCATTTGGCTATGCTTACCTGCTTACTTAGCTGTGTAGCTGTCCTCTGTAAAATAAAAATGTGTTAGTATAATTTCGTAATACTTACCTGATTTAACTTACCTTAACTTTGTAACCTGTGGAAACTGTGAAATACTTACCTTAGTTTGAATCTGTAGAGCAAATTACTTACCTGAGTTAAGTGCCTGTAATAAGAGAAACTGTTTATATACAGAGTGTTGTATTATTATTTCTTATGTAACATTCTGTATTATGTATATTTCACTGTGTTTCAGTTTTACAAAAAGGAAAAGACAACAAGACAAAAACGATTTCAGTAAATCAGCCAACCTGGAATCAGCCTGCTGTCTTTATTGTTCGCTATCTGTCTACAATACCCAGCCGTATTATCAGGACAGAATAGTAAAATGTTGACCACGCAGCGGGGATAGGCAGCTGAAATACGGTGAACAGCACACAGAAGCAAGCCAAGATGAGCCACGCTGGTGAGGAGGACCGTCCGTCTCAGTTGGAGACAAGGTCTCAAGCCTCAAATTCACACAAGTCCTCCAGAGCATCAACCCGGTCATCTGCCAGCATCGTTGCAGCAAGAGCCAGAGCTAAGGCTGAAGCAGCTAAAGTTAAAGCATCCTTTGCAGAGAAGGAGGCAGTCATGATGAAACAAAGGGCTTCAGTAGAGGCTGCCATGATTAAAGAAAGGGCTTCAATAGACGCAAATCTTCACGTGCTACAACAAGAGAAAGAAGCAGCTGCAGCATCAAGAGAGGCAGCTATATTGGAAGAAGCTGCAGCAGCAGAGCTCGATCCAAGACACAGCGACTCTCTTGGTGAGCTACAGAATCTAGCCCTTGATGATCCAGTGAGACGCACACGACGCTACGTGGAAATACAGCCATTCGATGCACATGCACCACAGTTGCAACCAGGCCCAACTCCACAGCAACAAATTGATCATCAAGCACCGGTGAATTCACACCTCTTTAGCATTAAAGAACAAGATTCACTGTATGAGTCTTTCGTGGACAGAAATGAACACAAGCCCATGATGGTTGGACACAACGTTCCTCATTCTGCCCCAAGGCCATTTGTTCCAAAGCAGGAACATTCACCTGTTCTCCCTGACATTAAAAGGAAAGACACTGCAGCTAACCCTCCAGCCTCTCATCCCAACCAGGGAAACAAATCCTCACCTCCATCAACACAAACCCATGTCTTGGCCCAGTATCTCATGAGAAAAGAGATGGTGAGCTCAGGACTCCTTACCTTTGACGACTGCCCAGAAAACTACTGGGTGTGGAAGGCCTCCTTCCTAGCAGCCACAAAGGAGCTTAACCTCTCGGAGCAAGAAGAGCTCAACCTACTGATCAAATGGTTGGGGCCCAAGTCGTCAGCTCGAGCCATGAGGATCAGGTCTGTGCATGTAAACAATCCTAGACTAGGTGTGTGGACGGTATGGGAGCGCTTGGAGGAAACTTATGGAAGCCCAGAGGTGATTGAAAGTGCCCTAATGAAAAAATTGGACGCCTTCCCTGTCATCTCTAACAAAGAGACACACAAGCTCAGAGAGTTAGGAGACTTGTTAAAAGAGCTACAAGCTGCTAAGTCAGAGGGATTCTTACCTGGGCTCATGTATCTTGATACAGCTCGAGGGGTAAATCCAATTGTAGAGAAGCTTCCATTCTCACTTCGTGAACGCTGGATGACACAGGGATCCAGGTACAAGGAAGTTTATCATGTGCCTTTCCCACCATTCAGCTACTTTGTGGAATTTGTATGTTCTCAAGCTAAGACTCGCAATGACCCCAGTTTCGCATTCAACCTTTCCTCTACTTCCAATCAGTCAAAAGGTGAGAAAGACCAAAAACACATCTACAAATCCGCTGTAACAGTGAGGAAAACTGATGTCACAGCCGCAGGTGGTGCATCTCGGGACAGCACATCTGTGAAGAAAACTGAACCGGACAAAGAATGTCCAATCCACAACAAACCACATCCGCTCACAAAATGCCGTGGGTTCCGAGGAAAGCACCTGGATGAGAGGAAAGCGTACTTAAAGGAGAACTCGATCTGCTTTAGATGTTGTGCCAGCACCAAGCACATTGCCAAAGACTGTAAGACCGCACTCAAATGCAGAGAGTGTGAGAGTGACAAGCACACTTCGGCGATGCATCCTGGTCCAGCACCATGGTCGCCTCATGGGCAGGCTGGGCACTCACCTGGGAATGACCAGAGCGGGGAGCAAGGAAGGGAGCAAAGCGGGGAGAGTGAAGTTGCAGCAACTCCTGTTGTCACTTCTAAGTGCACAGAGATATGTGGCGATGCACCCCAGCCTAGATCCTGTTCTAAAATCTGCTTGGTCAAGGTTTCCCATACTGATAATCCAAGCAAGTCTCACATAGTATATGCTGTACTCGATGACCAAAGCAATAGGTCTTTAGTGAAATCTGAGTTCTTCAGTCTGTTGGGTATTAACAGCAGGGCATCCCCCTACACGCTAAAAACATGCTCAGGCAGAGTGGAGACTGCAGGAAGGAAAGCAACCAACATCACTGTGGAATCTCTCGATGGGAAGACCAAGGTCACACTGCCCACATTGCTGGAGTGTGAATACTTACCTGGTGACCGGTCAGAGATCCCGACCCCTGAGTGCGCACAATATTTCCCTCACCTCAGACCAGTGGCTGACAAAATCCCTGCACTTGACAACAGTGCACCCATTCTTCTGCTACTAGGCCGAGATGTTTTGAGCTTGCACAAGGTGCGAGAGCAGCGCAACGGACCACACAACTCGCCATACGCTCAGCGCCTTGATCTCGGCTGGGTCATAGTGGGAGAGCTGTGTCTGGGTGGCGCTCACAAGACTCAGGAAGTCAATGCTTATAAGACCCATGTCCTTCAAAATGGACGCCCTTCCTTCTTTAAGCCCTGCACTAACAGCATTCACATCAAGGAAAGACCCAGTGAACCGATTCAGTGCAGCCTTCAGTTCCCAACTCGCAGTGAGGAAGCCATTCCAGAGACATGTAGGGATGGTCTTGGTGAAAGTATGTTCCAGACAACACCAGCCGACAACAAACCAGCCATGTCAGTAGATGACAGTGAGTTTCTGAGAATAATGAAAGACGAGGTGTATATGGACAATGAAAACCACTGGGTGGCGCCACTACCCTTTCATACTCCTCGTAAGCGTCTTCCGTGCAACAGAGAGCAGGCTGCTCAAAGACTCCAATCCCTCCAATGCTCATTCAGGAAGAAACCTGACATGAAACAGCACTTCTTTGATTTTATGCAAAAGGTCATTGACAACCAACAGGCCGAGCCAGCTCCTCCACTACAGCTCGGGCAGGAGTGCTGGTATCTGCCGACATTTGGCGTATACCACCCCCAGAAGCCGGGGAAAATAAGAGTTGTATTTGACTCCAGCGCGGAGTACAAGGGGACATCATTGAATGATGTGCTTCTCAGTGGACCCAACCTGAACAACACACTAATAGGAGTCCTATTACGGTTCAGAAGAGAACAAATTGCTGCTACCGCCGACATAGAGCAAATGTTCTATGGGTTCAAGGTCAGAGAGGACCACCGCCACTTCCTCAGGTTTCTCTGGCACAAAGACAATGATCCAGACAAGGACATCATTGACTACTGGATGAACTGTGCATGTATTCGGCAACAGCCCGTCTCCAGCAGTAGCGACTTATGGGCTGAGGAGAGCTGCAGAGCAAGGAGAAGCTGAGCATGGTAGTGATGCAAAGGAGTTCATCTTCAGGAACTTTTACGTCGACGATGGGCTCATGTCATTGGCCAAGGAGCATAAGGTGATCGATCTCCTGCAGCGAACCAAGGCTCTGCTAGCTGAGAGCAACTTAAAACTCCACAAGATCGCCTCAAACAGTCCGAGGGTCATGGAGGCTTTCCCAGTGGAGGAACGAGCAAGTGACCTGAAAGATCTCGATCTGGGAGCAGACCCATTGCCCCTTCAAAGGAGCTTAGGCCTGAACTGGGTGCTCCAGACTGACAGCTTCACATTCCGAGTCTCAAGAGACATTAAGCCATTCAGTCGGAGAGGCATGCTGTCCACCATAAACAGTCTTTACGATCCCCTTGGATTCGCTTTTCCCATCACTGTCCAGGGAAAGGCATTGGTGAGAGACATCTCCTCTGAACAGTATGAGTGGGACACGCCTCTCCCACCAGAGAAAGAGGCACACTGGAGAACATGGACCTTCAATGGTCCCCATTCTTCACACATGGGTGGAGCCTGGGAGAGGTTAATTGGAGTGGCAAGACGCATACTGGATGGACTGCTTGTGAAGGATGGTGCTACCCGACTGTCTCATGAAGTCCTTACAACCTTGATGGCTGAGGTTATGGCTATCATGAATGCACGCCCGCTAGTCCCAGTCTCCAACGATGCAGAGGTACCTGAAATCCTCTCACCTGCCACTTTGCTCACCCAGAAGGCGAGTGTCAGTCCTGCACCCCTGGGAGACTTCGACCTGGATCACCTCAGCCAGGTCCAGTGGCGCCAGGTCCAGAGCTTGGCGGACTCCTTCTGGAAGAGGTGGCGGTCGGAGTACCTGGCCACACTTCAACCACGGAGGAAGTGGACCTCAGAGAAGTCCAGTCTCCAGGAAGGTGACGTTGTTTTGATAAAGGACAATCAAGCAAAGCGCAACATGTGGCCTCTAGGGCGAATAGTTAAGGCCATTCCTAGTTCAGACAACAAGGTCCGTAAGGTCACAGTTAAGACCTCTAGCCCAGGGGTAGTTAAAGAGTACCTTAGACCCAGCTCTGATGTTGTGCTATTGATGTCACTAGAGAAGAGTAAATAGTGGTATACATGTATACCAAGCGGGGAGTGTGCTGACCTGTCAGATATTGGGTGGGGTTATGTTCCATCTAGTGGTGGTTTGTGTTACTGCACCTTTAATTGTAGCTACTTCCTGTTTCCTGTAAAAACCCTTTTTCTTTGTTCAATCTGCCATGATGAAAGCAATGTGAAAATGTGCTTGCCAGAAATTTGGTTGTACTAACCTAGGAGTGGAACCAACAGTAAGTTAATGCTGAAAATTGTTGTAATACTTGTTTAAGATGACCATAGTTTGGAATATGATGTTAAAAACGCTAAATTTAAGCTATAAAAAGATCGCGATTAAAAGGTGTTAATGGCTAATCATTTGCAATGGTACTTAGCTAACTGCTGAGTCATTTAGCCTTTTGTTAGCCCAAGTTATATTGTGTTGTAATGGTGCTTCGTGTGAAAGCTAGTTAGCTATTCATTTGGCTATGCTTACCTGCTTACTTAGCTGTGTAGCTGTCCTCTGTAAAATAAAAATGTGTTAGTATAATTTCGTAATACTTACCTGATTTAACTTACCTTAACTTTGTAACCTGTGGAAACTGTGAAATACTTACCTTAGTTTGAATCTGTAGAGCAAATTACTTACCTGAGTTAAGTGCCTGTAATAAGAGAAACTGTTTATATACAGAGTGTTGTATTATTATTTCTTATGTAACATTCTGTATTATGTATATTTCATTGTGTTTCAGTTTTACAAAAAGGAAAAGACAACAAGACAAAAACGATTTCAGTAAATCAGCCAACCTGGAATCAGCCTGCTGTCTTTATTGTTCGCTATCTGTCTACAATACCCAGCTGTATTATCAGGACAGAATACCCATGGTGCATGCCTTTGATTGGGATACAGTATTGTTTATGTGCACACACTGGGAGTGACCAGATAGATAAGATTTTAACCAGCTAAGGGTATTCATGGACAGTTTAGGTCCTGGTAGTTTAGAGAGAAGGACTGAGTGATTGACTGTATCAAAGGCTTTACCCAAGTCTAAAAAGATGGCTCCTACTAACCCCGCTTTGTCGAGATTTTCTCTCTTCCATCCATCCATCCATCCATCCATCCATCCATCCATCCATCTTCTACCGCTTAATCCTTTTCGAGTTGCGGGGGGGCTGGAGCCTATCCCAGCATCTTTGGGCAAGGGGCAGGGTACGCCCTGGACAGATCGCCAGTCCATCGCAGGGCCAACACATAGAGACAGACAACCATTCACTCTCACATCCATACCTAAGGTCAATTTAGAATCCCCAGTTGATGCAAATTAACCTCACCTGCATGTCTTTGGCCTGTGGGAGGAAACCGGAGTACCCGAAGTAAACCCACGCAGACACGGGGAGAACATGCAGACTCCACACAGAAGGGTCACTGATGGTCTGGGGGTGGGATCGAACCCACGATGGTCAATGGTGGAATCGATCCCATGCTGCCACTGTGCTAACCACTGTGCCACCATGCTGCCCATTTTTTTTCTTTCATCATGTAAAAAAAGTAAGACCAACAGTGATCTGTGTGAAGTTTGCATGTTCTCCCCGTGTCTGCGCGGGTTTACTCCAGGATTTCTCCGGTTTCCTCCCACATACCAAAAACATGCAAGTTAGGTTAACTGGCATCAAACTGGGGATTCTAAATTGTCCTTAGGTATGACTGTGAGAGTGAATGGTTGTTTGTCTCTCTGTGTTGGTCCTGCGATGGACTGGCGATCTGTCCAGGGTGTACCCTGCCTCTCGCCCAAAGATGCTGGGATAGGCTCCAGCCCCCCTGCGACCCGAAAAGGATTAAGCGGAAGAAGATGAATGAATGAATGAAAGTAACAACATGCATTCTCCGCTCAGACTGCATGTTGTTTTCTTTCATCATTTAAATGATGTTTTCTTTCATCATTTAAAACGAGTAACAACATGCAGTCTCCGCTGAGTGGTTCGGCCTGAAACCAAACTGCATGGGGTGCAGCAGCTGGCCAGATTTGAGATGTTCTACCAGTTGCTGTTACAAGGTTTCATGATTTTTTTGTCCGTTCAGAATTTGCTGGGAGTTTGCTGAAATGGTGCAGTGTGCGTTGTTCAGCAGGAGGACTTAGAACTTTTTCCACTTCTTTCAACTCTGGGTGATGGTGATTAATGTGAACCCCAGCATTTGTGGTGTTACCAAAGTACTTGACTTTTGTTTTGAAAACTGTACATATTACATGCCATGTCTAGCACTTTCTTTCCCGGAATGTTGTAGAAACAAAAATGTTCCCACACACTTGCAAGATGGAACTGGCTGAATTTCCTGCTGCTCCATTTTTCTTTATTCCGACTGTTTCATCCAGCTGCTAGCTAGTAAGCTACTCTGCATGGTTCTCCTGTATCTGCAGTGTCACTGTGTAATTGCGTATTATAAAGCGGCAATACGTGTCATGTGACAGGACCCCGGCACCACTGCAAATAAATAAATAAATAAGTAAATAACAACAACAACAACAACAACAATAATTTATTAACTAACCTGCACTTATATAGTACTTTTCTAGTCACAAAGACCACTCAAAGCACTTTCACTAATACTAACCCTCTATTCTAAGGGCCTATAGGAAACAGATATCTAGGGACAATTTAGAACAGCCAATTAACCTAACATGCATGTCTTTGGATTGTGGGAGGAAACCGGAGCCCCCGGAGTAAACCCACGCAGCACAGGGAGAACATGCAAACTCCACACAGAAAGGTTCCAACCCCTGCCAACCTGGGGATTCGAACCAGGAACCTTCTAGCTGTAAGGCAACAGTGCTAACCACTGCACCACCGTGCTGCCCACGGAATAATAATAATTAAGAATAATTAAAATTATTCTTAATTTTTGAGAATCGATTCTGGATCTTGTGAAATGAGAATCTCAATTCTTACATGAATCGATTTTTTCCGACACCCCTAATTGGTTGTATGGCGCTGGTTGTATGAACACTGATAGGAGGGACAAACTGATATGTGCATTTAACCCACAGTATCTGTGCAAAACAATCTTTGGCCAAAGTTTCACAAAGCTACGTTTAGCAGCTAAACGTTAGTTCATAATTTTGACCAACTCCAACCAAAAAGACAAAACTCACTTGTTATATATAGAAAATACCTGGGTGAAGGATGAGGCAAGATGAGTTGGTGAACACAGCTTTATTGGCTGAACTCAGTAGCAGTTACACGGCAGGCATCTGGCGATGGGCACTGGTCAAAGAGACCACGACATGGTCACCCATCCCTTATGTAGGGCAGTGCGGTAACGTGATGGGAAGTGCATGTCACCACACTGCACTTCACAATAAAGTGCCATTTTCCATATACCCCACTTATAAAAGTCCAAAACCACACACACAATTGGACCCCCCCCCCCCCACCACCACCACCAAATTTAGGACCCAAATCACACACTAAAATAACGAAAACTAATGTACTAAACTGGCCTAACACACTCACTCAAAACAACCTAGAATAACGCTGGCGGGTGGACTGCTGCACAGCCCACACGGCATGATGGAGTATTCTGCCACCGATAGCTAAAAGAAAAAAAGTCCTTTGTTAAACTAAAATTATTTGCCATGCTCCTAAACTAAAAAATACAGACACAAAAATACCCCCATATCATAACATGCATGCAAAACACAACTACAGTGATCCCTCACTTATCGCGTTTAATGGGGACCAGAACCGACCGCGAAAAGTGAAAAACCGTGAAGTAGCATCACCCCCCCCCCCAAAGGCGTCACAAGCACTATTTTGCACAAAAAGGCACAAGAGAACAGCGAAAAGTGCCACTAAGCAACACGAGCGATAAAGAACAATGAATGTGGTCTTCCTTCGCTGGGTATGGGCTCTCGGCAGGGAGAGAAGCTGGGTAAAACGTCTCGGCCAATCAGCTTGCGAGATTCCCGAGCGGTGAAGAGGTGGGCGGAGAGGAGTGGAGCGGTGGTCAGAGAGGTGGATTTTGAGTTGTGCGGGCTCTCCATGTTGATACCTGATGTTCTAATGTAGTCTCCCTGCCTTCTGCTAGCACCCGGGCAACTTCCGTGCCATTTTTTCTCAATTTTGAATTTTTGATGAATATTTTTGAAAAATCCGCAATGCACTGAGGGCGCGAAAGGTGAAACGCGAAGTAGCGAGGGATCACTGTATAAACACCCATTTTACAGCACAGTCACTCGGGTGGGAGAGGTAGAATCAGCATGGGGGGCCCAGGGCAGCCCCTCAGCAAGCACGCCCCTGGAAGCAGCAAGCCACTGGGACAATGACCGATCTTCTGGACGGTGGAGCCCGACTCCTTCACCACCAAAACCGACTCCCGTCCAGCCTCGTCACCCGGAGCATCTTCACGGACATGCCAAAGGTGATTGGCGTGCCTCAATGAGCCATCAGACAACCAGAAATATGCTGTGCCCAACTTCGCCACTATGTACAGACATCCTTAGTGTTTTGCTGGCTGTCGTTTGGCCCATCTTTGCCGTGAACATTCTTCACCCCAAACCCGAACCAAGTCCAAAACCCTCATTGGGGCCCGGCTTGGCCTGATGTGGTGTTGCTGAGCATGCGGTAACTCCATGCTCGTTGGTCTGGCCCCGTCCTCTTGTAAAACCATTGTAGCGGTCACCTTCGTAGCTGCAGACCCTCCATCCCTCTGCAGCCAAACTCTGGAGGCATCTGGGGCTAGCACACTGGTGTCACTCACCGACGCAGGTGCCTCGCCACCACGCTCAATACCCCCTCTACCAGGTCCCGATTGCCGGCACTGAGACCCTCCTGCGCCGAACCTGGGCACAACCCAACCATTCATTCCCGGCACCGTCTTTAATGGCGAAACCCAGTCTGTAAAACAAATCACAGCCCATGATGTTATCGCCTCGTGCTGTCATGTGGAACATGAAGTCAGCCATCTTCGCAGACTTCAGGTTACTTTATTTGTACCCGTAGGTACAAATAAAGACTATACGGGTACAAATAAAGACTACAAATAAAGACTTGTACGGGACCATTAATTCCAAAGTCCCAACCATGCACAGTCTGCCACCTCCATAGCCATGCAACAGTGCTGGGTTACCTCCAATCCTGTAGCGGGGGAAAAAACTTCCTCACCGTGGCCCAATTCAGCAACGACCCCTCTGCCCCCGTGTCAAGCAGCAGCGGCATGGCATCCAATTCCACTGTGCAGTATGTGTACCCGTTTGTGATGGGGGACACCGAATGGATGGTTGTCGGGGGCAGGCGTAGTGATTTCTTCCGTGGGCTCTCTGGTTCAGATACATGGCACACTCTAGCATAATGGTTCAGGCGTCCACATCTGCTACAATGTTTTTCCCTAGCCAGGCAGTCCTTCACCTTATTTCAGTGCGTTGCAGACCCACAACTCTTGCACAGGGGTTTACCCGGGGCAGACCTTCGGCTGGCAATATTGGTTTCCGTAACCTCGTTATCCAAGCTATCCTTGCTTTCTGAGTCCGCAACATTTGCCGGCATGTGGGAGGCTCCGGCAGCCTCTGTGACTGGCGCCAGGTTAGCACCGAAGCTAGCTTGTCTGTGGCCTCCAGCTGGAGAGCTAGCTTGATAGGTCTAGCTAATGTTAAGTCATTGGGCGCCATGAGCAGCCTAGCCTACAACGCGGCGCTGCAAGTGTGCTCTGCAAGCTGGTCACGTACCATTTCATCTTCCAATGGCCCAAAGTGACACTTGCTAGCTAGCTGCCTCAAGTCGGCGACAAACTGGTGAATAGGCTCACCTACCCGCTGATGTTGCTGCCGAAAATGAATCCGCCGGACAGTCACGCTATCTGGGGTGTGGAAATGGTTGGCTTGCAGCTCCACGCCGTCCTCAAAGAAGTCCGACACTCTGCGTGTTCACAGGACTCACTGGCCCTCAACACCCAGGTTATGGACAAGAAGTGCATGTGCCCTTAGCTTGTCAAGCTGTCTGAGGTCCAGTGTGGTGATGTAGATTTGGAAGGCCTTAAACCACCTGGGCCAAGGCACCGGCGGTTCGCCCGGAAGATCGAGAAAGGGACGAAGTGGTGTTATACACGCCTCCATGAGTTAATCCTTGATCGCTAAATGTTATGTATGGAAAATACCTGGGTGAAGGATGAGGCAAGATGAGTTGGTGAACACAGCTTTATTGGTTGAACTCAGTAACGTTACACAGCAGGCACCTGGCGATGGGCACCAGTCAAAGAGACCACAACATGGTTGTCCATCCCTTATATAGGGCAGTGTGGTGACGTGATGGGAAGTGCACGTCACCACACTGCACTTCATAATAAAGTGCCATTTCCCATATACCACACCACTCACCCTGCCTTCTTCCAATCTCCGTGATGTACTCAGAACTTGGCACGGCCACACACTTGGTCGTGTTCAAGCTCTTTTTCCGAGTCAATAGTGTTGGCTCAGTCCTGTGCGTGTGCTGGCCTGAGTGGTAACATTACCCAGGAGCGTACGCTGCTGATCACCGTGGTGTTATCCTATTTGTCTCCAAGTCAGAGTCCTGCTTCTCAATTAAGGCTGTGTGTCCACCAAAAGCGTTTTTTCCGCTCTGGGTGGCTAGTTTCCATTCATTCTCTATGTAGTCCAGTGTTTACGAAATGCTCTTGGCGGTAGCTGTTTTTTGTCGTGGCGCTCAGGGCGCTCAGAGTTGAAAAAAGTTAAACTTTTCAGAGGCTGCAGCTGAGCTCGTCAATGTCAGACCTTAAGTAGGTAATCATAACTGCTGCGTGGACGAGACATAGGATGCTGGTACTAGTCTGTGCTCAGACTTCTGCTTTCCATGTCATTATATTTTACATCCAGAGCTGCTAGAAAACATTTCCTGTCCATTATTATTTAGAGACTGCTATTAAAAAAATCAGTAGAAAGTCTGACAATCGGAAAAGCAGAAGTGCTGAGCTGAGCATGACAAGCTGTTGCTGGGATACAGGACACAGGCTTTTTTTTCCCCAGAGCACCGCTCACAAACGCTGAAAAAAAATGCTCAGGGTGGTCGGGCGACAAAAAATGCATTTGGTGGACACGCAGCCTAAAGGTAAACTGCTGTCTAGAGTCATTATCAAGAGTTTCACTTTAAGTTTCAGAGATTTTCACACTTTTTCACTCCATCGTGTAAGTAAATAAACAGCAGCCATGTTGGAGGAGATGTGATCAAAAAGTATCAACAGGAAACATTAATTTGAAGAAGTGAAGAAAGACAGTAGAACAGCTTTATTAGCAGTACATACACTATCACAATTCTCAAAGTAGCGCTAAATTACTAGAATTCAAATCGGCATGCGTAGGGGAGTGCAACCACAAAACCACAAAAAGGCTCGAGTCATACTTTGGTGGTTTAAACTTTTTAATCCCATTGCTGGAACTTGTCTACACACCATGTTCTTTATTCAGAGCAGATTCAGGACAAAAATAAAAAACTCGTCCTGCAAAAATTTGACCTTGGTCTGACTTGATATCTGTAACTTCATCCTTTCACTCCCCTGTACGCTGCAAAACCTCGACTCCTACGTTGTGTCATATCAACTGGTGTCATCTCGAAGCGGTTTGATCGAGAGACTCTACTCTGTGTGTGTGTGACTGGTGCTTGGCTGCTGCTGCTGCTGCCTTGCCTGGATGGCTTAGCGCTTTAGGAATGACTGGAATGTTGTTTTACTCTCTCTCTCTCTCTCTCTCTCTCTCTCTCTCTCTCTCTCTCACACTCACACTCACACACACACACACACACACACACACACACACACACGTACTAGTGTTGTGGGAGTGGATGGTTGTGGATGTTTGCAGGATTTTTTTGGAGCTGGTTGGTGGGACCATCCAGTTGAATTTGGACTCTGAGTTAGCCGTTGTTGAATTAAAGAAAGGAAACCAAATGGCTGCGATAGAACCGTGCTGCAGACAATGTTGTTTACAGCCGGGAGAGTTTAAGTGATTATTAAGGCAGGTTAATGGCTGTCGTTGTGTGATTTGCCTCGGAGATGATCGTGTACACAAAAGATCGTTTGTATGTTCACTGCTGAACGAGGGAGAGACGTATTTCTTTTCTGCTCTCACTGTCATGCCGGTTTGTCTGCTCACGACTTCAAGTGTGGGTGGCAAAGAATGAGTTTACACAAAGGACACACACACACACGCACACACACACTCAGCACTCAGGGTTGAGTACTGAGAGCTGGAAGGAAGTGTTCAGTGTCGTGAAAATCAGTGGGGCAAACAATGATGTCTGTGTGTTCGTCGCATCTTTGTTGACAGCCTTTGTTAAATCAATCAATGTGACAAACATTCACAAAGGAAAACCTAGTCTGGGACCTCATACCACTGCCAAGGGTGAAGGTTTTTTTTTTTTTTTCCACACAAACATGAAGTGGATCTTGAGAGGCAGTGTCCAACCAGTGGTCACTGAATTAGCAATACAGTAGATCCTATGATGCAATGCATACAAAAACAAATGAGAAGGGAAAGCCTTGCTTCACAACATTACACTACACGACTCTTTACACGACTGATGAATAAACGAGTGTTTATTCATCGATACAGTGAAGGCCTGATCAGAGTAGCTCAAGGGGAAAGCGCATGCGGTCTGTTGTTGTATAAAAGCATTATTACACAAGAGGGTGAGCATTGTCAATAAATATATGACAGTGTGAAGACATCGCTGCGGTTCTATACTCATGATAACAAGTGCTCTGTGAGGCGAGTGCAATATCCCTTGCCTCTGTTTTCTTTGAAAACCCCAATCTATCTACAAATGCAGCATGTCTGTGTGTGTGTGTGTGTGTGTGTGTGTGTGTGTGTCTATTCCTCACATATCTCTCAAACTGTTCATCAGACTGACCTCAGATTTTATAAGTGCTTTGCTGAGGGTAGGAGGGTGTGCATCCCTGAGTCTGGAGTTGTTCAGTCAAATTATGTCATTTTTATCAATTAAAATTTAGTCATGGCTCTCTCATCATGCTCTGGCTTCTAGAAGTGTGGGCAGGGTTTCGGATTGACTCCATACTGATTGGATAATACGTGGCAACACAGCATCAGTAACCATAGCGCTCTGTGAGCAAAACAAGGAAGTGAAATTTAATGCTTAAAAATTACACCGTAAATTTGCCGTGACTGCGTATGTCTAAAGTAGGGATGGGCAACTTTGGTGGTAGTGAGGGCCACAAATTTTTTCCTCACTTCCCGAGGGCCAGATTTACATGTAAACCTTTTTTTTTTTTTTTTTTTTTTTTGGGGGGGGGGGATATTTTTTTCAAAGTCAAAAGTATCACAGTTAAAACTCAAAATACTAATGAAAATAAAAGGTACTCAGTGTTTTATCATATTAGAATTAAAATTACTGATAAAATTATATCATGACCTAACATTTTAAAACTCTCTCCAACAAAATGATGAGCAAAGAGAAATTCCGGATGGTAATTAACAAAAAAGCCAAGAAGAAAAGGAAATATGACAATGAAAAAAAGTGTTTTTAAAACATTAGAAGAAAATGGTCAAAGTAAAAAAAAAATAGTTTTATTGATAAATATGCTATATTTCTGGTTTAAATTAGCCATTTTTTTGCAAATCTATATTTTATTTTGGTATTAGATGTGTCTACTGATAAATTGGCATCATTTTATTTAAAATTTAGAACTTTTTAGTTGTACTGCTTTTTTTTCTAAATTAGTGAGTTTTTCTGTCATAATTTGCTTTTTCTTATATAAATTTGCCTCAAAGTTTGAAACTTGTTACTGTAAATACTCCTCAGTGAGAAGCTGTAGCATTTATTGTTGTTTAAAAGCAGCCTCTTCTGTACATTTACTGCTGCTGACAGCCTTGTGGTCTCAGCATGCAACACATACATACCTTAAAAGATGCACTCCGGGGCACATTGCTCCCTTTATCTGTGGCTCCCTCACTCTCGCTCGACTACTCATACTTAGGTTTCGATTAGAGCTCCCTCTGCTGACTCTATAACTGCATTTAAGAATGCAGTTCCAAATATGTTCAAATGGGATATAAATAAATAATTGATGGAACTGGACTGGCGGGCCGCAGTGGATGACGTTGGGGGCCCCATGTGGCCCATGGGCCGCCAGTTGCCCATCCCTGGTCTAAAGGATAATTTGGCATATGTTGAGAACACCAGGCGCATGAGCAGACTAGGCGGAGCATCAGCGAGGACTGGGTTCTGACAAAGAACACCGGTGTATCCAACACAGGACATGCCAGGAGAAGCAGCGGCCCAACCGGGCAGACCACGGTCCTTTGCGGGAAGGCACACCCAGCCTGCCCAGTCAGTGGTAGAAGGGAGTCCCGACAGCTGCTTCAGCCGTGTGCTACCATTGTATTTTGCAGGACCGCGAGTCCCCCCTCCTGTGCAAGTATCTAAAAAATTAAAAACTTAATCATAATACCGCCATGATTGTGGAGTGGAATGGCCAAACATAAATCATTTTTAGTTAAATATTTACTGACTAATGGGCAGCACTAATGCAACGGTTGCACTCAAACAGATCCTTCTGCTGTGTATAATAATGTTGGGTGTTTTGTAGTTAATTGAATTGATTACAGTTTTAAAAACCTTTTAAAAACAACATATTGCTACAATATAAAATGATGCACTACAGTGGAGCTCAAATATTTTTAAATGTGTCCTGTTATAGTACTGCATGAGTTTATTGAAAATACACTATAAACTACACATATAAACTAAAATAATTATAATGGTGACCGAACAACTCCCATTCCCCAAACTACAAGAATCTAAGTCATAAAAGATCGCACAAATAAGTCTGACAAACAAATAAACAAGGGTTTTTAAACAGTCGCTAATATTGCATGTCCCATTCATTTTCAAGAATTCCGTAATTAATATTCACACAATCAAATACATTTTAGTGTTCAGTCCTTTTTATATTTGTCAAAGTCTAACACGTGATTGTCTACATGTAGGCTACACCTCTTTGTATTTCACTTTCAAACACAGGCTATATTTGGTCCTGTAAAGCCTAATTGGCTTACCTGTTTTCAGAGAAGAATACTTGCTTTCTACGGGCATGCACTAGTATCTTACTGAAGAAGAGCAGTTTTCAACTTTCCCATGTAATTAATGAGGCAGAACCAAATCATGATGAGCCTAACATCCATGAATATACAACAAAAATAGCTGTATACAACCAATTAATGTAGGTCAAGATCCCAAGGTGAACCTGTGTAGCAAGTTTGGGGACCCTGGCTGTATTCACTCTGTATTAATAGGGCATAGGGAATGCTAACATTGACTATTAGTTTTTTGTTTTCTCATTTCAGGCAAGGATGAAAAGGAGATGTTTTAACTTTACCTTGACATGTTTCGATTAGCGTCTGCAGTCTTCCTCAGAAGGGCCAGCTGATCGTTGTGACGTGTCGTATATCAGCTATTTTTCCTAGGTGTGGCCAGCCCAGTGGAACCATCAGATTCATTGGGCTGTCCACACCCCCTGCCATCTGATGGTCTCTGGAAAATGTAGTCCCAGGTGTGAGAAAGCATAAATGCCTTTTCCCCGCTTCCTGATTTCTATAGCCTCCTTGAGGTTGGTGTCTGTTGTTCGCTGATCCAATGATTTTTGCATTGCCCCAATCCATGATATGGTTATTTCTTTTGCAGTGATCTGATATTGCTGATTTTAGTGTCACTTGTTCTGCCTTTTCTTTTTGTGATCTTGTGAGTCATCCTTGTGTTTCCTTCTCACATTCCTTCTGATGCTCTTTTTGTCTTGTGGTGAATGATCTTCTCGTTTCTCTGATGTAAGTCTTGCTACATGATCTGCATGATAGTTCATACTGTATATTACTTTGCATTTTTGTCATGAACTACCCCTCCGGGGGGAATGGAGACCCAAACACAGGACTGTGAGTTACAGTGGTTTAATTAAACAAACACAAAAAGTCTTACAGGGCAGGAACAAAACTTACAAGGCTCTGGTAGAATAGGCAGGATACAGGAGCAAAGACGGGTTGAATTCCCAACAAGACGAATGAAATAACTGGTAGAATAGTACACAGGCTAAGGTGTGAGTAACACGCCGGATTGACAAAGTAGGAGTGGGGCGGAGTCCTTTAAATAGGGCAAAGAATAAATTCACAAATGGTGAACAGGTGTGGCTAACAAGGGTCAAGAGCGAGGATAATAAATCAAAATAGAGAACAGCTGTGACAACCGCAAAACTAGCTAGGAGAGGAAGTAAATAAAGAACGTTGTCAAAATAAGAGCACAGATTGGAATGAATGATAAGCCGTGATACAAATAAAATACAAAATGATGACGACCCACCAAGGCAGAGACAAGATAAAAATAAATAACAATAATTATTGTTATTGTTGATATGAATTATTATAATAATTCATATCAACAGTTCAAAGAGAAAACTGAAGGTGAAGGCAGAGATATCAAACACAGGAAGATGTCATTTAAGATACAAGACAAGATGGCCATAGACACATAAGCACGAAGCTCCTCAAGTCCAGTGCAGACCAGCTGTGTGGGATTGTGGAGCACATCTTCAACCTGAGCCTGAAGCTGGGGAGGGTACCACAATTGTGGAAAACATCTTGTGTGGTACCTGTACCAAAGACTTCCCACCCCAAAGACCTGAACAGCTACAGACCAGTGGCCCTGACGTCTCACATGATGAAGACCCTGGAGAGACTGCTCCTTGCTCACCTCCACCCCCTGGTGGGACCAGCGATGGATCCACTCCAGTTCGCCAACCAGCATGGCATTGGGGTGGAGGATGCAGTGATCTTCCTCCTTCACCGTTCCCTGTTCCACCTGGAGAAGCCCAGGAACGTGGTGAGAATCATGTTTTTTGACTTCTCCAGTGCTTTCAACACCATCCAACCGATGATCCTGAAGGACAAGCTGCTGTGCGCAGGGGTGGACCAGCACCTGTCATCATGGATCCTGGACTACCTCACTAACCGGCCACAGTTTGTGAGAACCCGGGATTGTGTGTCCGACACAATCATCGGTAGCACCGGGGCCCCCCAGGGAAAGGTTTTGGCTCCCTTCCTGTTCACCCTTTATACTGTGGACTTCTCACACAACACACTGCCATCTACAGAAGTTCTCTGATGACTCTGCGATCGTCGGCCTCATTTCCAACGGAGATGAAGCTGAGTACAGAGGACTTATCCAGGACTTTGTGGACTGGTGCCATCGGAATTGCCTCCAGATCAACGCAAGGAAAACTAAGGAGCTGGTGGTGGACTGCCGCAGGCAAGGACAACCCCTCACAGCACCAGTAAACATCCAGGGAACAGACATTTAGATGGTGACATCCTACAAGTACCTGGGTGTTCATCTGAACAATAAACTAGACTGGTCACACAATACCGACGCACTCTACAAGAAGGGACAGCGCAGGCTGTTCCTACTGAGGAGGCTCAGGTCTTTTGGTGTACAAGAGGTGCTCTTGAAGACATTCTACGACACGATGGTGGCATCAGCCATCACTTTTGGAGTGGTCTGCTGGGGCAGTGGCATTACAGCAGCCGATAGGAAGAGACTGAATAAACTAATCAAGAAAGCTAGCTCTGTCCTGGGGAAACACCTTGACCCAGTGGAGGAGATAGTAGAGAGAAGGACGTTGGCTAAACTGACATCTCTGCTGGAGTCCGAGTTCCACCCCATGCAGGACATACTGAACGCACTGAGGAGCTCATTTAGCAGTAGACTACATCATCCTAGGTGCGCGACCAAGAGGTTTTGCAGGTCCTTCCTACCTACGGCTGTCAGACTGTATAACCTAAGGAGGGCTGCTCGCAGAGATAGCAAAAAAATGTGACAACCTAATAGTATTGAATGCAAAAGACGCAACAGACTTACACAAATGGTCCCCTCCAGTATACAACTAGAACAATATCAGTCGCTATGGAGGGTGACAATATGTATGGGTACATATTCATACCATGTAGGGTAACTAAATAGACGGTTATGCTGTTTATTCCATCTAGCTACAATGCTCCGCACTGTGTATATATATTTATATATTTATGTGTACATATGTATATTCACTGCTCTTATTTTCGTATCTTCTAAATTATTGCTCTGAGTGTTGCTATCCCTGTGCTGTTGCAATCCTGGAATTTCCCCATTGTGGAACTAACAAAGGCTTATCTTATCTTATAATAATGAACAAGACTATAATGACAAAACTAAGATAACAAGACCACTCATAACAAACAGAAACAGAGGGAAACTAAATAACATAATACAACCAAAACCATAATCAATTTCAATAATCAAACTAAGGTAGGAAAAGTACAGAAAATAATCAGGATAAACTGAAAGCTTGAGCTTGGTTCCCAAACCATCCTCAGCATTGTGACAACTTTTTGTCCTGTTCTATTTTATTCTAGGGGTGTACTAATAACTGTCTTAATTTTTTGTGTGGTTTTACTGCTGTTTATTTTGTTTTTTCATGATCTTTTGAATTGGTTCTGTTATCCCTCAGATGTATGGTATGGTTATGATCTCCTTGTTTTTGATTTTGGCTTTTGGACTGTGTCTTGTTTTTTGTTTGTTTTCTTTGTTTTTTGATTTCTTGTTTCCCTTTATTTATGGCTCATATCTTCTAAATTATTACTCTGAGTGTTGCTATCCCTGTGCTGTTGCAATCCTGGAATTTCCCCATTGTGGGACTAATAAAGGCTTATCTTATCTTATCTTATCTTATCTTATCTTATATCAGATATTGGCAGTGTGTGAGAGCATGTCTTATGGTTTTCCTCCTCCTGTCTGTCTTCATGGTCTGTGATGATGGTGGCCTGTTCGTATAATGTCCTGACAACTGATAGTTTGTGTGCTGTGGGGTGTTCTGATGTCCATACTTGGCACTGATCCATGTGGGTTGGTTTCCTGTAGAGTGAGATTTTTATGCTGCCGTCATCATTGTGATGGATTTTCATGTCCAGAAAGGCTATGGTCCGGTTTTCTTCCCCTTTGTGTGTGAATTTTATGTTCTCAATACAGTCCGTATTGTTCAAATGGTCTGTTAGTTCTTGTGTGTGTCCTTTCTCCAATATGTTGTCCACGTATTTCTTCCAGAGGGTAGGCTTGCATTGTATAGGTGCAGTGTTGACGGCTTTATTTTCCAGATCCTCCATGACAAAGCTACTTGTGATGGCTGATGGGTCTCCGATTGCAAATCCTTCTTTTTGTCTATAGATTTTTTCTTTGTGTTGGAAATAGGTGGATCTTGCAACAAATTGTAACAGTCCAGTATGTCGTCAACTGTGAGGTTTGTGCATCTTTTTAGGGTTCTGTCATTTCTGAGGCGTTCTTGCACAATGTGTAACATGACATCAACGAGGGTCTTTGTGAATAATGAAATGACATTGTGTGAAATGAGGATCTCGTCTGATTCTACTTTCATGTTTTTGAGTTCGTGTGCCAGTTCTTTTGAGTTTTTGCAGTAGTATGCTTATAGTTCAAGGAGGGGTTTGATGATTTCAACCAGGGCTTTTGATCAATTGTATGTGATTAATCTGATGCTGTCTATTATTGGTCACCGTGGGATGTCCTTCTTAGTTCCATAGATCTGGGGGGTGATGCTGGCTGTGAGAACATTGGACGGCGGGGGTGTGGCAGGAAAAACAGCTGATATATGACACGTTATAGCGATCAGCTGACGCTTCTGAGGAAGACTGCAGACGCCAGTCAAAACATGTCAAGGTAAAGTTAAACCATCTCCTTTTCATCCTTGTCTGAAATAAGAAAAACAAAAAACTAATAACTGAGAAAACAGACAGAATGAACCTACTCAAACTGCTAAAATTGACCTTTGACCTTTTGACCCCAAACCCATAGTTGTAGGTCCAGATCCCAAAGTGAACCTGTGTACCAAGTTTGGGTACCCTAGTTTTCTTTGCTGTTGAGATATTCTTGATATGCCATTTTATTTAACCTTCTTATTATCAGAATGGCAAGAAGCCTCCACAAACACTGATCTTTGTATGAGAGTCACCTGACACTGATGTCAGCTGAACTGTGCTGAGTATTTCTCTGATTTTTCAAAACGTCTGTAAAAGTCGGTCCAAATGCTATAGAGTGAGCCCAGCTTTAACTTAGGCTGACTTAGGTAAACTGTGCATAACTTAGCTCAGCGCTCAGGAACTTTTACAAAATAAGCACAATGTTCACCAGCGTGTATTTCCAAACGTCGGTAAATTTTTAGTAGACTGAAAATTTTCAAAGAACACAACTTTTGCCAGCATTTGCCAACAAACACCAGCGATCACTAACTTTTGCCAGCAGAGCCAGATGTTTGCCAAAACGTCAGTAAAAGTTGGTCCAAACGTTGTAGTGTGAATGCACCTTTAGGGGTCAAGGCATGGCTCAGAGCAAGACTTGGACATGGAGACATGGCAGGATAATTGACAATGACCTCTCACTGAACACAGAACAGAGACTTGCATATATAGGGGAACTCATAATTAGGAAACACGGGACAGCTGGGAGAGAAATCAGGGCCTGAACAATGCACACATGAGGGAGAGTGGCTATGGGTACGGAAACATGAGGAGCTGAGGACACTAGGTAAACAAATATGCACACAAGACTGAAATGATGACAATGAGGACAGACAGGGGAAGACACAACATGACTAGAGACACAAGGACAATAATACTAACAGTAAAAACAAAACCAAGATCATAGAATATAACTAAATACACAAGACAACCATAAGACAGACAACAGGGGGAAACATGATAATGATGATACTGTGGGACAGCAAAGATCAAAATGAACATAAAGCATTGGCATGGCTCCGAGCCGTGCCCCGCTCATGACACACAATCAGTCTCTTTCTTAAAATGTTAGTAAATCTGTGAGTAGATTTGTGTGTACTGTATATCGCCTCGATGCTAAAACCCCAATTTGACGTGGGCACGTGTGTAAGTTCATGAATGCCAAACAATCGTAATCTGTCCAGTACAGGAAAAACATCGCAATCACAACAGAGTCCCATCACAGTCCCTACTTTTTTTATCGGAGAACTCCTGTTATTGCAGATGGAGACAGGGACATCCCTTCAATGAATCAAGAGCAAACTCAGAAGGTAAGGTTGTGAGGTCATTAAACTTGTTATATTAAGTATTAACTTGCTATACAATCTGACAGCCATCAGTAGCTTAATGCTGGTCTTTTAGCTATTGTCAAAAATAATGAGTCTGTGGGCACCCAGCACACGTGTGGACACCCAGCACAATGAAGACTGATAATATTCATGCTCAGCAGGGATTTGCATACGACCAAAAGAACCACAGGAGACAGTCAGACGGGACTGAATGCATGCATCTTTGTGCCAACCAATGTCATGCTAATCAGGTGTATTGACCAATGGTAGTAAATGACTATTGTTATACATCCCCAGAGCAAGCAGAGGAAGTCTGGTGCCAGTTAATCACGCGATTGATAATGTATTGTCTGATATGTATACCAATATGTAAATGTGCCATGCATTCTGTCTTGTCTGTATAAAAGAGCTGACTTTACATGCCTCATGAACGCACTCAGAGCGCACTCAGATAGCTCACACACAGCACACGGTGCTGCAGTGTGTCTCATGATGATGGAGGAATAAAACTCTTAAACCTTCAGCTCGCCGTGTCTCGCCTGAACTTATTTTGTTCCTCTACACTGGTGACCTAACGTGAAATGAACTTATTTTGCTCCTCCACAAGTCCATTGAAAGTATGAGTGTGTATTTATGAGTGCAGACATTATACCTCCCCTTTACTGTGTCCTTGTCTTGATATTAGACTGAGATGTGCTGGACTAACTGCTGCTTTTCATGCTATTGTTACCCACATGTAAACAACACATTACTACAGTGTTTATTCCCTGTGGGCGGTGCCGTGACAATCTAAATCCTCTGGTCAGTGAACAAGAAATAGCAACAACAACTGAGAATTTCACTCTTTATGTTTGTGGCTGTTTGCTGCTGTTTATCTACAGTATGACTTTTTCAGAAGAGCTACGTAAGAAGCAAAATGAAAAACTTGTAGCCTTGTTAAACCATATCCAGAGCTTTTTCTGTTTTTGAAGCAACTGCAATGCTCCCCTTCAGTCACTATGGAGCTCCCAAACTATAGGTTCACCCTCAACATGTTTTGAAGAATTAAAATTACCCTCCACTCATTTTTTCATAAGTTTTACACTTTTTTCTTGTAAATTTCTGACATCATTTTATATTTGTGCCCTTTGTCCTTAAATTTAGCAACTTTTTTTCTTATAAATGTGTGACGTTTTCTTATAAATTTGCAACTTTTCTCATAAATTTGTGAATTTTTTTGGATAAATTTGTAACTTTTTCCGTGTAAATTTAGCAACTGTTTTCTTGTAACTTTGACTTTTTGTCTTGAAAATTTTCAGCTTTTCTTATAAATCTTTCTTTTAAATTTGCAACTTTTCTCTTTTAATTCTTTGTCTGTTTTGTAAATTTGTGACTTTTTCTCGTAAATCTGCAACTTTTTGTTTTGAAAATTTGCTTGTAAATTTAGCAGTTGAGCAATTAATTTCTTGTGTATTTTTTACTTTTTTCTTGTAAATTTGAAATGTTTTTCTTTTAAAATCTGTGCCTTTTTCCCTGTAAATTTACAACTTTTCTTATAAATTTGTTTCCTCATAGATTTGCACGTTTTCTTGTAAATTTGCAACTCTTATGGTAAATTTGAGACTTTTTTTACTTGTAAATTTTTATTGGAAATTTGTGACTTTTATCCTTTTCATTGTGCAAATTTTTTCTTGTAAATTAACTACTTTTTCATCATAATTTGCAACTTTTTCACATAAATTTTAGACTTTTTTCTTACAAATTTGTAATGTTCATATGGTTTCCGGTTACATTTTTATTTTATATAATGGTTTCTCTTTTTCTATTCATCAAGACAACGGTTTTTGTTGGGAAGGGATATATATATATACTATACTGTATACTACTATACTATACCACTATATACAGTGGTGTGAAAAAGTGTTTGCCCCCTTCCTGATATGTTTGTCACACTTGAATTTTTCAGATCAAACAAATTTAAATATCAGACAAAGATAACACAAGTAAACACAAAATGCAGTTTTTAAATGAAGGTGTTTATTATGAAGGGTAAAAAAAAAAATCCAACCCTCCCGTTAAAACATAAATTAACTGTGGTTTATCACATCTTTGGAAAGCTGAGTTCAATTTCTCCAGTCACACCCAGGCCTGATTACTTCTACACCTGTTCTCAATCAGGAAATCACTTAAATAGGGCCTACCTGACAAAGTGAAGTAGACCAAAAGACCCTCAATAAGATAAGATAAGATAAGATAAGCCTTTATTAGTCCCACAACGGGGAAATTCCAGGATTGCAACAGCACAGGGATAGCAACACTCAGAGCAACAATCAGAAGGCAAGAAAAAAAACAAGCAAGCAAGAGCAGCTAATATACATATGTACATATTACTATAAAATATATATATACACACACACACACAGACACACAGTGCAGAGCATTGTAGCTGGATGGAATAAATATATGAATATATGAACACACAGTGCAGAGCATTGTAGCTAGATGGAATAAATATGTAAATATATAAACACCCACAGTACGGAGCATTGCAGCTAGGTGGAATAAATATGCAAGTATATAAACACACACAGTGCGGAGCAATGTAGCTAGATGGAATAATATGTAGATATATAAAAACACAGTGCGGAGCATTGTAGCTAGATGGAATAAATATATAGATATATAAATATAAACACACCCAGTGCTGAGCATTGTAGCTAGATGGAATAAATATGTAAATATATAAACACACACAGTGCAGAGCATTGTTGCTAGGTGGGATGAAACAGCATAACCGTCTATTTAGTTATCCTACATGGTATGATTATGTGCCCATACATATTCTCACCCTCCATAGCGACCGGTATGTTCCTAGTTGTATGCCGGAGAGGACCATTGTGTAAGTCTATTGCATCTTTTGCATTCAAAAAAACTATTAGTTTGTTACGTCTTTTTGCTATCTCTGCGAGCAGCCCTGCTTAGGTTGTACAGTCTGACAGCCGTTGGTAGGAAGGACCTACGAAACCTCTCGGTTGTGCACCTGGGATGATGTAGTCTGCTGCTAAATGAGCTCCTCAGTGCATCCAGTATGTCCTGCATAGGGTGGAACTCGGACTCCAGCAGAGATGACAGTTTAGCCACCATCCTTCTCTCTCCTATCTCCTCCATCGGATCAAGGCGCTGCCCCAGGACAGAGCTAGCTTTCTTAATCAGTCAATCATAATCTTTCTCAATAGCTAGACATGCTGCGATCCAAAGAAATTCAGAAACAAATGAGAAACAAAGTAATTGAGATCTATCAGTCTGGAAAGGTTATAAAGCCATTTCTAAAGCTTTGGGACTCCAGTAAACCACAGTGAGAGCCATTATTCACAAATGGCAAAAACATGGAATAGTGGTGAACCTTCCCAGGAGTGGCCAGACGACCAAAATTACCCCAAGAGCACAGTGATGACTCATCCAAAAGGTCACAAAAGACCTCACAACAACATTCAAAGAACTGCAGGCCTCATTTGCCTCAGTTAAGGTCAGTGTTCATGACTTCACCAAAAGAAAGAGACTGGGCAAAAATGGCCTGCATGGTAGAGTTCCAAGACGAAAACCACTGCTGAGCAAAAAGAACATAAAGGCTTGTCTCAGTTTTGCCAGAAAACATCTTGATGATCCCCAAGACTTTTGGGAAAATACTCTGTGGACTGACGAGACAAAAGTTGAACCTTTTGGAAGGTGTGTGTCCCATTACATCTGGCATAAAAGTGACAGTATTTCAGAAAAGGAACATCATACCAACAGTAAAATATAGTGGTGGTAGTGTAATGATCTGGGGCTGTTTTGCTACTTCAGGACCTGAAGACTTGCTGTGGTAAATGGAACCATGAATTCTGCTGTCTAGCAAAAAAATCCTGAAGGAGAAGGTCTGGCCATCTGTTTGTGACCTCAAGCTAAAGCGCACTTGGGTTCTGCAGCAGGACAATGATCCAAAACACACCAGCAAGTCCACCTCTGAATGGCTTAAGAAAAACAAAATGAAGACCTAGGAGTGGCCTAATCAAAGTCCTGACCTGAATCTGATTGAGATGCTGTGGCATGACCTTAAAAGGAGGTTCATGCTCAAAAACCCTCAAATATGGCTGAATTACAACAATTCTGCGAAGATGAGTGGGCCAAAATTCCTCCACAGTGCTGTAAAAGACTCATTGCCAGTTATCGCAAATGCCTGATTGCAGTTGTTGCTGCTAAGGGTGGCCCAGCCAGTTATTAGGTTTAGGGGGCAATCACTTTTTCATACAGGGCCATGTAGGTTTGGATTTTTTTCCCTAAATATAAACACCTTCATTTAATAAACTGCATTTTGTGTTTACTTGTGTTATCTTTGTCTTATATTTAAATTTGTTTGATGATCTGAAACTTTTAAGTGTGAAAAACATACAAAAGAATGAGAACTCAGGAAGGGGGCAAACACTTTTTCACACCACTGTATATTCATACTAGTCACAAAAAGATAGGGATATTTGGCTTTCAGGTGGAATTTATGGAAAATATAAAAAGTTCACGCTACAGTGATATAATATCATGAAAGTAGGGCATTTAAGTAGAAGCATGCAATGGTGATTTCCTCATCTCAAACAATTTATTGAAACAAAATCCAACAACAGTGGTGGGTATCCCACATCAGAAAATGTCAATGACTCAATAACTTGTCATGTGCCCTTGAGCATCAATTACAGCTTGACAATGACGTCTCGTGCTGTTCACAAGTCGACTTACCGTCTGCTGAGGCATGGCATTCCACTCCTCTTGAAGGGTGGCCCTCAGGTCATTGAGGTTGTGGGGTGCAGGGTTACGAGCCTCTACACTGTCAAGGTTCTGAGCAGGGTCAGGGGACCATGCTCACGCTTTAAGTTCATTTCTGATATTTTTTACATTTTTCTCTCCTCAGCTTAGTTTCGTTATTGTATTTATGTTCATGGTCATGTCCCTAATTATGTTAATATTATCAACAGGTCAGTAAAAATGCCACCAAAGAAGGAGGAAATGGAAGAGATCAAAAAATCTCTGAACTTCTTCTCAGAAGAACTGACCAAAGTGGCCAATCAACAGCTTTAACTATTAGGGCTAATGGAAGAAGTCCAAGAATTGAAATTAACAATTAAGGAAAAAGACAAAAAAATTGCAGACTTGGAGTGATGCATTGAGGATCTTGAACAATATTCTCATATGGATGATCTAATTATAAGTGGACTATACATTAAATACCAATCATATGCCAATGTTACAGCAGGAATGAGAGGTGAGGAGGCTCCCCTAAGTGAATCAGTCTACCTGGAAAACCAGGTGCTTCAGTCCCTTGAAAGCAGAAATATAAAGGTTGAAGTAAATGCAATTTCAGCCAGTCATACTTTACCCAGAAAAGATAATAAAACAAAGAAATCAATTGTGATGCGCTTTGTGAACAGAAGGGTAAAGAATGACATACTGAGGCAGGCTAGAAAGCTATGGGGAACAGAAGTTTACCTAAATGAACATTTAACAAAGACTAATGCTGAAATAGCACGGCAAGCACAGATGCTGAAAAGACAAAATAAGATACAGGCAACATGGACAAGAAACTGTAGAGTTTGGATCAAACTAAATGGAACACCTGAGGAAGCAAAGGCCATAATAATCAGAGACCTCACTGACTTAAATAAATATAGATGAACACTGATTAAGAAAATTAAGAGACTATGATAATCCATATACACACACACACGGCAAGAATAGTTCTTTTGTGACATACCATGTCAATGTACTTAAAAAAAACTAAACAAAACAAAAAACTTATGACTGACTTGAGTAGACATCAATTATCCCCAGTTGGAGGAAGTCATTTGACACAGAGTGAGGAAATTCAAACTCTGAAAATATGCCATTATACTGAACATAAACTACAAGAGATGGAGAATGATATTGATCCTGATAACCACTTTTTCAATAATATTCATAATCATTGTGAATATTATACTGAAAAGCAATTCAAAAGTCAAGTGCAATTAGATGGTAAACTATCAATAAAACACTTCAACAGCAGAAGTCTTAACAAAAAACTTTCCACAGATTCAGGACTATTTAAAACAGCTAGACAGAAAATTTACAGCTATTGCAGTCTCTGGAACTTGGCTTAATGAAGAGCAGGCTCCTCTGATGGCAATAGAGGGATATCAGATGTTTCATATTAACAGATCCCAAAAAAAGGGTGGTGGTATTGCACTGTATATTGATGACCTGTATAGGTGTAAACTTGTAAATGGAATGTCCTTTGCACTACCAGGGATTCTGGAATGTGTTACTGTAGAGACTGACCAAGATAAAACAAAAACTCTAATTATAAGTTGTATATATAGAATGCTGGGAACTTGCATTGAGACATTCAGAGATAAATTAGTTGAGCTGTACAATAATATTACTAGTAAAAAAATGGTTGTAATTTGTGGAGATTTCAATATTGATTTACTAAATCCATTTCAACAAAATGTAATTACAGAGTTCATGAATTCTATGTACAGTATGAGTCTATATCCCACAATAACACATCCCAGTAGAATCACAGTTCACACTGCTACACTTATTGATAACTTGTTTGTTAATATTATTGATAAGAAAATAGAAAGTGGATTATTGATAAATGATATAAGTTATGGCTGTGTTGTGAGACATGTATATGTTACCATTTGCCAGTCTTTGCCCTTATCCATGGCCACACGGGGGCCAATACAGAAAAAACTTTAAAATCTTTCAGATACAAATCACAAAATGCAATCAGTTCTTTTAAAGAAGACTTGCTGAAACAAGACTGGACAAAAGTCTATGTATCAGATGTAAATGAAGCCTATGACACATTTATGAAGATTGTAACCACTCTTTATGGAAAAAAATTGTCCACTAGTAAAGAAGAAGCTTAAACATAAATTTGTCGACAAGCCATGGTTAACCAAATGATTACAAAAGGCGTGTAAAAAGAAAAATTCATTATATAAAGCTTTTCTAAAGAAAAGGACAAAAGAAGCAGAGCAGTGGTATAAAACATACAAAAATAAGTTAACATATATAATGAGATGTAGTAAAAGAGACTATTACAATAAAGAACTGGAGAAAAACAGAGACAATATTAAAAATACATGGACAATGCTTAACAATATTCTTGGAAATATAAACAGAAATACAAGCTACCCAACCAATCTTTCAAAAAAAAAAAAAAAGATTCAGAGTGTGAATGCAGTCTCACCTGCAGATGAATTTAATAACTTTTTTGTTAACATTGGTCCTAATTTGGCTCGAGAAATACCCATTACGGCACCTACAGGTGATACAATAAGCAAAAACATTGCTATAAAAGATTCCATTTTCATAAAGAACACAGATGAGAGAGAGGTCATTGAAATTGTTAAATCGTTTAAACGTAAAACATCTACGGATTGTAATGGTATTGACATGCTCTTAGTCAAAACTATCATTGAATACTTAGTGAAGCCACTGACGTATATTTGTAACCTGTCTCTCCAAACATGTATATCTCCCAATGCAATGAAAATAGCGAAAGTAATTCCAATATACAAGACGGGTGACAGAGGGGAATTTTCAAACTATAGACCAATTTCACTATTGCCGCAATTTTCCAAGATACTTGAAAAAATATTCTGTGAGAGAACTGACAACTTAATAATGAAGAATAATTTATTGTGTGAGCAGCAATATGGGTTCAGACACAAGAGAGCAACTGCATTTGCTCTAATGGAATTTATAGAAAAAATATAAACTGCCGTTGAAAATAAAGAGTATTCAGTTGGGGTATTCCTGGATCTTAAAAAAGCATTTGATACAGTGGATAATAATTTATTATTAAAGAAACTACAAAATTGTGGTATTAGGGGGGTAGCACTGTCCTGGTTATGTAGTTACTTAAAGAATAGATATCAGTATGTATGTGTTGGTAACAAAAATTCACAGTTACTGAAGGTTACTTGTGGAGTCCCACAGGGTTCAGTTTTAGGGCCACTGTTATTCAATATGTATATAAATGACATATGTAAAGTTTCAGAAAAAATGGATTTAATATTGTTTGCCGATGACACTAATTTATTATGCAGTGGAAACAATGTGGAAGAACTTTTGGATACACTCGGAAAGGAATTAGGAAAGCTTAAACTGTGGTTTAATTCAAACAAATTAATGTTCAATTTAAGTAAGACAAAATTTATAGTTTTTAACAACCATCACAACAACTTAGTATCTAAACTCAGTGTAAATGGTGTAGAGATTGAAAGGGTATCCGAAACTAAATTTCTTGGAGTAATAATTGATAATAAACTGTGTTGGAAGTCACATATTAATTATATTAAAGGTAAAATATCTAAATCAATTGCAATACTACACAGAGTGAAACATTTGCTGAATCAACCCACATTATATACTTTGTATCATTCATTAATACTCCCATACATGACATATTGCACTGAAGTATGGGGAAATACATATAAAACAAACATATATCCAATCTTTATGCTTCAGAAGAAAGCTATTAGAACAATAAACAAAGCTGCTTACAGGGAACCAAAAGACCCACTTTTTCTTAAATTAAAAGCTCTCAAGTTGAAAGATCTGGTTGACTTTAAAACTGCAGTAATAATGTTTAAAGTGAAGAATCTATCACTGCCCGCAAATATCCAAAAGTTGTTCCAAATAAGGGAGAAACGATATCATTTCAGAGGAACATGTATATTTCAAAAACCTTCAGTGAGAACTACCACCAAGCAACACTGTGTCTCAGTGCAAGGAGTCAGATTGTGGAAAGCTTTTGGACCTGAATTAAAATCATGTACAACACTTGGACAATTTAAACAAAAACTAAAGGAAGAAATACTCCAAACATATATTATACAAGATGACATGTAAAATCACATAAGGATTGTCATATCCAGTCTGTGTTGTGTTGTTGCTTCGTTTTTTGTCACGTTTTGTCTTAGCTTTGTTCTGAATTGTAATTGCTCTTGTTTTGTTTTTTCTTTTGAATTCTTGGATGGAATATGGGTGGGCAATATAAGCTGCGGCTTCAGTCATCACCCATTTTGGATAACTTATGTTGAACTGTATAATCAGAGGAGTTATTGTTTAATTTGACCTTGTAAGATGTTTTTTTTTTGTTGTTTTTCCCCTTTGTTATATTATTCTGTTCCTTTCTTTTAATGTTTACTTTTACTTTACTTTTTTACTTTTCCAGACCCCGCGACATCGGCGGGGTCTGGAGAAACCTTAAAACCATCTCTGGACTCCAGAATCCCTCCCCTCAGGCTACGGGGGGCAGGGAGTGGGCGAACAATCTGAACCTGTTTTTTAATAGGTTTGACCAACCGCCCTCCCCCCTGACTGCACAACAACCACTGCTGCCTCTAAAGTCATCGAGACCTGCTGTCCACACCCCACTCCACCAACACCACCCCCCACTCCTAGCACACTGCCCCGCAACCTGACCCTCACTAAGACCCAGGTGAGGACGGAGCTGAGGAAGATCAAGGCGAGGAAGGCCTCGGGATTGGACAGAATCAGCGTGAAGCTCCTCAAGTCCTGTGCAGACCAGCTGTGTGGGATTGTGAAGCACATCTTCAACCTGAGCCTGAAGCTGTGGAGGGTACCACAGTTGTGGAAGACATCTTGTGTGGTACCTGTACTAAAGACTTCCCACCCCAAAGATCTGAACAGCTACAGACCAGTGGCCCTGACATCTCACTTGATGAAGACCCTGGAGAGACTGCTCCTTGCTCACATCCGCCCCCTGGTGGGACCAGCTATGGATCCACTCCAGTTCGCCTACCAGCATGGCATTGAGGTGGAGGATGCAGTGATCTTCCTCCTTCACCGTTCTCTGTCCCACCTGGAGAAGCCTGGGAATGTGGTGAGAATCATGTTCTTTGACTTCTCCAGTGCTTTCAACACCATCCAGCCAATGATCCTGAAGGACAAACTGCTGTGCGCAGGGGTGGACAAGCACCTGTCATCATGGATCCTGGACTACCTCACTAACCGGCCACAGTTTGTGAGAACCCGAGATTGCGTGTCCGACACGATCATCGGTAGCACGGGGGTCCCCCAGGGAACGGTCTTGGCTCCCTTCCTGTTCACCCTTTATACTGCGGACTTCTCACACAACACAACATACTGCCATCTACAGAAGTTCTCTGACGATTCTGCGATCGTCGGCCTCATTTCCAACGGAGATGAAGCTGAGTACAGAGGACTTATCCAGGACTTCGTAGACTGGTGCCATCGGAACTGCCTCCAGATCAACGCGAGGAAAACTAAGGAGCTGGTGGTGGACTGCCGCAGGCAAGGACAACCCCTCACAGCACCAGTAAACATCCAGGGAACAGACATTGAGATGGTGACATCCTATAAGTACCTGGGTGTTCATCTGAACAATAAACTAGACTGGTCACACAATACCGATGCACTCTACAAGAAGGGACAGCACAGGCTGTTCCTACTGAGGAGGCTCAGGTCTTTTGGTGTACAAGGGGCACTGCCGAAGACATTCTACGACACGGTGGTGGCATCAGCCATCACTTTTGGAGTGGTCTGCTGGGGCAACGGCATTACAGTAGCTGATAGGAAGAGACTGAACAAACTAATCAAGAAAGCTAGATCTGTCCTGGGGCAATGCCTTGACCCAGTGGAGGAGATAGGAGAGAGAACGATGGTGGCTAAACTGTCATCTCTGCTGGAGTCCGAGTCCCACCCTATGCAGGACATACTGAATGCACTGGGGAGCTCATTTAGCAGTAGACTACATCATCCTAGGTGCGCAACCGAGAGGTTTCGCAGGTCCTTCCTACCTACGGCTGTCAGACCGTATAACCTAAGCAGGGCTGCTGGCAGAGATAGCAAAAAAACGTGACAACCTAATAGTATTGAATGCAAAAGACGCAACAGACTTACACAAATGGTCCCCTCCAGTATACAACTAGGACAATATCAGTCGCTACGGAGGGTGACAATATGTATGGGTACATATTCATACTATGTAGGATAACTAAGTAGACGGTTATGCTGTTTATTCCATCTAGCTACAATGCTCCGCACTGTGTATATATATTTATATATTTATGTGTACGTATGTATATTCACTGCTCTTATTATAATTATTATTTTTATTTTTATTTTTCTTATCTTCTTAATTATTGCTCTGAGTGTTGTTATCCCTGTGCTGTTGCAATCCTGGAATTTCCCCATTGTGGGACTAACAAGGCTTATCTTATCTTATCTTATCTTATCTTAATCTATCTGAAATAAAGATTCATTCATTCATGTTCTTTTGAGTTTGCTGTTTATTTGTGTTTGCTATGATTGTCTTTTGAGTTCTGTCTTATGTTTCTTATCTTCAGTGTTGGGCAAGTTACTAAAAAATAGTCACTAATTACAGTTACTAGTTACTTCTTTTCAAAAGTAACTGAGTTACCAATTACTGCATGATTAAAATAACTAGTTACTTGAAAAAGTAACTTTCATGTTACTTTTAAATGCATACTTAAATCATCTTGCACACATAGCAAGATAATTTAATTAATGGATTACATTATGGGCTTATTAATGTCAGATTGAAAACAGACTGTTTCAGACAGAGCTTTTAGAACATGTACAGTCTGCTTTATCCTGCCTTGATCGCTCTTATTGTAGGAAAAATCTGAAGAAGCTCAACACAAAATTACCAGTAATTTCCTCATTTTGAAGTGAGAAATAGGGTTTATAGAGTGAGAGAGGAAAAGGAATGAGTTGGCAACACTGCATAAAGCTGTCAGTGTTTCTTCCCTTTATATTATAGATTTAATCCAATGTGCAGTGATCCAAAGAAAATGTCCATTATCCACAGTCCAAATGTCTGCTGTGACAGCAACATGATCCAGTCCCTTAAATTCCTTTTGGAGATCAAATCCATTTTTGAATAATCTTTATCCAGGTAGCAAGAAAATGTGTTTTAACTTCAGTGGATCATAGTCTCAGCTGTCTGATGGGAAATGACTGTTATCAGATCTTTATTCTGTAACAACATATCCGGCAATCAATCGGTTTAATTCTTGCTGCGTCACAAACTGTCCAGATGCATACCCGTGCTTGAAATCCAGCCATGGGTGTTCAGATAACGTAGATCCACTACACGGTGCTGTTAGTGTAGCATAGCACCAGCTTTATTGGATCTTGTTGCTGTTCTCAGGCACTTCTGAAGATTGCATTCAGTATCAACTGCACTTTAGCTTGCAACCCACCAACATGCTTTTGTCCTTAAACGTGACAAAGGAAAAATAATCTATTTCCACAAAAACAAAGTAGCTTCATCTTTTCCCAGCAGGAGCAAGCTCCATTTGTGGCTGCTGGCTTCAGCAGTGAACAGGCTCTTTGCAACAGGTTACATTGACTGACGGCTGCGTTAGCTACTTGGGTCAGTTTGTATTTATTTGCGCTAAAATATCTATCCATATTAATAAAAAGAGTAATGCGAGTAACGCATCTGATCACATTTCAGTAACTGCATGCATTACTGAATTTTTAAACAGTAATTTCATTACACAGCACATTACTGCAAAAGTAGTGGTGTTACAGTAAAGTGTTGCTTTGTAACGCTTTCCTCCCAACACTGCTTATCTTAGTCTTAGTTTAATTCTTCATTGTCCTATGTATTAGTATTTATTATTTGTATCATGGTGAAGTTTGGTTTATCTATGTTTACTTTTTATCGGGATTTGAATCAGGCCATGCCTCGCTTTAAGTTTATGCTTATACCTTATTAATGGTATCATGTTTTTTGTTTGGTTTGAGTTTTATTTTCATGGTCACAGTTATGTTTCATTTTGATTCTCATGGTTACGTTATATTTACTTCTGTCTTGATTTTCGGCTGGGTTTTTATGTTGAATGCCTTATGTTATTCAGTGTGCACAGCTGCACTGAGTTTTTGATTACTGATTGTTGACGGGTGTTGGTAATTTGTTGCACTATTTAGAGACACCATGCACTGCCCTCAGTGCGGCAATCTACTGTGTTTCTCGTCATGTTTAGTCAAGATTATGTCATGTCTTGTTCATGTTTGGAATTTAGTTTTGTTAAGCAAATTATACCGAGGAAAAGAAAGCCTGCGCATGGGTCCAAGTCTTTGGAGGGGAAATCATGACAGAAGATTGCTGCCAAACATGGTCTCAGCAGGCTTGGCTGGGCAGGGAGAGCTAGGGAAGCTTATCTTGGACTTGGTAGAGTGGCACAAGATTTATGAGGAGGTGGAGGAGTGGAAACCAGTGGCTTTGGAGGAGGCTCGCAGCGAGCAGACCAGAGGTGCTTCGAATGGTTTCCCCGAGGCTGCGGACCTTCCTGCTCACTGCCAGGCCCCTCCCATCCTCCACTCCACCTGTTACTGTGCCACTGCCGGCTCCCTCCTCAATGCCACCAGGCTCTCCTTCGACTGTCACCACCCCAGTGCACAATGGTCCCGCTGTTTGCCAGATTGGGTTTGGAGCATCTGTGTCCTTGAGTGCTACTATTGCCAAGGAGCTGGAGGAGGATTTGTTGTCGGAAATTGAACTACTTGTGGAATATAAGCCTTGGCTCCTCCCAGAGTATGCGGCCCTGCTGTGTGGAGATTCACCGAGAGGGCTGGAGTCTGAGCTGATGATGGAGCATCCCCTGGCTCTGGTGCCTCACCCACTACACCATGTTTATGTGTCCTCACTGTTATGTCCTAATAATGGGAGACCGGAGCCATGTTGAACCGAGCAACAAACTGAACTTTATTGAGAAAACCAAGCTCAGTATACATACTGGCAGTAGCCTGCCTGACATCCCTATGTTAACGGCCTGGCATCGGCTATGGCAAGCCCCAAGGGCCAAATCCCCACACAACATTTCCCCCCCTCCTTTACAAAACATCCATCCATCCATCCATCTTCTACCGCTTTTTCGGAGGTCCGGGTCATGGAGGCAGCAGTTCAAGCAGAGAAGCCCAGACTTCTCTCTCCCCAGCCACCTGCTCCAGCTCTTCAGAGAGGATACCAAGGCGTTCCCAGACCAGCTGGGAGACATAGTCTCTCCACCGAGTCCTGGGTCTGCCCCGGGGTCTCTTCCCAGTGGGACGTGCCCGAAACACCTCAAGTGGGAGGCGTCAAGTGGATGCCTCCTTTACAAAACAGTAAGAACATAAATCAAAACAAACACGAACCCTTTCAGATTTAACAGTGAGAACCCCCATATCAACACAGAACACGCAATTTGTCCATACTTTCAAACATATTTTTTTTTTTTACACATACAAACCACTAAACCTAGTGAGCTAAATGGGCACCTGGGTGGACTGCCAGGGTGCCCTCTTGTGCTGAAATGAATTTTTCTGCCGCCCATGATCAACATGCTTCAGCTAAAACTAGGCCTACTACAAAGTCATCAAGGTGTCTGGACCTCTGACGTGTCCTAGTTGAGCATCTCATAGGCAGAGAACCTACTCCAGGCTCTGTTGGCCGCACCCGAGTGTCCCCAATACCCTCATCAGATAAGTCCCAACCCGCATCTATCCGTTCTGCCACAGTTCCCAGACCCTGTGCAGGCAACGACTTCCTGAGTCTGCTTGAATGCCACCATGACCCAACCGAGAGCTCGAATGTGTCCTGGCCCTGCCGCCTCATGATCTGTAGTGGCCCCGTATAGAAAGGCTGCAGTTTATGCATGCAGTTGGGATGCTTAATCCAGACCTGGTCTGACACATCGAGTCCGTGGGCCATCATCCTGTGCTTCCTGCCAAAGTGTCCTTTCATCTTCTTCTGTTGGGCAATGACCCGGTCTCGTGGCGGGTCCGTGCTCCCCGGAAGTGAGGTTGTGGGGGGTTTCAGTCGGTCCAGGGACAGGTGGAATTTGTGCTCCAGCATGAGTTTCGCCGAGGAGCACTCTGTTGTGGCGTGGGCCGTTCGTTGCCCTGTAGTGGAGGAGTGTGCTCTGGAGGGCGTCAGAGAACGTGAAGCCATCTGCCAAATGGGCTCTCAGACCGTTTTTCAGAGTCTTGTTGAAACGGTCCACTCCCCATTGGCTTGGGGGTGATAGAATGCAGTTTTGATGTGTTCCACGCCCCTAACACCCAAAAACTCCTCAAACCCCCCAGAGGTAAACTGTGGGTCATTGTCTGTAGTGATGGCATCCGGGACCCCCCATCTGACGAATAGTGATGAGTGGAAACCTGTAACCACATCCGTTATGACTGAATTAGTGAGCAACACCTCCGGCCATTTGGAGAACAGATCGTAGATCACTAGTAAAAAACAGCTGTTTTGAGGTGCCGTATGTAGTTCACCGCAAATGTCCAATTGAGTATGCTTCCAAGGGCCCTCTGGGTATGGTAATGGTCACAGGGCTGGAGGGTGGTCCACTGGTCTTTCCGCTCTCCAAGCACGGAACACAGTTCTTTACCATAGTCTCAATGTCCTTATCGATACCAGGCCACCAAACTGAATCCCTGCAATGCTGCTTCACCCTGACCACACCCAGGTGACCCTCATGGAGCATCGCCACAACTCATAATCTCAGAGACACCAGGATCAATGTGCAGTGTCACCTTGCCGCACATACCCCGTTCCAGCAACTCAGTTTGTCTCTGAACCGGTGAAAAGGTGCCAGATCGTCCTGTACTTTCGTGGGCCAACACTTCCTGATGACCGAGCATAGTTGTGATAACGTGGGGTCCCGTTCCAACTCTGTCCAGAGCTCCTGGAGGGATACCATATCCCGGAGGAGTCCGTGCAGCATATTGACCAGATCTGCCTCCGTGGGTCGTCGTTGTCCAGTTGTACGGTGTTGGCCGTGGCACGGGACAGGAAATCCGCCACTACATTCTCTTTTCCAGGAGTGAACTCGGTAGTAAAATTGTAGGCCCTCAGCTGCTCAGTCCACCTGTGGATCCGTAGGGGCCTGTGTCCCAAGCCTGTTGTCTCCAGCAGTGTCGTCAGCACCTGGTGGTCCATTTGCAGGGTGAAATGGTGCCCGTAGAGGTAGATGTGCCAGCGTTCACACGCCCAGACACAAGCGAGTGCCTCCCTCTCACCCACGGCATATTTCTGTTCAGCTGCTGAAAGGGACCTTGACGTGAACGCCACTGGGCGCTCGGTACCGTCTTGCACTTGAGACATAACTACCCCCACCACCGGACCAGACGCGTCGCAAGTCACAAAAGTTGGCCATTTTGGATCAAAGTGGGCCAACACTGGAGGGGAGGTGAGTTGAGACTTCAACTTAGCGACTGCCGCTGAGCAGGCCGGGGTCCACTGCTATGGTACGCCGTGCTTCAGAAGGACCCGGAGTGGTTGGATAGTCTCTGAATACTGGGGAATAAAATGCCTGTAAAAGTTCACCATGCCCAGGAATGAGGAGATTTGTGCGGGTGTCGTGGGATCGGGGAGACGCAGGACCCCCTCCACGTTCAAGTGCAGGGGCCTCAGGCCCTCAGCCGCCAGCTGGAATCCCACAAACTCAATGGAATCCGGCGCAAAAATGCATTTTTCTCCATTCAACTGGACTCCGTGCTCCAGCAGCACCTCTATCACTCATCTCAAACGACTGTCATGTTCTTTCCCCGATGTGCCGTGGACCACTATGTTGTCCAGGTACACCACTACACCCCTGAGGCTGGCCAGAATCGTGGACATGATCTTCTGAAACCAGCTAGGTGCTGAGCTCAGACCAAAAGGCAAGCGGGTGTACCTGAAAACTCCCATGTGGGTCATGAATGCTGGCAGGTCCCTGCTGGCTGGGTGAAGAGGCCCCTAGCGGAGATCTAGCTTTGTGAACACCCTTGAGCTGCTGAATGTTGCGGTGAGTTCCTCCATCGTGGGGAGCGGGTATTTGTCTGGGATGATCACTTTAACCATCTTAAGGTCAATACACGGCTGGATGCTGCCCGTCTTCTTCTTGGTCACCACGATGTTCGAAATCCACGGTGAGGCATCCACTTTCTTGATGATGCCGGCTTTAAGCAGTTTGTTCAGTTCCGCTGTGACGTCGCCCCACAGGGCGAGGGGAAGCCGCAATAATGGTTGGATCTTGGGCGTCACGCTTGGGTCAATGAGCGAATGGTGGTAGAACGTTTTAATACATCCTAGGCCCACGAACAATGCCGGCCAGAGGACATGTCATTTGGAGGACACCGTCAGCACTGTTGAGCCTGCTGGGTCCTTGATGGAGAATCTTAATTCGCCCAGCCGATCAATTCCCAGCAAGTCAGCCCCCTGGCGTGAAACCTGGAAGGTAAATGCGGGAATAATTCTTGACCAACATTTTACTGGGAAGCTGACCGTGCCTGCCATGTCAATTTTGGTGATACTACACCCAAACATTTTCACCTCCTCTGCTTTGATGGTTTTGCCTGGGAAAAGTCTTTTCAATGTGGTTGTGCTCAGTATGGATTTACCAGTCCCTGAGTCCACCATAAGCAGCACATCGACCCCATCTAGCTACAAGACGTACCACTTTAACGACCCCTTCCTGGTGCCCACCACACACACCTGGGTTATGCTTTCGGGCTCCGCAGCTGATGGTTTAATAGTGGTGGTGCAGACCCTGGCTCAGTGATTAAAACGGCTGCAGTTATGGCACTTTTTTTTCCTGGTGGGGCAGGTGGACGTGCCCGCCCGGTGACGGAGATAGCCACAGCCGCCACACAGACCCCAAGCTCCCACTCCCGCCTGTGCCATGGTCCACTGCCTTTTTGGTATCTACCCCGAAGGATTAGCTGTGCTGCTAGTGGCCTGACATGGAAGGGAAACTTGGGTGGCCAGGTTCTCTTTAGCTAGCACTTGTAGACCTAGCTGGGCAGCGGACTCAATCTGGCTGGTCAAATCAACCACTTTCTCCAGCGTGAAGATATCCGTAGTTAGCGTTAGCTTTTCTTTGAGCCACTCGTTGCTCGTACCGTGTGCTAGCTTGTCCCGGACTAGCTCCTCCTCAATTGGCCTGAAGGCGCACTTGCTTGCTAGGCTACGGAGTTCCATTATGAAACGTTGGGTGGACTCATCAACTTCTTGTCGGCAGTCGAAGAATTTATATCTTTGTACTGTGATGTTGGACTGGTCCATAAAGAAAGTGTCTATTATGTCCAGACACTCCTTCAACGAGCCTTTGCCACCCAGCACACGAAATATTCATTGGCCCTCCTCACCAAGGCAGTGAATGAGCATTCTCCTTCATCTCTCTTTGTCGGCTCCACCCAGGCCAGCCGCGATAATATACACCTCGAACACCTCCCGCCAACAGCACCATGGTGTAGTTGGCACACCCGGAGACTGTAAGAACGAAGGTGGCAGTTTTATGCACACTCCCATGGTTTGGTCCTCATCACCAAAATGTTATGTCCTAATAACGGGAGACCGGAGCCATGTTGAACTGAGCAACAAACTGAACTTTATTGAGAAAACCAGGCTCAATATACACACTGGCCATAGCCCGCCTGACATCATTACGTCTGCTGCCTGCCGTCAGCTACGGCAAGCCCCAAGGGCCAAATCCCCACACAGCACTCACTTCCTCACCAGGCGATCTCTGCAGCCACCAAGAGGGATTCACCTGGGTCTTCAGCAGCAGCAACTACAACAGCACAGGAATTAAGGCAAGTACCTTTTCATTCTTTAACATCAATAAATGAAAAGCCTAGCCTTGTTGCCGGTGGTGGTGGTGGGGGGGCTCAGCAACAGCCATCCACTTTGGCTGAGCCCTCACCACCTGCTGCTCCATCCATCCATCCATCCTCACATGCATCACCCATTTCCCCCTCTGTCTTCTCGGCGTGTCTGCCTATCCTGGGTGGGAACCGACTGATAATGGAGGAGCCTGCTGTTCCAGAGGCGCTGGTTCCAGCTCCACAGCCACATCCCGTACAGGAGAAGAGTGCTTCCTGTATTCCGAAACCTGTGCTGACGACAGAGCGTCCCCTGGTTTCGGCATCATGGGACCCAGTGCCCTCTGTGAGACGTTCCCTGGCACTGTTACGCACGTCTCCTCGCCTAGCTCTAGCCATCTCTGAGGTGCACCCAACAGCACCAGCTGTCCACGAGGAGCATGCACCAGCTCCCAATCACCAGCTCCTGTCTCCGAGGCCTGCAGACAATTCCTTTGACTTCATGCTTGGTTTGTGCTCTGATATGCACTGTCAACTGTGGGTCCTTATATAGACAGGTGTGTGCCTTTCCAAATCATGTCCAATCAACTGAATTTACCACAGGTGGACTCCCGTTAAGCTGTAGAAACATCTCAAGGATGACCAGTGGAAACAGGATGCACCTGAGGTCAATTTTGAGCTTTATGGCAAAGGCTGCAAATGCTTATGTACATGTGATTTCTTAGTTTTTTATTTTTTTAAAAACTTTTTTCATGTTGTCATTATGGGATATTGGGTGTAGAATTTTGATGAAAAAAATGAATTTTTTCCATTTTGGAATAAGGCTGTAACATAACAAAATGTGGGAAAAGTGAAGCGCTGTGAATACTTTCCAGATGCACTGTATCTATTGTTCCAGCTCCTCATGTTTTCTGTACCCCTAGCCACTGCCCTCTCTGTATTACTCTTGTATTGTGGTCCTGTATGTTCATTGTTATGTTTCATGTGCATCCCCTGTTCGTGATTGTCTGTACGACCTTGCCCACCCTGTGCTCCTTACCTGCAGCCACTTCCCTGCTACCTGTGATTGTTTCCCCAGCTGTCTCTCATTTGTGATTATCTGTTCCTGTATATATGTGAGTGTTCAGTGTCTGTCTGGTGTGGCATCATCGTCTAATTCCCCTGCTGGTATCCTAGTGTTCTGTTTGTATCTTGTATCCCTGTTAGTTAATTTACCAACCGTGCCCTTAGTTGTTTTTGGCTCTTGTGCTGTGTTTTTGTTTCTTTGTTTTTGTGTTTATAAAATAAATTATCATGTTACGCTTGAGTTCTGCCTGCACGTCTAAGTCCTTTCCTCCTTTCTTACCGGAGGTGCATCACAACAGTACAACGCCACCAAATGAGGACTCAGCAGGTACACACTTCAGCGTATTTAGGTTGGACGAGATTGAGTGTTGGGTGGCTCAGCTGGTCGAGGGACTAGTTTCTGATGCCCGGTCATGCCACACTCCGGATCAGGCCATGATGTTCCTGGATGCTGCGGTTGGAGTGGTTGAGGATTACCCCAGTATGTGGGACTACCCCGGTCTGACTGGACTGCTCGTCTCGATGGCTGATTTGCTAGATTCGCTCCCCAGACTGATGAAAAGCCTGGTGCCTGTGCCGACGGTAAAACATCCCCTGGGTTTATTTATGATTATCATTTACAGTTATTGCCCTCTGTTTTTCCCTGAGTCCTCTGTCTTTGTCTTCTGTGCCATCCCCTGTCCAGTCCTGAGGCAATGTGTGTAACTGTTTACCTATTGTTCAAGCTCCTCATGTTTTCCGTACCCCTAGCCACTGCCCTCTCTGTATTACCCTTGTATTATGGTCCTGTATGTATCATGTGCATCCCTTGTTTGTGATTGTCTGTACAGCCCCGCCCATCCTGTGTTCCTCACCTGCAGCCACTTACTTCCTTGCTACCCTTGATTGTTTCCCCAGCTGTCTCTCATTTGTGATCATCTGTTCCTGTATATATGTGAGTGTTCAGTGTCTGTCTGGTGTGGTGTCATTGTCTAATTCCCCTGCCGGTATCCTAGTGTTCTGTATGTATCCTGTATCCCTGTGAGTTAATTTACCAACCATGTCCTTAGTGTTTTTGGCCCTTGTGCTGTGTTTTCGTTTCTTTGTTTTTGTGTTTATAAAATATATCATCCTGTTACGCTGGAGTTCTGCCTGCACGTCTGAGTCCTTACCTCCTGTCTTACTGGAGGTGCATCATGACAGGAAACGGTTTCAAATAGTCTGATGTGACACTTGGGTTCCTCTCACCTCCCTTAAATGTGCCTGTAGTTGAGTGGCATTCATCATTCGGTTCCGCAGGGCACTGTTCACAATGAAGCAGTTATCAGCGTGGGATGTGGCCAAAGGACGTCCACTTCTATGCCTTTCTGTGACTCTTCCAGTCTCTCTGTATCTCTGTTGCAATCTGTTGATGACACTGTGTGACACTCTAAGCTCAGTGGCCACTTCCCTCTGAGAACATCCTATTTGAAGCCTCGCTATAGCGAGGTACTGTTGATCAATTGTTAGGTGTCAACTTGGTCTCATGATGTCAAAGTGTGACCCGTGCTGGCAAAATGAGTCGGAATGCGCACCGCGTCATTATGAGCTACAGGCACGAGAAGTCATAAATCATGACTCTCTTTGTTTGCTAGCGGCAAGTCCCAGGAAAACCCCAGTGAGTGCCTGGTATCATTGTAAAGGTTAGAAATCGTACTTTCTAAAAAATACATATGTTTTGGTGGAAGGCGTAACTCCCAACTGATCAAACGCGAGTTTTAAACCTAGCTAAAATATAAACAAATCAGCTTTTTTCAGGTCCGTTTTTGCGCACTTCCTACAAATCAAATATCATTTTGAAGGTCTTTCAATACAGAATATGGAAAAAATGTTACCTCAGTTTTGATAATTTCCTCAACGTGACTCATTTTGCCAGCACGGGTCACAAATGTGAACAGCATGATGAAGATTACTGTTTAAATACCAATTCTAATTGAACCACAAAATTTATTGGTCGATTCATGGATCAAACACTTGTTGTGACTTTTGCTGTTAAGCACCTTGTTAGAGAACAGCACGTTATGCAAAAAGTACTGAAACATTGAACAGTTTGACATGTGCATTCAAAAGGTTAGAGAAGGTCAAATTAAGTTCACCTGTAAAAGTTATAGTGCATTTAAGATAAGTTAAGATAAGCCAAGCTTTTATTAGTCCCACCATGGGGAAATTCCAGGATTGCAGCAGCAAAGAGATAGCAGCTCTCAGAGCAATAGTAAATAAGATAAGACAAGAACTGGTTAGCCAAAGCAGCAAACTTTTTTTTATCTATACAGCTAGTAATTTCTTCTATGACTTCAATCAGTGCCAGAGATGTAGATTTGTCCGCTCTAAAACCATACTGACTGTCTGTAAGGAGGTTGTGTTTTTCAATGAAATTATCCAATCTTCTCGTGAAAATTTTTTCAAGTATTTTGGAGAATTGTGAGAGTGTCATATCCCGAGCGCTATTTTGTCCGCGCTCGGGCTACATATCATTCCTGTCAGGCTTTGACAGCGGTGTTGTCATTCTGGCTCCTCGGGCTCTGATTGGTCAAACGCCCGGGAGTTCCCTGCTGTCAGAGTCTGAGCAACTGTGCTGCATTTGCGGCCGTTAGGAGCTGGCTTTAAATGCCAGCCCCAGCGGCTGCATCTTGCGGCTGTCTCGTCAACATTCCCGTCAACATTCTCCTAGTGTTCGTCCACGATTCTCCTTGATGTAAGTGTGTTTATTGTCGTAGTTATCGTTCGTGTTCCTTGCCTTTTCCTTCGTCTGACGGTGAGCGAGCGTTCCTCGTCTCAGCCGTCACTGATCTGTGTAATGCTCATAGTTAAAGGCCAAATGTCACGTAATTTTTTTTCCAAATGCCAACGAATTTTGATAAAATACACATAGCTTAAACCAAATATTCATACCGGAGACCATATCACCCACCCGTATTTACATAATTGCACAAAATACACCAGGCGAAGGCCCCCCTAGCGGTTGTCAGTGTGTGACAGCCAATCCAGACCGCGGCCATGTTGTTGATGTCACAAATTTCACCCTGGCTGCCCTGCCTATCCACATTCACACTTATCAACATTGGACAATCATGACGGAAAGTGACAGCGATTGTGAACAAATTAGTTTAGTTTTGTCCTCTGGTGAATCGGACTTGGAATTCAGGGAAGACGACACCCCAGATACTGATGACAGTGGTTCAGACAGTGACAGAGGCATAGAACCTTACAGGTTCGAGCCGTCCGAGACGGAATCAGATGCTTTGTCTGATGACAACAGTTCCGACGATGACCAGAGAGCAGAACCAGTGGAAAATGTCATTGAATTGGACATTAATTGCCTCCAGAATGTTGAATGGTAAGCCAAAAGAAATCTGTGATGTTTAAATTAATTATAACCACCGGCAAAATTGGGAAGCCGAAGAGGGTCTGTCGAGGGCGCCCCATAAATATCGATTTTTCGGAAGCCATTATTATGATGATACAGTGGGGCGCTAGCTTACAGTAGAACCCTTTCTTTCCTCATTCAGTTGTAGCAACAAAATCAAGGATGAAATGGAAGTAATTGTGGAAAATGACTTGTATTAAAATCCCCAGGATCGTGTGTATAGGGCCATAACCCTGGGTAATAAGGGACACTTTTCTGCGTCCTGCTCAAAATAAAAAAAGCAGAATTAGACTTAAAACACATACCTGTCAAGGCATACCTCATGCCTCCCTTATTGGGGGGCTTTCACACCTGTACTGAGTACTTAAAAACTGTATTTATCGGCAGATGAAAGAAAACTGACCCCCCCCCCCCCCCAAAAAAAAACAACAAAACTGCAACATGACCTATTTCAAACATATTTATTCAAATGTACACTTTTATGGACACAATCTTGAGCCACAACTTTTTGGTAATGTGAAAATAATAAGCCAAGTAGCACAAAAAAAATAAATAAAATAAAAAAAAATACAAAAATATTTTTCAAATTTACATTAGCACAAGGTAGATTGCTTAATTTGAAAGTACACAATAAGAATTATTCTGAATATAGTTCTTAATTGTCAGCTAGATACTGTATATACACTTGGAATTAAAGAGTTTTTATTTGTCAGCTTTGTTACACTAATGCACTTGGATGAACTTGAAACAAGAAAATGTTCACTGATGCTGCTTGTTATAGTTCCAAGTAGCAGCCTTTGCTGACTCTAACATTTCTGAAGTGGCAGATCAGATCAGGTGGCAGATCAGAAGTGATCTGCCACCAATGGGGGTAGATTGTGCCCTGCCACAAAAAAATGACAAACCATCACTTCTGCTAGTGATGCATTGGATTTGGAAGGCGATTCCTCTCTGTTCCGGAGCCGCAAGGCAGTAGAAAGTGTGAGGCCATCAGCCTACTTCTCACTGTAGTGATAATAGCTCACGCTGAGTGCTCTGCCCGCCCCGGCCATCAGCCTAATGATTGAGTCCATACTTCTCATTGTAGTGAGAATAGCTCACGCTGAGCGCTCTGCCAGCCCCCTAGCTGTGGGGGTCACACACACGATGTGTTCCTCAACACACTCACTAATTTTTTTTCCCGTATATTTTTCTTTTGGGCGTACAGAAATGGCAATACGCCCGTATTTGCTAAAATTGCATTTTCCCCGTACGGTATTAAAATACGGCGAAAACGTATCACTTGACAGGTATGAAAACATTTCCCAGAAAAGTGTCCCTTATTACCCAGCTGTCCCTTATAGCCCCGTTTTACGGTATTAAAATACGGCGAAAACATATCACTTGACAGGTATGAAAACATTTCCCAGAAAAGTGTCCCTTATTACCCAGCTGTCCCTTATAGCCCCGTTTTACGGTATGGGTGAAATATCCAATTTTTTCTTTCTTGTTGCTCACTTCAATCTTCCAGTCTCCATATAAACAATCAATCGGGATGCCCCAAGCATCAAACTAGGGTACAATCTGTTTCGTCACTTCCGCCTTCTTCCCCAGGTGATTCCGAGGGCCCTGAGTGGTAACGTCAGGCCAAGCGCGGCAGTTTTAAATTAACAAATGTTCCGGCGTTACTGAAGCATATGCACCAAGACCCGAACGGATCGGTTCCCTTTTATATCTAGTTTCAAGACATTTTAAGGACCCTGTTACGTGACATTTGGCCTTTAATCTTGCTGCTCAGCCCACGCGGCTAGCTATCTTGTCCTACCCTTGCCTTGAACTGTAAATAAACCTTTGTGCAACTTTACTGGTCTGTGGCACCTTATGCTGGCTCGTGAGGGCCAGACGTGACAGTAGACAGCCGCCAGAAGGAGACGCCGTCCGCAGTAAGTTGCATTCAGGAGAACTCTGCACTTTCCTGTCTGGGTACGGTGTACTGGAACTATGCCGTCGCGGAGAGGTCGCTCTCGGGGTCTCAGCCACCAGCTGACTGAGGCACTGGAGGATTTTGATGAAATCGTCACCACCACCTTTTTCCTCGACGATCTTCCCGAAGTACGCCATCACCTGGACTGTGCTGAGAGGGTGCTCGACGAACTGTTCCCCTGCTACGCCGCCCACCCAGAAGTTGCAGCGAGGAGACTTGACCTCGCCGCCCATCGCGAGGTACTCCTGATGAAGGAGGTGTATGGGGAGGAGTATGACCAAGTGCGGAGGAGAAGGCATCCCCACTCTCCGCCTTGGGACCCCGATCCTCTCCTTGATCCAGTCCAGGAGTTCGCACCACCTGTGGCCCGTCGAAGACGTCGGCGTCGCGGCCAGAGACATTCTCAGCAAGAGCCCCGTCCGGATCCTGCTCCAGGTCGCTGGACTGACCCCTTCAACCAGACAGCTGTTTCTTCAGCGTCTCACCAGGAGGGAACCCCCGCAGCCTCTCTCCCCGGGCCGTCTTCCTTCGCTGATTCGCCAGCACGTCGTGCCCGGCCTGTCTGGGCTGTCGCCCCCTCCTTTCCGACATCTTCTCCAGCTGCTGGTTGTAGGAGGAGTTCTGCTCCGGCGAGCCCCGCATCGATCCCATCTCGAGTGCCCCCCCCCGTCCTTCCAGGGAGCCCTCTGCCACCATCCAACAGGAGGAGGAAGGAGCAACGTTCCCTGCAGCAGGCACCATCCTTTCCCCGGGAGACAGGCGAGTACAAGTTCACTTTTTTCCCCTTTACAGTGACTTGTCTTGTCTGACTCCTGGGGGTGAGGTTCGGGGTTCGCAGCCCCCCGAGCCCCCACCACCTGCTGAGATAATTACTAAACCTGCTGCTTCTGTGTCTCCCCCCGTTGAGCGTTCTTCGACGTCAGTCGAGCGTCATCTGATGAGGAGGGGGCCTGCGGTCCTGGAGCAGAAGATCCCAGCCCCGCAGCCACATCAAGGACAGAGGAGGGGATCGGACTACTGTTTGGAGCCTGTGCCGACGACGGAGCATCCCCAGGTCTCCACAGATGAGCAGTCTGACCCAGCGGGCCAGGGGCCCCCCACCACCATGCCATACGGATTTACCAGTGTGGATATCGGTGCCAGAGGGTCCTCAGGCTGCTGAAGCCATCATGCCGGCTGCGGAGTCCAACGCAGCCGAGTGGGAGCCAGAAGACGACCTCCTCCCGTCTGAGCCCGGATTGTCGAAGTCCTGGACGGCGTCCGAACTTGAGATCAGGCAAGTGCTCAGTGTTGTCTTTGTTTTTTCTATTATTGAGCATTTTTGCCTGTCTCTTGGTGAGGCGAGCCGGGTGCAGCCGTCCACTGCATCCGAGCTTGTCTCGCCGGGTTCTGGCACTGCTGGTGTTCCTGATCCCGGTTCTTTTTCTTCTGAGCCCTCCCCCAAGATCGCCGGTGCAGAGCAGACCCCTATCGCTGTGCCGGAGGTTCCGGGTTTGGAGTTGGAGGTCGGTACTGGGGTGGTCCTGACCCAATCGGGGCCCGACGGCGTCGACCCAATCAGAATTTGTCGTTTAAGTGGTTCTGACCCAATCGGGGTCTGACGCGGGTGTAGCATCGGCGGAATCAGAGTTCGTCACCGAGGTGGTTCAGACCCAATCGGGGTCCGACGCGGGTGCAGCATCGGCAGAATCAGAGTTCGTCACCGAGGTGTTTCAGACCCAATCGGGGTCCGACGCGGGTGCAGCGTCGATTGAATCAGAGTTCATCACCGGGGTGGTTCTGACCCAATCGGGGTCCGACGTGGCTGCAGCATCGGCTCAGGCAAAGTTCGTCCCCGGAGGGGTTCTGGCCCAATCCAGGCCCACTGTGGGTGCAGCGTCGGTCCAGTCAGGATTCCTTACCGGATTGGTTCCGTTCCTGCTAGTATCTGTTTGGGTGGGATCTGGAGATGGTGCTGCAGATCCACCACCATATAATCCCAAATTAATTCCCTACCCTCGTCATGTTTATCCCTCCCCCGCATCTGGAACCGCGGGAATTAATCATAGTTGGCCCGGTTCTCCCTGGCTTTCCCCCGCCGTTGGAAGACCGTTGCCGATCTCTCCCCAGTCGTCTGGTTGGCTGTGTGATGCGGGTCGACCACCTGGAAGCCTGTTCTTCCCGTTTGGCGTCCGGGGCCGGCCTCCCGATAAGCAGAACTGTACATTTGGTGCCCTGGTCCGGCCGCCGGAGGCATGGTCATCCTTGGCCCGGGATTCGGGTAGGCCACCAGAGCACGTCCCGCTGCCCCTGTTAGCGGTCTGGATGCTGGGGGCTGGGAGGCCTCCTGAACTGTATATTATGACTGTCATCCTAATGTGCTTCTTCCCCCTTCTTTCGCCCCTCAGTAGTTTCTGTGATTTTGAGGGTTTTTTTGGATTGAAATATTTCACAGGCAGGGTTATGGTGTACCCCGATGTGTGACTTGGCCATTGTTTTTTTTCCCCCCATTCAGTCCTGCTTATATACCCAGTTTTTTTTTCCTCTTGTTTGACCTTTTGGTTTTGAAGACAACCGAGTGTATCTGATTTTGTTAGCACTTTTCCTCTATTTTTTTTGGTTCTATGGTTATTTTGTACATCGTTTATATTACCCCTATTTTGTGTTTTATGAATATATGTACCCTTGTCAGGGCTATTCACACATTTTTGAGTTAGTAGAATGTTGTCTGTTTATTGTGTCTTGGATCAAGGAATCTTTAGAGTAAATTTTTTTCCCTTCTCATTAGATATAATACCATTATGATTGTTTTCTCGCTGGCCATTGCCATGCACTTGTAACATCTACTTTAGATTTTTATTCTGCCAAATAGGGTCTAGTTGACCTGATTCTGGCACCAAAGGAATGAACCTGTTCAAAATTCTGCCTTTTTTTCCCCATGTTTTGTTTTCCTAATCACTCTTAATATTAGAATTTGAACTGCAGCCTTGAGAATTCTCAGCCGCTAAATTTCTGGTAGAGCTTTTGCACTCTGTCTGTGTTAGGTGATGGTCATATCAGACACCTGCTTATCTTAATGGCTTAGTACTGACTGGGAGCCCTAAACTCTCCTAAAACATTTTTGATATTTCTTTCACTTGTGCAAGCTCTAAACAGTCTGCATTGTAAACTGGCCTTCAGAAGCGAAAATTAACTGACAGGGACTCTAGTAGTAACCTTGTGTTTGGCACATAACTTCAAACTTAACATCTGATATTTGTGTATCCGAGGTAACTTACTTTATGGGTCGTTGGCTTGTTCGTTTTGTTTTTTTTTCATTTTTGCTTATGTGCACTGAAGGCCACTGATCAATCACATCAGTGTCGGGTTCATACTATTGAGGGTTTTTTGGCTGGCTGTCTATTCATGAGAGCTTTTCTTCTCTGTAACGGTCCGGTTATCCAGTTTTGTGACGTCATTTGTACATTGTTAAGCTGTTTTTCTTTGTGATATGCGTTCTGGTACAGTTAGTTTTCTTTGTTTTTTCTTGTTCTTCTTTCTCTCTCCCCCTCCCCTGTGAATTTATCCCCTGTTTGTTTTTCTGCCCCTGCCTTGTTGTCATTGTGATTTGTGTGGTAAGTTTTTGTATCTTCTTTTTCTGTGAGGTTGATCCTGTCCCCCCTCTGCCTACTTCCCCATCCACCCGCCCTGGGGTGGGGTGGGGGTGTGTGGATGTTTATAGGCGACCGGGAGTTCGCCTTGAGGGGGGGATCCTGTCATATCCCGAGCGCTATTTTGTCCGCGCTCGGGCTACACATCATTCCTGTCAGGCTTTGACAGCGGTGTTGTCATTCTGTCTCCTTGGGCTCTGATTGGTCAAACACCCGGGAGTTCCCTGCTGTCAGAGTCTGAGCAGCTGTGCTGCATTTGCAGTCGTTAGGAGCCAGCTTTAAATGCCGGCCCCAGCGGCTGCATCTTGCGGCTGTCTCGTCAACATTCCCGTCAACATTCTCCTAGTGTTCGTCCACGATTCTCCTTGATGTAAGTGTGTTTATTGTCGTAGTTATCGTTCGTGTTCCTTGCCTTTTCCTTCGTCTGACGGTGAGCGAGCGTTCCTCGTCTCAGCCGTCATTGATCTGTGTAATGCTCATAGTTAATCTTGCTGCTCAGCCCACGTGGCTAGCTATCTTGTCCTACCCTTGCCTTGAACTGTAAATAAACCTTTGTGCAACTTTACTGGTCTGTGGCGTCTTATGCTGGCTCGTGAGGGCCAGACGTGACAGAGAGTAAAGAAACTGGCCTGTAATTTGTGAAATGATGACTGTCTCTTTGTACTATTGTTTTGTACAGTGGGATTACTTTTGCTATTTTCATTTTGTTTGGAAATTTAAAATGATAGGTCACAGATGTGGGTGAGTGGTTTAACATTTTCTTCAATTACTTTTTCACTATTGTCATGTCAATTTCATTCCAGTCAATTGATTTTTTGTTCTTAAATATACTTACAGTCTCGATAATTTCCTTTTCAGTTACTGCATCCAAAAAGATTGTGTTTGGATTTCTATCTTCTATTTCATTTACAGGCCCACTATCGTTTGTTTCTGGTGTCACTATTGTTTTTGCTAATTCTGGACCAACGTTTACAAAAAGTTTATTGAAACCACTAACCACATCCTTCATATTATTTATCAAATTGTCATTTTCAATAAAAATATTCTGGGTAATTAGCATTCTTTCATTGGTTACTAATAATCCCATTTAGCACTTGCCATATTCCTCTTAAGTTATTTTTATTATTCTCTAATATTCTGTTGTAGTATTCTTTCTTGTCATGAACCTGTGTTTGGCGGTCCCAAACCCAGTTCTGACCCGGGGCTATTTTGGCCCGCTTCATTATTTTCCATCAGGTGCTTCAGGGAGCTCTTTGGGTCCTCGCTCCCTGACAGCTCCGGCACACCTCCTCCTCCTGTCAGTATCACCAGCTGTTTCTTATTATTGGGTGTTTCACACACATGCACACACACACTTCATTCATTCCCATTTACATGCTCAGACACTCACTCATGCACACATGGGCTCACTTATGTCCAGCCCACGCATCTCCACACTGGCAGTCTCTTCCCTCGTTAATGTTATGATTACTTTAATGCTGCGTTAGTAGGAAGAGACCGCCGGAGCATTATGTGCATCATTCAAGACAGCGTGTACCTCTGTGAATGTAAGTTATCATTACCTACGTTTATTTTCAGCCTGACGAAAGTCGTCTTCTCTTGCACTACATGACTGTCTTAGTTTGTTGGTGTAAGCAGCTGTTCCTGCCTTTTTTCTCATTCACCGGACTGCCCCGGATTGCTCCAGCACTGTATGCTCATGTTTGCCTTTCTCCCCGTGCCGACAGCAGCTCTGTGGCACTAGGCATTCCCTCCCTCGGGCTGTTGAGCATCCAGGTGGCATCCCTGTATGTCTGTTGGCCTTAAGCAACCATTTCAACTCTCTGTTCACTGCGTGAGTTTGCTGGACTTGTTATTTTTGGGGTTTTGTCAATAAATTGCACGAATACATCTCTGCTCTTGGGTTTTCATTCTGCACCGCGTAATGGCGCACGAGGGATTATAACACTTTCTTATTCAGCAGAGAAGAACAGGACTTAGATTTGGGCTAAGTAGGCCAACATGGCATAAGGCTTCACCCATTCAGAGAGGAAAAATGGTAATTGAGCAAGTTCGGCACCAGGAGGAGGAGAAAGGTGCACAAAGGTAATCTTGCAGTCCAAGCAGGGCCAGTGGACTAACTGGGAAAACCTAGAACATCACAAGCTTACCTGGAGGGATCTCTAGGAAATGGAAGGAAGCAGAATCAGTTTGATCATAAGCGCTACCTATGATGTTCTTCCTACACCCCAAAACCTACAGCAGTGGGTGGGAGAAGATCCTACATGTGCTCTATGCTAAAGTTCATCAACTCTGAAGCACATCCTGACTGCCTGCAAAACCAGCCTGTCCCAAGGCTGCTACTGTACACTTGGCAACACAACCAGGTCTTGCGACGACTGGCAATCATTTTAGAAGGAAGGAGAACTGCCACCAATGCCCTTGCTCCCTCAGTGATTGGATTACCAAGCAACATTCCTTTTGTAAGAACAGGCGAACGTGTGATGAACTCATCAGCAAAAGTGAACCCAACCGTCCTTGACCCGGCCCGTGACTGGAAGATGCAGGTTGACCTTGATCATAAACTGGTCTTTCCAACAGAGATAATGACAACTAATCTCAGACCAGACCTCATCTTGTGGTCATCGTCACAGAAGTTACTATACATCCTGGAACTAACAGTACCTTGGGAATCTGCAGTGGGAGAGGCGTACGAACGGAAAAGCCTAAAATACACTGACATAGCAGCCCAGGCAGAACAACATAATTGGCGTACCAAGGTGTTCCCAGTAGAGGTTGGGTGTAGAGGTTTTGTTGCCATGACTACATCTAGACTGCTGAAGAGAATGGGAGTGTGAGGACAGGCCTACCGGCAAGCAATAAAATCACTATCTGAGGCCGCCGAGCAAGCAGCAGTTGGTTGTGGATCAAAAGAAAAGACTCCAATTGGGCTGCAAGATGACCAGAGGGGTAATAGCAGAGGGGGGCACACCTGGGATGCCAGGTTGTTGCTGTTGAGCCCTCTGGAGGTGTTGTGGGCATAAATCAACAAAACACTGAGGATGGAGGGTACCCACCTGATGACCCCAATGAAGCAATTTACCCCTCTCCCACTCAAGACACCAGGCAAGAAGCAATGCTGTTATGTTAAGGGATTGTACCATCAAGTCCTATAAGCTTGAATGAAAAACTTACAAGTCCTCCTATTAGTTAGCTTGTTTTTATATCGTTTATATTTGATCACGCCCTCTACTGTGCTACACTTAATGAATTGTTTATATAATGTATTCTTCTTTTTGCATGCATTTAACCATTTGAGTGTGACTGTCCCCAAACTGCGACATAACCCCTAGTGGTCAACAGTGGCAAAGATTTTTTTCAAGAAACTAGTCAGTGTCATGATCTCCTCATGCGCTTTTCCATAGCGCACGGAGGAGGAGATAAGGATGAGGATTTACGTGCTGGGTTACACCACACACACCTTTATTAAACACCCACAACTGACAGACAGTTTAAATGCATAACATACACAATGGCTCAAGGAGTCCTCCAGGACGCTCGACAGTCTGGGTGAGAATAACGGGGAAACCACACACACAGATTAGACTCACCAGACTGAAGATGTCCAAGTAAATCCAAAAGCTCCAAGCGAATACAGTCCTTTAATGTGACTCCATATGCTGAACGAAGACCGTAGATGAAGTGCAATGACACAACAATGCATGACTGGAAAAAGGCTCCTTAAGTACATGCATTGCTGGCTCTACAAATTGGGCACACCTGGGCGAGGAGCGGGGAGATGGCATACGGGAGTGGGAACAGCTGGCAGTAATAGAGACGGGGCGTGGTCAGACTGGCAGACAGCTAGACAGCGCTCACTCCAGAATGAGCCTAAGAGGCTGCCTCCGCTGCTGTCCAGAAAGCAGTGGCTACGGGTACAGCAGAGACACAGAAATACATAAGATAAGATAAGATAAACTTTTATTAGTCCCACAATGGGGAAATTCCAGGATTGCAACAGCACAGGGATAGCAACACTCAGAGCAATAATTTAGAAGATAAGAAAATAAGAGCAGTGAATATACATATGTACACATAAATATATAAATATATATACACACAGTGCGGAGCATTGTAGCTAGATGGAATAAATAGCATAACCGTCTATTTAGTTACCCTACATAGTATGAATATGTACCCATACATATTGTCACCCTCCATAGCGACTGATATTGTCCTAGTTGTATACTGGAAGGGACCATTGGTGTAAGTCTGTTGCGTCTTTTGCATTCAATACTATTAGGTCATCACGTGTTTTTGCTATCTCTGCGAGCAGCCCTGCTTAGGTTATACAGTCTGACAGCCGTACGTAGGAAGGACCTGCGAAACCTCGCGGTCGCGCACCTAGGTGACATGGTTCAGGTGACCCACAGAACAGACACGACTCAGGATAAATACAATTAACATACTTAATTTGTTAACGTGAGTGAATGGATGCGTGAGTGCAGGTATGTGGTGTAATGTCATGTAGTGCAATCCGTGAACTCCAGCTGGGACCGGCAGAGCACTGTACAAACTGGCAACCCTGGAAAGAGACAAGGGCCGTTAGCTTACAGTACAACCTATGCAGCACGTTAGATGTTGCAACGCTTACTGTCAACAGATGTTGAAGTTGCTCAGGTGGCGCCGAAGCTGCAGCCAGGCAGACAGTGTCTGCGGGCAGGTTAGCTGGAGGTGGAAGAAAGGGTCCACTGCCTGGAGGGAGATGGAGGTCCGCCGTTGCGGGCTCCACCTGTGCACAGGGGATGTGGACAGTTTTAGTAGCAATTAAGCTTACTTGATAGTTGGTCCGGGCGGAATCGACCCGGACGTTGTTCAGCGGGGCTTGGAAGCCGAAGGCTGGACAGTTGAGTGCAGGGAAGCACAGAGGCAGGGTGTGGCGTGATTCAATGGAGAGAATCAGACGACTCCGCACCCAGCACTGGTCCTGAAGGGAATAAATAGGGCCGCAGGAGATGACAGGCAGGTGCGTGCACAGGTGCCGTGATTGGCGACCATGACAGTACTCCCTCCCTACGGCACGCCTCTCGGCGGGCGTTCCAACCTACCCGGGTGCGTCCGATGGAAGTCCCTGATGAGCTGCTTGTCGAGCACAAGGGTGGGACGCACCCAGGACCTCCACTCCGGCCCGTAGCCCTCCCAGTCCACCAGGTACTGCAGGCCACGCCCCTGGTGGCGGATGTCCAGGATGAAAGAAACAGACCACGCCGGGTCGCCGTCGATCACCCTCGGTGGAGGTGGAGACTTGGGAGGGGGACACAACGGACTGGAGGAGACGGGCTTAACCTGATAGACATGAAAAGTTGGACAGATGTGGAGGGAGGGAGGGAGAGTTAGATGCACAGACACTGGGTTAATAATTCGACATATAGGGAATGGGCCAATGAACCGCTGGGCGGTCTTCTTGCGTTCCGCCTTCAGGTTGATGTTCTTGGTAGATAGCCATACCTGCTGACCCACCTGGTAAGCCGGGCCCAGAACCCTGCGTTGACTGTCCACTGTGGTGTTGCGTTCCGCCGTCCGTCGCAGTGCTGTTCTGGCTGTCCTCTAAATCCGCCGACAACATCTTAGATGGGCCCGAACCGATGGAACAGCAATGTCTCCCTCCTCTTCAGGGAACAGCGGGGGGTTGTAACCCAACGAGGCCTCGATGGGGGACATGCCGGTGGCAGTGGACACCGCTGTGTTATGGGCGTATTCAGTCCAGGGGAGGTGTGTGCTCCATGACGATGGGTTGGCGGCTGTGACACACTGCAACGCTGCTTCCATGGTTGGCTCGTTCACATTGCCCGTTAGTTTGCGGGTGGTAGCCAGAGGACAAGCTTGCCGTAGCCCCTAAGGTGGTGCAGAAAGCCTTCCAGACTCTGGAGATGAACTGGGGCCCTCGGTCTGATAATATGTCCTGTGGGATGCCATGCAGCCGAATAACATGCTGAACCAGCAGATCAGCTGTCTCCTTGGCAGACAGTAACCCCCGCAGAGGGATGAAGTGAGCCGCTTTGAAAAACCTGTCCACCAGCGTGAGGATGGTGGTGAAGTTGTTGGATGTGGGGAGGCCTGTGACAAAATCCAGCGCCACGTGGGACCAAGGTCTACCCGGGACGGGGAGGGGATGGAGCAGCCCGGCCGGCGGCGACGAGGACATCTTCCCAGTAGCACACTCAGGACAGGCGTGGATGTATTCCCCCACGTCCTTCTGGAGGGATGGCCACCAAAATGACCTCTGTAGGAGCGCCACCATGCATGCCCTTCTCGAATGGCAGGCGAATTTGGAGGTATGTCCCCACTGGATGACCTCCCCTTGGACCGCTGTGGGAACAAATAATTTGCCCGCTGGACCCCCCCCCCCCCCCGGGTCGGCTTCGTCAGACTGCGCCCTTATGACCTTGTCCCAAATGCCCCAAGCGAGGGCGCCCAGAATGCATGCTGGGGAGAGGATGGGGTGCTCAGCCTTCTCCGCCATCTCTGGAGCGAACTGACGAGACAGGGCATCGGGCTTGGTGTTCTTTGACCCAGGGTGGTAGGTGATGGTAAAGTCGAACCGTCCAAAAAACAGCGACCAGCGGGCCTGTCGGGTGTTCAGCCGTTTAGCGGTCCAAAGGTACTCCAGGTTCTTGTGGTCGGTCCAGACGATGAATGGCTGTGACGCTCCCTCCAACCAGTGCCGCCACTCCTCCAGGTCCAGTTTGACCGCCAACAGCTCCCTATCACCGATGTCATAGTTCCGTTCTGCTGGGGACAGGCGGTGAGAGAAGTAGGCACGGGGCGGATCTTACCGTCTGCCGGAGAGCGCTGGGACAAGACAGCCCCCACACCAGAATCTGAGGCGTCCACCTCCACCAGGCACTGAAGGGTGGGATCCACCAGCGTCAGGATAGGTGATGATGAAAACCTAACCTTCAGCTCCGAGAATGCGGCGTCTGCCTCTTCCGTCCAGCGAAAGGGCACCTTGGTGGAGGTCAAGTTGGTGAGGGGGAGGGCGATACGGCTGTAGTCCTTAATGAACCGGTGATAAAAACGAAGCCCAGGAACTGCAGTAGCTGTTTCCTTGATGCGGGGATAGGCCAGTCCACCACAGCCTTCACCTTCACTGGGTCCGGAACGATTTCCTTCAGGGCGATAATAAAGCCGAGGAAAGAGGTACTGGAGATGTGGAACTCACATTTCTCTGCCTTGACGAAGAGCTTATTTTCCAACAGCCGCTGCAAGACTCACCTGACGTGAACGCGATGCTCCTCCATGGACTGAGAAAAGATAAGAATGTCGTTAAGGTAGACAAACACAAAGGTGCCCAAAAAATCCCTCAGAACATCATTAATAAGACGCTGAAAGACGACCGGGGCATTGGTCAGCCCGAACGGCATGACCAGATATTCGAAATGCCCACTAGGAGTCCTAAAGGCCGTCTCCCACTCATCCCCCTCATGTGTCCGCACCAGGTGATAGGCATTGCGCAGGTCTAATTTGGTAAAGCAGCAAGCCTCCCGGAGGGAATCGAATGCTGAGTTGAGGAGGGGGAGAGTGTACTTATCTTTGATGGTGATGTTGTTCCCAGAAGTCGATGCAGGGCCTGAGGGAGCCGTCCTTCTTCCCCACGAAGAACCCTCCCCCCCTCCACCGCCGAAGATGAAGGTCTAATAATACCAGAGCTAAGAGACTCCTTAGTATATGAGTCCATGGCTGCGCGCTCTGGAGCAGATAGGTTATAAAGTCTGCTGGATGATTAATAGCACAATCATACGGTTGGTGAGGGGGAAGGGAAAGGGCCTGGGATTTACTGAAGACGGCTCCCAGGTCATGATATTCCGGTGGCACTTTTGACAGATCCGGGGGCGGGGGGGAGAGGCAGGGACATCCAGAGGCGTGGTAAGCAAGCATGCAGCAGACTGCAGACAGGCACTTAGGCAGAAAGGGCTTCACGACACAATACTTCCCGAACACCAGTCAATCGATGGACTATGCAGGTGCAGCCAAGGATAGCCCAGGATGACCGGGGACGATAACACCGGCAGGACAAACAAATTTAACTCCTCCCGATGGTTGCCCGAAATGATAACTGGCACCGAGGCGACGCGATGAGTGACAGTGGCCAACAATGCCTTAGACAGAGCAATAAGCTTAAGGGGAGTTTTTAACGGCTGCATAGGTAGACCCAGATGGGTTGCCAGACTCCTAGAAATGAAGCTCTGCTCGGCCCCTGAGTCAATGAGTGCATGTGTCTTATGTTCCTTGTGACCAAAGCAAAACCGAATAGGAATGAGAAAACGGGTGAGGGGATTGTTACAGTTTACGTCTGTGAGGCCCCCTACTTTGACGCACGGACTTCCCCTTTTGGCCGCCTAGGACAGGAATTCAGGTCATGCTCCTCGCTCCTGCAATAGACACACAACCCCAACTCACGGCGGCGCTGTCTCTCCACAGCAGGAAGTTTCGACCCACCCACTACCATTGGTTCTTGGTCCTCTGGGAGGTCTGTAGACGGGAGGGCCAGCAGGGGGGCTGGAGAGAACGGCGTGGCATATTCCCCGAGTGGCCGGAAGTCTTGCGCTCCGCCGCTCGTTCCCTCAGACAGTTGTCAAGACTAATGGCCAGGAAGATACACTCATGCAGCGTAGAGGGTTTCTCCAGGCGGGCCAGCTTGTCCCGCAGGCTAGGGCTCAAACTCCTCAGGAATATACTACTCAGGGAGGCATCTTCCCACCCGACCTCCATAGCCACGACCCGGAAGTCAACGGCGTAATCGGCGACTGCCCTCGACCCCTGCCGAAGATTTAATAGGCGAGAGGTGAGTACATCCTCCCGGTCCGAGTGACTAAAAACCTCCTGGAATTCCTGGGTAAATTGAACGTATGTCATGGAAGCATACATAATTAGCCCTAGCCATAACCGCATAAGCCCATGCTAAAGCCCGCCCCTCTAACAAATTGATCATATAGCCAATGCGGCTCTGGTCAGTGGGAAAATCTCCGGGAACCCGTTGGAACACTATTTCGCACTGCATGAGGAACACCCTGGCTTCTCCTAACACCCCTTTAAAGCGGGCGGGAGTAGGGACAGGAGTGAGCCGACTAGCTGAACCTGAAGGGTGAGGGCTAAGAGTAGAGCTAGTGGTGGAGCTAGCGGTAGAGCTAGCGGGAGCTGAGGAGCTAGCTGGTGCTGTGGGGGAACCCTGTGGGCTAGCCAAATGGTCTAACCTATCGGTGATGCGGGTTAGCTGGGTTAGCATCACCTGTTGCTGGTAGGAGGGAGATGGAGGTCCGCCGTTGCGGGCTCCGCCTGTGCACAGGGGATTTGGACAGGTTTAGTAGCAATTAAGCTTACTTGATAGTTGGTCCGGGCGGAACCGATCCGGACGTCGGTCAGCGGGGCTTGGAAGCCAAAGGCTGGACAGTTGAGTGCAGGGAAGCACAGAGGCAGGGTGTGGTGTGATTCAATGGAGAGAATCAGACGACTCCGCGCCCAGCACTGGTCCTGATGGGAATAAATAGGGCCACAGGAGATGACAGGCAGGTGCGTGCACAGGTGCCGTGATTGGCGGCCATGACACTAGGATGATGTAGTCTACTGCTAAATGAGATCCTCAGTGTGTTCAGTATGTCCTGCATAGGGTGGGACTCGGACTCCAGCAGAGATGGCAGTTTAGCCACCATCTCCCCAAGCTCCTCCACTGGGTCAAGGCGTTGCCCCAGGACAGAGCTAGCTTTCTTGATCAGTTTGTTCAGTCTCTTCCTATCGGCTGCTGTAATGCCGTTGCCCCAGCAGACCACTCCAAAAGTGATGGCTAATGCCACCACCGTGTCGTAGAATGTCTTCAAGAGCACCTCTTGTACACCAAAAGACCTGAGCCTCCTCAGTAGGAACAGCCTGTGCTGTCCCTTCTTGTAGGGTGCATCGGTATTGTGTGACCAGTCTAGTTTATTGTTCAGATGAACACCCAGGTACTTGTAGGATGTCACCATCTCGATGTCTGTTCCCTGTATATTTACTGGTGCTGTGAGGGGTTGTCCTTGCCTGGGGCAGTCCACCACCAGCTCCTTAGTTTTCCTCGCGTTGATCTGGAGGCAGGTCCGATGGCACCAGTCCACAAAGTCCTGGTTAAGTCCTCTGTACTCAGCTTCATCTCCGTTGGAGATGAGGCCAACGATCGCAGAGTCATCAGAGAACTTCTGTAGATGGCAGTGTGTTGTGTTGTGTGAGAAGTCCGCAGTATAAAGGGTGAACAAGAAGGGAGCCAAAACCGTTCCCTGGGGGGCCCCCGTGCTACCGATGATCGTGTCGGACACACAATCCCGGATTCTCACAAACTGTGGCCGGTTAGTGAGGTAGTCCAGGATCCATGATGACAGGGGCTGGTCCACCCCTGCGCACAGCAGCTTGTCCTTCAGGATCATCGATTGGATGGTGTTGAAAGCACTGGGGAAGTCAAAGAACATGATCCTCACCATGTTCCCAGGCTTCTCCAGGTGGGACAGGGAACGGTGAAGGAGGGAGATCACTGCATCCTCCACCCCAGTGCCATGCTGGTAGGCGAACTGGAGTGGATCCATAGCTGGTCCCACCAGGGGGCGGATGTGAGCAAGGAGCAGTCTCTCCAGGGTCTTCATCAAGTGAGACGTCAGGGCCACTGGTCTGTAGCTATTCAGGTCTTTGAGTGGGAAGTCTTTGGAACAGGTGCCACACAAGATGTTTTCTACAACTGTGGTACCCTCCCCAGCTTCAGGCTCAGGTTGAAGATGTGCTCCACAATCCCACACAGCTGGGCTGCGCAGGACTTGAGGAGCTTCGCGCTGATGCCGTCCGGTCCTGAGGCCTCCCTCGCCTTGATCTTCCTTAGCTCCGTCATCACCTGGGTCTTAGTGAGGGTCAGGTTGGGGGGCTCTGTGCTGGGAGTGGGGGGGTGTTGGTGGAGTGGGGTGTGGACAGCAGGTCTCGATGACTTTAGAGGCAGCAGTGGTTGGTATGCAGTCGGGGGGAGGGCGGTTGGTCAAACCTATTAAAAAACAGGTTCAGATTGTTCGCCCACTCCCTGCCCCCCGTGTCCTGGGAGGAGGTATTCTGGAGCCCAGAGATGGTTTTCAGGTTTCTCTAGACCCCACCGATGTCGCTCTGTTGCAGCTTGTCCTCCATCTTCTTCCTGAAGCTGTCCTTGCCTCCTCTGATCTTCCTCCTCAGCTCCCTCTGTACGGACTTCAGCATCTCCCTGTTCCCCGACCTGAAGATGCTCCTCTTCTTTCTCAGAAGTGTTTTAATCTCAGGGTTGATCCAGGGTTTGTTGTTTGAGCAACACCGTATGGTCTTGGTGGGTACGGTGTTGTCCACACAGAAGTTGATGTAGTCCATGATGGTGTGAGTGAGGCCATCGATGTCCTCACCATGTGGATAGCAGAGCTGCTCCCAGGCAGTGGTTTCAAAACAGTCCTTTAGAGCGTCCATTGCCTCCTCAGACCATAACTTCACTGTGCACATGACCGGAGGTTGTCTGTGTACTAGGGGTTTGTACACTGGCAGGAGATGAACCAAGTTGTGATCCGATCTCCCAAGTGGTGATGAGGTGTACGCCTCCTTAGTGTTTGCATAGAATAAATCCAGTGTTTTATTGTCTTTAGTGTGGCATGTGACATACTGGGTGAATGTGGGCAGAATGGGGGACAGTGAAATATGGTTGAAATTACCTGAGATGAGGAGAAGAGCATCTGGGTGTTCTGTCAGCAGCCTGCAGTTACTGAGTGAATGGCGTCACGCGCTGTCCCTGCGTTCGCCGTCGGATTTGCATAAATAACAATGCAGATCATGTGTGAGTGAGTATTCCCTCGGGAGATAGGTAGGCCGCATGCTAACAGCTAGCAACTCAATGTCTTTGTTGCAGTGTTGTTGTTTAACCGTGATATGTCCCGGTCTGCACCAGCTGTTATTGACATACATTATCACTCCTCCGCCCCTTGCCTTCCCACTGTCTGGTGTCCGGTCTGCCCGTATTGCGTGGAAACCCTCCAGTTCAATGTTAGCATCTGCTGCTAATTCGGTTAGCCAAGTCTCTGTGAATAGATACAGACTACACTCCCGGTATATGCTATCGTAGCGGGAGATAGCCGCTAGCTCATCTACCTTTCCCAGTAACAATCATACATTCCCCATAACAACGGATGGAAGGGTGGGTCTGTACCTTATATTTCTTGCATTCCACCTTACTCCAGCCTGGCACCCACGGCGTTTTCGCCTCAGTTCTCCCGGTATGTCGAGAACATGGCATGTTCTTTGACTTCTCCAGTGCTTTCAACACCATCCAACCGATGATCCTGAAGAACAAGCTGCGGTGCGCAGGGGTGGACCAGCACCTGTCATCATGGATCCTGGACTACCTCACAAACCGGCCTCAGTTTGTGAGAACCCGGGACTGTGTGTCCGACACGATCATCGGTAGCACCGGGGCCCCCCAGGGAACGGTTTTGGCTCCCTTCCTGTTCACCCTTTATACTGCGGACTTCTCACACAACACAACACACTGCCTTCTATATAAGTTCTCTGACGACTCTGCGATCGTCGGCCTCATCTCCAACGGAGATGAAGCTGAGTACAGAGGACTTATCCAGGACTTTGTGGACTGGTGCCATCGGAACTGCCTCCAGATCAACGTGAGGAAAACTAAGGAGCTGGTGGTGGACTGCCGCAGGCAAGGACAACCCCTCACAGCACCAGTAAATATACAGGGAACAGACATCGAGATGGTGACATCCTATAAGTACCTGGGTGTCCATCTGAACAATAAACTAGACTGGTCACACAATACTGACGCACTCTACAAGAAGGGACAGCGCAGGCTGTTCCTACTGAGGAGACTCAGGTCTTTTGGTGTACAAGGGGCGCTGCTGAAGACATTCTATGACACGGTGGTGGCATCAGCCATCACTTTTGGAGTGGTCTGCTGGGGCAGTGGCATTACAGCAGCCGATAGGAAGAGACTGAACAAACTGATCAAGAAAGCTAGCTCTGTCCTGGGGCAGCGCCCTGACCCAGTGGAGGAGATAGGAGAGAGAAGGATGGTGGCCAAACTGTCATCTCTGCTGGAGTCCGAGTTCCACCCTATGCAGGACATATTGAATGCACTGAGGAGCTCATTTAGCAGCAGACTACATCATCCTAGGTGCACAACCGAGAGGTTTCGCAGGTCCTTCCTACCTACGGCTGTCAGACTGTACAACCTAAGAAGGGCTGCTCTAGCAAAAAGACGTGACAACCTAATAGATTTGAGTGCAAAAGACGCAATAGACTTACACAATGGTCCCCTCTGGTATAAAACTAGGAAAATACCGGTCGCTATGGAGGGTGAGAATATGTATGGGTACATAATCATACCATGTAGGATAACTAAGTAGACGGTTGTGCTGTTTCATTCCATCTAGCTACAATGCTCCGCACTGTGTGTTTATATATTTACATATTTATTCCATCTAGCTACAATGCTCCGCACTGTGTGTTTATATATATATTTATATATTTACTCTCTCTAGCACTAATGCTCCACACTGTGTGTGCTTATATATTTACATATTTATTCCATCTAGCTACAATGCTCCGCACTGTATGTGTTTATATATCTACATATTTATTCCATCTAACTACAATGCTCCGCACTGTGTGTTTGTATATTCATATATCTAGTCCATCTAGCTACAATGCTCCGCACTGTGTGTTTACATATCTACATATTATTCCATCTAGCTACAATGCTCCGCACTGTGTGTTTATACTGTATATTTACATATTTATTCCATCTAGCTACAATGCTCCGTACTGTGTGTGTTTATATATTTACATATTTATTCCATCTAGCTACAATGCTCCATACTGTGTGTGTTTATATATCTACATATTTATTCCATCTAGCTACAATGCTCTGCACTGTGTGTTTATATACTCATATATTTATTCCATCCAGCATTGTGCTGTTTCATTCCATCTTGCTACAATGCTCCGCACTGTGTTTATATATTTATATATCTATCCCATCTAGCTACAATGCTCCGCACTGTGTGTCTCTCTATATATATATTTATATTTATATGTACATATGTATACTTGCTGCTCTTGTTTTTTTTTTTTTTCTTGCCTTCTGATTGTTGCTCTGAGTGTTGCTATCACTGTGCTGTTGCAATCCTGGAATTTCCCCATTGGTGGACTAATAAAGGCTTATCTTATCTTATCTTAAATAGGACCTGCCTGACAAAGTGAAGTAGACCAAAAGATCCTCAAAAGCTAGACATCATGCTGTGATCAAAAGAAATTCAGGAACAAATGAGAAACAAAGTAACTGAGATCTATCAGTCTGGAAAAGGTTATAAAGCCATTTCTAAAGCTTTGGGACTCCAGTGAACCACAGTGAGAGCCATTATCCACAAATGATGAAAACATGGAACAGTGGTGAACCTTCCCAGGAGTGGCCAGCCGACCAAAACTACCCTAAGAGCGCAGCGACGACTCATCCAAAAGGTCACAAAAGACCCCATAACAACATCCAAAGAACTGCAGGCCTCACTCCAGACTCCAATAAGAAAGGGACTGGGCAAAAATGGCCTGCATGGCAGAGATCCAAGACGAAAACCACTGCTGAGCAAAAAGAATATGAAGGTTCATCTCAGTTTTGCCAGAAAACATCTTGATGATCCTCAAGACTTTTGTGAAAATACTCTATGGACTGACGAGACAAAAGTTGAACCTTTTGGAAGGTGTGTGTCCCATTACATCTGGCATAAAAGTAACAGTATTTCAGAAAAGGAACATCATACCAACAGTAAAATATAGTGGTGGTAGTGTGATGGTCTGGGGCTGTTTTGCTGCTTCAGGACCTGGAAGAGTTGTTGTGGTAAATGGGACCATGAATTCTGCTGTCTACAAAAAAGTCCTGAAGGAGAATGTCCAGCCATCTGTTTGTGACCTCAAGCTGAAGCACACTTGGGTTCTGCAGCAGGACAAAGATCCAAAACACACTAGCAAGTCCACCTCTGAATGGCTTAAGAAAAACAAAATGAAGACTTTGAAGTGGCCTAGTCAAAGTCCTGACCTGAATCTGATTGAAATGCTATGGGATGACCTTAAAAAGGCGGTTCATGCTCGAAAACCCTCCAATGTGGCTGAATTACAACAATTCAAAGATGAGAGGGCCAAAATTCCTCCACAGCGCTATAAAAGACTCATTGCCAGTTAGCGCAAATGCTTGTTTGCAATTTTTGCTGCTAAGGGTGGTGCAACCAGTTATTAGGTTTAGGGAGCAATCACTTTTTCACACAGGGCCATGTAGGTTTGAATTTTTTCCCCTTGATAATAAACACCATTTAAAACTGCATTTCGTGTTCACTTGTGTTGTGGAGGAAAAATAAATTCAGGCGAGATGCGGCGAGCTGAAGGTTGCAGTTTTATTTCCTCCATCAAAATGAGACGCACGTGTAGCGCTGTGTGCTACAGTGCTGTACAGTGCTGTGCTGTGTTGAGCTGTGCTGTGTTGTTGAGGCATGTATAGCAAGATCTTTTATACATGTTATACCAACAGAGAGAATACATGGCACATTTGCATATTGATATACATATCAGTCAATACATATCATTCGCATGACCAACTGGCACCCGGACTTCCTCTCCTTAATCCGGAGATGTATAACAATAGTCTATTGTTCTGATTGTCTCCTAGGGGCTCTCCGTCCGTATGCAAATTGTCCGCTGCTTAGTGCAGGCTAGCTGAGTGTGAGGATTGAATGTCCATGTAGATTGTGGTGGGTCACCACAGTGTTATCTTTGTCTAATATTTAAATTTGTTTGATGATCTGAAATATTTAAGTGTGACAAACATACAAAAATATGAGAAATCAGGAAGGGGCAAACACTTTTTCACACAACTATATATATATCATCAGAGTATCACACCCAGTGTCATAAATTGCCCTGTCAAGGGGCAGAACTGAGGACACCAAATGCGAGCTGTAGGTTTGTACATTTAATAACGAAAAAACACACAAGTACAAACATCCACAAGAACTGAAACAGTTACGAATAAGGCAGTATACAGGAAGGGAGATGTAGGATAAACGTCTGAGAACCAGAAGGCTGCTGTGTGGAGGAAGCCCCGCAGCAGCCTATAAATAGGGACAAACAAATGAGAACAGGTGTGGGTACATGAGTGAGGAAATAATCAGACCAATACTAAACAGCTGTGACAGCCCGCAAACAGGGTTTGACAGGAGGAAATGAGAATGGTGACTATCAAAATAAAAGTGCAACCCGGGATGAAACAAAAATGGAACAACCCATAAAGGTGAGGACAAGATAATACAACAAGAAATGCAAATAATATAATATACATGGAAACTAAAACAACAGGAGAGGTGAGGATACAAAACTGAGGAAGGCTAACAATACAAACTAATAATTAATAAGATTGCAAAGGAAAACTAAGGACAAAGACAAAATGTAAACACAGGAAAATAAACCTGAAAACAAGATAATACAGAAATATACCAACAACCACACTAAGATAAAATAACAGGAAACTAAGATCAGAAATAAAAGGGCAAATCCAGACAACAAAATACAACAACCCATACGAAATACCAAATAAACAGAAATGCAGAAAGTGTGGTGGAGCAGTGGTTAGCACTGCGGCAGCACAGCAACTCACCCTTGGTCATGGGATCCCTGGTTCGATCCCAGCCCCTGACCAACAGTGATCTGTGTGGAGTTTGCATGTTCTCCCCGTGTCTGCGTGGGTTTACTCCGGGAGTTCTCCGGTTTCCTCCCACAGGCCAAAAACGTGCAGGTTAGGATAATTGGAGACTCTAAAGTGGCCCTAGGTGTGAATGTGTGTGTGAATGGTAAAGAGATAGCGCCGTACTGTGGCTGCTTCATCCATCCAGGTGGATGCCCTCAATTTCCCTTCTGGGGATCAATAAAGTACACAAAATTAAAAAAAAACAAAACAACTTAGAGGCTGACCACGGCTACCCACCCGTGCTCAGTTTGTGACACCCAGATTTACTATATTCATGATACCGTAACAACGTCAAGTGTAATATTGCTTTTATACAACAGTCCCGCAAGCACAATTTATTAAATGACAGCAATACTGGACAAAATGCTATGTTTTCTTTGTTTAACCAGTTATTTTGCACAGCTGAGAACAATAGTCCCTTCTAAATGTAACCAGTAACTGTTGCTAAAGATCTCAATCAGCATGAAGACGTCTATTGTCATTTCACACACATGTAAACAAATTAAATATTGTCAAGTGCAAAAGTATTGTGTTTATAAAATGTATACAGTGGTGTGAAAAAATGTTTGCCCCCTTCCTGATTTCTCTTTTTTTTGTTTGTCACACTTAAATGTTTCAGATCTGCCTGACAAAGTGAAGTAGACCAAAAGATCCTCAAAAGCTAGACATCATGCTGCGATCAAAAGAAATTCAGGAACAAATGAGAAACAAAGTAACTGAGATCTATCAGTCTGGAAAAGGTTATAAAGCCATTTCTAAAGCTTTGGGACTCCAGTGAACCACAGTGAGAGCCATTATCCACAAATGACAAAAACATGGAACAGTGGTGAACCTTCCCAGGAGTGGCCGGCTGACCAAAATTACCCCAAGAGTGCAGCAACGACTCATCCAAGAGCTCATAAAAGACCCCACAACAACATCCAAAGAACTGCAGGCCTCACTTGCCTCAGTTAAGGTCAGTGTTCATGACTCCACCATAAGAAAGAGACTGGGCAAAAATGGCCTTCATGGCAGAGTTCCAAGACGAAAACCACTGCTGAGCAAAAAGAACATAAAGACTGACCTTAGTTTTGCTAGAAAACATCTTGATGATCCCCAAGACTTTTGGAAAAATACTCTGTGGACTGACGAGACAAAAGTTGAACCTTTTGGAAGGTGTGTGTCCCATTACATCTGGTGTTAAAGTAACAGTATTTCAGAAAAGGAACATCATACCAACAGTAAAATATAGTGGTGGTGGTGTAATGGTCTGGGGCTGTTTTGCTACTTCAAGACCTGGAAGACTTGCTGTGGTAAATGGAATCATGAATTTTGCTGTCTCGCAAAAAATCCTGAAGGAGAATGTCCGGCCATCTGTTTGTGACCTCAAGCTGAAGCACACTTGAGTTCTGCAGCTGGACAATGATCCAAAACACACCAGCCACCTCTGAATGGCTTAAGAAAAACAAAATGAAGACTTTGGAGTGGCCTAGTCAAAGTCCTGACCTGAATCCAGTTGAGATGCTGTGGCATAACCTTTTAAAGGTGGTTCATGCTCAAAAACTCTCCAATGTGGCTGAATTACAACAGTTCTGCAAAGATGAGTGGGCCAAAATTCCTCCACCTAAAAGACTCATTGCCAGTTATCACAAACGCTTGATTGCAGTTGTTGCTGCTAAGGGTGGCCCAACCAGTTATTAGGTTTAGGGGGCAATCACTTTTTCACACAGGGCCATGTCAGTTTGGATTTTTTTTTTACCCTTGTGGAGAAAAGAACAGGAGAGGCAACGAACTGAACAACACAAGATTTTATTCTTTCTCCAACAAAACGGGCTGCACGGTGGCGCAGTGGTTAGCACTGCGGCAGCACAGTTTTACCCTCAGCCGGGGGATCGCAGGGATCATGAGATCGTGGGTTTGATCCCTGCCCCCGGCCAACAGTAATCTATGTGGAGTTTGCATGTTCTCCCCGTGTTGCATGGGTTTACTCCGGGATTTCTCCGGTTTCCTCCCACATGCTAAAAACATGCAGGTTAGGGATATGGGGCGCTTGTGCACGCAGCGACCGGCAGCTGGTGGCTTGTCACCAGACTGCAAAACAAATCTACCTACGGGTACAAAATAAGTACAAAAAACCCCCAAAACAAAACAAAAAAAAAAACAGTATAGGAAAAGCGCATCCTGGGCGTCTGTGCATCCCTCTTTTATATCTTTATTTCCATCCATCGAGGCCCGGAACTTCTGACCATAACACATTATGATTAGAACAAAGCCTGTGTGGCACATTAACATGACATAACACTGGCACTACTCTCACACCCTTCTCCCAGTGGCCTGGCATTTACTTCTCTCCCCAGGGGGTGCATAGTCCTTACTGTCCCTTCTGAACCCCTTGGTGACACCTCCTCTTTTGGTCCATTGTTCCCTGGGTGGAGAAGTCCAACACCTGCCCCCACACCCTTAATAATAAACACCTTCATTTAAAAACTGTGTTTTGTGTTTACTTGTGTTATCTTTGTCTAGTATTTAAATTTGTTTGATGATCTAAAACATTTAAGTGTGACAAACATACAAAAAAATGAGAAATCAGGAAGGAGGCAAACACTTTTCCACACCACTGTACCTGGTGAGTCGGTACTGCAAAAGACCCCAGATCAAAATGTATCCAATGCCAGTCGTCAGAACCACAGTAGATCGCCGGTAGCTAGTAGTTAGTATGCTAGCAATTTAGCACACTTTGCTCGCTTTTCTTCACATTTTCAGATGGAACAGAGTCCATCACCACAAAGGTATTGTGGTTTGTTAAATGAGACAATAAATTAAACTCTAGCACTGCCTATTTTTTTTAAAGAGACGTGAAATAGCTTAATGATAGCTTAATGAGCTTAATGACAGAAGGGTAGACAAGTAGGCAGACACAGTTCTTTTCAAAAGGGTGGGACTTCCGGGTCATGGATGTACAGTATAAATTCTTGTCAAACAGCACCTCACAGTGGAAATTATGGTATACAAAACAGTATTGCAATTGTCAGAGAGTTGATAGTAAATTGCTGTTAGTAATTAACGGTTACATGAACCCCTTTGAAGCGGAGTGATACATACCCAGTGAAATTGGAGTGCAATTATTGTGGAATATACTGTAGTAACTCCTGGAATCCTTATTGTCCAATCAAATTTATAGGTTGGAACTAACTGTTGTATAAATAGTTAATTTCAAAGGGTTTGAACTCTTCCTCATTACAATAAAAAGGCCCCCCAAACACAGTCTTGTGTAGGGCCCCCAAAAAGCGAGAAATGCCCCTGGCCAGATCCCTACAGCAGAAAAGATGTTTTTACATGTTGTAATAAAAAAGAAAGATTGTTTTCAAAAGGTGTAAATAAATAAATGTTTAAAAGAAGGCATGATTGGATTAAAAAAATGGAGTGACAAAGGTAAGACACATGGAAAACACGGGGGTGGACTGTTACTGACAATAAAAATCCTGCTGTAAACAACACAGACAAACACTGGTGCCGCACACCCACATGTGTGTGTCACCATCACAAAGGATGCTGGGTAATTATGTTAATGGAGGTATAATGAGATGCACATGCCCTCTCTCATTAAGAGACAACATCTTCCTTCCTTTCAAAATATGTTAATTTCTTAAGTACCATGGACACGCTACTGAGACATGAGCGGGCTCACACGCTGAGACGCAGACATGCAAATAGGACTGACACGTCACTGTTGGTAATAGCCAAGGACGACTTAACCCTGTACACAGACACGAAAACACACGCAGGCCTGTAAACGCAAATGTTAAAACAACACTTAGTCAAGTTCAGATCAATTTTAGGGAAGGGGTGTCAGATTCAGTCTGAGTAAGGGCCAGCCATAGGTGTAAATCAAGGTGGGGACAGGGGGATATGGCCTCCTCAACCTGGAAAAAGAAGAGCGTCCCCCCCCCCCCCCCAATATCATCATGAGCCTGTCTATATCATGTTACATTATTTTTTAAAAGAATGCATTTGAAGCGCTGATGTTAAGATTAATGCAAAACATTTTTTCTTGTTAATTTCTTCCTTTTTTCTCATAAATTTGTGAAATTTTCCTTGTAAATTAGCAAGATTCATATGGATGCTGGTTTAAAAAGAAGGCCTACAGGAATTTACGAACTGGGGGAATAAAGATACAAATTTACATGTCCTAAATTTGCAGTACTGGTTAAAAGGGACAAATTTACAAGACTGGGGGGAAAAGTTGCAAGTTAACAAGTCAAATTTTTTTTTTTTTTTTTTGTGGTCAAATGTTTTTATTGAACAAGAACACAGTTTTACAACTCGAAAAAAAAGTCCTCCTTTTGAACAATCAAGACAAAATAAAAATAGAAAATGAAACTAATAATCATGACATATAAAAGGAAAGAGCTAAAGAAAAATAAAAAGGCAAGTAAACAAGAAAACAAGTAAAGGGCACCACCCCCAACCCCACTCTATATACACGCCCGCACACAAACCCAATCGGGGGAGACAAGGAGATTAGAAGTCTCATAGAAAGAGATCAAGTAAGGGGAGAGTTCGTTCCATAAGTTCTTTTACTGAATCAGCTGCTTCACACCAATTGTTTAAGGAAGCCTCACTGACACCATTACCTCTAGCTATTAACAGTTCCAAATAAATGACATTGAGAAAGATGAGAGTCCAGTGTCTGATCTGATGGTAAGAAAGTGAGGAGATTTCCATCACAGCACAATCAACTTTTTGGCAGCAGTCAAACTGGCTAGTACAGTGCATTTTTTAAATTTAGAAACATTCAATTCTGATCAGTCATTTGGTCACCAGTAAAGTCACTGACACTAAATCAGAAAGCTGGCTGCTACCTTAGACCAGAACTGTGAGACTGGAGGGGAATTCCACATCATATGCAAAAAGGTGCCAGGGACTTTTATAGTACACAGACTACACAGGGCATCATCTCTCAGGTTCTATGCAGTGGAGCTTGCGAGGGGTGAATTATACTTACTTACTGGTTGTTTAACCTCCCTTTTCTACATAGCGTAGGTTGGAGTCCATCGATTGGTTGATTACCAGGCTTAATAGCTGCTCTCCACTTGCTCCTGTCGGTTGCCAAGTTTTTGGTGATTCTCAGCAGTCTAAGGTCGGCATTGATATTTTTTCACCAATGTTTTTTCAGTCATCCACAGGGATGTGGATCCCTGTACTCTCCTGGGCCATGCTTAAGTAAGGACATGCATCAAGTGTCCAAAATACCGCAAACGTCCCCACCTCAGAGCCTCCGGGATGCTATCAAAATAGTATATGTTCTATATATGTAGCTAAAGTGGATCTGTTGGTGGTCCAGGTTGCGGGAAGCCTCTTCAATATTTGCCCAGACATTTGACTAATTAAAATCAGAGTCGAGATTGGGGCAATCACGCCTCCACGTTCTACCAATAGGTAAATTGATATAGGAAGTGTCCATGAAAAAATGATATAGAACAGATACCAAACCTGAATTTTTGATTTGTGTTTCAAATAGCTAATATAAATATAAAGGGTGAGTTGGTAGAGATTGTTGGCATGGGGCACCATGTGCCTGTAGAGATTATCTAAGATGCAAATAAAAAAAGAATGTGGTAGCAGGCAAATTATACCTGTCTCTAATATCCTGACAGGTGGACAGCCCAGAGTCACTATACAGTATATATCATCTAAAGTGCAAACATTACTATTACTCCAAGCAGGACATGAAATGGGTCTTCCTCCAGTCAAAAGGTCCAGATTGTTAAAGATTGGTGTACATGTATGCCACTTGTAAGAAATCTTACATTGAAGCTCAGCAGCACATCATGTTTGAACAAGTTGTGAAACTCTCGGGCCAAACTGTAATTGGCATTGCTTATTGGATATATTAGCAAAAAGAACCTCCTGAAAGTTCCAGGGTTTCACACAATTTTCTTCTAGCTTACAGCAGGAAATAGAGGCATTAAAGTCATGCCATACAAGCCAAAAAAGTTGAACATTTTTGAGTAAAAGGATGAAAATTTATTAGGGGGCGGACAAAAAATAATCTTTTGTAGACTAAGTGATTATTTAGATAGACTGAATATCTTAATTCCGTCACAATATGGCTTTAAGAAGCAGAATACCACATGTATGGCAGTTCTTGATCTTACTGGAAAAAAATCAGTGACGCTATTGATAAAGGTGAGGGTGAGATTGGAGTTTTGCTTGATTTATTAAATGCATGTGATACCATTAATATTAAAATTATTCTTGACAAATTGTAACACTTTGGTGTCAGAGGCACAGCACCCAATTGGTTCAGATGTCACACATATTGGAGGGAGCAGCTTGTACATGTAAATGGAAGTAAATTACAATGTAAGATTATTAAATATGGAGTCCCACAGGGATTGATATTGACATAACGTTCGGCTCAGGAGACGCACACACACAGGCTCAGAGTAGTTCAACTGTTTATTAACAACAGGGATGTTTGGGTGCGTGTCTGCGGAATGTCAATGTGTTGGTGGTGGCGTCTGCTTCGGACCCAGAGGCAGGAGACCGTTCAGCCGGCAACCCTATGGGAGAAATTGGACACAGGGTGATGAGCACACACCAACACAGGAGGAGAATAGGCGAGGGAGAGAAGCTTACTTGTTTGGGCAGATGACTGGCGCTTCAAGGATGGAAGCCCGGGAGACAGCCACCTGCAGGGCTCGGTGCAGCAGCGAGGAGAGACGAGGGACGGGGTTGTCCGCCGCCGAGGAATCCACCTGTGCACAGGGGAGCAGACTGGAGAGATGAGGTAAGTGAACTTCTTACCGGTAAAGAGGATGCTGAAGAGAATGTGGTAGAAGTCCATGCAAGGAAAATGAAGTCTACGGCTTCAGGCCGAAGCTCAGGGCGAGGCGGCTTTTATCCTTCGCCGCTGACGAGTAGCAGGTGCGTGAGCAGGTGGCGCCGCTGATGAATGGCGCGGCGTGACAGATATTAGGACCATTTTTTTCATTCTATACATGAACAATGTTACATGATTTTTGTTTTTGTGTGCCTTTTTTTCTCATAAATTTCCATCTTTTTTCTTACAAATTTGCAACTTTTTCTCATTAAATTGCAACTTCTTATAAATTTGCAATTTTTTCAGAGATTTGCATCTTTTCTTTGTAAAGTTGCAACTTTTTCTCATAAATGTGTAACTTTTTCTTGTAAATTTGCAACTTTTTTCTCATGTTTGCTCTTTTTTCTTGCAAATTTGCAAACTTTTTTTTTGCAAATTTTCAATTTTTTTCATGTAAATTTGCAACTTGTCCCTCAAAAATTAGCAACTATTTTCTCATAAATCTGCAATAAAAAATGTACTTTTTTTCTTAGTTTGCAGCTCTTATGGAAATTGTGAAACTTTTATTTATTGGAAATGTATCTTTTTTTTCTTTTCATTGTGCAACTTTTTTTTTCGTAAATTAACTATTTTTTCATCATAAAATTGCAACTTTTTTATCATAAATTTGCAACTTTTTTCTTGCAAATGTGCAATGTTCATATGGTTTCTGGTTACATTTTTTTATTCTGTATAATGGTTTATTTGATACCATTGATTTTAAAATACTTCTTGCAAACTGCAACACTCTGGTGTCAGAGGCAACACACTCAAATGGTTCAGAATTTACAGATATTGAAGGAAGCAGCATGTACATGTAAATGGCAGTAAATCACAATGTTGTGGAGGTAATAGATCAGGCGAGATGCAACGTGCTGGAAGGGTACAAAGTTTTATTTCCTCCAACATATTGAAACGTGCTTTGTAGCTCAGTGAGCTACTGCGTTGCTGAGGCATGTGCCACAAGCTCTTTTATACACGTTATACAGACAGAGAGAATGCATGGCACATTAGCATAGTGATTGTCATCTAATACACATCATCATACAATACACATCATCTAATACACATCAGTCAATACACATCAGGAAATGGCTGACCTCTCAGCAGCAGGAGGAATTGCAGAGGAGGAGCAGGAAACAGCAGCTGCAGAAAGGGAGAAAGCTGACGAAACAGCTGGAGAGGAAAAGCACTGAGAGGGCACTTCTGTGGGAGTCTTCTGCCTCGGCAAAGGGGAGGTTGCTGCTTGAGAGGCGGGAGTATTCCTCTGGTGGCCCAGAGCCGGATGGTGGCGTTGTGGAGCAGAGGGAGCTGGAGCAGGAATGGGTGAATTGGAGGTGGATCAGGGCTTCTGCCGTGGAGTGTGCTTCCGCGTCGGCTTTGGGCTCGCTGGAGGCAGCCCCCACGTCAGCCCGGGGAAAGACTGCTGCAGGACGGAGAGCGTAACCAGCAGCTCCGCGAACTGGGGAAACCTCCATAACCCAGGATGTGCCTCTACTATAGCGGTCGCCGAATCCACCTTCTCCCAGATTTTCTTTGGGCAGCAAGAGGCGAGGGCTTCATCCACGAAGCCCTGGATGAATTAGGCGGCCCATTCCTCCTCCACACTCGGGGATCCTGCTGCTGATCTCCCTTTGTTTGGCGGAGGTCGACGTGCTGGGGCATGATTCGCTCCACAAACAGGTGAGTGTAATAAAAAAGAAAGCAATAACCCACAAACCACAGCAGCTGGTTCTCTTACTGGTCAGAGTCTTCTGTCATGAACTGTCATAAATTGCCCCCTGGGGCAGAGAGGAAGACCCAGATGCTGAACTGCAGTTTGTGGTATTTTTTAACACAAACACAAAATCCATACAGTGCACAAAATAAACTTACAGATAGACAGGATAAGGAGTAGCTGGTGTTAGAACAGGAACAGGGTTCTAACCGACCTGGATTCTTGACAAGACTCTGCCAAGGAGTGAAGGTAGAGTCAGGCTATAAATAGAGCAAGCAATAATCAAGGTAAATGACAGCAGGTGTGGAACACATGAGCAGGCAGGATTACCTAATTACAGAACGAGGAAAGACCGATCTACCAATACAAGATGATTACCAGGTGGGAGTGTCTGGAGACCAAGGTGGGGAGCTGTGTCAAAAAGAGAACACAATATAAACACTAAGAGCAAGATGAACAAGAATGCATTAACGAACTACAAAATAATACTGAGAACAGGAATACAAAAACAGAAATAACCATCAACTCAAAACACATCATACATCTTGGAACAGTGCACCGTAAGATAATCACACAAGACTGAGGAAGCACAAGACATTACCAGAAATAAAGTGAGAGCATGAGCCCAGTGAAACACCGCGCTCAGCCTCATGACAATATCTCAAACAGGTAATAGCTCAAACAGGTTCCTTTTGTCTTCTGAATGATAAAACAGAAGAACAAGACTAGAGAAGAAAAGATGTCTCATACCTTTGACATGTTTCAACTGTCATCTGCAGTCTTCTTCAGAAACATGTCAAAGGTATGAGACATCTCTTTGCTTTGTCTTAATAGAATAACAAGACTAGTTTTATCATTAAGAAGACAAAATGAACCTGTTTGAGGCAACTTTTTCTTGTCTCACAAAAATTTGCAATATCTCTAAAATTTTATAAGTGAAGAATTAATTCAGGTGGACACCTGGTTTAAATGTAATAAATTATCCTCAAATATCAATAAAACTAAATTCATTTTATTTAGGTAAAATAGAAACTGAAATAATGTTAAACATGTACATATTAAGAAGAATGATAGAGCTCTTGGAAAGGTTGAATTCATTAAATTTCTGGGGAATTACAGTGCATCTGGAAAATATTCACAGTGCTTCACTTTTTCCACATTTTGTTATGTTACAGCCTTATTCCAAAATGGATTAAATTCATTTTTTTTCCTCAAAATTCTACACACAATACCCCATTTCCCTCTGTCTGCCCCATTTCTGTTTTTTTTTTTTTTTTTCTGCAGGTTGATGGTCTAATTGCTCCACACCTGAGAGGACCTCATCAGCTGACTTGTATATGGAGCCCCCCTGAGCTGCTCACTCTCATACACTTTCTGGGCCAAGGCCAGAATTGCCTGTTCAGCCTGGGATCTCCAAGTCCATTTCAGCCCTTACGCCAAGGTGGACTGACCTAGTCACTTTGGCCCTCAGGCAAGGTAGACATACACCTCCTAAGTCACTTTCACCCTTAGGCAAGGTAGACATAGACCTCCTAAGTTACTTTCATCCTTAGGCAAGGTAGACATACACTTATATCCCAGGCTGGGATTTGAACCCATGACACCGTGATCTCAAAACCTCCTACTCTTACCACTGAGCCAAAGAAGAATTCCTCTACTACCACAGGGCTAGTAGTGGAGGTGTACCTTATGGTGTCAGGAGACTGCACCACTGACTAATTCTTTATGGAGGGGTAGCCATACCCCCCCCCCCCCCCCAAGGAAGTGGTGCAGGTGTCATAACCCGGACGAGCCCCCACTTTTTGTCCATTCCTGGTAAGCTCTTCACCAGGCTCCTCCTCACTCATGCCCTTCCAGCTATCAGAGGCGGCCGTCACCCTCAGCAGACAGGCTTCATGCCCAACCATTCAACCTCAGACCACATCTCCGCTGTTCACCTATTAATAGAGAAGGCCTATGAATTCCGCTATGACCGCCATCTCTATATAGCCTTTATAGCTCTTAAGGCTGCCTTCGACAGTGTGGACCACGGTTCTCTTTGGAGTATCCTGCAAACCCTCGGAACCCCACCCAAAATCGTAGCCCTCTTTAAGTGGCTCTACAGCAGCTTGGAGAGCTGTGTCCATGTGAACGGAATGGAGTCCAGCTGGTTTCCCATCAACAGTGGAGTCCGACAGGGTTGTGTGGCCCTTCCTGATCTCTTCAATTGCATCAAAAACTATCTGATGACCAAGGTTTACGATCGGGTCCCTGGCATGCAGTTTGGCAACTACCATCTGGCTGACCTTGAATATGCTGACGATACCATCCTGTTCAGCCCATCCTACAGTAAGCTGAGAGATGCTCTAGTTGTCTACCATGAAGACGCAGTGAAGCAGGGCCTTCAGGTGAGCTGGACGAAGACTAAGCTAAAGCATGTTGGTGACGGACCGGACCCACCCCCGTTAGAGTTTGGGAATGATGCTGTCAAGTTTGACAATTCCTTTGTGTATCTGGGCTCCACAGTGACCAACAACGGGGACATGAAACCAGAGATCAACCGCAGACATGGCCTTGCTGTATCAGCCCTGCAGGCACTATGGAAACCTCTCTGGCGCTATCGTTCAATCTCCCAAAAGACAAAGCTCTGTATATACAATCCGTCAGTCCTCTCCATTCTACACTATGGGTCAGAGACATGGCCACTAAATAAGACTCTGGCCTCAAGAGTGGATTCGTTTGATAGTCGGACCCTCAGAACCATCAAGAACATCAGGTGGCCCCAGCGCACTTCTAATGATGCACTCCGAGCCCATGCACATCAGCCTGCAGCATCCCACCTTATCACACAGCGACGTATCTGCTGGTTTGACCATGTCCTCTACCTCCCACCAGAACACCCGACAAAAGCCATCCTCATGTTTGGCCCCAGGGCCTCAGGGTGGAAATGTGATGATTCGCTCTGCCTGCTTAATTATCCACAGCTGTGCGCACACCTGCTCTCCCTCATCACCAGAGCTATTTAGACTGTGCTGTCCACAGATCAGCGCGGCGGCATCTTTCTCCATGGTCTGATGAGACCAGCACACACCTTCGTCTTCCTCATAGTCTTCCTCGTCGCAGCCTACATTCTTCAAAGAACCTCGCTTCTCTTCATCGGTCGTCAGGAAGGATTCTCACCTCCACGACAAGTAAGCCATCTCTACTCTCATCATTTTCTACGCTCATCCCCTGTGCACAGGCAGAGATCCGTGGCGGCGAACCTCTCCCTCCTGGTGGTGGACCGAGCTACACCCCATCTCCATGAACACTTCATCCTCTTCAGCAGCAATCGGGACAGCAGGCGCTGTCTCCCTGGCCGGAGCCTTCAGGTTGAACCTGAGCGGTCCACCCTCTCATTGAACAGTAAGCACTAGACATCCATGTACATTCCCTCCGGGGTCAGACACTAATCCTCCCTGTCTTTGCTCATTCATAGGGTTGCCAGGCTGCACGGTGCTCTGCTCGCCCCCAGCTGCTATATGTACACACACATGCACGCATGCAGACATTCTGCACATAATAAAGATAATTTAATCTGCTTTTGAGTCTGTGTCTGCTCACTGGGTCCTAAAACCATGTCAGGAAAAGACCTCGGGGCAAGCCATGCACCAGATGGTTCGATGTGGTGGAGTGAGACCTCTGACAGCTTGGAGTCACTGTTGACGACGCCGAGGAGCTGGCCCAAAACCGGCAGCGTTGGCACGCACTGGTTAACCTGATTAGCTCTACGCATGGTGATAGCCACTCAGCCCTCACCCCACAGGCGTAGTAAGTAAGTAATACCCCATAATGACAATGTGAAAAGTTTTTTTTTGATTTTTGCAAATTTATTAAAAATAAAAAAATAAAAAATCACATGTACATAAGTATTCACAGCCTTTGCGCAATACTTTGTTGATACACCTTTGGCAGCAATTACAGCCTCAAGTCTTTTTGAATATGATGCCACAAGCTTAGCACACTTATCTTTGGGCAGTTTCATCCATTCCTCTTTGCAGAACCTCTCAAGCTCCACCAGATTGGATGGGAAGTGTCGGTGCACAGTCATTTTCAGATCTCTCCAGAGATGTTCAACTGGATTCAAGTCTGGGCTCTGACTGGGCCACTCAAGGACATTCACAGAGTTGTCCTGAAGCCACTCTGATATCTTGGATGTGTGCTTAGGGTTACTGTCCTACTGAAAGATGAACCGTCGCCCCAGTCTGAGGTCAAGAGCGCTTTGGAGCAGGTTTTCATCCAGGATGTCTGTGTGCATTGCTGCATTCATCTTTCCCTCTATCCTGATTAGTCTCCCAGTTCCTGCCACTGGAAAACATCCTCACAGCATGATGCCACCACCACTGTGCTTCACTGTAGGGATGGTATTGACCTGGTGATGAGCGGTGCCTGGTTTCCTCCAAACGTGACGCCTGGCATTCACTCCAAAGAGTTCAATCTTTGTCTCATCAGACCAGAGAATTTATTTCTCATGATCTGAGAGTACTTCAGATGCCTTTTGGCAAGCTCCAGGTGGACTGCCATGTGCCTTTTACTAAGGAGTGGCTTCCGTCTGGCTACTGTACCGTATAGGCCTGATTGGTGGATTGCTGCAGAGATGATTGTCCTTCTGGAAGGTTCTCCCTCTCTCCACAGAAGAACACTGGAGCTCTGACGGGGTGACCGCTGGGTTCTTGGTCACTTCCCTGACTAAGGCCCTTCTCCTCCGATTGCTCAGTTTAGATGGCTGGCCAGCTCTGGGAAGAGCTCTGGTGGTTCCAAACTTCTTCCATTTACAGATGATGGAGGCCATTGTGCTCATTTGGACCTTCAAAGCAGCAGAAATTTTTCTGCACCCTTCCCCAGATGTGTGCCTCAAGACTATCCTGTCTCGGAGTTCTATAGACAATTCCTTTGACTTCTTTCTTGGTTTGTGCTCTGACATGCACTGTCAACTGTGGGACCTTATATAGACAGGTGTGCGCCTTTCCAAATCATGTCCAATCAACTGAATTTACCACAGGTGGACTCCAATTAAGCTGTAGAAACATCTCAAGGATGATCAGTGGAAACAGGATGCACCTGAGCTCAATTTTGAGTTTCATGGCAAAGGCTGTGAATCAGAATCAGAATCAGAATCAGGTTTATTGCCATTGTTCATGTAGTACACAAACTAGGAATTTGTCTCGGTACAATGCTGCAACATTAAACATGATAAGATAAGAGAAATAAACTATACATGTAATAAAGTGTAGGATAAGATTAAGTGATACTGGTCAACAGTTAAAATATATATTAGCCAGCAGCAGATACTGTGGAGAACTATATAGTGCAGTCGGTAATGCAGGAAGAAAACAGTGATGATTGACATGAGTCTGGTTGAGCTGCTGTACATGGTGCACGAGAGTCACTTAGTGTTCAGCAGTCTAATGGCAGAGGGGAAGAAGCTGTTCATGTGACGGGAGGTTTTAGTCTGGATGGACCGAAGTCTTCTACCAGAGGGGAGGGGGGCAAACAGTACGTGACCAGGGTGTGAGGGATCGGCTATGATCCGGCCAGCACGCCTCCGGGTCCTGGAGATGTACAGATCCTGGAGAGATGGGAGCTTGCAGCCGATCACCTTCTCAGCAGTGCGCACGACGCGCTGCAGCCTTAGTCTGTCCCTGGCAGTGGCTCCTGCGTACCACACGGTTATGGAGGTGGTGAGGATGGACTCGATGATGGCTGTGTAGAACTGCACTAACATCTTGGTGGGTAGCTTGAGCTTCCTCAGCTGCCGCAGGAAGAACATCCTCTGCTGGGCTTTTTTGATGAGTGAGCTGATGGTCAGCTCCCATTTGAGGTCCCTGGTGATGGTAGTGCCTAGGAAGCGGAAGGAATCAGCAGTGGTGATGGGAGAGCCTGAGAGGGTGAGGGGGGGCAGAGGAGTAGTGACTTTCCTGAAGTCTACAATCATCTCCACTGTCTTATACTTATGAATACTTATGTACATGTGATTTCTTAGTTTTTTATTTTTAATAAATTTGCAAAAATCTCAAAAAACAAACACTTTTTTCACATTGTCATTATGGGGTATTTTGTGTAGAATTTTGTGGAAAAAATGAATCTATCTATTTTGGAATAAGGCTGTAACATAAAATGTGGAAAAAGTGAAGCGCTGTGAATACTTTCCAGATGCACTGTATATTGTATTATATATATTGATGAATGTTTGAATTTTAAGAAACACATTGATGAACTGGAAAAGAAATCTAAATCTGTTGGCTTATTCTTCAAGTTGAGGCATTTCTTCTCTCTTGAAGCTCTTCTAACCTTGAGCCATCTCTATTTGAGCCTCATTTGAGCACTCCGGCCACCGGCGGAGTGAAGAAGCCTCATCGTTACAGGCCCGGTACCGTGGCTCTGAGAGAGATCCGTCGCTACCAGAAATCCACGGAGCTGCTCATCCGTAAGCTGCCCTTCCAGCGCCTGGTGAGGGAGATCGCTCAGGACTTCAAGACTGACCTGCGCTTCCAGAGCTCCGCCGTCATAGGCCAGCGAGGCCTACCTGGTGGGTCTCTTCGAGGACACCAACCTGTGCGCCATCCACGCCAAGAGGGTCACCATCATGCCCAAAGACATCCAGCTGGCCCACCGCATCCGCGGAGAGAGAGCTTAGACTTTCTGCTGCACATCCACCAACCACAATGCTCTGCACTGTGTGTATACAGTGGGGCAAAAAAGTATTTAGTCAGCCACCAATTGTGCAAGTTCTCCCACTTAAAAGATGAGAGAGGTCTCCAATTTTCATCATAGGTATACCTCAACTATGACAGACAAAATGAGAAAAAAAAAAAATCCAGAAAATCACATTGAAGGATTTTTAATGAATTGATTGGTAAATTCCTCAGTAAAATAAGTATTTGGTCACCTACAAACAAGCAAGATTTCTGGCTCTTACAGACCTGTAACTTCTTCTTTAAGAGGCTCCTCTGTCCTCCACTCGTTACCTGTATTAATGGTACCTGTTTGAACTCGTTATCAGTATAAAAGACACCTGTCCACAACCTCAAACAGTCAGACTCCAAACTCCACTATGGCCAAGACCAAAGAGCTGTCAAAGGACACCAGAAACAAAATTGTAGACCTGCACCAGGCTGGGAAGACTGAATCTGCAATAGGTAAGCAGCTTGGTGTGAAGAAATCAACTGTGGGAGCAATTATTAGAAAATGGAAGACATACAAGACCACTGATAATCTCCCTCGATCTAGGGCTCCACGCAAGATCTCACCCTGTGGGGTCAAAATTATCACGAGAACGGTGAGCAAAAATCCCAGAACCACATGGGGGGACCTAGTGAATGACCTGCAGAGAGCTGGGACCAAAGTAACAAAGGCTACATCAGAAACACACTACGCTGCCAGGGACTCAAATCCTGCAGTGCCAGACGTGTCCCCCTGCTTAAGCCAGTACATGTCCAGGCCCGTCTGAAGTTTGCTAGAGAGCATTTGGATGATCCAGAAGAGGACTGGGAGAATGTCATATGGTCAGATGAAACCAAAATAGAACTTTTTGGTAAAAACTCAACTTGTCGTGTTTGGAGGAGAAAGAACACCATACCTACTGTGAAGCATGGGAGTGGAAACATCATACTTTGGGGCTGTTTTTCTGCAAAGGGACCAGGACGACTGATCTGTGTAAAGGAAAGAAGGAATGGGGCCATGTATCGTGAAATTTTGAGTGAAAACCTCCTTCCACCAGCAAGGGCATTGAAGATGAAACGTGGCTGGGTCTTTCTGCATGACAATGATCCCAAACACACCGCCCGGGCAACGAAGGAGTGGCTTCATAAGAAGCATTTCAAGGTCCTGGAGTGGCCTAGCCAGTCTCCAGATCTCAACCCCATAGAAAATCTTTGGAGGGAGTTGAAAGTCTGTGTTGCCCAGCGACAGCCCCAAAACATCGCTGCTCTAGAGGAGATCTGCATGGAGGAATGGGCCAAAATACCAGCAACAGTGTGTGAAAACCTTGTGAAAACTTACAGAAAACGTTTGACCTCTGTCATTGCCAACAAAGGGTATATAACAAAGTATTGAGATGAACTTTTGTTATTGACCAAATACTTATTTTACCAAGGAATTTACCAATTAATTAATTAAAAATCCTTCAATGTGATTTTCTGGATTTTTTTTTCTTATTTTGTAACCTGGAGAAAACCCAAGGAAACACAGGGAGAACATGCAAACTTTACACAGAAGGATCACCGACGGTCAGGGGTGCGATCAAACCCATGACCTTCTTGCTGTGCTGCCTCAGTGCTAACCACTGTGCCACCGAGCTGCCCCTGTTTTCATCTATTCCATCTTTAATGATACCGGTGAACCTTTTCATCTTTGCTGATAAGCTGATGTCAGTCAACAAGATGAATATTGCCTAATAACATTGTATCAATGCAACCACAAACCTAAAAGTGATTACTTTGAATTTGATTGTTAACCTTATGGGGTCTTAAGTAACTCTTAAATGCCCATAATGCCTAGAACTAAATGAGTTACATGTACTTATGTAACATACATACATTAATTTGCATATGAGAATTATTTCCTTGTGATCTTCTTAAAACAATGGGCATTACATAACTGCAGTAAATGGTGATGTTAGATTTTTAGATGGCAAATACGCATCCTGCTGTTTCACAAAATACAGTGAAGAAAGCACATCACTGTCATGATCCTGGGGCACGGAGGGGGGGGGGTGATGGTGGTGGTGCCATGCCCAGTTTCCTGTCTAGTTTAGTGTTTTTCTGTCTGCTTGTTTCCTTGTTTTCATGTCTGCTGTATTTGGTTCCTGGTTAATTTTTGTCATTTTGTATTTATATTATTATTATGTTTATTTTGGAGTTCTGTTGTGTTTGTATTATTATGGTTTCCGGTTCGTGCTTTATTTTGACAGCGCTGTGCAGCTTCCGGCTGTCAAACTGTTCGGAACTGCGCAGCTGCTATTCATTATTATTTGTTATTTTCTCCACTCATCTATCCACACCTGTTAACCATCAAGTGGAGGGTATTTAAGGGGCATGACAACCTTCCCCATTGTCGTGCCCTACTGTGGCGCCCTCAGATGTCAGAATCAGAATCAGAATCAGAATGAGATTTATTGCCATTGTTCATGTAGTACACAAACTAGGAATTTGTCTCGGTGCAATTTGTCAAGGAAGTATCTGAGTGTATTGTCCTCCGTAGCCGTTGAGGACAGTGCATTGAGCTCCGACCAGGTAATCATCCTTTTCCCCAATTCCCTCAGCTGTGAGCTCCGTTGCTTCCCAGGTGTGCTCCGGCTGAAACTGTCTCTGGTTCCCTGGCATCACCAAGTGCCTCAGCCACAGTATCCCCAAACTGTTCTGTCTCCCCTGGTTGTGAGCTCTGCCCTCCTCCGCTACATGTATTTTCACTTCTGGTTTGTTTGTGCATTTAATACAGTATCTCACAAAAGTGACTACACCCCTCACATTTTTGTAAATAAAATGGGTGCTGGACTTTCTCACAGGGAGGCCACAGAATGTGCGGGTTGGCAGCAACACCTCCTGGACCATCACACTGAGCACAGGGGCCCCACAAGGGTGCATGTTCAGCCTGCTGCTCTTCACCCTGCTGACCCATGACTGTGTACCAGCCTACAACACCAACCACATCATCAAGTTTGTGGATGACACGATGGTGGTGGGCCTCATTACCAACAACGAGGAGGCCAACTACAGAAATGAGGTGAGCCAATTGGTCCAGTGGTGTAAAGACAATAACCTCTTCCTGAACATGAGAAAAACCAAGGAGATTTTGGTCGACTTAAGAAGGGGACACACACAGCATCCCCCTCTGATCATCGATGGTGCAGCTGTGGAAAGGGTGAGCAGCACCAAGTTCCTGGGGGCTCACATCTCTGAGGACCTTTCCTAATCCAATAACACCACATCACTGGCCAAGAAGGCTCAAACTCACCTCCATTTCCTCAGCAAACTGAGAAGAGCACGAGTCCCACTCCCCCATCATGTGCTCATTCTACCGGGGCACCGTTGAGAGCATCCTCACCAGCTGCATCACAGTGTGGTATGGAAGCCGGACCACCTCCTGCCAGAAAACACTACAACGCACAGTGAAAGCAGCCAGCAAGATCATCGGTGCCCCTCTGCCCCCTGTCTCGGACATCTACCTCACTTGCCTCACCTGCAGAGCCATCAACATTGCAGGCGACACCTCCCACCCCTCACACTCCCTCTTCAGTCCCCTGCCCTTGGTGAAAAGGTACCGCCCACGCCACAAGACTGCTAAACAGCTTTGTTCATCACCCTGAACTCTGCCCCCCCCCCCCCCGGACCATAATGCACTCACCCGCACAATAATTACAATAACTACCTCAGCTGTTGGCACAGAAAGACTGGCACACCAACAGCAATGCATTTGCTGGTGTATGTCTTTGCACTTTAACTGTAACCATTTGCACAAATGCCATATCTGCTGCTGTCTGTCTGTCATTGCAATACTGATCATGTGCAGTCCTATCTGTCACTGTCTGCACCTACACTACCGCATTGAACTTGCAACTGCGGGTATTACACCTTTTTTTCCTGTATATAGGATTGCAAGGTTTCATCATTGTTAATCATTTATCTCTATTTGCACTATGGGAGGTCTGGGTCTATCTTTTGTCTCCATTTGCACTACTGGTTGCATTACTGTGCATAGACTGCTGTTGTTGTTTTTCCAGCCTTATTCCTTTTTCTTTTTTATATTGTGCACATCACTGAAGAGAGAGAGAAATGCCATTTCAATTCTCCTGTATGTCTTGTACATATAGTAGTATTGACAAATAAAATCTTTGAATCTTTGAATCAAAGTGAATAAACCCACAGACACCGATGTCCAAGTACCCAATTTTACAACAGAAATAAGCATATTTATGATCTAGACTGCTTGGGTCCTGTTCATGAAAAGTGTATTGCGATCTTCTTAAAGACAACATGTGCCCCAGTTCACCTTAAAGATGCAGAAAGTTAGATTTTAAGCCTTTTTATTTAAATAAATTAACAAGTGAAAACTTCAGCAGTGGCTCAGGACTGTCAGCCATTGCAGAGAACTGACTCCATTTGGCTGTTATTCTCAGGCTCTCGTTTACACAGCTGGTCTCGCCACTTACTTTTCCAGAGCCCGCTGCTGGAAACCTTTGGCCCATCTTTGTTGCTTGACAACAAGATATTAAGCATCCTCATTCTGCAAAGGCTTATGGGAGTGATTTCCCATATTGCTCTACTAGTGTGTTGTTTACTTTGTTCTTCACCTCTCTTGTGCACTGTCTATTGCTTTTGACTGTTGATTTAAACTCATCCACCTTCTGGCGCCTGGGGCCTGGGGTTGGCATAGACTCTGCTGGGGGTGGGAGTGTGGGGGGGGTGAGCATCACACGGGCCGCTTGGTGGCCCGGCCTCCTCTGGCCGCCCTCCTGGGGCGGATGTCTGGCTGTCGTGGGGCTTGGTGCCTTTGGGACATTTGTGCCCTGTGGGGGCTGTGGCTGCACCCCCAGGGGTTGTTGGTGCTGTCTTGCTTGCTCGTGGTTTCGGGGGGGAGGGGGGTTGGGGGGCAGCTGCAGCCGGCTACCCTCTTTGCTGCCCTCTGGCAAGCTACTCATACGCACGCACTCACTTTCGCGTACACTCTCTTTCTCGCTCTCGCCCTCTCTCTCTCTCTTGCTCACGCTCTCTCTCTCACACACACACACACACATACACACATGTACGTCTCTGTGTTCTCTTACAGATGCAGTTATTTGGCTTGTGATGAGACCTCATCAGAAGCAGAAACAGTCTGTTTGTTGTTTGTTTGTTTCAGATGTGATAGTCTGTGTTTTCTCTGTTTGTTCTTCTCTCTTTGTCTCCCTCACCCACCCCCTCACCTGCAACCCCTCCCGACCACTTCAAATCTTCTCAATCCCCTTCTAGTAGTAGTAGTAGATTAGTTTATTTGACAGGGACAGTGCAATAAACATAGACAATTAATCAAAGACAATCAATCTGATGTGTTGCACATAGAGTGTATAGCTATTAGCTAATTTGCAACTCTTGTCCCTGGATGGGCTTTAGAAAAAAGAATCAAGATAAAAAATATACACAATAACCACATACATCAATGCAGAAAAATTATAAATACACAATTATAAATATTATAAATATTATAAATACACAAATATAACAGCCTGACTCACATTTAACATAAATATTATAAATATTATAAATACACAAATATAACAGCCTGACTCACATTTAACACATATAACATAACTCACATTTGCCTATTTCAGGCCTTCCTCCCTCCGTCACTCACTATAAACAAACACATTTATTCCTTCCCTTCATTCACTCTCACTTTGCAGACAAATAATTCATACATGAGTACATTCTTGTTTATTTTTCAGCCAGTTTTTAACATTTTTAGTGAATGTTTTAAAGTCCGTTATTATTTTAATTTCATTTGGCATTGTGTTCCAGATGTGACTGCCCTTTATAGAGAAAGCTGTTTGTCCAAATGTGGTTCTGCGGTGGAATATTTTACAGTTATTGTTAACAGAACTCCTGGTGGCTCTGCTGCTGTCCTGTCTTTGGACGAAACCAGCAAGTGGCTCGGGTGCTGATTTATGGAAACATTTGAACGTTAATTTCAGAAGACAGAGGTCAATGAAGCTCTCAAAACTCAATAGGTTGTATTTTTTTAAAACATTACAGTGATGCCACCTAATGGGCTTTTTGTCCAAGATTTTTAGGGTTTGATTATATAATGAACCTATATGTCTTATTGTGGAAGGGGCTGCTTGAGCCCAGACTGTCAAACAGTATGATATATGAGAAAAAACCATAGAATGCATATACAGTGCAGCTGCTTCGTAAGGTATGTAATATCTAATTAATTTAAAGCAGTTCAGATTTTTTTTTACTGTTTTTGAAATTTTCTTTATATGAAGATTAAATTTGAGTTGAGGATCTAGTACAATGCCAAGGTATTTGAATTCTGTAGCTAAACTGATGTCATGATCATGTATATTAACTTTAAAATGTTGCAGGTTACATTTTTTGATTGAAAAGCACATTGAGACTGTTTTCTGAAGGTTCAGCAATAGATGGTTCTTGAGGAGCCACTCTTGGACATCAACCATACTTGTAGACAGTACATCTGCAGCCTGTGCTGGAGTCTTGCCAGCTGTGTAAATAACTGCATCATCTGCATAAAGTTGGCATGTTGCAGCTGAGCAGTGTAACGGCAAGTCATTAATAAAAATGCTGAAAAGTAAAGGACCAAGAATGGACCCTTGTGGGATACCCATGCGGTTGTTTAAAAATGAGGATTTATCCTGGTGAACTTTTACACACTGTTCTCTATTCTGGAGATAAGATGCAAACCATTCTAATGTATTTGGGGAGAAGTTAAAAGATACCATTTTGGATAAAAGCAAACTGTGGTTTACAGTATCGAAAGCCTTTTTGAGATCTAGAAAAACAGCTCCTACCACATTACCCCTGTCCAAGGACTGTTTGACGTTTTCAATAAGGCAACAATTTGCTGTTTCTGTTGAGTATCCTGGTCTAAAACCAAATTGATGTGGATGAAGAAGTTGACTGTCTTGTAAGTAGTCTATCAGCTGTGTAGCTACAACTTTTTCAAGAACCTTAGATAGGACTGGTAAAATAGAGATTGGGCGGTAATTGCATATATCGTCTTTACTGCCTGATTTATGAACTGGTATGACGACAGCTTTTTTCCAGCCAGATGGAAATGTACTAGACCTAATGGAGAGATTAATGAGATGAGTCAGTGGTTTGATTAATATTTTGCTGTGCATTTTGAGAAAGGAGGTGCTCATATTGTAGATATCATTAGTTTTTGAGTTTGACAGTGTTTTAACAATACCAGCAATTAACTTCTCATTTACCTCATCGATGCGAAAAGTATCTGTTGGAAGTATGGAATTTGTGTTGTTGAGCACATTTGGCAGCACAAAAATTTTTGTTAAGTCTTCCACAGAGCCCACAAAGTGTGAATTAAATTCATTTGCCAATGTAGCCTTGTCACTGACGGTCTTGCCATTGATTCTAAGTTCCTTTACCCCCTTCTGATCGTTTTTTTTATTAGTTAGGTTATTTAAATGCCTCCATAGGGAACTGTTGTTACCCTTTGCATGATCTATCAGTTTATTGTAATAAGATATTTTTGATTTTCGCAGCTCATGTACCACTTTATTTCTTAAACTTTTGTACACAAGGTGATCATTTTGTAGTTTGGAGGTTAGTGATGTTTTCAGTGCATAGTCTCGCCTCTTCATAAGTTTTCTTATTTCATTATTTAACCATGGTAGGCTAATCTTCTGTTGTCTACTTTTAATTTGCTTTGAAAATTTTTCTATAGACTTTGTGATTGTTGCAGTTATAAAATTACAACAATCATCTACTTCACATGTTGACATGAGCTGCTCCCAATTTTGATTCTCTAAGTAATGTTCAAACTCCTCATTTTTTGATTTGGGGATAATAAAATTTGATTTGTCAATATCGACTCCCCCAAAATACTGTAGTCGCTTTTTAGTAAGTTTCCTGACAGCAAGAACCATGTTATAATCTGAGAGACCAGTTACAAGATTATAGGTTCTGGTTATTCGTTCTGGTTTATTAGTAAATACCATGTCAATAAGTGTTCTGGATTGTTTGGTTATCCTGGTGGGTCCTTTGATGATTTGCTGGTAATTAAATTTAGTCATGAGGCTTTTCAGTTTTTGTTTGTCTTTTTTATCAGACCAGTTGATATTAAAGTCACCATGAATTATTGTTTCTCTGTTCTTCTCAAGTTGTTTAACCAGATCACTTAATTCATTATAAAAGGAAGAGTTGTGTGATGGTGGGTTGTACACTACTGCAATGTTGAAATTCATTACCGGAGAGAGACATACATTAACAGCTAAACATTCAAGTGAAGTATTCAAATCAACCAGTTGACATTTATATTTCTCTTTGATGTAAATTAAAACACCTCCTCCCCTCCCTACCTGCCTGTCTTTTCTAAAACACTGGTAGCCCACAATATCGATCATATTAGTGTCTATGTTACTGTGTAGCCAGCTTTCTGAGAGACAAAGGTAGTCCAGATTTGAGTCCAACAGCAACACCGAAATCTCATCTCTTTTGGGGATTATGCTCCGTATGTTTAAATGACCGCCGAGGATCCCCTTTGGTTTAGCCTTGGTGTCCCAAAGAACTCGTGCATGATTAACAGTTTGGAAAAATAAATGTTGTTTTTGCTTTTGTACAGCTCGGTTTTGTGCTAACCCAGTGGTCTGCTGTTTAATAGTGGCAGGTCCAGGGTTAAGGTGAATATCTCCTGCCAGAAGTAGCAGAACTAACAGAACTTTAACTGTATATCCTCTGCCATATTGTGATTTTTGCTTAACAGCCATGTTTGCCTTAATTTGGAAGTTTTTGCTCAGGGCTTTTAAAGACCACATAGAGTGTAGGGTGAGATGTCCAAGCCCAAATCCATACAGATAAAACTTTTTAACTTCACCTTTGGTTGAGTTTGTCGGAAAATCCTTCTTGTTGCAGGTCCAGACACACAAAGACAAAACGAAGAGGAAGTAGAGAAGTAGAGAAGGCTTATTAGTGGTGCCCATCAGCCCACTTTTTAATCCGGTGGCAGCCATCTTCAGTCTTTCTTGGAAAGAAGGAAAAAGAAAATCTGTGGATAGTAAAATAAATTCTGCTTATATCACCAGAATCTGATCCGATCGTCCTCGAATCCAGCTGGGCCTCAGCTAGCCAACTAGCCCCTTCCGTTGCTGGTCTCGTTGCTCATAGTCGCCGTAACTGGTCTCCCGTCCCGCTCCTCCAACCGAGTCTCGTCACACACCGCCGCTGCCACCGAGCTCCGCTGAGGTCACGGTAAATCCTCCGCTAGGCACCGCCACCTACCGTCGTCTGCCTGGGTGAAATCTCTGCTGAGCCCCGTCAACAAATAGCCGCTTGCCTGGTAGTATCTCCGCTGGGCCTCGCAGCTGGGCTTCGATTCAGGCTGGTGTAAGGTGGAATGACTGGCGCCAGCATTAAGCTAACTAGCGTTAGCTTAGCAATCGCTTCGGGTAGTCTCGTCGCACACCGCCGCTTCTCTATCCCTCAGTCAGGTCCATCATTAGTAAAACCATTTAAATAAAGTATTAAAGTTTTTTACAAGAGGAGTCTATAAATACTATTATATACAGTACATATAAAACATGAGCAAAGCTCCTTTTGGCAATGTAAATTGGGCACACTTCCCATGAAGAAGGTTGTTACATCAATGACCCAGTGTACCCAAAGGAGGCACATGGGCCCACCCTCCAGTGGATTCTGTAGTGTATGAGACGGTATATTTTGGGAGCGGTGTGCATCCTGCGGATGACGTCACCATACAGTATTTATACCGGGCGGCCTGCCATCTCAGGGGAGAGTTAAGCCAGATACATAGTGGTATGAGAAGTGGTTGGCAGCCGGCACCATTACACACGTGCCTGTATCCTTATGCTCTACTTGTAATAAAGTTCAGTAAACGGCAGCATCCTCGTCAGTTGTCATTGCCAAGTTTGTGGACATAACATTTGGCGACGAGAAATTAAACCATGGAGGCATGCTTGAGACTGCTACAGCCCTCTCTGGAGTCCCGGGTGAGCCAACAGTCCTGTGGCCACGATGGTTGGACGCATTCGAAACCTACATTTCAGCGTTGGACCTGGATAAACTCGACAAAGTAAGGAAACAAGCACTCCTTGTTCACAACCTCGGCATAGAAGGCCAGAGAATTTTCCACACGTTAGGACCAACGGAGTCATATGTGGATGCCGTTGAGCTACTTGCTAGCTACTTTGCTACTCCACACAACATGATAGCATGACAAGTTCATTTTTGCCAGAGATGACAGAGAGTCGGTGAGTCAGTTCAACAATTTGTTGCTGACTGGAGGCATTTGGCTAGTATGTGCCATTTTGGACTGTTAAAAGATGAAATGGTGCAGGACCAGTTAGCCGAACACATGTGCAACATAAGGCTATGAGCTAAGATGCTAACAGCACCAAATGATAGGATGCTAAATTAAATCACCCTTTATTGTCATTCAACTGTACAACCAATCATGTACAGTAGAACGAGATTGTGTTTTACCTATCTTCTGTGTTAATCACACACACCCCAAGTGTAGAATCAGAGGGCCGCTGCCATGCAAGGCGCCGCCACAAATTTCCTTCCTCCAATCCATTTTTGCTGAGCACCAAGCTGGACGGCAGGAAGTTCCACTTTTATATGGTCTTTGGCATGACCCGGCTGGGATTTGATCCCCTGCCTCCCGGGTGTGGGGCAGATGCTCTACCAACTGAGCTACCACTCCGGCTAGCTAATACCATAGACCTAGCATTCCAGCTAGAGGCAGACGAAAAGTTATCCACGGAGCTAAATAGGCGCCAAACACAGAAGCTACCTGGACAGACAACGCTAGCTAACATGGTGGGCACGGAGGAAGAAGAGGACACAGCAGAAGAGAAAGAGACGAATGCAGTTAGCTGAAGGTCCACTCCGAGAGGCCCCATTTGCGGGAGCTGTGAGTCCCTGATGCACCAGGACAGAACAGATTTTTGCCCGTCAAGAGGACAACGATGTATCAAGTGTGGGCGCCTAAACCATTTTGCCAGAGTGTGCCGGTTGCAGGCATCGTGGGCACTGCCAAGTAAGCCAGCCTGCCCACCAACAACAACCATTCATGCGGTAAGCCCCGACATCAACGGTTATTCATACAGCATGGCTGAATTAGATGGGGTGGCCTGCCGCTCCTGCACAACATGGCAGCGGGGCGTTGGACGTTAAACTGCGCCATGGTGAAGAAGTTTTTCCCCAACCACAAAATTAAGAAGAACCCAATGCCACTGTATGGATACGGGGGTCACAGACTGTGCAATGTCACAACAGTGGAACTGATGGTTTACTCCAAGTCCAAAATAGTGTACGACCTCACATTCCAGGTGGCAGCGCATGGTGACAACATTATGGGATGTGACCTTTTCTACAGGCTGGGCTTCACTATCAGAGACAGCGCTGGGTTCGAAAGGTTCGGGTGCGGCAGCTGGAGCACAGCGGACCTCAACAACGACGTGGTGTGGGACGAGGTAATTAAGAATGGCACCGACACCAAAGCGTCTACCCCGCGCTCTCAGGAGGAGAGCCGCCCAGGAGGGGGGCAGCTGGACTTGTCTATATCCCTCGCTCAGCCAGAATCGGAGCCGGAGGGAAGGGAGCCCGAGCATGCAGAGAACCCCGAAGCACAGCAACAGCAACCAGGCACAAACAACACATGACACGGCACAGCAGAGCACTTCAGACGGCAGAGAGGAGGACTCGGACTGCTTTTGTACCCTCACTCAACAAGCTATAGAGGTTACGACCGAGCCGACAGGTGAAGAGTCCGCCTCAACGAGCGACACCGGAGAGGCACCAGACACCTTCCATACCCACGACAAGCCTCAACCAACGATGGAGACAACGAGTCAAGGGGCCGCAACGAACACGGTAACTATGGAACTGCCGTAGCATGATGGAGGTTCCAAGCCGAACGAGAGCGCAGAGCCATCGGAAGCACAATAACGCGTGAAACCAAGTAAGGTGCCGCTCCAAGTCATGGACTGGGTTTGGGTTCACACTGGCGGGAGACCGAGACGGTGACTGACCAGGCCACAGCCAGCGAAACAACGGGCACCGTTGAGGATCGTGGTGAAGCTGGGAACGGTGTGCTTTCAGCTGACAGACGGTTTGGTTCGGCACGCAAATCAACTACGGCATGTCCAGATGGCTGCTCCAGATGGCAAGGCTTTGCAGGAGTCGGCTACCACAGTGTGGGACCCGGGCCCCAGCATCATGAAGATTGGCCCCGGCCCCAGGGGTCCGACAGCCCCAGGGAGGCAGCTGCCATGGGCCCGCCACAAAGGCCCTCAGGCAGAACTGTTCTCCCTGTGGAAGACTATCCGTAAAAAGATAAAGACTATTCAGGTAGGAGCGTGGCTGCCACGGTGGCAGAATAACCCACCCAGCTGCGTTGGGTCCCGTGGTGGTCTACCTGCGAACCCTAGCCATTAGGTTTTGATCATGTTCTAAAAAAAACAAAACAAAACTAACAAATGTTCTTTAATAAAACCAAAAAGTGTGTGTTCTTTATAAGAAAAGGTGTTCTCTAAGTAATACAAGCAAAGTATTCTTGACAATTAATATGCATAAGAAGGTTCTTTGAAATATAATCATTAGTAACCATTTATATATACCTGAGCAGTAATGCCAATTGATAATGATAATATAAATGTTTAATGTGGTTCATATATACCAGTGTTTGAAGTAATATTTGTGTGTTTGAATTGTGGGAATTTGGCTATTAAATTGGGGAGAGCTATCTGCTAACGGTAACAATAGTTTTTTCAATTTTTGCAAGGGGGGAGTAGTGTATGAGACTGGGTATATTTTGGGAGTGGTGCACATCCTGTGGATGACGTCACTACGCAGTATATATACCGGGCGGCTTGCCATCTCAGGGGAGTCTTAAGCCAGATGCACAGTGGTATGAGAAGTGGTTGGCAGCTGGCCCCATTACACACGTGCCGGTATCCTTATGCTCTACTTGTAATAAAGTTCAGTAAATGGCAGCAACCTCGTTGGTCGTCATTGCCAGGTTTGCGGACATAACAGGTTCACCACCTGCAGTAGGGATCATGGAGATTATGGTGCGATGTGACCTGGGTGAAAATCTGGGTTACTTTGCCTGGACTGATGTCCCCGTGACCCGAATCCCTGGATAAGCGGTAAAAGATGGATGGATCTGGCACAATAAGGGAAGCAGACATCTGTTCTGCTGAGTCTGAGTCTGGGTCATCATCTATTCATCTACAATGTATAAACAGTGCTCCGGAAAGTATTCACAGTGCTTCACTTTTTCCACATTTTGTTATGTTACAGCCTTATTCCAGAAGGTATTAAATTAATTTTTTTCCTCAAGATTCTACACACAATACCCCATAATGAAAACGTGAAAAAAAATTTTTTTTTGAGACTTTTGCCAATTTATTAAAAAATAAAAAACTAAGAAATCACATGTACATAAGTGTTCACAGCCTTTGCCATGAAGCTCAAAATTGAGCTCAGGTGCATCCTGTTTCCACTGATCATCCTTGAGATGTTTCTACAGCTTAATTGGAGTCCATCTGTGGTAAATTCAGTTGACTGGACATGATGTGGAAAGGCACACACCTGTCTATGTAAGGTCCCACAGCTAACGGTGCACATCAGAGCACAAACCAAGCATGAAGTCAAAGGAATTGTCTGTAGACCTCCGAGACAGGATTGTCTTGAGGCACAAATCTGGGGAAGGGTCCAGAAAAATTTCTGCTGCTTTGAAGGTCCTATTGAGCACAGTGGCCTCCATCATCTGTATATGGAAGAAGTTCAGAACCACCAGGACTATTCCTAGAGCTGGCCGGCCATCAAAACTGAGTGATCGGGGGATAAGGGCCTTAGTCAGGGAAGTGACCAAGAACCTGATGGTCACTCTGTCAGAGCTCCAGTGATCCTCTGTGAAGAGAGGAGAACCTTCCAGAAGGACAACCATCTCTGCAGCAATCCACCAATCATGCCTGTATGGTAGAGTGGCCAGACAGAAGCCACTCCTTAGTAAAAGGCACATGGCAGCCCACCTGGAGTTTGCCAAAAGACACCTGAAAGACTTTCAGATCATGAGAAACAAAATTCTCTGGTCTGATGAGAAAAAGATTGAACTCTTTGGCGTCATGTTTGGAGGAAACCAAGCACTGTTCATAACCACGCCAATGCTGGGAGCAGCATCATGTTGTGGGGATGTTTTTCAGTGGCAGGAACTGAGAGACGAGTCAGGATAGAGGGAAAGATGAATGCAGCAATGTAAAGAGACATCCTTGCTGAAAACCTGCTCCAGAGCGCTCTTGACCTTAGACTGGGGTGACAGTCCATCTTTCAGCAAGACAACAACCTTAAGCACACAGCCAATATATCAAAGGAGTGGCTTCAGCACAACTCTGAATGTCCTTGAGTGGCCCAACCAGAGCCCAGACTTGAATCCAATTGAACATCTGTGGAGAGATCTGAAAATGGCTGTGCACCAATGCTTCCCATCCAACCTGATGGAGCTTGAGAGGTGCTGCAAAGAGGAATGGGTGAAACCGCCCAAAGATAGGTGTGTCAAGCTTATGGCATCATATTCAAAAGGACTTGAGGCTGTAACTGCTGCCAAAGATAAGATAAGATAAGATAAGATAAGATAAGATAAGATAAGCCTTTATTAGTCCCACAATGGGGAAATTCCAGGATTGCAACAGCACAGGGACAGCAACACTCAGAGCAACAATCAAAAAGACAAGAAAAACAAGAGCAGCAAATATACATATGTACACATAAATATATAAATATATATACACACAGTGCGGAGCATTGTAGCTAGATGGAATAAACAGCATAACCGTCTACTTAGTTATCCTACATAGTATGAATATGTACCCATACATATTGTCACCCTCCGTAGCGACTGATATTGTCCTAGTTGTATACTGGAGGGGACCATTGTGTAAGTCTATTGTGTCTTTTGCATTCAATACTATTAGGTTGTCACGGTTTTTTGCTATCTCTGCAAGCAGCCCTGCTTAGGTTATACAGTCTGACAGCCATAGGTAGGAAGGACCTGCGAAACCTCTCGGTTGTGCACCTAGGATGATGTAGTCTGCTGCTAAATGAGCTCCTCAGTGCGTTCAGTATGTCCTGCATAGGGTGGGACTTGGACTCCAGCAGAGATGACAGTTTAGCCACCATCCTTCTCTCTCCTATCTCCTCCACTGGGTCAAGGCGTTGCCCCAGGACAGAGCTAGCAAAGGTGCATTAACAAAGCATTGAGCAAAGGCTGTGAATACTTACATGTGATTTCTTCGTTTTTTATTTTTAATAAATTTGCAAAAATTTCAAAAAAAACTTTTTTAACATTGTCATTATGGGGTATTGTGTGTAGAATTTTGAGGAAAAAAAATAAAAAAAAATAAATTTAATTCCTTTTGGAATAAGGCTGTAACATAACAAAATGTGGAAAAAGTGAGGGGCTGTTAATACTTTCCGGATGCATTGTAAGTTATCTAGGCAGTTTTACTTAACATGGGCAATTCCTTTTTCTTTTATGCTGTGTGTTTCTGTCGTTTTGGTCGTCTACTGTCATGCTGCTGTTACACTGTAATTTCCCAGTTTGGGATCAATAAAACACTATCTATCTATCTATCTATCTATCTATCTATCTATCTATCTATCTATCGATCTATCGCCACACTTCCTCTCTCTCAGTCTCTAGATCCACAAAGGCACAGTGCAACTCCTTCTGACCTTCTCTTTACTTCTCAATCAATATTCTTAAAGCAAACTCTGCATCTGTAGTATGCTTTTTTGGCATGAAACTGTACTGCTGCTCACTGATTGTCACCTCTCTTTTTAACCTGGCTTCAACAACTCTTTTCTCTTTCTTCACAGTGTGGCTGATCAACTTAATGCCTCTGTAGTTACTACAGCTCTGAGCATCACCCTTGTTCTGGAAAACTGGTACCAAAACATTTCTTCTCCACTCCTCAGGCCTCCTCTCATTCTCCAAGATTGTCTTAAACAATCTGGTTAAAAAGTCCACATCTCCATGCCTCCATAGGTTATGTTTTCTGCACAAACTGCCTTTCCACTTTCCATCTTGCTAATCCTCTGAACTTCCACATTAAATGCCTCTCTATTTATAGTATGTTATGGATCTGTGCCATATTGAAAGTATCTTATAGGACTTAGAGGCGAGATGGCAGTGTTGAATTTGACCAGGATACCTGACACTCACCTGTTTATTATATAATAATAATTAATGTTTTTTTTTTTTTCACAAAACCCATCTAACTTACGCTTCTCCAAAACAGCTGACAAATAGCAGTATGACCGTCTCGGACTTCTAAATTTAAATCATAATACGTGTTTTTGAATTCATAAACCCAATGAGACATGTCCACATGGGCCAGCAGAAGAAACACCATGACAAACTTGTGTCAATAACCAAACCACACACACACTGACTCACCAAACACTCGCCCAATATCCTATAATCATTGTTATTTTACACTTTGTTGTCATGTCATGGTGACGCAAGGCAGGAAGAACAATTAAATATGACTGTCGTCTGTGTAAAAACAGAACAACAGAAAGCTTTTTTTGTTTTTGCAAAAGAAGAAAAATTCAACCCCGCAGTTCTGAGGGACAAAAATTGGAGCATTTGTCTACATTTCTTTCTCCTGAATGTTTTTTAACAAAAGACAATTTTTCAGAGCAATCACAGCAGGGAAAGCACTTTAAAAGGTCATCACAAAGAGCTGAGGATCTTTGAGGCATTGACTAGAGGTTTAAAAGATTGGGTTTATGTGTGAGTCTCAGACATGTGCATAAACTGTGAAATAAGAAGAAAAATAACAGGGTAAGGGATATGAGCTGGAACACAGTTTCCTTCAACCTGCTAAAAAATGAAAAGCAGCAAGCATAAATACATTTCAAATGGCAGTGGATTTAAATGACTACACATTATGTCAAAGTTGACCCTAGCTGTGTGAATGTTAAGTATTCAAACTATTGTTGTTTAAAGGGGTCATCGGCTGCACTTTTTCCACATTTTGACAGCAAACATAGGTCTTAATGAAATGTTTGTTACATATTTTGATCATTTTTTAAATTAATTAATTATTGCAGCATCATTGTGAATCATCTTTTGCAGCCTTCCTCAGACTGGCTTGTTACAGTGCATGTCTCTTTAAATGCCCAAGAAGCGCCGTTAACTCCGCCTTTCCTCTTACATGATTGTTACTAATCCTAACTGGCTAGCTCCTAGTTCAGATAGCAATCCTGAGCAATCAAACGAAAATTTACCTTAAAGAATGAATAAAATAATGGATCACTGATGGACAAGGGTGTGTGGTTTCAGTGGTTGATGTGATATGACTGATCCCTGGAGTACAGTAAGTACAGAAACATTTGTGAATGACTGCTAAACTACTAGCTTCAGCTAGCTGCCTTGGGTCTCTGTTACTAAACATAATAATGCTAACAGTTCAATGTAGTATCATGGCAAAAATATAATAAAATAAGCTAGAATGTTTGTCTACCTCAACGACATACTCATCTTCTCACGCTCGCTGAAGGAACACCAAACCCATGCCCATATGGTCGTCCAATACCTCCTGGAGAGCTAGCTGTACGTTAAGCCGGAAAGTGCAAATTTCACCCCTCCCCCCACCACCTCTTTTCTAGGCTTCATTATATCACCTGGTAGTATCGAGTCTGAGCTGGTCAAGGTCCGAGCCATAACTGAGTGGCCCATCCTATCCATCCATCCATCCATCTTCTACCGCTTAACCCTTTTTGGGTCGCGGGGGGGCTGGAGCCTATCCCAGCATCTTTGGGCGAGAGGCAGGGTACACCCTGGACAGATCGCCAGTCCATCACAGGGCCATCACAGAGAGACAGACAATCATTCACGCTCACATTTGTACCTAAGGACAATTTAGAATCCCCAGTTGATGCCAATTAATCTAACCTGCATGTCTTTAGCCTGTGAGAGGAAACTGGAGTACCCAAAGTAAACCCACGCAGACATGGGGAAAACATGCAAACTCCACACAGAAGGGTCACCAATGGTCAGGGGGTGGCATCAAACCCATAGTGGTCAGGGGTGGAATCGATCCCGTGACCTTCTTGCTGTGCTGACACAGTGCTAACCACTGTCCCACCATGCTGCCCTTCCATCCCATCCTCGAGAAAACACCTCCAACAATTTCTTGGTTTCGTCAACTTCTGCTGGTGAGCCATATGCAACTACAGCTCGATAGCCCAACCGCTCACTGCCCTTACATCCATGAAGGTTCCCTTCCGATGGACCTGGGAGGCATAAGATGCTTTTGCCTTCCTCAAGACCCACTTTTCTGAGGTCCCCATCCTGCTCCAGCCCAATCCCAAGCGCCAATTCATTATGGAGGTGGATGCTTCTGACACTGGGGTGGGGGTGGTGTTATCACAGTGCTCGGAAGCCGATAGCAAGGTCCACCCGTGCGCGAATTTCTCTTAGCGACTGTCCCCAGCCGAGAGAAATTATGACGTCGGGGGCCGAGAGGTGTTGGCCCTTAAACTAGCACTGGAGGAATGGCGCCATTGGCCGGAGGGGTCAGCCTTGCTTTTTCTTGTGTGGACTGACCACAAGAACCTTGAGTATATCTGCTCCGCCAAATGTCTGAGTCCCCACCAAGCCAGATGGGCCTAATTCTTGACCTGGTCTCAGTTCACTCTCACCTACAGGCCAGGTTCAAAGAATACTAAACCAGATGCTCTCTCTTGCCAGTTCGCCGCCATCCCATCTACCATGACGGCAGAGACCATCATCCCGGAGGGGGTCGTGGTGGGGGCCCTCACCTGGGATATTGAACAGCAGATCTGGGAGGTGCAGTGCACCGAGCCTGACCCAGAAGGGGGGGGGTCACTGGGTCGGCTGTTCATCCCCACAGTGGTTGTGACGGCCCCCTCCATGGGTAATTGGTCAGCGGTACAGGCCCTGACACCATAGTGTACACCTCCACTACTAGCCAAGTGCGAGTGAGGAATTCCTCTTTGGCTCAGTGGTAGAGCAGGAGGTGTTGGGATCATGGTATCAGTGGTTCAAATCCCAGCCTGGGACATAAGGTGTAGGTCTGCCTTGCTGTGAGCAAAAAGCAACCAGGTGAATGTCTACTTTGCCTAAGAAAAGGGTGAAAATGACTAGGTTTGTCACCCTTATTGTAGGGGTTGAGATGGACTCGATGATCCCAGGCTGAAATAGGCAATTTTGGCCTTGGCCCAGAAAGTGGGTCGTAACAGTGGTCAAGGGCGAAGTAATTCACCGGCTCCACTCCTCTAAATTTTCCTGCCACCCAGGGGTAGCGTGCACCCTGACCTCTCTCCATCATCATTTCTGGTGGCCTGTGATGGAGAGGGTCATCCTTCACAGGGAAGACCCCCACTTCCCTCCCTGCTGGACTTCTCCAGCCACTCCCTGTTCCTAGCCACCCTTGGTCCAACATAGCTCTGGATTTCGTGACCAGTTTATCCCCCTCCAACGGGCACACCGTCATCCTGACAATCATCGACAGGTTGTCCAAGGCAGCTCACTTCATCCCTCTGAAGAAGCTACCATCGGCCTTGGAGGTGGCACACCTCCAGTCAGTGCATGCGGTCAAGCTAAATGGCATACCCACAGATATTGTTTCTGACCGTGGTCCCCAGTTCATGCCAAAGGTCTGGTGAGCCTTCTACAAGGCCATTGGGGGCACAGTCAGCCTCCCCTCTGGCTATCACTCCCAAATCAATGGCCAGTGTGAAAGAGCAAATCAGGAGATGGAAGTGATGCTCCGCTGCATAACAGTGTCTGACCCGTCCTCTTGGGACTCCCACCTCCAATGGGTCAAATACATTTATAACTCGGCCACATCTGCCGCCACCGGAGTCTCCCCATTTGAGGCATCACTGGGCTACCATCCGCATCTCCTCCTCATGGCTGAAGAGGGCGCGGCAGTCCCATCAGTCGCAGCCCACATCACCAAATGCAAGCTCTTTTGGAGGGAGACAAAAGTGGTCTTGCTCCGAGTGGCAGGGAAAAATTCCAGGTGGGCCAACTGTAGAATGATGTCATCACGTCATCACGTCACGTACGTGGCACACACACACAGCCAGGACTACTGATATGTACACCTGCTTTCTTCCTGCATTGCTGAATAAAAACATTTGTGAAATAACGCCTTCGGTGCCGTTCTACATGGTGTCAGAAGTAAAGCAGCGGAAACTAATTTTCCTGCCGAACTCTACATAGACCCAGTAAGTCAACTAATTATTTAGTTAGACGTTAGAAGCGTATTCTGTGGTACACGTGTGCCTCCCCCAGCTAACGCTAGCATGGCTGATGGATTCCGCCGTCCGGACCCGCTTGTGTTCAACGACAAAATTGCAGAAAACTGGCGAGTGTTCGAACAAGAATACGACATTTTCATCGCGGCTGCCCACAACGACAAGCCCGACCGAACCAAAGCCTACATACTCCTCAATTTGGCAGGTAGCGAGGCTATTGAAAGGGAACGCACGTTCACCTATGCACCAGCTCAACGGAATAACGAGGGGGAGGAGATCCGTCCGGCAGAGTCACGGGAGGATCCAGAATGCCTAAAAACAAAGTTCAGATACCTCTGCAGTCCACAGACAAACATCACAATGGAGAGACATGCATTCAACACAAGGAACCAAAAACCCGGTGAGACCATAGAGGCTTATGTAAGCGCACTCCGAAATAAGGCTAAAACGGGTGACTTTGGAGCATTGCATGACGACTTAATTCGTGACCGGCTGGTTGTTGGTATCAGCTCCGATAGCGTGAGGAAGATACTACTGAGAGAGAGCGATTTAACACTACTAAAAGCCATCAAAATATGCCAAATCAATGAACAAACAGAACAACATACTAAAACTCTAGCAACAACACCACGTAGTTCAACAAATGTGGATGCAATACGCCAAGACCGCAGAATGCAAAAAACAGTTCGCCACAAGCAGTACAAAGAACATTACAGTCCCAAATCAGACAACATAAGCTGTACCAACTGTGGACATGAACATCCAGCGAAGAAGGAACTCTGTCTAGCATGTGGGAAGCAATGCAATTACTGCAAAAAGCCCAACCATTTCAAAAACTACTGCAGATCGGCAGCAAGAAACAAGCAGTACAAACCTGTCAACCAAATAGCCCAAGCAGACTCCGACAGTGACGGCGAGGACTCTGAATCATTCGACATCAACGGGCTGTCACCAGCCGCAAATAAGATAAACACACTGTCTACTGATGATGTGAAAGAAGAACTACACTGCAATGTAAAACTCAATGGCAAGACACTCAAACTGAAAGTAGACACTGGCGCAAAATGTAACGTAATCTCCCTGGATGCATTCAGGTATGTGAGAAACGCAGAAAAAATAAACAAAGACAACAAGGCCAGGCTCATCGCTTATGGAGGCACGGTGATAAACACTGAGGGGACTGTGTTGTTCAAGTGCCAGACCAGTGACCAAAGATCCTACAACCTGCGTTTCCATGTAGTAAACGGCAAAGTGCAACCACTGCTAGGGCTCCCGGACTGCATGAAGATGGACCTGATGACTCTGAAAGACCAGGTTTTCCAGGTGAACGTGACCGAACCGAGCTCCTCTCAAAAGTGGTTTAATAACTACGCTGAGCTTTTCAATGGCGAACTAGGTTCACTCCCAGTAACCTATCACATGAAACTGGACCAGAATGTGACACCCGTCATCCGGCCCCCTCGCCGCATTCCAGTTGCCATGATGGACAAAGTGAAAGCAGAACTGGAAAACATGGTGCAGCAAGGAGTCATCACACCCATTTCAGAACCCACTGAATGGGTATCCTCAATGGTAGCGACACACAAAAAGGACACTGACAAGATCCGTGTGTGCATCGACCCAAGAGACCTAAATGAAGCAATTATGCGCCCCCATCATCCCATGCGCACAGTCGAGGAAGTTGCTGCACAAATGGCAGGCGCAACCGTGTTTACTGTGCTTGATGCCAAGAGCTCCTTTTGGCAGGTCAAACTGGACCAAACGTCATCATTCCTCACCACTTTCGCCACTCCATTTGGGCGATATCGATACCTGAGAATGCCATATGGTATCAATGCAGCGTCTGAGGTCTTCCAGAGATCCATGGAGCAAATATTTGCCGGCCCCCCTTGTGCAATAATTGTTGATGACATCATAATCGGTGGAAGAAATCTTAAAGAACACGACGAGAACCTTCAGAAAGTGCTCAACAGGGCAAGGAACGTGAAATTGAGGCTGAACCCCCAAAAATGCAGATTCCAGCTAAAGGAAGTCAGCTACGTGGGCCATGTCTTCACTGAACAAGGGTTGAAACCCGATCCAGCAAAGATCCAAGCGATCACTGACATCCCGGCCCCCCAGGACAAAGCTGCTCTACAACGCTTCCTGGGTACGATAAATTACCTGGGCAAGTTCATTCCAAACCACAGCAACATTGCAGCACCTCTCCACCAGCTCTTGCATAAAGACACAGCATGGACTTGGACTGAACAACAACAAAATGCATTTGACACTCTGAAACAGTGTGTGACGTCACCTCCAGTACTCCGGTACTATGACGTACAAACACCAGTCACTCTGACATGTGACGCCTCGCAGTATGGCCTTGGTGGTGCATGTCTCCAGAATGGCAGTCCTGTCGCATATGCCTCTCGCACTCTTACTGAAACAGAAAGAAAATATGCACAAATTGAAAAAGAGCTGCTTGCTGTCGTTTTCACCTGTTTCAAATTCTATGACCACATATACGGAAAACCAGTGATCGTGGAGACAGACCATCAGCCCCTGGTCTCCATCCTGAAGAAACCTCTCCACACAGCGCCTGTGCGTTTACAACGCATGATGCTGAAGCTGCACAAGTTCAACCTCACGCTAGTTTACAAGAAAGGAAAGGAATTGCACTTGGCAGACATGCTGTCCCGTGCACCGAGCAACGCCATAGCCTCACATGCCACTGAACGTGAGGACTTCGAGGTAATGACGGTGCAGCACATCTCATCCAGTCGTCAGGAAGAACTCCGCACACATACAGCGAAAGACACCGCACTCCAGGCCCTGAGCAACATCATCAAGCATGGATGGCCAGATAGGTTGAGCAAAGTACCCGACACAGTGAAAGAATTCTTCCCGTTCCGTGATGAGCTCTGTGTGGAAGATGGAATAATCATGAAAGGTACAAGAGCAACAATTCCACAAACGCTGCACAAAGAATATCTCCTGCTGCTCCATAAAGGACACCCCGGTGCTGAAGCCACCAAGCGGCGAGCACGCAACATAGTCTATTGGACCACAATGACGAGAGACATTGACAATTATGTACAGTCATGCAGCACTTGCAATGCCCTTAAACCACATCAGCAAAAGGAGCCAATGCAACCACACACAGTCCCAGAGCTCCCGTGGTCAATAGTGGCAACAGATCTGTTCGAATGGAACAGCCAGCACTACCTGGTCCTGGTAGACTCCTATTCAGGATGGTATGAACTGGATCCAGTCAAGAAAATCACATCACAATGTGTAATTAACAAGCTGAAACGTCACTTCTCAGTCCACGGAGTCCCCCACAAGCTGCTGTCAGACTGTGGAACACAATTCACTAGTCAGATGTTCCAAGACTTTGCGAAAAGCTGGGATTTCACTCATGTCACCAGCAGCCCTGAGTATCATCAAGCAAACGGGCTGGCAGAGAGAGCCGTACGGAGTGCAAAACGACTGTTGGAAACATCCAAAAGAGACGGTACTGACCTGTTCCTCAATCTTCTGAGCATCAGAAATGTCCCACGAGACGGCACGCTGGGCTCACCTGCACAAAGACTGATGTCCAGAGAGACACGCACAAATATTCCCATCAGCAGGCACCTGCTTAAGCCAATGTCCAAGAATCCAGAGTCGATCCACACCCACCTGTCAAAGAAGAGGCAAGCACAAAAAGGATTCTACAATCGTGGCAGCCGGCCACTTCCCCCGCTCCAAAGCTCCCAAGTAGTACTCCTGCAAACAGAGAAAGGACATGACAAAATTGGCATCATCAAAAGAATCGCAGCAGAGCCACGGTCTTACGTGGTGGAATCAGGAGGAAAAGAATACCGCCGGAACCGGCGACACCTGCTGCCAGTCACAGAACCACCACCAACAGAACCAGAACCAGATCCAGCCTCACCGGCAGACTCACCAACACAGAAGACCAGCAGTGAGACTGTGCCCAGTCTACCCACATCTCCTCCCAGGCATGATGCCGTGCACACTTCCCCCAGGCAGGCCGCTGTGCCCGCATCTCCTCCCAGGCATGATGCCGTGCACACTTCCCCCAGGCAGGCCGCTGTGCACGCTCCTCCCAGGCTTCCTGCTGCGCACACTGACCACACGCCTGGCCTCCTCGGAGAGCCATCGCTCCCACAAGTCACCGAGACCCCCCTGGCCCGTTCCAGGTTTGGTAGACTCCTGAAGCCTAATCCCAAGTACAATACAGACTGATTGTGACATTTACTGAAGCTGATGTTTTGTAGTTTCATGTTGAAATATAGACATATTTACAAGCCAGGCATAAGTTCATTTTCAAATTGGATCAGTTATGTTGTGTCACGGGAATTTATTTTATTTGCAAGCCAGGCATTAGTTTATTTTCAAGATAGGTATGTTGTGTGGTGCCATTGAAAGTTATTTTATTAGTTGTTTATTCGTCACAGTATACTCACTCTCACAGGAATGTGACATGTTTTCTCATACCAATCCAAGAGTCAATAGTGTTCTCTTTGTACCAAAGTTCTATACTAAAGAAGGGGGATGTAGAATGATGTCATCACGTCGTCACGTCACGTACGTGGCACACACACACAGCCAGGACTACTGATATGTACACCTGCTTTCTTCCTGCATTGCTGAATAAAAACATTTGTGAAATAACGCCTTCGGTGCCGTTCTACACCAACCAGAGTAGGTGCCCCGCTCCTGCATATCAAGTCGGCCAGAAGGTCTGGCTCTCAACCCGGAATTTCCCCCTGAAGGCCAACTCCAGGAAGCTCGCCCCCGGTTGCTGGACACAGACTTTGTGTCCGGCTCAACCCCGCCCTGGTGAGGTTAGACCTCTCTACGGGTGCACCGCATTTTCCACGTCTCCCACAAAAAAACAGTTTTCTCCAGTCCCCTGTGTCCACCATCTAAACCACCACTGCCACCGAAGATCGATGGAGGCCCCCCACGACCCAAAAAGGATTAAGTGGTAGAAAATGGATGGATGGATGGATGGATGGATGGATGGATGGATGGATGGATGATTAGCAATTGGTGTCTTGGTAGGGGAAAATTAAAATATATAATACCTTAAAAAAAAAAACTCCCGAAGGGCACTTCAGGGGACAAAGGGGCAGTCTTAGAGCATCACATGGGCCCTATTCATGTACATGCCTGTTCCAGAACATGTATTTCTGTCAGTCTGGTTGTGACCATGCTGTTCAGACTCTAACACCACCCCCCCCCCCCCCCCGTCCCACCAGCAGCTATTCTGACAACTCATCCATTGTTTAGACAAAGTGCTGGCAGATACACAGGGAATGCCACTTTCTATTACAGCGTGCATATATCTCTGTGGACACATGTTGCAGTGCTGTATTTGTTTGTGTTTTTCCTTCGTCTGCACTCATATTTGTTGAAACAAGAGAACGCCCATTGTTTGAAAGTCATTTCAGTTATGCAAAAGGAGATAGTTTTATTTGACTGAAGTCGCTCTGCACCGTGCAGTTAATGGTGGTGGGTGGAATCAGCCCCAGGCCCCTGAGTCACAGGGGGCCCCAAAATGCATCTGTTGTCTGTATGCTGTCGGTAAGAAAAGCCTTTGTAGCTCTGAAATGTCAGATTTTCAAGTAATGAGACGCGAAGCCTTTTTAAAGCTCATCTAACACGTCTCCTTAAGCTTTCCTTTGTGTCCAAAAGAGTTCAATGAACCAAAGTTTTATGAAGAATGACAAAGACAGATTGTAGTTTAACACAGTGATCTTTGAGAGGAGGTGCAGTAGATGAACAGAACATGGATAGTTTTATGCAAACATTGGGGTCAGTCCGAAAGCAGCTTTACAAAAACATAACACAACAATGACACAATCTTTACCAGGTAATGAGGTTTGAACAGCAGGGAGCTGGGGTTGCCAGAATATCACCATAAAAATATAGTAAAAAAATCTTCCCAATGTTGATGTTTACCATAAAAAGGTTAAGGTGTTTTCCAGTAAAAGCCTAGTAGAAGGACTAGTGTCTGTCATGATGCTGAGCACGGCTGGGGAACCGTGCTCACACTTTCAGTTTATTCAGGTTATTTTCTGTATTTTCTCCACCTCAGTTTTATTATTGATTTTGTGTATGGTTTCATCTGTATTATGTGTTAGAATGACCTTGCGGTAGGAGGCAAACAGGAGTCTGGAGACTGAGAGAGCTTGCAGACCCCTTACACATTTATTTAAACAAATCATTAAAATGTTAACAGCTGTAGGGAGCTTGAAATGAAGAAGCGATGTGATTTTATAAATCAAGTTTTATTATCAGCTTCCACTCCCTAACATGTCTCATCTCGATGCAGAAGCAGAATGAAGAGACTGAGCGCAGTCAGACCTTTATACTTATACCCACACTCAACAAAAGACATTGCATATCAAAGCTGACATCCCGCATTAGCGTAATCCCTCTCCATTGTCCTCTCTCTCCTCCACCTGACCTTGGGGGGTCAGGAAGTTCGATCAGGTCTCCACCGCTGCGACTCCGTCTGCTCCTTGATCTTCGCCGGTGGTCGAGACCTCTTGTCCTGCTCTGAGACGTGAGGTCATTCCACATATGCAATCTCTAAACATTCCACTTATGTCTATACATATGTAGGTATGGATATATGAATAATATAAGCCACAGCCCCCCCCCCCCAAACGTCTAAGAAAAGGACAATCAAATTAAGTTTACAGCTTAATTCAATTCAATTCAATTCAATTCAACTTTATTTATATAGCGCCATTTCACAACAACAGTCATCTCATAGCACTATCAACTGTAGGGGGAACCCCCACAGTTGCAGAAAGACCCCAGCAATCAGGCGATTCCCTGTGAGCAAGCACTTGGCGACGGTGGAGAGGAAAAACTCCCTTTTAACAGGAAGAAACCTCCAGCAGAACCAGGCTCAGGGAGGGGCAGTCATCTGCTGCGACTGGCTGGGGGGTGAGGGGATAGAGAAGAAGAAAAGAACAGACATGTAGAGAGCAATGGGGACTCAATCTATGGGAGTGAACAAATAAATGTTAATGACCAGCAAAAAAAATATTTCATTGAGAGTGAGAAAAGGAGTGAGGCCCAGTGCATTACTGGAGGTCCCCCGGCTGACTAAACCTATTAGCAGCATAACTAACTAAGGGAGGGTTCAGAAACACATGATCCCTCCCTAATTGTAGGCTATATCAAAAAGGTAGGTTTTAGCCCTATTCTTAAAAACAGAGATCGAGTCTGACTCCCGAATCCAGATTGGCAGCTGATTCCACAGGAGAGGAGCTTGATAACTGAAGGCTCTGCCTCCCATTGTACTTTTGGAGATTCTAGGTATTACAAGTAATCCTGCATTTTGGGAGCGTAGTGCTCTGTTAGGATAATACGGTAGTATCAGATCTTTTAAATAAAAAGGAGCCTGATTGTTTAGAGCTTTGTAAGTAAGAAGAAGGATTTTAAACTTAATTCTAAACTCTATGGGAAGCCAATGAAGGGAGGCCAGAACCGGAGAGATATGATCTCTCTTTCTAGTACCTGTTAAAACTCTTGCTGCAGCATTTTAGATCAGCTGAAGACTTTTTAAAGATGTTTTAGGACAGCCTGATAATAAAGAATTACAATAATCTAATCTTGAGCTAACAAAAGCGTGGATCAGTTTCTCGGCATCACTCTGAGACAAGATGCTCCTAATCTTGGCAATATTATGCAAATGATAGAAGGCAGTCTTAGAAACAATTTTAATATGTGAATTGAAGGACAAATCCTGATCAAAAATAACTCCAAGATTCCTCACAGAGCTATTAAGAGAAAGAGTAACCGCATCCAAACTGAAAGTTTGATTTGGAAAGGAATTTCTAAGGTTTTCTGGACCAACAAGAATGACTTCAGTCTTATCTGAATTTAATAGCAGGAAATTACAAGTCATCCAAGCTTTGATTTCCTTAAGACAGGCTTCTAACTTGGCTAATTGATTACTATCATCTGGCTTCATTGACAGGTATAATTGCGTGTCATCAGCATAACAATGAAAATGTATACAGTGCTTTCTAATAATGTTGCCTAATGGAAGCATATATAAACTAAAAAGAGTAGGGCCTAGCACAGATCCCTGTGGAACTCCATGACTGAGCTTTGAGTTGAAAGAAAACTCATTATTAAGATAAATTCTTAAGATAACATTCTTAAGATAACATCCATGACATATTATACCGTTATACTGTACATCTCAACAGGAAAAAGGAAAAATATCTTCAGCAGTCATGTTAACCTTCAAGTTATGCAGCATGATCCTGTTAAAAATTCAGTGGTAACAACAACAGTATAGTTAACGTCAGAGGTCAGCCTTAAAACTGCAACGGCACAATCCGACATAGTTAACAACTCTTTGTCAATTTTACATCAGTCTATGCGTCGTCTGGGTTTTAATCTTCTCCCGAATCTGCTGTAGGCCCGCTTTGGTGTCCTGGCGGGACCGTCCTGTAAGGGATCTGCAGCTTGGGGAGGAGAGTGGTTATTTGTTCCCTGCAGGGGGGCTGAGTCTTTTCTCTTGGGGGGTCTACCCCGCCGAGGTGCTCTCGCCACCCGTGCAGGCTCGTCGCTCAACAAGAAAGCAGGTTTAAGTCTGTCAATGCTGACTGTTTCTTTTCTGTCCCCTAAATCAAGCACAAAATGCTTATCACCAGGTTCCAGCACTCTGTATGGTCCATCATATGGTGGGCGGAGGGTTGGTTTTAAAGCTTCGTGTCTAACAAAAACGAACTCTGCGTTTTTCAAAGCTTGGGGGACAAAAACCCACGGAAAAGAGTGATGTACGGGTCCGGGAAACGTGTCCGGTCCCGTGCTGCTTAGGGGCCTCAGGGCTGGGAGGTGTCCGGGCTCTGGATGTTCTGGTAAGAACTCACCTGGGAGCCTGAGAGGTTGTGCAAAAACTAATTCTGCCGGGGAGGCGTCTAGATCCTCCTTCGGCGCAGAACGCAACCCTAATAAAACCCAGGGAAGTTTATTCACCCAATCTGTATCCGTTAGTGAGGCCCTGAGGGCGGCCTTTAAAGACCTATGAAAACGCTCGCATAACCCATTAGCCTGAGGGTGATACGCGGTGGTGCGATGAATTGTCGCCCCTACGCTGCTGGCCATGGCTGACCACAGCTCTGAGACAAATTGAGGCCCCCTATCGGACGTGATGTCCGATGGGACGCCAAAACGCGCCACCTAGTTTGTTAAAAAAACACGAGTGACTTCCGCGGCTGTGGTTGACGCCAGCGGGACCGCTTCCGGCCAGCGCGACCGCTTCCGGCCAGCGCGTGGTACGGTCTATCATTGTTAACAGGTGTGTGAACCCTTGTGACGACGGTAGTGGGCCCACGAGGTCGACGTGTACGTAGTCAAACCTCCTGGCTGGAATTCGGAAAGGTTGTAGAGGAGCTTTTGTGTGTTTGTGTATTTTGGCGCGTTGGCAAGACATGCAAGTCTTTGCCCGTTCCTTTACATTTTTATGCAGGCCTGGCCAAACAAACTTCTCCGCGACCATTTTAACCGAGGTGCGCACCCCTGGGTGCGCGAGGGAGTGAACCGAGTCAAAAATGCGGCGGCGCCACACGGCTGGAACTACTGGGCGAGGTTGGCCGGTTGACACGTTGCAGATTAGGGGGGGAACACCGTCACACAAACCCCTTTCCTCCAGTCTTAACCCTGTTGGTCCAGACTGGAGCGCGCGCACGTCCGCGTCACAGCTTTGTTCCGCTGCCATGGCCGCGTAATCTATCCCTACGTGGATTGGGGCCGCGTATGCGTCCGCGTTGGCCATGAGCTCTGCGGCTGCGGTAGTATAATCTGCTTCCTCGTGCTCTGACGATGTCACAGCGTGGGAGAGGCAGTCTGCTACCACATTAAGCTTGCCTGCCACATGTCGAATATCTGTAGTGAACTCTGAAATTGCAGCTAGTTGTCTTTGTTGCCTGCCTGACCATGGTTCTGAAATTTTAGCCATCGCAAAAATGAGTGGTTTGTGGTCTACGAAAGCTGTGAAACGCCGCCCTTCCAGCCAGAACTGGAAGTGGCGGATGGATAAATGAAGCGTTAGCAGCTCCCTGTCAAAAGTGCTGTATTTGCGATCGGTTTGGTTTAAGGATTTGCTCAAAAATGCTAACGGTTGCCAGGTTCCGCCAACATGTTGTTCCACGACTGCCCCTATGGCCAGGTCTGAAGCGTCTGTGGTTAGCGCTATGCGGGCCGAGGGGTCGGGGTGAACCAACAATGTGGCATTCGCTAGTGTACTTTTTACTTCCGCGAAGGCGCGTTCCCGCTCCGGGGTCCATTCGACCGCGTTGGAGGGCTTTTGTTTTCTGAGCGCGGCATACAGGGGCTGCATGAGTTGAGCTGCGCGGGGGAGAAAACGGTTGTAAAAATTCACCATTCCTAAAAATTCTTGTAGCGATCTGACCGTTTGTGACCGTGGGAAATTTGCTACCGCGCGCACTTTGTCCGGAAATGGAACTGCCCCCTCTGGTGAAACTCTATGTCCCAAAAAATCAATTTGTGACACGCCGAATCGGCATTTGGCTGGGTTGATTATTAACCCGTGCTCTTCAAGTCTCTGAAAAACCATAGTGAGGTGTTGTTCGTGTTCTTCCTCTGACGAGCTGGCTACCAGAATATCGTCGAGGTAGACGAACACGAAGGGGAGGTCGCGTAATACCGCGTCCATCATACGCTGAAATGTTTGAGCAGCGCCTTTGAGGCCAAACGGCATTCGCAAAAATTCAAAAAGACCAAAAGGGGTTATTACAGCCGTTTTAGGAACGTCTTCGGGTCGAACCGGAACTTGGTGGTAGCCACGGACCAAGTCTATTTTAGAAAAAATGCGCGCACCCGCCAGATGTAGTGAAAAATCTTGGATGTGAGGGATTGGGTAGCGGTCGTGTGCTGTCGCATTGTTTAATCTGCAGTAATCACCGCAAGGTCTCCAAGAACCGTCGGTTTTCGGGACCATATGTAGTGGCGATGCCCAAGGGCTTTTCGAGCGCTGTATAATGCCCAATTTTTCCAGGCTGGCAAACTTGTCACGTGCTATGGCGAGCTTGGTCGCGTCTAAGCACCGAGCTTTGGCAAAAACAGGTTGGCCTGTAGTGGGGATGAAGTGTTCAACCCCGTGTTTCGCTACTGTTGCTGAAAATTTAGGAACTGTGAGTGCTGGAAATTGGGTGAGGAGTTAGTCAAACTTACCTCCTGCTGTGGTGATGCTGGCCTGCACGGGTGGTGGAGAGACTCGAGCTGAGCAGGGGATAGAAGAAAATGCGTCTGTTTGCAAGATCAACTAACAACCCATGTGCACATAAGAAATCAGCGCCCAACAAGTTAAAACTCACCGCCGCTATAATAAATGTCCACCTATAATTGCGGCCGTGAATGGACAGAGGCAGGTTTCTTTCACTGAAAGTGTCGATGATCGAGCCGTTAGCTGCCATCGCTCCGTTCCCCCGGGGCCCTGTTGCCCGGTCTGCGTTGGACGGGGTGATGAAGCTCACCTGGGCTCCGGTGTCGATGAGGAACTGTCTCCCGGAGCGTCCGTCAGTCACGTAGAGTAGCTTGTTAGTCTCGCCGAGTGCCGCAGCTGTTAACGGTTTCCGGCTCTTGAAACTGCAGGGGGGCACGCATTTATACGCCCTCTCGGCGAAACGTTGATGATAGTAGCAGAGGTCGTTCCACTTGCTGCGCCTTGGTCGCATCGCTGCCATGGTGGGCGGGTTCTGCTCCATCGTCTGTGGCTCTCCGCTGCTCTGGGCTTCCGCGCCGAGATCTGCAGATGCTGCTGTGGCCATCTGTTTGCCGCAGGAGTTGATGAGCCGCTGCGCTTCTCAGGGCCAGCGCGCGGAAGTCCTGCTGGGTGCTGCACTGCATGTTGGCCAGGGTCCCTCTCATGTGTGATGGCAGAGTGCTGAGGAAGATATGTTGGAAGAGGAAGTTGTCATTGTCTGCCTCCCTCAGCTGCAGCATGTCTTCCATGAGGGCCCTCGGTCTGCGTCCTCCGTGGCCGTAAATCGCCAGAATCCTCCTTGCTCTTTCCTCGGCCGAGGGGACGAAGCTCTCGATGAGGGTCGCCTTCAGTTCTTTGTATTTGTCATGGGCGGGCGGTTGTTGTATCACGCTCCGTGCGCATCTTGATGTGGCGGCATCGAGTCTGGCGACGATGTGGTAAAATTTTGTTTCATCCGCCGTAATCCCCGCCAGTGCAAACTGAGCCTCAGCCTGCTGGAACCACGAGCTCGGGTCGTTTTGCCAGAACTCTGGGAGTTTGACGGTGACGGCGCTTGCCTGGGCCGCCTCTGATGTGTCTGCGGGGCGAGAACGCCTTTCTTCCGTTCTCGCGGCGGGGCTGGGGACGGGTGGCACATATGGATGGCACATATGCCATCTCTAAACGTTCCACTTATGTCTATACATATGTAGGTATGGATATATGAATAATATAAGCCACAAGAATCTCCCCCTCTGTCAGCAGCATGGTCCAACAATGAGCTTCAGCTGTTAATTGGCCCCTTTTATACCCAGCCACTGATTGCCTTCTCAACTGCTCCATCCTAAAGGGAAGATATCTAACAAACATTCTTAAAAAACATACCTAACAAAATGTATTCCATTATTAATATGCACAACTATATTAAAAATTCCAACCCTTTATTCTAATCACAACACAAATTAAAATATTTAATTTCACAAGTAGTTTAAAAGCTAAATATATATCAAACTCCCCTCCCTTATCAGTAATTTGGTATGAACTGGAACCAATATAAGTGTGTTCATGAACCAGGGGAGTCATTTGTCATGAACACCTAGGACACAGGAGAAACACAAGATGAGTAACATGCAACCATGCTTTCCACAGTGCCATATCTTATCTACACATGTCCCTCCTGACTAGCTCACTCATATCCATTTCTTCCAGACCAACCTTCTCAGGACCAGTGAGCAAGTCTACAACAAATTGCACTGCTTCATCAAAATACAACTGAATAAAGGTTATTGAGTCTTACAGAGTCATTATTTAACCTACTGAGAATTATTGTCCATTGTGTATACACACGTGGACAAAATTGTTGGTACCCCTCTGTTAATGAAAGAAAAACCCACAATGATCACAGAAATAACTTGAATCTGACAAAAGTAGTAATAAATGACTTCTGGAACAGTAGAGCAGGCCAGGCAAGTACCTTTTTCTCTTTTTATACCTATTGGAGAGGGGTCTTGCTTGATATTAGACGGAGGTTCACAGTGGCAGTCACCCATCACTGCTGGGCCTCCATCCCCTGCTTCTGCTGCTATGTTGCCTGATGTGGACTTGATGTCTGGCTGGGTTTCTCCTTCTCTGTCCAAGGTGCATGCCACTGCTTCAGCCTCCGCCCTCCACTGTCCTCCCTCTGTATCTGAGCCGACGATGGAGCATCCTCTGGTGCAGACAACCTCAGTTGCTCACCTATTATCAGCCTCGCCTTCTTTTCCCGAGCAGTGTTCCACACCTCCTCACCAAGCAATCTCTGCAGCCACCAAGAGGGATTCACCTGGATTTTCTGCAGCAGCAACCACCACAGCACGGAAATTAAGGCAAGCACCTTTTCATTCTGTTATACCTGAAGATGAAATGTCTTGCCTTACTCCCAGTGGGAGGTTTTCAGCAGCAGCCATACACTTTGGCTGAGCTGTCACCACCTGCTGCTGCATCCATCCATGTATCCTCACTTGCTTCTTCCGTGTCCTCTGTGTTTTCTGTGTGTCCGCCCGCCCTGAGAGGGAGCGGCCGGACGATGAAGGGGCCTGCTGTTCTGGAGGTTCCTGTTCCAGCCCTGCAGCCACATCATGGACGGGAGAGGAGCGCCCCTGTATCCTGAAGCCTGAGCTGACAATGGGGTGTCCCCTTGTTTCGGCATTCCAGGATCCGGTGCTATTGGTGAGACGTTCTCCAGCGTCAGCCGCCACGTCTGGAGTTCCGCCAGCTTCTGCCGCCATGTCTGGGGTTCCACCAGTTCCTGTCATCACGGCTGAAGTTTTACCTACCATCACACCTGCTGCTTAGGCTGCAGCAGCAGAGTCACCGGAGTCATGGTCGGCGGTGGAGCTTGAATTAAGGCAAGTCCTCTTTTTTGTCTTTACAATATCAGCATTAGAGAGATCTTGCTTTGCTCTTGGCAGAGAGAACCAGTTGCAGCTACCATCTGCTCCTGAGTTTTCCTTGTCGGGCTCCACTGCTGCCAGTGACAGTGACCTGGTGTTTGTCTCTTCCTCCCCGTCTGAGGTGGCCATGTCAGGGATGGATTCCCAGGCAGATGGACTCGAGATGCCCCAGCCTGAGCCGTCTGGTTTTGTTGCAGGTCAACAGTCTCTGCCTGGTTTCGTTGCTGATCAACAGCCTTTGCCTGAGGTCACTGCTGGTCAACTGCCTTCGCCTGAGGTCGCCGCTGGTCAACAGCCTCTGCCTGGTTTCGCCAATGGTCATTGGTCCACTTCGTCTGGTTTCACCGATGGTCATCAGTCCACTTCGTCTGGTTTCGCTGATGGTCATCAGTCCACTTTGTCTGGCTTCGCTGATGGTCATCAGTCCACTTTGTCTGGTTTTGCCGATGGTCATCAATTCGCTTCACCTGGCTTCGCTGATGGCCTTCAGTCCTCTTCATCTGGCTTCACCGAAGGTCAGCAGTTTACATCTGGTTTTCTTGCTGGTCAGCCGTCTCCGTAGTCTAATTTCCTCACTGGTCAGCCATCTTCGTTGCCTGGCTTCCTCGATGGTCAGTCGTCATTGTCGCCTGAGGATGCAGCTTGTCGGCTGCTTTTGGATTCCGTGCCAAAGGTCCCTCTGGAACAATCTTTTAAACTTGAGACTCATATGTCTATATCCTCTGAAATGTCTGCATGTGTGTGTCATGAATTTGAAGTTCTTGCATCCGTGTTTCCTTTGTCAGAAATTTCTGTATCCGAGTGTTTAGATCCTGAAATTTTTGCATTTATATGTCCCGAAACAGAAATTTCTGCATCTATACTCCTTGAGTCTAAAGATTCTGTATTTGGGTCCCGTAAGTCAAACATCTCAGCATCTGTGTCAACATTCCCCGAGTCTAGGGTTTCCATGCCACTCTCTAAGGTTAATATTCCTTAGTTTTTCCCTAAGTATGGTATTCCTGAGTTGGCTTCTGAGCATGGTACCCCTATGATATTTTTTGACCAAAACGCTCCCATGTTGCTATTTTCAGAACAGAGGGCCCCTGTGTTTTCTCACGTTTGGCAACCCATGGACTTTGGTAGGCCACCCGGCACATTATGTTCTTTTGTCAGGCGGCTTATGGACCTGGGTAGGCCTCCTGATCTACCTCGCTTCTCAGTCTGGGGATACATGGACTCTGGGAGGCCACCCAACACATTTCAGCTTTTGACCTGGTGGTCTTGGGACTCCAGCAGACCACCTGAACTGCCTTACTTTTTTGCCCGGTGGTCCTAGGTTTTTGGTTGGCCACCCAATCTGTTTAGGTTTGTGGGTATCTATTGAGCAAATGTTTTGTTTGGTACCACCTGGCGTGGTTTCCCCCACCACCCTCCCTGGTAAGTGATATTTCTGTTCTTGTTGGGGGGTTTGGGTTTGTTTTTTCTCTCTTTTTGATGTTATGTTGGAGTGTCTGGAATCCACCCCTTGGACGGGGGGGCTCGATCATGATGCTGAGCATGGTTGGGGAACCGTGCTCACGCTTTCAGTTTGTTCAGATTATATTTCTGTATTTTCCCCACCTCAGTTTTATTACTGATTTTGTGTATGGTTTTGTCTGTATTATGTTTTCTGAGTTTGCCATTTGTCTGTTTGTTTGAGTTGTCCTGTATTCTTAGTTTTGTCACAATAGTCTTGTTCTATTAAGCTTCTGTGCCTAAGCCATCCTGTTTTCTGTGACAAATTATATCTTCTTGTATTTGACATGAGCCTACTCTCACCTTTTAGTTTTTCTATGGAGTATGAATATTATTATTGTATTCTCTGTACTGTTAGCATTTCATGGTTTTTGTATTTTGTCTTGTCCTCACCTTGATGGGTCATTTTTCCCTTTTTTGCATTATCTGGTCTGTTTCTGCTTTTGTAAACATTTCTTATTTGTAGTTATTTTTTGCCATTATTCCTCCTGTACTTTTATTTTGTCAAGGCTCTTTGTTTACTTCCTGTTCAAGTTCAGTTCACAGTTGTCCCAAGTGTTATTATTTTGGACTAATTATCCTCGCTCCTGTTACCCACACCTGTTATCACTTGGTTAACTTCTCTTTGTCCTATTTAAGGGATGCCGACCTGCAGTTCGGCTCGGCATCCTTCATCGTCAACCTGGCGTGTGTCCCACACCTCAGCCTGTGTATGGTCCAGGCTGTTCCCATTATTCCCTTTTGGCTACCTGGTCTTACCAGCTTGTGCCCCACGGTTCAGTCTTCTGTTTATTCCAGTGTGTGTCCCACTTGTCAGCCTGCGGGCTATTCTGCTTTTGTTCATCCAGCCGTGTAAGTGTTTTTGTTCCTGTTTGAATTTTGTGTTTTTTTTATTAAATGTCAGCAACTCACAGCCAGTGATTAGGTCTTCATTCCATCCCAAGGGCGATTCATGACTGTGTCCTTTTTTTTTTCCTCCTTGTCCCGTCCAGCAGCTTGACAAGCGGAACAGATATCTGCTTGTCTTATTGTGCCAAACAAATTGACTTTGCCAAAAGGAGCTCTGCTCATATCTGATATATGCTGTATATAAATAGTATTTATAGACTCATCTTGCTGTATAATAACTTTAATACTTTGTTTAAATGGTCTTACTTATGCTAGACCTGATGGGGGAGGGAATTGAAGAGATATGAAGTGGTCAGAAGGGGTGGTGGTGGGACTGGGGAGAAGAGAGAGAAAAACAAAACACAAAGCAATTGCTGGACCAGTGTCCTTGATATGTTGTTACTGACTTTAAAATAATTCAAGCTGTGGACTGTTACACAAAATTACAAGTCAAGTATTTTCTTCCATGTCCTTTATTTATGAAACATTTCAATACCTACAACATGGGGGTGGACATTTACCAAAATCAGCATCTCCCTTACGGTGCTAATCAATGATTCAACATTAATCTGGATAAACCCCAAACAGATTTGCACATTTAAATACTGTTTATAACAATTACATTATGACATGGTAGATAAAAGCCCCTTTCTGTCCATAACGGTGAACCCAGAAGTCAGTAATAAATAACAGATCAGCTCATTCTTTAATCCAGAGTCTGGTATACATCTTGCACCATTCTGGCTTACTTTGTTATATTTTGGCCTTGATAAGCAGATATATTGGGCTGCTAACACCAGCTGGTCTGAGCGACCACAGCCTGGATTTCTGACCAACTTCAGTATTGACCTGCTGGGTACAAATGTGCATGTGCCGGCTAGGCTAGGAAGACTAACCCAAGGTGTGCACAAGAACGGGAACCAGAGGGAAAATGCTGTGATGTCGATGCACTGGATAACAAAGTGACAACATATATAGGGAACTAAATAATTAATGAACATGGGACAGCTGGAAACTAATTAGGAACTAAACAATAATGTGAGAGCAATTGAAAACAGGAAATGGAACTATGACAAGACAGGAAAAAAACAAACGGACCTTTCACAATTAGAGATGGATTAGGAACTAAGGATAAACAAGGAATACTAATGATAACAGAATGACAATGATACAATGAGTCCACACACAACAGAATGCGTGGACATTGTCAGCGACCATGTCCAGATCATGACAGGGCCCCCTTTTATGGGCAGATTCCAGAGGCCCTCAGACCAGAATAAAGGACCCTCCAAACTGGGTGGGTGGAGAGGGACACAGGACTGGGTGGAAAGAAACAGCACAAACCAAAGAAAAAACAGTCTGTCGGGTGGCCGAACAAGGTCCATGCACCACCATACGGGCTGAAACAGTTTATCGGGTGGCTGCCCAGAGTCCATTGGTCACCAGGCTGGTGCACACTGCATGTTAGGGGGCCATCCACAGTTCAAGACCCACCCAATGGGAACACCCAGTGTGTTAGGGGGTCAGGGGAAATCCACGGCCCACCCAACCAGGGAGCAGAATCTTCCATGAGGCCGAGCAGAGTCCAAAGCCAGCTGGGCTGCCACAGAGGGGCCCCTAGGAGGCCAATTAGGGGGTGACCCAGGTGAGAACTGGAGAGTGTGCACCTTGGGGAGAGCAGGCGGTAATGGAGCATGAACCTCAGGGAGTGCTGCACAACAGGGGATGAAGGCTGGAGAGTGCGGACCTCAGGGGACAAAGGTTGGAGAGTGAGGACCACAGGAGATGAAGGCTGGAGAGCAAGGACCACAGGGCACAAAGGCTGGAGAGTGTGGCCCTCAGGGGACAAAGGCTGGGGAGTGTGGACCTCAGGGGACAAAGGCTAGAAAGCATGGACCTCAGGGGATGAAGGCTGGAGAGCATGGACCTCAGGGATAAAGGTTGGAGAGTAAGGACCACAGGGGACGAAGGCTGGAGAGCAAGTCACAAAACTTAATGTGGAATCGGTGTGTGACTTTGTCAAAACAATGTCTGCCTCTGTAGTATTCTCTGGGCCCCTCCCCAACCTGACCAGTGATGACATGTTTAGCCGCTTGTCATCCTTCAACCGCTGGCTGTCTGTGTGGTGTCCTGCAAACAATGTGGGGTACATAGACAATTGGAACTCATTTTGGTGAAAACCTGGTCTTATTAGATGATACGGCATCCATCCCAGTTTGGATGGTGCGTCTCTTTCATCTAACAATCTGGCATCATTTTTATCCAAATTTCCAAAACCTTGACAACTCAGAGTTGGGACCAGGAAGCAGAGTTGCAGTCTTACACGCCTCTCTGCAGCTCCTCTTCATCCGCCACCCCTCAACTTAGCTCCTGTCTTCCCCATCAGAGAATCACTGTCTGCTCCCTCCAAAGTAAATAAAAATATAATGTATAAGCACCCCAAAGTGATTAAACAAAAAGTTGGTTAATCTCAAAATTAGTCATGAAGCCTCTAAATTTGATTTGGCCTCTGTTCCTCCTCATAATTTAAAAATTAAATGTGGTTTGTTAAATATTAGGTTTCTAACTCCCAAGTTGCTGCTTTGCCATGGTCTGTTAACTGATCATCAGATTTATTTAATATCCCTTACAGAGACTTGGTTAGGGCAAAAGGATTATGTTGGTTTAAATGAATCAACTCCCTCTGGTTATTTAAACTGTCAAAATCCCAGAGGTTCTGGCCATGGAGGAGGAGTAGCAACAATTTACCATTCCAAATTACTAGTCAGTGTAAAGCAAAAAACATGTTGTAATTCCTTTGAAGGCCTGGTCCTCAGTATTGGGCATTTTAGTAATTTTAGGTTAAACCCAATTGTATTCGCCATAGTTTATCGTCCTCCCTCAGCCTACTCAGAGTTTTTTATCCAGATTTGCCAAATTCTTAGCAGATTTAGTGCTGAAATCAGAATAATTATAGTAGGGGACTTTAATATACATGTAGATGTAGATAGTGATTGCCTTAATATGGCATTTAATTTAATATTAGACTCAATGGGGTTTTCTCAGAAAGTAGGACAATCTACCCATTATCTCCACCACACGTTGGACCTTTTTCTGACATATGGCATAGAAATAGAAAATCTGGTAGTGTCTCCTCATAACCCTGTACTGTCAGACCATTGTCTGTTAACTTTTGACTTGACTATTTCTGACTATCTGGTTCCTAAAGAAAAATATTACTACAGTAGATGCCTCTCAGATGATGCTGTTACCAAATTTATGCAGATGGTTTCCTCTATGCCATGTGCCAACACAACACAATTAAGCTATGAAGGGCTTGCTCCTTCTGTAATTTATAGCGTGGTAGATAGTGTTACAGCTTCTCTGCATCAGACTCTAGAGATGTGGCCCCTTTAAAAAAGAAAAGTCTAAGCGGAGATTTCTAGCTCCTTGGTTTAACACAAAAACTCGTAGCTTAAAACAGAAGACTCGTCAGTTAGAAAGAAAATGGTGCTCCACTAAATTAGATTAAATCTATTTAGCTTGGAGAAATCATCTTCTAATTTATATTAAAAAAAAAAACTCTTAGGAAAGCTAGAACAAGTTATTATTCTGCATTAATAGAAGTGAACAAGAATAATCCTAGGTTTCTTTTCAGCACTGTAGCCAGGCTGACAAAGAGTCAGGACTCTGTCAATCCTAGCATTCTCTTAGAGCTTACTTGTCAGGACTTCATGAACTTTTTCAATAATAAAATTTCAGATTCTTCACACCATAAACTTAAATACATTAACTACTACAACTCCTTCAATTAATATCTGTTTGGATGAGTTTACTCCAATTGACCTTTTAGAGTTAGATAAAATAATTTCCTCATCCAAGCCTTCAACTTGTCTTTTATCCCCTTTTCCTACCAGGTTATTTAAAGAAGTCTTCCCATTTATTGGTAGTGTAGTGGAGCTGAAATAACGAGGCGGCTTTGAATTAAAAACAGGGTTTTTATTGAATAGCTCCTCTATCAAATCTCAACAGGTGCAGAGCTTAGCAGAAGGCAAGAGAGAGATCTCTGCTTTGCTCGCTGGTTAAATACAAGCACACATGGCACCACTCATTGAAACAGCTGACATCAGAGTCCACTCATTGAAAAAGGTAACATCTCCCCGTTATCTAAATCCCCCCATTAGTCCTGTTAACTCCTCCCTTCGCCTTGGGAGGTGATGGGAAGACCTTCTCCTCTCTCAGGGGTGAAGGTGTCGAGTCTGTTGCCATGGCGTCCTGTGACGTCATGGGTCTTCACATGGCGGTGAGATTCCTTTGTTCTTTCAGAGGTGTGAAGTTCCTTTGTATATGTTGTCCCAAACATTTCCACATGCTCTAACCAATGTAGGTATGGAATATCTGAGTGATATATACCACAGTAGCTCTGTTCTTCAAATAATCAATTCTTCATTAAGATTAGGTCATGTATCACAGGCTTTTAAAACTGCTGTAATCAAACCCTTACTCAAAAAGCCAACGCTGGATCCAGGAGTTTTAGCTAACTATAGACCAATCTCTAATCTGCCTCTCATTTCAAATATCTTAGAAAGAGCTGTTGCTATGCAATTATTTGACCACTTGCAGGGAAATGGTTATTTGAAGAGTTTCAATAGTTTCAGTCTGGGTTTAGAATCCATCATAGTATGAAACAGCATTAGTGAAGGTCACTAATGACCCCTTTATCACATCTGATAATGGACTGGTTTCTGTACTTGTCCTTTTAGACCTTAGTGCAGCTTTTGATACTATCGATCATAATATTCTACTTGATAGACATGTTGAATTTAATGGAACTTTGTTGCAGTGGTTTAAATCTTATTTATCTGATAGGTTCCAGTTTGTTCATGTCAATAATGAGTTTTCTTTCAACCCAAAGCTCAGTCACGGAGTTCCACAGGGATCTGTGCTAGTCCCTATTCTTTTTAGTTTATATATGCTTCCGTTAGGCAACATTATTAGAAAGCACTGTATATATTTTCATTGTTATGCAGATGACACATAATTATATCTGTCAATGAAGCCAGATGATAGTAATCAATTAGCCAAGTTAGAGGCCTGTCTTAAGGAAATCAAAGCTTGGATGACTTGTAATTTCCTACTGGGAGAGTTTCTTAGATTTTGTTTTCAAATTAATGTTTTTGGTAGACAGTCATACTGTTTGTCCAACCTGGTAAGGTGGAGCTGGGGTCCTGTGGTGGTTGGCGATCTTAGTGTTGCAAGCCGTCGTGCGTTGAAGAGCAGCCCTGGCAGACCTCCATATCTGATGACATTGTTTGATGTGTACCTGCACCGGTGGGATGGAGATCTCCACTTTCTCCTCTGGGAACGGGGCGGGGGTGGGGGGCTGTAGCCTAGAGACACTTGGAAAGGACAGAGACCCGTGGCAGTAGAAATGGCAGAATTATGCGCATACTCAATCCATGGTAAGTATGAGCACCATGATGCGGGGTTAGAGGCTGTGACACACCTCAGGGCTGCTTCCAGTTCCTGATTAGTGCGCTCACACTGACCATTACTCTGTGGGTGGTACCCTGAGGATAGGCTGACTGTAGCCCCAATCGCCTTGCAAAAGGATAGCCAAACCTGGGATATAAAGTGAAGACCCCAGTCCGAAACAACGTCCACAGGGATCCCATGAAGGCGAACCACATGCAGAATGAAGAGATCGGCTGTCTCCTTGGCAGAAGAGAGCCTGCGAAGGGGAATGAAATGTGCTGCCTTCGAAAACCTGTCCACGATAGTGAGAGTAAATCTGTTCTGCGGAGGGGGGGAAGACCGGTCACGAAATCCAGGGCAACGTGAGACCACGGTCTGCTAGGGATGGGAAGGTGATGCAGAAGGCCCTAGGGGGCAAGAAGAGGATGACTTTCCCGTGGCACACTGGGGACAGGCTCGAACTAACTCACTGACGTTCTTCCATAACGATGGCCACCAGAAGGTCCTCTGCAGCTGGGCCATGGTGCGGGCCATCCCAGGATGACACATGACCTTGGAGGAGTGCAACCATTCAATGACCTCACCACGGACCGAAGAGGGAATGTACAGCTGACCCGCCGGACCCCCGCCCAGGTCAGGCTCCACTTCTTGCGCTCTCTTGACCCTCTCCTTAATGTACCAGGACAGCACGCCGATGATACATGAAGGGGGAACAACAGGATGCGGTTCCAGCACCGCCGTGTCAGGAGAAAATTGCCTCGAGAGTGTGTCGGGCTTGGTGTTTTTGGACCCTGGGTGGTAGGTGATTGTAAAGTTAAACCTGCTGAAGAACAGGGACCAGCGGGCTTGCCTAGAGTTCAATCGTTTGGCCGTTCTGAGGTATTCCAAGCTCTTATGATTGGTCCAAACAAAGAATGGCTGTGAAGTGCCCTCCTGCCACTGGCGCTATTCCTCCAAGGCCAGTTTGACAACCAGTAACTCCCGGTCCCCGACGTCATAATTCCTCTCAGCTGGTGACAGGCGACGGGAGAAGAAGGCGCAGGGACGGACCTTGTTGTCAGAGGGAGAACGCTGCGACAAGACTGCCCCTACCCTGAAGTCCGAGGCATCCATTTCCACCAGAAACTGCAGAGAAGGGTCCACCTGGGCAAGGATAGGGGGAGAGGAAAAGTCGGATTTCAGTTTGGAGAATTCCACCTCAGCCTCCTCGGACCAACGGAATGGAACCTTGGTGGAGGTGAGACGGATGAGTGGCAGAGCAATGACGCTATAGCTGTGGATGAACCGCCATTAGAAATTAGCAAATCCCAAAAACTGCTGCAACTGTCTACGGGAGGATGGAACCAGCCACTCCACAACAGCTTTTATCTTATCTGGGTCTGCTAGGATCTTTTTATGGGCAATGACAAACCCCGGGATGGTGGTGGAAGCGGTGTGGAATTCACATTTTTTGGCCTTGACGTACAGTTGATTCTCCAGAAGATGCTGAAGGACCCATCTCACGTGCACCTGATGCTCCTCCAACAAATGAGAAAAGATGAGGATATCATCTAGGTACACGAACACAAACAAATCCAAAAAGTCCCTCAGCATGTCATTGATGAGCCGCTGGAACACAGCTGGCGCGTTGGTTAATCCAAAAGGCATCACCAAATATTCAAAATGGCCACTAGGAGTGCGAAATCCCTTCTTCCACTCATCCCCTTCCTTAATCCGGACCAGGTGATAGGTGTTGCATAAGTCCAGTTTGGTGATAACTGTGGCCCCCTGCAGAGAATCAAAGGCAGAATTGTTGAGAGGCAGAGTGTATTTATCCTTCACTGTGATGTTATTATGTTTCCTAAAATCAATGCAGGGTCTGAGGGAGATATCTTTCTTACTCACAAAAAAAAAACAAAAAAAACAGCCCCCACCGCTGAGGAAGAGGGCCTGATAACACCTGAACTTAAGGACTCCTTGATGTATTTGTCCATTGCCTCCCGCTCCGGGGCAGAGAGGCTGTAAAGCCAGCTGGATGGTAAGGGAGCCCCCGGCAGGAGGTTGATGACGCAATCATAAGGGTGGGGGGGGGGGGTAGAAAGAGTGCCTTAGCTTTACTTAAACCTGGAGCCAGGTCATGGTACTGAGGAGAGATCGGGCAGGTGAGTGGTTGGAGAACAAATGGGCTCAGAGGGAGAACAAGAAGCAGACTGTAAACAAGCACTCAGACAAAAGGTACTCTAAGAAGTAATTCTCCCTGCCTGCCAATCAATAACGGTTTTGTGACGTTTAAGCCAGGGACAACCCAAAATGACGGGGGAGGCAGTCACAGATAACACAAAAAAACTGATGTGTTCCCAATGGTTACCTGACACCAACACAGAAACGGGAGCAGTCTGCTTAGCAACAATGGCGAGAGGCACTTTGGAGAGTGTGAGCAACTTCAAAGGTGTCTTCAGACTGTGACAGGGGAGCTTCAGTTGGGTTGCCAGACTCTCTGAAATGAAGATCTATTCAGCACCTGAGTCAATGAGAGCATTAGTGGAAATTTCAGTGTGACCATGTTGGAAACGAATAGGTAGCATCAGTCGTGTAAGGGATTTGGCCTTTTCTGTGTCCATTAGTCCCCCTACTGTGACGAACGGACTCCCCCTTTTAACTGGTTGGGACAAGAGGAGACCTTATGCTTGGCATTGGCGCAGTACATACATAACCCCAGGTCGCAGCGGCATTGTCGTTCCACCAAAGGCAACTTAGACCGACCCACCAGCATGGGTTCCTCAGCCTAGGGGGAATCAGAGGGAGGGAGGGCCAGCAGAGAGGACTGAGCGGAACGGTGAAGCTGAGCATCCGAGCGAGTGGAAAGATGACACTCGCTAGCCCGTTCCCTTAACTGGCTATCAATACTGATGGCTAGGGAGATTAATTCATTAAGTTTGGAGGGTTTCTGTACACGGGCCAATTCATCCTGCAAACTAGGGCTGAGACTGCGTCAAAAATACTACAGAGAGAAGCATCCTCCCACCCTACCTCTGCCGCAACCACCTGGAAGTCTACCGAATAATCGGTGACAGACTTAGCCCCCTGCCTAAGGTTAAGTAGACGGGTGATGAGGACATTATCACGGTCAGAATGGTCAAACACCTCTGTGAACGCAGAAATAAAACGGTCATATGTGTAACTGGAATAATCGGGATGGGCCATAATAGCATAAGCCCAGGCTAAGGCCTGCCCCTCCAATAAATTTACCACATAACTGATCTGGCTGTGATTTGTAGGAAAATCCTCCGGCACCCGCTGAAACATAATACTACATTGTAGAAGAAAATCCCAAGCCTCCCCTAGCTTACCGCTGAAACGGGTGGGGGTGGGAACTGGAGTAAGCCGGGAGTGCTGTAACGGAGGAGAGGTGGGATTGGACAGCCCGGCCAGGCCCCCGGAAGCAGACGGGGAAGGCTGCGCCACGGTCAGCTGATCAAGCTGAGAATTAATTTGAGTCAGCTGGTTTACAATCACTTGTTGTCGATAAGTTAATTGGTCTAATTGAGCCTCCATGATGTTAAGTCTTTGTGCAAAAGCAGTGTCTGCTGGGTTTCCCTGATGGAGATGTACTGACATGTTTCAGACAAAACCCAAGCGCAGACACAGGCTCAATAACAAACAATGATCTTTGTTGACTGAGTGAGAGTGTGTGGGTGTGCGTGTGTGTATGGGTGTGAGCTTGAACGTGCAGAACGGGATGAGTCTGGCAACCCTGTGAAGAGAGGAGAGACAAGAATATGAGCTCCCTGAATTTAATGGCTGAATGAGCAGGATAATGAATAATCTTATTGTGAGTGAGGAGTAGCTGAAGCACCAGTAAGCAGTCTGTCCTACACCAGTTAACCAGGGTACCACTGACGTGAAGTAGTGCTCGTGAAGAATAATTACAATGCTGAGCGCCGAGGAGAAAACCATGCGGGAAGTAGAAGAGAGAGTTCAGTCCAGAAGTCTGGCACTTGTGCTGCAGAGGTGAGTGAAGCCCACGGCTAGTGGGTGTAGTCCGGTCCGCCACCTGGAGCAGGAGGGAGTCCGCCAAGAGGTAGGTCCACTTGTGCACAGGGAAGAGGGAGAGAGATAGGCAGGAGCAAAAGGAGATAACATCCAGTGGAGAGTTGTTTACAGCTGAGTTGGGGAGACGAAAGTCCCAGACAACGATGTGTCGAAGCTTGAAGAGAGGGAGGCGAAACTCCCTGTAGAAGGAAAGGGAAGACTCGAGCTTAGAGTTCTTCACCCTGGAGGAGCGTTGATGTTTCCGTGCAGGCTGCAGGGCACCACTCCTGATAAAGGTTGTGTTTACTGGGAGGAGCAGGTATGAGCGCAGGTCTGGAGAATAATTAGTAGGCAGAGACACACAGCGTGGATCACCACACTCATTATGCCTTCATCTGCACGAACCCATCTGTGCTCTGAATCAGCCACAAATTTCTTCACAGTATGATGATCACACTTAAGTTTTTGTGAAATATCTAATGTTTTCATACCCTGTCCAAGGCATTGCACTATTTGATGCTTTTTGGCAGCAGAGAGATCCTTTTTCTTTCCCATATTGCTTGAAACCTGTGGCATGCTTAATAATGTGGAACATCCTTCTTGCGTAGTTTTCCTTTAATTGGGCTCACCTGGCAAACTAATTATGACAGGTGTCTGAGATTGATATCAATGATGCAAAGAGCCCTGAGACACAATACCATCCATGAGCTTAATTAAAAAACAAAAAATTGAATGTTTATGACACTAAAATCTTATTTGCATAATAATTTGGAATGCGGTGTATGTGAGGGATCGGCTAATGGTCGTGCTCTGTGATGTTGTTCAGGTAACACAACTCAACGCATGGTCACCATGAACCATCGGACTTGGGCACCATGTGCAGTGGGGAAACCCAAAGGCTACTGGAGCACCTAATGATCCCTAAACATTCCAAGTTAGCAAACTCTTCCTGCTCAATGGCTAACTTAGCTGTGTTGAAGCGGAATGGATACGTGAGAACCGGAGGGCCCTTTGTGGTAATAAAATGCTCAACCCCATGCTTGGTCACAGCAGCGGAAAAATTAGGCACTGTGAGCAAGGGAAAATCGAAAAGCAAGCGCTTGTACACATCTCCCGAGGCTAAAAAATTAGCATGTGCTACTGGCCAAGCTCCCTGAGTTATACAAGGCAGTGAAGAAAAAGAAACAGCATCAACCAAACATCTGTTAGCAATGTCTACAAGGAGACCATAAGCATACAGAAAATCAGCACCTATGGTAGCAGGCAGCTACCACAAAGTCCCACTTGAAGTCGCATCCATGAAAACATAGTCACTGACCTTTTTCCAAACATCTTGATAGGGGAGCCACTAGTGGCGTTTAATGGCAGGCCACAGCCTTCCGCCACTCCGTAAAATAAGGCACTTCTGGGAACCAGAGTCAACCAAAAACCGTCTCCCGGAACGTGTGTCCTCAACGAAAAGCAGCTTCTCCTTGTCACCAGCAGTCGCAGCTGCTACTGACACTGGCTGGTCCATTTCCCGGCATCTTAAAATGGCATGGAGGGAGCCAACACTGTGCCTTGGTGCCAAAACGCTGATGGTAGAAGCACATAGTCTTTGCCCGGCATCTCCGAATGGCTACCCCAGCTACAACTGTCATCTCAACAGCCTCCATGGACACTGCCAAAGGTTCCGGTGTTACCATCTGGACACCAAAATTCCTATTCGTCAGGATAATGTGGTCCGCTTCTTCTGTCAGCGCAGTAGTCTCTGGCAGCCGGCAGCAGCGAGTTGGCCAAAATTGTCCACACCGAAACCGGCAGTTTCGTGAGGAAGAAATGGGCGAAGAGAAAAGATACATCATCTGTGCTCAGCACCGCTAGCATACTTTCCATTAACTCTACAGCTGAGCCGTTGCCCAACTCAGAGTGATAGAGGAGCCTCTCTGCTCTCTCCCCGTCGGAGAGGGTGTAGCGCTGTAACAGCAGTTGCTTGAGGGCGGTGTATTTCCCTTGGGATGGGGGGTCTCGGAGCAGGCTCATGGCACACTGAGTGGAGCGCGGGTCGAGCAAAGCCACCACGTAATGGTATCTTGTGTCGTCTGCAGAAATCCCACGGAGGGCAAACTGAGCCTCAATGTGGATGAACCAGGCAGCGGGACTGTAGAGCCAGGAGTCTGGGAGCTTGACTGCCATGGCGAATGAGGCCGGGGTCTCGGAGATAAACCCTAGCGTGGGTGTTCCCGAGGAGGAGCTCGCTTCATCTTCCTTTCTGAACATTATCGATGTCGTAGGTCACCAATGTGGAGGAATGAAGAGACGAGACACGAGAGCTGCCAGTTCCGATCTTTACTTAGCTCCAACATAAAACAGAATGACAACTGGCGCCAGGGGGCATACATACAGTATATTCCCCAATCACTCCTCCCCTCTCCCCAAGTCACTGGGTGTGAGTGGAGCCTCCTAGTGGTCTGCCACAACAAATTATTTTTTCTTTGTCACGGTTAAGGACAAAAGCATATTGGTTGGTTGCAAGCTAAATGCGGTTGAGACTGACTACAATCTTCAGAAGCGCCTAAGAACAGCAACAAGGTCCTACAAACTAGTGCTATGCTATGTAAGTCATGCAGGATGTGTATTAGATACAAGGCCTGTATCGATTTGAAAAGCCTACATCATTTCTTTCAGTAGTTATTGTTTTTAGAACAATTAGGGAAAAATCTGACCTTTGACCTCAAGGTCATCTGATGAGAGTGAAACTGTAATATGCACACCAGAGTATATCAAACCATGGAAACAAGTTTCAAAACAATGGGAACAAAACTGTAGGAGGAGGTGATTTCACAAAAGTGGGACAGACAGACAGATGGATGGACGGACTGACCTATAACATAATCCCCCTTCGGTCTTCGTTGAAAGGGCTCTTCAACCACTTTGGGCTTCAACTGGTGGGGGATAACAGAACTGTAGGAGGAGTTGATTTCACAACAATGGGACAGAAGGACGGATAGACAGATGGACGGACTGCCTCATAACATAATCCCCCTTCAGTCTTCAACCAAAGGGCTCTTTGACCCCTTTGGTTTTCGACTGGCGGGGGATATTAAACCTATTATGAAACTACAACTCCCATAATCTGCACACAGTGTGTGATCATCGGTCCACTGTCACTGTGGTTGGAGTCTGGAGAAGCCGCGGATGGTCTACTCCACGGGTCGGTCTCCTGTCCTGCCCCCGTTGAGCCCGGCGAAGCTGATTAGAATAGTTATTTTGAGACATTTTTCTCCTTAAGATGACACTTTTTAACGAATCAGTTTTCTCTTTTTTCCCTTCTTTTTTTTGGTGAGAACAGGTTAGGTTAACCCCTTAACGCCTGAATTTATTTCCAATTATGAAAAAAAAAATTTCACTTGTGTTTTTGCTTTCAAGTAGATGCTAAATTAAGTTGAGAAAGTTAATTTGACTATAGCACATAAAATAGATATAATTTTAGGTATGATGCAAATTAGCGACAACAGGCATCTATGGTAAAAAAAAGGTAAAAAAGCACCTGTTCCCATCTCAAGTATGAAGTTTTTTATTTATGCAACAAAGTTATTTTCAGTATTTTCAACTCTCATGACTGCCAAACTATAACCCTAACTCTAACCTTAACCCTAACCCTAACCCTAGCAATCAGGAAATGGATGGTGCTCCGTCTCTGACCGTTCCTACGAGAAACTAATGCTTGCAAAAGGTTCCTAGGTATGTGTTGGAAGTGCTCCAACCGGAAGTGGAGGAATACAGATGGTATTTTGGTTGCATTTGGAGCGGAAGCAGTTTGATGCGAATTCGCGACAACAGGCGTCAAGGGGTTAAATCCATCAGCAACTACCGACGTAATGCAGCCATGAAGGGGTGTCCCAATTCATAGGGGTAGGGGAAGAGGTACAAATAAGAATTGGGACGGACCCCAAATCTACCTGTACTTCACTCTCACATTACAAATATTATTCTCTACTGTTTTACAGTATTTACTGCTGTTCATAAATAGTTTCTCTTGCTATTTTTATGTATGTATAAGGGTCATTTACATTTAAAAGGGTTGTAAATTTAGTTCAAGTAAATTTTAGCATGCGATAGTAAAACTTGATCAAATTAAACATAATTTTTCAACCACAAAATTGTGGCTAGTGAAAAGGCTGAGTGGCTAATAACTTTGGAAAATCACTAGCCACAGTGGCTGGTGAGCAAAAAAGTTAATGTCAAGTCCTGCATATCAACTACTGAAACCACACACCCCTGTCACCAATAATGCTTTATTTGGGCTATTAAACTCTTACATTCCGCCGGTATTTGTTAGTACGTCTGTTACTCAGTCTGGCAACTACTCTGGTAACTACAACTGGCACAATTGGGGCTCTTTAAACGCAGGGCAAGATCATTAAACTGGATGTTAACTGGGGTTTTTTGTTTGTTTTTTTTCTGCAAAAAGTAGAGGACGTGATTACAGTTTATTTAAATTGACTGTAAATAAATGTTAAAGGAACTGAGTCCATTCACATGTGCACTAGTATCCTGGTTATGATTGTGTTTTTGAAATATCCCTCTATGTGACTGTCCATGTACAAACGTAAACATCATAGAAATCGGGGATGTGCCCCGTGGGCAGCACGGTGGTGCAGTGGTTAGCACTGTTGCCTTACAGCTAGAAGGTTCCTGGTTCGAATCCCCAGGCTGGCAGGGGTTGGAACCTTTCTGTATGGAGTTTGCATGTTCTCCCTGTGCTGTGTGGGTTTACTCCGGGGGCTCCGGTTTCCTCCCACAATCCAAAGACATGCATGTTAGGTTAATTGGTTGTTCTAAATTGTCCCTAGATATCTGTTTCCTATAGGCCCTTAGAATAGAGGGTTAGTACTAGTGAAAGCGCTTTGAGTGGTCTTTGTGACTAGAAAAGCGCTATATAAGTGCAGGTTAGTTAGGTTAGTTATGAAAAATCAGAATATACTCGCCGAAGTATTTCAGCTAAACCAGGATATTAATGCATATAAAAACAAATGCATACACCTTATCCTGGTCAGGGTTATGAATAGTCAGGTTTCTCTGGTGCCTTGTAAACATCATGCCGGAATATGGTCATAAAAAGGATAAGGCTCATGTAAACAAATTCAATATTTCCCCTTTTCAAAGACTATAGTTTTTTAACTGTAAAATCATTTTTACAGTAGGAATCATGGTTATATATCTTTTGTACATGTTGCACATGCATCCTCATTGTGCTATAGTCTTCCGCATGCAGATTTTCGCCCCTCTTTAATACCTCCTCAGTGCCCACAGACTGTTGAAGCATTATTGCTGTAAATATCTATAACCATGTTTTACCACGCTCTTACTTAAACCTGACAATATTAACGTTTCACTGGATGTAACACGGCAACAAACCTTTTTGCTTCACACTGGTGTAATAAACCTGGCTCATTAACAGACCGTGGAGCAGGTGAAGCTGACGACTGCTGCGGTTCTATCTTTAGTTTTGTTCTCAGGTCTGTTCTGTCCTGTGGTTTCAGGCAGGAAGAGAGTCAAAAAGAAAAAGGCAGTTCAGAGTGCAGGCGACTCTCCAAGCTCAAGTGTTCTTCCAAGTGTGTGTGTGTGTGTGTGTGTACGTGTGTGTGCTCCCCCCACTGAGTCTGTGTGAGTGGGATGAGACTAAGGCAGGAAGAATAGAGCAGAGGGGAGTGTGAGTGGAGGGGGGGTACATGCATGGGGGAGACCATAAACCAACACTGTAGCCTCTGATGGCTGCCTGCAAACCCTGGAGTGGACTCAGATAGATAGATAGATCAGAATCAGAATCAGATTTATTGCCATTGTTCATGTAGTACACAAACTAGGAATTTGTCTCGGTGCCATGCTGCAACATTAAAAACATGATGAGATAAAGAGATAAACTAAAAAACTAAAAGACTAAAAACATGCAATAAGTGTAGAATAATAAGTAATAATAATAATAATAATAATAATAATAATAATGAGTAATACTAGTCAAGGCAGATTTAAATAAATTAGCAAGTAGCAGATAATATGGGGTACCACAGTGCAGTTGATAATGCAACAGAAAAACAGTGATGAACGACATGAGCTGCTGTACATAGTGCACGAGAGTCAAGAAGTCACTTAATGTTCAGCAGTCTGATGGCAGAGGGGAAAAAGCTGTTCATGTGCCGGGAGGTTTTAGTCTGAATGGACCGAAGTCTTCTACCTGAGGGGAGGGGGGCAAACAGTACGTGACCAGGGTGTGAAGGATCGGCTATGATCCGGCCAGCACGCCTCCGGGTCCTGGAGATGTACAGGTCCTGGAGAGATGGGAGCTTGCAGCCGATCACCTTCTCAGCAGCGCGCACGACGCGCTGCAGCCTTAGTCTGTCCCTGGCAGTGGCTCCTGCGTACCACACGGTTATGGAGGAGGTGAGGATGGACTCGATGATGGCCGTGTAGAACTGCACTAACATCTTGGTGGGTAGCTTGAGCTTCCTCAGCTGCCGCAGAAAGAACATCCTCTGCTGGGCCTTTTTGATGAGGGAGCTGATGGTAGATAGATAGATAGATGCAGACTTCATCATCAGGCAAAGGAAGATGACTGCCTTGGACCATAAGATCGCAAGGATCCCATAAAGCTATGATTAAGAAAGCTTTATTTATTAACATCTTGTCCTTGAATTCTTAGAAACTCAGATTTTTTTCAATAAGGCCTTAAATCTGTCTTTCAGAGGTCTTGAAGATGCACTCCAGTAGCTATAAATCCCCTATTAAAACAAATCTGCATTGACTAAAATGGTATCTTATGCTCCCTTTTCTATTAAAAGAAAACATTCATTGTCTTACAGTTTTGTGTCAAAATCTTTTCACTTTTCCTCCCCCTTCAAATGCCAGGATCTGTGATTATAGGCCCACCCACATCCCACAAGGCTAATAGCGGCTAGCACTACATTATCAGAATAAATCCTGTGATAAAAAGACTCACCGGTTGAAGGACATGCCCAGTTGTATGCACAGTGGCCCAGGATTATCACTGAAACTGCATCAGTCCTTCAAAACAGTTTAATAGTAAAACCCACCTTAATTTGGGTCAAGTTTTCAAAGTAGCTGGTTACAAATGCTAACTGACCTGGAGGATAACGTCAGTTAGGCCAGAGTCCTGATTGGCCCAGCACTACCGACGTGTCAGCTTCATGCATAGTTTTGTCACGCTCTGTCTCAACCCGTCTTTTTTCAGGGGGTGGGGCTTAAGTGACAATCAAAAAAGTGAAAATCAAAACAGAGACAATCGACATTTCAATGATTTTGCTCTTGATATGTCTTGTAAGTCATAAAAAACATGTTACAGACAAGAATTTTTTTAAATTTTTGGCAGAGTGTATACCACAATTTTGATGGTAATTGCTACAGTTATCTCACCAAAAATAGAACAAACAACATGCTTTGCAGCCCCTCAAAAACATGCCATTTATACAAACAACGAAAAAATGTACCACAGATACTACTACAGCCTTCACTCGCTGTGCATGTGCGAAAACAATGCACCATTGCCACTGTGCATGAGCGAAACAGCCTGTTTTAACAAGACTCAACACTCATTCGGTTGGTGGGAGAGGGATGGCTGGACGGTGATACACCAGTGCTTTCACCCAACATCCACCAACAGCCCAATGCTGAACCGTTTATCAGTCTAGATGGTACCTCACATTTCACCTGTGCCCTATAGTCCTGCGTTGTACAGCCAGTACGATCCATGTATCTATAAGGGTCATCGTCTGTTCATCTGCGATGTTTATGAAGTTATCTAGGCAGTTTTGCTTTCCCTGGGTAATTTCTTTTTATGCTTTGTGTGTTTCGGTCATCTACTGTGTCATGCTGATGTTACACTGTAATTTCCCGGTTTGGGATCAATAAAGTACATCTATCTATCATCACTTTTGCGTTTGATAACAGATTGCATATTTTAACATGAGTCCATTTTTCATTCACTCCACAGACAGTGGTAAGCTACCGCTGTAGCCACAGCTGCCCTACCACCACCAAACATTCATACACCAGTGTCACCAACACTGGGGACAAGGTGGGTAACGTGTCTTGACCAAGGACACAAAGGCAGGAAGGCTGGGAAGAGCGGGATTTGAACCACCAACGCTCTGTTTATTGGTTGACCTGCTCTATCTTCTGAGCCACTACGGGTCCTTTTTATTTTACGTTTAGGTGCTTACATGGTTCAGGTGAAGTTCAGGCATCACCTCCTCTAATAGTTAAAGTTAGAGAAAGCAACAGAGAAATGTTTCTCAACAGTGCAAACACTGCACATCCAGTGTACGTGAATAAAGTTTTTCTCACATGTCATACGTTTTATCAGAGAAGCTGTGCTATTTGTGTGTTTTGAGTGAGACTGAGCGGAATCTTTACATTCAGTTTTGGGAATTTGTAGTTAATGTTTTTGTCTTTTAACATCAGTGAAATTTCTCCAAAATTTGTTGTTGTTTTAGGCTTCTAAGCAGTTATGCTGTGGGAAACCTATTGGTTTTTTTTTTTCCAACTCTTCTTCTTCCTCTTCTTGGTTTTCTCCACTAAAAGTGCAGCTGGGAGCAAAAATGGTAATATGTGGAAACGACATTTTACAGTCTGATCAAAAACTCTCCCCACTACTCAGAGACAAAAAAAAAAATTAAGGCACTGCGTATATAGGTGGCGCTATAATTAACAGTTTTATGTTTTTGCAAATATCTTGAGAACAGCTGGGCCTAGACTAAAAATTCTTTCATCATTCTATTCATTGAAACCTCCCGCAACTTTTTGTCAATGGTGGAAAACTCTGAAAATGAAGTTTTCTGCACCATATTTTCAAAAATGTGCAAGTGAACTCAAAATGAACTCCTAGGTCATTCATCTAAATTGCTTGAAATTAAGCAGGAACATTGATAATACAAAGTTGTTAAAATTATCCACCCATCAATCCATCCATCCATCCATCTTCTACCACTTTTCCAGAGGTCTGGGTCGCAGAGGCAGCAGTTCAAGCAGAGAAGCCCAGACTTCCCTCTCCCCAGCCACCTGCTCCAGCTCTTCAGAGAGGATACCAAGGCGTTCCCAGACCAGATGGGAGACATAGTCTCTTCACCGAGTCCTGGGTCTGCCCCGGGGTCTCCTCCCAGTGGGACATGCCCGAAACACCTCAAGTGGGAGGCGTCCAGGAGGCATCCTAATCAGATGCTCATACCACCTCAACTGACTCCTTTCAATGTGGAGGAGCAACGGTTCTACTCTGAGCCTCTCCCAGATGACTGAGCTCCTCACCCTATCTCTGAGGGTGAGTCCAGCAATCCTACGGAGAAAGCTCATTTCAGCCGCTTGTATCCGCGATCTTGTTCTTTCGGTCATTACCCAAAGCTCATGACCATAGATGACAGTTGGAACGTAGATTGACTGGTAAATCGACAGCTTTGCCTTACAACTCAACTCCCGCTTCACCACAACAGACCTGTACAACGTCCGCATCACTGCAGATGCTGCTCTGATCCGTCTGTCAATCTCTCACTCGTGAATAAGACCCCAAGATACTTAAACTCCTCCACTTGGGGCAGGAGCCTGTCCCCAACCTGGAGAGGACAATCCACCTTTTTCCGACTGAGGACCATGGACTCAGACTTGGAGGTGCTGATTCTCATCCCGGCCGCTTCACACTCAGCGGCAAACTGTCCCAGCAAGAACTGTAGGTCATTGCTGGATGAAGCCAACAGGACAACATCATCTGCAAACAACAGAGATGAGATCCTGTGGTCAACAAGCATGACACCCTCCATTCCCTGGCTCCGCCTAGAAATCCTGTCCATAAAAGTTATGAACAGGATCGGTGACGAAGGGCAGCCCTGGCGGAGTCCAACTCTCACTGGGAATGAGTCCGACCGAGTGTTGGCAATACGAACCAAACTCTCACAATGGTTGTAAAATTATACAAAGATGTTAATCTGTTTTGATTTTCCAGGCCAATCAAGTTATACAGTTTCTCTTTGGTGTGTAGTTTTGGGTTTAACTCCAGATGTACTGATTCAAATCTGATGAAACTTCAGACTCACAATCACAACAGTATTCTTCAGCTAACCACCACATTTCATGCAATTCTGTTCATGTTCATAAAATCCTGTTTATGTCTGTCAGCCAAACATTTTTTTTTTTGAATGTGTGTTGCTATGTCCATAACCAGTACTCCAATAACAAGGCCGGAGATGCAATAGAACATGACTTTACTGAGTGACTCACAGTGACACAAGGTGCTCCCGTATAGGCAGAGGCCAAGGCCAAAAGAGACTGTGCCTCTTCCGCATCAGCCCTTTATACCTAGGGTGGCGGCGGAACCGGAAAGGTGGAGCCGCCACTCACATCACACAATAATACATCTTATTATTACATTACACCCCCCCCTTTAAAAAAAAATCCAAAACGCATGCACACCAATTAGACCCTCTCAAATTTAGTACCCGAGTCACACTCTAATGATAAACAAATAAAGTAGGCCTATCCATGCACCCAAACAACTAAAACTAGAGGGAGACAGGTGGACTACTGTCCCACCTCCACACGGCTAGACGGATTATTCTGCTGTCTTTGATAATATAGAGTCCATGAAATAAAATATTGCCATGTTACTATTAAAACTTAAAATAACCCCAAAAACATATATACACATAGGTAAAACCTTAGTCTAACAAACAACCAGTAAACATGCACATTCATGCCCTGCTACCAACATTCCCAATAAAACCACCCCAACCTGGGCAAACCCCACAGTAATATAAACCTCAGACATGGTAACGCAAACATTACTTGTTTGTTTTTTTTTTTAACACTTGATGTAACAATTCTGCACAAGAAACATATCAACTACGTAACCCGGGCAGTTCACATTTAACCCAGCCCATCGCCCCTTGCTACTGTACAGTCTCAATGGAGAGGCCACCCCCCCAGAGACCCGTCTGGTGGGTCCCATCCAGAGCGTCTCCGTCTCTTCGCCCCTGGAGATGAGCCCCGTCGGAGCCCCAACACCTCCTTCTCCTCGTTGGCGCGTCGCAGTTCGTTGGGATGTCTCCATGAGTCATCCGACAGCCGAAGATACCCGTCCCCCTGAACAGCTACTACCTTCAGCCACCCCTGGTCCTCCCGTCATTACCGTTTTCCATGGACCCTTCTCAGCCAAGCCTCCTTTCTGGGTTGAACCACATCACCAACTCCCAAAGGAGCTCAACTCGGCTTCCAATATTCATGATGTCTCAACCGGGCCTCCTCACTGGGTCGGGCCACACCGGTGACCCTCCACGAAGCCTGACTCGGCCTCCAGTGTTTCTGTGTGGCACGTCTGTTCCTCGTGCCAGCCGGTCCTGCCCCGCTCGTTTTCATTTACAATGCCGGCAAAGCTGTTGTGGCTCCATGCTTCTCTGTACCTCCTGGCTCCACCCACCATCACAGGCGTTCCACCGTGCTGCCCAGTTCCCTCACCTAGGGTAACTTGGGCCCTGGCACCAGAACCCTCCCGCGATGGCCTTGGGTGGTATTGCTCCTGTCCATCTCCCAGAATACGAGGCCATGTACCGTCCCAAACTGCATCGTCCACCACTTGCGGAACTGGCCGGTCCCATAAACCACAGCGCGACCACTCCTCTCCGCCGCCACTGGTAATTGAGAAGCCCAGACCATAAAAAAGATCGCAGCCCATCACATTCGACCCACTTGCGGTCACCATGAACTGCAGGCTGGACACCACCGCTGACTTGTGCCTCGCCGTCAGCTCCAGCGAAACCACGATGGACAGCCTATTACCGCCATACCCACACAATGGTGTTGACAGACCTCTCCCACGATGGTAGGGGAAAAAACTCCTCACAGTAGGCCAGTTCAACACGGACCTCACCGTGCCCATGTCCACCAATAATGGCACTTCCTCGCCGTCCAACCTAACAGTTAAATACATACGGCCTTCTGTGCTCAGGGAGACAGTGTGGATAACCATAGGAGTTGTGGCGAGGGAATTCACTTCACGTCGCCATTCACTTCGCTCAAGATTTTTACAGACCCTGGCGAAATGATGTAGGAGTCTGCACTTGCCATAGCGTTTGCCTTTTGCCGGACACTCTCTTGCCTTGTACTGGGGCTTGGTAGACCCGCAGCCAAAACATTTTGGCGGCCCTGGGACAGACCTTATTTTGATAGCCGTAGCGTATTCTTCTTTGTCTTCCACGCTGTCATTGCTATCCAAGCCTACAGCCTGCGCCGCTGATTGTGAGTCAGGTTGCCTCAACGTTGTTCTCTCACCGAGGTCCCGTGACAGTTTATCTGCTGCTTGAACTGTTGGGCTGTCTCCACAGCCTTCACCAGCATCAGTTCACCGAAATGTGTGAGGAGTCTTGACTGTGCCACTGCACACAGCGTGTGCTCCACCAACTGATTGCGGACCATTTCCTCTTCTAAGGTCCCAAACTGGAAATTCCCAGCCGGCTGGTGCAGGTCTGCAACATACCGCTGCATCAATTCTCCAATCCGCTGTCAGCGCTGTCGGAACTGAATCCTCCGGACGATGACGTTCTCAGGAGCGCGAAAGTAGCGCGCCATTAGCCCAACCACGTCCTCAAAACTGTCGCTCTCACCCAATGTGCTGAGAATACGTTGTCCCTCCATGCCAAGATTAAGATAAGATAAGATAAGATAAGCCTTTATTAGTCCCACAACGGGGAAATTCCAGGATTGCAACAGCACAGGGATAGCAACACTCACCCGTGCACGCAATTTCTCTAGTTCACTGAGGTTCAATGCCACCAGATAATTCTCAAATGCAGCAAACCACCTCTCCCATGGTACCGGTGGCTCGCCGGGAAGCTCCAGAAATGGCTGAATGCCTGAAATTCTTTTAACCATGTCTTTTTCCTCATCACCAAATGTTATGTCCATAACCAGTACTCCAATAACAAGGCCGGAGGTGCAATAGAACGTGACTTTATTAAGTGACTCACAGTGACACAAGGTGATCCCGTATAGGCAGAGGCCAAGGCCAAAAGAGACCGTGTCTCTTCTGCATCAGCCCTTTATACCCAGGGTGGCAGCAGAACCAGAATGGTGGAGCCACCACCCACATCACACAATAATACGTCTTATTATTACATTACATGTGTCCTAAAGTGGTAGTGTGGTGTAGGAGTTAAGATACTTCTCTATCATGCAGGAGCCCTGAGTTCAAATACTTTTGGCCCTCTTCTGTGCATTTGAAAACATTATATAGTGCACATTAAGTTTTAAATGCTGTACTACTGGTGCTGGGAATCCTTTCAATTGAACATTGATCATTTGAGAAAGACTGACAGCCAAAGCAGCAGTGTGGTGTTGTGGTTAAGGGGAGTGCTTGGAAAGCAGGAGGTCTCGGGTTTGAATCTGGCCATAGTGGTCGTGTTCTTCTAAACAACAGCTGAAGTACAGCATGGCTCTCCTGTACATTTTAATGCAGCAATATGTTAGCTTTTCACCTCAAGATAATGTTTGCAAATTATTTTGATGGTACACCAAAATTTGACTGAGTGATGTCATGTGCGCCTCTACGAGGCGCAGAGAGAGACAAGCCCAAACGCTGAATTGTGCCGTGCGTTTATTCAACTGAAAGAGCAAACAGTTCAAAATGTGCCAAATACAAAAGCCAAACAAGGAAAAACCTCCACGCAGTGCCTCAGAGCATGGAAAGTTCTGGAGGGAAAATCAGCACTGCAAGGAAACAAGCAGGAGAACACTGGAGAAAATGCACGTGTAGTGCCTCGAAGCGGAGAAGAGCTCTGGAGGGGAATACAGCACAACAGCGGATTAAACAGGAGGACGAGAGGCTGACATATAACGTCGCGGCGAGGAGCAAGTGAACAGATTGAACTTAAATAGTATGTGACGTGATAACATGAGTGATAACAGGTGTGGGCTGACCTGAGCAGAAGAAGTGGACAATAATTAGAACCAGCTGATAGTAATAATGAGGGGTGAGGGAGGAGTGGCTGACAGTTTGACAGGTGCCCACACAAAACCCGGAAGTGCAACCTGACAGCTATCAGCCTGCAGAGTAGATGTAAACAAAACCAAATGCAGACTATGAAATAATTATAAATGCAGCAAAACAAGACCAGCACAAACTGAAACATAAACAGGCAAATAGAAAACAGTTACTGTGGTTTATATTAATCATATATCCCATACCTACATATGTATAAGCATATTAGAATGTTTAGTGATTACATATGTGCAATGACCTCACGCCTCAGAACAGGACAAGAGGTCTCAACCGCCAGCGAAGATCAAAGAGCATACGGAGTCGCAGCGGTGGAGACCAGATCGATCTCCCTGACTTCCCAGGGTCAGGTGGAGGAGACAGAGGACAATGGAGGAGATCGATCGCCCTGACCTCCCTGGGTCAGGTGGAGGAGACGGAAGACAAAGGAGGGGGGATTAAGTTAATGCGGGATGTCAGCTTTGATATGCAATGTCTTTTGTTGTGTGTAAGTATAAGTATGAAGGTCTGAATGTGTTCGACCTCTTATTCTGCTTCTGCACTGAGATGAGACTTGTTAGAGGAGCGAAGCTGATATTAAACTTTGGTTTATAAATCACATCGCCTCGTTATTCCAAGCTCTTCTACACTGCTGACTCTGACGCGAGGATGGAACAGAGACGTTCTCCCGCGATTGACTCATCAGAGGCGACCCAGGCAAGCGCCGGCGCCCATGCAGACAGGGGAACAGATGGACACACCGGGAGACAGTTCCTGATCGACACCGGAGCTCAGCTGAGTTTTATCACCCCTTCCCACGCAGACCGGGCCATGGGTCCCCGGGGAAATGGAGCGATGGCAGCCAACGGCTCGATCATCGACACCTTCGGTGAAAGGAACCTGCCTCTTTGCATCCATGGCCGCAACTATAGATGGACATTTATTGTAGCGGCGGTGAGCTTTAACTTGTTGGGCGCTGATTTTTTGTGTGCACATGGGTTGTTAGTTGATCTAGCAAACGCTAGACGCAGACGCTGGTTAATGCACTATCATTTTCTTCTATCCCCTGCTCAGCTCGAGTTTCTCCACCACCCGTGCAGGCCAACGTCACAACAGCAGGAGGTAAGTTTGACCAACTCCTCACCCAATTTCCAGCACTCACAGTTCCAAAATTTTCAGCCACAGTAGCGAAACACGGGGTTGAACACTTCATTCCCACAACGGGCCCACCCGTGTTCGCCAAAGCTCGGCGCTTAGACGCAACCAAGCTCGCCATAGCACGGGACGAGTTTGCCACCCTTGAAAAATTAGGCATTATTAGACGCTCGAAAAGCCCCTGGGCATCGCCACTCCACATGGTCCCGAAAACCGACGGTTCTTGGAGACCGTGCGGTGATTACCGCAGATTAAACAATGCGACAGCGCATGACCGCTACCCAATTCCTCACATCCAAGATTTCTCACTACATCTGGCGGGTGCGCGCATTTTTTCTAAAATAGACCTGGTCTGCGGCTATCACCAAGTCCCCGTTCGAGCGGAAGACATTCCTAAAACGGCTGTAATAACCCCTTTCGGTCTTTTTGAATTTTTGCGGATGCCGTTTGGCCTCAAAGGCGCTGCTCAAACCTTTCAGCGCATGATCGACGCGGTATTACGCGACCTCCCCTTCGTGTTCGTCTACCTCGACGATATGCTGGTAGCCAGCCCTTCAGAGGAAGAACACGAACAACACCTCACTACAGTTTTTCAGAGACTAGAAGAGCACGGGTTAATAATCAACCCAGCCAAATGCAAATTCGGCGTGTCACAAATTGATTTTTTGGGGCACAGAGTTTCACCGAAGGGGGCAGTCCCGTTGCCAGACAAAGTCCACGTGGTAAAAAATTTTCCACAACCACAAACGGTCAAATCGCTGCAAGAATTTTTGGGAATGGTGAATTTTTACAACCATTTCCTCCCCCGCGCAGCTCAACTCATGCAGCCCCTGTATGCCGCGCTCAGAAAACAAAAGCCTTCCAACGCGGTTGAATGGACCCCGGAGCGCGAACGCGCCTTCGCGGAAGTAAAAAGTGCTCTAGCGAACGCCACATTGTTGGTTCACCCCGATCCCTCGGCCCGCATAGCGCTAACCACAGACGCTTCAGACTTGGCCATAGGGGCAGTTGTGGAACAACACGTTGGCCGGACCTGGCAACCTTTAGCATTTTTTAGCAAATCGTTAAACCAAACTGAGCGTAAATACAGCACTTTTGACAGGGAGCTGCTAGCGCTTCATTTATCCATCCGCCACTTCCAGTTCTGGTTAGAAGGGTGGCGTTTCACGGCTTTTGTAGACCACAAACCGCTCACCTTTGCGATGGCTAAAATTTCAGAACCATGGTCAGGCAGGCAACAAAGACAGCTAGCTGCAATTTCAGAGTTCACCACAGACATTCGACATGTGGCAGGCAAACTTAACGTGGTAGCAGACTGCCTCTTTCGCGCTGTGACATCGCCAGAGCACGAGGAGACAGATTATACTACCTCAGCCGCAGAACTCTTCGCCAACGCGGACACGTACGCGGCCCCAATTCACGTAGGGATAGATTACGCAGCCATGGCAGAGGAGCAAAGCGGTGACACGGACGTGCGCGCGCTCCTGTCTGGACCAACAGGGTTAAGACTGGAGGAAAGGGGTTTACGTGATGGTGTACCCCCCCTAATCTGCGACATCTCAACCGGCCGACCTCGCCCGGTAGTCCCAGCTGCATGGCGCCGCCGTATTTTCGACTCAATTCACTCCCTCGCGCACCGAGGTGTGCGCGCCTCGGTTAAAATGGTCGCCGAAAAGTTTGTTTGGCCGGGCCTGCGCAAAAATGTAAAGGAATGGGCAAAAACTTGCATGTCTTGTCAGCGCACCAAAATACACAAACACACAAAAGCCCCTCTAGAGCCTTTTCGAATCCCAGCTAGAAGGTTTGCCCACGTTCATGTCGACCTCGTGGGACCACTACCTTCGTCTCAGGGTTTCACACACCTGGTAACAATGATAGACCGTACTACGCGCTGGCCTGAGGCGGTCCCTCTGGCGTCAACCACAGCGGCGGAAGTCGCACGCGTTTTTTTGACAAACTGGGTGGCACGTTTCGGCGTCCCATCGGACATCACGTCCGATAGGGGGCCTCAATTTGTCTCAGAGCTCTGGTCAGCCATGGCCAGCAGCTTAGGGGCGACAATTCACCGCACCACCGCTTATCACCCTCAGGCTAATGGGTTATGCGAGTGTTTTCACAGATCTTTAAAGGCTGCCCTCAGGGCCTCGCTAACGGATACAAATTGGGTAAATAAACTTCCCTGGGTTTTATTGGGGTTGCGTGCTGCACTTAAAGAGGATCTAGACGCCTCCCCAGCAGAGTTAGTGTTTGCACAACCTCTCAGACTCCCAGGTGAGTTTTTACCAGAGAACCCAGAGCCTGGGCATCTTCCAACCCTGAGGCCGTTAGACAGTAACGGACCAGACACTCTCCCCGGAGCGGCACATCACTCTTTCCCACAGGTTTTTGTCCCCCAAGCTTTAAAAAACGCCGAGTTTGTTTTTGTTAGGCATGAAGCTTTAAAGTCAACCCTCCGTCCACCATACGACGGACCATTCAGAGTGCTGGAACCTGGTGATAAGCATTTTGTGCTTGATTTAGGGGACAGAAAAGAAACAGTCAGCATTGACAGACTTAAACCTGCTTTCTTGTTGAGAGACGAACCTGCACGGGTGGCGAGGGCACCTCGGCGGGGTAGACCCCCCAAGAAAAAAGACTCAACCCCCCTGCAGGGAACAAATAACCACTCTCCTCCCCAAGCTGCAGATTCCTTACAGGAAGGTCCCGCCAGGATGCCAAAGCGGACCTACAGCAGATTCGGGAGAAGATTAAAACCCAGACGGCACAGAGACTGATGCAAATTAACCAAGAGTTGTTAACTATTTTATCAGATTGTGCCGTGACAGTTTTAAGGCTGATTTGTGATATTACTACACTGTTATGGTTACCACTGAATTCTCTATAGGAGCATGACCGCTGGAAAGATTCTTCCTTGTTTTCCCTGTCAAGAGGTTTAACAGTATAGTATGTCATAGAAATTATTTTAAACTGTAAACTTACTTTGATTGTCCTTTTCTTAGTCGTTTGGGGGTGGGCTGTGGTTTATATTAATCATATATCCCATACCTACATATGTATAAGCATATTAGAATGTTTAGTGATTACATATGTGCAATGACCTCACGCCTCAGAGCAGGACAAGAGGTCTCGACCGCCAGCGAAGATCAAAGAGCATACGGAGTCGCAGCGGTGGAGACCAGATCGATCTCCCTGACTTCCCAGGGTCAGGTGGAGGAGACAGAGGACAATGGAGGAGATCGATCGCCCTGACCTCCCTGAGTCAGGTGGAGGAGACGGAAGACAAAGGAGGGGGGATTAAGTTAATGCGGGATGTCAGCTTTGATATGCAATGTCTTTTGTTGTGTGTAAGTATAAGTATGAAGGTCTGAATGTGTTCGACCTCTTATTCTGCTTCTGCACTGAGATGAGACTTGTTAGAGGAGCGAAGCTGATATTAAACTTTGGTTTATAAATCACATCGCCTCGTTATTCCAAGCTCTTCTACAGTTACAAGTCAAGAAAAGGTACAAAAATACAGCAGATGGATAAATATGAATATAACAAAAGAGTCACGAGACTTGGCAGAACATCGGACCCAGCTCATGACAAGTGAGTGTCACTTCATCCATAGCCTGAGTCCGTCCACATTGACTTCAACAGCTTTTTTGTTTGTGTCATTACTGAGCAAAGAGTATGTGGCCTCGGTCGCAGCAGCGAATCACAGGGCACGACTTTAGACACCAACAACAAAAAGCCCCATGGTTGGCTGTTGGGACTGGGGTCATGGCTCTCGTGGTTATGGCCTTTTCGGTGTTCCTACATGGAACAAGAAAGTTACATAGTGCTGCTTTAAAAAGTAATGTGTAGCAGACCTTAGGCTTTAAATGCTGCTGTTAAGCAATACGAGACTTTGAAGTCCACACCTGCTTGGAAACCAATGATGGCTGCTTGCGGCGATATTTGACTTTATTTTTCTGTGGATCATAATTACTGCCAGTGAAACAGAAGGTAGGTACTTTACACTGGGTTTGTTTTACTGACATTTGAGCAGAGGCAGTAAAGTAGCCTGAATTTTTACTCAAGTATAAGAGTGGACACACAAAAGTTACTTATGAAATGTATTTGAGTAGTAACAGCAGTCACCCATTTGTAGAGTTTTTTTCTCCTAAATTTGCACATTTTTGGACCTTGTTCTCATTAATTTAATCCCATATCATTCCAGCCAATTTCCCTAAATTTAGCATAAGCAATGAAAATCAAATTCTTTCTTGAGTGAATGGCAACAGAAAATATAATATCCCTGGTGGAACATTGGAATTTTAAGAGCTTAAACTTGCAACTTTTTCTCAAAAATTTGCAATTTTTTTCTTTAAATTTTTTCCCTTTTTTCTCAAATATTTGCCTCTTTTTCCTAGAAATTTGCAACCTTTCTCTCAAAATTTAGCAACTTTTTTCCTGTAAATGTACAACTTTTTTCCCCTCAGTTAGCAATTTTTTTGTAAATTTGCAATCTTTGCAATTACTAAAAAAAAGTCCTACATTTACAACCAAATTTATCAAATCTATGAGAAAAAACACTGCTAATTTATGAAAATAAAATAACATACTAGGATTAAGTCATAAATTTATGAGGAAAAAAATCATGAATTTGTGAGAAAAAAGTAGTACATTTATTTTAATACAGGCACAAATTTAGGAGAGAAAACACATAAATTTATTCAAAAAGTGGTAAATTTCTATGAAAAATGCCACAGAATTATGAACAAATGCTAACAAACTTATGAGAATGAATTCTCAATTGTAGCCTACAATAAAAGTTCATCAGTGTACTAGAAAAAAATTTATGAGGAAAACAGTGTAATTTTATGACTAAAGTGGCAAATACTGGTTTTAAAAAAAGTGGTAAGTTTAAAAGAAAAATGACTATTTTGACAGAAAAAACTCAAATGGGTGAAGACAAATAATTTACAATTCAAGTATTCTTCTTCTTCTTCTTTGTTTATGTCATATAATGTGAACACTTATATGTGGTGGTGTGTCTTTAAGGACTGTGGTGACATCACGGGTCCGATGAACTTCACCAGGAGTGAATATAGAAAATGGCGATGTGCAAATGTTACTGCCTGTTAGTGTTTCCCATAACTTGTGTTAATAGAGAACTTTGTTGAAAACCACTATTCGTGTGGACCTCAGTTCTTTACATGGTGTCAGAAGTGCTTGATGGACGCTTTGCTTCAGAAAGATGGCCAAGATTAATCCCCCGGAAAGTTTTTCTTTCGATTGTCCAAATGAATGGGCAGACTGGAAACAACGCTTTCTGCGTTTTCGGATGGCTACAAAACTGAGTAAAGAGGACGGCAAAGTTCAGGTCAGTTCACTGATTTACGCCATGGGCCCTGAAGCTGAAAACATCTTCAAATCATTCACCTTTACAGAGGAAACGGACCAAAAGAAGTTTGACGTCGTATTAGGGAAATACGACGAGTACTTCTGTCCTAAACGGAACGTGATCCACGAGCGCGCTTGTTTTCGCCAGAGGATGCAGCGGCCTGGTGAGAAAGCGGAAATGTTAATCAGAGCCCTTTATGAGATGTCAGAACACTGTGACTTTGGTGTAAACAGAAACGAACATATCCGTGACCAAATTGTTGTGGGCATCCTCGATAAAGAACTGTCACGTAGATTGCAGCTAATGGCTGATCTAACACTTGCCCAAACTATTCAAACAGTTCGCCAGTCCGAGGAGGTTGCCCTCCAGGTTCACCAGCAGGGGGAAGCACACGCTACGGTGCAGGAGATCCAGGGAAAAGCAGCAGGCAGAGGAAGGTCAAAATGGAGACCTAAGAGGAAAGAAAGTGGAGAGCAAAGAGACTCATGGTGTGGAAGATGTGGAAAATTAAAACACAGAGATCCTGAAAAGTGCCCAGCCATGAAGTCAACATGCAACAAGTGTAAAAAGGTGGGTCAATGGGAAAAGAAATGTCACAGTAAATCAGTCAGAGAAGTCACTGAAGGGACAGTTTCCCAGACACCATATTTTTTGGGCGCAGTCACAAAAACAGACAGAAACGATGACCCATGGACCATACAGTTTACAACTGGAACAACACCAGTCAATTTTAAAAGTGATACAGGTGCAGATGCAAACATTATGGGAGAAAAGACATTTAACAAACTAGTTCCTAAGAAGAAATTAAAGCCATCTAATGTCACACTGTGCAGCCCGGGTGGTCAGTTGGACTGTATAGGAAAATTTCAAGCTTTCACAGAATACAAGGAAAAACCATATACTTTTCCTGTGTATGTCATCAGTGGCAATAATGCAAACAATTTGCTGGGCAGAGATACAGCAATGTCAATGGGGCTAGTGAAGCGTGTCGAAGAAGTTCACAAAGAATTTGGTGAGCATGGAACACTTAAAACAGAACCAGTTAAAATCCTGTTAAAAGAGAACGCTCAGCCATACACAGTGCACACTGCCCGTCGTGTCCCTTTGCCACTTTTGCAGAAGGTTAAGGAGGAATTGCAGCGTATGGAGGAGAATAATGTGATTGAAGCTGTGATTGAGCCTACAGATTGGTGTGCACCAATGGTGCCAGTCCCAAGGAAAAATGGAAAAGTGCGGATCTGTGTTGATTTAAAGAGGTTAAATGAAGCTGTACGAAGAGAGAGGTATGTTCTTCCTACTGCAGAGGAAATCACTGCAAAACTTAGTGGAGCAACCACATTCACATCATTAGATGCTGCATCCGGGTTTTGGCAGATTCCTCTCCATCCAGAAAGCAGTAAATTGACAACCTTTATCACACCCTTTGGGAGATATGCCTTCAAACGTCTTCCATTTGGGATCACAAGCGCTCCTGAAATTTTTCAGCGCAAAATGACAGAAACCTTCAACGGCCTGGAAGGCGTGGCTATCTTTATGGATGACATACTGGTGTACGGGGACACTCCTGAACAGCATGACCAGCGTCTCAGCAAGGTACTGGAAAGGATTGAGTCAGCCGGACTTAAACTGAACAGAGAAAAATGTAAGTTTAGACAAAACAAGCTTCACTTCTTGGGCCAAGAAATCGACAAATCAGGCGTGAGACCCGACCCTGATAAAGTCAAGGCAATCCGCGAGCTCCCTCCACCACAGAACGTGCATGACCTCAAGCGTGTCCTGGGCATGTTTAACTATCTAGGGAAATATATCCCAAATCTGTCGACAGTGGGCCAGCCACTATATGAACTGCTGAAATCCAAGTCAGTGTGGATGTGGGACCATTCTCAGCAGGAGGCATTTCAGCGCATCAAAGACATTCTGTCTACTTCTCCAGTTCTGAAATTCTATGATGTGAACCAACCTACTGCCGTGTCAGCCGATGCCAGCAGCTATGGTATAGGTAGAGTACTGCTGCAACTGCATGATGGGAACTGGAAACCTGTGGCATACTGCTCACGTCGTCTGTCAGAGGCCGAGACTAGATATGCACAGATAGAGAAGGAGTGTTTGGCGAGTGTCTGGGCATGTGAGAGATTTGAGAAGTACCTCTGTGGTCTGGAAGACTTTAAGTTGGTCACAGATCACAAACCCTTGGTGCCACTCATGAACAAAAAGGACCTGGATAATGTGCCAATACGGTGCCAAAGGCTACTCATGAGACTTATGAGGTTCAAACCGATAGCCGAATATGCTCCGGGAAAGACCTTGGCAGTGGCTGATACACTCTCAAGGAGCCCACTGCAGTGCGTAGAAAACGAGACTGATACTCACTCTGATGTGGCGTGTTACATAGCAGCAGTCATTGATAACATGTCAGCTACTCAACATAAAATAGACACCATAAAGACCGCTACAGCAGCTGACTGTAACCTACAGTTGGTGTTGCAGTACATCAAGTCAGGATGGCCAGAATACATAGGCAATGAACCAGCAGCTATCAGAGCAGATCTCATATCAGCACATCTGTGTGGTGGCCTGGCATCTCATCTGAAATCAAAAGCAAAGTCCATTCCTGTCAGGTGTGTCGTGAGATGAGACCTGCTCAGCGAAAAGAGCCTCTCTTGTCAACCCCTCTACCTGATCGGCCCTGGAAGAGACTTGCTGTTGACCTGTGTGAGCATAACAAGCACACTTACCTTGTTGTGTCAGACTATTTCTCTCGGTTCCTCGAGATACTTCATCTGCCAGTAACCACTGCTTCTCAGGTGATCTTAAAGCTGAAGGCAGTGTTCACGAGGTTTGGTTGTCCAGATGTGGTTGTATCTGACAATGGGCCTCAATTCTCATGCCAAGAGTTTAAAAAGTTTGCAAGGGAGTTTGACTTTTTGCACATTACCTCAAGTCCACACAACCCTCAAGGGAACGGACATGCAGAGAGAGGAGTTCAAACAGCAAAAAGAATCTTAAAGCAGCAAGACCCTTTGCTCGCCCTCATGTGCTTTCGGTCAACGCCCAGCACCACCACAGGCGTGAGTCCTGCAGAGTTACTTATGGGTCGAAAGATCAAAACAACTCTTCCTACACTGGAAGTGAATCTTCAGCCCCGATGGCCTGATCTAGAAGTCGTCAGGAATAAGGATGCAATGGAGAAACAGAAACAAGCATTCTACTTTAATCAGCGCCATGGAGCTAAACCTCTACCTTCGTTAAAGCCAGGAGATTCAGTCCTCACAAAACTGAACCATCAGAAATCCTGGAAAACACCCACTGTTGTCACTGGAGAAAGCAGCACACCTCGCTCCTTTCTTATTGAAACACCCCAGGGAGCAACTTTGCGACGCAACCGCCGTCACTTGCAACATGCTCCTGAAACAGCCAGAGAGATACACTCTTCAGCTCCAAATGACCTGCAGCCAGGGATCGTCCTACAGCAGCCTGAAACTGCAGCTGCCGCTGACACTATTTTACCAGTATCCAGTGTCAAACCGCCAGACCCAAAGCATGGACTGTTGTTTACCCGGTCTGGTAGAATGAGCAAACCTGTGCAAAGACTAGATTTGTAAGAAAAAAAAAAAAAGAAAAAATCACGTGTTCACTGTGATAAGTGTGGCTATCTTGTTCAATAATTAAGCCATGGGCTGTGGGGAAGGGTGAAATGAAAATGAAAAATGGTTTGAATTGAAAAGTTGAAATTTATGAAAAGAGTTAATATTGGCATTATACTGATTTATTGAATGCAGTATCCCTTGAATGTTCAGTAATCTTCAGGAAATGTGTAGCTGTCCTGTTTTGTTCTGAAAAAAAAAAAAACTGAAAAAAGGGGGAGATGTCATATAATGTGAACACTTATATGTGGTGGTGTGTCTTTAAGGACTGTGGCGACGTCACGGGTCCGATGAACTTCACCGGGAGTGAATATAGAAAATGGCAATGTGCAAATGTTACTGCTTGTTAGTGTTTCCCATAACTTGTGTTAATAGAGAACTTTGTTGAAAACCACTATTCATGTGGACCTCAGTTCTTTACAGTTTAGATTTGATTGGCGGTTGGCAACCAGTCTGCAGGTGCATTCTTAGTGAACACTTTCCAGCTCTATTAATGTCATTTCTCAGTTATTAGGCTACTTATACATGAATAATGACTTTCAAAATACCCGTCACCGTCCTATCTTTGCTCAACATTTCAACACAATAACTGTGTCTGGATTGTGGATGTGTTAGACTCCACTCTGTAACATCACTTCTCCCAAGTTTGCCAGTGTGTAATTAGATCTCATAGAGAACAGGCAGCATTTATCATTATTTGCAGCAGGTGTTCTATAAAACAACAGTGAAATCTGAGCTGAACATTAAATATGCTCTGCTGATGTCAGTTTGCACTGCAGTTGTAAATTTTCTGTTCTCAGTCTCTACTTTTTTCTTTTTCTATAGAGAACTGTTTATCTTAGCATTCTATTTTGAGTTAAACAGCAAACATTTATTTATTTAATTAATTTATTTATTTAAAAAGGACAGTGCACATTAATGAACATCAGTAAAAAACAGATACAATGTGCAGAAGTTAGCATAAGCTAATTTTCATTCGGAGTCCCTTCATTTTCTTTGAATCCACATGGTGTTTGCAGCATTAATCCTGTTATACAAGATTTTAAAAAAAAGAACAACAGAACTCACAATTTCAAAATTTTGGCTTCCTAGTTTCTTGTCATGTTATCCTTGGTTTGTTTTCTTATATCTTGTATTATCTCTTCTGTGTACATTCAATGGGTCTTGTCATTTCTATATTTGGTATTATCTGTATTCATCCTTCAGGTTATTATTTGCCCTTATTTTAGTTCTCGCTTTATATTTGTATTTTTGTTGTAACCTTTTGTTCTGTGTTCTCTCTCTCTCTCTCTCTCTCTCTCTCTCTCTCTCTCTCTCTCTCCTCAGGGCTGCAGCTGTCAGGGGCAGCCTGACAGCTGCAGCCCCGGTTTGCTCTGATATGGGCGGTGCTCCTGTCAAGCTGTTAGTCCCGTCTCCTTTCCTCATGACTCACAACTGATTCTCATTGTGCAATCACTCTCTCTACCTATTTAAGCCTTGACCCTCTGTTTGTTAATTGCTGGGCCATTTGCTCAGCTGTTCTTCTCCTGAGATGGCGTTCCCGTCTCCATTATTCTCTTCAACCGTAAGTCCAGCTCTCATGGGATTCGTAGCTTTATTCCCCTTTTTTTGTATGTTCAGGCCAGCTGGGATTTCGTAGTTACTTATCTGTTCTGTTGTGAGTGTTTTTGTGTGCGTGTGTTTATTAAATATGCAAACTTACTGCTTGCATTTGGCGTCATCTGTTTGCCCCGTGAACGGGCAGTTCATGACAGAATGACCCAGCCAGATAGACGCCAGCAACAATGAAATTTGCTTTTCCCTTTTTTCTTTAAATTCCCTCCCGTGTATTTTTGTATTAGTCCAGGACTTTTTTGGAATGGCCGCCACCCTGGACTTCCGTGTTTTTGGACTGAGTGAGAAGGAGTGTGAGGCGGCAGGACAGATTGTGGGTTTTGTCTCAGAAGCTTGCGCTTCCCACACTCCGGAGGAAGCTCTGGGGCATTTGGACAGCGTGCCTTGGGTAGTCGAGGCATTTCCCAGCCTCTGGGGCTACCCGGGTCTCACAGTGCTCCTCACCACCATGCTGGAGTCCCAACACCAGCTCTGCGAGTGGGTGAGAAATGCCTCTCCTGTGATACCTGCACTGACAATGAAGCGTCCCCGGGTACGGAAGGCTCGCTGATCCCATCAGGAGCTGGTGTCCCCGCCCATCCACCAGACGACCCCCGTTGATCCCGGAAAGACATTGTCTGGTCCCGCTGCAGCTGCTACCATCGTGGCCTGGGAACACAGGCAAGTGTTTTTTCATTCTCCATCACATAGAAATGAAGTATCTTGCCTAGTTCCCGGTGGCAAGGCTCAGCAGTAGCTTCATTCTGCTGAGTCTTTATCACCAGCTGTTGGCACATTTCCTCACCTGCTTCTTATCTCTCTCTTGGGTGTCCGTTGGTCCTGGGAGGGAGCCACCAGATGACGGCGGGTTCCGTGGATCCCAGGGGCCTTAGTCCGGTCCTGCAACCACGCCTGGTGAAGGAGAAGAGCACCTCCGGTGTCCCGAAGCCAGCATCAATGAGTGAGCGGTCCCTGGTTTCAGTGACGCGGGACCCGACGCCATCAGTGAGGCGTTCCCTGGCTCCGCCTCTCAGGGCTAGGGACTTATCTGCACCAAAGTCTGCGCCGACGATCCAGCGCCATGCCAGATGACTTCCACTGCTCCAGGGGGAACATCATCTGATTCAGCAGCTGCCGACATCATTACTCCCCGGGAATTCAGTCAAGCACTTCTCCGTTCTCTTTCACTCACTACCGAACATTCTTACCTGATTCTCGGTGGTGAGGCTCAACTACAGCAGCCCACTGAGTCCTCACCATCAGCCGCTGTTATTTCTACCTCACCTGCTACCCCTGTGTCTCCTCCTATTTCTCCTGGGTGTTCACCGGTTCCGGGATGGAGCTGCCGGACAATGGAGGAGCCTGCGGCCCTGGAGGACCTGATTCCAGCTCCACAGCCACTATCCAGATGGTGGGAGAGCGCTACCTGTTACCTGAAGCCTGAGCCAACATCAGTGTGTCCCCTGGCTTCAGCTGCACGGGAGTTGGCTCCAGCGGTGAAGCGACCTCCGGCAGTTACGTCTGATGAGTTATCTGTGTCGGCTGTTTCACCCGGAGGCCCTGGGACTGCGTTTACCATCTCGCCTGCTGCCGAGGTCACCGTAGCAGGTTCATGGGAGTCCTGGATGGTGGTGGAGCTCAAGTCCAGGCAAGTTCTCTGTTCTGTTTCTTCTTCCACAGAATCAGAGAATTCTTATCTTGCTCAGGGTGGGGAGGATCAGTTGCAGATGTCCTCTGCTCCTGAGTCATTCTCACCGGGCTCCACTACTGCCTGTGATTCTTCTTCTGTGTTTTCTTTGTGTTTCCTTGCTAAGGTGACCATGCTGGAAGAGAACACCCAGGTGGAGGAACTTGAGACGCCCCTGCCTGGAACACTGGAGACCTGGATGGCGGTGAAGCTTGAGTTTACCATCTCGCCTGCTGCCGAGGTCACCGTAGCAGGTTCATGGGAGTCCTGGATGGCGGTGGAGCTCAAGTCCAGGCAAGTGCTCTGTTCTGTTTCTCCTTTCACAGATTCAGAGAAATCTTGCCTTGCTCATGGTGGGGAGGACCAGCTTCAGATGTCCTCTGCTCCTGAGTTCTCCTTACCGGGCTCCGCTGCTGCTGGTGATTCTTCTCCGGTTTCTTTTTCCTGTCCTTCTCCCAAGGTGACCAGGTCGAGAGAGGGCACACAGATGGAGAGACTCGAGAAGCCCCTGTCAGGATTGCCGGATTCCTGGACGGCGGTGGAGTCCAAGACCAGGCAAATCCTCTGTTCTGTTTACACATCATCAGATCTAGAGATTTCTTGTCCTGTTAGTGGGGGGAAGAGCCAGTTGCAGCTACTAGCTGCCTCTGAGAGTTCCTTACAAGGCTCCACTGCTGCCGGTAGTCGTAACCCGGTGTTTGTTTCTTCTTCTTTGCTCGAGTCATCGTCTGGGTCCTTGGATGATCGTCCTCCTCCTTTGTCTGAGGTCACCGTGGGTCCTCATTGTCCGTCCGAGGTTGCTGTGGGTCCTCATCTCTCATCCAAGGTTGCCGTGGATCCTCACCTTCCATCCAAGGTCACCATGGGTCCTCATCCCCTGTCTGGGACCACCATGGGTGCAGCTCTGGCCCAGTCCAGGTACTCCTTGGGTGCAGCCATGATCCAGCCCAGAGCCACTGAGGGTGCAGCTCTGCTCCAGCCTGGAGCCACTGTGAGTGCTGCTCTGTTCCAGCCCGGAGCCACCGTGGGTGCTGCTCTGCTCCAGCCTGGAGCCACTGTGGGTGCTGCTTTGCTCCAGCCCAGAGCCACCACAGATGCTACTTTGCTCCAGCCCAGAGTCATCGCGGGTGCAGCTCTGCTCCAGCCTGGAGCCATTGTGGGTGCTGCTATGTCTCAATTCGGGGCCACCGAGGGTGCTGCAAGCTGGTCCAAAAGTGTTGGGGTTCCCTTGCCTCTGCCGGAAGCCATCATGGTTCCCTCTCCTCTGCCGAATGCCGTCATGGTCCCCTCTCCTCTGCCTGACGCCGTTGTGGTCTCTTCTCGCTCGAGGTTGTGAAGGGTTCCCCATCCAGCTTACCTGCTGGTCAGCCATCTCCCTCTCTGGGACCCCATCTCTTAGCCCCCCTGGTCCCCAGTATGTACTGGTTCCAACGGCCACCCCCAGGAGGGGGTGGCTTGTGCTCTGCGGCCCGTTGGCTCAGGGATGCTGGAAGACCACCTGGTGAACCCTTCCTGCTGTTTAGGTGGCTCTGGAGACCTGGGAGACCACCCAATGAACTCCTTCGTTTGCGTGGGTGGATAAGGGACTCAGAAAGACCACCCGAACTCGACATTTTATCTTCCTAACATCATTTGTCATTTCTGTACCTCTTATTCGGGGTGTGAGTCATGAGTATTTTTCTTATTTTCTCTGGTTTGTTTCAGTCCCTCCGTGCCTGGGTCCCCCTCCTCCCGCCTGGGATGGGTTTTGCTTCCTTGTTTTTTGTTGGGTGGGTCATCTAGGTGGGTGGGTTCTTTTCCTTTTCCTTTGATGTTATCCTGGGTGTCTGTAATCCACCCTTGTGAGGGGGGGCTCTGTCATGCTCTGAGTGCAGGGGGTTCTGCCGCACTCAGTCTCACTGTCTTTTTCTGTATTTGCATATTTGTTGTATTTTTGGGTTCCTGGTTTCCTGTCATGTTATCCTTGGTTTGTTTTCTTATATTTTGCATTATCTCTTCTGTATACATTCACCGCGGTCTTGTCATTTCTATATTTGGTATTATCTGTATTCATCCTTCAGGTTATTATTTGCCCTTATTTTAGTTCTCGCTTTATATTTGTATTTTTGTCTGTAACCTTTTGTTCTGTGTTCTCTCTCTCTCTCTCTCTCTCTCTCTCTCTCTCTCTCTCTCTCCTCGGGGTTGCAGCTGTCAGGGGCACTTCCGGGTTTGCTCTGGTATGGGCGGTGCTCCTGTCAAGCCATCAGTCCCGTCTCCTTTCCTCATGACTCGCAGCTGATTCTCATTGTGCAATCTCTCTCTCCATCTATTTAAGCCTTGATCCATCCATCCATCCATCCATCTTCTACCGCTTTTCCGGAGGTCCGGGTCGCGGAGGCAGCAGTTCAAGCAGAGAAGCCCAGACTTCCCTCTCCCCAGCCACCTGCTCCAGCTCTTCAGAGGGGATACCAAGGCGTTCCCAGACCAGCTGGGAGACATAGTCTCTCCACCGAGTCCTGGGTCTGCCCCGGGGTCTCCTCCCAGTGGGACATGCCTGAAACACCTCAAGTGGGAGGCGTCCAGGAGGCATCCTAATCAGATGCCCGTACCACCTCAACTGACTCCTTTCAATGTGCCTTGATCCTCTGTTTGTTAATTGCTGGGGCATTTGCTCATCTGTGCTTCTCCTGAGACGGCATTCCCGTCTCCATTATTCTCTTCAACCGTAAGTCCAGCTGTCTGTAGCTTTATTCCCCTTTTTCGTATGTCCAGCCCAGCTGGGATTTCGTTACTTATCTGTTCTGTTGTGAGTGTTTTTGTGTGCGTGTGTTTATTACCTCCGCCAAGGAGGTAATGTTTTTACCGGGGTTCATCTGTTTGTCTGTCTGTCTGTCTGCTTGTCTGTTACCAACATAAGTCAAAAAGTTATGAACGGATTTTGACGAAATTTTCAGGAAAGGTGTGTAATGGCACGGGGAACAGATGATTACATTTTGGTGATGATCTGGAGTGCGATGGACTGGCGATCTGTCCAGGATGTACCCTGCCTCTCGCCCAAAGATGCTGGGATAGGTTCCAGCCCCCCCACGACCCGAAAAGGATTAAGTGGAAGAAGATGAATAAATGAATGAATGAATGCAAGTGCATACTTCCACCAAGGGCTTTGTTTGTATCTGTGCAGCAAACAATACTCCAAAAGTTATGAATGGATTTTGATGAAATTTTCAGGAAAGGTGTGTAATGGCACAGGGAACAGATGATTAGATTTTGGTGATGATCTGAGAGTGCATACCTCCACCAAGGGCTTTGTTTGTATTTGTGCAGCAGGATTACACAAAAACTACTGGATGGATTTGGATGAAATTTTCACCAGAGGTGGTTCTTGGGCTAGAGAGGAACCCATTATATTTTGCTGATGATCTGAGAATGCATACTAACTAACTAACTAACTAACCTGCACTTATATAGCGCTTTTCTAGTTACAAAGACCACTCAAAGCGCTTTCATTAATACTAACCCTCTATTCTAAGGGCCTATAGGAAACAGATATCTAGGGACAATTTAGAACAGCCAATTAACCTAACATGCATGTTTTTGGCATGTGGGAGGAAACCGGAGAAATCCCGGAGTAAACCCACGCAACACGGGGAGAACATGCAAACTCCACACAGATCACTGTTGGTCGGGAGCTGGGATCGAACCCACGATCCCCACAATCCCCCGGCCAAGGGTAAACTGTGCTGCCGCAGTGCTAACCACTGCTCCACCGTGCAGCCCATACCTCAGCCAAGGCTCTTATCTTCTCACAGTGTGTTAGCAACAATACTCCAAAACTAATGGTCAGACTTTGATGCAATTTTCACCACAAGTGGCTATAGGCCTACACACAAACCCATTACATTTTGGAGGTGATCCATGAGAAACGGAAGGAGCCTTGGTGGAGGTATGCGCTGTATGAGTGCTTTTGTAGTTAAATATGCAAACTTACTGCTTGCGTTTGACGTCATCTGTTTACCTCGTGAATGGGCAGTTCTTGACATTTTCTGTTCAATACCATCCATCCATCTTCTTCTGCTTAATCCTTTTCGGGTCACGGGGGGTAGAGCCTACCCCAGCATCTTTGGGCAAGAGGCAGGGTCCACCCTGGACAGATTGCCTGTCCATCACAGGGCAAACACAGAGAGACAGACAACCATTTACTCTCACAGTCATACCTAAGGACAATTTAGAATCCACAGTTTGATGTCAATTAACCTAACTTGCATGTTTTTGGCATGTGGGAGGAAACTGGAGAAATCCCAGAGTAAACCCATGCAGACACGGGGAGAATATGCAAACTCCACAGAGATCACTGTTGGTCAGGGGCTGGGATTGAACCCAGGATCCCCCAGCCAAGGGTGAGTTGCTGTGCTGCTGCAGTGCTAACCACTCCGCCACCACGCTGCGCACATTTTCTGTCCGATACCGAATGAAGCCAATGTATAGTTATAAAAAAAGTACTTCCTCTAATGACCACTAGAGACGGATTGCAATAGTAAGTCAATGCTCATAGACTCCTGTATTAAATTACTCTACCAAATTTCCACTTGGGAACAAAACTGTTATGCACTGACTTTGCTCCAAAACAACTTTAAAAACTTCTTTCTAAGTGAAGCTGTTATTGTGATCACTGGTGTGATGGACTGCTTCAAATATCTGAAATTATATAGTCGGTGCTGGGTTTTTTTCATGCAGGTCAAGACTAAAATAAAGTATATTAATGCACACAGCACACATACATCACACCAACGTCGGCCAGACGTAGCAAGTTTACATCGGGAATACATCTTATACATGTTGTTTGGCAAGATGTTGACTAGCTATCCGCATTAGGCTGGATATCTAAAATTTTTCACCTTTCAGCTTCTCCCTTTCATATCATCATCTGATATTGTAATGGTCCGCACATTTGATTTGGCTAGGATTTTTATGGTCTTTTGTATGACTTTGTTGTAAACCCACAATCTTCTGGCTGTGGGGCGCATGCTCTACCATTAATCACAGTTTAGTAGCAGTGTTGCTCACCTTGAATAACAAAATAGTTGCAGATCCGACCTAAATAAAGGTCAGGATTTACATTTAGCTCCAAAATACTGGAGTGATAGTATCTAGTGGTTGAGCATCTGCCAAACAAGTTGAAGGTCATGTGTTCACGACTGGGTCAGGTGGGTGTCTAGTGTAAGACCTTTGCCAAATCAAATATGCAGACCATCATGATATAGTGTGGTGACCCCAAAAGGTAGAAGATGAAGATTAACATTTAACTGCAAAGTGTTGCATCCGCAGTATCTTTGATACTGTGGGGGACCCATGCTGAAGAGTTCAGTAGTTTTCCTCTCAGACTGAGAGAGCATGGAGATCAAAGGGCTGGGGGGTAAGGGGAATTGTCTTGGGAGAGTGAATGGTGAATGCAGGACCTCAGGTAACAGGGAGGTGTGAGTTTTGGGATGTAAAAGAGAGAGTCCTTGCTACACATGTTTAATGTTCTGATTCTGGAAGATGTGAGACTGAAGTAAAGTTCGTCTACTCGGAAAGTTCAGTCTGGTTATTTCATCTCCACAATACGTCATTTAAATGTTGGCTGATGGTTGTCTCCAACCTAATGTTGATGCCTAGCCATTGCGCAAATGACCTCTATAAGATGTATTTCCGATGTAAACTTGTTGACCCGACCTATATGGGAAAGCGGTGATTTTACACTTGTGTGACTGATGCTTTCGAATGGGATTGAGCTAAAATTTATTTATCTTTTGTTCTTATAAAAGACAAAAATAAAATAGAAAGGAGATGTCTCTACCTTCTTAACATGTTTCGACTGTACACTGCAGCCTTCGTCAGAAGAGTCAGCTGATTGCTGCCAGGTGACATTTATCAGCTGATTTTCGTAGGTGGGGCCAGCTCAGCAGATCTGTCAGATCCACCGAGCCGGCCCCGCCTCCCGCCGTCAGGTGGTCTCTGGAAAATGTGATCCCAGGTGTGGGAAAGCATAAAGGCCCCCTCATCTCGGTTCATGGTGTCTTTTCCCCGCTTCCTGATCTCTATGGCCTCCTTGATCCAGCGTTTGTGTCTGTTGCTCTCCGATCCAATAATCTTTGCATTGTCCCAGTCCATGATGTGGTTATTTCTTTTGCAGTGATCTGATATTGCTGATTTTAATGTTTCTTGCTCTGCCTTTTCTTTTTGTGATCTTGTGAGTCGTCCTTGTATTTCCTTTTCACATTCCTTCCGGTGTTCTTTTTTTCTTGGGGTGAACAATCTTCCAGTTTCTCCAATGTAGGTTTTGTTGCATGATCTGCATGATATTTCATATATTGCATTGCATTTTTTGTCTTATTTTTTTGTGTGGTTTGACTGCTGTGTTTATTTTGTATTTTTTCATGATCCTTTGAATTGGTTCCGTGATCCCTCGTATGTATGGTATAGTTATAGTGTCCTTGTTTTTGATTTTGGCTTTTGTTCTGTGTCTTATTCCCAGCCCACACAGATCAATACCTACTTTGGACATCGGAACACCCAAGAGCACACAAGCTATCAGTTGTCAGGATGTTATATGAACGAGCTACCATCATCACAGACCAAGAAGACAGACAGGAGGAGGAAAACCACATAAAACATGCACTTATATGCTGCCAATATCCAGTATGGGCTATAAACAAAGGGAAACAGCAAGTCAAAAACAAAGAAAATAAACAGGAAATAAGACACAGAACAAAAGCCGAAATCAAAAACAAGGACACTATAACTATAGTATAGGGTTAAAACCTTCCTTTTTGATGTAGCCTATAATTAGGGTGGGATCATGTGCCCCTGAACCCTCCATTAGTTATGCTGCTAATAGGTTTAGACAGCCAGGGGACCTCCCACAATGCACTGGGCTTCACTCCTTTCTTCACGCTCAATGAAATATTTTTGTTGGTCATGAACATCTGTTTGTTCTCTCCCATAGAATGAGTCCCCGTCATGCTGTTTGCTCTCTACATGTCTGTTCTTTTCTTCTTCTTCCCTATCCCCTCACCCCCAGCCAATCACAGCAGGTGACTGCCCCTCCCTGAGCCTGGTTCTGCTGGAGGCTTCTTCCTGCTAAAAGGGAGTTTTTCCTCCCCACTGACGCCAAGTGCTTGCTCACAGGGGATTGCCTGATTGCTGGGGTCTTTCTGCAATTATGGGGGTTTCCCCTACAGTTGAAAGTGCTATGAGATGACTGTTGTTGTGAAATGGTGAAATATAAATAAAGTTGAATTGAATTGAATGGCAAAATTACGGGAAAAAAATCAGAAATTTATGAGAAAGTAAATGTGAACATTTATAAGAAAAGCTTATAAAAAAATAGCAAATTTATAGGAAAAGTCACAAATTTATTAGAACAAAAGTCAAACATTTAGGAGAAAAAAGTGAACATTTCGGAGAAAAAAGATGCATATTTACAAGAAAAAAACTGTCATGAACTGGGGTGGATTTCCAGCCCAGTTTCATGGCACGATGGCTGTCTAGTCTCCAGCTTATTTTGGGTTCCTCATTTGCCGCCTGACAGCTGACAGCCATGCCCCCTCTCATCCCAGCTCTACCAGCTGAGTGTCATTGCTGTAGCACTCTTTCCACACATACAAACACATGCAATTGCCCACACCTGCATTCACTCAGCACTTTTGCACTCACTCACTACACACACACACACACACACACACACACACACTCATCCCCATTCACATGTTCTATTACATTCATTCACGCATCTGTTTCCATTCAGTTCAGGCCATGCACTCACGCACCAGCATTCACTTCCCTCATTATGTTTGGCATTATTTAAGCCTTTTGCCTGCTTGAGTGAATTGTTGGGTGATTGTTGTTTGAACTGTGTGTTTAAAGGCCAAATGTCACGTAACAGGGTACTTTAAATATCTTGAAACTAGATATAAAAGGGAACCGATCCGTTCAGGTCTTGGTGCATATGCTTCAGTAACAATGGAATATTCGTTAATTTAAAACTGCCGCGCTTGGCCTGACACGGCCCCTGGAATCGCCTGGGGAAGAAGGCGGAAGTGACGAAATCGATTGTACCCTAGTTTGATGCTTGGGGTATTTCAATTGATTGTTTATATGGAGACTGGAAGGTTGAAGTGAGCAACAAGAAAGAAAAAATTGGATATTTCACCCATACCTTAAAACGGGACTATCAGGGACAGCTGGGTAATAAGGGACACTTCTCTGGGAAATGTTTTCATACCTGTCAAGTGAGACGTTTTCGCCGTACTTCAACACCGTAAAAAGCGGCTATAAGGAACGGCGGAGCAACAAGGGACACCTCTCTGGGATCTCTGTCTGTTCCGCAACCGCTGCACAGCTCAACGTGTTAAACCATTGTCCTAATGACTTCTCATTGTAGTGAGAACAGCTCAAGCTGAGCGATCAGCCTGCCCAGACAATTAAACTAATGAGTGACTCCACACTTCTCATGGTAGCGCGAATAGCTGACGCTGAGCGATCTGCCAGCACCAGCTGTGGCTGATCACACACAGGAGTGCTCCGCAAAACACTCAATTTTTTTCCCAGTATATTTTTCCTTTTGGGCGTACAGAAATGGCAATACGCCCGTTTTTGCTAAAATTGCATTTTCCCCGTATTTTCCTTAAAATATTTGACAATAACAACACGAACTACATTTAAAACATTTCCCAGAAAAGTGTCCACCACCACTCCGCCCACCAAAATACGGCGAAAACGTCTCCCTTGACAGGTGGGCTGCACGGTGGCGCAGTGGTTAGCACTGCGGCAGCACAGTTTACCCTTGGCCGGGGGATTGTGGGGATCGTGGGATCGTGGGTTCGATCCCAGCCCCCGACCAACAGTGATCTGTGTGGAGTTTGCATGTTCTCCCCGTGTTGCGTGGGTTTACTCTGGGATTTCTCCGGTTTCCTCCCACATGCCAAAAACATGCAGGTTAGGTTAATTGGAGACTCTAAAGTGGTCCTAGGTAAAGACATGCATGTTAGGTTAATTGGCTGTTCTAAATTGTCCCTAGATATCTGTTTCCTATAGGCCCTTAGAATAGAGGGTTAGTATTAATGAAAGCGCTTTGAGTGGTCTTTGTAACTAGAAAGGCGCTATATAAGTGCAGGTTAGTTAGTTAGGATAGTTAGGTATGCGCCTCCATTTTCATATTGATCTGGTCAATTTCTTGACAGCAGCGGCTCTCCTCCACTGTAATAATAATGGCTTCCGAAAAATCAATATTTATGGGGCGCCCTCGACAGACCCCCTTCGGCTTCGCAATTCTGGAGGCGATTAATGTCCAGTTCAATGACATTTTCCACTGGTTCTGCTCTCTGGTCATCGGTGGAACTGTTGTCATCAGACAAAGCATCTGATTCCGTCTCGGACGGCTCGAACCTGTAAGGTTCTATGCCTCTGTTACTGTCTGAACCACTGACAAAAAAAAAGACAAAACTAAACTAATTTGTTCACAATCGCTGTCACTTTTCGTCATGATTGTCCAATGTTGATAAGTGTGAATGTGGATAGGCAGGGCAGCCAGGGTACAACTGGTGATGTCAAAAACATGGGCGTGGTCTGGACTGGCTGTCACAAGCCAGCAAGCAAGGTGGGGCCTTCACCTGGTGTATTTTGTGCAATTATGTAAATACAGGTGGGTGATATGGTCTCCGGTATGAATATTTGGTTTAAGCTATGTGTATTTTATCTAAATTCGTTGTCATTTAGAAAAAAAAATTACGTGACATTTGGCCTTTAAACATACTGTCTGTTGTTTCCCGCACCGTGGATCATTCTCATACTGCTCCAGCCCTGTGAGGTGCTATTTTCCTCGCCTCTGCCGTCCAGTCCCATCTGGAAGTTCTTTCCCTGGGCTCTCCCATTCGTTCCCCACTGCAGTTCTGCCTGCCTGCGTATTGGAACATTCTCTCACTGTTTACTTACTAGAGTGCTGTAGAGTGTCCTGGAGATTTTTCCCTGTTCAGCCTGTGCAACCCGTTTATTGTTTGACAGGACTGTTATATCACTTTTCGCATAATAAAATACACACAACGTCCTCCTGCGAGTGGGTTTTAATTCTTCCTGCCTCAGATAGGCAGGAATTCATGACAAAAAACTTGTAAAATTACTTAACCTCTTGCACTCCGGGATACCGCGGGTGGTCACGTCTCTGCGTCGTAGTGTGCACTGAAAAAAAAAAAAGCTGCATTTCCGTTCTTCCACTACAGACATAGCCGCGAACAGAAAGCTAAAGGAGTGCTTTGATTGGTTTAGATTTGATTGACCTCTCATTCGACTAATAAGAGCCTTGAATTGGGTTTCTGAAACCTTGAAGAACCAATGACTGAAAACCTAGCAAGAAGGACCCACCTACCAACGGCTGCGAATACAGCGAGCCAATTGAATCAGAGAAGTTTGACGATTGAAAGCAAGCGTCCCGTGCGTAAAATCTGTTTTGTGTAAGCCGCTGTGTGTAATGGTAGCGTTCGCCAGTCTTTTTTTTATTACTACTGTTGTTATTTGTTTTGAAAAATCGTTCGCCAAAACCGCAATCATAGAAGCGCAAAACCGCAATAATGGAATCATGGTTTGACCGGGTCGCGTGACCAGAACCACGAGTCATAACAAGCGGACCAGCTTCATGTTCATCTGACAATGAGGAGCAGATGTTCGCCAGTGACACTGCTGTTGTGGACAGGTAAGTGTTATAAGCTAAATTATTCTTTATCACTGAAAATAGGAATAAAAGTGACTTTTCACCGATCAGTAAATTACAACTGTGCATCATCGCCACATGATGGACCACACACACAGCCCTGAGTGTCACCTTTCATTAGAGCCCAAGATCAAGCTTCTATATTGAATCATTCAAAAGTTATAGACGATTTTCCAAACTGTGCCATTTGGCACAATTTGGCACAGTTCAAAAACGCCTGGGAACCTGAGAAGAAAGCTGTGTAATATATTCATTTTTTGTGGTATTGTTACAAAATTTTGACCTCAGCTGGATAACACTTGGTTCTACATTTCTGTTGCATTTTCCAGCCCGTATATGACAGCTGTGTGTTATTTGCAAGCATTTGTATCTAAAAAAACACCCAGGCGAACTTTATTTTCTTCAAGTTCAGTATGTTTAGATGACTGTTACTCAGTGGCAGGAGCACTTAGAGAGATTATGACTGTTTTGCCAAAAAAATTCAAAGTGTTTTCTTTTAAATGAGACCAACCCCATGAAGATGCTGCAAAGGGTTGAAGAACAGCTTTTGATTTACTTTGGGTACGTTATTTTTAGGCGTTTTTAGGGAAATTGACCAGAGTGCAAGGGGTTAAAGTATTGCAAATTTACAAGAAAAAAGTCACAAATTTGAGGAAAAAGTTGTAAATTAACAAAAGTAGCAAATATGAGTAAACTGAAAATTTACTAGAAAAGTTACACATGTACGATGAAAAAAGTTCCAAATTTAGGAGAAAAAGTTGTAAATTAATTAGTTTTTTTGAGAAAGTTCCAAATTTACAAGACAAATGTTGTAAATTTATGGGAAAAACTCACAAATATACAAGAGAATTGTAAATTTACAAGGAAAGTAACACATCTATGGGGAAAAGTTACAAGATTACAGTAAAGTGACAAATTTATGGGAGTTCCAAAATTACAAGAAAAAGTCAGCAAACCAAGAAAAGTCAGTTTTACAAGAAAAACTAATAAATTTATGAGAAAAAAGTTGCAAGTTTACTGTAAAAAAAAAAGCTGCACATTTATGATAAAGTTTAAAATTTTCAAGAAAAATTTACCAAATTAGGGGGAAAATGTCACAAATTTACAAGAAAATAGCAAATTTATGAGAAGATAAGTTGAAAATAGATAAACAGGTGAACTCCATGTGGACAAACACAGATGGGGCTGACATGGAATCCCTGGACAAACCCACATGGGACCCATAAGACAGCCCTGATTTAACCTTTGATGGGGCCCACATGGACATGCTGGCTGGGAAGAGCCTCCAGGTTGACAGAGGTACTGTTAACAGGTGTAGTTGATAAGGTATTTAGTTGGGCGGGGGGTGTCACTCGGCCGAATGCTATGTCAGATTGAGCAGGGCAGGCACCTGGATGAAGGTAGTTGGTAACTAGATTGCGTCTCCTTAGCCTCGGCAGTTGTGACCTCATTAAGATATCATAAAAAAATACTCTTAAGTACATCTCACAACCTAGCCATGGGGGCGAGCACAAGCTAGTGTACTAGGAGTGCTAGTGCCAGTTGTAGAGAATGCGTTCAAGAATGAGGCTGAGTTTATTTCTCAGAGCCAACTTTATTGAGTGAACACATGCTCTATCAATCTCTAGGCAGGAAAAGAGACTGAGCAATCAAATACCACGTTCTTATACTTTGCTGGGGCCACAACCCTCAGTCACATGTTACTTAAGCAAACATATAATTACATGGCCCATAGTCTCAGTCACAATGCACTCTTTCATGTCTCACTATTGTCTCTTGTCCTTCGATGGTCCGGGAATCTTCCTGGGACATCCTCTCCGAGACAAAGGTCAAGACTCACACCTACTCGTCATCTCCTGTAGATCTCTGCAGGTCCAGACCTCTTTTGTCCCACCAGACGTGGAGTCACCAGTACACATACAGTCACATATTTGTGGGGAGATATGAACTCAATATCTTCGCCACACAGTTTACAAATGAATGGAATTCATGAATCTACGCACAGACCTACAAACAAATCTGGGTTTCATGCAGCATTCGTGAATCTGGGGTAAGTTTTTAATACCAAGGTGAGTTACATACAAATCTACTCATAGATTTACTAATGTTTCATAAACTAGTGCCTGTTTGTAGAAAGCAAGTATTCTTGTGTGAAAACAGGTAGCCCAATTAGGCTTTACAGGCCCAAACATAGGCTGTGTTTGAAAGTGATTGCAAAGAGGTGTAGCCTATATGTAGACAATCATACCTGTTAGACTTTGATAAATATAAAAGGGACTGAACGCTAAGATTTATTTGATTGTGTGAATATTAATTACAGAATTATTGAAAATGAATGGGACATCCAATATTAGTGACTGTTTAAGAACCCCTGTTTATTTGTTTGGCAGACTAATTTGTGTGATCTTTTGAGTTATATTCATAAGTGTTGTATCTTGCACTTTGGGGAATGGGACTTGTTCAGTTTTGTCAGTAAATAAAGGATTTATTTTGTTATTTGGGCAATTTTTGTCACTGTCGTTGTTTATTCAAAGCGTGCACATTTTTGCCCGCATATGATATGCAATTGATCTGGCCATTCTGCTCCACAATCATGGTGGTATTATTATTAACTTTTAATTTTTAGATGGCCATGCACCGGGAGGAGTGCTATATTGAACCTGCTGTGCCGCAAAGGACAGCGGTGGCACACGGGTGAAGCAGCAGCCGAGACTCCGTCCCATTAATCGGGCAGGCTGGGCTTGGCTCCCTGGGAAGGACTGCGATAAGTTGGTCCGGTGGCTGCAACCCACCCCCTGCGCACGCCTCGTGTCCTCCACATATCGATGGCTGAAACGCAAAATGTCCTATCTGAAAAATACACTTTTTTGAGAAAACAAAAAACTTGTTTTCTTGCAGGATGCTATGCCATTTTCTCTTCATCAGAATAATTTTCTGTCACAATTGCAGACAGATATGAACAGCCTTCCTTGTTGTCATCATCCAAAGTGAAATCCACAAATCAGAAAATCCTGCTGATAGGAGGTTTTGCATTTCAGCCATTGATATGCCCAATTATCCTTTAGAGCTACGCAATCATGGCAACATTATAGTATATTTTTTTAACCATTAAATCATCAGTATTCTCTTTTTCTGGTGAAATTTGTTGCTTTTCACTTCATTGGTTTGTCTGCGGAGCACTGTGATGACTGGTCATGATGCTGCGTATTATCTAACCAGTACAGAATCAATCCGAAACCCCACCCACACTTCCAGATGTCAGGGCCTGAAGAAACGGAGCAGTGGATAAACTTTTATTGATAAAAATGACATATTTTCACTGAGCAACTCCACATTCGTGGATGCACATCCTTGTAACCTCAGCATAAAATCTTATTTATAAAATCTGCTTATAAAATACTACTTATAAAATCTGAGGTCAGTCTAACGAAGGGTTTGAGAGATATCTGAGGAACACACACAGATTTTTTTGCATCTATAGATAGATGAGGCCCATTGTGTGGAAGAGCTGTTTGAATTCTGTGCAATCCATGTGCACACCACTTTGAATAGAAAATATAAAAATTTTCAAGTTTACTTAAAATGTTGAACTATGGGGGGAAAAAAAAGATTTTGCAAGCACCTTTGGTTTTGTAAAAGGACTGTAGGTCAGTTTGTGGCCACATGGTGTCACTAAATCCGAGTTTCCAAAAGTTCCACACAGTTCATTCAACCTACAAAAATGCAATTCCTTTGGGTTAGTAATATTAGACGTCTGCTGTCCTAATTTTTATTTTCCTTACAGCTTCGGTGCATAAAGTCAGCGTTAATCATACAGGGAGCCACACCACCTGCAACTCAGAGGGGGTCTACCCTGAACCTGAACTCATCTAGTCCACCATTCCTCCTGCAACCTCCAGTACATAACTGCAGTCCAGCAGACAGAGCAGCAGCCTTTTGATAGTTTTATGCAACAGCTGTGATCTGGCCTACAGCTGCACCATCAGAACCAGCAGAAACAACAGGACAGCCATTTTTAGGAATTACAGCAAGTAATGATTGTAGTTTATAATGTTGAATTGGATAAAATTAAAGGTAATGCTAAAGTGTAAAAAAGTTAAGTTCAGAATTATAGTATGGTACAGTCAATAGGTGATTAATTTTTTTTTTAACAAGGGGGATGGGAGTGTTCACAACTTTAGCATATGTACTTTAGCATTAAAGTACATATGCATAAATGTTAATTAGGTACAATTTTGCAAGAATAAAGGTGCAAAATATGATAAAAATTGGCCAAATTAAAATTTAAAAAATTAGACATTACTATTTAATTACATAGAATAAAAATTTAACCAGCATTTAGATGAAAGTTACAAATTTACAAGAAAAAAGTTGAAAATTTACAAGGGAAAAATGAAAATTTATGAGAAGTTCCAAATTTAAAAGAAAAAATCTAAATTTACAGGGAAAAAGTTACAAATTTGAGAGAAAAAAGGTGGAAAAATATGCAAATTTATGAGAAAATTTTTGAAAATTTACAGGAACAAAGTTACAAATTTATGGGATAAAATGTAAAAGAAATTACAAGAAAAAAGTAGCAGATTTACAAGAAAAAATTTGCAAATTTAAAAGAGAAAATTTGCAAATTAACAAGATAAAATGTGAAAATTTACAGAAAAGTGGCAAATTTAGAAGGGAAAAAGTTGCAAAATTAAAGGGAAAAAGTTGTAAATTTACAACAAAAAGCCAAAATCTCTGCGCTGCTGTGGTGGCAGCACGTCCCTGTGGCTCCTATTACTACTACTGTTTAGTGGCGTTTCTTTGTTTGATTATGATTAGAGCACCAGTGAAAGTTGTTTATAAAAGGTCAGCTCTGCTTGAATTACAACTGACTGCTAAATATGGAATTAAACACTCTATTCCTGCGGAGATGAAGAAGGCATATCACGGGTGTGGGCTGGAGCTAAGCGGAGGGCTAGGCTAACAGCTAGGAGGATGCCCTACCATTGATCGCCATAGGTAATGTTAATTCCCTTCTCAATAAGGGTGACGAGCTGGAGGCACTTGTGAAAACACAGTGAATTTACCGTGAATGCAGCTTGACGTGTTTTACGGAGAGCTGGCTGAATGACAGTATAACTGATTCCTGTATTGACGTTTCCGGCTTCACTATAGTCTGTGCAGACAGAGACGCCAGAACATGTGGAAAAATCAGAGGTTGGGGTCTGATTAATTTTGTGAATAATCAATGGTGTAACCCAGGCCACATCACTGTGAAGGAGAGAATCTGTTGTGAGGATGTGGAACCTTTGGCTGTTAGTCTACGACCATATTATGTGCCAAGGGAATTCTTACATCATGTCGCCATTGTTGTTTACATCCCTCCACGCATTGTGCCTGACGTAGCATGTGACTTCATCTATGGGGCTGTTGCGAGAGTGTAGACCCAGTATCCTGAAGCCTTCATTGTGGTTCCTGGAGATTTTAATCATGTCAGCCTCTCCTTCCATTTAACTGGATTTGTACAGTATGTTGACTGCTCCACAAGAGAGAAGACGACACTGGATCTGCTGTATGCAAATACTAAGGAGGCATACACTGCTGCAGCCCTTCCACCTGTCGGTAGATCAGACCATAATCTGGTGTACCTTCAGTCCTGTTGTAAACCATGCATGCAGAGGCATCCTGTAACCACTCGGACATTCAGGAAGTGGTCACTGGAGGCCAAAGAGATTCTGAAAGTCTGCTATGAATGTACAGACTGGAATATTCTGGTGGACACAGAGGGTAATGGGGGGAGGGGGGTTCTGGACATCGACAGGATGGTTGACTGTTTTACCAGCTACGTGACCTTCTGCAGGAACATGGTGGTACCAGCATGGACTGTGCGCTGTTTATCAAACAATAAACCCTGGATCACCTGGTGCAACAGGAATTAAGGAGGACTCTAAGAAAGGCTAAGGAGGACTATAAAAAGAAGGTGGAGAAGAAACTACAGCATAACAATGCCAGAGAGGTGTGAAGGGGTATAAGAACCATCACCGGCTAGTAACAGAAATGCCGGGACATTGTAGGTGATGTGGCAAGGGCTGATGAATTTAATCAGTTTTATAACAAGTTTGATTCAGCGGCCAGGGCTTCATCCATCAGCTTTGTTCTACCTTCATCCCCCTCTACTTCTCCAGTAGCAGTTCCCCCACCCTCACTGTCTGGTTCTTTTTGTTCTTCTCCTGTTTTCCCTGGGCACTGCGGCTGTGCTGACACTACAGCCTCAAGCGCTCCTCTACCTGATCTGTTCTTTTCAGTGGATGAGGTGAGGATGGAGCTGAGGAGACTGAGTCCAGGAAAGGCTGCAGGACCAGATGGTGTGTGCTCCCAGCTGCTGAAGGTTTGTGCTGACCAGCTTGCTGGGCCCCACCAGAAGCTCTTCAACATGAGCCTGCAGACAGGGAAGGTGCTGGACTTGTGGACAATATCATGTCTTGTGCCGGTTCCCAAAACAGGGCGTCCATCCGAGCTTAATGACGACAGACCAGTGGCCCTCACATCTCATGTTATGAAGACTCTGGAGAGAGTGTTTATCCACCACCTGAGACTGCAGACTACATCTGCATTGGACCCCCTGCAATTCGGGTACCGGGGTCACACTGGAGTGGATGATGCCATCCTCTACTTGTTACATCCAGCATACTCCTACTTGGATGAGTCGGGGAGCCAGGTGAGGATTATGTTCTTTGACTTTTTGAGCGCTTTCAATACCATCCAGCCTTTGTTGCTGAGAAGGAAGCTTGAGAATATGGGGGTGGACCCCTTCTTTATTTCCTGGATCACTGCCTATTTGATGGCAAGACCACAGTTTGTCAGACTTGGGGGCTGTGTCTCAGGGACTGTGGAAAGTAGCACGGGGGCTCCACAGGGGACAGTCCTGGCTCCGTACCTGTTCACCCTGTACACATCAGACTTCAATTACAACACAGTCATGCCACATTCTGAGGTATTCTGATGATACAGTCATTGTGGCACGTGGGCAGGGGGGACAAGAAATGGAGTACAGGGACCTGGTTGACACCTTCAGTGTTTGGAGTGAGAGGAATGGCCTGCTTTTGAACACCACTAAAGGTGCATTCACACTAAACACGAACAGGCGGATTTTTCGTGCAGCACGATTACATTATAACTCAATGTAAACACGCCAACAGACATGAATAGTGAGATGCAGACTAGGCGAAGTTGTCTTTAAAACTTCTGCAGCTGTGTTCAACCTGCTGTGGAAATTCCCAAAATAACGTCATGCTTATGTTTACGTTATCGAACCGGGGGCTCACCTGAAAAGGATGTCTCAAGCCTCCAACACTTCACAAATGAACCCGTGTTTACATTGCTAGCTAGCTTGCTAGGACGGCCGTGGCTGGAAACCGTGGGTAAATAACTCCAAAAACCCGATTCAGCTAAAGAGCTCCTGTCCTCCTGTCTCTCGGTGAGTGAGTTTCATTTTCTAACTCAGGGGTCAGCAACCTTTACCACTCAAAGAGCCATTTGGACCCGTTTCCCACAGAAAAGAAAACACTGGGAGCCACAAAAACCCTTTTGACACTTAAAATGAAATAACACTGCATATAACTTTTTTCCCCTTTATGTTATGTGTAAACAAACTATAATGTGTTGCATTTATGAAATCAGGGAACTCCTGCAGAGAAAACAAAATTACATTTCTGCATGCAACAAAAACATTTTGAACTCCGGAAAAAAAAAAGACATTGGGTTGAAGGCTGACATTGGGTTGAAAGGAGAGTGCTATTTCTAGCACTGATGACTCCTGATCCTTTGATAAAAATCTCATAATTCCGCTGAAAACAATACCGAAAGCTCATAATTCCAACACGAACCAGGGATGTGATTTGGGGTTGGGGAAATTATCTGAAAATTCAGCAGGGGGTCTGGGGGACACAGTCCCCCAGTGGGGTCTGGGGCAGAGCCGCGGGGGGGGGGGGGGGGCAAAGCCCCCCGAAGCTCCTGGGTTTTTATGATTTTTAAGTACCAGAACTGTGCTTAAATGACATAAAACAAACAGCTGAATGCCACTTATTAATGTATAATATTGACTTATGTTCCAAGAACATAAGTCAATGTCAACATAAGTCAAATATACAATCTGTGTGATTGTATATTTTTTCATATATTTCTGCAAAGTGTGGTTAGTCCAAGTAAATAACTGCATATATTCCTGTATATATTTGCATCCTTTTATAGAAACGTGGACAGACTGTAATTTACTGTACATACTCTGGTTGTCATTGAATCCTTATTTAAATCCTTCACCTGAACAACGAGAGCAAGTTTTTAGCCAAAGTCAAATTCCTTGTATGTGTTGTGCATACTTGGCCAATAAAGCTGATTCTGATTCTGATTCTGAAGAAGATAGCATTCCTAAAATATTCCAACAAGCATTATCCATCACATGCTTTAACACTTGATCTGATCAAAATCAGTTAATTTTATCTGTTCCATAATAGAAATAAAATTCCAACATACCATTACTTTTTATAATGTCAGCATTCATTTCAGATCACCAGTTTCAATCTCCATTGAGACTTGAGCAGTTCATTTTGCACAATCACTGATGTAGCTAAGTCTTAGGAATATTCAAAAGTTATGAGTCAATGTCCACTGTGCACTGTCAATTTCAAACTGTTTGGAATCATAAAAGGGGATGATTAACTTTTATTACCGTTTCCTCCCTCGCGCCAGCCCAGCTCATACAGCCGTTGTAGAGTTAATGACTCTCCACCTGGCCATACCGATTACCGGAAGTGGCTATACGCCACTTCCAGTCCTGCCTGAAAGGGCGCAGCTTCACTGCGTTCGTGGACCACAAGCCGCTAACGTACTTAACGTACTTTATCTTCCTGGAAGATAAAATAAAGCGGAATTCGGCAAGTTAGCAGAAAATCACATCCCTGAGAACACGCCGCCATGAATCTTTGAAAAAGCATACAACGAGCCATTTGATTGGTCCAATCGTTTGCAACTATCCAATCGCAGGGCTGTCAAGCTACTGCAATACAGCAGTAGCTTGAACACAACACATCCGGGTTATCGCGGGAGACGACTTCCGGGGAAGCGACGAGCGCTTATGTTATCGTGTTGATTTGCACTGACGGTGATTAAACTTTAACACGTTTTTTTTTAGATTTTACAAGATCACCATAATCTTCAAATTTAGAATTACATTTTAAAAACTAATGAACTAAAATAAAATACATTTTAATTAAATACTCATTATTTATTTTCCAAAGCCACAGGGAGCCGCAGCAGAGGGATGAAAGAGCCGCATGCGGCTCCGGAGCTGCGGGTTGCCGACCCCTGTTCTAACTAGTTTACTCTGCAACGGTGATAATTTTACTACGTAGCTAGCTAGCGGATGCGCAACGACGAAAATTCACGCATACTCTCATCTTCCCATTGATTTTCTATGAACTCGCTCTGCCCATTCGCGTTTGGTGTAAACACAGCTTAAGACCAAGGAGATGATTGTGGATTTTTGTAGGTCCAAGCCTCCCTTGCACCCTGTCACTATCCAGAGTGAACCAACTGAGATAGTACACACCTATAAACATCTGGGCATGTACCTGGACAGTAACTTGGAGTGGTCTGCTAACACGGAGGTGCTCTACAGGAAGGGACAGAGTAGACTGTTGTTTGTGAGGAGACTTAGGTCTTTTGATGTCTGCAGGGAGATGCTGACTATGTTTTATCAGACTGTAGTGGTGAGTGTCATCTTTTATGCCGCCGTTTGTTGGGGAGGCAACATACAGTAACAGCAAGGGACATCAGACGACTGGATAGACTGGTCAAGAAGGCTGGCTTGGTGGTGGGGAGGAAATTTGACCTGCTGCAGGTTGTGGTGGATAGGCGGATGAGGGACAAGTTGCCAGTTATAATGAACAATGCCAACCACCCCCTTCATTACATCTTGGTAGGACAGACAAGCGGCCATATTTTACAAAAAAAGGTGGTAAATTAACAAACAAAAATTTGCAGTTTTACAAGAAAAGTTAAAAATTTACAAGAGAAAAATATTTGCTGCATTTATGCTTAGCATTTGTGCTTTAAATGCATTTCTTTCATTTAAATAACATGATATAAAAAGGTCTGTGATAATATTGGAGAAACAATTCTTTTTTTTTTCCAGTTGAGACGAACATGCCCCCCCCGCCCCCACTTTACACCTCTGTTATTACAGTGCTGTGGAAAACGTACAGTATTTGCCCCCTTCCTGATTTCTTATATTTTTGCATATTTTTCACACTTAAAGACGCACTTCGGCAACTCGAAAAGCACCTCAAAAACCAGGGTATATTTCACAAAATAGTATATTGTGGTTTTTTATACACAAAAAACTTTCATTGCCTAAAGGTGTGTTCACACCAGATGTCAACGGGCAAATTTTTCGCGCAGCTCCATTACATTATAACTCAATGTAAACACACGAACAGACATGAATTCCCCTTCTGAGTGAGATGCAGACATTCGAAGTTGCCTTTTATAACTTCTGCAGCTGTGTTCAAGCTGCTGTGCAAATTCCCAAAATAACGTCATGCTTAGGTTTACATTATCTGACGGAAGGCTCACCTGAAAAAATTGTCCCCTCCTCCAAAACTTCACAAGATGATGGGTGTTTCCATTGCTAGCTTGCTAGCCTTGTTTAGCATCTCTGTGGTGGGAATCCATGGGTAAATAACTCCAAAATCCCAATTCAGCTGAAGAGCCCCCATTCTCCTGTCTCCAGGTGAGTCAGTCTCATTTTCAAACTAGTTTACTCTGCAATGGTGATACTTTTATTCCGGTGACGGCAGAATCTCAAAGCTAGCTGCTAGCTAGCTAGCTAGTCTTGGACGCAAATGCACAATTTTGCGTGTACTCACCTCTTTCCATTCATTTTGTATGGATTTGAGCCGCCCATTCGCGTTTGGTGTGAACGCACCTTTAAAATTGCTTGGAAAGAGCTTTTACATTTTCCACCTACTTAAATATGTGTAGATCTATGAATAATGTAATTAGCTCCACCTATACTCCCACCCACCAGTATCTGGAAGAAGATGAGGACATTGTAAAAGGCTCCAAGAAGGCAATCCAACTTGAGGAAGTAAAAGTCGTAACAAGGTTTCCATAGGTGAACCTGTGGAAGGATCATTCTCGGTGGAGTGGAGAGTCGCTGGCCGGCCCCACATGGAGACTGGAGGGCTCCATGCCGGTCTCTGGTTGTCCACTTGCCACAGATCACTGGCGGGCACACTGGACTGCTGGTCCCCAGCGAGCAGACAGCTTGCTTTGCTGGCAAGCTGCTCCAAGGTGAGCTGCTTGGACTGTGGGACCCCGGCAAGCTCGCTTCACCTCCCGGCTCCTTCGGGGAGATCCGTGATGAGTGGGCAACCAGAGACCAGTGGGGAGCCCTCCAGCCTCCACGCAGGACCGTGCAGTGACTCACCGCTCCACTGAGAATGATCCTTCCATAGGTTCATCTATGATGCTACTCGTCGGCTCGCACCGGCCGTTGCACTGAACACTCCAGGGCCGTCTCCCCTGGCATGCAGGGTAAAATGCAGGCTGCAAACTCATGTCCTCTCTTTTATATTTTAGCAGAGACACTGAGGTTTTTCCAAATAAAATTAATCATCATTGCTGTCATATTTTCATGCCAGTGGGTAAGACATGTAATTTAAAAGAAGAGGATTTCTTGCTCGCACAGCCAAAAATTGAACACGTACAGTATAATCTGCCATCATTCCCAACTTGTAAAAGCTCCTGCTGCTCCTTGGCTCCACCTGTTATGGTGTGTGGCATATGACCCAAAAGCAGACATGGGAGGGAACAATAATTAAAGTCAAACAATAATCTTTATTACAATAATAGTGCAAGATAATGTGCAATGGAGATTCTTTCGAGAATCTGGCAACCCTATGGGGAGACAACAAAGGGACAGCTAAGTATAACTGAAGAACAGTATGATGAAGTTTTAATGTTAGTTTTTGTGCTTACACTTTCACAGCAGAGAGCAGCTGGGAGCAGGTGAAGGAGTTCCACGCAGGATGAGCAGGTTGTCAGGGGGAGAGGTGCTGTGGTGCTGCAGGGAAGTTTCCCGGGGTTGTAGGAGACTGGCTGGCCAGGCCTGAGTGCCAGGGAATGAGAGTGAAGGGCAATGATGACAAACGTTGGTAAGTTGACTTACTTGGGGAGGTGAAAGTGTGCACAGTCCAAGAGCATCCAAATCCAATCTGAGAGGCTATTTCCAAACTCCAGAGGTAGGCAGGGGTGAAAGCACGGCAGGTCAGGTCCTGGCAGACAGACAATTCCAAAACAGAAGGCAGTCTCTGGGTCTAGGATGAGCAAAAGGTCAAAAACTCAGCAAGGCAGGATACACATAGATTCTGAGCTCAGAGAGGTTTACAGCTGTGTGCAGGAAAACATCACCAAGCAGAGTGAAGGGAGAACACCCCATTTAAAGAGCCTCTCTGGCAGCAGGTGAGGAACAAGGCTGGAGGGTGTGAGCCTAATCAGAGGGAGAGAGGAAGGCAGAGTACACACAGAGCCAATACACCTCCCTCTTCCCCAAGGCAGTGAACTCAGGTCTGTAGCCCTGCCCAGTGCTTTGCTTGATTGGTTAATGTTATAACCAATAATATTATGATATTATTGATTTTGATATTATAAAAAGATATAACAAATTATGACAAAGATTATAACAAAGATATGAGTAAATACAAAATGTAGTTTTTAATTAATGATTTAATTTATTAAGTCACAGATGTCATGCGGTGACCCTCGCGGGCCACCATAAGACGCCAAAAGTCGCCAGTGAGTTTTGCATTGATGTTTATTTAACAAGACAAGACACGAATACAAGACTATGAGCCGCTGAGGGCAAAAACACACACTACAGAATACAAGGGATCGTAGGGCTAACCCCAGCCACTACGACCTTAACTATGACATGAACATGAACAAGAATAAGCACGAACCTGACATGAATGAGGACCAGGAATGTTAGACGAATGTTTGACGATACTCCAGCATCAACCAGCTGTCAGCGCCCGCTAATAAAGCCGGCAGCTAAGAAGCTGTGATGCCGAACAGTTGATCGACCTTGACAGCTGGAAACCCCACCGATCGCTGTCACAATAAGAGCCTGGTGGAGCCAGAATGTAATCCAAGGCTGTCAAGGCCGGCAGAGATGATGCATAGCTCGACCGCGGACGAGATCGGCGCTCGGGTCATAACAGTACCCTCCCTCTGAGGGCGGGCTCCTGAACGCCCATAGACGTCCAATCCCCCCCCCCCCCTCCAGGGTGGGCGGATGGGGCAGGAGAGGATCAAACCACAGATCGAAAACCAGAGCACAGACAAGGAAAAAAAATGACTCAAAAAATACATGGAACAGTCACACCGACACGAAATAACAGAAAAGAGAAAAAAACTCGCTACAGTACAGAACATGATGACAAATCAAAACTCCCAAAATGCACAAATGGCAACTACAAGAAACAAAACACAGGACAGCGAAAAGAACAGAACAATTACAGGACCAGACTCCATTCCAAAATACATGAAACACAATAACCCGGGCACAAAAACAAAAATACCACACTCTCAAGTCAAAAGGCAAATACAATACAGGACAGGAAAAAACAGAACAATTACAGGACCAGACTACACTCCAGAATACATGAAACACAATTACACGGGCACGAAAACAAAAATACCACGCTCTTAAGTCAAAAAGCAAATACAACACAGGGCAGAAGAAAAAAAAAAACAATTACAGGGCTAGACTACATTCCAAAGTACATGAAACACAATTACCCAGGCACAAAAACAAAAATACCACATTCTCAGGTCAAAAAGCAAATACAACACAGGACAGAAAAAAACAAAACAAAACACAGAACAATTACAGGGCTAGACCACCACCAGGAATGACCTCTACCCCCGACAGTTCGTGCCGACCGGTGGAGACCAAACACCACGGGAACAGTTCAGGCGGTCTCCCTGCGTCCAACGGCCGACGGGTGGTCATGGGAGGCGGAACATGACCAGGCGGCTTACCACAGTCCCAGGACCAGAAAGTCCACTCCTCCGGTGGCCGAACCAGATCGCCCAGTGAAACACACAATATGTCGGGTGCCCGACCCGAGGCGCCGAACTAGCGAAACAGTTCCTCAGGCGGCTGACCCGCGTCCCTCAGCCACCAGTACCGGGGGAGAACAGCCCGCGGCGGCCTCCCTGGCGAGGACAAAACTCGGGAGAGCTGGGGCGAGCGAAAAGGGACCCCCACGGCCCCCAGTGATGATGCGAAGGGTCTGTAGCTCCTCCACCGTCCGTGGACCACACCGGCGCTGCACCTCCGCTGGACCCCGATTGGGTCCCACCTGCACCCACGTCGGACCCCGATTGGGCCAGAACAGCCCCTGCGGTGGACCCCGATTGGGCCTCAGGCGCACCCATGTCGGACCCCGATTGGGCCAAGGCAGCTCCCGCAATGGACCCCGATTGGGTCTCGAGCGCACCCACGTCGGACCCCGATTGGGCCACAGCAGCCTCCACAACGGGCCCCGACTGGGTCGGTGCAGCTCCGCTGACGACCTCCACCCCCGAACCTGGAACCTCCAACTCACCGACCCCGACTGGTTCCACGCCGGTGATACTGAAAGGAAGCTCAGAACACACAGAAAAACTGGGATCAGTATCACCGGCAGCAACAGAACCCAGCGAGATGAGTTCGGGCGCAGCAGGCGGCTGCACCTCACTCGCCTCCCCGAGAGGCAGGCAAAAATGCTCCAACACAGGGGACAGAGACACAAGAGGGAGCACTTGCTGCACTTGGGTTCTGTTGCCGTCCAGGACTCCGTCGATCCAGGCTCAGGGCGAAGAAGTTTGTGCGCAGGCTCCAACTCAGCTGCATCGGGCTCCCCAGCTGGCAAGATAGATTCTGCAGCCTGAGGTTCCTCTCGCGCTGATGCCCACGCCGATGACCCATATGGCGTGGAGGCAGGGGACCCTCGACCCACTGTTTCGGACCGCTCCGGCGAGGAGACCCGGGGACGCTTCATCGTTGGCTCAGGCTCCAGGCCGCAGTCCGCTCTTCTCCTCTGTCCACGGTGTGGCTGTGGGGCTGGATCCAGGCTCTCCAGAACCACAGGCCCCCTCCTCATCCGGCGACGTAGGCCTGGCGTCGTGGACCGCTCAGCGGAGGAAGACACAGAGGCAGCAGGTTTGGTTATTGTAACTACAGCAGGTGGTAGGAGCTCGGGGGACTGCGAACCCCAAACTCCGCCCCCAGGGGTCAGACAAGGCAGATCACAATTATCATGTAAAGAATGAACTAGCACTTGCCTTTCTCCCGGAGGGAGGATGGTGCCTGCTGTAGGGGACATTGTTTTTATTTATTGGATGGCGACAGAGGGCTCCCTGGAAGGACGAGGAGGAGCCGCTCTCAGAGGTCCACTGATGGGGTTTGCCGGCAGCGGGTCCAGCCGGGGATTCTGCTGAGGTTCACCTTGCCCGTGGCGCCGACGTCTTCGATGGCCCCCAGATGGCACAAACTCCTGGACCGGATCAGAGGCAGGAACGGTTTCCCAACGTGGGGAGCGAGGATGCCTCCTCCTCTGCTTCCTTCCGTAGTCCACCTCCAACCCACGGAGTATCTCGCGCTGTGCGGCGAGCTCAGCCCTCCTCGTCATCACCTCCGGGTGATCGTCGTAGTGGAGAGGAAGGTTGTCGAGAAGAACCTCAGCGTAGTCCAGGTGCCGGTGTATGTCGCTGGGAGTGTCGTAAAGCGTAGCGGTGACTAGAGTTCCATCCACATACTCCAGAGCCTCCGCTAGCTCCTTGCCCAGGCGCCGACTGCGGCCCCTGGATGACGGCATTCTCCCAGCAAATGACACCCAGACAGGGAAGAACAATAGTCCAATTTGCGCAAAAACTCACGGTGAAAAGGCGTCTCGGTGTGGCGTCTCGGTTTAGACGTCCTGGCTGGAGTATACTGTCATGCGGTGACCCTCGTGGGCCACCATAAGACGCCAAAAGTCGCCAGTGAGTTTTGCATTGATGTTTATTTAACAAGACAAGACACGAATACAAGACTATGAGCCGCTGAGGGCAAAACACACACTACAGAATACAAGGGATCGTAGGGCTAACCCCAGCCACTACGACCTTAACCCCTTGCACTCCGGGCAATTTTCCTAAAAATGCCAAAAAATAACGTGCCCAAAGTAAATCGAAAGCTGTTATTTCCCTTTGCAGCATCTTCAACCCTTTGCAGCATCTTCATGGGGTTGGTCTCATTTAAAAGAAAACACTTTGAATTTTTTGGCAAAAAAAACATAATCTCTCTACGTGCTCCGGCCACTGAGTTACAGTCATCTAAACATACTGAACTTGAAGAAAATAAATTTGGCCACGGTGTTTTTTTGGATACAAATGCTTGCAAATAACACACAGCTGTCCAATCCGGCTGGAAAATGCAACAGAAATGTAGAACCAAGTGTTATCAAGCTGAGATCCTAATTTGGTAACAATACCACAAAAAGTGAATATTTTACATAGCTTTGTTCTCAGGTGTGAAATGGCACAGTTTGGAAAAATGTGTCAAAACTGTGTCAAATGGCACAGTTTGGAAAAACGTCTGTAACTTTTGAATAATTCAATGTAGAAGCTTCATTTTGGGCTCTAATGAAAGGTCACACTCAGGGCTGTGTCTGTATGTGTGTGTGTGTGTGGGGGGGGGTTGTCCCCACACACACAGGAGTTCGGCCCTCGCTACATGATGGATTACACTCGTTGCATGTTTCCACAGCAACGCTGTCACAGCGGCTCCCCCCCCCCTCGCTACTCTGTGTGTGTGTGGAGGGGGTTGTCCCCCCCCTTGCTACAGAAGACGGCCATCGCTACATGATGGAATAGACTCATATGCTTCCCCCCGCGGACCGGTGGGCGTTCGGATCGTGAACGCCCCCCCCCGCTCCTCTTCTGCAGCGGGGGGGGGGGGGGGGTCAGAACATGGCAAATGAACCGTTTATTGCGGCGCACGCACTTCGTACTTCGTGCGCCGTACAGTTGTAATTTACCGATCGGTCAAAAGTCATTTTTTGATTACAATTTTCAGGGATAAATAATAAATTTAGCTTATAACACCTTACCTCTTCACAGCAGCAGAGTCCTGGCGAACTTCTCTTCCCCATTGTCAGACGAACGCAACGCTGGTCCGCTCGTGGATCCCGGTCAAAACATAATTCCATTATTGCGTTTTTGGTGAATGATTTACGACTTTTGTCGTCGGCCTCCGTCGGTCTATGATGACGGAAGAGAATCCTAAACGTCTATTCTGCTGGAATGAGTGCAGGTCCCACTTGTGGGTGTTCTCCATGCTGCTGGGTCCGTAGCAAGTTCGTCCAGAGTCCTTTTTTTTCATCCGCTGCAACAGTAAATCTCTCTTCACCCAGCCCGAACTTGTGTGCTTCAATTGGCTCCTGCATTCACAGTAGGCAGGTCCTCCTTCCTAGGTTTTCATTCATTGGTTCTTCAAGGTTTCAGAAACCCAATTCAAGGCTCTTATTAGTCGAATGAGAGGTCAATCAGATGAACTAATTTGTTTGCGGCTGTGTCTGCAGCTTTTCTTTTCAGTGGCGCTTGGAGGCCACACCACCTACATCACCACCATCAATATCCTTATCATGCGTCATGCGTCCGAGGGCGCACAAGTGCGCTCTCATGCGCCCTCGTGCGCCCTAGGACGCAGAGATTTGCCCGCCCGCGGAACAACGGAGTGCAAGTGGTTAACTATGACATGAACATGAACAAGAATAAGCACGAACCTGACATGAACGAGGACCAGGAATGTTAGACGAATGTTTGACGATACTCCAGCATCAACCAGCTGTCAGCGCCCGCTAATAAAGCCGGCAGCTAACAAGCTGTGATGCCGAACAGCTGATCGATCTTGACAGCTGGAAACCCCACCGAGCGCTGTCACAATAAGAGCCCGATGGAGCCAGAATGTAATCCACAGCTGTCAAGCCCGGCAGAGATGATGCATAGCCCGAGCGTGGACAAGATCGGCGCTCGGGTCATAACAACAGAAGTTATCCAAACTTTCCTGGCCCTATGTGGAAAAGTAATTGCCTCCTATTACTTCATGAATTAACTGATTAATCACATTTTTTGGAAAAGTGAGTTCAATTTCTCTAGCCACAACATGGTCTGTCTGCCAGACCTGGTGAACCAAGAAATCACGTAAATAAAACCTGTCTGACAAAGTGAAGTAGGCTGAAAGGTCTAAAAAAAAAAGCAGCACATCATACTGTGATCTCAAGAACAGATGAGAAATAAATACCCAAAACAACATCTAAAGAACTGCAGGTCTCACTTGTCTCAGTTTGGACAATTGTCCATGATTCAACAGTAAGAAAGAAACTGGGCAAACATGGCATCCATGGGAGAGTTCCAAGGCAAAAACTATTGCTGAACAAAAAATGACACAAAGGCTCATCTCACATTTGCCAAAAAACATCATGGTGCTCTCCAGGACTTTTGGGAAAATATTCTGTGGACTGACTAGACAAAAAGTGAACTTTTTGGAAGGCATGCATCCTGTTACATCTGGTCTAAAACTAACAGCATTTCATGAAAAGAACATCATACCAACAGTCAAACATGGTGGTGGTAGTGTCATGGTCTGGAGCTGCTTTGCTGCTTCAGGACCTGGACAACTTGCGGTAATTGATGGAACCATGAATTCTGCTCTCTACCAGAAAATCCTGAAGGAGAATCTCTGGCCATCAGTTCATGACCTCAAGCTCAAGCCCTCCAATATGGCTGAATTAAAACAATTCTGCGAAGAAGAGTGGGCCAAAATTCCTCAACAGGGATATAAAAGACTCAGTGCCATTTATTGACATGGTGTAAACTTAGACCCAGGAGAAGACATAGATGACAACATTTAGGTAAGTGAACAATAATCTTTGACAATAATGTTTGTAATATTGCAAATGGTGAAGAGAATATGGCAACCCTGCAGGGGAGAGAGCAGAGATAACTGTAAATGAGTGGAATAGTGACAAGGAGGTTAATCTTGTTTTTTTATGCTTACAGGTTTTGTCTGGTGGAAGCAGCGGGGAATGACAGCAGATCCTCTGATGTGGGCGTCAGGGAAGAGTCCTTAAGTGCAGGTGAGGGGCAGGGAGGAGAAGTTGGCCAGGCCTTGGAGCTGGGGATAGGGGACACAAATGATAAACGATGGTAAGTCGACTTACTTGGGGAAGAGGTGATGTGCACAGTCCAAAAGTTTCCAAATCCAATCCGTAAGACAATTTCCAGAGTCCAAAAGTAGGCAGGGGTCAGAGCACAGCAGACTAGGTCAAGGCAGACAAATCCAATCCAACAGACAGGAACAGGGTCTGGGGACAAGCAAGGGTCAGAACATGGCAGAATAATTCACAAGATCAATACAGGTTAGGCAAAGGCAGGTTACAGGCAGGGTGTAGCTCAGATGTGACCAGGCAGAGCAATGGGAGAGCGTCCTATTTATACTGCCTCCCAGATTGGCTGCAGGGGGTGACTGCAGCTGCAGGGAGGAGAAGGCAATTAGTCAGGAGAGAGAGGCAGGCAGGCAGATAAGACAGGAACCATTATAGTACCCCCCCCCCCCCAAGGGACACCTCCTGGTGTCACTTGTCGCTTGTCAGGATGGCGGCGATAAAAGTCCTGGATGAGAGTATCGTCCATGATGAAGGACTTGGGTATCGAGGACCTCTCCTCGGGACCATACCCCTGCCAATCCACGAGGAATTGGATGCCATGCCCCCTGCAGCGAGCATCCAGGATCTGGATCCCCGGTGTCAGAAGCATCTACCTCAATGATAAACTGGAGCTCGGGGTCGGGCTGAAGCAGGATGGGGGCCTCAGTGAAGCAGGTCTTCAGGAGGGTAAATGCTTCCTGTGCTCCCTGGATCCAATGGAAGGGGACTTTGGTGGAGGTAAGGGTGGTGAGCGGTTGGGCAATGGAAGTGTAACTGTGTATAAAGTGCCAATAGAAATTAGTGAAACCCAAAACTGCTGGAGCTGTTTTCTGGTGGCTGATATGGGCCAATCAGTTTCCGCTCAAACCTTGATTGGATCGGGCTTGATGCAACTGGGTGAGATGGTAAAGCCTCATAGTGGTGTGAAATTTGCACTTTTCCGCTTTAACATACAACTGGTTTTCAAGTAAGTGTTGGAGGACCATATGGACATGGACTTGGTGCTCTTCCAGTGAGCGGGAGAAAATGAGTAAGTCATCCAGGTAAACAAACACGAATGTATTCCGGAAGTCCCAAAGTACATCATTGATTAATCATTGGAATACTGCGGGGTCATTGGTGAGACCAAGTGGCATTACGCAATATTCGAACTGACCCAGGTGTGTGAAAAAAGCCGTTTTCCACTCATTGCCCTCCCTGATCCAGATAAGGTGATAGGCATTCCTAAGATCAAGTTTTGAGAAAATAGTAGCCCCTGGGAGTTGGTCAAAGGCCAAATTAATTAGAGGGAGTGGATATTTTTCCTTAATAGTGATATTATTTAGTTTGCGGAAGTCGATGCAGGGGAGTAGCGAACGATCCTTTTTTCCCCCAAAGAAGAATCCCGCGCCCAGGGCCAATGCGGCGTGACGGATTAGGCCAGTGCTTAATGACTCCTTGGGGCCTTCTATTCAGACCAGACAAGCTGTACGAGTGGCAGGAGAGTAGTTTGGCTCCCTGCTGGAGCTCAATGGTGCAGCCATAGGGCCAGTGGGAAGGGAGGGACAGGGCTTTGACCTTTCAGAAGTCAGAAGCTAAGTCATGATAAACAGGTGGGACCTTAGACAGATCAGGGGACTTTGAGTCTGGAGACTGGAGTGAAATGGATGGTGAGCAGGCTGCTGACTGGCGGCAGGCAGACATGCAAAAGGTGTTCCAAGAGCATATGACTGCCTAGCTCCAGTCAATGACGGGTTTGTGAGTATACAACCAAGGGTATACTAAAACTACAGGGGAAGTGGAGGCTGGGAGGACAAAAAAGGATAGCTCCTCCGGGAGGTTACCCGAGGTTAGCACAGTTAGTGGGACCGTGCATTTCATGACCTGAGTGAGGGGCTGGCCAAACAGAGCTACACTACTCACAAAAAGTTAGGGATATTTGGCTTTCAGGTGAAATTTATGGAAAAAGTAAAAAGTTCACACTACAGTGATATAATATCATGAAAGCAGGACATTTAAGTAAAAGCATGTAATGGTGATTTCCTCATCTCAAACAATTTATTGAAACAAAAGCCAACAACAGTGGTGTGTATACCACAACAGAAAATGTTGATGTCTCAATAACATGTCATGTGCCCTTGAGCATCAATTACAGCTTGACAACGACACCTCATGTTGTTCACAAGTTGACTTATTGCCAACTTGTGAAAATTCCATTCCATTCTTCTTGAAGGGCGGCCCTCAGGTCATTAAGGTTGTGGGATGCAGGGTTACGAGCCTCTACATGACGACTCAACTGATCCCATAGGTTTTCTATGGGATTCAGGTCTGGAGAAAGTACAGTCCACTTCATTTGAGGTACCCCACCCTCCAGCAGCTGTTGCCTAATGATACGACCTTGATGAGCTGGAGCATTGTCATCCATGAAAATGAAATAAGGCCTGTGTTGTTCATGCAGGGGCACAATGGCTGGATTAATGATGTTATTCAAGTAGTATCGTCTTGTCACTGTACTATTCACAAGGTGTAGGGCAGTTCTATATTGACTAGACACACCTGCCCAGACTGTAACACCACCACCGCCAAAGGCTTGCCTAGTGACAACAGTGGCTGATGCATAGCGCTCTCCTTGACGTCTCCAACATTGTTGGCGGCCATCATTTCTGCTCAACATGAATTGACTTTCATCAGAACAGCACTGAGGCCCACTGGTCCCTTGTCCAACATAAATGCTCCCTGGCCCATGCAAGACGATGATGCCAGTGCCTGGTGGTGTGGTCAGATACCCTTGCAGGTCATCGAGTACGCAGACCATGCTGACGTAAACAGTTTTGAAGGGTCTGACATGACACTTGGATGCCTCTTACCTCCCTTAAATGTGCCTGGAGTTGAGTGGCATTCATCATCCAGTTCTGCAGGGTATTGTTCACAATGGAGTGGTCATCAGCGTGGGATGTGGCCAAATGATGTCCACTTCTATGCCTTTCTGTGACTCTTCCAGTCTCTCTGTTGCAACCTGCAGATGACACTCTGTGACACTCTAAGCTCAATGGCCACTTCCCTCTGAGAACATCCTGTTTGAAGCCTCGTAATGATGAGGTACTGTTGCTCAATTGTTAGGTGTCATCTTGGTCTCATGATGTCAAAATGTGAACAGCATGATGAAGAAGACTGTTTAAATACCAATTCTAATGGAACCAGGAAATTTATTAGTCAATTCATGGCTCAAACACCTGTTGTGAATTTTGTCTTTAAGTACCTTGCTAGAGAACAGCAAGTTACGCAAAAAGTACTGAAACATTGAACAGCTGGACATGTGCATTCAAAAGGTTAGAGAAGGTCAAATTAAGTTCACCTGTAAAGGCTATAGTGCATTTCAGGCGCATCCTGAAATTTCACCAGAAAGCTGAATATCCCTAACTTTTTGTGAGTAGTGTATGAGCCTCTGAGGATGAAGTAACTGGGTGCAGGGAATTTTGAGCTCTGTTGCCAGACCCTCAAATACAATTTTGTTCAGCCCCTGAGTCGACTAATGCCGAACCAACAAACTTGGTGGACTGGAGCATTATACGTACAGGAAGGACCAGGTGATTTATAGGGGAATTATTGACTCCGCCCATCAGTCTCCCTATCATGACTGAAGGGCTGAGCCGTTTAACTTCTCTGGGCACCGATTCACAACATGATTAGGTTGACCACAGTACAGACCTAAACCTTCATTGTTCCATCGCTGTTTCTTGGCCAGAGTTAGCTTGGATTGCCCAGTAGCCTTGGGTTTCGAGGATTGGCAATCGGCAGTGGAAGACGGCAAGGCAGAAAGCTGTGAGTGCGGTGGGCTAGCGCGTGACATAGTGATAGACACGTACTGCCGCTCCATTGAGTGTTCGCAAAGTCTGTTGTCCAGCTTAATGACTAACAAAATGAGGGTGTCTAATGACCCCAGTTCATCCAGAAGATGGGCGGGCTCATCACAAAGGTGAGAATTAAGGCTATTTATGAATACGATCCTAAGTGCAGGCTCGTCCCACCCAGTCTGGGCTGCTAAAACCCGGAAACAAACCGCATGCTCTGCTGCTGAGTTTAGCCCCTGGCGGAGATTAAGTAGCTGCACAGAAGCATTGCCGTCCCGGTCGGTGTGGTTGAAAACTCGAGAGCACTCCTCTGAGAACTGGGGATAGGTGAACAGGTGGTTATCAAGCCCCTGGAATAATGCCTGAACCCAAGTGAGCGCGGAGCCCCACCGCAAAGCTAATGCGGCTCTGGTCAGTCGGAAAATCCTCCTGTGTTCGGGGAAATACTAGCTGACACTGAAAAAGGAAAGCCCCCCCAGCGTCCCAGAATAACGGGGAGGCAAAGACACCAGAGTAGAGTGTCCCCGTAGGGCAGATATTTGATTTAGCATGAACTGATTTTGGTAGGATATTTGGTCTATACGCTGCTCCAGAACACCGAGTTGGGCCCCGGCAGTTGTCATAGCCGTGCCCCCTTGGTCTGCATGCTGGTCACATACTTACATGGTGTAAACTTAGACCTAGGAGGAGACACTGACGACAACGTTTAGGTAAGTGAACAATAATCTTTATTGACAATAATTTTTGTAATATTGCGAATGGTGAAAAGAATCCGGCAACCCTGCAGGGGCAAGAGCAGAGACAACTGTAAGTGTGTGGAATAGTGACAGGGAGGTTAGTATTGTTTTTTATGCTTACAGGTTTCGTCTGGTGGAAGAATCGGGGAATGACAGCAGATCTTCTGTTGGTGGGTGTCAGGGAAGGAGTCCTTAAATGCAGGTGAGGGGCAGGGAGGAGAGACTGGTCAGGCTTGGGAGCTGGGGAAAGAGGAATGGTGACACAGATGATAAACGATGGTATGTCAACTTACTTGGGGAAGAAGTGATGTGCACAGTCCGAAAGTTTCCAAATCCAATCTGTAAGACAATTTCCAGAGCCCAAAAGCAGGCAGGGGTCAGAGCACAGCAGACTAGGTCAGGGCACACAGACAAACCCAATCCAACAGGCAGGCAGAGGATCTGGGGCAAGCAAGGGTCAGAACATGGCAGAATAATTCACAAGATCAATACAGGTTTGTCATGTCTGCCTCTGGTAGGTGCAGGTGATGGACTCAGATAACAGGCAGAACTCAGGCGTAACATGTTTATTAATAAACAGAAAAATAAGGGGAAAGAAATTAACAGCACGAGAGTACTGCAAACAACTAAGGAAATAACGAACAACGTAACTTACGGGGATATACAGAATACTGGGTTATCAGCAGGGAATATAGAGGGATGAAGCCACATTAGACACAGCACACAGAATAAATAGACAGGGGAATAATTAACACAACACAGAACAGGTGGGCACACAGGTGGGGAACATGGGATGGGTGGGACTGTACACACAAACACTAAAAGGGAATGCACATGAATGTGACACAAACATATAGAGCAAAATGCAGGGGTAACACAGAAAGGGCAGTGGCTACAAATATGGGAAACATGAGACTGGAACAATTGGTAAACAGATATGCACAGAGACCCCAGACCAGACAACAGATGAACAAAGAAGACAGGGGACAAAGGGAAACACAGAGGGCAATAAATGCAAAAACTAATCATACATGAACACAGAAAATAATAAATGAACAAAAAGTGTGGGCTTGATTCCAAACTCAAGCCCAAACCATGACAGCGCCCCCCCCCCCTCCAAGGGCGGAGTCCAGACGCACTTCAAACAAAACCAGGCAATACCTAAATAGGGCGGGAGGAGGGGGACATAGGCACGGTGGGGCAAAACAAGAACACAGGCACAGAAAACTCAGGAGGTAAAGACAACACAGGCATTTCACACTAAGGAAAAAGCAATACATGAGCTCTGGAAATAACATGAAAACTTAAAACTCAGATGATGGTTCCGGGAAGATGGCGGAGAGACATAACGCTTAAACAGAGAGCTCTCCCTAGCCAGATTAAAAATCATCGGTAAATGGCCAACTCGACATAAGCGGATCAATAAACTAAGAGATGAAAACACGAAGGAGCCGGGCACAAGGACAAAAGCAGGGTAAAATTAAAGAATTCCTCTTCAACAACGCAGGAGAAATCGCTGAACACGAGGCCCAAAAAAATGAGGTGACTGCAGCAGACAAAATGGAGGACGCCAGGCTCGATAACATGAACACTGGCTTCACCAGTTTGGGTAAAGAGGTTTTTTTTTTTTGTTTTTTTTTGTTTTTTTTTGTTACTTATTTGTACCCGTAGGTAGACTTGGTTTGCAGTCTGGTGACAAGCCACCGGCTGCTGGTCGCTGCGTGCGCAAGCGCCCTAAACCTACATGTTTTTTGGTGTGCGGGAGGAAACCAGAGAAATCCCGGAGTAAACCCGCGCAACACGGGGAGAACATGCAAACTCCACACAGCTCAGTGTTAGTCGGGGGCTGGGATCGACCCCACGATCTCATGATCCCCGCGATCCCCCGGCCGAGAGTAAAACTGTGCTGCCACAGTGCTAAATCACTGCGCCACCGTGCAGCCGGTTGAGTTGAAAGACTTCAAGCGGCAGCTACAACAGGATTTAGCGGCTCTTAAGGAGGAGCTGAAAAAAGAGATTAAGGAGGAAATTATGGGCCTCCGAAGAGAAATGGAGCGCAAGCTAGCAGAAAACATGGAGGAGCTGCGCTCTCAGCGGGCGTGTATGACAGAAGCACAGGCCCGAATATCGGAGCTGGAAGATTGGAAGAGCGAGGCAAGCGAACAGCTACAGACCCTGACGGCACAAACGCAGAGGATGCAGGAGAAAATAACCGACCTGGAGAGCAGGTCCAGACGGAGCAATATACGCATCTTCGGGATCCCGGAGGGCATTGAAGGCAACTCGATGACGAAATTCATGGATCACTTCTTAAAAAAAGAGCTGGAGCTGCCCGGTGAAGCAGACCTGCAGATCCAACGAGCGCACAGAGCCTCGGCACAGAACCCGAATCCACACTACACCCAGGTCAGTTGTGGTAAACTTTCTGAAATATGATGTAAAGGAAAGAATCCTGACACAAGCGTGGAAAAAAAAGATCCGAATCGGCGACAAGCAGATATTCTTTGATCATGACTACCCGACAGAAATTGTGCAGCAGCGAAAGAAATATGCCAACATTAAAAAAACGCTGAAAGAGAAAAAAATTAGATTCCAAACGCTGCTAACGAAGATGAGGATTCATTGGGAGGACGGCGTGAAGACATACAACACAGCCAGAGAGGCAGTGCGGGACATGATGGAGCGGGGCTTTGTGGTGAGCGTGCCGGAGGAAGCGGCTGGAGCACCGGCGGCACTGAACGCATCACGACAGCCGGAGTGGAGGCGAGTGAACGGCAGAAGACGGGAGGAGACGAGGAGACGTGGAGCAGCGGGCCCAGGAAAAACTGCAAGGCTTTCAACTGAAAGCCTAGATTGTAACAAAGATTAAGAAAGGCACAGAAGAAATGAAGGCCAAGAAGACAAGGTAAAAGAGAAACAGACGGCTAGGAGAGGTTTAAGTGATATTTGTTGGACATTTCTAGACTAATGACTATTACTTGGATAGTAACTAGAGGTCTAGGGAGGGCCCTTCACTCTGTGAGGACATTCCCTCCACCCACCAACAGGGACCAGTGGGCAGAAGAAAGGCCCAAAGTATGGAGGTCGAGATTTTTTAATGTGTTTTTATATAAATATGTGTTATTTTTGTTGTTAAAGGGGCTAGGAGCACAAGTTAAAAAAATGGAAAAACATGAATATGGGTAAAAATCTTAAGATAATGACACTAAACGTGAATGGTCTGAACTCACCTGTTAAAAGGGAAAGAATAATAAGAAAATTCAAGAAGGAAAAAGCCGAAATTATATTTATGCAAGAGACACATTTGAGCAAGACAGAACATGTGAAACTAGAGATTTGGCTATAAGAACTCCTACTACAGTTCATTTAAGGGAGGAACTAAAAGGGGGGTTATGATACTAATTTCAAATAAAATACAATTTGAATATGAACAAGAAATCCAGGATAAAGAAGGCAGGTATGTAATAATAAAGGGAAGAATAGATGGTATGCAGATCACATTAGTGAACATCTATGCCCCACCAGAAAGTGACAAGGGTTTTTTTCAACATCTGTTTGATCTCATAGCAACACACAGTGAAGGAGTCCTAATTTGTGGAGGAGACTTAAATGCTGTCATGGATCATGAAGTTGATACAACAAGTGTTAAGAAGACAAAAAAACATGTAACAAAGTTCATAAGAACCTCACTGGCAGAAATGGGTATGGTAGACATATGGAGGGACCTACATCCACTCGAAAAAGACTATACACATTATTCAACAGTCCATAAAGTACACTCTAGAATAGATTACTTCCTTATGAATGAAGGTGACAGACACAGGGTGAGAAATTGTCAGATTGGAGGGGCAGAAATATCAGATCATAATCCTATATACATGGAAATATATTTAAACAATAGAAAACGACAAACAACATGGAAACTTAATGTAGGACTGTTAAATGATGATAAAATGAAAGAAAGAATAAAAGTAAACATAAACGAGTATATCCAAGAGAATGACAATGAAGAAGTGGACCCAACAATACTATGGAATGCACTAAAAGCCAAACACAACAGGAAAAGCAAATAAGTCTAAACTGGAAACATATGAACAAAGATGTGAGAGACTGAGGGAATTAGAACGTAAACATCAAAGCACAAATGACCCAAAAATATATCAAGAAATTAAAGAAGAAAAAATAAAGATAAAAGAAACACAAATAGATGAAATTGAAAGGAAAAATAGATATCTAAAGCAAAAATATTATGAAACGGGACCAAAAGCCACAAAACTGCTGGCAAAACGGTTAAGAAAACAACAAACAATGAATAATGTATATAAGATTAAAGACCCCATCACAAATAAAACCACAGTTAACCCAGAAAACATCGAAGAAATATTCCATAATTTCTATCAAGAACTATACTCGCAACCTGAAGAAACAAATACTAAAGATATTAAAAAATTTCTATGCACATTGGACTTGCCATCAATAGGAAATCAACAAAATGAAAAGCTAACAGCAGAAATAACAACACAAGAGATTAGAGATGTGATTAAGTCACTTAAAAACGGTAAATCACCAGGTAGTGATGGATACCCGTCTGAGTTTTATAAACTGTTTATAGAAGTCACGCCACAGCTCCTAAAGTCATTTAATTGGACGTTGAACAACAACAAAATACCTCCATCATGGAACGAAGCCATTATTTCAGTTATTTTAAAGCCAGGGAAAGATAGAGAACAATGCGGAAACTATAGACCAATCTCTTTATTAAATGTGGATTATAAAATATATACAACAATTATATGTAAACGAATAAAGACATTCTTGACAGAATTGATAGAAGATGATCAAACTGGTTTCATAGAGGGATGCCAAACACATGACAATATGAGGAGAACAATACATATAATTAATCAAATACATAAAGAAAAGAAAAGCACAGTAATAATGAGTTTAGACGCAGAAAAAGCATTTGACAGGGTTAACTGGAAATTCCTATATAGTGTGCTGGAACGCTTTGGATTTAACGAAAAATCAGTACAATGCATAAGGACGCTGTATCAAGAACCTGTGGCAAGAATCAAGATAAACGGTAGCTTAACAGACAAAGTAAATATACAAAGATCAACTAGGCAGGGATGCTGCTTATCGCCCACCTTGTTTGCTCTGTTCATAGAGCCACTGGCTCAAGCGATGCGACAAAATAAGAAATTAAAAGGTGTAACAATAAAGGGAATGGAACACAAGATTGGGCTATTTGCAGACGATATTATAGTTTACCTTGAACAACCAGATGAATCAATAATGGAAATGATGAACTTGATAGAAAATTTTGGAAAATTATCAGGATACAAGATAAACATAACAAAAACACAAATACTGACATTCCACTATAACCCTCTAAACCAGATAACTGATAAAATCAAACTAAACTGGAAACAAAAAGAAATAAAATACCTTGGAGTGAACATACCTAAAGATCTAAGCAAAATCTATAAAGCAAACTATGATAGGTTGGAACAAGAAATAAAAAAAGATATTGATAGATGGTCAATCTTAAATATGGATCTGAATTCAAAAATTGAGACAGTCAAAATCAGCATACAACCTAGATTACTTTACCTCTTCCAGGCTCTACCAACAGAGATTCCAGATGCCCAGTTCTCAAAGTGGGACAGGATGATATCGAGATTTGTTTGGGGAGGTAAAAAGCCAAGAGTGAAATATAAAACTCTTCAGTTACCAAAAGAGAAAGGAGGCATGGGCCTACCAAGTCTAAAGGAATATTACTACTCAGCACAAATAAGATATATCATATGTTGGTGCGACGAAGGATATGAGGCAAAATGGAAAGAAATGGAAAAGGAAATTGAGGGACTCCCAGTACAAAGCATAATAGGAGATAAAGATGCATATAAGCAAATCAAACAAATAGACCCAATCACTAAATTTACTTTGGAACTGTGGTATAAAATAGTACAAAAGTATAATATAAAGGAAGACATAAAACTATTGAAATGGGTAGCATTTGACAGTCAGTTTGAACCGGCAAAACAAGATAGGGGATACAAAAATCTGGTGAACAAGGGAATCACAGCATGGGGCAATATCGGAAAAAAAGATCTCGGGAGCTTTGTAAACATCAGGAGAAAATTTAAACTAGAAAGATCGGAATTCTTCAGATATCTGCAGATGAGAGACTATTATATGAAGAAGATTAGGCATAACCTCCAAACAGATGTGAGCGAGATTATACAATTCATTTTAAGCTCATATACAGAAATAAAATAAGAATTATTTCAAAGCTATATCAGAAACTTATGGCAAACAATCATTCAAGTAACTATATAAAGGAGAAATGGGAGAAAGAGCTAAATTTAAACATAACAGAAGAAAGCTGGCAGGAAATATGGAAAACACAACACACATCAACAAATTCAAGGACATGGAGGGAATTTGGATGGAAAAACCTGATTCGCTTTTTCATTACACCACAGATTCAAGGAAAATATACAAATACCCAATCTTTATGCTGGAGGGGATGTGGGGCTCAAAATGCAGACCACTCACATATGTTTTGGAAATGCTGCAAAATCTCATCATTCTGGAAATCTATACATGTGACAATACAGAGGATATTAGGATATAATATACCAATGAACTGTAACCTGATGTACTTATGTGATCTTAAAAGAGACAATGTAATACAGGCTGAGGACAGATATCTAGTTAAAATCTTGTTGATTGCATGTAAAAAAACAATCACAAAAAAATGGCGATCAGAAGTTCTTCCTGACCAAGAGCAATGGACTGACATTGTTGAGGACATACGTATGATGGAAAAACTAACATATCGACGAAGAATGCAAGAAGGACTATGAGAAAAAAATGGCGGAAATGGACACACTACAAAGTGCAACAACGAGACAGAAATTGAAAGAATAACCAAAGACGCTGGAAAAACCAGAAGAATTAAGAGATGGAAACTAAAAACTTGATGCTCCAACATTTGCCCCCCCTTTTTTTTCTTTCTTACTCTAGCCCCTTTGTTTTTAAATGTAGACTGTGATCTGAATGCAATATATATGATGAAAAATGAATAAAAATCTAAGTTACAAAAAAAAAAAACTCAGATGATGTCATGAAAAGTGAAACCCAGAAGATGACAAAGAAACCTTAACTCAAATGACATGGAAAACCAAAAACTCAAATGACATGAAAAAGCAAAAACTCAAATGAAGACATGAAAAACCTAAAACTCAAATGAAGACATGAAAAAGCAAAAACTCAAATGATGACATGAAAACTCCAAATATAGATGATAACACGGAACTCCAAACAGATGATAACATAGGGATCTCAAACTCTGCAAGTGCCAACTTAGACACTTAAACCTCAGGATGTGACAACAAAGAAACCTGAAACCCAGGAGACGTCATAGATGCCCTAACCTCAGAAGGAAACACAAGAGCTCCAGGCCTAGAAAACAACACAGGAGCTTTAGGCTAAGAAAGCAACACAGGAGCTTTAAGCTAGGAAAGCAATACAGGAGCTCCCAACTCAGAAACCAACACAGGTGCTCTCAACTCAGAAACCAACACCGGCGCTCTCAACTCAGAAACCAACACAGCATCTCTCAACTCAGAAACCAACACAGGAGCATGATACTCAAGGGAAGTAACATGAAAACTTTACTCCTAGAAACTCTAATCCCAGGAGGTGACAGTGAAAAACTCTCAAGCTCAGGAAGTGAAAATAAAACACCCCCGAACTCAGGAGATATCACGGGAGCCCTTAGCTCAAAAGAAAACAACATGGGGGTTTCAAACCTCATAAGAGTTTCTGGCTCGGGCAGCAAAAAAAAAACAAAAAAAAAACACAAAAAACCACGCACTGGAAATAATACAGAGGGTCTAAACTCAGAAGATACCCCAGATGCAGACATTTCTAGCTCAGGGGACATAAATGCAGAAATCTGGTACAGGGGACACAGAAGAAGATAATTCTAGTTTTGGAGACACAAGTACAGGGAACTTTGACTCCAGGGACACAGATATGGAATTTTTTTGCTCAGGAGGCTCAGGTGCAGGAAATTTCCAGCCCAGGGGATATCATCATCATCATCATCATCATCATCTTCATCATAGCAAGTCTGTCGTGGGTGACAATGACTGTTCATTTAGGTCTGATCAGATTCCTCCACACAGCTCTGTCCTTAGCCTCCCACTGCCAGGAACTCCTGTCTATGTCCAACTTCTTCAAGTTTCTTTTTACAGTGTCTTTAAATCTGTGACAATATGTATGAGTACATATTCATACTATGTAGGATAACTAAGTAGACGGTTATGCTGTTTATTCCATCTAGCTACAATGCTCCGCACTGTGTGTATATATATTTATATATTTATGTGTCCATATGTATATTCGCTGCTCTTGTTTTTCTTGTCTTCTTGATTGTTGCTCTGAGTGTTGCTGTCCCTGTGCTGTTGCAATCCTGGAATTTCCCCCATTGTGGGACGAATTAAAGGCTTATCTTATCTATCTTATCTTATGTTATCTTATCTGAGCCTTGGTCTACCCTGATTGCGTTTGCCCTTGCATAACTGTGAGTTAGAGTAAACTGCCAAGGGAGACTCTGGTGGTCGTCCTCTCAACATGTCCGAGCCATCTCAGGTTCATCTGTATTAGCATGTCCTCCACTGAAGGTAGACCAGCTTGTTTCAACACTTCTATGTTGGTTATCTTGTCTTTCCATGAGATGTTCATTATGGCTCGAAGGTGTCTCATCATGTACGCATGGAGTTTCTTCACCTGCACTCTGTAGACAGTCCAAGTTTCAGCACCATACAATAGAGTAGCCAGTACTGTTGCTGTGTGCACTTTGCATTTCACACGGATAGACACATGTCGATTGTTCCATAGTCTCTCCCTCAAGTTTCCAAACACAGCGCTCGCATCTTCCCATTCTTGAGAGATAGTTCATCCTCCAGCCCTAGCATTCTCTGAACAGTACTCCCTAGGTGCTTGAAAGTCTTGCACTTGACTAGTGGCTCTGTACCAATGCTGATCTCTTCTGGTAGTGATGTTGATAACTGGAACTTTGGTGGTTGATAAAGGCACTCTATCTCTTGATGTTGATTTGGAGGCTGAATTGGCTAGCTGCTCTTGCAAATTTCTCCACTAAAGATTGCATATCTTCCACGCTGTGTGCAACTAGAGCACTGTCGTCGGCAAAGAGCATTTCTCTTACTACCTTTATCGATGTCTTACTCTTGACTTTAAACTGTGCCACAATGAACAAGTCTGCTTCTTTCCTTGTTTGAATGTATACTCCTTCTGAAGTGTCCTTTGAAAGGCCACCTCAAGCATGGCTGCCAGATATAGCGAGAAGAGTGTAGGCACCAGCACACACCCTTGTTTCACCCCATTGCTTACTGAAAAGTCTTTAGATACTGAACCACTCATTGCCACGTTTGCTTGCATACCTGTATGGAGTGCCTCGATCAAGCTGACAAACTTCTCTGTACAACCATATTTCTTGAGTACCTGCCAAAATCCTTGTCGCGAAACAGTATTGAAGGCTTTACTGAAGTCTATGAAGACTACATAAAGCAGCATGTTCTGTTCAATACACTTTTCTTGAACCTGTTTCAAGCAGAAAATCATGTCCCATTGTGCTTCTTCCACTTCTAAAGCCACACTGGGTTTCCGTAATACATTCTGCGAGATGTGTTCACTGAGTCTGTTAAGTAGTACATGTAGAGAATCTTACCAACAGTGGCTAGCAGTGCTATACCTCGGTAATTTCCACAATCTTTCCTGTCACCTTTCTTGAACAAAGGCGCAATACTTGCATCCTTCCAGTCTTGAGGTACTTATCTGGGCATCCCATATCTCTTGGATGAGCTTGTACAGCAGTTGGGTCAGCTGAACACCACCAAATTCCCACACTTCTGCTGGAATTCCATCCCTTCCTGGAGCTTTACCATCCTGTGTTGTCCCTGATAGGCTGCCAATAGTTCAGTCAAAATTTGGTGGTTCATCCAGACTTGATACAGCTGGTCGCTGCACTAGAGCTTCTTTAGCCTCTTCAGTGAGATCTCCAGGTTGTTATAGTTGGTCAAAGTGGTCTGAAAATCTGTCCAGGATCTTGTCTTTCTCCCGCAGAACCGTTTCACCCATCCATAGCCTTTAGTTGGATCAATTCTCTTGGTTTAGGCCATAGATTTCTTTCAAACCTGTGAAGAATGTTTTCATGTCCTTTCCTGTCTGCTGCAGTTTTGAAGTTTCTCCGCTTTTTCATCCCACAGTTGGACTTCATCTCTCTGGTGTACCTTCTGTCGTCACTCTGAGCCTTTGAGTATTTCCTCTCTTCGACCTTGTGTTACACTGTAGGTTTTCCTGCCTAGCTGTATTCCTCGCTTCTAGGTAGTTTCTTCAGGTGTTCATCATGCTCATCAAACAATCTTGATGTCTCCTCTCAGGGTAGCCTAATACATCACTCGCAGTCTGATACACCGTATCCTTCAGTGTTGCCCATTTCTCTTCTATGTCATTCTCTGAGTTGTTGCTGTCCCAGTCTTTCAAGTTTTCATCCATTTCTGTGTAAGTTCTTCCTAGCGCTTTTGGCCTTTCAGTGCACTAGTGTTTAGGCTTTCCGTGGTGGCTTCGCACCCGTCCTGCAGTGCTGTTTTCATCTGCAAATCCTTAATCTAGATCTCAGCATAACATGATCAGTACCACAGTCCGTGCCTCTCATTGCTCTGGTGTCCAATACATCCCTTTTGTCTCTCTGCCTGACTATGATGTAGTCTAATAAGTGCCAGTGCTTGTATCTTGGGTGCATCCATGTCTTCTTGTGTGTGTCCTTGTGCTTAAATAGAGTGTTGGTTATCACAAGGTTGTACTCTGAACATAGTGCAAGTAGAAGTTCTCCATTAGCAATGCACTTGCCTACTCCATGACTGCCTAGCACTCCTTTCCATTTCTCAGTGTCCAAACCAACTCTGGCATTAAAATCTCCAACAAGTATCAGCCTGTCATCAGTCGGTACACGCCTGATAGTCTCACGTAAATCACTGTAGAACTTTTCCTTCACCTCCTCTGTGTTGGTCATTGTTGGGGCATATACACTGATGAGTGTGGCATACATCTTCCGCTGTAGTGGGAGTCTCATAGTCATTATCCTGTTGTTGATTAGCACCGGTTCCTCATCAAGCATTGTTGCTAACTGCAAAGCCCACTCCTGCTTCTCTCCTTTCTTGAGTTGATCGGCTCTGCTTCCGGCCTCAGGGAGAACAACGCTTCTCTTCACTCCTCCTGCTCCCTCCCTCTCCTTCCCTAACTGACTGGATCCCAGCTGCTATTGTCCTGTATCTGCGGCGTTCTTCTGGCTGATTCTTCTACTGCTGATTCTTGATCCTAACGGAAATTATGGATTTGGTAGCTGGGGCTTTGAACACAATTGACACTGTCTTTTCAACGAGGAAATCGGGCCGGGGGAGCCCACCTGTCCTGCAGGTACTGCTGCTGCGGGTTATATAAGAGACACATATAATTGGAAACTTATGTGTCTGTGCGACCTTTCAATTGAAGATGCAGAAGACATATACCTATTCGGTGCTACGATCTCAGGACTTCTACTGATCGGCTTTGGGATAGTCCTGGTGTATCGAAAATTGAAGAAGATGGACAGAGCTTATCAAAATGCTGACCCCGCGAAGCTCTTTCATCAATTTGACCAGCTGGGGAGGACTCTGATAGCAGCTAATGGAGAACTGAACAGGAAGATTGGCAACATCACGATGGCACTGGTAGCACTTCAGGAAATGATTTTAAAGCCTGGCAATGATGGAAATTATGGAGCACTGAACGCATAAGAGATGAAAAGTTTTTCTCTGAGTAACTGTGCTCATTCGACCTTGTTTTCGGCGCCGTCAGCACTCAGTCCTCCTGGTGAAGATAAGCAGTGGAAATGTTTTGGCTGATTTCTCTCCTTCATAAACAATCTGGCGTACAGTAATCTGAACTCTCAAGGACAGCGCATGTGACTGGCTCAGAGAATTTCTACCTGCCATGCACTGAGAGTTGATCTCATAAGGACATGCTCCTCTAAGTTTCAGACACTAGACATAACATCAGCTGGAGAGAGGATTTTTGCTTCCACCAGTAACTGATAACTGACACTCATTGCATTCAACATACAAGACTGATTCACCTTACACTGATGAACACACACATCCACTGTTCTCATCTGCTGTCATCTGTTATGTGAGGTTGATTGTCTGCTCTGTGCCATTGAGAGGTTTGTTCATTGTAATCTTAATCTGCTTACCACATCTTTAAGCTGTATTCTGATAACCAAGTTTTTTTCTCTCGCCTAATGTGTCATTCCCTGCCCCCCCCCCCATCCCGCACTGTTTTTGATGAAGGCGCCATGTTTACGGCTGCCGTGTCATTGTGTTGCGCTTCACACACACGCCAATGTCAAGTCAAATTCCTCGTGTGTTTTTTTTTACATGCTTGGCAATAAAGCTTATTCTGATTCTGATTCTGATCTCCCGCTCCAAAAGAAGATGTACCCATGGTCTTCCAAAGCTGTCATATCCAGGAATTCTTGTTTCAACTAAGTGCAGCTATGTCTACATTGTACCTGTTCATTCCAGGGCCACAAGCGCGGTCCTGTCTTTCTGGGCGCTGTGATGTTGTTCTGTCCCAACAGAGTGCATACATTCCATTCTGCTACACACAAGGCTGCTGTATTCCTCTCTTTTGTCTTCCTGCTCCTAGCTTACTTTTCACTGCCTGTCAGAGTGTGAACAGATCAACGCGGACCTTGTAAGCCCGGGCGATATCCAAGCTAGTATGAGTTGCTTTCTGATTGACTATTTCATGAAACTGCTTGCAAAGTATTTGAGTACTGCTAGCTTTTGCTGGACTAGCAGCACATTCTTGGCAGATAAAGGTATTATCAGTGGCAAGGACAAGCCAAGACAAACTGACTCCAGTATCTGTTGCCGTGACCGACCAGATGATAGGTTTGTTTATCTCTGCTCTTTGTGTAGTGCATGTCACAATGCACTGACTGGCACAGTCCACCACAGACCTTGCAACAGTTGTGTTTATCTGCCAGGATGTCCAGTCTCACCCTGTGTAACTGGGAGTGGTCCACCACAGACCTGTGGCAGATGTTGTTTTAGTTCTGCCAGGATGCCCTGTATCACCCTCCACGCTCTCGGAAAGGCGGGGATGCCTGTTGAGTTGCTGACGACCCGACCATAGAGACAGGTAGTACCGGTTTTCATGGTTATCTGGTAGGCAAGCAAGCCAATGCCTGACCTGACATACACACACACACAAAAAAAAAAGGGATGTAAGTCTCAGTTAAAAAGCTGCCAGTTTCTGACCAAAAAAAGTGGAATTTTATGGGTAAGAAGCTGCAACTTTAGCAAAAAGACAAAAGAAGGTGTAAATTTCCAACTGTTTACAACCTAAAACACTGCAGATATAAGATTTGAGTAAAAGCTGCAGGTTTAAGCTTTTTTTTTAACTGCAAATTCAAGATAAGAAAAGTTCTAATTCATGAGGAAAAAGCTGCAAAATTATGAATAATAAAAAGCTGTAAATTTCAAGTAGAAGCTGCATATTTCTGAGTAGAATGGCTCTAACTCTGCAGGAAAATCCTGCAAATTTATGAAAAAATCCTCACATTTACAAAAGAATGTTTCTAATTTACATGGAAAAAGGATGTGATAAATTGGCGTGTGTTGGCCATTTTTTTAAAAGACAGCCGTGAGGAGGAACTAAGCAGTGATGTTCGGAGGTGTTAACCCTGTGAGTGTGTATGGCGCACTTCTGCACCTGTCAGCTGATCAGTCTAAACAAAGCCTGTACAGCTGAATAGAGTGTGAAATGTACAAACCTTTTAACACCACTTGGTGGCCGAGAGGTGTCGCTTTTCATTTACCGTGAGAACTGGAAATGGTCCAATGCAATAAGTAGGTCAAATCAGGGTTTCAAGCCCGCCCCCTTTCATGCTGCTGTTTGACAGGAGGAAACAAGATGGCGAAAAAAAAAAATGCTCTCAGCTGAAGAGGTATTAGGACTGGTATTCACCGCTCCTGGGTTAGAGGAAGAGCTCAGCCCTAGTTCATCATCTGAGTTAGAGTCCAGCTCTGATTATGTGCCTTTTGGACAATGGTGCAAGCAGTTCTTTGCAAAAGTGGAGACGAACATCTTGTGTACGACGCTGCAGCTGCGTTTTCTGTGTCTAGCCGTGCCCAAAATGGCACAGGAGCCTCGTCTGCAGATTGTTCTGCTTTGCCAAACTGTGGTCGTGGAGCGAAAAAGGTCCAGAGCAGCCCGTGGGCAACGTTTGGCTGGGCAAGAGCGCACTGCTGGTGCACATCGACATGTGCCGCCGGTGCGCATCGACATGTGCCACGTGTGCGCGGTGGCAGGACAATCGGTAGTAGCGATGCGGCGGGAGGTTTGGACATTGACGGCTGGGAGCTTTTTAGAGATGAAAAAGTTTATCAGCCGTGGCTGAAAGCATTTGAACAGCCAGTTGGAGATCGTGGAGAGAAGGACCTGTCATCTGCGCCCGCCACTGATTTTGTGTCGCTTTTTTTTTTTTGACTCCGGAATTCTGGATGCTTGTGACCGACGAAACAGATACATATTTGTTGCATAAACTGTGTTTCATTTGCTTCATTTTAGTTTAGTGTGAAACAAATGGGCCATGAGATTTGTGGGTTTTTTTTTTAATGATTTTTAGTAATTTTGTCAATGATGGGACAAAAGGCCATGTGGTGAGTGTGTGGAACAAAAATTATCCACCCATCCATCTTCTACCGCTTTTTCGGAGCGGTAGAAGATGAAGGAACAAATGAAGGGACAAAAGTGCTATGTGTTGACAAAGTGTGAAACAAAAATTTGTCCATCCATCCATCTTCTACCGCTTTTCCGGAGCGGTAGAAGATGAAGCGGCAAATGAAGGGACAAAAGGCCATGTGGTGACAGTGTGACACCAAAATTGTTTTTGTTTTGAATGATTTTTAGTAATTTTGTCAATGATGGGACAAAAGGACCATGTGGTGACAGTGTGTGAAACAAAAATTGTCCATCCGTCCATCTTCTATCGCTTTTCCAGAGCGGTAATTAGGCCCAATTATGCACAATGCATGGATGCAAGTTCACCTGGCAGACACTTGGGTACCTCTGCAACACTTTTATAATTGGGACTTTGCATCTAACTGTAATTCTGAAGCTATTGTGTTATAATAAAATTTGGATTGTTGCAATATGCAAATTAGGTCCAATTATGCACAATGCATGGATGCAAGTTCACTTGGCAGACGATTGGGTTCCTCTGCAACATTTTTGTAATTGGGACTTTGCCTCTAACTATTACCGTTCTGAAGCTAGTGTTATAATAAAATTTGGATTGTTGCAATATGCAAATTAGGTCCAATTATGCACTATGCATGGATGCAAGTTCACTTGGCAGACACTTGGGTTTATCTGCAACATTTTTGTAATTGGGACTTTGCCTCTAACTATTACCGTTCTGAAGCTATTGTCATTTGAAAATTTGAGGTCAAACTCTGCGTTTTCCTGACAAAGATTCTACACGCTCATAGGGTTAAATCCTGCAGATCTACATTAATCAGCAGGGAAAAGGAGAAGAAAGGAATAGGTGATCCCCAGCAGCAGAAATAATCCAGTTAACCCAGGAAGGAGTAAACACATGACACCCCATGACACCCAACAGATCACCCCCCCATGACATCAGTGGGAACAGCTGGGCCAAACTTCACACCTCTGTCGATTTACATGTTCCCTTCTGAGGACAATTCAAACAGAGCTGCTGCTGAGATGGAAACCAAAGGGTAAAGGGTGACGTGGCTTTATCAGCAGCACTAATCCCCTCCAACACCACCAGCTGACCTGCTGGCCAGGACTAACAACTCCTCAGCCCTGTTAACACAATTTTAACAACAAAAGGACATGCAAAAGAACAAAGATTCCCTTTGATTTAACAGGATAACAGCATGGATTTTCTGGTCTGTGAATGAACAGAGCAGCCATGAGTGTTTCACTGAGGTCACTTAGTGAATTATATTGTTAGTCTAAGTCACAATTTTCAGAAACATAAACTCAGGGGAAGCTTAAACCCATGACACATTGTTTTAAATTTTGCTGATTTTTCTTTTTTTTTCTCCCACTTCTCTTCCAGTCCTTTGGTCACTGTCTGATTGCTTTGACTTTTTAAAACATCATTTTAAGAATAATGTTAACTGACTTAAAGTACATTTCTAACTACAATGTATCATACAATATGCCATTTAACATACAATTTCATTAGATCGCATTTAGATCTTAATTCAAACAAGCAGAGTATTTGCAACCAACTAAGACTTGAACAAAAACAATCATCTGAATACAACTGGGAGCGTTTAAGAATAAAAATCTTTGGATTCCTTAATGAAGTTCTGCCTGCAGATCACCTGCACTCAAACATTCCAAGTACCACTCATGGGACGGACGAGATTCCATACAAAAGTTAAAAATTTTACTTTGGCTACGTCTTTAAGGGGTTGCTGTTCGAGTTAAAAGTCTCAAGTGTTGGAGGAGTCCACCTTTGTATAATACCACAAAAGACTCAAAGTCGCTAAGATAATTCGGAGTTAAACCATCCTGTTAATTGTCATTTAAACCCTGCATGGCTTCGACAACGTGGAACTGGCATTTCACTTTGAAACGGATGGCAGCAAGTTATTGCAAATGAGCAAGTTTAAAACACACACTAAAGTTAAGAGTATTGCAAGAAGGAAATAGGTTTAATGTAAAACACAGCTATCTTACCTTGAAATGTCCTTTACAAATGAAGAGACTCAAACTGAAGAAAAAACGTAATTCGAACCACCAACCCTCTGGTTACTGGACAACTCGCCCTGCACACTCCAGGGAAAACCGAAGCCCGCTCGTCGGCGCCACTCGCTGCCTCGGGCACCTCACTCACTACTACTACCATCAAATGTCAAGAGGATATAGAAGAAGAAATTTCTAACTCAGGGGGCACAAATACAGAATCCCTGCACAGGACACACAAATGCAGAGACTGTGGGGAGACTTGAATAACGAAACCGAATTGTATTTCATTCCAGTTTATTCAAGTAATCATTCCACTGTCTGCTCTCATTCCTGAGCAGCGAACAAAGAGAGTGAACACACCAAAGTTCTCTCATTTAAACATTCTGACATCAAACCATTTCCTTCGCAGGGGAAATCACACATCTCTCTCAAAATCTCTTTATTCACATTCATTAGCCTTTTATTTACATAACTCCCCCTTCTCTCTTCTCGAGCCTCAGTGGTCAGGAAGTCTTCTGTCCCCTGTCCTCCGCAGGGGGTCCAGGCTCTGTGGCTCCGCTCCGCAGGGGGCTGGCTCTCCTTCATCGTGGTTAAATCACATATGCAGTGTCCAACATATACATGTCTCACAACACTGCCATATAACCCCCCCCAAACGATGAAGAACAGACTAATTCCTAAAATTAAATAGCACCTTACTCACTACTGAATAATCAACACCAACATTCAGTCTGTGCGCCGCTTGGGCTTCAGCCGTCTGCCGAATCTGCTGTGCGTTGGCCCCCGCCTTGCCTGCGGTGCGTTTCTGCTTCGGGTCTGTTGACTGAGGGAGAGAGTGATTAACTGCCCCCTGCGGGGGCCTGCCTCATCGAGGCGCCACTGCGACCGATACAGACACGTCCTTCATGACAAAAGCAGGTTTTAGTCTGTCAATACTGACTGTCTCTTTTCTGTCTCCAAAATCTAGCACAAATTGCTTATCACCTGCCTCCAGCACTCGAAATGGCCCTTCGTAAGGTGGTTTGAGCGTTGCTTTTAGGGCTTCGCGCCCTGACAAAAACGAAATCGGCATTTTCAAAGCCTTGGGGACGAAAACTCGTGGAAAAAGCGTGATGAAACCGGACCCGGGAGCGTGTCTGCCCCCGTGCCGACTAACGGTCCAGAGCCGAGAGAGGTGGGGGCTCTGGGTGCTCTGGTAAAAACTCGCCCGGCAGCCTCAGAGTTTGTGCGAATACCAGCTCCGCTGGGGAGGCGTCTAAGTCCTCTTTAGGCGCAGAACGCAACCCTAATAAAACCCATGGAAGTTTATTCACCCAATCTGCATCCGTGAGCGATGCTTCTGAGTGCTGCCTTCAAAGACCTATGATAATCGCGCATAACCATTGGCCTGAGGGTGGTAAGCCGTAGTGCGGTGAATTTTGGCTCCTAAGCCGTTGGCCATCGCTGACACACAGCTCAGAGATGAATTGCGGTCCTCTATCGGACGTAATGGTCCGACCGAGAAACCCCCGAAACGCGCCACCCAAGCCGTTAAAAAAACGCGAGCCACCTCCGCGGGCCGGGTCGTCGCAAGTGGGAACCACTTCCGGCCAACGTGTGGTGCGGTCCACCATTGTCAAAAGATACGTGAACCCCTGTGATGCCGGTAGGGGGTCCACAAGGTCGACGTGCACATGGTCGAACCTTCTGGCCGGAATGCGAACGGTTTCTAACGGGGCTCTTGTGTGCCTGTGAATTTTGGCCCGTTGACAGGAAATGCAGGTTTTTTGCCCATTCCTTCACGTGCTTGCGCAGGCACGGCCAAACAAACTTTTCCGCCACTAGTTTCACCGACGCGCGCACCCCCGGGTGCGCCAGTGAGTGGACCGAGGTCAAAAACACGGCGGGCGCCACGTGGCCGGAACCACCGGACGCGGGCGCCCCGTCGACAGTCGGCAGATCAGGGGGGCATACCGGTTTGTAAACACTTGCTCTCCAGCCTCAACCCTGTTGGTCCAGACTGGAGCGCGCGCACGTCTGCGTCCGCCCCCTGGTCCGCTGCCATGGCTGGAGTAATCTATACCCTCGTTGCACCGGGGCTGCGCGCGCCACCGTGCGCTCTCCTGCGGCGCGGTCACGGTGGCCCGTTCTGCCTCTGCGGCGTGTTGGGTCGTGATCGCGCGTGAGAGACATCCGCTACTACATGAATTTGCCCGCGACGTGCCTAATGTCAGTGGTAAATTCCGAGATTGCGGCCAGCTGCCTCTGCTGCCTGCCGACCACGGGTCTGAAATTTTGGCCATGGCGTATGTGAGCGGCTTGTGGTCCACATAAGCGGTGGAAGCACCGTCCTTCCAGCCAGAACTGGAAATGACGAATAGCCAAATGCAGCGCCAACAGTTCTCTGTCAAACGCGCTGTATTTTCGTTCAGCCGCGCTTAAAGATTTGCTAAAGAAAGCCAAAGGCTGCCAAACTCTCCGGCTACCTGTTGCTCAATAACGGCCCCCTATGGCTTAAATCTGAGAGTCTGTCCGTCAGCGCGATACGTGCTGCAGGGTCTGGGTGGGCCAGGAGCGCAGCGTCAGCCAAGGCTTTTTTAACCTCTGTGAACGCGCGCTCCCGCTCCGGGGACCATTCGACCGCCTGGGTCGGTTTTGTTTTTTTGAGCGCGGCATATAACGGTTTGCATGATTTGAGCTGCGTGGGGCAGGAATCGGTTATAAAAAATTCACCCATCCCCAAGAATTCCTGTAGTGATTTGACCGTATTGTGGACGGTGAAAATCCCGCTCCTACCGCGCGTACTTTCTCTGGCAACGGAACCGCTCCCTCCGGGGAGAGCAGTGTGACCCAAAAAATCGATCCGCTCGACGCCGAACTGGCACTTGGCTGGGTTAACTATTAAGCCGTGCTCTCCCAGCCTCCTAAAAAACTGCTGTGAGGTGCGTTTCGTGTTCGTCCTCTGAAGTACTCGCGACCAAAATGTCGTCGAGGTACACAAACACGAAAGGGAGATCGCGTAACATGGCATCATCATCCGCTGAAATGTTTGCGCCGCCCCTTTGAGACCAAAACGGCATGCGTAAAAATTCGAAAAGTCCGAACGGGGTTATTACCGCTGTTTTAGGAATGTCCTCCGGTTGGACCGGGGACTTGGTGATAGCCCGCGAAACTAGATCAATCTTTAAAAAAATGCGCGCCCCCCGCCCAGGTGCAACCGACAAAATCCTGAATGTGCGGGATGGGATAACGATCGTGTGCCGTAGCGTGTTTAGCCTGCGGTAATCCCCGCACGGTCTCCAGGAGCCATCGGCTTTCGGTACCATGTGCAGCGGCGAAGCCCACGGGCTCTTCGACCTACGAACGATGCCCAGCCTCTCCAGGCTGGCGAACTCCTCGCGCGCAATGGCGAGCTTAACTGCATCCAAGCGCCGAGCTTTGCAAACACGGGAGGACCAGAAGTGGGGATAAAGTGTTTCACACCCGTGCTTCGCGACCGTCGCTGAAAAAGTGGGCACAGTGAGCGCTGGAAATTGGGTGAGGAGTGTGTGAAACTTGCCACCTGCTGTAGCGACGTGGGTCTGTACTGGTGGCGGGGACACTCGAGCTGAACAGGGGAGAGAGTAAAAAGAGAGTGCATTTACCAGCCGTCTATTAGTAAGATCAACTAACAGATTGTGTGAACACAAAAAATCCCGCGCCCAACATGTTGAAACTCAACCGCCGCTATCAACAAAAGTCCATTCATATGTGCGGCCATGTAAGCATAAAGGCAAGGTCCTTCTCCCGTAGTGTTGATGTTCGAGCCATTTGCCGCTGTAGCTCCGCTACCGTGGGGTCCAGCCACCCGGTCCGCGTATGTTGGGGTGATGAAGCTCACTTGTGCTCCGGTGTCGATGAGGAACTCTCGTCCGGAGCGCGCATCCGTGATGTAGAGCAGCTTGTTGCGTTCTCCGAGGGTCGAAGCTGCTAGCGACCCCCGGTCTTGCCATTTCCCGAACTCCTGAAGATGCAGGGCGGCACACACCTGCGTGCCTTCTCTGCGAACCTCCGATGGTAAAAGCAGAGATCTTCTCCTCCGCTGTGTCGTGCCCGCGCCTCTGCCGCCGGGCTATTGGCTCCCCCTCGTCGCGGCCGTGTTGCCGCCGTCGTCGGCCAGTCTGGTTCTGCCGCCTCTGGCTCCCCGCTGTCTCGGGTCGCTGCTGTGGTTGCTTGCCCGCCGCAGGCGTCCAGGATCCCATCTGCCTCCTGGGCCAGCTCCCGGAACTCCTCCTTTTTGCCGGCCAGCGTGCTTCTCGCATGCGCCGGGAGGTTGGAGAGGAAGATGAACTGAAAAATGAAATCATCGTTGTCCAACCCTCTCAGCTGTAATCATCTCCTCCCATCAGGGTGCTCGGCCTGTGTCCACCTTGGTCTAGCAAAGACAGGATCCCTCCTCGCCCTCACTTCAGCCGAGGGGGTGAAAAACTTGATGAGGGTGGATTTCAGCTTGCCGTACCTGTCGGTCGCGGGTGGCTGCTCCACCAAGCTTTGCACGCACCGAGCTGTGCTGTTGTCCAGTTTAGCGATGACATGGTGGAACTTAGTGTCATCCACCGTTACTCCTGCTTGCGCGAACTGCGACTCTGCTTGCAGAAACCACGACCGTGGGTTATCCTGCCAGAAATCAGGCAGCTTAACGGCCACTGCGCTCGCCAGCTCTGACGCTGTGAGTCCGGGACCCTGAGAAATTTCTTCGTTCATTCTCAACGTCGTCAGTCACCAATGTGGGGAGACTTGAATAACGAAACCGAATTGTCTTTCATTCCAGTTTATCAAGTAATCATTCCACTGTCTGCTCTCATTCCTGAGCAGCGAACAAAGAGAGTGAACACACCAAAGTTCTCTCATTTAAACATTCTGACATCAATCCATTTCCTTCGCGGGGGAAATCACACATCTCTCTCAAAGATCTCTTTATTCACATTCATTAGCCTTTTATTTACATAACTCACCCCATTCTCTCTTCTCGAGCCTCAATGGTCAGGAAGTCTTCTTGTCCCCTGTCCTCCGCAGGGGGTCCAGGCTCTGTGGCTGCCGCACCGCAGGGGGGCTGGCTCTCCTTCATCGTGGTTAAATCACATATGCAGTGTCCAACATATACATGTCTCACAACACAGCCATAGAGACCTCTGATTCAGAACACCCCAATGCAGAACTTCTTGTTTCAAGACACACAGATACAGAAATTTCTGGTTCAGGAGGCACAAGTACAGGAGTGCCTAGTTCAGAAGAAACAGATCCATGAACTTCAACCTCAGGAGACACTGACACAGGAAGTTCTGATTCAGGGGACAATAATACAGGAGTTGTCATTACACTTTCATGAGCAAAGCTTTGATAATCTCCATTTTACCCCTTCCCACAGAGTCCAAAACAAGGGCATCTCTCATGGTCCAAACAAAATTCCAAGGCCCCAGCCTTAAGAGAAAACAGCTCAGGTGGTCTACCATTGACCCAGAGCCATCGGGCCAGGAGGTAAAACAGATCTGGGGGCCTACCCAAGTCCATGGGTCCCCAGGCTGGGGTACATGGTGGGTCTGGTGGTCCGCCAAAGTCCCTAGGCCACCAGAGTACAGGACAAGGAAGATCAGGGATGCAGAGCTCAGGACACAGCAACAACAGAGCCTTTAGCTCTAGCGGCAACAATCCTGGAGCTTGTAATTCAGGTACCAATAATACTGGGGTCTTTAGCTCAGGAGACAATAACTCAGGAATTTCTAATTCAGCAGATAATACAGAAGTTTCAAGTTCAGGGAACAACACAGGGATTCCTAGTTCAACAGGCATCAACGCAGGACTTTCTAGTTTAGAAGACATTAGTATGGGATTTTCTAGTTCCAAAGACAGTTCCAGAGGGACCTTCGGCACAGGGACTAACAGCAGCTGAGGAGCGGTGACCTCAGGCGGCAAAGGTGGAGCGGACTGCTCTATCCCTTGGGCATCGGATGAAGGTCTTCTGACCTCTTGGGTGTCGGGTGAAGGTCCCATGACTTCTGGTGCAGCAGCAGGTGGTGCAGGGACGTCCAACCCTGATGCCTGGGGAATCACCTCCGCTGCAGTCACCTCGGACGGGGAAGAAAGGTTGGGGTGAGTGAGGCATCTCCACAATCACCAGGAGCTAGGCAAGGCTTTACTAATATTGATGTTAAAAAGTAAAGAAAAATACTTGTCTGATCTCCTGGTCCACTTCTACTGGGGTGACCGCCTCAAGATGAACCACAGGAGCTAAAGCCTGCACCATGGGATCTGCCGGAGCTGTGGTGTGCATCTTGGAATCAGCTGGAGCTGTGGCGTGCACCTCGGAATCAGCTGGAGCTGTGGCGTGCACCTCGGAATCAGCTGGAGCTGTGGCGTGCACCTTGGAGTCAGCTGGAGCTGTGGCGAGCACCTCGGAGTCAGCTGAAGCTGTGGCAAGCACCTTGATTCCTGATGCAGGAAGCTTGGACATACAGGACGGCTCAGTACAGGGACCAATAGTGGAGCACAGCAGCGGGAGACCAGAAGCAGATGGAAACCGCAACTGGGTCCCCCCGTTGGGAGTAAGACAAGACTAAGTACAGTGGGTAATGATACTAAATGAGGTACTTGCCTTAACTCCCACTCCACTGCCGGCAAGGTCCCTGGGGATTCTGCTGCTGAAGTGGCGACGTCCACCTCCGGGAAAACTGGATGAGCTGTAGCCGAGATTGTCTGGGGAACAGCAGCGGGCGTGGAAACCGGCATGGAAAACATGGCACTGCAGGCTTAACTACAGGCTGAGCTGCAGACTTCTTCACAGGCTGTACTGCAGATTTCTTCACTGCTCGCGTCCCCATAGTGACCCTTGAAGTGTGTTGGTCCTCACTTTGGGGAAAAACAAATTCTGGTGTGAGCCAGGGTTTACACCTCAGTAAATGGTCTAGCTGTGCAGACTCCGCCCGTCTGTGTTCCTCCTCCTCTGTAGTGTCCATAACTGCTGTGGAGGTCAATGTGGGAGAGCCCTCCGAGGCTGGAACACTCTGTGGGACTGAAGAGCTGGAGGCTGGAGTGGAGCGAGGAGACATGCATAATTGTGCCAAGGAATGCCATACAGACAGCATTGGGTCCCATAGTGTCGAAACCAGGGAACGATCTGTCATCGACACAGATTTCAGCAAGCAGGGAACACTCTTCCCCTCTCCGGGATGTGGCTGTTGAATTGGGGAGAGGCATGCTGAAACTGGTGGGTGAGGAGAGGCTGAAGGTGGAGCAGATGAGCAGCGAGGAGAGGCAGATAAGGTTGGCGGAGCCGGGGAACTTTTCACCATTGGTACAAGCTTCGGCAACCCAGGTATATCCCCCACCATCTCGCGGTACATATGCCAGTACTTAGCAACTGATTTTAAAAGCTTGATCAGGTCGGGTTAATGCCACAAGCTGGGGTATGCTCTCACCACCTGTGCTGAGGCGTCAAAATATTCCAAAGCCACCTCCAGAGTGCTAGAACTGGTGCGGGTAATTGAGACGAGGTCCTCGATGGTTTTCACTGCCCACACCTAATCCTCATTTAGCCCCATTTTTCCAAAGTCCATGTAAGTCCATGTCTGCTGAGTCCTTCTTTAGTGGTGTCGTACTGTCATGTCTACCTCCAGTAGGTGCAGGTGATGGACTCACATAACAGGCAGAACTCAGGCGTAACATGATTATTTAATATTTATTTATTATTTCTGATCCTGTTACCCCATATCCATCACAGACACCAAGGATACATATGTCGCCGCACTGGCATTGATATTAGCCAACTTTCTGCTCATATCGCCAATGGCTTCTGACCCAGTGAGTGGAGGAGCTATTGTTTACAGTAGGAGTCAGCTGTTAGCATTGGGCTGCTCCACGGTGCTAACGCAAAGACCCGATATCCCATGAGAAATCAAGCAAAAACAACGGGGATGTTGAGCTGGAAGCGACACACGAGGAAAATAAGGTACAGACACGTCCTACCATCCATTATTATGAGAAATGTGAGATCGCTGCTTAACAAGACAGATGAACTGGCAGCTGTGTCCCGGGTATGAGAGCGTCTTCAGAGAGATTAGCATTATGTTGTTTACTGCAATATGGCTAACAGAACTAGCAGCAGATGCTAACATGGGACTGGAGGGCTTCCACTTATTACGGGCAGATCGGACAACAGATAGAAAGAAGAGCAGAGGCAGGGGGCTGATAATGTATGTGAACAACAGATGGTGTAATCCTGGGCACATCACAATTAAAGAACAACGCTGCAGCAAGGACATTGAGTTGCTAGCTGTTAGCAATGACCAGCATACCTCCCCAGAGAGTTCTTACATGTCATCGGGATTGTTATTTATATACCCCAGCATGTGACATCATCCACTCAGTCACCAGCAGGCTGCAGACACAGCACCCAAATGCTCTCCTACTCATCTCTGGTGGTTTTAACCATACTTCACTGTCCTCCATTCTTCGCACTTTCACCCAGTATGTCACATGCCACACCAGAGACAATAAAACACTGGATTTATTTTATGCAAACACCAAGGAGGCTTACACCTGATCACCCCCCCCCCCCCCGGAAGATCGGACCACAACTTGGTTCACCTTCTGTCTGTGTACAAACCCCTGGTACACAGACAACTTCCTGTTGGCTGCACAGTGAAAACATGGTCTGAGGAGGTGGAGGATGCTCTGAAGGACTGTTTTGAATCCCCTGTGTGGGAGCAGCTTTGTGATCCACATGGTGAGGACATTGACGGCCTCACACACACCATCACAGACTACATCAACTTCTGTGTGGACAACACAGTACCCACCAAGACCATACGGTGTTTCTCAAACAACAAACCCTGGGATCAACCTGAGATAAGTCACTGCTGAAGGAGAAATAAAGATCTTAGAGTTGGAAAAAAAGGAGGAGTTGAGTCCAAACGAGGAGCTAAGAGGAAGATCGAGATGGAGGACACTACAGAAGAAGATGGAGGACAAGCTGGCAGCAGAGTGACATCAGCGGCATCTGTGAAAGCCTCAAACTATCTCTGGGCACCAGAATACCTCCTCCAGGCCATCGGGGGTAGGGAGTGGGTGAACACCTAACCTGATTTTTTTAACGGTTTGACCAACCGCCCTCTTCTCCGCCTGAATACCAACCATTGCTGCCTCCACCTTCTTCTAGTCCTGTTGTCCACTGCCCTCCCCCCATTCCCCCTCATACATCCACCGCTGGTTTCCCCCCCACAGACCCAACATCCCCCCCCCCCAAGCATACAGTCCCCTGCCCCAACCCAACCCTTACTAAGACACAGGTGAGAGCTGAGGTGAAGAAGATCAAGGCGAGGAAGGCTGCAGGTCTGGATGGCACCAGCTCGAGGCTCCTCAAGTCCTGCGCAGACCAGCTGTGCGGGATCATGGAGTACATCTTCAGCCTGAGCCTGAAGCTGGGGAGGTTACCACAGCTGTAGAAAACATCCTGTGTGGTACCCATACTGAAGGCCCCTCACCCCAAGGACCTGAACAGCTACAGACCAGTGGCCCTCACATCACGCCTAATGAAGACCTTGGGGAGGCTGCTCCTCGCCCACCTCTGCCCCTTGGTGGGACCAGCGATGGATCCACTTTAGTTTGCCTTTCAGCATGGCATTGGGGTGGAAGATGCAGAGATCTTCCTCCTACATCGTTCCCTTTCCCACCTGGAGAAGCCTGGGAGCACTGTGAGGCTCATGTTCTTTTATTTCTCCAGTGCTTTCAACACCATCCAACCAATGATCCTGAGGGACAAGCTGCTGTGTGCAGGGGTGGACCAGCACCCATCATCGTGGATCCTGGACTACCTCACAAACCGACCACAGTTTGTGAGAACCCAGGACTGTGTGTCTGACACCATCATCTGCAGTACGGGGGCCCCCCAGGGAACAGTTCTGGCTCCCTTCCTGTTCACCTTCTACACTGCTGACTTTTCACACAACACACTACACTGCCATCTACAGAAGTTCTCTGGTGGCTTTGCGATCGTTGGCCTCATCTCTGATGGGGATGATGCGGAGTACAGAGGACTTATCCAGGGCTTCGTGGACTGGTGCCTATGGAACTGCCTCCAGATCAATGCGAGGAAAACCAAGGAACTGGTGGTGGACTTCCACAGGCAAGGACAACTCCCCACAGCACCGGTAAACATCCAGGGAACAGACGTTGAAATGGTGACATCTTACAAGTACCTGTTCACCTGAACAATAAACTGGACTGGTCACACAACACCAACATGCTCTACAAGAAGGGGCAGCGCAGGCAGTTCCTCCTGAGGAGACTCAGATCTTTTGGAGTGCAAAGGGCACTCCTGAAAACCTTCTACGATTTAGTGGTGGCATCAGCCATCACATTTGGAGTGGTCTGCTGGGACAATGGTATCATGGCAGCCGACAGGAAGAGACTGAACAGGCTGATCAAAAAAGCTAGCTCTGTTCAATGCCTTGACCCAGTGGAGGAGATAGGGGAGAGGAGGATGGTGGCTAAGCTGTCATCTCTGCTGGAGTCTGAACTGGAGTCTGAATACCACCCGATGCAGTACACGCTGAATGCACTGGAGTGGTGGCCTAGTGGTTGAGCATCCACCCCTCAGCTGGGAGGTCGTGGGTTCAAGCCCCAGCCGGGTCATACCAAAGACCATCTAAAAAAAAATGGTACTTCCCACCTTCTAGCTTGGTGCTCAGCATGATAGAATGGGGGAAGGGAAAGTTGGTGTGTGGCGGCACCTGCATGGCAGCGGCCCCTCTGATTCTAGATGTGATTAACATTGTAGATAGAAGAAACGAAATTTCGTTCTACTGTACATGATTGGCTGTATGGACTGAATGACAATAAAGATGGCTTCTTCTTCTTCACTGAGGTGCTCATTTAGCAGTAGGCTGTGCCATCCTAGGTGCACGATGGAGAGGTTCCGCAGGTCCTTCCTACCTACGGCTGTCAGACTTTATAACCCAACCAGGGCTGCTCATAGAGGTCATATTAAAAGTACTAAATGTAACAACTTTGCACAATAGAGCTCGCCCCTTCCAACACAACTAGGACAAAAACAATCATTACTGAGGGTGGCAACAACACTGCTGATTCAAATGCGAAATATACTGTCTGGGTGTGGTCTATATTAATCATATATCCCATAACCTACATATGTTTAAGCATGTGAGAGTGTTTAGTGATTACATATGTAAAGCGACTTCACACCTCAGAACAGGACAAAGGGTCTCAACCGCCAGTGAAGATCAAAGAGCATCCGAGGCACTGCGGTGGAGACCGGATGGGTTGCCCTGACCCCCCAGGGCCAGGTGGAGGAGTATGAAGACAAAAGAGGGGATTAAGATAGTGAGGGATGTCAGCTTTTGATATGCATGTCTTTTGTTATGTGCGAGTATAAGTTCGTAGAGCCGAAGGTGTTCGCTCTCTTACTTCTTCTGCTGCTGCACCTAGATGAGACTTGTTAGAGGAGCTGATAATAAACTTTGGTTTATGAATCACATCACCTCGTTATTTCAAGCTCCTCTACACTGGTGACCCTGACACGAGAATGGACCAGAGGCGTTCCCCCGCGATCGACTCATCTGTGGCGACCCAGGCAGACGCCGGCGCTCATGCAGACAGGGGAACAGATGGACGACCTTCCCCCACGGCAGAAGTGATAGAGAGGGCTCAACCGAGCACCAGCGCCGCGGAGAGAGCCGAAGCAAGGCACTCTCACCCTGCGGACACATCAGTGACGGTCCACACAAACGCTGTCACCGTCAAGCTGCCGGACTTCTGGCAGGAAGACCCCGCCTCGTGGTTTCAGCAAGCTGAAGCCCAGTTTGCACTTGCGGGCATCACGGCTGACGATACAAAGTTCTATCACATCGTCGCCAAATTCGACGCCGCCACTTCGAGATGTGCGCGGAGCATAATCCAGCGGCCGCCGGCCCAGGACAAATATAAAGAACTGAAAGCGACCATCGTGGCAAATTACGTCCCCTCAGCCGAGGAGAGAGCCAAGAGGATCCTGGCGGTCTACAGCCACAGAGGAGGCAGACCCAAGGCCCTCATGGAGGACTTGCTGCAACTTAAGAGGACAATGACAACTTCCTCTTCTAATTCATATTCCTCAGTACGCTGCCGCCACACATGAGAGGGACGCTTGCCAACATGCGATGCAGCACCCAGCAAGACTTCCGCACGCTGGCTCACGAAGCTCAACGGCTCGTCAACGCCTGCAAGGAGCAGACACCCACAGCAGCATCCGCAGACCTCAATGCTGATGTCCGGAGCCACGAGGAGCCACAAATCACCGAGCAGAATCAGCCCGCGGTGACAGCGACACGGCCAGGACGCAACAGACGGAGCGACGTTTGTTATTACCACCACCGCTTCGCCGAGAAGGCTTACAAATGCGTTCCCCCCTGCAAATTCACGATTTCGGGAAAACGCCGAAGCCGAGAGCCGTTAACAGCGGCGGTTCTCGGCGAAAAAAGCAAGCTTTTATATGTGACGGACGGACACACTGGCAAGCAGTTCCTTATCGACACGGGAGCTCAACTAAGTTTTGTCATGCCCTCCCAAGCAGACCGGGCCATGGGCCCCCGGGGCAATGGAGCGGTGGCAGCCAACGGCTCCATCATCGACACTTTTGGCGAAAAGAGCCTGCCCCTCTGCATCCACGGCCGCAACTACAGATGGACATTTGTTGTAGCGGCGATGAGTTTTAACTTGTTGGGCGCAGATTTTTTGTGTGCACATGGGTTATTAGTTGATCTAGTGAACAGACGCTTGGTTAATGCACTGTCCTTTGCTTCTATTCCCTGCTCAGCTCGACTTTCTCCACCACCCGTGCAGGCCAGCGTCACCACAGCAGGAGGTAAGTTTGATCAACTTTTCACCCAATTTCCAGCACTCACAATTCCCAAATTCTCAGCCACAGTGGCTAAACACGGGGTCGAACACTTTATTCCCACAACGGGCCCACCCGTATTCGCCAAAGCTCGGCGCTTAGATGCGACCAAGCTCGCCATAGCTCGGGACGAGTTTGCCACCCTTGAAAAATTAGGCATTATCAGACGCTCGAAAAGCCCCTGGGCGTCACCACTTCACATGGTCCGGAAATCCGGCGGTTCTTGGAGGCCGTGCGGCGATTACCGCAGATTAAACAATGCGACAGCGCATGACCGCTACCCAATTCCTCACATTCAAGACTTTTCACTACATCTGGCGGGTGTGCGCATTTTTTCAAAAATAGACCTAGTCCGCGGTTATCATCAAGTCCTAGTTAGAGCAGAGGACATTCCTAAAACAGCTGTAATAACCCCCTTCGGTCTTTTTGAATTTTTGCGGATGCCTTTCGGCCTCAAAGGTGCTGCTCAAACCTTTCAGCGGATGATGGACGCAGTATTACGCGACCTCCCTTTCGTGTTCGTCTACCTCGACGATATGCTGGTAGCCAGCTCGTCTGAGGAAGAACACAAGCAGCATCTCACTATGGTTTTTCAGAGACTAGAAGAGCACGGGTTAATAATCAATCCAGCCAAATGCAAATTCGGCGTGTCACAAATTGATTTTTTAGGACACAGAGTTTCTCCGAAGGGGGCAGTCCCACTGCCAGACAAAGTTCACGCAGTAAAAAGTTTCCCACGGCCACAAACGGTCAAATCGCTGCAAGAATTTTTGGGAATGGTTAATTTTTACAACCGTTTCCTCCCCCATGCAGCCCAGCTCATGCAGCCCCTATATGACGCGCTCAGAAAACAAAAACCTTCCAACGTGGTCGAATGGACCCCGGAGCGCGAACGCGCCTTCGCGGAAGTAAAAAGTGCCCTAGCTAATGCCACATTGTTGGTTCACCACGATCCCGCGGCCCGCATTGCGCTAACCACAGACGCTTCAGACCTGGCCATAGGGGCAGTTGTAGAACAACACGTCAGCGGAATCTGGCAACCTTTGGCATTCTTCAGCAAATCGCTAAACCAAACTGAGCGTAAATACAGCCCTTTTGACAGAGAGCTGCTAGCGCTTCATTTATCCATCCGCCACTTCCAGTTCTGGTTGGAAGGGCGGCATTTCATGACTTTTGTAGACCACAAACCGCTCACCTTTGCGATGGCTAAAATTTCCGAACCGTGGTCAGGCAGGCAACAAAGACAGCTGGCTGCGATTTCAGAGTTCACCACAGACATTCAACATGTGGCAGGCAAACTTAACGTGGTAGCAGACTGCCTCTCTCGCGCTGTGACATCGCCAGAGCGCGAGGAGACAGATTATACTACCTCAGCCGCTGAACTCTTCGCCAACGCGGACACATATGCAGCACCAATCCACGCAGGGATAGATTATGCAGCCATGGCAGAGGAGCAAAGTAGTGACGCGGACGTGCGCGCACTCCTGTCTGGACCAACAGGGTTAAGGCTGGAGGAAAGGGTTTTACGCGACGGTGTGCCCCCCCTAATATGTGACATCTCAACCGGCCGACCTCGCCCGTTAGCCCCAGCTACATGGCGCCGCCGTATTTTCGACTCGATTCACTCCCTCGTGCACCCAGGTGTGCGCGCTTCGGTTAAAATGGTCGCCGAAAAGTTTGTGTGGCCTGGCCTGCGCAAAAATGTAAAAGAATGGGCAAAGACTTGCATTTCTTGTCAGCGCGCCAAAGTACACAAACACACAAAAGCCCCTCTGGAGCCTTTTTGAATCCCTGCTAGAAGGTTCGACCACGTTCATGTCGACCTCGTGGGGCCACTACCTTCCTCCCAAGGTTTCACACACCTGTTAACAATGATAGACCGCACCACGCGCTGGCCAGAGGCAGTCCCTCTGGCGTCAACCACAGCGGAGGAAGTCGCTCGCATTTTTTTGACAAACTGGGTGGCACGTTTCGGCGTCCCATCGGACATCACGTCCGATAGGGGGCCTCAATTTGTCTCGGAGCTTTGGTCAGCCATGGCCGGCAGCTTAGGGGCGACAATTCACCGCACCACCGCTTATCACCCTCAGGCTAATGGGTTATGCGAGCGTTTCCACAGATCTTTAAAGGCCGCCCTCAGAGCCTCACTAACGGATACAAATTGGGTAAATAAACTTCCCTGGGTTTTATTGGGGTTGCGTGCTGCGCCCAAAGAGGATCTAGACGCCTCCCCAGCAGAATTAGTTTTTGCACAACCTCTCAGGCTCCCAGGTGAATTTTTACCAGAGAACCCAGAGCCAGGGCATCTTCCAGCCCCGAGGATTTTAGGCAGCAACGGACCGGACTCTCTCCCTGGACCGGCACATCACTCTTTTCCACGGGTTTTTGTCCCCCAAGCTTTAAAAAACGCTGAATTCGTTTTTGTTAGGCATGAAGCTTTAAAACCAACTTTCTGCCCACCATACGATGGGCCATTCAGAGTGCTGGAACCTGGTGATAAACATTTTGTGCTTGATTTTGGGGATAGAAAAGAAACAGTCAGCATTGACAGACTTAAACCTGCCTTCTTGCTGAGAGACGAGCCTGCACGGTTGGCGAGAGCACCTCGGCGGGGTAGACCCCCCAAGAGAAAAGACTCAGCCCCCCTGCAGGGAACAATTAATCACTCTCCTCCCCAGGCTGCAGATTCCTTACAGGAAGGTCCCACCAGGACGCCCAAGCAGACCCACAGCAGATTCGGGAGAAGATTAAAACCCAGACGGCACAGAGACTGATGCAAACCACTCAACAGTTGTTCACTAATTGTGCTGTAACAGTTTAGGACTGACTTGTGATATTACTATGCTGTTATGATTACCACTGAACTCTCTTAGGAGCATGGCTGCTGGAAAGTTTCTTCTGTGTCAAGGGGTGTAGCAGTTAGTATGTCATAATAATTATCTTAAACTGTGAATTTTTCTATTGTCCTTTTCTTAGTCATTTTGGGGGGGGCTGTGGTCTATATTAATCATATATCCCATAACCTACATATGTTTAAGCATGTGAGAGTGTTTAGTGATTACATATGTAAAGCGACTTCACACCTCAGAACAGGACAAAGGGTCTCAACCGCCAGTGAAGATCAAAGAGCATCCGAGGCACTGCGGTGGAGACCGGATGGGTTGCCCTGACCCCCCAGGGCCAGGTGGAGGAGTACGAAGACAAAAGAGGGGATTAAGATAGTGAGGGATGTCAGCTTTTGATATGCATGTCTTTTGTTATGTGCGAGTATAAGTTCGTAGAGCCGAAGGTGTTCGCTCTCTTACTTCTTCTGCTGCTGCACCTCAATGAGACTTGTTAGAGGAGCTGATAATAAACTTTGGTTTATGAATCACATCGCCTCGTTATTTCAAGCTCCTCTACACTGGGTACATATTCATATTCTGCAGGGTAATTTAACAAATCGTAATGCTGTTTATTCCATCTAGCTGCAATGCTCCTGCACTGTGTATATTTCTGTGTACATATGTATATTCATCTACTGCTTTGACTAACCAGTTCTTATTATCTTATTAACTATTGCCCTGAGTGCTGCTATCCCTTTGTTGCTGTAATCCTGGAATTTCCCCACTGTGGGACTAATAAAGGCTTATCTTATATTATATTATTAATAAACAGAAAAATAAAGGGAAGGAAATTAACACCACAAGCGCTGCAAACAACTAAGGAAATAACGAGCAACGTATCTTACAGGGATATACAGAATACTGGGTTACCGGCAGGGAATATAGAGGGACGATGCCACACTAGACACATGCAGTGCACAGAATAAATAGACAGGGGAATAATTAACACGACACAGAGCAGGTGGGCACACTCAAGAGCAGCAGGGAAATGATTGCAGGTGAGGAACACAGGACGAACGGGCTGTACACACAGACATTAACAGGGAATGCACATGAATGTGACACAGAAACATATAGCGCAAAATACAGGAGTAACACAGAAAGGGCAGTGGCTCCAAATATGGGAAACATGAGTCTGGAACAATAGGTAAACAAATATGCACACAGACCCAGGGCCAGACAAGGGATGAACACAGAAGACAGGGGACTCAGGGAAACAGAGAGTAATAAATGCAAAAACTTGAATACATGAACACAGAAAATAATAAATGAACATAAAGTGTGGGCTTGATCCCAAACTTAAGCCCAAACCATGACAAGGTTAGGCACAGGCAGGTTACAAGCAGGGTGTAGCTCAGATGTGACCAGGCAGCGCAATGGGAGAGCGTCCTACTTATACTGCCTCCCAGATTGGCTGCAGGTGGTGATTGCAGCTGCAGGAAGGAGAGGGCAATTAATCAGGAGAGAGAGGCAGGCAGGCAGATAAGACAGGAACCATTACAGTTATCGCAAACGCTTGATTGCAGTTGTTGCCACCAAGGGTGACATAACCAGTTGTTAGGTTTTGGGGGAAATTACTTTTTCACATACAGCCAGGTAGGTTTGGATAGTTTTGTTCCCTTAATAAATGAAATCATCATTTAAAAACTGCATTTTGTATTTTCTCAGGTTATCTTCGTCTATTGTTTGAGGATCTGAAATAGTTAAGTGTGACAAATATGCTAAAACATAAGAAATCAGGAAAGGAGCAAATACATTTTCACAGTACTGTAGGTTTACGTTTAAAATTTAAAATGCTTTACATTTAATTCATGTTGATGGAATCTGATTTTTTTTAAAGTGCGAGGAAGCTGTTTGTTTTTGGATGAGCCTCGGACTCATTGACAACACCGAGGACACTGCAGCATCTGCAGCAGAGTGGCGGTGAGATGGACAGATGGACGAGTGCTCTTTCACAGCCTCTTCTTCTCCCTGTGTATGCTGTGTGTGTTAATGTTTGTGCACGTTCATGTGTGTGTCTTTATGCCCCACAACACTGGCGAGCGTTGGTGCCAAAGTGGGCATCTGCTCTGTGGGCTATCACAGGGGAGAGAAACAGAAAAGAGGGAAAGAGAGAGAACAAACTCTTCCTCCTCTGGCTCTGTAAAGTTGTGAGAGCTGCTAATCCAACCACAGATTTGGTTCTTGGATGATGCTGCGCATCGTTTATTAGCTACACACATACACACGATTTTAAAAAAAAACAGTCGATGTATTTTTGTACCATTTAAAATACAAAGAGAAACAAACTGTAGCCAGAAAAAAAAAGGTCAAACACTCTTTGTTTCTCAGCTGCTTCAGTTTTAGCCAGAATCAAGCTTGCTAGACAGAGCCATCTCTGCCTATAAAGGAGAGTACACAAATGCTATGGGCCCCTGTACCACCTATAATCTACAAGTTCACCTCAATATTTTTGGGGGGAGCATTTAAATTACCTTCGACATTTTTTTCCTCATAATCCATCCATCCATCTTCTTCCACTTAATCCTTTTTGGGCCACGGGGGGCTGGAGCCTACCCCAGCATCTTTGGGCAAGAGGCAGGGTACACCCTGGACAGATCTTTTGATAAAATCTTCACCAGAGGTGGGCTACGGGTGAACCTATTAGATTTTAGAGGTGATGCATGAGCACAAACCTCTGGCAAGGCCCTATTTCACAATATAATGTGATCATCTGTCCATCAGCAGGATTACACCAAGAACATTTGGACAAATTTGAAGGTACAGGAAGGTATGGACGGAGGTACCGAAGGACAGAGGTAAGGACAGACAAATGGACGTATGCAGTAGGTATTTTCTTATTTTTATTTTTTAACAAGAGGGATGGGGCAAATTTGCTACACACTTAAGCTCGTGGGGCACCAGTCCAAAAGAATGAACAATTTTATTAATAATTCTGTATTTGTACCAATAATGAATCAGTGTGAACCCTGTGAGTTCCTGTCTGATTTTAATCAAGAAGATGGACATGAAATCAAACAATAACTCCCATACAGTGGTTTGAAAAAGTGTTTTCCCCTTCCTGATTTCTCTTTTTTTTTTGTATGTTTGTCACACTTAAATTGTCATGATCCTGGGGCACAGGGTGGGCACCGTGCCCAGTTCTCTGTCTAGTTTAATATTTTTTTGTCTGCTGTGTTTGGTTCCTGTTTAATTTTTGTGTTTTTGTATCTGTAATATTATTATGTACATTTTGGGGTTTTGTTGTTTGTATCGTTATGGTTTCCGTTTGTTTTATTTTGACAGCGCTGTGCAGCTTCTGGCTGTCAGACTGGTCGGAGCTGTACACCTGTTATTCATTCTGTTATTTTCTCCACTCATGCCTCTACACCTGTCACTAATGATGTACTGCATATAAGGGCATGGCAAACCTCTGGGGTTTGTTGTGTCCTTCCACCACGTGTATCTGACCTCAGGAATAGCCAACTGAGTGTGTTTGGGTCCAGCTGTTGAGGAGAGTAAAAGAGCTCCGTTCAGGTATGTCTTCCCCTTATTTCCAGCCGTGAGCCCCACTGCCTCTGGGAGAGCTCCGGCTGAATTCCCCCCCTGGCCAGGTGTTCCCTGGCTTCCGTCCCCCTGGACGTCGTGCCCCACTCTCCTCCAGCGTTCATCATTGTGTACTTCATGATTTAGTTTTTGTATGTTCACGTTCTTGTCTGTTTTATGTTAATAAATGTGCAAACTCACAGAGAGCGTTTGGTGTTCTACTTTCCTCCTTCTTTTATCCTCATGCGAACACACTGATCGTGCCTTAATCAATTCGGGGGCTGAGCAAAACTTTATGTCCAGGGGCCTGGCAACCTAGTTGGGGATACCCTGCTCCCCGCTCCCGACTCCCATTAGGGTGGTAACATTATCAAGTATCCCACTGCTCACTGTCACCCACATTACTGCTCCATTGTCAGGTAATCACAGAGAGAGGATTTCCACCATCTTCACCAAGTTGGACATCAGGAATGCCTACCACCTGATTAGGATTTGCGAGGGCGATGAGTGGAAGACAGGATTCTGCACCTCCATTGGGCACTTTGAGTACTTGGTAATGCCCTTTGGCCTGACCAGTGCCCTGGCAGTTTTTCAACAACTCATTAATGACGTACTCAGGGACTTCCTTAACTCCTTCGTTTTTGCCTACCTTGACGATATCCTAATCTTCTCTCGTTCTCTATCTGAACACCAGATCCATGTTTGCACTGTCCTCCAACGCCTGCTGGAGAACCAGTTGTATGTCAAAGCAAAGAAGTGTGAATTCCATACCCCCTCCACCACGTTCCTGGGGTTCATCATAGCCGAGGGGCAGATCCTACCTCATCCTCAGAAGGTGAGAGCCATTCTCGACTGGCCCACACCATCCTCCCGCAAACACCTACAGTAGTTCTTTTAGTGATCCCGAGGACGGGTCTGTACCGTGCTCAGGCCGTTTGGTTATTTTCCTTTTTCTGTCTGTATATTTAGTCTTGATCATGATGATGATTATTTGTGCTTTTATTTTGACAGCGCCATGACAGGACTTCCGCCTGTCAAGTCTGTTCATGGCCTGTCACAGCTGTTTGTGTTTGATTAATTACTTTGATTCCTCACCTGTTTGTTGGTTGAGTTTTAGTTCTCCATTTAGGTTCGGTGGTGAGGTTCATTCCTCGTGGCGACCTCGCCCTACCCAGGCTGGAATCCCCTACCCTGATTCCAGTCTTTCCTCAGGTTTGGATTTTGACTCTCTCATGGTTTTGTAAGTTACTCCTCATGGTTTTTTACCGTATTTGTATTTCTCTTATCTCCCTTCAAGGTCTTGTTTATAGATTTATGTACTCTGCCCCTCGTGGCAAGTTCTTTTGTTCTTTATAATTGAATAAATAAGCAAACTCACTGCAGGCAATTGGTGCCTTATTTCTGCCCTGAAAGGGGCATTTATAACAGTAGGTTGCAGCCAGCTGGTACCAGCGGCAGTGAGTTTCTTTTTTTGTTCTATTTTTTCCCTTTTCTGGTGCTTGCATTTTTTGGGGTTATGGCATCGTTTGGGCGCAGTTACCTAATGAGCCTGGGGTTTGAGCTCTGCCAAGCTCTTATGGAAATAGATGACCTCTTAGCCCTAGCTTGTCCACGTTCCACACCCAAAGACGTTTTATGGTACCTGGACTTCGTGGAGGTGGCTGTGCTGCGTCACCCTCACCTTTCTGAGTATGCCGAGGGAAGGGAGAGGATATCCCAGTTATCGGCGCTTCAGCAGAGGAACCGTGAGTTGGAGAAGAACTCAACCAGGAAGCCTAGATTGGGGCCAACGGGGAAGCACTCCCGGGCCTCAGTTCCATCAACTCCTCGTCAGGTCCCTGCTACAACTCCAGCTCCCATGTCTCCGGCTCCAGGATGCCGTTTCCCAGTGCGCCGTAGGAGGAGGGCAGCTGGAGTTCCCAGTGAAGACAAACAGTGGGCAGCTGAATCATCAGGGGCCATATTGCTGAAGCTGTCAACTCCCACGGTCCGAATAATATTCTGAAGAGCGTGGTAGCAGTCGGGATTGTGGAGGCGCATCCTGGTTAAGGTAATTATCCTGAATTTGCTGAGTTGCTGTCTACCGTCTCTGCCCTCCAGCAGCAGTTTCTGAGGCTGGCGATAGGCTTGTCTCCAGCCCAAAGATGACGACGCCCGGCACAGAACTCTTCTTCTTCCCGTGACACGGCTGTCACGGGACGGATGGAGGAGAACCACATGGTGAACACGTCGCAACGTTCCCGTTATTACCCAGCCATGGGCCGCCAGAAGAATTCCTCCGTCTCCCAGCCAGCAGTTTTTTCTCCTCCATGTCAGGGAGGACTGTCTGCAGCTTTAGCCCCCGGGTTTTCCTCGCCAGCTGTTTTGCCAGCTCCTTTTTCCCAAGTCGTCAAGGCTGTTTCCCCCTCCTTCTGCGGCACTTTCTTCGGCAGCTGACAGTCCAGCTGTTTCTTCTCCGGCTCCGCCTGTCACAGTATCTGCAGGAGCAGCTTCTCCATGTTTTCCGGAGGGGTCCACGAGCACCGTTACTACAGAAAAGGGAAGAATTGGGCCTGCTGCAGCAGGAACCATTGTACCCCGGGAAAACAGGCAAGTGTTTTTGTCATTCTATATCACAATCTGATGAATTACCTTGTCTGATTCCTGGGGGTGAGGCTCAGTTTATGCAGTCCACTGACCCCTCACCACTTGCTGCAGCCACAGAAACATTACTAGCTACCTCTGTGTCTCCTCCTTTATTCCCTGAGTATTCGCCTGTTCCAGAACCTAGCAACCGGACAGAGGAGGAGCCTGTAGGCCTGGAAAGCTTGGTTCCAGCTCCACAGCCATGGTATAGACAGAGGAGGAAAGTGGTCTGCTACCCTGAGCCTGAGCCGACGATGAAGCGTCCCTGGGTTTCACCTGCGCAGAGTTCAACCCCAGCTAGAAGAGGATCTCCTGTCGCCACGCCAGGTGAGTCACCTGCGTGGGTTACAACGCCAGAGGGTTCTGAGACTGCAGAAACCATCATGCCTGCTGTTGTTGGCCCGCCACAGCAGAGTTCGAGGTTTGACCTCCAGGAGGCCGGACCTCAGACATCACATTCTGGATCGACGGAGTCCTGGGTGGTGGTGGAACCTGAGCTCAGGCAAGTACTTTTCTTTGTTTTCATTGTTTCTGTTTTGGAGAGATCTTGTCTGACTCTCGGTGAGGGGAGCTGGGTGCTGCCGTCAGTAGCATCTGAGCTTGCCTCGCTGGGTTCCACTGCTGCCGGTGACCCTGATTCCCTATTATTGCATACTTTACCGTTTGTATTCTCTCTCCTTCCATAGGGTGGCCAGACCTCTTGCCGCAGCTTACTCCTTGCACCATTATTAATAAAACTATTGTTAATCCACAACCTGTTCTCTCTGTTGCCTGCTTTTGGGTCTATCACTACTGAACCATGCCAAGATATGGTTATGAGCAGGGGGCAATTCTAGGATCAGAGTTTTAGGAGGTGCTGAGGCACCCAATGAGCTCCAACGCATGATACGCACGCACGCACGCACGCCACTGCACTCACCACACATGCACACACACACACACACACATGTGCGACAACCAGACTTCTTTCTCTCTAAATTCAAACAGTGCACTGTGGTGTATTGTCAATTGCAACCATTAAAGAAAACTGTCTGCTACTTGGGCTGTCTTAGCCAGGGGTTTGGACTGGGAAAAAAAAAATCAGCCCTGGCATTTTTGGTCCTAATTGTTAGAGTAGTAACATTCAACCGTCACACTTAATGGTTTAACAGGAGGTCTGTAATTATCCCACTTTTGCCCTAACAGGTGAATCCTCTATGGTTAGAAAGAAAGAAAGAAAGAAAAGTTACTTTATTATTTATTTGCATAAATATTTTGTCAGGAATTTTAAGTCTAAAATTTTCCAGTGAGCTGTAAAAACTCTGAGAAAAAGCCAGAAAATTACAAGGAACAAAACATCACAAACACATACAGTTTACAATAAAAGCTCAAATCTACTAGAATATTGTAACAAATTTAGGGACAAATGCCCATTTATTTCAAAAATGTACTAAATTCATGACAGAAAAAAATTACAAGAAAAACAAACTTGAATTCAAAAGATAAAAGTTATCAATTCATGGCAAAAGTTGCAAATTTGAGGAAAAAATTAGATATACAATTACAGTCATTGAGAATGTAAACATAGGAAGTTATTTAAAAGATTTAATAAATTCATGAAGAAAAAAGAAAATCAATAAATTGTTGAGATAAAGAGCAGAAAATTACAAGAGAAATGTAGCTCATTTGCAATAATAATAAAAAAAAATTAAGGGGAAAAATCATTGGAAAGATGACGGAAAATTATTGACGCAAAAATGCAAAGCCAGAAGGAAAAAAGATGCCAGTTTATGACACAAGAGTAATAAATTCAGGGTTTCACAAAGTTTCAGATTTCATGAAATTTCTTAAAAAGTCTATAATTGTCACAACTCGCCGCTCTCAGGCATCCACCTCAGCTGCGCGCACACCTGCACCTCGTCAGTGATGGCTATTTATTCACTCCCGCCCTGAGCATCGGTCTGGAGCCGTCTGTTCTACTCGCGCTCAAACCTCAGTAGGATCGTCTCGTCCCTCCTGCCCTCTTCGCTTCTACACGTAAGCTGTTTATCACTTACCTGTCTATCAGCCTTCCCCTGTGCACAGGTGGATTCCCTGGCGGCGGATTCTCCCATCTTAGCCATCTCCTTCTCCTGCATCTCCACGCCTCGTCGTGTGCGCAGCAGGGCGTTGTCTCCCAGGCCGAAGATCCTAGCCAATGCCAGCCACCTTCCCTTCTGCAAGTAAGCATCACTCTGCATTACTTCCCCGTGTGGTTTAGCCCAGCTAATTTCCCTGTCTCTGTTTCTGCCATAGGGTTGCCTGGCTGCACGGCGTGCTGCTCTGTGACTTATTGACTCTCGTGCACCATGTACAGCAGCTCAACCAGACTCATGTCAATCATCACTGTTTTTCTTCCTGCATTACCGACTGCCACTATATAGTTCTCCACAGTATCTGCTGCTGGCTAATATATATTTTAACTGTTGACCAGTATCACTTAATCTTATCCTACACTTTATTACATGTATAGTTTATTTCTCTTATCCTATCATGTTTAATGTTGCAGCAGTTGTACCGAGACAAATTCCTAGTTTGTGTACTACATGAACAATGGCAATAAACCTGATTCTGATTCTGATTCTGATTCTGTTCCCGACTCACATCGTCCACCCCACAATCCACAGACATATCCCACACACGCATCCAAACATCCCTTTACTGTTGAATAAAGCTATCAAATCTTACCTGAGCCTGCGTTTGTGTTTTCTGGGCCGAGAATTATGTCAATAATTAAAAAAGAATAAAAATGATCATAAGAAAAAGTAAGTAATTTATGAGAACTCTCCAAATTCACATAGCAAAATGTCCACATTTTCAATTAAAAAAAATCTCTAATTTAGGTGGTAGAGTTGCCTGAAACTGTACACAGGTAAGCATATGTTATCTTTGTATATTTTTACTCAAATATACATAAGATTTAGTTAGTTACCCCAAAATAGTTAAGAAGTTACTGAGATGTGACTTTAGTCTGGACAGTTTGTGTTATAATGCCTCGTGCGCCATAACGCACCGCACGAGGGAGGGAATGAAAAACTCATTTGCTGGAGTAGAACGTGCCATTTATTAACATAAACTCCCACAAAAATAACAAGTCCCGGTCGTCGGCCTCCGTCGGTCTATGATGACCATGGAAGAGAATCCTAAACGTCTACTCTGCTGGAACAGCACCGCCTGTGGCTGAACAGGCCGATGCGCACCGGTGTTCTACCTTCCAGCATTGGGCGTTGGTAGGATTCAAGCCTGGGCAGGAAGATATGGAGGACAAGATGTCACCCATGCAGCATGCCCCCCCTCTCCACGTCACTGATGAATCCAAAGGAACAGCAGGGCTGCTATAGTTTGGCACCAGCGCCGTCGCAGGAGCTGCCAGAACGATGTTGAGCACAACAGAGAACTGCCTTAGGGGCTCCGACTCCGGATTTTTCCTCAGGGTTGACTCCCGAAGCCTTTCCCATGACCGGGTGTGCCGCAAGGCAGCGGAGGTTTGAAATCAGGGTTTACCTTCCCCTAGATGGGCTACCTTCCCAGGTTGACGAGCCACCATCTACCCGAAGCATCTGGTTTTAAGGCGCCAGAGATCCGCCCTCGCCCCTTCTCCTATTAGTAAAAGCAGTTCCGCCGGGCTTAGAGACTAAACCACACGGGCAGGCTAGGAGTTGGACTTAGTTGTCAGAGGCTTTTCGAGACGCACGCCGTAAGGAGCATTTTATGAGCACTGGGAGCTTAACCCCAGTGCCGCTCCTGGCTATGACAACCTTGGAACCAATAATAATAACAAGTCCAGTCAACCACGAAAATACAGAGAATTGAAATGATGAAATAAGGCCACCAAACATGCAGGAATGCCACCTGGATGCTCTATGGCCCGGCGGGGGAATTGCCTAGTGCCGCAGGGCTGCTGTCGGCACAAGGAGAAAGGCAAATATTAAACTTACGGGTGATCCGGGCCTGTCCATGCAGTCCGGAGGATGAGGAAGTAAGCTGGGTCAGCCACGAACATCAAGGGATTAACTGTACTTGCAATGACAGGCTGAACAAATACGAAGGTGATAAATGCATATGTGGAGAAACTAGCTGCCACGTATGGAGGTGAATGCCCCGACGATCTCTAACTACTAACCCCTCGTTTAAATAATAATATCCTAATGAGGGAAGAGATTGCCGGTGTGAGAATGCGTGGGCTGGACATAATTGATCCCTGGTGTGCATGGGTGAGTGTATGAGCATGTGAATAGGAATGAATGGAGTGTGTGTGTGTGTGTGTGTGTGTGTGTGTGTGTGTGTGTGTGTGTGTGTGTGTGAACACCTGTCATAAGGCGCAGCTGATGGCACTTGACAGGAGGAGGGGGCGTGCCCAAGCTGTCGGGGAGCGAAGGACACAAACAGCTGCCTGACGCGCCTGATAGAAAATAGGGCAAAACAATAATAAGTCAGAACTGGGTTTGGAACCACTAAACCCAGATTAATGACAGGGTCCCCCCCCCCCCCCAGAGGTGATTCCAGAACTCCAGTACCATCAGCCGAAAACAAAAAGAACACACCTCAAGGGAACTCCCCCCCCCCCCCCCCGCAACAAACAATTACCCAGGGTGGGAGGTGGGGAAAAAACCAGTTAGGAGGGAAGCAACCAGTGACAAATACAACATGTAATAAGCAAGTCAAGAACAGTGACCCTCCTAACAGCCCCCACCTAGGAGACTAACCCCCCTCCACAGAAGTCCAAAGTTCAGGGGGTCAACCAGAGTCCCAGGCCCCCAGCATAGCAAGGGGTGACTGATCGGGTGGCCTGCCCAAGTCCCATGTCCAGCAGGCGGCCTGCTGAATAGTGTCTGGCGGCCTGTCCGGGCCGATGGGCCACCCGACCCGCAGGCCAAGTTTTTCAGGTGGCCGACCAGCGTGGTGGAGCCACCAGAACCGGAGGGGAAGGCAGAGAGGCAGCCTACCCACCCGGGAACCTCGGTGGCCAAACTGAGGAACAGGAGCCCCCCTGCTCTCCGAAGCTTGGAGCGGGGGGACCGTAGCACCTGCGATGGTCCCGGTCTGGGACGTGGCTGCACCCGCAATCGTTCCGGTCTGGGATGTGGATGCACCAGCGGTGGACTCCGGCTGGAGCTCTGCTGCACCCGTAACAAGGCACAGCTGATGGCACTTGACAGGAGGAGGGGGCGTGCCCAAGCTGTCAGGGAGCGAAGGACCCAAACAGCTGCCTGATGCACCTGATAGAAAATAGGGCAAAACAATAATAAGTCAGAACTGGGTTTAGAACCACCACACCCAGATTCATGACAGTTTAAGGTTTTTGTCATAAATTCATGGCAGTTTTATTCTAAATTTACTGCTTTTTCTGTGTAAATTGGAAAGATTTTTTTCCCCACTTAAATTAACTTTTTCTCATAATTTGTGTGTAGTGCTAATTTAGGGTTTCTTTCCTTGTACATTTGAGACTTTACTCTCATAAATTTTTGAGGTTTTTCCTACCTCGGGTAAAAACCTCATGTACTTTGAAACCTAAATGTTTTTCAGGTATGCATCATACTCATACCAAATAAATTCAGACAGACCCAAAAACTATGCATATCATTGGAAACAAATACAGATTCCCAAAGATATCAATCAATCAATCAAACTTTATTTTTATAGCACTTTTCATACAAAAATTTGTAGCACAAAGTGCTTCACATATTGTAATAAAACACAATTAACCCCCCCCCCCCCCCCCCCCCCCCCCCCCCACCACCACACACACACACACAGAAACTTCCGGCTGTGTGACGCTTATGGCTGAGCACTGAGGATCCAGATGTGAAAGCACCATCACTAGGGAGCCATCACCAGCAGGGAAAGGGCCGAGTCCACAGCTACAGGGACACCACCTCTGAGACCACCCAAGTCCAATCCGAGGGGTCGACACTGCAGGAGTGATGCCGCAGTGTCCAACCTTCTCAGCCGAGTAGACCAGGGCAATCACAGGCCAGCACCCTGCAGCCAGAAAACAGGCACAATTCCCAGTGGGAAGGCTTCCTATGAGGGAATGCTGGAGCTTGGACAGGGTGATAATGTCTGTCTGGAATGAATGAATAATGGACTCACTGCAAGCGCTTTGAGGTGTCACTTGACATGTAAAGTGCCATATACTGTAAATATAATCTATTATTATGATTATTATTATTATTATTATAAAACAATAATAATAATATCATTTGTTGATAAAAAAAGATGAGACAGTTAAGATCATTAAAAGAATAAAACAACACTAAAATACAATCAAACAGACATAAATTCAAATGTATTAACAATTAGTAGTAAAATAAATAAATAATTGTGACTAGAACAACATAGAGTAGGTTTAAAATTGTAAATTAAGACAATTAAAATAGGAAGCTAATCTATAGCTACATTAAAATACAGTGGTAGGTCTTGAGCCTACTTTTTAAAAACATGAACATTCTCGGCAGCCCTGATGTTCTCTGGCAGGCTGTTCCACAAGCATGCACCGGAGTAACTAAAAGCATCCTCACTGTGGGTGCATGTTCTGATGGTAGGAATAATTATAAGGCCAGTGCCAGAGGACTTCAGGGACCGCGGGGGCTCATACAGCTGTGGACAAAATTGTTGGTACCCCTCTGTTAATGAAAGAAAAACCCACAATGGTCACAGAAATAACTTGAATCTGACAAAAGTGGTAATAAATAAAAATTCTATGAAAATTAACCAATGAAAATCAGACAGTGCTTTTGAATTGTGGTTCAACAGAATTATTTTAAAAAACAAACTCATGAAACAGGCCTGGACAAAAATGATGGTACCCTTAACTTAATATTTTGTTGCACAACCTTTTGAGGCAATCACTGCAATCAAACGATTTCTGTAACTGTCAATGAGACTTCTGCACCTCTCAGCAGGTATTTTGGCCCACTCCTCATGAGCAAACTGCTCCAGTTGTCTCAGGTTTGAAGGGTGCCTTCTCCAGACGGCATGTTTCAGCTCCTTCCACAGATGTTCAATAGGATTTAGATCAGGGCTCATAGAAGGCCACTTTAGAATAGTCCAATGTTTTGCTCTTAGCCATTCTTGGGTGTTTTTAGCTGTGTGTTTTGGGTCATTATCCTGTTGCAAGACCCATGACCTGCAACTGAGACCGAGCTGTCTGACACTGGACAGCACATTTCTTTCTAGAATACCTTGATAGTCTTGAGATTTCATTGTACCCTGCACAGATTCAGGACACCCTGTGCCAGATGCAGCAAAGCAGCCCCAGAACATAACAGAACCTCCTCCATCTTTCACAGTAGGTACAGTGTTCTTTTCTTGGTATGCTTCATTTTTGCGTCTGTGAACATAGCGCTGATGTACCTTGCCAAAAAGTTCCAGTTTTGTCTCGTCTCTCCATAGGACATTCTCCCAGAAGCTTTGTGACTTGTCAATATGCAGTTTGGCAAATTCCAGTCTGGCTTTTTTATGATTTGTTTTCAACAGTGGTGTCCTCCTTGGTCGTCTCCCATGAAGTCCACTTTGGCTCAAACAACGACGGATGGTGCGATCTGACACTGATGTACCTTGACCTTGGAGTTCACCATGAATGTGTTTAGAGGTTATTCTGGGCTCTTTTGTTACCATTCTTCATCAAGTTTCCTCCTGCAGCCATGTCCAGGGAGGTTGGCTACAGTCCAGTGGATCTTAAATTTCTGAATAATATGTGCAACTGTAGTCACAGGAACATCAAGCTGCTTGGAGATGGTCTTATAGCCTTTACCTTTAACATGCTTGTCTATAATTTTCTTTCTAATCTCCTGAGACAACTCCCTCCTTTGTTTCCTCTGGTCCATGTTTAGTGTGGTAAACACCATGTCACCAAACAGCACAGTGACTACTTGTCACCCTTTAAATAGGCCGACTGACTGATTACAAGTTTGTAGACACCTGTGATGTTAATTAGATTATACATCTTGGTTGAACATGTCCCTATGGTCACATTATTTTCAATCTTTTCTAGGGGTACCATCATTTTTGTCCAGGCCTGTTTCATGAGTTTGTTTTTTAAAATAATTCTGTTGAACCACAATTCAAAAGCATTGTCTGATTTTCATTGGTTAATTTCCATCCATCCATCCATCCATCCATCTTCTACCACTTTTCCGGAGGTCCGGGTCGCGGAGGCAGCAGTTCAAGCAGAGAAGCCCAGACTTCCCTCTCCCCCACCACCTACTCCAGCTCTTCAGAGAGGATACCAAGGCGTTCCCAGACCAGCTGGGAGACATAGTCTCTCCACCGAGTCCTGGGTCTGCCCCGGGGTCTCCTCCCAGTGGGACGTGCCTGAAACACCTCAAGTGGGAGGCGTCCAGGAGGCATCCTAATCAGATGCCCATACCACCTCAACTGACTCTTTTCAATGTGGAGGAGCAGCGGTTCTACGCTGAGCCTCTCCCGGATGACTGAGCTCCTCACCCTATCTCTGAGGGTGAGTCCAGCAATCCTACGGAGAAAGCTCATTTCAGCCGATTGTATCCGCGATCTCGTTCTTTCGGTCATTACCCAAAGCTCGTGACCATAGGTGAGAGTAGGAACGTAGATTGACTGGTAAATCGACAGCTTTGCCTTAGAACTAAGCTCCCTCTTCACCACAACAGACCGGTACAATGTCCGCATCATTGCAGATGCTGCTCCAATCCATCTGTCGATCTCTCACTCCATTTTCCCCTCACTCTTGAACAAGACCCCAAGATACTTAAACTCCTCCACTTGGGGCAGGAGCCTGTCCCCAGCCCAGAGAGGACAATCCACCTTTTTCCAGCTGAGGACCATGGACTCGGACTTGGAGGTGCTGATTCTCATCCCAGCCGCTTCACACTCAGCGGCAAACCATCCCAGCAAGAGCTGTAGGTCATTGCTGGATGAAGCCAACAGCACAACATCATCTGCAAACAACAGAGATGAGATCCTGTGGTCACCAAGCATGACACCCTCCATTCCCTGGCTGCGCCTAGAAATCCTGTCCATAAAAATTATGAACAGGATCGGTGACAAAGGGCAGCCCTGGTGGAGTCCTACTCTCACTGGGAATGAATCCGACCGAGTGTTGGCAATACGAACCAAACTCTCACAACGGTCGTACAGAGACCGAATAGCTCGTAACAACAAGCCCGATACCCCATACTCCCGAAGCACCCCCCACAAAAATCCAAGGGGGACGCGGTCAAATGCCTTCTCCAAGTCCACAAAACACATGTAAATTGGTTGGGCAAACTCCTACAAACCCTCAAGAATTCTCGAGAGGGTAAAGAGCTGGTCCGATGTGCCACGGCCAGGACGAAAACCACATTGCTCCTCCTGAATTTGAGGTTCGACCAACGGCCGGACTCTCCTCTCCAGTACCTTGGCATAGAACTTCCCAGTGAGGCTGAGGAGTGTGATCCCTCTAAAGTTGGAGCACACCCTCCTGTCCCCTTTTTTGAAGAGAGGAACCACCACCCCGGTTTGCCATGTCAAAGGCACTGCCCCCGACCTCCACGCAATGTTGCAGAGGCGTGTCAACCATGACAGCCCAACAACATCCAGGGCCTTGAGGTACTCAGGGCGAATCTCGTCCACCCACGGGGCCCGGCCACCAAGGAGGTTTTTAACCACCTTGGCGACCTCAGCCCCTGTGAGGTCGCCCCTGTGAGGTCATGTGGTTAATTTTCATAGAATTTTTATTTATTACCACTTTTGTCAGATTCAAGTTATTTCTATGACCTTTGTGGGCTTTTCTTTCATTAACAGAGGGGTACCAACAATTTTGTCCATGTGTGTATGTTAAAAGCAGTTCTGATAAACAAGAAGGCCCAAGACCATGCAGACATTTATAAACCAGTAAAAGAACCTTAAAATTGGTCCTGAAGGACATGGGGAGCCAATGCAGTGATTTTAAATCCGGTGTGATATGAGCCTGCCGTCTGGTCTTCGTCAGAACACGTGCAGCTGAGTTCTGTAATAACTGCAGATTTGAAATTGTCTTTTTGAGAAGACCGGAGAGCAGGGCATTACAGTAATCAATATGACTGGTGATAAAAGCATGCATCAGTATCTCTGTGTTTGCTCGAGAGAGAAGTGGGCGGACTCTGGCAATATTCTTTAGATGGTAAAATCCTGTTCATGTTATATTTTTAATGTGTGGAATAAAACAAAGCTCGGAGTCTAAAACAACGCCCAAATTCTTAACATATTGGGATGGGGTACAAGACTATGTAATTTTGGTAAAATTTTCTCTCTCTGAGCTTCAGGACCAATGATTAAAACTTCAGCTTTGCCCTGGTTAAGCTGAAGAAAGTTTGCTGCCATCCATGACTTAATATCTAAAATACAGTTATAAAGGGTATTGATTGGTTCCATGTCACCAGGAGATACAGCAATATACAGTTGTGTGTCATCAGCATAGCTATGATAATTAATGCCATGTCTCCTGATAACATCTCCAAGGGGCAGCATGTACAAGTGTTGGACCTAAAATGGAACCTTGAGGCACACCACAATTAATTTCATAGATTCTGGAAGAACATTTATCCATACTTACTAAAAAGTTCCTGTCTGTGAGGTAAGACTTGAACCAATTAAGAACAGTACCAGAGACCAGAGAGGCCAACCAGGTCCTTTAGTCTGGTTAAAAGAAGATGGTGGTCTACTGTATCAAAGGCAGCACCTAGATCCAGTAGAGCTAGGACTGAATTTCTGCGTGAATCAATGTTGTGCGTTAGGTAATTAATGATCAAAGCTGTCTCTGTACTGTGGTTCATCCTAAAACCAGACTGTTTTTCATCAAATATGTTATTTGATATTCAAAAATAATTTAACTGAATAAAAAAAGAGTTTTTCCAAAATTTTGCGTAAAAAATGGTAAATTGGATATTGGTCTGTAATTATTAAGGTTTTCTCTCTCCTCTCTTCTTCAGGAGGAGTCTCACCACTGCTGTTTTAAAGCCAGCAGGGAAAACACCCATCTGGAGCAAGTAATTCATTTTGTTTAAAGGTTTCTCCTGGAAAAACCCACAAAATGTTTTTAAAAGTTATATAAGAATGGGGTCTAAAAGGCAGGTTGTTGGATTGACTTGGGAGAGAACTCGACAAAGAGTTCATCTGGAGCTCCATCTGGAGCAAGTAATTCATTTTATTTAAAGGTTTCTCCTGGAAAAACCCACAAAATGTTTTTAAAAGTTATATAAGAATGGGGTCTAAAAGGCAGGTTGTTGGATTGACTTGCGAGAGAACTCGACAAAGAGTTCATCTGGAGCTCCATCTGGAGCAAGTAATTCATTTTGTTTAAAGGTTTCTCCTGGAAAAACCCACAAAATGTTTTTAAAAGTTATGTAAGAATGGGGTCTAAAAGACAGGTTGTTGGATTGACTTGGGAGAGAACTCGACAAAGAGTTTCAGCATCAACTAGGACAAAACTTTCCAGTGTTTCCTCAGATAAAAGCAAATGTTCCACAGTACCAAAAACATTATCTTGTAATAAAAAATTGGATCTAATAACTCCGGCTATGACTATGTTTGATCAACTCAGAGTTGATTGACTTCGACCTACAAAGACAGCATCTGTTGATCACAGAAACCAAGAGCAGTGGAGGAAAATAGAGAGAATTATTTCTCTGAGGAAGAGTTGCAAGCCCTCTTGGAGGCATATGAGGAGTGGAAAAAAAACCCCACATTGTGGGGGCATGGTGTTGGACTTGTCCACCCAGGAAACAATGGACCAAAAGAGGAGGTGTCACTGGGGGGTATCAGACGGGACAGTAAGGACTATGCGCCCCCCGGGAAGAGCAGTAAATGCCAGGCCGCTGGGAGGATGGTGTGAGAGCGGCACCGGCATTATGTCATGTTAATGTGCCACACAGGCTTTGTTCTAGACATAATGTGTCATGGTCAGAAGCTCCGGATCTCGATGCATGGGAATAAAGATATAAAAGAGGGATGCACAGAGACCCGGGTAGATCAAGAAGATGCTTCTCCAGCACTATACCTTTTCGGACAGTGAAAGGGCAGAGAGACTCCTAACACGTTCAGAATTGGAGGACAGATCAGCCTTAGAGCTAGTGGAGAGCATGTTGGCGCTGATGGGTAGAAACGACGAATCTTTCCTGTTCACCCACCTGTTCCTCAGGAACCTACCGGCTGCAACGAGGGAAATCCTGGCCAACTCGCTGTTGCTGGTGATGAAGGACTACTGTGCACTGGTGCAGGAAGCGGATGGCATCATTTTAGGGACCAGAACACTCAGCGTGAATGCAGCGGCACCGGCATCCATGAGGAATTCCAGCGAGGTCGAGGAGCCTTTGGTGGTAGCCGGAGCAGACACCAGGAGATACAGGAACGGGGTGATCTGCTTCTATCATCACCGTTTCGGCTCAAACGCCCAGCGATGTGTGCCGCCATGTCAATTCAAGAAGTCGGGAAAACGGCACGGCCAGCTGTCAGTAGCAGCTGCCACCGCTGGCAACAGAAACAAGCTGCTGTATGTCACAGACACACATTTGGGGAGATGGTTTCTGGTGGACTCTGGCTCCCAGAAGAGCCTCATCCTGCCGGTCAACACAGACAGGGTGGCAGGGGTCAGCGGTCCCGAGCTGACGGCCACCAACAGATCCACCATCAGGACATTTGGTGAACGGACACTGACAATATGCTTACACGGATGCAAGTGTCAGTTTCAGTGTCAGTTTCACGGATGCAAGTGTCAGTTTCAGTTTCAGTCATGCAAGTTTCAGTGGAACTTTGTGGTAGCTGCATGTTCTGCCCCCATTTTAGGCGCAGATTTTTTATGTGCTTATGGGTTATTAGTTGATGTTGCAAATAGGAGATTAGTAGATACTGTCTCGTTTGCCTCTCTGCCCTGTACAGCTTGAGGAGCAGGTCGACAACATTGGCTAACATTATAGCTCCAGGGGGTTAGAATCAGAATCAGAATCAGAATCAGATTTATTGCCATTGTTCATGTAGTACACAAACTAGGAATTTGTCTCGGTGCAATGCTGCAACATTAAACATGATAAAATAAAATAAATAAACTAAACATGCAATAAAGTGCAGAATAAGAATGAGTAATACTAGTCAGCAGTTTTAAATATATTAGCGAGCAGCAGATATTGTGGAGAACCATATAGTGCAGTCGGTAATGCAAAAAGAAAACAGTGATGATTGACATGAGTCTGGTTGAGCTGCTGTACATAGTGCACGAGAGTCAATAAGTCACTTAGTGTTCAGCAGTCTGATGGCAGAGGGGAAGAAGCTGTTCATGTGACGGGAGGTTTTAGTCTGAATGGACCGAAGTCTTCTACCTGAGGGGAGAGGGGCAAACAGTACATGACCAGGGTGTGAAGGATTGGCTATGATCCGGCCTGCACGCCTCCGGGTCCTGGAGATGTACAGATCCTGGAGAGATGGGAGCTTGCAGCCGATCACCTTCTCAGCAGTGCGCACGACGCGCTGCAGCCTTAGTCTGTCCCTGGCAGTGGCTCCTGCGTACCACACGGTTATGGAGGTGGTGAGGATGGACTCGATGATGGCTGTGTAGAACTGCACTAACATCTTGGTGGGTAGCTTGAGCTTCCTCAGCTGCCGCAGGAAGAACATCCTCTGCTGGGCCTTTTTGATGAGGGAGCTGATGGTCGGCTCCCACTTGAGGTCCCTGGTGATGGTGGTGCCTAGGAAGCGGAAGGAATCTGCAGTGGTGATGGGAGAGCCTGTGAGGGTGAGGGGGGGGCAGAGGGGCTGTGACTTTCCTGAAGTCCACAATCCCTGGGTTGTGGACTGTTGGGCTAGTACCAACAGTTACTCACTCAGTTCCCAGCACTCACAGTCCCGACATTTTCTGCTATGATAACGAAACACGGGGTCGAACATTTCCTAACTAGATAAGGGCTGCCGGTATTCACACGACTTTGGCACCTGGACGCAGCTAAACTGGCCAGCACGCACGAGGAGTGCGCCAACTTAGAAAGGTTGGGCATCGTCAAGCGCTCCAACAGCCCGTGGGCATCACCACTACACATGGTGCCTAAAGCCGACGGGTTGTGGCAACCATGCAGCGATTTCCAACGCTTGAACAATGTTATGGAACATGATCGCAATCCTATTCCACACATCCAGGATTTTTCCATGCCCTGGCCGGGGCGTGTGTTTTTTCCAAAGTGGATCTGGTCTGCGATTACCACCAGTTCCCAGTGCACGTGGAAGAACAAAAACAGTGGTAATAACTCCTTTTGGCCTTTTCGAGTTTTTACGCATGCCGTTTGGATTAAAAGGCGCGGTGCAGACCTTCCAGAGGATAATGGATGCAGTGCTTCATGACTTGCCCTTTGTGTTTGTCTATTTAGATGACATTCTGGTAGCCAGCGCATCGGAGGAGGAGCACATTGCCCATCTCAAGACAGTTTTCCAGAGGTTGGAAGTGCATGGGTTGATAATTAACCCGGCGAAGTGCTAGTTCGGTGTGCCAGTGATTGACTTTTTGGGCCACCGCATTTTGCCGGAGGGCGCAATCCCATTACTGGACAAGGTGCGCGCAGTGTTGGATTTTCCGCATCCGCAGACCATGAGGGCACTACAGGAGTTTTTGGGAATGGTGAATTTTTACAACCGTTTCCTTCCCCGAGCAGCCCAGCTGATGCAGCCATTGTATGCTGCACTTAAGAAAAAGAAACCTGCGGAAAACATCGATGGACTCCCGAGTGAGACCAAGCTTTTACAAACGCCAAAGCAGCGCTGGCGGATGCCGCATTGCTTGCCCACCCGGATCCATCTGCTCGCATAGCGCTCACCACGGATGCGTCTGATGTTGCCATAGGGGCAGTGGTGGAGCAGTGCGTCTCAAGCTTGTGGCAGCCGCACGCATTTTTCAGTAGAACTTTGCGTGACAACGAATGCAAATAGAGCACATTTGATAGAGAATTGCTGGCTCTCCACCTGGCAACATGCCATTTCCAGTTCTGGCTGGAGGGGCGCGAGTTCACCACGTTCATAGACAATAAGCCGCTGACGTACTCCATGTCCAAGGTTTCTGAACCGTGGTCGGCCCGGCAGCAATGGCCGCAATTTCGGAGTTTACTACCGACATTCAACACCTTTTTTTTTTTTGTTGTTACTTATTTGTACCCGTAGGTAGATTTGTTTTGCAGTCTGGTGACAAGCCACCAGCTGCCAGTCGCTGCGTGCGCAAGCGCCCCTTAACTCCCTAACCTGCATGTTTTTGGCGTGTGGGAGGAAACCGGAGAAATCCCTAAGTAAACCCACGCGACACGGGGAGAACATGCAAACTCCACACAGATCACTGTTGGTCGGGGGCTGGGATCGAACCCATGATCCCCACGCTCCCCCGGCCGAGGGTAAAACTGTGCTGCCACAGTGCTAACCACTGCGCCACCGTGCAGCCCATTGTGCACCACATTGCTGGTAAACTCAATGTTGCGGCCAATTGCCTGTCCCGTGCGTTAATCGCCCCGGTCTACGTGGGAATAGATTCCCCACCATGGCTGTGGAGCAAGCCGGGGACGCAGACATTTGCACACTCCAGTCTGCGCCAATGGGGTTAAGGCTGGAGAGCAGGGTGGTGCGAGAAGGGTTCCCTCCCTTGCTCTGCAACGTCTCCACTGGCCGACCGCACCCAGTGGTTCCGAGCTCTTGGCGCCATCGTGTTTTCGAGTCAGTCCACTCCCTTTTGCACCCCGGGAGTGCGCACTTCAATGAAGCTAGTGGGGGCAAAATTCGTCTGACCGCACTTGCACAAAGACGTGAAAGCGTGGGCTGCAGCTTGCATCGCGTGCCAGCGGGCGAAAGTGCACAAGCACACCAGAGCTCCCCTCAAGCCTTTCCAAATCGTGGCTAGGAGGTTCGCCCACATCCATGTGGATTTGGTGGGACCCCTCCCGCCGTTGCAAGGTTTCACACACCTTTTGACAGTGATGGACCACACCACATGCTGGTCTGAAGTGGTCCCGCTAGCTTCTACCACGTCCGCGGAAGTGGCGCACGCTTTTTTCTCATCTTGGGTTGCATGTTTCGGATCTCCATCGGACGTTACGTCCGACAGGGGTCCACAATTCATTTCAGAGCTCTAGTCCGCGATGGCCCAGAGCCTGGGGGTCAAAATTCACTGCACTACCACGTACAACCCCCAGGCCAACGGGTTATGCGAGTGTTTTCATAGGTCGGTTAAAGCAGCGCTCAGAGCTTCGCTCACAGACACAAATTGGGTCGACCACCCGCCTTGGGTTATTTTAGGGTTGCGCTCCGCACCTAAGGAGGATTTGGCAGCCTCCCCAACAGAACTCGTTTTTTCTCAGCTGCTGCGGATCCCCCGAGAGTTTTTACCTGAAAACCCCATGCCCGAGGCTGATCCGCCCGTACAATTTTTACACAATACGGAGGCTGTGAGCACATCGGGTCCGGCCCGGCCCGGCCATTGTTTTCCCCATTGTTTTCCCCGCACATTCATTCCAAATAGCTTGCAGAATGCCAGTTTTGTTTTCGTCAGGTACGATGTGCACCGAACCCCACTGCGCCCACCATACGACGGACCGTTCAGGGCGTTGGGGTGAAGCATTTTGTGTTCGACTTGGGGGGGTGTAGGGAGACCGTCTGCATCGACAGGCTGAAGCCCGCTTTTGTGTTGGCAGACAAGCAGGTGGTGTTGGCCCAAGCTCCCCAGTGCGGACAACCACCGTTGGTGGCTCCGCAAGTTGGTGATCCCTTGCCAGGGACCAGCGCTCATAAAGCTGATGTGTTTTCTCCCCCTCCCTTTTCCCCTCCACAAACTGATGTGCCCTTCCGTACACCCCGCCAGCCGGGAGGTTCGACTGGATCAGTGACCCCCCCGCTACAGCCACTATGGGCGCCAGCTCAAGCCCAAAGGACAGGGGGTTAGTGCCCTTTCTGGTGGTTTGGGGGAGGCTGTGTCAGGGCATGATGTTGGACTTCTCCACCCAGGAAACAATAGACCGAAAAAGGAGGTGTCACTGGGGGGTATCAGATGAGACAGTAAGGACTATGCGCCCCCCCGGGAGAGGAGTAAATGCCAGGCCGCTGGGAGGATGGTGTGAGAGCGGCACCGGCGTTATGTCATGTTAATGTGCCACACAGGCTTTGTTCTAGACATAATGTGTTATGGTCGGAAGCTCTGGGTCTCGATGCATGGGAATAAAGATATGAAAGAGGGATGCACAGAGGTGCATCCCTCCCGCAAAAGGTCTACCCGGGTAGATCTTTTGCTATACTGTTTGTTGGAGAAAGAATAAAGTCTTGTGTCATTCAACTCGTTGCCTCGCCTGCATCCTTTCTCCACAACATAATCAAGAAGACAAAACAGCAATATCACCCAGAGATACAGTGGAGCTGACTTGCAAAGAACTGCCAACTGCATGAAATGAGTTTTTTTGGATTCTTCACCACTGGACAATCTATTTAAGTTTATATAAGCATTTCTACTTGGTTTGTTAAGTGATCAAACCTCTTAGTGACATAAGTAGAGTGCCAGGCTCTGATGTGAGAGGCTGTGGGTTCGAGCCCCTGCTTGAATGTCCCTTGGGTCAAATTTATTTTCCATTACCAAAAATAAGTATTCATAATAATGTCATAAATCGAGTGCATTGCAAGGAAGTAGGCTATTTTACAACCTTTATCATTACATGCAGATATAATGGCTTTTGCTATAAAGATTTTTTTCATGTAAATTTGTACCTTTTTTCACGAATTTGCAGCTTTTCATCTAAATTGAGAACCTTTTTTCTTGTAATTTTGCTATTTTTTACAGTACATATGCAATTTTTCCATGTAATTTGAAATCATTTTCCAAGTTTGTTTTTTTTTTTTTCAAATTTGGTTCTAAATGTAAATTTTTGTCATAAATTTGTAAAATTTGTCATGTGAATTTGAAGTTTTTTCTTAATATATTTCTAAATTTATTCATGTAATTTTGGTGTAATTTTGGTGTTTGAAGACGGAGTATTTGCAGCAGAACTTACTTCTGTTCCATAAGAGACTGAACAGTGCAGTGTAGTGGATCCTCCTCCAAAATCTGTGCAGCAATTTGACAATGTAAGAAACTGATTTTATTGATCTTAATGTGAGACATACTGTCATGGTTTGTGCCCTGGCTGGGCAGAGAGCAGGATTCTGTCACGAAGCGAGCGTTTAACATAATTTATTAAACACAAAATAATGCAGCTCAGAAGCTGAAACAAAAGCTAAAGAAGACTTGACAGGGAAAACTCACAGACTTGGCAAGATAGACGGATAAGACTAGACAGAAGCATGTGTGGTATGCCAAAATGATTAATGACGCAGCACCCAGCGGAGGGGCTGCTTCCCTTAAATGAGGCAGACACTAATCAACAGAAACATAAACAGCCATGACGAATCAGGGAATTAACAACGCAAAACCCAAGCAAGACTAAGGTGAAAGTAAACGCACATTAAACTCAAACCCAAGAGAGAACATAAATGATTATCAAAATGACAAAAAGGACTAAAGTAAGGATAATCAAGACAGAACCAGGACCATGATAATAAACAATAGTAAATACAGAAAAAACGAGAATATAAACTTAATGAAGGGATATGGGATGACTCATGCCTTGTAACAAGAAAATATCATTTACAACACAAGGTGAGGACATGAGTTCAACCCATGTTCTGACACTACCCACCTCTTAAGGGGGGGCTTCCAGATGACCCTCATACAAAGAAACAACAAACACGAAAACACCCTCCCAGGGTGGATGGTTTGGGTACAAGGCCAGGTGGGCTAAAAACTACCCCCCCCCCACACACACACACACAGAGTCCAAAGACAAAAAACACAGTTTGTGGGGCACAGCCAAAGTCCACAGCCCCAAACCAAAAACAAGATGGATCGAGTGGCCTACCAAAGTCCCAGGGACATCAGGCCAGACAGCAAGGTGGGTTGGGTGGTGGGTAGGTAGGTAGGTTGGTAGGTTGGTTGGTAGGTAGGTAGGTAGATAGATAGATAGATAGATAGATAGATAGATAGATAGATAGATAGATAGATAGATAGATGTACTTTATTGATCCCAAACTGGGAAATTAGTGTAACAGCAGCATGACAGTTGACAACCAAACAACAGAAACACACCCATGACAGACAAAGGGATTACCCATGGAAAGTAAAAACTAACACGACTATAAAACCTATATACATCATAGCTTAATATATGATGACCCATATAAGCACATGAATCATCCCATTGCACAAAGAAGGACTATCAGGAGCAGAGTGAAAAAGTGACGTACCAGTTAATCTGTAAGATGCAGTGTGGCAGCATAGCTATACCAGAATACAACATCATAGTGAGTTATTGTACAGTGAAATTGCATGTGGCAGGAAAGATTTCCTGTACCTGGCCGTTCGACAACGAAGCTGTAGTAGTCTACTGGAGAAAGTGCTTCGCTGTCTATCTAGTGTGTGGTGGAGAGGGTGATTAGGATTGTCCATGATAGATCATAGTTTATTTAGTGTTCTCCTCTCCATCACTGTCTCAAAGGTCTCCGATCTGAGACCAATTACAGAGCCAGCCCTCTTGATAATCTTGTCAAGTCTGTTGGTATCTCTGGCCCTGATACTGCTACCCCAACAGACCGCAGCAAAGAAGATGGCGCTGGTGACAACAGTCTGGTAGAAAAGCTCCAGCATCCTGCTGCACACATTGAAGGATCTTAGCTTTCTCAGGAAGTAGAGTCTGCTCATCCCCTTCTTGTGCACAGCATCAGTGTTGGATCTCCAGTCCAACCCGATGCTGATCCTGACACCCAGATATTTGTAGTCCTCAACCACTCCCACATCCTCCCCCCTAATCTGCAGTGGCTGAGAAGGAGTCTTCCTCTTCCTGAAGTCAATCACCATCTCTCTGGTCTTGCTGACATTCAACCTCAGGTGATTCTGCTCCGTCCACTCCACAAATCTGTCTATCAGTGCCCTGTACTCCCCCTCCTCTCCTCCTCTTATACACCCCACAACAAAAGTGATAACATGGAAACTTTAACCTCAGGAGGTGATAACATGGACAATTCAGAAGCATCATACTCATGGGAAAATGACATGAAAACTTTACCCTCAGAAATTTCAACCGCTGGAGAAGATAAAGAACCTTAAAGCTCTGGAGATGACAACATAGAATCTGTGAGCTCAGCAGATGGTAACAGTGGAGCTTTTTGCACAGAAATTAACATAGAAGTCTCTTGCTTTGAGGGTAACAATACAGGCGCTCCTTGCTCCGGGGACAGTACCTGCAGAGTTCTGACCTGAGGAACACCCAGTGGCGGCGGGCCGGCCTCCGAAACAGCAGGTGAAGGCCCACTGACCTCTGTGGCCATGGCTGGAGGTCTCCCAACCTCTGTAGCAATGAAAGGAGGTCTCCCAACCTATGAAGCAATGGCTGGAGGTCTCCCAACCCCTGACACAACAGCTGGAAGTCTCCTGACCTCTGACACATGTAGTGTTAACTCCTTTTTTGGTTCCAATCTATAAAATCATTCTTTGCTGAAGGAAATTGTTTCAACTCAAAAGTCTGGTCATGAACTGCTTTTCTCATCCAAGCACCAGAGCTGTAACACAACCCATCAGCCATAAAGTGGGAGTTAATCCCTTCTCCAGGACTTAGTCATTCTCCCTTTTTCTCTATTTGGCAAAGGAATGCCCCAAATGACAGATTTATGGTTGATATAGTCTAGGCGGGGAAATCAAGATTCTTCAGTAAACAACCAGACAGTTTCATAGTGCCATCTGATGGACGACTCTCAGGAATATTTAATTTTTTTCTCTCTGCAGTGGAAATTATGCATTATGGACAAATGAATTAATTCATATTCTTTCTCTCAAGACAGCATCTGCTACTGAAGACCTGGCTGAACTTTGGAATTGACAGTTGTGGTTTCAAATGCTTTTATTCATTTGATTTAATATGTGTTGCTTTATTTTCAGGAATAAATTAATTTTTGCATGCCAACCAGAAATTAATCACATTTACAATGTAGACATGGTTTGTTCTTTTATTATTAAGTAGAATATCTTAGTCACTAAAGTTTTAAAGAATTTATGCTTTCATAGGCAGCACACATACTTTAGGAGGATTTCATTTTTCATATCAAATGTCTCTTTCTCCTCTGTCTGTGGGAGACCCTCACCTCAGAAATCTGAACTGACCAATCGGCTCCCAAGTCTCCATAGCATCTCCTTTTTAGTCGAGTTTATGACTTCTGTTGAACAGGAAACTCCATGTAATTGGTTCAGCTCAGCTTTCATGAAAGTCAGTGAAATTCTACCACACCTGAAAAAAATGTTCCCTTTGTTTGAGTTTCTGGGCGGTGGTCAAGCTGTAAGGAGCAGACTTCTCTGCTCTCCCAATTTTTTTCTGTCTTTTTAAGTAGGCCCAGAGCCTCCCATGCTCTGTGAAAATTCTTTTCCTTTTCTTTAAAGTTCATTTTTTCCTTATTTTAATCCTTTTCTTTAAACTACTGTGTAACAAGATTTTGTTTGATTTTTTTCTAAGCTTAAACCAACTCATTCCAGCCACAATACATCGAAAGAAATGGGTCTGTGGTGTGTTTTTGTCCCAATTTGACTCTCTGATGTGACCTTGTACAATAAACAAATTCCTTCTTCAGTGCATAAGAAAAGACAAGCGTACAGCCCTGGGATGACATACCCCTCATGTGTACTGTGACAGTGACAACACAGTCATACCTGCATAAACAAACACCAAGCATTTCAAAACCGTACATGGATGGCATGACACAAAACCCATGCTACCATGCCACAAGCACTGAGGCATCAGCACCTGCAGTGCTTTCATTTTATTACGCTTATGTTTTAGCTGGTTTTAGCTCTATATTAATTTTTAAACAAAAAAAAAATATTAAAATGAATTCTTTGTTTAACTTCAAACAAAACATAATATAAAATTTTATAAAACAGGAGAACACTAAATGTGTTTGTTGACTCCAAATAAATAGGTCTAAAATGCTAAAATCTACAACTAAAATCCTAAAAATGTTTTACAGGAGAACACAAACTAAATTGTATTGCATTTAAAACAAACAAACAACAAAAAAAAGATTAATATCTAAAAAACTAAATTTCACAAAAAGTCCACCTCTATACAATATTTTCTGTGCAGAAAAAAAATGTTTCAAACTAAGACAAAAAAAGGACACAAAATATAATTCTACATGACAGAATTCCTCTGACATTTTTTTAAATCTCAAAAGTAAACTCTGTTACAGCATGGATGGAGCTGTAACTCCATGGTTACAGGGAGAGGGGAGGGGAACTTTTTATGTTCAGTAAAATATGGAGCTTTTACAGTGTTTTTACGTGATATCGGAGGCTAAGAAAAGGGCCTCTATAACCAGCAACCTCATCTCTGCATCCCAGCATGGACTACTCTCGGCAGAATAGAGGAAGAAGCTAAATGCATTCAATTTCATAACAACGCTTCTTTTTGTGGGTACAGACCTGAAACTGTCTGCCCGGGGTGGCTGTCCTGGCTGTCGGCCTTGTTTGTGGAATGGGAAGGGGGGGAGGGGGGAGGAGTGCCCACAGCGAACCTGATTTTGCAACCCACTGACTCTCTGGAGCAGTTGGAGTCGCAGAGTCTCTGCAGAGAGTGGCATTCGTGGGACAGCGAAAAGGGGAGTCTGCAGCAGGAGGAGAGCACCCAAGGGCTTGTGCCATAATCTGTTGGGCGGTCGCTGATGCAGCAGTTCAGTTCTGCCCCCCTCCCCCCGCCAAAATAAAACAGTCCTCCCTTTTCCCAAAATTATATCAAAAGGATTCAGGGTCCGGAGGGAGGACTCTCGGGGTCCGGATCTGGACCGGAGTCCACCAGTTGGTGACCCCTGCTGTAGGTGATGACAAGGTCTAAGATGTGTCCTCTGTTGTGAGTTAACTGTGTGACATGTTGTTTAAAATCCATTGTAGAGGATGTGCTCAAGGATGAGACTGAGTTTATTTCTCAGGTTCAGCTTTATTGTCCGAACACATGCTCTATCAACCTCTCAACAAGAAAAGAGGCTGATCAATGTAATATCACACACTTATACTCCTGGAGCATCGAAATCTAAGTCACATGGTGCTTTAGCAAACATACAGTCACATGGTACTTAATCCCAGTCACAATGCAACTCTTTGATCTGTCACCATTGTGTCTCATTCTTCAATGATCCGGAAATCCTTCTGGGGCATCTTCTCTGAGACAAAAGGCCAAATCTCACACCTCCTCGTTATCTCCTGCAGATCTCTGCCGATCCAGACCTTCTTTGTCCCGCGAGACGTGAAGCACCCAATACACATACAGCAATACATTTGTGGAAAATATGAACCCAACATATGTGCCACATAACCCCCCCCCCCCCAAACGTCTACTAAGGGACAAAACATCATCAGTGATGTATGACAGAAAACATAACCACATATCAAAAATCAATCCACCAATTGCCTAGGTCTTAATCTCCTGCCATATCTGCTGTAAGCCGGCATTGTTCCTTCAGCAGCGTCCTCCTGCACCTGTGGATCAGAACTGTTAGCACATCTCTGTGGGGGGTCCGAAGACTGCCTTCTCGGCGGCCTGCCACGGCGGGGGGCCCTCGCCAACTGCACGTGTTCATCAGCCAGAACAAAAGCGGGCTTGAGTCTGTTTATGCAAATCAACTCTTCCCTGCTTCCTAAATCTAGCAAAAAATGCTTCTCCCCTGTTTCCAACACTCTGAAAGGCCCGTCATAAGGCGGCCGCAAACCTGGGCGTTGTGCATCATGTCTAATAAAAACAAACTCCGCATTTTTCAAAGCCTTCGGCACAAAAACGCGTGGCAAACTGTGATGAACTGGGCCAGGAAGGGTGTTTGATCCTGTGCCTCTCTGCAACAGCTGATCGGGGGGGCAATTTGGCATGGGATTGTCGGGAAGGAATTCCCCTGGCAAACGGAGGGGTTGTGCAAAAACTAATTCAGCTGGGGAGGCCTGCAAATCCTCCTTAGGTGCAGAACGCAACCCCAATGAAACCCATGGAAGTTTATCCACCCAATTTGTATCCGTAAGAGACGCTCTGAGGGCTGCTTTCAATGACCTATGAAAGCGTTCGCACAAACCATTAGCCTGAGGGTTATACGCAGTAGTGCGGTGAATCTTCACCCCTAGGCTGTGGGCCATCGATGACCAGAGTTCAGAAACAAATTGGGGACCCCTGTCGGACGTTATGTCCGACGGAACTCCAAAACGCGCAACCCAAGCTGTTAAAAACGTGCGTGCAACTTCTTCTGCTGTAGTTGACGCCAGAGGAACCACTTCTGACCAACGCGTGGTGCGGTCTACCATCGTCAAAAGGTGTGTGCACCCCTGCGACAACGGAAGAGGACCCACCAAGTCCACGTGCACATGATCAAAACGCTTAGCCGGAATGTGGAAAGGCTCCAAAGGAGCTCTAGTGTGCTTATGTATTTTGGCTCGCTGACACGCTACGCAGGCTGCTGCCCATTCCTTGACCTGTTTACGCAACCCCGGCCAAACAAATTTCTCCCCCACCATCTTAATCGATGCGCGCACCCGCGGGTGGGCCAGAGAATGGATTGAGTCAAAAATGCGGTGGCGCCACGCAGCTGGAACCACGGGGCGAGGCCGCCCTGTGGAGACGTCGCAGATTGGGGGGGGGGCATACCTATTTGCTGCACCCTGTGCTCCAGCCTTAACCCTGTTGGTCCAGACTGGAGCGCGCGCACATCCGCGTCGCTAACCTGCTCCGCGGCCATGGCTGCATAATCTAAACCTACGTGGACCGGGGCTGCGTGCGCTTCCGCACCACAACCCTGGCCCGAGGCCACGGCTGCCGAGCCTGCCCCCACGGGGCCTGGCGCTGCTACTGCACGCGAAAGACAGTCTGCCACTACGTTATGTTTACCCGCGACATGCTGAATATCGGTGGTGAACTCCGATATCGCGGCCAGCTGTCTTTGCTGCCGGCCCGACCAAGGCTCTGAAATCTTGGCCATCGCAAACATTAGTGGCTTGTGGTCCACAAACGCGGTGAAACGGCGCCCTTCCAGCCAGAACTGGAAATGGCAGATGGCCAAATGCAGCGCCAAGAGCTCCCTGTCGAACGCGTTGTATTTTCACTTGTTATCGCGCAAGATTTTGCTGAAAAACGCGAGCGGCTGCCAGCTCCCTGCTACAAACTGCTCAACAACCGCCCCTACCACTAAATCGGAAGCGTCCGTGGTGAGCGCCATGCGGGCCGTTGGCACCGGGTGTGCTAACAAAACCGCGTTTGCCAGGGCTGATTTGACTTGGGAGAATGCGCGCTCCCGTTCCGGAGACCATTCGATTTTACTTGTGGGTTTTTGTTTTTTAAGTGCCACGTACAATGGTTGCATGAGCTGTGCTGTGCTAGGGAGGAAACGGTTATAAAAATTAACCATTCCCAAAAATTCCTGCAATGCTTTGACCGTCTGAGGTTGGGGAAAGTTTGTTATTGCGCGAACTTTATCGGGCAGAGGGATCGCCCCTTCTGGCGAAACGTGATGCCCCAAAAAATCAATTTGTGCCACCCCAAACTGACACTTCGCTGGATTAATTATTAACCCGTGCTCTGCCAGCCTCCGAAAAACCGCTGTGAGGTGGCTTTCATGTTCGTCTTCAGACGTGCTGGCTATCAAAATGTCATCCAAGTAGACGAACACGAAAGGGAGGTCACGTAAAACTGCATCCATCATGCGCTGGAAAGTCTGCGCAACACCTTTGAGTCCAAACGGCATGCGCAAAAACTCGAAAAGCCCGAAAGGAGTTATTACCGCTGTTTTGGGTATGTCCTGAGCGCGTACTGGGTACTGGGCTGCACGGTGGCGCAGTGGTTAGCACTGCGGCAGCACAGTTTACCCTTGGCCGGGGGATTGTGAGGATCGTGGGATCGTGGGTTCGATCCCAGCCCCCGACCAACAGTGATCTGTGTGGAGTTTGCATGTTCTCCCCGTGTTGCGTGGGTTTACTCCGGGATTTCTCCGGTTTCCTCCCACATGCCAAAAACATGCATGTTAGGTTAATTGGCTGTTCTAAATTGTCCCTAGATATCTGTTTCCTATAGGCCCTTAGAATAGAGGGTTAGTATTAATGAAAGCGCTTTGAGTGGTCTTTGTGACTAGAAAAGCGCTATATAAGTGCAGGTTAGTTAGTTAGTTAGTTAGTACTGGGACTTGATGGTAGCCGCGCACCAAATCTATTTTAGAAAAAATGCACGCCCCCGCTAAATGAACCGAAAAATCCTGGATGTGCGGAATCGGGTAGCGGTCGTGTGCTGAAGCGTTATTCAACCTGCGGAAATCACCGCAAGGCCGCCACGAGCCATCAGCCTTTGGAACCATGTGTAGCGGTGAAGCCCAGGGGCTGTTGGAGCGTCTAATGATGCCCAGCTTTTCCAGGTTGGCGAATTCCTCGTGCGCTATGGCCAGTTTAGCTGAATCCAAGCGCCAAGCTTTTGCAAAAACAGGGAGGCCGGAGGTGATGATAAAATGTTCCACTCCATGTTTAGCCACTGACGCCGAAAACGTTGGGACTGTGAGTGCTGGGAACTGAGAGAGTAGTGCTTGGAACTTACCACCCGCAGCTGTGACGTTGGCCTGTGCAGTAGGCGGGACCACCCGGGCTGTGCAGGAAATAGAGTGGAAAGACAGTGCATTAAGTAGACGTCTATTAGCAAGATCAACCAATAAACCATTCGAGCACAAAAAATCAGCACCTAACATGTTATAACTGACTGCCACTATGACGAAAGTCCACTCGAATGCCCAGCCGTGAAAAGACAGGGGGAGGGTCTTCTCCCCGAAGGTCTTGATCGTCGAGCCGTTCGCCGCCAACACCAGGGGTCTGCTGGAAGGCGCCAGCCGGTCAGCGTAGGAAGGTGTGATGAAACTCAGCTGGGAGCCTGTGTCCACAAGGAACTCCCTCCCTAATCGCGCGTCCGTCAGGTACAGCAGCTTGTTCTTCACGCCGAGAGCCACAGCTGCTACCGGCTCCCGGTCCTGGCATGTCCCGAGCGCTTGAACTGGCACGGTGGAATGCACTTGCGTGCCCTCTCGGCGAAACGTCGATGGTAAAAGCAGAGGACGTCGCTTGCTCCGTGTCTCCTGGCCTCCACCGCTGCTGACGTCAGCGAATCTGGTGCTGCAGCCTCAGGCCCCCTACCGTCTCCGGGCGTTGCGTTCAGCTCCGCTGCTGCCGTCGTGGCAGTGTGTCGCCTATGGGCGTCGACGAGTCGCTGCGCCTCCTGGCCCAGCTTGTGGTAATCTCGGTGGGCCAGCAGCTGTGAACTGGCCAGGGTAACTCTCACCGCTGACGGTAGCGTCCTGAGGAAAAGATGGACAAAGATAAAGCCATCATCTTCGTCGTCTCTCAGACTCAACATCTTCGCCATCAGGTCTGCGGGCCTGTCTGCCTCTCCTTCAGTCAGCACCAGGAGCTTCTCTAATCGCTCTCCCAGCGAGGGGGTGAAAACACGGATGAGAGCGGCTTTCAGTGCGCCATACTTGTCGTCATCTGGTGGGTGGTTAGTCAGGTTCTCCACCCGCTGGGCTGTGAGGCTGTCCAGCTTTGCGACTACATGGTAGAATTTCATGGCATCAGCCGAAATTCCCCGAAGATGGAATTGTGCCTCGAGAGTGTTAAACCAGGAGCGCGGGCTATGTTGCCAGAAATCAGGCAGCTGGACTGCGGTAGTTGCATTAGCCCGGCTGGCTCCTGAAGAGTCCGGTGCGGGAAGGTCGTCACCGGCCATAATTTGTCGTAGGGTCACCAGTGTAGAGGATGTGCTCAAGGATGAGACTGAGTTTATTTCTCAGGTTCAGCTTTATTGTCCGAACACATGCTCTATCAACCTCTCAACAAGAAAAGAGGCTGATCAATGTAACATCACACACTTATACTCCTGGAGCATCGAAATCTAAGTCACATGGTGCTTTAGCAAACATACAGTCACATGGTACTTAATCCCAGTCACAATGCAACTCTTTGATCTGTCACCATTGTCTCTCATTCTTCAATGATCCGGAAATCCTTCTGGGGCATCTTCTCTGAGACAAAAGGCCAAATCTCACACCTCCTCGTTATCTCCTGCAGATCTCTGCCGATCCAGACCTTCTTTGTCCCGCGAGACGTGAAGCACCCAATACACATACAGCAATACATTTGTGGAAAATATGAACCCAACATATGTGCCACACCATATAGTTAAGAAGGTTTAAAAATTTACTACAAAAAGAGTTAGAGGCATCATCTATGCGAAGATTAAAATCACCAGCTATAACAACTTTGTTATATGTTGTGTGTATGATTGACAGCATGTCAGAGAATTCACTGATAAATGATGCACATGGTTTTGGTGGTCTATAAATTGTAAGGCATAAAATCGAGGGGTTGTTAAAAACAAAGGCATGATATTCAAAGGTGGTGTACTTGTTATTAAATATTGTTTTCTGATGTATAATTGAAATCACCAGAAATTATTGTTGCATATCCACTACCTTTCTGACCCCTCCTTGTAGAAAATAAAAAGTTAAAATTGGGTGGAGAGGCCTTGGTGAGAACAACTGATGCATTGGTACCCAGCCACGTCTCAGACAAACAGTCCAGTTTATAATCTAAAATCAAATTATTAATAATAAAAGATATTTTTAAAAGGGAGCAGACATTTAAAAGTGCCATAGAAACTGTTGATGGTTTGGTGTATGAAGTGTTTGGATTCATACTGCATGCATACAGCATGAATCCATTTGGATTCATACTGCAAGCGAAGCGCACCAGACTTCGTTTGCAGGTGAACAGAAACCCCCATTTTCAGGGGGACCAGACTTCACTTGTTTGGTGTGCACCAGAGTTCCAACATGAGTTTGGACTGCACCAAATGAACCAAACTATCTCCGGATAGTTCTTTGGTCTGGACCAAACAGTGGCCATCTGAATGCACCCTTAAAAGCCTGCTAAAGTGTTCAATGCCACATCTTACTGTAGGAATGGGACCAGAAATGAAGGCTGATTTTCTAGAGTCTTGTAAGATCTTAAAAAGTTGAGTAAAATCAGCTTTGGTTAGCTCAGAGTGTTAAAAAAGTGTCATTGGTACCGATATGGATGATAACTCTGTTCATAAAAGAAGGGAGAGATGGCAGCAAGTCCTCAAGTTTACATAAGATTTCGGACACAGTAGCACCAGGAAAACAGTGTCTTTCTGCATTGAAGAAGCTCACTCTTTTGATAATAGAGTCGCCAACAATCAGACTTGTAGAGGGGATCAGAGACTGAGGGAAGGGGGGAATGTATAAGACTAGAAACAGCAGTATGTAATATTTTTACCTGTTGTGAGCGAGTAAGGGACTGTTTCACCATCCCGTTCTCAGTGTTGCAGCCCCCTGTCATACCTGATTGAATGAAACCTCCTGAGCTTCTCCTGATCACAGCCTCCCTCAGTAGTCTGTAGTGAGAGATGGATGATGGCCTGACCTATGAAGAACGCCAACAGATGGGTTGCTTGGTGTGAGGTGGATGCTGGTGACCTGGCCCTGCAGCAGAGAGACTCATGTCTCTAGTCATAGGGAGTGACTGATGCACAGGGTTCGCTGGTGCCCATCCTCCAGAATGGAGGGCCACAGGAGTACCAACCTTCGGCTATGGGGAGGGAGCCACAGTGTTCCCAGATGCTGCAGGAGCACCACCAGTGCTCAGAGTAGTGGAATCTCCAGTTTTCCTTGAGCAACAGGAGGGTGGGGCTGCAGGACCACCATCAGCCACCACTGAAGATGAAGCTTCTTTGGGTGCAGGACTGTGTCCAGGACCATTAGCTGGGTTTTCATCTAAGAGTGCCAGGTTCTCAAAGCGGTTGGAGAAGCTGAGACACGAGGGTGGAGGATCTGTATTTTGAGCCCTCTTAAGACCACGAACTACTGCCTCAGTCCATGATGATAGGTGGCTGGGCGTTGAAAAGGAGGGGGGTCGGGAAAGAGTGGTAGTAGGATCCCAAGGCCCTGTGACCTGGAGGGCTGCACTGAGTGAGGCAATCCATAGTGATTGCTCATGAGCCACAGCCATACAACTGGTCAGCTGAGCATTCTTAAGCTTTAATTCATCAGTGACCCATTGAATGTCCTCTTTAAGGTCAGCAATTGTTTTGTTTGCTTTTAAGAGTAGTTGACTATCTTCATCAAGCATGGTTGTAGCATTTAGCATTGCTTGCTTTAGCCAGGTGATAGCTTGAAACTAGCTGGATGCTAATAAATTCCACATAGACAAATGCTACAAACAAATTTAATAAACCAATAGTTTCCCTTGGACACAGAGATATATCATCCAGAGGTAGATCACAGTCCACAAAGAGGTCCAGAAGCCGAGGCGCCAACACCTGAATTCACAAGCTAGGGTCCAAACACTAGCAGAGCTGCTAGGACAAGGAGGGAATCCATCAGATATTTATGCTTGCAAGCCCATCCATGGGTCTGAGAGCCCACTGAGTTATTTAATGTCCAGTGCCACTTTAGATTAAAACTTTAAAGGCTTAAAAACAGTAATAAGATAATAGTTAAGGTGTCAGGGGCCCAAAGGACTCAGCTGCTCAAACAGGAAACATATGAACGTAGGGAGTTACCTTCAGACATACCATCTATACCTCAGCCTGAGCATCTGATGGTTGATAGTCCTCCACGGTGGAGTGAGGTTGAAAGGACAGTAAAGAAGGCAAGGTCAGCTTCAGCTCCTGGACCTAATGAACTTCCATATCAGCTGCACAAAAATGCTCTTGACGTATTATGGTTTCTCTGGAAGCAAATGAAGGTGGTATGGACAAAGCGACCAATCCCAAAAGTATGGTGAAGGGCAAGGGGGATTATGATACCCAAGGAAAAAGATGCCTCTAACATCAATTGATTCCGGCAGATCAATCTCCTAAATGTTGAAGGTAAAATATTCTTTAGCATTGTAGCTCAAAGAATAACAACCTACCTGAAACAGAATGGTTTGACTGACACATCAGTGCAGAAAGTGGGTATATCAGGATTTCTGGGATGCTTAGAACATACAAGTGACATATGGCATCAACTTCAGTCTGCAAAAAGGGAAGGAAGAAGGCTGCATGCCTTATTTCTGGATCTAGTTAACGCCTTTGGTTCTGTCCACCATTCTCTCATTTGGACAGCCTTCGACTTCTTTTTTGTGCCAAAGAACATCATGCACCTGGTCAAAAACTATTTCCAAGATTTTCAGTTCTGTGTAACAACATCAGAATATACAACATCATGGCAATCATTGGAAGTGAGTATAATGGCAGGATGTACCATCTCTCCATTGGCCATCACGATGGCAATGGAAGTGATCATTCAAGTTTCCAAGTGGGTTGTAGGAGGACAATGTCTGCAGGATGGTCAGCAATTACCTCCTATTTGTGCTTACAAGGATGACTTGACCACCCTGACCACCACCATCCCATGCACCAAGCGCCTGCTGGAAAAGCTTCACCACAACATAACATGGGCTTGGATAAGCTTGAAGCCCAGCAAATCCAGGAGCATATCCATCATCAGAGGACAAATTAGTGACCAGAGATTCCACATCGACAAAACACCCATTCCACTGCTTTCAGAGCAACCAATAAAAGCTTGGGACAGTGGTACAATGAAAACCTCAAAGACTCGGAGCAGAGTAAACAATTCAGGGAGGAAACCATCAAAGGGCTTACCACCATAGATAAGACCTTGGTTCATGGTAAGCTGAAACTGGGGTGTCTGCAGTTTGGACTACTCCCCCGAATGATGTGGCCCCTAATGGTCTATAAGGTCTCAATCACCAAAGTTGAGAAATTGGAGAAGACAGTCAGTTCCTATATTAAGAAGTGGCAGGGACTTCCGTGTTGCCTCAGCAGTATCACTTTGTGTGGATGGGGAGGTCTGAAATTGCCTGTCACCAAAGTGAGGCTAGACATGACCTTGACTGAGTCTCAAGATGCAGCAATACAAGCAACTGCTCCCAGATTGAACAACAGGAGGAAGTGGACTCTATCAGAGGCTGTGCAGCAAACAAAATCTGCTCTCCAGCATGCAGATATTGTCATGAGCTCTCTGTGCACCTCTCCAACGGCGCACGGCAAGGGGAAAAAAGGACGAGGATTTAAGTGCAGGGTTACACCAAACACACATTTATTAACACAAAACTAACATACAGACACAGAACAGCTTGGATCCTTGTTAGTGTCTTCAAGGTAGCCTGTTTTCCTCCACACTGGAGGAAAACAGCGGCGGAACAGCGCACAGGCAGTTACTCACAGTGGGGGGGGGGCAGACCGAGTCGTCACAGCGAAAATCCAAGACACACAGACAGTCCTTACTGACATGATGGTTGACGGCGGAGAACGACCATCCAACGCGTACAATAATCCAGCGGCGTCTGTCTAGCGAAGAGCTCCTTTAATACAGACGCTGCTGGCGTGACAAATAGAAATCACCTGGGCAAGGCACGGACAGATAATTACTGGGGACTGGAAACAGCTGATGTGCCAGAAGGAGAGTGAGGGGGAGTGGCTAGGCCGGCAGCCTGTCAGCAGCATGAGAGAAAGGTGATGACAGATGCTGACTAACAGCTGCCGGTCAGGCAGTGGCTAGAGGCATGGCATAAGTACAAGAATACATCAAAACACACATAACCAGCAAAGCCAACCCCACAAAGAGATAGAGACCGAGCCGGGGAAAGCCAAGCCGGCTCGGCATGTGACAGATATAGTTGGTCATATTCAGCAGGGAAGAACAGGACTTGGATTTGGGCCAAGTCGACCAATGTGGCATAAGGCTTCATCCATTCAGAGAAGAAAGATGGTAATTGTGTCATGAATTGGCCCCTCCGGGGCAGAAAGACAGGCCCAAGCGCTGAACTGTAGTGTGACATTTATTAACAAAAATACCAAAACAGTGCAGATAACACAAAAATACAAACTAAGATAACTTACAGAAGATACACTCCAGAGCTGGAATAGCTCTGGAGGGGATGAGGAGAAATACGGAGGGGAAGAAGTCCAAACAGGTCCAAACAATGCAATGCAATGCTGCAGCAGAGAAACAGTGAACTTACATTCCTTAAACACCTGGACAAACAAATGAGCAGCAGGTGTGGGCTAAGAAGGCAGGTGACCTAATTACCCACTGCTTGCAGCTGGGAACAGACTGTGAGCAGCTAGTGGGGATGTCTGAGAGAGGAGGGCACATAAGTGTAATTAAACCAAAATATATACAGAAAAGTGACAACATAATAATAACAGACAAACAAAACTCAGAAATAAATTGAATCTGAGCTCAGGGGGAATAATTGAGCTCAGACTCATGACAGAGCCCCCCCAAGGGGTGGACCCAGACACCCCCAGACAACACCAATAATAATAATAATAATAAAATAATAAGTTTATTTATAGAGCACCTTTCACAGACAGAGTCACAAAATGCTTAACATGGTAAAAAAAAAACAAAAAAAAAACACAGGCACATAAAACAGTAAAAAAAACAAACAAAAAAATAAAGTAGACAGTAAAAGCACATAAAAATACAATCAGCACATAGTTAATTAAAAAGCCAGGCTAAAAAGGTGGGTCTTTAGTTGCTTCTTAAAAACACCAATGGAAGGTGCAGATCTAAGTTCAAAAGGCAAGGAGTTCCACAGTCTGGGAGCAACAGCAGCAAAGGCTCTATCGCCTTTGGTTCTGAGCCTAGTACTAGGGACTACCAATAGATTCTGATGAGAAGATCTGAGACACCTGCTGGGCTGGTGTAGAGAGAGCAGGTCACTAATATAAAAAGGCGCCTCTTCATGAATGGCTTTGTAAGTAAGAACAAGAACTTTAAAATCAATTCTATAATTTACAGGAAGCCAATGCAAGGAGGCCAGAACAGGAGTGATATGACAGAATCTACTGGACCTAGTTAGTAATCTTGCAGCAGCGTTCTGGACTAACTGTAGGCGGTGTAAAGAGGATTTGCTAAGACATGTAAAAAGAGCATTACGTACAGTAGTCCAAACGTGAAGAAACAAAGGCATGAATAATGATTTCTAACTGAGTGTAGGAAACCAATGACCTAATTTTGGATATATTCCTAAGGTGGAAAAAACAACTCCGGGTCAGAGATTTGACATGCTGATCAAAACTTATCGATTGATCGAAAATGATACCAAGATTTTTTAGATTAGACCGTACGTTAGAACTTAATGAACCAATGCTATTAACCAACTTAGGAATTAGATTATCAGGTGCTACAATAAGGACTTCAGTTTTATCAGCATTAAGTTGCAAAAAGTTACTAGGTATCCAGTCCTTAATTGCAGACAGACAATCATGAATAATTTTTAAATTGTCAACATGGTCAGGCTTAAAAGAGAAAAGTAGCTGTAAATCGTCAGCGTAGCAGTGATAAGACACACCTTTAAATTTGCTGATAATAGAACCAAGTGGCAGCATATATAGGGCAAATAAAAGTGGACCCAGAATAGAACCCTGAGGCACCCCACAGGTTAAAGGAGCAGAGTCAGATGAATAACTCCTACCAGAAAGGTAGGAGAAAAACCAATCCAGAGCTTTTCCAGAAAGAACCTACCCAATCTCTAAGCCTTTGTAACAAAATACAATGATCAATAGTATCAAATGCTACAGTAAGATCTAATAACACTAAAACAGAGCATTTGCCAGAGTCTGATGACATTAAAATATCATTTGACACCCTGAGAAGAGCGGTCTCTGTCGAGTGTTTCTGACGAAAACCTGACTGAAATTTGTCGAAAATATTGTGTCCAATCAGAAAGTCAGTGAGCTGCTTGGCAACAACTTTTTCTAAAAGCTTAGAAATAAAAGGAAGCTTAGAAATTGGCCTGAAGTTTTTAAAAACAGATGGATCAAGGTTAGATTTTTTTAAAAGTGGCTGCACAACTGCATGTTTAAAATACGAGGGTACACAACCAGATTCAAGTGAACTATTAATGATATTAACCAAAAACGTACCCACTGAGCCAATTACCTCTTTTAACATCGAGGAAGGCAAAATATCTAAAACGCAGGAGGAGGATTTCATGGAACTCACCAACACTAACAAATCCTCAAAAGAAATTGGGGTAAAATCACTTAAAAAGGCCTGTCTGTTAGGACAGTCAAGGATTAGGGGAAAGAAATGAGTAAAACCAGCCCTAACAGCAGTGACCTTGTCAACAAAAAAGGAAAGAAACTTGTTACAGTCATTAATTGAATAAATAGGGGGAGCAGGACTAACAGGATTAACTATACTGTCTACTGTACTGAAGAGGACAAAATGAGGACAAAAATGACCCACCACCACCACCACCACCACCACCAAGACAAAGGGTACAGCAAAAAAACTACCCCGGGTGGGAGGTGGGGAAAAACAGGTTAGGAGGGAACTAAAGTCTGGAACCTGCTCAGGACCCATACCTACACTACGCCAGGCCCCTGGGCCCCCTAGGCCAAAGAACTCAGCTGTTTGGGGGGGGGCTGGCTGAAGTCCCAGGCCAGGCAGACGGCAAGGTGGAATGAGTTGGGTGGCCTGCTGGGGAAAATGTGCCACCCAACCCAGTGGCTCAGTCTGTTGGGCGGCCGGCCTGAGTTCTTTAGCCACCAGCACCTGAGGGGTGACCCAGGACGTGGCTCCCCCACAGGGAGGCCCAAAGAGGGGATGAAGGGTCGATGGGAGGAAACCATGACAGTGTCTGGTGGCGGAGGGGACCCACGATGGCGTCTAGCAGTGGAGGGGAAACCTTGACGATGTCGGGCAGAAGAGAAGAGGCCTCAACGCCCTCGGTGGTCCTGGGCTGGAAGATAGTTGCACCCGTGGTGGCTCCAGGCTGGAGCATTGCAGCACCCACGGCATCTCCGGGTTGGAGCATTGCAGCACCCATGGTGGCTCCGTGCTGGAGCTCTGCAGCACTCATGGTGGCTCCAGGCTGGAGCTCTACAGCACCCACAGTGGCTCCGGGCTGGAGCATAGCCGCACCCATGGTGGACCCAGGCTGGGCCAATGCTGCACCCTCGGTGGACCCGGACTAGACCAGTGCTGCACCCTCGGTGGACCCGGACTGGGCCAGCGCTGCACCCTCAGTGGACTCAGACTGGGCCAACGCTGCACCCTCGGTGGGCCCTGGGCTGAGGCATAGCACCCATGGCGGGCCCAGGCTGAAGCACAGCACCCATGTTGGATTTAGGCTGGGGTGCAGTACCCACAAGGGTCCCCCACCAGGATGCAGCACCCACGGAGACTCAGACCGAGGAGGAAGGACCCACACAACGGCCTCAGGCAGAGGGGAGGCTGCACTCACAGAGGTCTCTGGCTGGGACGGAGCACCCGTGATGACTTCAGCAGGGGGAGCTGGACCCACAACATCCTCAGGTGGCAAGCCTGGACCCACGGAGACATCTGGGTGAGGTTAGATTTTCCCCGGTGACTCTGGAAGAAGGCTCAGAATAAACAGGGAGAGGTACAGGGTCAGGGTCCCCGGCAGCAGCGGAACCTGACAAAGGTGAGCTCAGGTGCAACTGATGGCTGCACCTGACTCTCCTCACCAAGAGCCAGGCAAGATTTCTCCAGGACAGAAAAGAGAAAAACAAAAGAGAGCCCTTGCCTGAGCTTGAGCTCCACCACTGTCCAGGACTCCGTCGATCCAGACAGCGAGATCTCAGGCCCGGTCTCTTTGAGGTCCAACTCTGGTTCCAACTCTGCTGCAGCGGACTCCGCAGCAGGCATGATGGTGGTTGCAGTCCAGGGACCCCCAGACAAAGTGGCCTATGCTGGTGGCTTGTCCGGCGTGGCAGCTGGGGGTTGGCTCACCGCTGGCACTGGAACTGGTTCTTCCAAGGCCACAGGCTCCTTCTGCATCCAGCGACTTGATCCCGGGGTCAGCACACACGCAGGGGCCACAGGAGAGGACACAGAGAGGGCTGGTGAGCAACGTGCAACAGCAGCAGGTGGGGAGAGGTCAGGGGAATGCTTTTCCTGAGCCTCCTTACTGGGAATCAGGCAAGGCATATCATCATAAATAGAAGTAGAATGAAATAAAACTTGCCTGTTTTCCTGGATCTGGATGTTGCCTGCTGCTGCATATGGAGCGTCGTCCCTCTCTGTGGCTAAGGTGAACTTGGGCCCCTCTGTGGATTGTGGAGGAGCCGTCCCTGTAGTCACTGGGATGGACAGGACCGAGAGGGAGGCGACCAGTTCCTCTGCAGTGGGAGGAGTCACCAAGGAGGAGGAAGAGAGAATTGCAGCGGGGAGGTTGGCTGGTGAGACAGCCGGTGAGAAAGATTCAAAAAAGGAGACTGCTGTGGGAGTTTCCTGCCTTGGCAAAGGATTGGCTGCAAATGAGGAAGTCGGGGCTTTCCTCTGGCCGTCCGGAGTGGGACGACGTTGTTGCCGTGGAGCTGATGGAGGAGGTGAGAAGGAGGCTGATGATATAGGTGGGAGTGGAGGAAGGGAGAGTGTCTGCACCCGGGGATGGAAGCGTACGCTGGGTTTGACTTCCAGCAAATTTGTGACTCCACCCAACACAGCTTCTCGTCCTTCCGGGACCTACAGCTCTGAGTGCCGGCTGCCATGTCCTTGATCATGGCCACAAACTCCAGCTCGTCCCGACTCTGCCATCTCCTCCTCCTGGCTGATTCACCTGCTGAATCCATCCAAGCTCCACGAGTAAGTGAGAGAAAAACAAAAAAATGCAAAAGGACAAAAAACACAACTACAGCAGCTGTGCCTTAATCTGGCCACAGCATTCTGTCATGAATTGGCCCCTCCAGGGCAGAAAGGCAGACTCAAGCGCTGAACTGTAGTGTGACATTTATAAACAAAAATACCAACAGTGCAGATAACACAAAAATACAAACTAAGATAACTTGCAGAGGACCAGCTCTGGAGGAGATGAGGAGAAACATGGAGAGGAAGAAGTCCAAACAGGTCCAAACAATGCAATGCAATGCTGCTGTGGAGAAACAGTGAACTTGCAGTCCTTAAATACCTGGACAAACAAACAAGCAGCAGGTGTGGGCTAAGCAGGCTGGTGACCTAATTACCCACTGCTCGCAGCTGGGAACAGACTATGAGAAGTGAGTGGGGATGTCTGAGAGAGGAGGGCACATAAGTATAATTAAACCAAAATATATACAGAAAACTGACAACATAATAATAACAGACAAGCAAAACTCAGAAATAAATTGAGTCTGAGCTCATAGGGAATAATTGAGCTCAGACTCATGACAAATTGAGCAAGTTTGGCACCAGGAGGAGGTAGAAAGGTGCACAAAGACAATCTCACAGTCCAAGCAGGGCCAGTGGACAAACTGAGAAAACCTGGAACATTGCAAGCTCACCTGGAGGGATCACTGGGAAATTGAAAGAAGCAGACTCAGTTTCATCATAAGATCCACCTATGATGTTCTTCCTACACTCCAAAACCTACAGCAGTGGGTAGGAGATGATCCTACATGCACTCTATGCCAAACTTCAGCAACTCTGAGGCACATCCTGTCTGGCTGCAAAACCATCTTGTTCCAAGGCCTCTACACCTGGAGGCACAACCAGGTCTTGCAACAACTAGCAATCATTCTAGAATGAAGGAGAATACCACCAATGCCCTTGCTCCCCCAGTGGTTGGACAACCAAGCACCATTCCCTTCATGAAAGAAGGCAAACGGGTGATGACCTCATCAGCAAGAGTGACCCTGACCCTCCTTGACCCGGCCTGTGACTGGAAGATGAAGGTTGACCTTGATCATAAACTGGTCTTTCCAACAGAGATAATAACAACTAATCTCAGACCAGACTTCATCTTGTGGTCATCGTCACAGAAGTTACTATACATCCTGTAACTAATGGTACCTTGGAAAGCTGCCGTGGGAGAGGCATACAAATGGAAAAGCCTAAAATACGCTGACATAGCAGCTCAGGCAGAACAACATAATTGGCGTACCAAGGTGTTCCCTGTGGAGGTTGAGTGTAGAGGATTTGTTGCCAAGACTACATCTAGGCTGCTGAAGAGAATGGGGGTGCGAGGACAGGCCTTCTGGCAAGCAATAAAATCACTATCTGAAGCTGCCGAGAGATGCAGCAATTGGTTGTGGATCAAAAGGAAAGACTCCAACTGGGCTGCAATATGACCACTGAGGAGTAATAGCAGAGGGGGCACACCTGGGACACCAGGTTATTGCTGTTGAGCCCTCTGGAGGAGTTGTGGGCATAAATCAATGAAACATTGAGGATGGAGGATGCCCAGCTAATGACCCCAGTGAAGCAGTTTACCCCTCTCCCACTCAAGACACCAGGCAAGAAGCAATGCTGTTACATTAAGGGATTGCACCATCAAGTCCTATAAGCTCTAATGTCAGGGCTACCTCTGGTAGACACAAATGAGGGACTCTGTATGCAGGTGGAAGTCCAGTTTAACATGATTTATTAACAAATACATAAATTAAGCATGGGTGCTGCGAAAAAAAAACAAGAGCCGACTAGGAACTAAAGATAAATAACTAAATGAACTAAGAACAGACAAGAGCAATACTAAATAACCAAGGACTAGGGAATACTATTGATAAGAAAAGACAATAATAATAACAAATCCAAAAACAACAAAGAGCATGGACATGGTCATTGACCATGTTCAACTCACGACAGTACCCCCCCCCCCCTTCAAGGGAGGATTCCAGATGCCCCTAGAACAGAAACAAGGGACCCCCACCCAAACCAGGTGGGTGGAGGGGGATTCAGGACTGGAGGCTTAAGAACTCGCATCCCCACAACAGTTCTGGAGAGAGCAGGGAGACCAACAGTCTCTCAGGCGGTCGGCCAGAGTCCAAGGGCCACAGGGCGATGGAAGACAATCTGTCGGGTGGCTGCCTAAACTCCATGGGCCACCAGATGAGAAGACACAGCGAGATGGGTGGTTGCCCAGAGTCCAAGGGCCACCGGATAATGGGAGACAGTTTGTTGATAGGCCGCCCAAAGTCCAAGGGCAACCAGATGAAAACACACAGTGAATCAGGAGGTTGCCCAGAGTCCATGAACTTCTGTACACTGTGCATCAGGAACACACAGTGTACAGGAAGGCCGACCAAGATCCAGCCCCGGGTGGACAGCAGCAGAAGAACCCCCAGGATGCTGACCAGTGGAGGACTCTGGTAAGGGTGATGAAGCATGCATGCCAAGGTGAACAGGGGTTGCTGGAAAGTGCACATCATGGAGCACAGGAGCTGGGGCATGCACGTCATGGAAAACCGGCACTGGGGCGAGCCTCACCCCAGGAGACACAGACTGGTGAGCGTGGGTCCCAGGAGATGCAGCAGGAGCATGGGAGTCAGGGACATAGAACTCAGGAGACACAGCAGGAGAATGGCACTCAGGAATGTCGAACTCAGAAGATACAGCAGGAGCATGGAACTCAGGAATGTGGAACTCAGGAGCATGGATCTCTACTCCTGATGTAGCCACCAGGGGTGGGGAGGAAGAGGTACAGGTTTGTGTCAGATCACCACAAACATCAGCAGTAGAGCCCGACAGAGAGGGCCAGAAGATAAGATAAGATAAGATAAGCCTTTATTAGTCCCACAATGGAGAAATTCCAGGATTGCAACAGCACAGGGATAGCAACACTCAGAGCAATAATTAAAAAGATACGAAAAATATAAATAAGAGCAGTGGATATACATACGTACACATAAATATATAAATATACTGTATATACAAAGTGCGGAGCATTGTAGCAAGATGGAATAAACAGCATAACCGTCTACTTAGTTATTGACATATTTATCAGCCCAGGAAACACGCACGCAGGCCCAGGTAAGATTTGATAGCTTTATTCAACAGCAAAGGGGTGTTTGGGTGTGTGTTTGAGATATGTATGTGGATTGTGGGTGGACGATGAGAGTCGGGAACAGAGCAGCATGCCGTGCAGCCAGGCAACCTTGCAGAAGGGAAGGTGGCTGGCGTTGGCTAGGATCTTCAGCCTGGGAGACAGCACTCTGCTGCGCACACGACGAGACGTGGAGATGCGGGAGAAGGAGATGGCGAAGATGGGAGAATCCGCCGCCAGGGAATCCACCTGTGCACAGGGGAAGACTGATAGACAGGTAAGTGGCAAACAGCTTACGTGTAGTAGCAAAGAGTGGCAGGATGGGAAGAGATGATCCTGCTGAGGGTTTGAGTGCGTAGTAGAACAGACGGCTCCAGACCGATGCTCAGGGCGGAGTGGAATAAATAGCCCATCACTGACGAGGCGCAGGTGTGCGCACAGCTGAGGTGGATGCCTGAGAGCGGCGAGTTGTGACAGTACTCCCCCCCCCAGCAGCGCCTCCTGGCGCCGGCTTATCCGGGTGCGCCCGGCGCAACTCCGTGATGAGATCTTTGTCCAGCACAAAAGAAGAGTGCACCCAGGATCTCCACTCTGGGCCATATCCCTCCCAATCCACCAAGTACTGCAGCCCACGACCTCGACGCCGGGAGTCCAGGATGGAAGCGACTCCCCATGCTGGGTGGCCGTCGATCATCATGGGAACGGGCGGCGCCCAAGGAGGAGGGGTCGGAGATCACGGGCTTGATCCTAGACACATGAAAAGTGGGACACACACGGAGGGAGGGGGGGAGGGCCAAACACACAGCCACCGGGTTGATAATTTTGGAGATGGTGAAGGGACCGATGAAACGTGGAGCCAGCTTCCTCTTCTCGGCCTTGAGATTGATGTCCTGAGATGACAACCAGACCTGTTGGCCCACCTGGTAACTGGGAGCAGGCCTCCTGTGGCGATTGGCAGTGGTGCTGTTGCGCGCCGCCATGCGTAAAAGCGCCTCGCGCGCCCTGGTCCACACGCTCCAGCAGCGTCTCACATGCGCCTGGATAGATGGAACGGCCAACTCACTCTCCTGCTCGGGAAACAAGGGGGGGGTCGTAGCCCAATGATGAAATGACGAGGAAAGACTCACCGTGGCCCCCAGGGTGTTGCAAAAGCACCTCCACACTTGGGACACGAACTGAGGCCCTTGATCGGACACAACGTCCACTGGGATCCCGTGCAGCCTGACCACATGTTGGACGAGGAGGTTGGCCATCTCTCGTGCCGAAGGGAGACCCCGGAGCGGCACAAAGTGGGCGGCCTTGGAGAACCGATCCACAATCGTCAGAACTGTGTTGTAGGTGTTGGAGAAAGGGAGACCAGTAACGAAGTCAAGGGCGATGTGCGACCAGGGCCTGCCCGGGACCGGCAGGGGCTGGAGTAGACTTGTCGGGGGGGGGGGAAATTCGGGGTCTTGCCCGTAGCACAATGGGGGCAAGCCCGGACGTAATTGGTGACATCCTTTTGGAGACCGGGCCACCAGAAGGAGCATTGAAGGAGGTCCACCAGTCGGGAGACGCCAGGGTGACAGGCAAGCTTGGACGTGTGGGCCCAGTGAATGACCTCCCCCCGAACAGCTGATGGAACGAAGAGCCTCCCATCCGGGCCGCCGCCAGGGTCCGGTTCAGCCTCCAGCGCCTTCCGGATCTTGTCCCTGATGGACCAGGAAACCGCCCCCACAACACACGAGCTGGGCAGGATGGTGTGATCCAGCTCCTCCGGAGCCTCAGGGGCGAACTGTCTAGACAGGGCGTTGGGCAACCCATTCTTGGAGCCTGAACAGTAGGTGATGGTGAACTGGACCCAAGCAAAAAACAGAGACCAGCGCACCTGGCGGGCATTCAGATGCCTGGCTGACCTCAAATACTCAAGATTCTTGTGGTCCGTCCAAACCACAAAAGGCTGGGCTGCCCCTCCAGTCAGTGATGCCACTCCTGCAGCACGAGCTTGACAGCCAGAAGTTCCCTGTCACCGACGTCATAGTTTCGCTCGACCGCTGACAGCCGCCGGGAGAAGAAGGCGCAGAGCCGCTTGACTCCATCCACCAGTGATCGCTGGGAAAGCACCGCCCCCACCCCCGTGTCAGAAGCGTCCACCTCAACCAGATACTGCAGCGTGGGATCAACCTGGGTTAGGACCCGGGAGGAAGAGAATTCAGTCTTCAGAGTCTCGAACACGGTCGCTGCCTCCTCGGTCCACTGGAAGGGCACCTTGGGAGAAGTGAGGTGGGTCAGGGGAGTGACGATGGTGCCAAAGTTGGGGACAAAGCGACGGTAGAAATTGGCAAAGCGGATGAATTGTTGCACCTGTTTCCTGGAGGTAGGCGTGGGCCACTCGACCACCGCTTTAACCTTGGTGGGGTCGGGGAGAATCTGGTTATGGGAAATAACGAATACGAAGACGAAGACCCCAGGAAATCTCGCAGGACACCATTGATGAGCCGCTGGAAGACGGCGGGAGCGTTGGTGAGCTCGAACGGCATTACTAAGTACTCAAAGTGGCCGCTGGGCATCCGAAAGGCCGTCTTCTCTATCCATGAACCCAGATATTTGAAGTCTTCTTTCTTTTCCAGCTCAGTACCCTCTTTTGTTTGCAGTGGTCCTGTTTCCCTGATGTTGTAGGTCAGGTACTTTGTTTTCTTGGCATTAATACTGAGGCCAACTTTTTTACATTCAACCTCTACTCTAATTAGTATTTCCTGTGCTTGTCTCATCAGATCTGATAACAGCACTATGTCATCTGCAAAGTCCAGGTCAGTTAGTGTTTCCTTGGGGAGTCTTGATGATCTTCTGGGATAGATGGTGAATCCCAGTTCCTCTTCCCTTCCCTCTATTCTTAGAGCATAGTCAAGGACTATGATGAAGAGGACGGGAGCTAGTGTATCCCCTTGTATCACACCCGCTGTGATATTAAACAGCTCTGTTTCACCTTCCAGGGTTATTATTCTTGTTCTGGCATCCTTGTACGTGGCTTCTATGGGCTGAACCACTCTTGGTGGAATTCTATATGGCCTTAGTATTTTCATCATTTTACCCAGGTGGATTGAGTCAAATGCCTTCTTGAAGTCGATGAAGGTCAGCACTGCTGGTAGGTTGTTGGCTTTCACCCCTTCCACAACTCTTCTTAGTGCCAGAATCAGGGTGACTGTTGTATGTTTGGTTCTAAAGCCATTCTGGTTTCTCCTTAGCTTTATATCCAGAACACTTCTTATTCTGTTCAGTATCATTGGATTGTACAGCTTGGCAGTTACACAGGTTAGACTTATACCTCGGTAGTTGTCGGTGCTGGACAGGTCTCCTGACTTGGGTACTGGGATTATATTCATGAATGACCGTATTTTTGGTTTGTCATTCTTCATTAGAGCTGTGATACAAAATTTGAGACCAATATCGTCAAATTGACAGTACTTGAGTACTTCCGGTGGTATGCCATCTGGACCAGAGCTTTTTCCTACTTTCAGGGACGTCTTCACTTTCTTGAATTCTAGTTCTGTGAAGGGGCCATCCTCTATATCAAGCCCTTTGTAGATCACTGGGATCTCTTCCTCTGGGTCGTCGACGTCCGGCAAACTGTCCAACAACTTCTTGAAGTGTGTGAACCAGATATTCACTCTTTCTTCAGGACTAGATCCTGCTACTTGTCCTTCTCTAGAAGTCTTCCTTCCAGACACCTCGTTCACTACTTTCCATGCTTTCCCGTACTTTTGATCTCCATGGGCCTGTTCAATTCTGTCAATTTTTGCTGTTAATTCCTCTTCTTTTAACCTGTCGTATGTGTTGTACAGGTGTTGTAGAGCTAATTTCCACTCTTTTTCATCATCATATGTTCCGCTGTCTGTGAATTTTGAGTGTGCTGACTCTACGACCATTCTAGCAGCCACTATGTCTGGATGTTTTGCTCTTAGTGACTTCTTCACTCTTTGCTTCTTTGTTACGCATTCCTCCATGGCTTCTTCATTTGCTTTCACAAATTTCATATACACCTCATCATTCATCTCGTCATCCAGAAACTGGAAGTGATTTCTAACAGCTATGGTGTACCTCTGTTGCATTTCCTGATCTGTTGAGAAGCTCTGCCAGTCATACTTTACTCATGCCCTAGTTTTCAGCACTCGTAAGCTCAAGCGGATGCTAGCTGTTACTACTCTATGATCGGACTTTGCTGAGTTGAAGGAGTTATAAGCTTCTGCATTTTTAACACTATTCATCCATTTCCTCCTGACCAGTATGCAATCCAGTTGCCTGCAACGATTTGTTGCATTGTCCCTGAATGTCCAGAGTTTTCCTTTCCTCTTCCGGAATTCTGTGTTTGCTTCAATTAAATCACATTCCATCAGAAGTTCAGCCAGGTGTGTTCCATTTCGGTTAGTGTTCTCATGGTAGGTGTATCTTGCATCATCTGGTCTTAGCCTGGCATTGAAGTCACCAAGTACTGCTACAAACTTATACGCTGGAACATTCTGGAGAGTAATTCAATTCAATTCAATTCAATTCAACTTTATTTATATAGCGCCATTTCACAACAACAGTCATCTCATAGCACTATCAACTGTAGGGGGAACCCCCACAGTTGCAGAAAGACCCCAGCAATCAGGCGATCCCCTGTGAGCAAGCACTTGGCGACGGTGGAGAGGAAAAACTCCCTTTTAACAGGAAGAAACCTCCAGCAGAACCAGGCTCAGGGAGGGGCAGTCATCTGCTGCGACTGGCTGGGGGTGAGGGGATAGAGAAGAAGAAAAGAACAGACATGTAGAGAGCAAACAGCACGATGGGGACTCAATCTATGGGAGAGAACAAACAAATGTTAATGATCAGCAAAAAAAATATTTCATTGAGAGTGAGAAAAGGAGTGAGGCCCAGTGCATTACTGGAGGTCCCCCGGCTGACTAAACCTATTAGCAGCATAACTAACTAAGGAGGGTTCAGAAACACATGATCCCTCCCTAATTGTAGGCTATATCAAAAAGGTAGGTTTTAGCCCTATTCTTAAAAACAGAGATCGAGTCTGACTCCCGAATCCAGATTGGCAGCTGATTCCACAGGAGAGGAGCTTGATAACTGAAGGCTCTGCCTCCCATTGTACTTTTGGAGATTCTAGGTATTACAAGTAATCCTGCATTTTGGAGCGTAGTGCTCTGTTAGGATAATACGGTAGTATCAGATCTTTTAAATAAAAAGGAGCCTGATTGTTTAGAGCTTTGTAAGTAAGAAGAAGGATTTTTAAACTTAATTCTAAACTCTATGGGAAGCCAATGAAGGGAGGCCAGAACCGGAGAGATATGATTTCTCTTTCTAGTACCTGTTAAAACTCTTGCTGCAGCATTTTGGATCAGCTGAAGACTTTTTAAAGATGTTTTAGGACAGCCTGATAATAAAGAATTACAATAATCTAATCTCGAGCTAACAAAAGCGTGGATCAGTTTCTCAGCATCACTCTGAGACAAGATGCTCCTAATCTTGGCAATATTACGCAAATGATAGAAGGCAGTCTTAGAAACAAATTTAATATGTGAATTGAAGGACAAATCCTGATCAAAATTCTAAGAGTACCCCTTAGAATGTTATAAAACTCCTCCACTTCTTCTTCTGGGGCGCTGTTTGTAGGGGAGTATACCACAATTACTGTGCATTTAGGGTTCCCATAAAATTCTGCCACTACTAACCTGGGATGCACCTTATTAGCTTTCAGCAGTGCTTTCCGAGCATTCCTTCCTAGTAGTAATCAAACTCCACCCTGAGAGGCCTGGGCTTCATTTCGCCAGCCTGATGTTGTTATCAGGTACCTGTTTCAGACCTTTCTGTATTCCACAGGATCTTGATGGATGATCCTATGTTCCTGAATCCCTACGATATCGACGTCTTGTTCTTCTGCACACTGTGATAGCTCTTCTGCCTTGCTGTCTGCTCTCATTGTGTTGATGTGAAGGTCAAAAATAAAAAACCTCAAAATGCACTGTTTCAAATTATTTTGCACAACAGAGTTTCAAAACATTTTATTGGTTATAAAGATTGGTTTGTTGAATTTGCAGCATTAGGTCATATTTACTGAAATCAAAAGCTATTTCAATCAAAAACATCTTAGGCCAAGTTACATGTTAACAGATCCCTTCTTTGATATAACCTTCACAATTCTTACATTCATTGAACTTGTGAGTTTTTGAAGAGTTTCTGATTAAATTTCTTTGCAAGATGTCAGAATAGCCCCTCACAGCTGCTGTTTTGATGTGAACTGCCTCCCACCCTCATAGATCTTTTGCTTGAGGATGCTCCAAAGGTTCCCAATAGGACTGAGGTCAGGGGAGGATGGTGGACACACCATGAGTTTCTCTCTTTTTATGCCCATAGCAGCCAATGGCACAGAGGTATTCTTTGCAGCATAAGATGGTGCATTGTCATGCATGAAGATAATTTTGCTACAGAAGGCACAGTTCTTCTTTTTGTACCATGGAAGAAAGTGGTCACAGAAACTCTATATGCTTTGCTGAGGTCATTTTTACACAGTCAGGGACCCTAAAGGGGCCTACCAGCTCTCTCTCCATGATTCCGGCCCAAAGCATGACTCCGCCACCTCCTTGCTGACGTTGCAGCCTTGTTGGGACATGGTGGCCATCCACCAACCATCCACTACTCCATCCATCTGGACCATCCAGGGTCACACGGCACTCATCAGTAAAAAAGACTGTTTGAAAATTCGTCTTCATGTTCTTCTGGGCCCACTGCAACCCTTTCTGCTTGTGAGCATTGGTTAGGGGTGGCCAAATAGTAGTTTATGCACAACTGCAAGCTTCTGAAGGATCTTACACCTTGAGGTTTGTGGGACTCCAAAGGTAGCAGCAGCTTCAAATACCTGTTTGCTGCTTTGTAATGGCATTTTAGCAGCTGCTCTCTAAATCCGATGAATTTGTCTGGCAGAAACCTTCCTCATTATGCCTTTGATGGAAATATTCTGTTACACTGAGTTATATGAATTTTTATGAATATGAATTTTTCTTTATAAAGCTTAATGTGTATACCTAGGAAATCCTGTTACCGTATTTAGAGGTGTTGAGTAGTGGAAAAAACAGATTGATGTGACTGTGAATGTTCAGTTCTATCACTGACTGTGCAGCTTATCACTAGTGTTTTCTGCATGGATTCAGCAGATACAATCTTAGTCATGAATGAAATAATCAAGAGGCTCAGCAAACCTTATCACAATGAGTCATGAATGAACTTATCAAGTAGAGACCCCACCCCGACGGTCCCTTGGATATATATTAGCCAGAAACACTCTGTTAGTTAAGCCAGTGCACAACAGCAATCTGTGAAAGCTGTACTCCGTATTGTCTTCCGCTGATCAGTGCATATTAAATTTGCTGAAAACTTTGATCCTGCCTGTTTCTTGATTACTGGTTGAAGAGATTTTTCCAACAGCCTTTATCTGCAGGAACCCGCCTGTGCTCTGACTCAGCCACAAAATTCTTCCCAGTACGATGATCACGCTTAAGTTTTTGTGACATATCTAATGTTTTCATACCTTGTCCAAGGTATTACACTATTTGAAGCTTTTCGGCAGCAGAGAGATCCTTTTCCTTTCCCATACTGCTTGAAACCTGTGACATGCTTAATAATGTGGAACATCCTTCTTAAGTAGTTTTCCTTTAATTGAGCTCATCTGGCAAACTAATTATGACAGGTGTCTGAGATTTGTATCAGTGATCCAAAGAGTCCTGAGACATAATACCATTCAGGGGTTTAATTGAAAAACAAAAAAATTGAATGTTTATGACACTAAAATCCTATTTGCATAATAATTTGGAACACGGTGTAGACACAGCTGAAACTAATAATCAACTAAATCAGAGATTCCCAATTGGAGGTCCCGAGATGCTGGGGGTGGGGGGGGGGGTGTCACGAGATGATTTTCAGAATCCTCCTGAGGCGATTACGCAGGTGATATCACTTTAACTGTACCACAGTAAATGTCACAGGTCACACACAGGTCAGTGTGCGCCAGTAGATTTCGTCTGAACAGCTCAAATCAACACACTACACTTTAAGCCCAGGATATTATTTTTAAAAATGAAATGGTTAATACCAACCAAAGACAATGCAGAGAGGCCAGCGGAGACAGCTGCAGAGGACAGTGGAGAAATTCCATCAGAAAGGCCATCAGCTTCTGGCGTGGGGGGGGGGGGGGGTTGCAGGAGGAGGAGGAGGAGGACAGTGCTGTAAAGGGCTCTATAAGCAGTCAGACTAGCCTTCCTCCAAGTGTTGCAAGTGTCGAGATGAACATATTCAGTATGGATTCACATGCACCGTTATCAGTGAAGTATAACATCCCCAATGTGTAGTGTGTACTAAGGTGTTTGTTTGAGAATTTAAAGCGTGTAAAAATGCTCAGACACTTGAAAACTAAGTACCCATCTCTTGTCGCTAAACCAGCAGATGTTTTTCACCGAAAGGAAAGAGAATTGCAAGGCCAAAAGAAAGTCATAGCTAACCAAACAACAACCACTACCAAAGCTCAAAAGGCATCACATGAGGTGGCATACCACTGTTACACAGTTTTAAGAAATGCCTATCATGCCGTCCCCCGTGCAGCTCTGGGTTTTTCTGACCACTGTCTGCTCCATCTTATTCCAACATACAGACAGAAACTAAAAACTTCCAAGTCTGTTGTAAGGGACTGTGAAGGAAATGGACTGAGGAATCAAAGCTGAAGTTACAAGCCTGCTTTGACTGCACAGATTGGAGTGTTTTTGAAGCTGCAGCCATTAACTTAAATGAACTCACTGACACTGTGACGTCATACATCTGTTTCTGCAAGGACATGTGTGTGCAGACCAAGACCTTCTGCACATACAACAACAATAAACCCTGGTTCATTCCTAAACTGAAGGCAGCTACGTCAGACAAGAAGGAGGCCTACAGGACTGGTGACTGGACTCTGTACAAGCGGGCCAGAAACATGCTGACGAAGGAGATCAGGCTTTGCTAAGAGGAGCTACAGTGTGAAGTTACAAAAAACTTCTCAGCAACAACTCTGCTTCTGTCTGGAGAGGCCTGCAGAATATCACCAACTACAGGAGACCATCCCCCCCACCCTGTGGAAAACCTCCAGCTGGCTAACGACCTAAACAGCTTTTACTGCAGGTTTGAAAAGAACCTACAGTTCTCACCTCCCACCCACACAAAAGGATTATCTGCAGCCCCAGGAACTCCATCCCTCCTCCACTCTGACCTCCCACCAGCACTAACGATCTGTGAAGAGGAGGTGCGCCGGGTCTTTCAGAGACAAAAGATCAAGAAGGCTGCAGGATGCAGGCTGCAGGCTGTGGATCATCGACTTCCTGACGGACCGGAGGCAGCATGTGCGGCTGGGAAAGACTGTCTCAGACTATACTAGCATCAGCACCGGATCACCCCAGGGCTGTGTACTTTCCCCCCTACTCTTCTCCCTTTACACCAACTCCTGCACCTCCAGCCACCAGTCTGTCAAGTTGATCAAGTTTGCGGACGACACCACCCTCATCGGGCTCATCTCCAACGGCGACGAGTCCGCCTACAGGAGAGAGGTGGCCCAGCTGGCGTCCTGGTGCAGCAATAACAACCTGCAGCTGAACGCTCTGAAGACAGTGGAGATGATTGTAGACTTCAGGAAAGTCACTACTCCTCTGCCCCCCCTCACCCTCTCAGGCTCTCCCATCACCACTGCTGATTCCTTCCGCTTCCTAGGCACTACCATCACCAGGGACCTCAAATGGGAGCTGACCATCAGCTCACTCATCAAAAAAGCCCAGCAGAGGATGTTCTTCCTGCGGCAGCTGAGGAAGCTCAAGCTACCCACCAAGATGTTAGTGCAGTTCTACACAGCCATCATCGAGTCCATCCTCACCACCTCCATAACCGTGTGGTACGCAGGAGCCACTGCCAGGGACAGACTAAGGCTGCAGCGCGTCGTGCGCACTGCTGAGAAGGTGATCGGCTGCAAGCTCCCATCTCTCCAGGATCTGTACATCTCCAGGACCCGGAGGCGTGCTGGCCGGATCATAGCCGATCCCTCACACCCTGGTCATGTACTGTTTGCCCCCCTCCCCTCTGGTAGAAGACTTCGGTCCATCCAGACTAAAACCTCCCGTCACATGAACAGCTTCTTCCCCTCTGCCATTAGACTGCTGAACACTAAGTGACTCTCGTGCACCATGTACAGCAGCTCAACCAGACTCATGTCAATCATCACTGTTTTCTTCCTGCATTACCGACTGCACTATATAGTTCTCCACAGTATCTGCTGCTGGCTAATATATATTTTAACTGTTGACCAGTATCACTTAATCTTATCCTACACTTTATTACATGTATAGTTTATTTCTCTTATCTTATCATGTTTAATGTTGCAGCATTGTACCGAGACAAATTCCTAGTTTGTGTACTACATGAACAATGGCAATAAACCTGATTCTGATTCTGATTCTGATTCTGACCTGATGGTGTGTCTCCATCCTGCCTGAGAGTCTGCTCCAACGAGTTGGCCCCCATCTTCACCCGGATCTTTAACAGATCACTGGAGCTGCGTGAAGTGCCTTCCTGCTTCAAACGCTCCATCATCATTCCAGTTCCCAAGAAACCCTCTGTTACAGGATTAAACGACTACAGACCTATTGCCCTGACCTCTGTGGTCATGAAATCCTTGGAGAGATTGGTGCTGAACCACCTGAAGGTCATCACAGGCCCCCTGATGGACCCACTGCAGTTTGCCTACCGGTCAAACAGGTCAGTGGATGATGCAGTGAATATGGGACTACATTACATCCTGCAACACCTCGACTCCCCAGGGACGTACGCCAGGATCCTGTTTGTCGACTTCAGCTCAGCGTTCAACACCATCATCCAGGCATTCTTCATCAGAAACTCCTCCAGCTCAAGGTGCCCCCCTCCACCTGCCAGTGGATCTCCAGCTTTCTGACTGACAGGTGGCAACAGGTGAAGCTAGGGAGATTTACATCCAGCTCCCGAAAAATTAGTACTGGCGCCCCCCAAGGATGTGTCCTTTCCCCACTGCTCTTCTCCCTCTACTCCAATGACTGCACCTCAGAGGACCCTTCGGTGAAGCTCCTGAAGTTTGCGGACGACACCACAGTCATCGGTTTGATCCGGGATGATGATGAGTCTGCATACAGGCGGGAGGTGGAGCAGCTGATCCTCTGGTGCAGCCAGAACCATCTTGAACTTAACCCAGCCAAAACGGTGGAGATGACTGTGGATTTCAGGCGACACCCCCCTTCATTCCCCCCACTCACCATCCTCAACAGCACAGTGTCCACTGTGGACTCCTTCAAGTTTCTGGGAACCACAATTTCCCGGAACCTGAAGTGGTCCTCCCATATAGACACTGTCCGGAAAAAGGCCCAGCAGAGGTTGTTTTTTCTGCGTCAGCTCAAGAAGTTTGATTTGCCTCAGGAGCTGCTGGTTGTCTTCTACACCGCCATCATCCAATCTGTCCTCTGCTTTTCCATCACTGTCTGGTTTGGATCTGCCACTAAACAGGACAAGACCAGACTGCAGCGGATCATTAAGTCTGCGGAGAGGATCATTGGTACTGACCTACCCTCCATTGAGAACTTATATCGGTCCATAACCAGGAAACGGGCGGGAAACATCTGTGCTGACCCATCACACCCCGGCCACAAACTGTTTGAACTTCTATCTTCTGGTCGTCGTTACAGATCACTGAAGGTCAAAACCACCCGTCACAGGAACAGTTTCTTTCCTCAAGCCATCACTCTGATGAACTCCTAACATTCACCTAGTCCTACCTGTTGCTGTACTCATGACTTTTCATCCATTATTACATTGCACATAACTCTCACACTGCTTTTTACTTCATTCACATTATATCACTGAATCTGAGTTCACATTGAAATACTGTGTGACTGTATATTTTTTCATATATTTCTGCAAAGTGTGGTTAGTCTGAGTAAATAACTGCATATATTCCTGTATATATTTGCATCCTTTTATAGAAACGTGGACAGACTGTAATTTACTGTACATACTCTGTTGTCATTGAATCCTTATTTAAATCCTCCACCTGAACAATGAGAGCAAGTTTTTAGCCAAAGTCAAATTCCTTGTATGTGTTGTGCATACTTGGCCAATAAAGCTGATTCTGATTCTGATTCTGATATTTAATTGCACAGGCAAAAAATCCACACACAATTGGAGAAACCCTAATAAAACCTGCTGCTATCGCTATGAGTTGGACAATGCATGGGGATAAACAGGTGTGGGAACTGAAAGCAGTGCTGCTGTCTGACAAGACAATATCCCGGCGCATCACGGACATGGCCCAGGACATAAAGTGTCAGCTGATTGACAGGGTGAAGAAAGGGAAATGTGCTTTGCAGTTAGTAGATGAATCCACAGATATATCAGGCCCCCCCCCCCCCCCCCCCCCCCCCGTGATTCTTCAGCTAACGACCAGGTCAAGTAATTAATAATTTCTTCAATGTTCAGTGTTAATTTTAGCCATTTTTCAAAAAGGTCACTGATGTTACAACGTTTCTGCCTTGGATTCATGGACTGATTTACGCTAGCTTTATGCACATGCTTTACGCACATGCTTTACACATGGGCTTTAGAGGAGGGAAATGGTCTGAATCCACCCTTGTAATGTATCCCTGAATTCAGAAATTAATTGGTTAAGCCACACATTCATCATTTGCTTATTCTGATATAATTAGCTCGTTGCATTCCCATTAGCCATGGGGCTGGACCTTCATGGATCTTTATCACTTATCAGGTTCAGGTTCAGGTTACTTTATCTGTACCCGCAGGTAGATTTGTTTTGCAGTCAGGTGACATCCATATTTACAAACCACAGTTACATTCAACATGAACACAAACACAGGCACACATGTAGCTGACTATAAACATGATAAAAGTACTCAAGCCTCCACCAATCAGGACATAGGACAAAGAGATAAGAGAAAAAAACAAGGAGATAAGAGAGAAGGGTCATATTAAAAAGTTAAATACTAGTCAAAGAGGTTAAAAACTCAAAAGTCTAAAACCCAATAAAAGATTTAGAACCCAAATAAAAAACCTACAAAAATAAGTAAATATAAAATAAAATTAATAAATAGGTAACTAAATTATGTGCAATATATTGTTACATCTTGTTCAACTCTTTAACAGCAGCAGGAACAAAGCTGTTTTTGTAGCACTGGGTTTTACTTTTTGGGACAGCAAACCTCCGTCTGGAGGGAAGAAGCTGAAAGTGGCAGTGCAAAGGGTGGGAGTCATCATTTAGAATGGAGGTAGCAATCCTCTGTACCTGTCTGGTGTACAGGGATGTCAGGGTCAGCTGTGACTCACCAAGCAAACGACTGGACCATCTAACTACCTGATCCAAGGATTTCCTCTGTTTCAGTTTTATCTGACCAAACCATGACACTAAAGAAAAGGATAAAACAGATTCAATAAAAGCCCGATAAAACATTGTCATTATGGTTCGGTCAGTTTGGAAGCGTGCAAGTTGCGGCGGCATACAAAAATAAGCAGCGATGCTGTGGTTTTAAGCAGGTTTTATTATATCATACCGCCGTCACGAGCTCCGCTCCCGGCGCCGTGCATGAGCACCGAGAGCGAGCCCACGGCTCTCAGTAAAGACACAGAGTGCGTGTCTGCAGCAGAGGTTGAAGAGAGAGAGGGTTTACGTTACAGAGTTGCAGCTTATATACTTGACCATAACAATACATCAAAGGAACATACCCCAGCAGTTAGTACGATCAAAGAGATAACAGAACAGGCATGAGACATTTGCATTTGAGAGACATATTGCTCTCAGTCCCTAGGTCACAGTGAGGACAGGACGCATGAGTACAATGGATGAAAGGCAATCATTAACATCACAGAGGTGTGCCAGACGAAATGCGTCTGCCTGTAGACATTAATACACATTACACTGTTCTGCTATTTGCTAAAAGCACAGTAAGGACAAGACGCATGAACACTATACAGAATGGCGCATTACATCACAATACATGCATGTTTGCATCACAAATACATGAATGGCACATTGCATCTCAGTAGTGCAGCGGGAAAAACAGAGACAAGAGGGCTGAGTGTCTTTCTCTGTTGTGGGGGTTAACCGAACCGCTACAGGCTCCCCCCCAGAGGGCGCGGCAGGGGGCCGAGACCTCGATAATCCATCTGTGTGAGCGAGCTGTGGGAGAAGCTCGCTGCAGGCGGAGGGGGAGGGAGGGGAGGGGTAGTAAGTGCCGGCAGGAGCTGTAAAATCGTCCTGAGCCGCGCAAAAATTGCTTGCTGCTCCGCGACGTCGAGGGGCTGTCCCGTTGCGCGTGCGGAGATCACAAGAAGAAAAATTAGTCTCTGACTCCTCTCGTGGCCATGAAGAAAAGCAGGAGCGGCTGTAAGAAAAAAAGTAAACAAAGCAGAGGGACTGGCGTGTTGGCTTTAGGTGCCGAAGCAACCCCAAAGCCCCCGGGAACAGCTGACGGCTGAAATCCCTTTGTGCCGTGGCTAAGACCATTAAAAAATCCAGTGGCGAGCTGCGTGCTTGCTTCAGGTGAACGAGCAGCCCTGAAGGTTCTGTGAGCAGCGGCGGAGGACGATGGCGGTCTCTGGAGCCGATACTTGTCCCGTGCGTGATGCGCCGTCCTCGTAACTCCCCGATGCGTGCGCGGGGGTTCCGTGCGTGGGTGGGCCGCTGGAGAGGAGAGCCAGGGTGCAGAAACTTGGTGGAGATCGGCGCAGACGGCGCCGATAAAAATCCAGGTTGAGCTGTGGCTGTAGATTGGCCATGGTGCGTTGGAGCGGTGAGAGGAAATAGACGATCTTTTGTTCCTCAGGCTCGGGCGTGGTCCGTTCAGGTCCACGCGTTGCGTTCTCCGCCGGCCCTGGAGGACGCCGTCGTGGAGAAGGGACGAGGTGCCCGCGCTCTCTTGTGAAGGAACTGCGAGCGCGGCCGGTCCAGCGTGGATGAGTAGATCTCAGACATGCAGATCTCATCCTGAAAAACGGGTCACCAGTGCAGCTGTCCAGCTCAGAAGATTGCTTCGCACAAAGCGTGTGCGTATTTGGGTGCTGCGTTCGCTGGCCGCTCGTTTTTTTCAGCGTCGGTTCGCCAGCGTGGCCGTCCAAATCAGAAGGCTGCGTCGCACAAAGCGTGTGCGTCTTCAAGGGGTCACCAGTGCGGCGGCATAAAATAATAAGCCACCGTGGTGAGGAGTTTTAAATAGTGTTTTCACGGGCTCCGCTCCCGGCGCCGTGCATGCGCGCCGGGAGCGAGCCCTCAGTGCTCTCGGCAGAGAGACGCAATGTGCGTGTCTGCAGCAGAGGTTGAAGAGAGAGAGGGTTTGCGTTACAGAGTTGCAGCTTATATACTTGACCATAACAATACATCAAAGGAACATACCCCAGCAGTTAGTACGATCAAAGAGATAACAGAACAGGCATGAGACATTTGCATTTGAGAGACATATTGCTCTCAGTCCCTAGGTCACAGTGAGGACAGGATGCATGAGTACAATGGATGAAAGGCAATCATTAACATCACAGAGGTGCGCCAGACGAAATGCGTCTGCCTGTAGACATTAATACACATTACACTGTTCTGCTATTTGCTAAAAGCACAGTAAGGACAAGACGCATGAACACTATACAGAATGGCGCATTACATCACAATACATGCATGGTTGCATCACAAATACATGAATGGCACATTGCATCTCAGTAGTGCAGCGGGAAAAACAGAGACAAGAGGGCTGAGTGTCTTTCTCTGTTGTGGGGGTTAACCGAACCGCCACAAAGTTTCCTTAAACAATGCAAATGTTGCTGACCCTTTTTGCATACCCTTTCACAGTTCTCTTCAAAGTTTAAATTACTATCAATAATCGTCCCAAGATATTTGTAGGATTGTACACATTCAGTGGTCTGGCCTTTTAGTATAGTGACTTTGTGCCTGGGAGTTTTCCTCCTAAAGTCAATAATCATATCTTTAGTTTTTGTCGTATTCAGCTGCAGGTAGGAATCCTCACACCAGTGAACAAAATCATCAACTACTGGGCCGTGGCCACTCTCACCATCCTAGAGGAGACTGACAACAACTGAATCATCAGCATACTTTATAATGTGTCTGTTGTCATGTCTGCTCCGACACATGTTTGTGCACAGGATGAAGAGTAGTAGTGACAACACACACCCCTGCAGAAAGCCAGTAGAAGAACACTTTTGGTCAGACAATGTACCATTGACCCTTACTCTCTGTGTCCTGTTGGTTAAAAAATCCAGAATCCAACCCACCAGATTATTACTCAAATCAAATTGTTGCAGGAGCCTTTCAACTAAAATATGAGGTTGGATTGTATTAAAGGCGGAAGAAAAGTCCACAAATAAAAGCCTGGCATGTGTCCCATTAAAATCCAGATGTTCAAAAAGCATGCTAAACAGAGTGACAGTGGCATCCTCCACTCCTCTGTGAGGCCTATAGGCAAACTGCAAAGGATCCAATGCATGCTCAGTCTGCTTTAGGACCTCAAATCTGACCAGTTTTTCAAAAATTTTCATTAAAATTGAAGTCAAAGCAACTGGCCTAAAATCATTTACCGTTCTAGGACAGCTGGATTTTGGAACGGGGACAACCACAGCATCTTTCCAGATCTTAGGCACATGTTGTGTCTGTAAGGACTTATTGAAAATGTAGTGAAATACAGGACTCGATTCATGTGCACAGGACTTTACCAAGCGCCCACATATATTACCAGGGCCCTGACTTTTGTTCACTTTTACAGCACAGAACACCCTTTTAACATCCTGCACCTCAATATTAAAGTGCTGATTATCTTTGAGTTTCAAATCTTGGGTTTCTGTGCTAAAATCAAAGGAGTCAAAACGACCATAAAAACAATTAAGAGCATTAGCCAGCTCTGTGTCTGAATTAAAACCATCTAAAAACACACGATTACTGCACTCTGTGCTCTGAAGGCCTGCAATAGTTTTCATACTGGCCCAGGCTGAACCAAGTTTCTTTGTTGCCATCTTGCTTTCCAACTCTGATTTATAATTCTGTTTTGCTCTTAAAATTTTGGCCTTCAGCTCTTTTGTGGCAACCTGTAGCTCAGAAACAACCCCCTGTTTATGACATGAGTTCAGACCCAGGGAACACGCACACAGGCTCGAGTCAATTGCAACAATGATTTATTGAATAATGAACGTGTGTGGATGCGTGAGTGCGAGAGTGAATGTGTTGCTGGAAGACAGGATGCACCGAAGGTGGAGCAGCGCGCCGTGCAGCCAGGCAACCCTAGGGCAGAGCAGAGGAGAGATTAGTCGCCGAGCCTGACCCGATGGATTAATACTCAGATTGTGGCTTACTTGCAGATGTTCTTGGTGGCGAGCCGCAGGTCTCCTGCCTGGAGGACAGTGCTCCAATGCGCGCTCGGCACAGCGGGTGAGAGTGGAATGCCGACGGGGGGAGAATCCGCCGCCAGGGAGTCCACCTGTGCACAGGGGAGAAGGACTGGAGAAAAGGTGAGAGGTTGGTTGATTGCTTACGTGGGAAGCGATGGTAGAGAGTCTTTGGGAGCGTCGAAGAGAAGGCGAGTGCGGGAAGCACGGTCGTTGATGAGCAGACGGCTCCAGGCTGAAGCTCAAGGCTGAGCGGGCTAAATAGCCCAGGCTTGATGAGGCGCAGGTGTGCTCACAGCTGGAGCGGGAGATGGGCGAGAGTGAGCTGTGACAGTTTAAAGGCAAGTGCTTTCCTCTGTAAGCAGGATTTAACTGATTTTGTAACCCATGGCTTGTTGTTGGGATATATTTTGACACGTTTATGTGGAACGATCATAACTCTGCAGAAAGCCATGTACATATGAGCATGTCACATCCACTAAAGAGTCCAAATCATCTCCGCAGGACAGTGTGAACACCTCCCAGTCCGTACAGTTAAAGCATTCCTGGAGGCAGTGCACTGAATCCTCTATCCATACGTTTATGTCTCTGGTCTTCGCCTTGTCTTTTTTGAGAGCAGTTTTATATGTGGGCAGCAAATGTACACAGTTGTGATCTGAGGATCCTAAAGGAGGAAGAGGAATAGATTTATAGGCCCTCTCTATGGATCCATAGCACAGGTCCAATGTCTTTTTTTGCCTGGTTGGGCAGGAGACATACTGATAAAAGTTTTTAAGTGTCTTCTTTAAAGAAACATGGTCATAATCCCCAAGGATAAAATTTGCAGCCTCTGGGGAAATTGACTGCAACTGCTGTACCACATCAAAGACAGTGCTGGAGGTGGAGGCAGCATCCGCCCTCGGGTGAATGTACACAGTTGTTATGAAAAGTTGGGGGAACTCGAGGGGCAGATAAAAGGGGCGTAACGATACGGACAGAAGCTCCACATCTGGTGTACAGATGCGCTCTCTGACTGTGACAGATGTACAGTACTGTTTATTAATATATAAACATACGCCGCCCCCCTGACATTTCCCCGTTACCGCTTCCTGCCGATCAGCGCGAAGTGGGGCTCCAAAGCCATCAATACACAGGTCCGGGTCCTGGTCATGCGCCGTAAGCCACGTCTCCATGTAAGCCATGACACAGCAGTTCTTGAAGTCTTTCTGATATCGTACACTCCCTTGAATTTCATCCACTTTATTTCTCAGGGATTGTACGTTCCCCATAATAATCGAAGGAAGAGGAATGCGGTTAAGCTGACGCCTCCTCAGGTTTAATCTTACGCCTCCACGCTTTCCGCATTTCCTCCTCTTGTCTCTCTTTTCATCGCTGTGTCCATGAAAATCTCTTAAAATAAAGTTTGGCAGTTGCGGCACAGACTCAAACACAGATGCTGCATTATCCATGTTTAAATGCAGTAACATGTCTCTGGAATACTGTATTCTTCCCGGCGTGACCGCGATCGCGCTTACCTCCAAGACAAAGAGCCGGTAGGAAAGAAACGACAGTGCAAAAACAAGAAGGAAATCCATACTGATGGAACCAGGGAGCTCTTCGTTATATAGTCCACAAACATTCAAGGACAAAAATGGCACAGAGAATTACGTTAAAACACCTTAAAGTGCATAAAAACAGAGACACACACGTAGAACTTTTTTCACCCGCTGCCGGTCGCTGCGTGCACATGCGCCCAAAATGCACTTATTGGGTTTCTACAGCTTTCAATCACAAAATGGAGGCTCTATTGTGTCAAATGAGCTGTCAATCAGTTGTAAAGATCCACCCCCACCTCAGGTTTCTGTTTCCAGTTCAACCACCCAGATGTGTGGGGTTTTTTTTTCTCAACGATCAACTGGAATTTGGCGCTGAGTTTCAAACAAATACTCTTATTTTATGGGCAATTTTCCCCCTCGTCATTAAGATGGAAAATAAATCTTACTCAAATGGATCTATTTGACTTTTTTCAATACAAATGGACCGTATACGATCATTCATTCAAGGACGGCAAGGAAGCTCTTTCGGTGAGTCCCTCTTTTGACGTTAGCTAGCTGGTAAAGTTCTATTTAAATCCAGTGTTTTGATTTTTTCTGAAATCTGTTTTAATAACTAAATAGATGAAATTCTAAGCTTTCAAATGATGTAAGGCATGAATGCCTACTGTAAGCATATTTTTGAGAGGGAGAGAGAGAGAGAAAGATACTTTATTTCAAACAAAAAAACAAAAACAAAACAAATGACAAGTGCAATAAAACTGACAGTGTATAATGCTCGAAAAGGAGAAGGAAGAAGTTAATACTTATTTACTCCAACTCCTCTTTTCCCTAAATAGAACCCATGCGAAATATATACATACAGTATTACCTCCACTAAGAACTCCAAGTAGACAATTAACTATATTTTATACATATCAACATTGACACCCATCCATCCCTACATACATACAGCTCATATATATACATACATCTGTACCCAGCCCAAAACAACATAGATATACACAGTACCATCCCACCTACCATACCATAGTGTCCTAGAGTGAGTTTAGTGCATCTTACATATTAATATCAATCAATCAATCAAACTTTACTTGTATAGCACTTTTAAAACATTAGATGCTGCCCAAAGTGCTTTACATAGATAAAAACAATAGACACATTTAATTACATATTTTACATGATACAGCCCCACCACTTCCAACCCTCCCGTAAACATACCCACAAACACAACACACACAGGCATATACATCACCCCCTACTTCTCATTACACACATATACAATAAAGGAGACATTGCTCGGCACCGAGGCACCACGTGAAGGAGCAACCATCCTGAGGAAACACTGGAGCTAAAACACATAAATACAAAATAAAACTAAGAACACAAACAGCAAAGGGAACTAAAGACCCATACTTAGAAACTGAGCTAAGAACACATCAAAATAAGAAAATCTAAAAGCAAATGGAGCTAAGAAGAATGTAAAAACAGTGGAACATAAATGATTACTTCAATAATAGTTAAACGGTTTGTTAAAAGCCAAAATTTAAAAAGGTACGAAAAGATCTAAGAACACATAAAAACAGGAACTAAAAAAACCATACTTAAAAAAAAAATCAATAAAAAGATGAGAAAATCTAAGAACAAATGGCATCAAAAAGAACATAAAACAATGGAACATACATGACTACTTACACAAGTACTGTGAATGTGAATACTACACATCTAACATATATTCTTTTAGCAAATAATATTTATGCCTCGTTTTATTTCTGTTTGTACATAGTTTCAGTTATTTAACACAATTCACTGTGTCACAGCTGAGACATTTAAACAGGAATTTAAATATGCCCGCCCGCGGTACCCCGGAAAGCTTAAGAGGTGCTTCAGCATGCTTTTTCTTCAGCAATGGAGTCTTGTGAGGTGAGCAAGCATAGAGCCCATGTCGGTTGAATGCATTACTTATTGTTTTCTTTTAAACAGCAGTACCTGCTAACTCCAGGTCTTTCTGGAGTTTTCCATGAGCGATTTTTGGCTCTTGGATAACTCTTCTGATAATTCTTTTGATTCCCCTGTCAGAAATCTTGGGAGGAGCTCCTGATCGTGGTCCATTTATGGTAAAATGATATTCTTTCCACTTCCGAATGATGACTCCAACAGTGCTCACTAGAACATTCAGTAGTTTAGAAATGCACTTGTAACCAATGCCATCATTGTTTTGCAACGATAAGGTTGCGAAAGTCTAGAGGGAGCTCTTTGCTTCTACCCATCATGAGTTCTTTGTGGTGTAACAATCTGATATTCACAGACCTTTTCAGAGGCTATGAGTCAGGACTTAGCCAGCTGAAATTAATTTGCACTGATGGGGATGGGATGGCTTCCTAAATGCTGATGGATTTCAGCTGGTTTCTTGGCTTTCTAAGCCTTTTTGCACCTCTTTTTTTTCGTGTGTTCAATACTTATTCCCTGTGTCATTCCACTTTATTAAATATAACTTGTTTTGTGAACACAGTTGCCTTGAATTCTTTGTATGTATGGATTACTTGGGCTGTTACTGATATCTGGTGAAAATCTCAGGTCAGTGGCTCCATCAGAAATATGTTTAATGAGGAAAATGTTGACATGTTCAATACTTATTTGTCATGTTCTCCCCATGCGCTTTTACGCAGCGCATGGAGGAGTAGAAGGAAGGCGGATTTACAAGCAGGTTACACAACAAACACATTTATTAAAGGAAGAAGAATCAGTTCACAAAATACAGACATACAAAAACGGTGACGGGGTACACTAAACAGCTACACGACGGGGCGTGAAGCGGGCAGACCACAGTGTACAGTGGCAGAACACAAACAGTGCAAAAACAAGGCTGACATACAAAAAGGTGAAAGGGTACACTTACTGGCTTCAAGACGGGACGAGAAGCAGGCAGACCACAGAGTACAGTGGCACAAAAGTAATGACAATATAATAGTCCAGCAATGCTTGACTGGCAAAGAGCTGCTTAAGTACAAGCATTGCTGGCAAGGAAGATTGGGTGCACCTAGGCAAAGTGTGGAAAAGGCAATTACCGGAGTGGAACCAGCTGGCAGTCATGAGAGAGGGGGTGTGGTCGGACCGGCAAGTGTCAGACAGCGCCCACACGAGAGTAGGACAAAGGCGACTGCCTCACAGCTGCCAGCCAGAACGCAGTTGCTACAGGTGCAGAAATAAACAAGGGAAAATAGAAACTGCAAGAAACTCAAAAGATAACATAATACATAACTACATAGATAACCCTGAGCCACAGCAGGTCAGAACCCAGCCCGAAGAACAACCCGGCTTGGTTCATGACATTATTTTCCCTGCTGTAAACAAGGAAATGAACTAAGAACAGCAAAGAACATTACTAAATAATGTAATGTTATTTAGTAATGTTAGTACTTGGTTAGTACTAGTACTTGGTTATTTGGTACTAAATAACCAAGGACTAGGGAATACTACTGCTAAAAAAAAGACAATAATGATAATAACAAATCCCAAAACAACAAAAAGCCTGACCATGTTCAGATCATGACAATGTCAGTGTCAAAAGTCACGTTATTCATTTATGCAATAATATAGAAAAGTTTATGGTGATATTGGGGGACAATTCTCTTTTTTCAAGACTGGGAGGGGCAATCCCCCCCCCCCCCTTTGATTTATGCCTATAAATGAGGATAGGAATCGGGTGCTTTTGGGTCATTTTGCTAACAAGGGGGATAGCACCCCCCCATCCCCTTTGAAATCACCTACTGGACATATGGACTGATGGTGGGGGGGGCGGGGGGGACAGACAGAGCCTTGGCAGAGGTAGCCTTGCAAACACAATCTTGCATAGGGCCCCCAAAGAGCCAGAAACATCTCTGCAATTATATACATGATTACATCATCAAGCAGCCATTCAGAGTGAAGGAGATGTGACAAAGACTGAAGTGCCTGAAAGAGTTTCTTTGCTGCTAATTCTATTAAAAAGGTCCCAGCAAAAACGGCTAATTGCTCACACTAAACCCCGTCTCCCGCCTGTAAACTTCGACTCGTCTTTTGCTGCAGCTGCCTTTAAGCGTTTATCGACTGTTTGGTGAGGATCAGCAGCATCGGCACCGTCAGCCAAGCTTCAGTTGGCAGAGTCATCCTTTATGCTGCGTGAGTGATAATAAAATTGATCTGAGATCAGCAGCTGGGGATGGGGGGAGTTGATGGATTACACCAAAGTTTTAGCACATTAAACGGCTCTGCTGCCCGTAAAAGATTTCCCATAAATGTTCTTTTCTTCATGGTGAATCCACAGAGAAAGAAGTCAAAACACTCACAACAATCACTCACAGCACCAAACTGAAAAGGGAGACAATGAGATTACTTCAGTGTTCCCACAAATGGGCACAAATAATAAACAGAAAATAAAGAAGTAAACCCTTTTGTATTCCAACCAACAAACCCACACTGCTATAATTCATATTATCTACACTGTCTGTATTATTTTCACCTAACCAGACTTAAATACCTGAATTAACTTGTCTGCTGCACTGTCCATCTCTTGTTTGGTTTTCTCACAGAGCTACATACCATTTTACAGATTGAACGACTGGTATTGAGCAACTCTCACTCCTTTAGGCTAATTAAACAAACACCTGCGTTGTACAGCAACCAATGGCCTCTTAGTAGAGCATCCCACAACAGTCAGGAGGTTGATGGTTTGAACTCTGATCAGATCATACCAAAGGTGCTTTAAAAAAAGGTATTTTCTGCTGTCTAAACTTTTACATCGAATAAACCGAGGACCAGGAAAACCTGAGGAGCACAAGGAGAACAGGGGAACAGATCCATAACTAAACTTATAGTAGAAGTAATAACTATAAGAGGTCGAGGATCAACTCATGACATTACACAATGCACCAAAAGGTAAAGTAGTACAGTAAATCATAACCACAGATAAACAGAAAGACACTACCAAAAATCAAACTAAACAAATCAAAACAGGCCTTTGGAAATAAATCTAATAACAAATGAGGCAAAATAACCAAGAGGATAACAGGGAATTTTCTTTAGATTTACCCTTTATTTATACAAGTAATTCCATTGAGACATGCAGTCTCATTTGCAAGAGAGGCCTGTTTTGGACAGATGTAAAACGATGTTTAGTTATAGACATACAGATCCAACAATACACACAATATAATAAATTAGAGTTCATATAAAAGTGCCAAGCAAGTTAAGTACTAATGCAGGAACATTCCAGAGATGCTTTCTACAATTCTCTCAAACTAATTTTAAATTCGCCATCAAGGTGAGCAACTTTATATCTAGTTGTAACCTATTCCAGGCTGAAGGAGCGGAGTAAGAGAACACCTTTATGCCAAGCTCAGCATGTACTGAGGGAAAGCTGGAGGTAATGAAATCCTGTGAACGTTGGCTATGACTGTTCTGTCTGAGTGACATGTAGGAGGATAAATATGATGGCAGCTGGCCAATGATGGATTTGTAAATGAAGTTATATCACTGCAAGATAATGATGACCAGTTGACCAGATAATACAAAGTGCAACTGTGAGTAAATGGTTTACTGTTATAAAATTGTTATAAATCTTAGTGCTCCATGAAAAAATGTGCGTCCAACATCTGTAACGAGCTGGCAGAGGCATACATGTTCTTTTCTTCTTCATCTCTATCCCTTCATCCCCCAGCCACTTGTAGTAGATGACTGCCCCTCCCAGAGCCTGTTCTGTTGGGGGGAGATTTCTTCCTGCTAAAAGGGAGTTTTTCCTCTCCACCATTGCCAAGTGCTGCTCACAGGGGATTGCCTGATTGCTGGGGCCTTTATGCAGTTGTGGGGTTTCCCCCTACAGTTTGATAGTGCAATGAGATGACTGTTTGGTGAAATGGAGCGATATAAATAAAGTTGAATTGAACTGAAATGTAAACAATATCACCATAGTCAAAGTAGAGGTAAGAAGGTGGCAGCAAGCCTCTCTCTGGCACTGAATGTAAAATAAGGACTTATTTTGAAAGAAGAATTCCAGTTTTTAATTTATTTTTTTTAAAGATGTTCAAAATGGGGTTTTAAAAGAAAGATTTTCATCTATAAAGATGCTGAGGATATTTATAAGAGACCACAAATTCAGTAGGCGTAACCTTGTAGAAACTGCTGACACATTTTTTTTGTTGTTGTTTTGAGAACAGCACTGTTTGTTTTGTGGGCATTAAGTACCAGTGTGAGATAGGACAACTGAGACTAAATAATGTCAAATGAGGACTGCAGATGTTCAAGGACGAGGAGCCTCATGTACATATAAAGGATTGCGCAGCTTTCATACTGAAAAAAAACATACTCATAAATTTGAAAAGGTACGTGCAAAGAGAAATTTCAGATGTATAAACCTGTGAGCAGCCAGATTCTCCCTCCTTTTCTTTTTACATCCCACCTCCCTTTGAAAACCAGTGGCACATGCACGATCTCTCTTTACTCTGCCTCGGTTTCTGTGGTGTGTAGAATGTGTGTGAGGCCCGGGTGGGGGGCTTTGCCGTACCCACCCGGTGTGGTGACGTCAGTCGGCTATGGCCAGACTGTATATAGTTTGGTGTTTCTCATAAGAAATGGAGAGTTTGCTACATGGCATAAGACTGACTCCAGTCCTCTGATTACCGACATAACATTTTGGCGATGAAAATAAACCATGGAGGCGTGGGAGCAACCTTTACCTCTTCCCGCGTTTCTGGAGTGTCCCAGAGAGCCAGTATCCTGTGGCCGGAATGGGTGGCCATGCTTGGGGGATACATTGCTGACCTGGGCCTGGGTAGACTCGGTGGGGACCGAGGACGGAAGCTACTGGTCCGCTGTTTCGGCGTAGAGGGTTGGAGAATTCTCCTCATGTTAGGATAGACGGAGCTTTATGCGGATGCTGTTGGGTGGCTGGCTGAAGATTTTGCCAAATGTACGAGGGACAAGGAGCTGTGGCTCTGGGTAGTGAAACTGTTAGTGCCAAGAGGAACTAAGCTAGTTAACTCGGAGGAACTAACAGCTCAGTCTGTGGCAACAGTAAGGTTAGCCACAAAGCTAAATGCACACCAAAACCAAGCTACACACTACCAGCCGGGTATCCAGGGGGGGCCGGAGCCCCTGGTCACTGAGGACAGCAAGCCAGCTGAGTTGCTCAGCACGGTGCGTGACCGTAGTGCTGGTTGTGATGACGGTGGTGATGAGCAGCGGCAGCAGGAAGGGACAGCAGCGACCGGACTCAACTGAGTCTTCCCTGCAGCTGGAGTCCGGGCAGCAGGAGAGTGGGAGCAAGCATGCTGAAGGCCCTGGGAAGCAGCAGAGACAGCCGGTTGCAGAGGCAGCACAGCAGAGCACCTCAGACGACAGAGAGGAGGTGCCGGGTGCCACGGAAGTTGGGCAGGACCTCAGTGCTGGAGTTCAGAGCACCTTGGACGAGTGTGCTGGGCGTTTCGGCGAGGTGCCCGAGTCAACAGGTGACGCCGATGAGCGAGCTTCGGCTTTCCCCGGAGCTTGGCCGCAGGGGGCCGGAGTGTCTGGGGCTACAACGGCAGCAGCTGCAGCAGTTTTGAAGGCAGTCGGGGGCGGACCAAAGGGCACGGAGGGACTGTGTGCCGGGCAGCAGCACTGTGGGTCCAGATGAGAGAAGCAGTCGGTGGTTAGAGGGGATATTCTTGCCGGGGAGGTCAGCTTCGATCCCGGGGGCAGGTGGCTGCCAGGGGCGTGCATACCATGAGGCTGCCCTGGGCCCCCGAGCCGGCTTTATCTTTGGCTGCCCATGGACTGTGGTATAACCTGAAGTCGCTAATGTAAATATGTTGATATGGTGTAAATAACAGTTTATATGATTGCATGTGTGTATGTTGTGGTACGGGATTATTTTGGTATAGAGACATGGTCCTATCTTTGCTATTTTTTGTGTGTGACTGTGTTAGGCCATTATGTTCATTCTTCCCTGTTGTTTTCTTAGTGCATGATTCGGGTCCTAAATTGGGGTGGGTCTAAATTGTGTGTATGTGTTTTGCACTTTTGTAAGGGGGAGGGGAATGTTGTGTGTAGAATGTGTGTGTGTGTGTGTGTGTGTGTGTGTGTGTGTGTGTGTGTGTGTGTGTGTGTGTGTGGCCCGTGGGGCTTGCCGTACCCGCCCTGTGTGGTGACGTCAGGGGGCTACAGCTAGACTGTATATAGTTGGGTGTTTCTCATAATAAAGGAGAGTTCGTTGCATGGCATAAGACCGACTCCATTCTCTAATTACTGACAGAACAGGTTCCTCACTAATGACTATGTAAATGAAGAAAAACGCCCCTTCTGTCACTCTTCTGTCAAACTATGATCATCAAACCTGCAGGAAAGCACAACATCAAAAAATAACTTAATGGAGTGTGACGCTGAAGTGTTGATAATAGAGATGGAGGTCAGAAAAAATATTTTATTTTGTTCTGACCCTCTGGAACCAACAATAAACGTAAGTATACCAAGTGGACCATGTTACAATGATGGGTCATTTATTCACTCTTTTTTTCTATCCGATCATAACGTGACAAAAAAGAAAAAGAAAGAGAGAAAGACAACATATTTCAGACAGAAGGGGTGTAGGCTTAATTAACAACTTGTGCCTACACCTCAGTTAATGCAGCTGGCTCAGACTGAAATAAAATAAAATAAAAACGGTCTGGCATTAAAGTTAATGTCTATAGAGAGCCTAATTCACGTCCCCTCTACTTCTGCATATGGGACCTTAAATTGAAAAAATTCTCCATTGAAATGAATGGCAAAAGCAAAATTATCTTTTGATTCCCATCCAGTTTCACCATGAGTTACTGTTGCAATGGTTTATTCTTTATTTTTACGTAAAAACTGAAATGATACAAAAAGAGCAAAAACAAACTTTACAATTGTTATTACCCTTACATATATGGCATGCAAAATACACCAAGACACTTCAGAAATGAACATTATATAATTAATCCACTTTTTACCTCTGTTTGGGGGGATAAATTGATGAAAATATTCATTTTTTTGATGCTTCACTGTCCACCGATAGTCAACTTCCAGGTACATCAAAACTGCTACGGAAAGTCCACTGGGTCAGTTCACAGAAAGAGAATAAATGTAGAGAAACATACTACTGACCATAACATGGCTCCTCTAAATTTGGTTACAAATTTAGCTGATATTATAGAAAGAAACTACAAGCAAAATTACAAACGTTATCGGAGAACGTTATGTACGTTCACAAATTAAAACCATAACATTGTCCCCCTCCCTTTCCCCTTTTTTCAGTCACTTAAGAATCAGGTTCTTCATCGAGGTCTTCTCCGGTCATCACCAATATGACCTTGTGGATGGGTCTCTCCAACACAGTCCCATTGGTCTGGATGGACAGCTTCCTGACATGGCTGTCTTTGCTAGGATGGACCATTACAACCTGAGCTAAAGTCCAGTCCAATCTTGGGAGCATGTCATGAATCATTAGTACTGTAGAAGAGCTTGGAATAACGAGGCGATGTGACTTATAAACCAAAGTTTATTATCAGCTTCGCTCCTCTAACGAGTCTCATCTAGTGCAGCAGCAGAAGAAGTAAGAGAGCGAACACATTCGGCTCTACGTACTTATACTCACACATACAAAAGACATGCATATCAAAGCTGACATCCCTCATTATCTTAATCCCCCTCCTTTGTCTTGGTACCCCTCCACCTGGCCCTGGGAGGTCAGGGCGACCTATCTGGTCTCCACCGCAGTGCCTCGGATGCTCTTTGATCTTCACTGGCGGTTGAGACCTTTTGTCCTGTTCTGAGGTGTGAAGTCGCTTTACATATGTAATCACCAAACATTCTCACATGCTTATACATATGTAGGTTATGGGATATATGATTAATATAGACCACAGCCCCCCCCCCCAAACGACTAAGAAAAGGACAATAGAAAAATTCACAGTTTAAGATAATTATTATGACATACTAACTGCTACAAGAAACTTTCCAGCAGCTATGCTCCTGTAGAGAATTCAGTGGTAAACATAACAGCATAGTAAATATCACAAGTCAGTCTTAAACTGTTACAGCACAATTAGTGAACAACTTTTGAGTAGTTTGCATCAGTCCCTGTGCCGTCTGGGTTTAAGTCTTCTCCCGAATCTGCTGTGGGTCCGCTTGGGCGTCCTGGTGGGACCTTCCTGTAAGGAATCTGCAGCTTGGGGAGGAGAGTGATTATTCGTTCCCTACAGGGGGGCTGAGTCTTTTCTCTTGGGGGGTCTACCCCGCCGAGGTGCTCTCGCCAACCGTGCAGGCTCGTCTCTCAACAAGAAGGCAGGTTTAAGTCTGTCAGTGCTGACTGTTTCTTTTCTGTCCCCTAAATCAAGCACAAAATGCTTATCACCAGGTTCCAGCACTCTGAATGGTCCATCGTATGGTGGGCGGAAGGTCGGTTTTAAAGCTTCATGCCTAACAAAAATGAATTCGGCGTTTTTTAAAGCTTGGGGGACAAAAACCCGCGGAAAAGAATGATGTGCTGGCCCGGGGAGAGTGTTAGGGCCGTTGCTGCCTAAAAAACTCGGGGCTGGAAGATGCCCTGGCTCTGGGTTCTCTAGTAAAAATTCACCTGGGAGCCTGAGAGGTTGTGCAAAAACTAATTCTGCTGGGGAGGCGTCTAGATCCTCTTTAGGCGCAGCACGCAACCCCAATAAAACCCAGGGAAGTTTATTTACCCAATTTGTATCCGTTAGCGAGGCTCTGAGGGCGGCCTTTAAAGATCTGTGAAAGCGCTCGCATAACCCATTAGCCTGAGGGTGATAAGCGGTGGTGCGGTGAATTGTTGCTCCTAAGCTGCTGGCCATGGCTGACCAAAGCTCCGAGACAAATTGAGGCCCCCTATCGGACGTGATGTCCGATGGGACGCCGAAACGTGCCACCCAGTTTGTCAAAAAAACGCGAGCGACTTCCTCCGCTGTGGTTGACGCCAGAGGGACCGCCTCAGGCCAGCACGTAGTACGATCTATCATTGTTAACAGATGTGTGAAACCTTGGGAGGAAGGTAGAGGTCCCACGAGGTCGACATGAACATGGTCGAACCTTTTAGCTGGGATTCGAAAAGGCTCTAGAGGGGCTTTTGTGTGTTTGTGTATTTTGGCGCGCTGACAAGAAATGCAAGTCTTTGCCCATTCTTTTACGTTTTTGCGCAGGCCCGGCCACACAAACTTTTCGGCGACCATTTTAACCGAAGCGCGCACACCCGGGTGCGCGAGGGAGTGAATTGAGTCGAAAACACGGCGGCGCCATGCAGCTGGGACTACCGGGCGAGGTCGGCCGGTTGAGATGTCGCATATTAGGGGGGGCACACTGTCGCGTAAACCCCTTTCCTCCAGCTTTAACCCTGTTGGTCCAGACAGGAGTGCCCGCACGTCCGCGTCACTACTTTGCTCCTCTGCCATGGCTGTGTAATCTATCCCTACGTGGATTGGGGCTGCGTATGTGTCCGCGTTGGCGAAGAGTTCTGCGGCTGAGGTAGTATAATCTGTCTCCTCGTGCTCTGGCGATGTCACAGCGCGAGAGAGGCAGTCTGCTACCACGTTAAGTTTGCCTGCCACATGTCGAATGTCTGTGGTGAACTCTGAAATCGCAGCAAGCTGTCTTTGTTGCCTGCCTGACCACGGTTCGGAAATTTTAGCCATCGCAAAGGTGAGCGGTTTGTGGTCTACAAAAGCCGTGAAACGCCGCCCCTCCAACCAGAACTGGAAGTGGCGGATGGATAAATGAAGCGCTAGCAGCTCCCTGTCAAAAGTGCTGTATTTACGCTCAGTTTGGTTTAGCGATTTGCTGAAAAATGCCAAAGGTTGCCAGATTCCGCCGACGTGTTGTTCTACAACCGCCCCTATGGCCAGGTCCGAAGCGTCTGTGGTTAGCACAATGCGGGCCGATGGATCAGGGTGAACCAACAATGTGGCATTAGCTAGGGCACTTTTTACTTCCGCGAAGGCGCGTTCGCGCTCCGGGGTCCATTCGACCGCGTTGGAAGGTTTTTGTTTTCTGAGCGCGTCATATAGGGGCTGCATGAGCTGGGCTGCATGGGGGAGGAAACGGTTGTAAAAATTAACCATTCCCAAAAATTCTTGCAGCGATTTGACCGTTTGTGGCCGTGGGAAACTTTTTACTGCGTGAACTTTGTCTGGCAGTGGGACTGCCCCCTTCGGTGAAACTCTTGTGTCCCAAAAAATCAATTTGTGACACGCCGAATTTGCATTTGGCTGGATTGATTATTAACCCGTGCTCTTCTAGTCTCCGAAAAACCATAGTGAGATGCTGTTCGTGTTCTTCCTCAGACGAGCTGGCTACCAGCATATCGTCAAGGTAGACGAACACGAAGGGGAGGTCGCGTAAAACCGCGTCCATCATCCGCTGAAAGGTTTGAGCAGAGCCTTTGAGGCCAAAAGGCAACCGCAAAAATTCAAAAAGACCGAAGGGGGTTATTACAGCTGTTTTAGGAATGTCTTCCGCTCGAACGGGGACTTGGTGATAGCCGCGGACCAGGTCTATTTTTGAAAAAATGCACGCACCCGCCAAATGAAATGAAAAATCTTGGATGTGAGGAATTGGGTAGCGGTCATGCGCTGTCGCATTGTTTAATCTGCGGTAATCGCCGCACGGTCTCCGAGAACCGTCGGATTTCGGGACCATGTGAAGCGGTGACGCCCAGGGGCTTTTTGAGCGCCTGATAATGCCTAGTTTTTCAAGGGTGGTAAACTCGTCCCGAGCTATGGCGAGCTTGGTCGTGTCTATGTGCCGAGCTTTGGCGAATACGGGTGGGCCCGTTGTGGGAATAAAGTGTTCAACCCCGTGCTTAGCCACTGTAGCTGAGAATTTGGGAATTGTGAGTGCTGGAAATTGGGTGAGGAGTTGATCAAACTTACCTCCTGCTGTAGTGACGTTGGCCTGCACGGGTGGTGGAGAAACTCGAGCTGAGCAGGGAATAGAAGCAAAGGACAATGCATTAGCCAAGCGTCTGTTCGCTAGATCGACCAATAACCCATGTGCACACAAAAAGTCTGCGCCCAACAAGTTAAAACTCACCGCCGCTACAACAAATGTCCATCTGTAGTTGCGGCCATGGATGCGGAGGGGCAGGTTCCTTTCGCCATAAGTGTCGATGATGGAGCCGTTGGCTGCCACCGCTCCATTGCCCCGGGGGCCCATGGCCCAGTCTACTTGGGAGGGCATGATAAAACTCAGTTGAGCTCCCGTGTCAATGAGGAACTGTTTGCCGGTGTGTCCATCCGTCACATATAGAAGCTTGCTTTTTTCACCGAGAACTGCCGCTGTTAACGGTTCTCGGCTTTGGCGTTTTTCCGAAATCGTGAATTTGCAGGGGGGAAGGCATTTTTATATATCTACATATTATTCCATCTAACTACATTGCTCCGCATTGTGTGTGTTTATATACTTGCATATTTATTCCACCTAGCTGCAATGCTCCGTACTGTGGGTGTTTATATATTTACATATTTATTCCATCTAGCTACAATGCTCTGCACTGTGTGTTCATATATTCATATATTTATTCCATCCAGCTACAATGCTCTGCACTGTGTGTCTGTGTGTGTGTGTGTGTGTGTGTATATATATATTTTATAGTAATATGTACATATGTATATTAGCTGCTCTTGCTTGCTTGTTTTTTTTCTTGCCTTCTGATTGTTGCTCTGAGTGTTGCTATCCCTGTGCTGTTGCAATCCTGGAATTTCCCCGTTGTGGGACTAATAAAGGCTTATCTTATCTTATCTTATCTTATTTGTAAGCCTTCTCGGCGAAGCGGTGGTGGTAATAACAGACGTCGCTCCGTCTGTTACGTCTTGGCCGTGTCACTGCCATGGCGGGCGGATTCTGCTCAGTGGTTTGTGGCTCCCCGTGGCTCCGGACATCGGCGTTGAGGCCTGCGGATGCTGCTGTGGGTGTCTGTTCCCTGCAGGCGTTGATGAGTCGCTGCGCTTCGCGAGCCAGCGTGTGGAAGTCTTGCTGGGTGCTGCATCGCATGTTGGCAAGCGTCCCTCTCATGTGTGGCGGCAGCGTACTGAGGAATATACACTACCGTTCAAAAGTTTGGGGTCACTTAGAAATTTCCTTATTTTTGAAAGAAAAACACTTTTTTTCAATGAAGATAACTTTAAACTAATCAGAAATACACTCTATACATTGCTAATGTGGTAAATGACTATTCTAGCTGCAAATGTCTGGTTTTTGGTGCAATATCTAGATAGGTGTATAGAGGCCCATTTCCAGCAACTATCACTCCAGTGTTCTAATGGTACAATGTGTTTGCTCATCGCGTCAGAAGGCTAATGGATGATTAGAAAACCCTTGTGCAATCATGTTAGGTCTGCAATGCTGTAATTGCTGCAAATGGAGGATTCTTTGACAAAAGCAAAGTTTGAAGGAAAAAATTATTATTTCAAATACAAATCATTATTTCTAACCTTGTCAATGTCTTGACTATATTTTCTATTCATTTTACAACTCATGGTGGTAAATAAGTGTGACTTTTCATGGAAAACACAAAATAATTGTCTGGGTGACCCCAAACTTTTGAACGGTAGTGTAAATTGGAAGAGGAAGTTGTCATTGTCCTCTTCTTTGAGCTGCAGCAAGTCCTCCATGAGGGCCTTGGGTCTGCATCCTCTGTGGCCGTAGACCGCCAGGATCCTCTCGGCTCTCTCCTTGGCAGAGGGGACGAAATTCGCCATGATGGTCGCTTTCAGTTCTCTATATTTGTCCTGGGCCGGCGGCCGCTGGATTATGCTCCGCGCACATCTCGAAGTGGCGGCGTCGAGTTTGGCGACGATGTGATAAAACTTTGTATTGTCAGCCGTTATGCCCGCAAGTGCAAACTGGGCTTCAGCTTGCTGAAACCACGAGGTCGGGTCTTCCTGCCAGAAGTCCGGCAGCTTGACGGTGACGGTGACAAGTCTCATCTAGTGCAGCAGCAGAAGAAGTAAGAGAGCGAACACATTCGGCTCTACGTACTTATACTCACACATACAAAAGACATGCATATCAAAGCTGACATCCCTCATTATCTTAATCCCCCTCCTTTGTCTTGGTACCCTTCCACCTGGCCCTGGGAGGTCAGGGCGACCTATCTGGTCTCCACCGCAGTGCCTCGGATGCTCTTTGATCTTCACTGGCAGTTGAGACCTTTTGTCCTGTTCTGAGGTGTGAAGTCGCTTTACATATGTAATCACCAAACATTCCCACATGCTTATACATATGTAGGTTATGGGATATATGATTAATATAGACCACAGTACCACATTATTGACAGTGATGCTTCGCTGAATCTTGGACCACTTCATTCTTGTTTGCAGCATAGGTAAGTATTCTGACCTCCACTGAGACCAAAACTGATTAGCCAAAAACTGCACTCGATGCCAGCGTCGATAACAGTAGAGATCCTCACATATGAATACTCCTGGAGGTGGAAGGAGGACCTTTGACTTTAAGGTGAGTAGCTGCATCGTGAGAGAGGAACTGGGGAGTCTGTTGATGATGTCTCCACATACGTCAATGGCCTGCTACTAACAATCGCTTCAGCTTCAGTGAGGAATGTCCTAAACAGCTTGTTGTGAAGCTGGTGACCATTTTGCTGCAATATTGCTAAGAGCGCATTCCTGACAGACCAGACGAGGCATTCGCAAGAGCCCCCCATGTGAATAGAGTGTGGGAAGTTCAGGCTGAACTTAATCCGCTCGCAACTGGCTTTGGAGAGCTCCCGTGAGATTGTAGAGTTATTCATTTCTGACGAGACTTTTGTGAGCTCATTCTTGCCTCTGATAAAGTTTGTCCCTCTGTCTGATTGGAGTTGCTGAACTGGACCCCTTCGGCAAACAAACCTCCGAAAAGCATTTATAAATGAGTCAGTGGTCAGGGTGTGAGATGTTTCAACATGAATGGCCTTGGATGCCATACAGGTAAATAGTACACCCCATCTCTTCAGCTCTTTTCTTCCTTCCTTGATCATGAATGGCCCAAAGTAATCAACTGCACTAAAGGAGAAAGAAGGTGTTGGGTCAACTCTATCTGTAGGAAGATCAGACATTTTCTGTAAGCGGGGAGAACCTCTGAGTTTGTGACACTGCACACATTTCTTGATATATTGAGTGACACCTTGCCTAGCTTTCATGATCAAACATCCTGCTTGGCAAATTTCTTTTAGCATCATACCATGTCCAGCATGTTCAGCCTTCTGATGATAGTGGTCAATGAGCAGGTTCATGATGTGGTTCTTTCTTGGAATGAGAACTGGGTGTGTTATTTCTTTGGAAACAGCCGCTCATTTGATATGGCCTCCAACACAGAGAATGTTGTTTTCATCAACAAATGGATCCAAGGATGATATGGAGCTGTACTTTGTGAGTTCATGCAGCTTGACTTTGTTCACCGCTTCCTTTGTACCATTATTTGTCAGAGTTTAGACTTCCCTTGAGAAAACCTGTCCTTGCAATCTCTTCAAGATTTCCTGCTCTGCCGCATTCATCTCTGTGATAGGTGCAAGAGATCTTGGGCTTTCCTTTGTCAATTTTACAGACTCCTTTGGTTTCTTTATCAGCCGTTGTTCAAGTTGTCTTGGAATCAAAGACAGAGCGCTATAGCTCTCTTCAGGAGAAACCAGCTCAAAAAATACTCAAAAAATTTCAGCATGCAAGGAAACTGAGGTGCCACAACCTTTGTGCTGTGTACTGTCTTTTTGACCTCTGGGTCATCTGGCAACACCTCAGTGTTGTCTGTTGGTGCTGTAGGGGTTTTGTTGGTAGAAAGGAATGCAGGACTCTTCCACCACGTTGAACAGTTGATCACCTGTTCTGCACTCATGCCTCATGATGCTATGTCCGCGGGGTTCTCCTTTGTGCTTATGTGTCTCCAGTCAGTGGGTGAGGATAAATCCCTAATCTTCTGAATGCAATTTGAAACAAAGATATGAAATCGAATGCTATCATTGCAGATGTAACTAAGTATGACTCTGCTGTCAGTATAATAGAAATGAGTTATGTGATCATAGTCTAGCTCTTTGTCCAAGAATTATGCTACTTCCACCGAAGTTACAGCAGCAGCCAGTTCTAGCCTAGGAATGGTTACAGGCTTTGAAAGTGTGATTCTAGACTTTGCCATGACCAGTGCTGAACAGATATTGTTGCTTGCGTCAGTGAGCTTCAAATAACTACACTGTCTGTAACCTTCCAAGCAAGCATCAGTGAAATGATGTAGTTCTACATCCTTCACTGGTCCAAAGTGAGGAGGCTTGTAATAATGAGGGACATCCAAGTGCTGTAAATGCTGAAGACCGTGTTTCCATTTTTCCCACTCAGCAGCAACATCTTCTGGTACAAGATCATCTCAACTGTGCTTTTATCATTGCACAACTTCTGTAGTATCCATTTTCCTTTGAGCAGGAAAGGGGCCAACAACCCTAGCAGGTCAAAAATTGAGCTGACAGTGGAGAGTATTCCACGTCTCGTAGTTGATTTGTCTCAGAGCTGCATGCAGAACTTGAGTATAGCAGACTCCATACACCATTGAACACCTAGTGCATACTCCAGTGGGAGTTCATCATGGAAAATATCAATGCGCTGCTCATTTTTAGCGCATTTTCCGACTGGGACTGTTGACAGTACTTCTTTGCTGTTTGAAGCAAACGTGCGCGAGCTGAATCCTGCTGCTTCACATAACTTGCTGCTCCTTTCAATCATGTTAATTGCCTCAGCAATGGACACAACTGACTTTAGACCATTGTCAACGTAGAAGTCTCTTTGAATGAAGTTTGCAGGCGAAAACAAGACCCCTATCTTGGGGTCTTGTTCACGAGTGAGGGGAAAATGGAGCGAGAAATTGACAGACGGATTGGAGCAGCATCTGCAGTAATGCGGACGTTGTACCGGTCTGTTGTGGTGAAGAGGGAGCTTAGTTCTAAGGCAAAGCTGTCGATTTAACACTCAATCTATGTTCCTACTCTCACCTATGGTCACGAGCTTTGGGTAATGACCGAAAGAACTAGATCACGGATACAAGCGGCTGAAATGAGCTTTTTCCGTACGATTGCTGGACTCACCCTCAGAGATAGGGTGAGGAGCTCAGTCATCCGGGAGAGGCTCAGAATAGAACCGCTGCTCCTCCACATTGAAAGGAGTCAGTTGAGGTGGTATGGGCATCTGATTCGGATGCCTCCTGGACACCTCCCACTTGAGGTGTTTCGGACACGTCCCACTGGGAGGAGACCCCGGGGCAGACCCAGGACTCGGTGGAAAGACTATGTCTCCCAGCTGGTCTTGGAACGTCTTGGTATCCTCTCTGAAGAGCTGGAGCAGGTGGCTGGGGAGAGGGAAGTCTGGGCTTCTCTGCTTGAACTGCTGCCTCCGCAACCCGGACCTCCGGAAAAGCAGTAGAAGATGGATGGATGGATGGATGGATGGATCTCCATAAAGAGGACTGTGGGCCTTGGCGGCAGCTTTCAGCACATACTTTGCATATTCAGGCAAGGAAGAGGTTCCAATTAGATGTGTCATCATACGATATTCAGTGGGTGCTTGATTGAGATCACCTTCTTCCCACCAGAGGAATTTCAAGAAGTTTCTATCCTTCACATCCACATGGACTTGGAAGAACATTCCCTCTATGTCACAAATGAAGGCAACTGGGTCTTTACGAAATCTACATAGGACACCTACAAGGCTGTTGGTCATGTCAGAACCACTCAGTAGCTGATTGTTCAAGGATTTACCTTCAAACTCGGCGCTACAATAAAACACAATCTTTATCTTATCACGTTTGCATGCATGGTAGACCCCATGATGAGGTATGAACCATACTTTTCCATCGTTTAGGGCAAGCTCACTTTCAGGAACCTTTTCCGCATAACCCTTGATTCTCATTCTTTCCATGAAGAGTCTGTAGTCTTGTCTGTACTTTGGGTCTCTAGTGAGCTTTACTTTCAATCCATTTAGATGTTTTAATGCCATCTATCGGTTGTTTGGGAGATAGGTTTCTTCATTTTTAAAGGGCAGTGGCATTTCATACTGTCCTTTGTCATTAATATGGATGCCATCTTCAAGCTTCCTTAGGAATACTTGCCGGACCGGTGGTGCCACACGAGTAGGCTGCCCGTTGCAATAGCCTTTTTTTTATCTTCCTTCTTCTTTCTACACCTTTCACTCTGTATATATATCACGGACGCACGGATCGCCCCGGGGGTCTCCCGGGTCGGCGGACGGAGCCACGGTTTGCAGCGGGAGACGCTACAGCGGGGAGGAGCTAGTGCTAGCTAGCACTTGGCCGCCGCCCGGTGCTAATGGGAAACTCGACATACCGGGAGCTGTAGCGAAAACGACGCGGGTGCCGGGCTGGAGTTTAGGCGGCGTGCAAGAAATATAAGACAGAATAATAAAAAGCGATGGCAAGAACCAAGCAGACCGCCCGTAAAATCTACTGGAGGAAGAAGCCCCCCAGGAGACAGCTAGCCACCAGGGCTGCTCGGAGAGGCGCTCCGGCCACCGGCAGAGTGAAGAGGCCTCGCCGTCACAGGCCCGTGGCTCTGAGAGAGATCCGTCGCTGCCAGAAATCCACGGAGCTGCTCATCCGTAAGCTGCCCATCCAGCGCCTGGTGAGGGAGATCCCTCAGGACTTCAAGACCGTCCTGCATTTCCTGTGCTTCGCCGTCATGGCTCTGCAGGAGACCAGCGAGGCCCACCTGGTGGTCTCTTCTTCGCTAAGGGGGTCACCATCATGCCCAAAGACTTCCAGCTGGCCCGCTGCATCCGCGGAGAGAGAGCTTAGACTTTCTGCTGCACATTCACCAACCAACCATAATGCTCTGCACTGTGTGTCTATATATATACATTTATAGTAATATGGACATATGTTTACTAGATGTTGTTTTTTCTTGCCTTCTGATTGTTGCTCTGAGTGTTGCTATCCCTGTGCTGTTGCAATCCTGGAATTTCCCCATTGTGGGACTAATAAAGGCTTATCTTATCTTATCTTATCTTAATAGGAGACTTTCTCATAAGATGTTCTGTTGGTTTGTTGATTGAAATCCAACTCAAACATCTTGCTTATCTGTGAAGGAGAGACTTCTTTTGTCTGTGTTCTGAGGGTGAAGTGGCAGTACTTTTTTCTCCCCTGCTGTCTTTACAAGTTGGCAGAAACAGTGATTGTCACCTCCGTGATCCATCATGCCAATCACACTCCAGTCTAATGCTGTTCGGACTCCATAAGGATCATCATCTCTTCCATGTACCATCTCAACAGGATGTATTGCTCAAGTGCTATTTAATCTGATGAGTAAACCAATCTCAATCTCTTCTGAGTACTGACTTAATTGTTCGGTGACCTTCTTTAGGTGTGGCCATTTCTCCACAGTTTCCTTCTTTGGAATCTGACTATAATGAGCAGGTATTGATTCTCTAGTGTATGTGGCAGGCAGGTCAATTTCCTTTTCCTCCTTCAAGCCCTTTATCACAAGCCCTGTGATTTGCTGGCATCCAGTCGTTTCTTTGCCCAATATTGTTGAAAGCTCCAATTTAGTAGCTTCTCCTTCCGCATTGATGTGCTCAAGGACAGAATCCGTGATGAAGCATGCATCAGACTGGTCATCGAGAAAAGTATAGACTTTAATGGATCTTTCCGTATTCTGTTTGTGGTGCAGTAGAACAGGAACTATGAAGGAGTGTGAACAGTTCAAATTAGGTGCAGCAACACAATTGGATGCCACACCTGAAAATATGTTGTCTGGACCGGCAACCATTTCCTCCTTTTTCAATTGCGAGAACTGCTCGTTATGAAATAGTGTGGGATAATACAACTCACAAATACTACACTGCATTCTGTGGAAGCATTCCTGCTTTCTGTGGCCCCACTTTAGGCAGCCCCAACATAAACGCCTCTTCTTGATTAAACCAATCCTCTCCATAACTGTCATTTCGTTGAAATTCTAAGGCATGATCTCCGCTGCATATCAGACATTTGGGTTTTTGTCAAACACCTTTGGATTTCTGATTTTCTGATATGACTTCCTTCTTTGCTGGTGATTCAGCACTGGAAGCAAAGCTCCTTGCTGCAGTTTTGGATTTGTGACTTTCCTTTGTTGAGTCAAAGGTCTTACAGTTCAGAGGACTGCTGGTAATCCTTGCTTCCTTACAAATGAACTGACATAGCCTTGCGAAGGGTGGGTAGCTTTCTCGCTGCATGGTGATGTCATCAGAATTTGAGCTGTAGAGCCACTCATCCACAACTGTGATCCACTTGGTGCTGATATACTTTGGGAGCTTGGACAGAATCTTTCGATGTTCATTAGGATCATCCAATATACAAAGTTGGCAGAGAGATGTCATAGCTGATTCACACTGACCCAGGAAGTTGTCTAACTCTTGAAAACCTATGCTGTCTTCACTTTTGATGACTGGTAAACTATCAATTTTGTCTCTGTATGTGTTTGCGAGAATCATCTTGTTTCTAAATCGATCTTCCAGAAGATTTGTTGCTTTACCATATGCTGATTCTGTTCCCAGGCAGAGGAGAACCCTGATACATTCCTTAGCTTTACCAGATGTATATCGACCAGGTAATAAATTCTGTCTGAAATTCTTGGCTATTTGTCCTCCACCAGAACTCTGAAGGAATTCATCCAGAATGGAAACTCAAATACATTTCCATTGAAGACGTCAGGCTCTTTCTGTGGCAAATGACCCTCTTGTAGTGATAATACATTGGCTAGAGATGACAGTGCAGCAGAGAGTTCAGCTTGTCCAGGATGGATGTGAGTGTGGTAATTTATGTTTCCAGATCTAGGCGATGAGAATGGTGATCAAACTCTGGCTCTTTCTGAGGTTTGTTGCATGCCTGCATACCAGGTCAGGCATTGTTCTCTGAGTACTGTGTCTTTGGTGTTGAAGAATGCTTAGGAAAATCAAACTGAACATGCACATCTCGTACTTCAGCCACATCTGGTGCCTGGTCATTCTCTTGATTGCATGTTCCCAGTGGATCACCCTTCATATCAAACCTGTGGACTTCACTCTCATTGTCTAATTGCCTACTGTCAAGCTCATATTTATTGATGACTTCTATTCTGGCTTTACTGACTTCCAGCTCTGTTTTGAGATTGTGCTGCTCTTCTTGGCATCGCAGTTCAATCTCTGATAGCCTGGGCTGCTCTTCTAGCCTTCTGTTCTCTGCTTTAAGCCTTTCTTTAGCAAGCTCCATTTGGTGCTTTTTCTGTAATGCAGCAGACCAGGCTCTGAGTTCGGCAGCCTTCTGTTCTTCCTGCAAGTACAGAAACTGAGTTCTGGAATATGTAGAGCTTCTTGACATTCTGGAGGACTGAGATCTTCTGCTCACAGATGCTGTATCACTTTGACAGTGTGAAGACAGGAATTGACTGACCCTGTCTTTAAACTCTCTCAGTCCATTTTCCTATAAGTTCATCTCAGCTTCATCAGTTTCACTGCTGCTCATGATCGACTTCAAACGGTCACTAACATCCAGAAATTCTTCGTATTTCAGAATCCATCTTCTAAAATTATCTTGCACAAAGGACACTTCACTATCACCTATGGCACCTTATATCAATGTTTCTTGTTCTTTCAGTTGACTGTGCAGTTTGTCATGCATCTGCTTTCTTTGACTGTATATCCACTCAACTCCTTTCTCTATGAGATGGACCTCTCTCCCTGAAGCAGTGATAAATAGCCCTTCAGTTTCTTCAGATGCCATCTTTATCCCCCTAAACAGAGTTTTTACTGTTGCTGTGGTTTATTCTTTATTTTTATATAAAAACTGAAATGGTACAAAAAGAGAGAATACGAACTTTAAAATTGTTACTACCCTTACATACAGTATTTGGCATGAGAAACACACCAAGACACTTTAGAAATGAATGTTATATAATTAATCCACTTTATACCTCTGTTTGGGAATATAAACTGATGAAAACATTCATTTTTTACTGGAGGCCGCGACCCCGGCAACGGACGTCCAGGATTTTTTTTTTTTTTTTTTTGTTACTTATTTGTACCCGTAGGTAGACTTGGTTTGCAGTCTGGTGACAAGCCACCGGCTGCTGGTCGCTGCGTGCGCGAGCGCCCTAAACCTACATGTTTTTGGTATGCGGGAGGAAACCGGAGAAATCCCGGAGTAAACCCACGCAACACGGGGAGAACATGCAAACTCCACACAGCTCACTGTTGGTCGGGGGCTGGGATCGAACCCACGATCTCATGATCCCCGCGGTCCCCCGGCCGAGGGTAAAACTGTGCTGCCACAGTGCTAAACCACTGCGCCACCGTGCAGGATGGCGTTGACCTTCCACGCCGGGTCGCCATCGATCACCACTGGTGGAGGTGGCGACTTGGGAGGAGGGCACAGAGGGCTGGAACAAAACGGCTTGACCTGTGAGACATGAAAAGTGGGACAGATGCGGAGGGAGGGGGGAAAGCTAGGCACACAGCCACAGGGTTGACAATATGGGTTATGGCAAAGGGCCCAATAAACGACTGGGACAGTTTCCTCACCTCAGCCTTGAGGTTGATGTGCTTAGTTGAGAGCCATACCTGTTGGTCCACCCAGTAGGGGGGAGCTGGTGTCCTGCGATGATTAGCGATCGTGGTGTTGCGCTCCGCCATGCGCCGTAGTGCGGTCCGGGTCGCTCTCCACAACCGGCGACAGCGCCTCAGGTGGGCTCGGACAGATGGGACAGCAATGTCCCCCTCCTCCTCAGGGAACAACTGGGAATTGTAGCCCAGAGAGGCCTCGAAAGGGGACATGCCAATAGCTGAGGAAATGGTGGTGTTGTGAGCATACTCATATCCATGGGAGATGGGTGCTCCAAGACACTGGGTTGGCGGTGGCTATGTACTGCAGCGCAGCCTCCAACTCCTGGTTCACTCGCTCACACTGTCCATTACTCTGTGGATGGTACCCCAAAGACAGGCTCACTGTAGCCCCAATGGCGTTACAAAACGATCTCCATACCTGGGAAATAAACTGGGGCCCCTGGTCAGAGATGATGTCCAGGGGAATGCCATGCAACCTCACCACACGCTGGATGAGAAAATCCACCGTTTCCCTCACCGTGGGCAGCCCCTGTAGGGGGATGAAGTGGGCTGCTTTCGATAATCTGTCAACAATGGCGAGGATGACGGTGTGGTGGTTAGAAGGTGGAAGACCGGTAACGAAGTCCAGGGCCACATGGGACCAGGGCCTGCCAGGGGTGGGAAGAGGGTGGAGAAGACCGGCCAGAGGAGAAGAGGACATCTTACCGGTGGCGCACTGGGTACAGACGGGGATGTATTCGCCGACGTCCTTCCGGAGCGAAGGCCACCAAAGCGTCCTCTGAAGAAGTGCCACTGTGCGTGTCATCCCAGGGTGGCATGAGAGCTTGGAAGAGTAGGCCCAGTTGATCACCTCGCCCCAAATGGCAGATGGGACAAACAGCCTCCCCGCTGGGCCCCCACCCGGGTCCGGCTCGGCCTCCTGCACTCTCAGAACCTTTTCTTTGATGCCCCACGAGAGGGCACCCACGATGCATGATGGGGGGACAATGGGGTGCTCCAACACCTCCGACACCTTCGCTGCATCTGAGGCGAACTGCCAAGACAAGGCGTCCGGTTTGGTATTTTTGGACCTGGGGCAGTAGGCAATGGTGAAGTCAAAGCGGCCAAAAAGCAGGGATCAGTGGGCCTGGCGCGCGTTCAGGCACTTAGCCGTTCTGAGGTACTCCAGGTTTTTGTGATCCGTCCAGATGACGAACTGCTGGGAGGCCCCCTCCAACCAATGGTGCCACTCCTCCAGCGCAAGCTTGACCGCCAGGAGCTCCCTGTCACCGATGTCATAATTCCTCTCTAATTCCTCTAAGAACACACAGGAGTGGATTTTGTCATCGACCGGGGAGCGCTGGGACAGCACAGCTCCATCCCCCGAGTCCAAGGTGTCCACCTCTACCAGGTATTGTAGAGCGGGGTCCACCTGAGCCAAGATGGGAGAGGAAGAAAATTTAGATTTCAGATCGGTGAAAGCCGCCTCAGCCTTCTCCATCCACCGAAAGGGCACCTTGGAGGATGTGAGACAGGTCAGGGGGAGAGCAACAACACTATAGTTCCTGATGAAGCGGTGTAGAAATTGGCAAATCCTACAAACTGTTGGAGTTGCTTTCTGGAGGAAGGAGTGGGCCACTCTACCACCGCTTTTACCTTACAGGGTCTGGGATGATCTCATTATGGGAGATGATAAATCCGAGGAATGACCTCTTGGAGGCGTGGAACTCACATTTCTCGGCCTTCACAAATAGTTTGTTCTCCAGGAGCCGCTGCAAGACTCGTGTCACGTGCACCCAATGCTCATCCAAGGACTGAGAAAAAATCAAAATGTCATCCAAATACACAAAAACAAAAGAGCCCAAAAAGTCCCTCAGCACATCATTAATGAGGCGCTGGAATACAGCGGGGGCATTGGTCAGCCCAAACAGCATAACAAGGTATTCGAAATGGCCGCTAGGGGTCCGGAATCCTGTTTTCCACTCGTCTCCCTCCCAGATCCGCACCAGGTGGTATGCATTGCGGAGATCCAGTTTGGTGAACCAGGAGGCCCCCTTGAGGGAATCGAATGCTGTATTAATCAAGGGGAGCGTGTATTTGTCCTTGATAGTGATATTATTAAGTTCTCAGAAGTAGATGCAGGGCCTCAGCGAGCCGTCTTTCTTGCCCACAAAAAAACCCCACTGCCCCCACCGCCGAGGATGAAGGCCGGATTATGTCCGAGTTTAAACACTCCTTAATACAAGTCTCCATAGCCTCCCTTTTCCGGTGCTGACAGGCTGTAAAGTCGACTCGGGGTTCCAGCCCGGAGGTTGATAACACAATCATATGGGCGGTGGGGGGGAAGAGATAGAGGTTGGGACTTACTGAAAGTAGCCCCCAGGTCATGATACTCAGGACGGACTTAGGACAGGTCGGGAGGGGGGTTGACAGGGGCACTGAGGGACACGGATGGCGAGCAAGCAGCTGACTGCAGGCAGGCACTGAGGCAGAATGAGCTCCACGAAATCATGAGTGCCAGTCGATGGATGGGTTGTGTAGTCAGAACCAGGGGTAGCCGAGGATGACAGGAGAGGAAACCGGCAGCACAAACAACCTGAGCTCCTCCCGATGATTTTCAGATATAATGACTGACACAGGAGCGGTCTGCTTGGACACTATGGCAAGAGGGGCTTTAGACAGGGCAATGAGTCTCAGGGTGGTCTTCAGTGGGCGGCAGGGAAGCCCAACCGGGTTGCCAGTTCCACCGAAATGAAGCTCTGCTCATCCCCCGAATCAATTAAAGCGTGTGTGGCTATCTCAGTCTGGTTGTGAATAAAACGGATGGGTAAAAGTAATATGGTGAGGGGATTAGATTGAGGTGAGTCCATGAGTCCCCCTACTGCGACGCATGGACTCCCCCTTTTGGCCATATAGGACAGAACACTACCTCATGCTCCTCGCTCCCACAATAGAGGCATAAACCAAGCTCGCGGTGGCGCTGTTTCTCTGCTAACGGCAGTTTAGACTGCCCAACTACCATTGGCTCAGGGGCATCTGGGGAATCTGAGAGAGGTAGGGCCAGTAGGGTGGCTGCAGGGAGCGGCAAGACTGGGCGCCCGAGCGACCGGAAGTGTTAAGCTCAGCAGCGTGCTCCCTCAGCCTGTTATCTAGGCTAATGGCTAACGAAATCAGCTCAGTTAACCTACTAGGTTTTTCTAAGCGGGCTAGCTCATCCCGCAGGCTAGGGCTAAGGCTCCTGACAAATATGCTACAGAGCGAGGCATCCTCCCACCCCACCTCTGTGGCCACCACCCAGAAGTCGACAGCATAGTCGGCTACGGACTTGCTTCCCTGTCTTAAGTTTAGCAGCCGGGAGGTAAGCACACTGTCGCGGTCGGAGTGGTCGAACACCACATTAAACTCACTGATGAACTGGTCATATGTCATATTAGCAAAATCAGCCCTATCCATTACTGCATAAGTCCATGCTAACGCCCGCCCCTCTAGGAGATTAACCACGTAACCTATTTGGCTGTGATTGGTGGGAAAGTCCCCGGGCACCCGCTGGAAAACTATGCCACACTGGAGAAGGAACCCCCTAGCCTCCCCTAGCTTGCCGCTGAAGTGAGTGGGTGTGGGAATTGGTGTCAGCCGGGAAGATGGAGCCTGAACTGGTTTGGAGCTAGCGGAAGTAGTGGAACTACCTGAAGACGGAGGGAAGGCCTGCGGACCTGACAGGCGATCCAACCGATCAATAATTTGGACCAGCTGAGTGAGGATAACCTGCTGCTGGTAAGATTGCTGATACACTCGAGCCTCTAAGTTGTTTACCTTGCGCGCTAGCAGGCTGTCTGCTGAGTCATTTTGGCGGAGTCGTACTGACGTGATTTTAAGACCCAGTGAGCAGACTCAGACTTAGAAGTGGATTCAATTATCTTTATTATGTTCAGAGTGTGTGTGTGTGTGTGTGGGTGTGTGTAGATGTAGCAGCCGGGGGCGAGCAGAGCACCGTGCAGCCTGGCAACCCTATGAATAAGCAGAGACAGGGAGGATTAGAGACAAGGAGGCAGGGAGGATCCAGTGCTTACTGTTTGCAGAGATGGAGTAGTGCTCAGGTTCGACCCAAAGGCTCCGGCCAGGGAGACAGCGCCCGCTGTCCCAGTTGCTGCTGGAGAGGATGGAAGTGTTTGTGATGTAAGGTGTAGCTCGGTCCGCCGCCAGGAGGGAGAGGTTTGCCATCACGGATCTCCGCCTGTGCACAGGGGATGAGCATAGATAAAGGTGAGAGTTGAGAAGGCTTACTTGTCGTGGAGGTAATAATCCTTCCTGACGACTGGTGATAAGGAGCAATGATCTTGGGAGAGCATAGGCTGTGACTGCGAGGAATTGCAAGGAGGCAAAGGCTTGTGTAGGTCTCATCTGACCAAGGAGACAGATGACTCCGTGAAGCGCAGGTGTGCGCGCAGCTGAGGATGATAATCAGGCAGAGCAAATCATCACAGAACCATCTTCCCAGTTCAGTTCGGGAGGCAGATACTCTCTCTTTATTCAAGAGTAAGTTGAAATCTTTTCTCTTTGATAAAGCCTATAGTTAAAAATGTTGCCGCTGCCAGGCCTTCACCTGCATGTGGAGCCTTACCCAGCTTGATACTGGAAGATCTTGCTGTGAATGTTAATGCTGAATTGTATTTGTTATGTTTGTTTTGAATGTAGTTACTGCCAGGCCTCCAACTTTTTACCTCTTTTTTCAACCCAGCCGGTTGAGGTGGATGGCTGTCCTCTATGAGCTATGGTTCCGCTCGAGGTTTCTACCCGTTAAATTGAAGTTTTTCCTCGCCTGTGTCGCCACAGTGTTTGCTCTTAGGGGTCTCTCCTGGGTTCTATAAATTTGAGAGCGTGGCCTAAACCCACCCTTTTGAGTAAAGTGCCTTGAGATGACCTGTGTTGTGATTTGGTGCTATATAAATAAAATTGAATTGAAGTGAACTGACCTTAATAATACAGAGGAACAATGCTATAAATTTATTGCCAGTTTTGCCGACAAAATCAACACTATCCGTTCCTCTTTTATCCAGTCCTACTCAGCACCAGAAAATGGTTCCGCCGGACCGGCGGCGCCACACGAGTCGGCTGCCCGTTGCAACAGCCTTTTTTTTTTATCTTCCTTCTTCTTTCTACACCTTTCACTCTGTATATATATCACGGACGCACGGATCGCCCCGGGGGTCTCCCGGGTCGGCGGACGAAGCCACTGTTTGCAGCGGGAGACGTTGCAGCGGGGAGGAGCTGGTGCTAGCTAGCACTTGGCCGCCGCCCGGCGCTAATGGGAAACTCGACATACCGGGAGCTGTAGCGAAAACGACGCGGGTGCCGGGCTGAAGTTTAGGCACCGTGCAAGAAATATAAGACAGAATAATAAAGAGCGATGGCAAGAACCAAGCAGACCGCCCGTAAAATCTACTGGAGGAAGAAGCCCCCCAGGAGGCAGCTAGCCACCAGGGCTGCTCGGAGAGGCGCTCCGGCCACAGGCGGAGTGAAGAGGCCTCGCCGTTACAGGCCCGTGGCTCTGAGAGAGATCCGTCACTACCAGAAATCCACGGAGCTGCTCATCCGTAAGCTGCCCATCCAGCGCCTGGTGAGGGAGATCGCTCAGGACTTCAAGACCCACCTGCGCTTCCTGAGCTTCGCCGTCATGGCTCTGCAGGAGACCAGAGAGGCCTACCTGGTGGGTCTCTTCTTTGCCAAGAGGGTCACCATCATGCCCAAAGACTTCCAGCTGACCCGCCGCATCCGCGGAGAGAGAACTTAGACTTTCTGCTGCACATTCACCAACCATAATGCTCCGCACTGTGTGTCTATATATATATTTATAGTAATATGTACATATGTTTACTAGATGTTCTTGTTTTTTTTTCTTGCCTTCTGATTGTTGCTCTGAGTGTTGCTATCCCTGTGTTGTTGCAATCCTGGAATTTCCCCATTGTGGGACTAATAAAGGCTTATCTTATCTTATCTTATCTTAAAATACGTCTGAAAATATTACAGTTAAACCAGAGATTATACTTTCTGATTTTTCCAATGTCACCCATGGAGAGGTGGAGGATCTTATCCGACAGATGAGATCTTCTACAAGCGCACTGGATCCTATGCCTACAGTTCTCATCAAATCTAATGTAACCATCTTAACTCCTCTCATTACTACTATTATTAACAGCTCTTTACAAACTGGCCAAGTTCCATCAGCACTTAAGACTGCATTTACCAGGCCCAAACTCAAAAAACCCTCATTAGACCCTGGAATTCTATCTAACTACCATCCTATCTCAAACCTCCCATTCCTTGCCAAGGTCCTGGAGAAAGTTGTGGCTGCACAGCTACAGGAACATACTCCTCTTTTGAAAAATTTCAATCTGGTTTTCGCTGGGTCCACAGTACAGAAACAGCCCTGGTCAGAGTCACCAACGATTTACTGGTGGCTGCTGACCAGGGCTGTCTCTCACTACTCATCCTTCTGGACCTTTCAGCTGCTTTTGATATGACTGACCATAAAATTCTATTAAACCGGCTACAGCTATACACTGGACTTTCTGAAACTGCCCTTCGGTGGTTCCACTCTTATATCTTGGGTAGGGTTGAGTATGTGATCCTGGGGGAGGTTAAATCAAGGCCCCACTATGTCACCTGTGGGGTCCCTCAGGGGTCTGTCCTTGGGCCAGCCCTGTTCAACATTTACATTCTCCCCCTGGGCCATATCATCAGCAAGTATGGAATTTCTTTCCATTGCTATGCTGATGATACCCAACTCTACCTTAGGACAGAGCCTACCTCCTCTCCAGCCACACCACCTGCTCTCACAGCTTGTCTGGAGGAGATGAGGGTGTGGATGAGTGAGAATTTTCTTCAGCTAAACAACAACAAAACTGAAGCCATATTCATTGGCACTCCACACCAGCCCCAATTCTCCCTTGTCACCAGCATCTCACTTGCTGGTCAGACCATTCCACTTTCTTCAGCTGTTACGAATCTCGGAGTGTGATTTGACCCCCACTTAACATTTGAACATCACATTCAACAACTTTGTAAAACTGCCTTCTTTCATTTGAAAAACATAGCCAAACTTTGCCCCTTCCTCTCTCTGCCAGATGCTGAAAAGCTGGTCCATGCCTTAATTTCCTCCAGGTTGGACTATTGTAATGCACTCCTCATTGGGGTTCCTGGCAGGAACCTTCAGAGACTCCAGTACATCCAGAACAGTGCTGCCAGGATGCTGAAGAGGAAGCAAAAACATGATCACATCACCCTCTGTTCTTCACTCTTTACACTTGCTCCCAGTAAATGTGAGGATTGAATATAAAATTTGTCTCCTCACATATCAGTGCATACATGACAATGCACCTGATTATTTTAAAGAACTCCGTCAACATCAGAAACACACGAGAAGCCTCCGTTCCACAAATACTGATCGACTACATACCCCCAGGTTTAAGCTACGGACAATGGAAGAGAGAGCTTTCCAGGCAGCAGCTCCACGGCTGTGGAATGCTCTGCCTGCTTACATGAGAGCACCACAGACAGTGGAGTCCTTCAAGAAATCTTTAAAAACTCTTCTCTTTTATAAAGTATATCAATAGTCACTTATGTGATTTTAGCACTGTTTTTACTGTTCTTACTTTAAGTTATTTTAATTATCTTTTTTAACAGCTTTTACTATGTGGCATTTTGAGATTTATTTCCTTTTAAATGTAAAAGGTGATATAAATAAAATTCATTATTATTATTGTATTATTATCATTATTGTTCTTGTTTCAATGATTAGCGGACAACAACTCCCATCATCCCACATCGCTAAACATGAGCATGGCGGGAAATCACTAAAACCTAACCTCCTGTTTCCTGACCAGTGTTGGACAAGTTACTAAAAAATAATAACTAATTACAGTTACAGTACTAGTTACTTGTTTTCAAAAGTAATTGAGTTATTTTACCAATTACTGCATGATTAAACAACTCATAATCGTCGGCCTCCGTCAGTCTATGATGACCATGGAAGAGAATCCTAAACGTCTACTCTGCTGGAACAGCACCGCCTGTGGCTGAACAGGCCGATGCGCGAATGGCAGTCCCTGTCACACAGGCCGCACTTGTGGGTGGTCTCCGTGCTGCTGGGTCTGTGGCGGTTCTTCCTGCGGGTCCTTTTTTCATCTGCTGCAGCAGTCCGTCTCTCTTCACCCGCCTTGAGCTGTCTGGTCAGGGTGCCTCTCCATTTGGAGCGGTCCGTTGCAAGGTCCTCCCAGCGCTCTGTGTTGATCTCCAGAGCCTTCTTGTCTCTCTTGCAGACGTCTCTAAAGCGCAGCTGTGGGTGGCCAACGTCTCTCCTGCCAGTCGCCAGTTCTCCGTAGAGGACGTCTTTGGGGATTCTGCCATCCTCCATACGGTGAACGTGGCCTAGCCAGCGGAGCCTGCGCTGCCTGAGTAGAGTGAACATGGAGGGAAGGCCGGCGCGGGACAGAACTTCTGTGTTGGGCACTTTGTCCTTCCAGGATATGTCCAGGATGTGGCGAATGCAGCGCAAGTGGAAGGAGTTTAGTCTCTTTTCCTGCCGGGCGTATGTTGTCCACGTCTCACTCCTATAGAGCAGTGTGCTGATGACGCAGGCGTTGTACACTGCCATCTTCGTCTTGACAGAGAGTTTGGGATTCTCCCACACTCGTGTGGTGAGGCGAGCGAGTGTGAAGGCTGATTTTCCAATCCTCTTGTCGATCTCTGTATCAAGGGAGAGGTTGTTGCTGATCGTGGACCCCAGGTACGTGAACTGATTCACAACCTCCAGCTTGTAGTCGTCGATGGTGATGGTTGGTGGTGCTTCCGTGCCTTGCGCCAAGACGTTAGTCTTCTTCAAGCTGATGGTAAGCCCGAAATCCTTGCATGCCTGGGAGAAGCGGTCCATCAGGGTCTGAAGCTCCTGCTGTGTGTGGGTTGCGACTGCAGCGCCGTCTGCGAACAGCATGTCTCTGATTAGAGCCTCGCATACTTTGGTTTTGGCTTTCAGGCGGGCAAGGTTGAAAAGCCTGCCGTCAGATCTTGTGTGCAGATAGATTCCCTCTGTTGCTGTGCTGAAGGCATGCCTCAGGAGCATAGCAAAGAAAATCCCAAAGAGGGTTGGCGCAAGTACACAGCCCTGTTTCACTCCGCTGCGTATGTTGAATGGCTCTGAGACATTGCCATCGTGCTGCACTATCCCCTGCATGTTGGTGTGAAACGATTCGATGAGGCTTTGCAACTTTGGTGGGCATCCTATCTTTGGCAGGATCTTGAAAAGGCCCTCTCTGCTGACCAGATCGAACGCTTTGGTGAGGTCGATGAAGGCGACGTACAGGGGCATGTTCTGTTCTCTGCATTTCTCCTGGAGTTGGCGGATGGAGAATATCATGTCTACCGTCGATCGCTCAGCGCGGAAGCCACACTGAGACTCGGGGTAGACACGTTCGTCAAGCTTCTGTAGACGAACGAGAACAACTCGTGCGTAGACTTTGCCAACAACGCTGAGGAGGGAGATGCTCCTGTAGTTGTTGCAGTTGCTTCTCTCCCCTTTGTTTTTGTAGAGGGTGATGATCTTGGCGTCCCTCATGTCCTGTGGTACGGCACCTTCCTTCCAGCACTGGCAGAGGACGTCATGCAATGGCAGCAGTAGGGCGGTCTTGCAGCGCTTGATCAGGTCGGGAGGTATGCCATCGATGCCGGGTGCCTTGCCAGCGGCCAAGCTATCAATGGCCTTGCTGAGTTCGTCGATGGTTGGCTCGGCGTCAAGTTCGTCCATGGATGGCAGGCAGTCGATGGCATCAAGGGCTGACGGTGTCACGGTGTTCTGTCTGGAGTAGAGGTCGGAGTAGTGTTCCACCCATCTCTCCATCTGCTTGTTCTTTTCTGTGATCATCTCCCCAGTGGAGGATTTGAGGGGGGCCGTCTTGCTCTGAGCCGGACCAAGTGCTTTCTTGATGCCATCGTGCATACCACGGATGTTCCCTGTTATGGCAGCGGTTTGAATGTCTTGGCTGAGCTGAGTCCAGTACTCGTTGGCACAGCGCCGAGCAGTCTGCTGAACTTTGCTTCTCGCAGCCCTGAGAATCTGGAGATTCTTCTCGTTTGGGTACTTCTTGTACTCAGCAAGTGCTGAGCGCTTGGCTTCAATGACGGGGGTCATCTCGGTCAACTTGGCATCAAACCAGTCCTGTGACTTCGAGGTCTTCCTCCCAAAGGTAGCCAAGGCTGTGCGGTGGATGGTGTTTCGCAGCTCTTCCCACTTCTGCTTTGCAGATTCTCCTTCTTGTGCTACACCAAGTTCCTTCTCAAAGGTGGAGGCAAACTGCTCAACAAGTTCTGGTTGAGCCATCTTGCTGGTGTCAATCCGTGCCTTTCCAGGCTGTCTAGCACGATGGAATTTCTTCAGCTGCAGCTTGACCTTGCAACACACCAATGAATGGTCTGTGTCGCAATCTGCACTCTGGAACGAACGGGTGATTAGCACGTTCTTCAGTGAGGTGCACCTGGTCAGGATCAAGTCCAGCTGGTGCCAGTGCTTTGAGCGCGGATGTTGCCAGGAAACCTTGTGTTGGGGCTTGGTCTTGAAGAAAGAGTTTGTGATGCACAGATCATGATATGTGCAGAACTTGAGCAGCCGCTGTCCGTTGTCGTTCATTCTGCCCACGCCAAATGGTCCAAGACAGGAGGGCCAGGAGTCATGATCAGCACCCACTCTGGCATTGAAGTCTCCAAGGAGAATGAGTTGTTCAGAGTTGGGGATGATCCTGACAGTTGTTGCGAGATTCTCGTAGAACTCGTCTTTTGCCTCTGGTGTGGCTGTCAGTGTTGGGGCATACACACTGACGAGGGTGACTGGGCCTTGAGTGGTGTTCAGGCGGAGGGTGAGGAGTCGTGCAGAGCCATTGCTGCCCAGTTCCACCATCTTCAGCAAGGTGTTCTTCACTGCAAAGCCCACTCCATGTTCCCTGTGTTCGTCATTGCCCTTTCCCTGCCAGTAGAACGTGTAGTCCTTCTCTCTCAGTGTGCCTGCGTAAGCCAACCGTGTTTCCTGGAGAGTGGCAATATCCACTTCCAGTCTCTTCAGCTCATTATTGATGATGGCAGTCTTCCTGGTGTTGTTGATGTCCTTGAGGTTAGCAGCGAGTCCTGTCATCATAGTGCGGATGTTCCAAGTTCCCAGTTTTAGATTTGGTCTCTTTTGTTTTTTTGTCTTGCCTGGTGCGAAGGTTCTCAGCCTGCCGTTCGGACTTCTCCTCATCCCCATGCACCCAATGAGGAAAGCAAGCTGTGGTGGGACAACACCTTATTGGCTGGGGGCTGCCCAGCTTGAGGCGGGCGGTAGCTGTCCAGTGAGATCCGATGATCCCTCCCACCATCGGGAACAACCCCTGGTGCCGCGCTCTACGCCAATTGAGCAGTGGCTTATAACCGGTAACTGTCATTCCCCGTGTTTTGTCTACGCCAAAGGCGAAGCTGAAGTGTCCTCTCCAGTGATCCGGTGTTCTACCTTCCAGCGTTGGGCGTTGGTAGGATTCAAGCCTGGGCAGGAAGATATGGAGGACAAGATGTTGCCCATGCAGCATGTCCCCCCTCTCCACATCACTGATGAATCCAAAGGAACAGCAGGGCTGCTACAGTTTGGCACCAGTGCCATCGCAGGAGCTGCCAGAACGATGTTTAGCACAACAGAGAACTGTCTTAGGGACTCCGACTCTGGATTTTTCCTCGGGGTTGACTCCCAAAGCCTTTCCCGTGACCGGGTGTGCCGCAAGGCAGTGGAGGTTTGAAATCAGGGTTTACCTTCCCCTAGATGGGTTACCTTCCCAGGTTGACAAGCCACCATCTACCCGAAGCATCTGGTTTTAAGGTGCCAGAGATCGGCCCTCACCCCTTCTCCTATTAGTAAAAGCAGTTCCGCCGGGCTTAGAGACTAAACCACACGGGCAGGCTAGGAGTTGGATTTAGTTGTCAGAGGCTTTTCGAGACGCACGCCATAAGGAGCATTTTATGAGCTCTGGGAGCTTAACCCCAGTGCCGCTCCTGGCTATGACAACCTTGGATTAAACAACTAGTTACTTGGAAAAGTAATTTTCACATTACTTTTAAATGCATACTTAAATCATCTTGCACACATAGCAAGATAGTTTAATTAATGGATTCCTTTATGGGCTTATTAATGTCAGGCTGAAAACAGACTGTTTCAGACAGACCTTTTAGAATATGTTCAGTCTGCTTTATCCTGTCTTGAGAGCTCTTTTTGCGGGAAAAATCTGAAGAAACTTAACACAATATTGCCAGTAATTTCCTCATTTTGGAGTGAGAGTTGGCAACACTGCATAAAGCTGTCCATGTTTATCTTACCTTTATGATATGGATTTAATCCAATGAGCAGTGATCCAAAGAAAATGTCCATTATCCACAGTCCAAATGTCTGCTGTGACAGAGATATAATCCAGTCCCTCAAATTCCTTTTGGAGATCAAAATCCATTTTTGAATAATTGTTATCCAGGTAGCAAGTAAATGTGTTTTAATTTCAGTGGATCACAGGCTCAGCTGTCTGATGGAAAGTCACTGTTTATATCACGTCTTCAGTCCATAATGACGTATCTGTCAATCCATCCGTTTAACTCTTGCTGGGTCACAAACTGTCCAGATGCATACCTGTGCTTGAAATCTAGCCGTGGCTGTTGAGACAAGAGTATTTCCACTTTACATCCAGTCGTGGCTGTTCATATAATGTAGATCCACTAACATGGTGTTGTTAGCATAGCTAGCCGCTACTTAGCACTAGCTTTGGCAGAGCTTTATTTCTGTTTTCAAGGGCTTCTCAAGATTGCAGTAGGTCTCAACCGGGACTAAAGCTTGCCACCCACCAATATACTTTTGTCCTTAACCGCGACAAAGGAAAAGTAATCTATTTCCACAAAAACCAGTCCCTCCAGGATTTTGCGATGTTGTGATCGTGTCAGTTCATGTGAAATCACTAACTGGCCGTGTATTTTGCGCGACCTTGCAACTTTGTCCAATCACCGCAACTTTCCAACAATTTTGGCCAATCCTCGTCAACTTCCGCCAATTTCATCTATAAAATTTGCCCCTGAGTAGCACTTAAATCCTCAGTCTAACCAATCAAATGCGTCGCTGCACTGAGCTCACGTCCGTGTTTACAGTGAGTATTAATGGAACACATCTGCAAAAAACAGCGTGTGTTATTTTTAAAAAAAATTCACCTGCGAGGTTTCCCTACACCACCCCTTCCTCCATCTCCCCCGGCCTGTCGGTGGATGTTTCGCCACTTCTCCATCTTGACCGCGTGTACGGAGTGCTGGGTTTGTGTTGAAAAACATCTGCCTGCCTAAAAACCACCCCATCGTGGGAGCGCTCATCAGGAGAGATGCCATAAAACCACAAACAAATGAGAAAATCTAACACTACAGCCAGTGCTCAATCATTTAATGCATATTTAGAGATAAAGCCACTTCTACATCTTGTCAATGAGCTTTAAAGCTGTGACTCTCCGGTCTGAACATGGACCAATGCCTCCCCTCCCTGGTACGACTCCCGGTAAATGAAAGATCAATATCTGATGAGACAGATGTGTGTCAAGACACAGCAGATAGACAGGTAGGAGTTAGTCATGGAAGGAGAGAGAATATTGTCTGTAATTTTTTTTTTTCAGAAAAACACATGACATGGTTTTTGATCCAAAAAGCAGACACGACTCAGGAGTAACACAATTAACCTTTTATTGATAAACTTGTGGGTGTGTGTATGTGTGTATGTGTGTGTGTAAAGACGATGGGCTGGTGGTGGTGACACACCACAGTGCGGCCTCCAACTCCTGGTTTGATCGTTCACACTGCCCATTGCTTTGAGGATGGTAGCCCGAATATAGGCTTGCCATGGCCCCCAGGACATTACAAAACGGCCTCCAGACTTGGGAAACAAACTGGGGACCTCGGTCGGAGATGATATCCAAAGGAATGCCATGTATCCGTACCACATGCTGGACTAGAAGGTCCGCCGTCTCTTTGGCCGTAGGCAGCCCCTGCAGGGGGACAAAATAGGCAGCCTTGGAGAACCTGTCCACCAGTGTGAGGATTACTGTGTTGTGATTGGACAATGGGAGGCCAGTGATGAAATCCAGAGCCACATGGGACCACGGTCTGCTGGGGATGGGAAGGGGGTGGAGCAGCCCAGCTGGTGGGGAAGAAGACGTCTTGCCATCGGCACACTGAGGACAGGCCTGGATGTACTCCCCGACGTCCGTCTGAAGAGATGGCCACCAGAACGTCCTCTGGAGAAGATCCACTGTGCGCCCCCTCACAGGGTGACACGCTATTAGATCAAAAATGAATTGATTGAGACTGAATCAATAATCAATAGGCGGTTTCCAAGTTCTGAGCCATTTATTCTCTTTCTGATCAGAAAAAGGAGGCAATCGGTCACAGCATAACGTGTCTCAGAGCTTGCTCACACCAACTCCCTAACATGTGTTCAAGGATTTTGCTCCTTATACCCTGGGCAGGCGTCCCTGACCTTATCTAAACCTAAAGACGGCTGGAGCCATCTTTCCCCGAGACTGCTTCTAATCTATGGACAGCACTGAACATTCTGCTATGATCTTTACATGACCTGGTCAAGTTAAGTCACCCTAACTTCAGGCATACAGAACAGAACAGCTTGGTATGATAAAAAACCTTCATCATTATTTACAATAGATAGATAGATAGATAGATAGATACTGTAGATGTACTTTATTGATCCCAAACTGGGAAATTACAGTGTAACAGCAGCATGACAGTAGACAACCAAACAACAGAAACACACATATGACAAACGGATTACCCATGGAAAGTAAAACTAACACGACTATAAAAAACCTATATACATCATAGCTTAATATATGATGACCCGTATAAACACATGAATCATCCCACTGCACAAAGAAGTACTATCAGGAGCAGAGTGAAAATGTGAGGTACCAGTTAGTCTGTAAGGTGCAGTGTGGCAGCATAGCTATGACCAAAATACAACATCATAGTGAGTTATTGTACAGTGAAATTGCATGTGGCAGGAAAGATTTCCTGTACCTGGCTGTTCGACAACGAAGCTGTAGTAGTCTACTGGAGAAAGTGCTTTGCTGTCTATCTAGTGTGTGGTGGAGGGGGTGATCAGGATTGTCTATGATGGATCGCAGTTTATTTAGTGTTCTCCTCTCCACCACTGTCTCAAAGGTCTCTGGTCTGAGACCAATTACAGAGCCGGCCCTCTTGATAATTTTGTCAAGTCTGTTGGTATCTCTGGCCCTGATACAGCTACCCCAACAGACAGCAGCAAAGAAGATGGCGCTGGCGACAACGGTCTGGTAGAAAAGCTCCAGCATCCTGCTGCACACGTTGAAGGATCTTAGCTTTCTCAGGAAGTAGAGTCTGCTCATTCCCTTCTTATGCGCAGCATCGGTGTTGGATCTCCAGTCCAACCCGCTGCTGATCCTGACACCCAGATATTTGTAGTCCTCAACCACTCCCACATCCTTCCTCCTAATCTGCAGTGGCTGAGAAGGCGTCTTCCTCTTCCTGAAGTCATTCTTCATCTCTCTGACCTTGCTGACATTCAACCTCAGGTGATTCTGCTCCGTCCACTCCACAAATCTGTCTACCAGTGCCCTGTACTCCCCCTCCTCTCCTCCTCTTATACACCCCACAACAGCTGAGTCACCAGAGAATTTTTGCAGGTGGCATGACTCAGTGTTGTACTGAAAGTCAGTGGTGTATAAGGTAAAAAGAAAAGGAGAGAGCACAGTCCCCTGTGGAGCTCCCGTATCACTAGCCACCACTCCAGACAAGACCTTGCCCAGCTGGACAAACTGTGGTCTGCCTGTCAGGTAGTCAGTAATCCAGAAGATCACAGAGCTGTCAACCCCCATCACCCGCAGCTTCTCACCTAGCAGCAGTGGTCTCAGCCTTGCTCAGCTTAATCTTACACTGAGAAACAGACATTCTTTTCAAGCTCTGAGACAATGGAAAAACACAGAGAATCAGACATTGGCTCATTATACGCACCAGATACAATTATAATAAAAAAATAGAATAATACAGCATTAAAATCATATAGAATAATCAATGAAACCTGAGAATATCCTATCATTCCCCCCTTTGAAGCTTAAAAAGCATCAGAGATGAAACACTACGGCTTCTAAAACCTCACTGGGCAGCTCGTTAAGTTCTGGTGCATTTTATGCTAAAGCATTTTATTGCAAAAGATCTCTGCCATCGGCCCCGCTGCCACTCCCGAGCGCCGCTGGAATGTTTCATTTCCTGGGGAGCATGTGAGGATAATGCCTTTTATTTCAAAAAATAAATCAATCATCTAATTAAGTCATAAAAGAGAAAACTCAATCCAGTGATGGTGACTAACCATAAATTGAGATGAAATAGTGTATGTATTTGTCATTCTATGTGTCAGTAGATTAGCAGTGATTTAATAAAAAGTTAATACTTATATGTAAATGTAACTTCAATAAAGAACAATAAAAAATGACTAAAACCTATTATTGACATAATTCTGGACCCAGGGGACAAAAGACAGACTCGAGGGAAATGCAATTATCCTTTTATTAGCTAACCGTGTCTTGTGAATGCGTGCGTGTATGTACAGTGTCGTGCGTGCAGTGTAGGACTTGTGCAGGGGGAGAGCTGGACGCCGTTCGGCCTGGCAACCCTATGGAGACAAAGCAGAGGTATTAGCTGAGCACAGGGGCAAAAGGGTGTAATAATGATGACAGTTTACTTTTGCAGATGGTGGTGGTGAGCTCAGGTTGGCCTTGAGGGCGACAGCCAAGGAGACAGCATCTGGCTCTGTGCAGGGGAGAGTGCGAGTTACCCTGATGCAGGAGTGGAGCTAAACCGCCACGGGGGAGAGAGGATCCGCCACCAGGGAGATCCACCTGTGCACAGGGGAAGATGAACTTGATAAGGTGAGTCAATATAGCTTACGTGCGGCGAAGCGTTGGTCTAGGATTAGACGATGAGCCAGGACGTGGATGCTGATGAGAGACGTGTCCTCTGGAGTTTGACAGACGGCTCCGTGCTGAATCACAGGCAGGTCTGGCTTTTAAAGCCCGCTGAAGATTGGCAGCAGGTGTGCGTGCAGCTGAGGTTGATGATGGCCCTGCGGGCGCTATGACAATTATGTGTAAAAGACATATGTGTATGTTTGTATTAGAGATCTATGTGTGCTAGCATCCTAACCTATGTGTATTAGTACCTTAATGTGAAAATGCAACAAGGTATCAACAATCAAACAACAATCAATACAGTAAAACTGTATACTGGCTAAATAGTGATTAGTAACATAGTGGTTTCAAATACAACATATATTAAAACAGAACATAAACAGGATAAAGTGAAAAATCTCAAATAAGGATAACACGGTGGCGCAGTGGTTAGCACTGCGGCAGCACAGTTTACCCTTGGCCGGGGGATTGTGGGGATCGTGGGATCGTGGGTTCGATCCCAGCCCCCGACCAACAGTGATCTGTGTGGAGTTTGCATGTTCTCCCCGTGTTGCGTGGGTTTACTCCGGGATTTCTCCGGTTTCCTCCCACATGCCAAAAACATGCATGTTAGGTTAATTGGCTGTTCTAAATTGTCCCTAGATATCTGTTTCCTATAGGCCCTTAGAATAGAGGGTTAGTATTAATGAAAGCGCTTTGAGTGGTCTTTGTGACTAGAAAAGCGCTATATAAGTGCAGGTTAGTTAGTTAGTTAGTAACACAACTTCTCTGAACTTCAAGACATATTTGATTACTCTTGCAACTCAGTACATTACAAATTCACATCATGAACATACATCTCCTTTCGGTTTTCTGCATGTCAGTCATATTTTTATGCTTTACTCATAAAACATTAAGCTGGTGTTGTTTCCCCATCATCTCCAGTGGTGGCCTCATGATATAATATTAAATTCACATGAACAAGTTTCAGCATCATATCTCAGATGCAAGAAATGACACATGAAAAGATCAAAAGTATCACTACAAAGATCATCACCAAGTTTATGACAAGACTCCTCCATGAGGAAAACAACCAGTTTATCCAGTGTGATGAGTCATTAACATTATCCTTAGCTCCAGCAGTCTGCAAAGCAGTCAGATTACGTATGGCTGAGGCAATGACATCTCCATCTGCATCATTAAGAGTTTCAATCCACAAGGTGTTTTTCGCCACTCCCACCCAAGGGAATAGCGACTGTACTACCTTTTGACCTGTAGTAAGTATCTTGAACTGCTCTGGCACGTCCGTACCCGATGGAATCATATGGTGTGAAAATGGCATCCTGTGATAGATCTCTCTTCCCTCTGCTTGCCTGACCCGCTGACATAATCAGGGTGTTGTCAGTCACAAAGACGGGGGCACAGGTTCCTGCCCAATTCATAGGCAGATGGGAATACGCCTTACGACCGCACAACCACCAACCACCCGTCACCATATGTGCGCCATAGATATGGAAGTTGCAGATAGCAGCACTGCAGAGCTCCAGCATGGTGATAGGTCTGTAATGACAACGGTTAACCCGTGGACACACCTGCCCATCCGATTGGTCAAGGTATTAGCATCACAGGTGCGGTGTATACTGTACACTGCCTCACACTGAGAAAGGGGTAGGTCGCCCAGAGGGTTGTTACCACTTCCCTTCAGACAAAAAGAAAAAGTCCCTGATGAAACTAACCTTGCCCTTACAGAGTAAGGGGTACCATAAATTCTCTGATTGGTAGAGTGACGAAAGATTTCACAAGAGTGATTCAAAATAATATTTTTTGTATAGTTCCTTTCCCTGGCCTTCTGTAAAAAAACAGAGAGCTTTTGCTGGTTCCATCATTTTAGCTACAATAGCAGTCTGTCCAGCTGATGTTGGCACTAAAGAGCAAACATAACAATTGGAACGATTAGCTGCCCTGACTGTATAGTTAGCATACCTCCACCACATATTGGCAGCATATTCATGATCGTGATGCTCATGTAGCTCTAGCCATCCATCCATACATCTTCTTCCGCTTAATCCTTTTCGGGTCGCGGGGGGGCTGGAGCCTATCCCAGCATCTTTGGGCGAGAGGCAGGGTACACCCTGGACAGATCGCCAGTCCACCACAGGGCCAACACAGAGAGAAAGACAACCATTCACTCTCACAGTCATACCTAAGGACAATTTAGAATCCCCAGTTTGATGCCAGTTAACCTAACTTGCATGTTTTTGGGATGTGGGAGGAAACCGGAGAAATCCCGGAGTAAACCCACACAGACACGGGGAGAACATGCAAACTCCACACAGATCACTGTTGGTCGGAGGCTGGGATCAAACCCAGGATCCCCCGGCCAAGGGTGAGTTGCTGTGCTGCCGCAGTGCTAACCACTCCTCAACCGCGCTGCCCTTAGCCAATTATGCTAAATATGTGCAAGGTCCCTAGCACTATGATGTATGGTTTGTGGTGCAGCTAAAAGAAACCAAAGTAATAACATCACCCCTAGGATGATGATGAAAAGAAAACAACAACAACTACACCCTTTAAAGACTGAATGTCTTTCTTGCGCTTCTTGTCTCTCCATGATGGCCAACCACTTGCTTCCCTATCCCAAACCAATACCGGATGCCACATGGGGCGTCGTCAGTTGACACTTGTATAGGGAAACAATTAAAAAGGTCTCTTGCTGAAAGTCTTTAATGGAATGAAGTTGAAAATATTTATTTAGTAGTCCCTAGCTGTGAGTTCACACCAACATGCAGGGGATAGTGCAGCACGATGGCAACGTCTCAGAGCCATTCAACATACGCAACGGAGTGAAACAGGGCTGTGTACTTGCGCCAACCCTCTTTGGGATTTTCTTTGCTATGCTCCTGAGGCATGCCTTCAGCACAGCAACAGAGGGAATCTACCTGCACACAAGATCTGATGGCAGGCTTTTCAACCTCGCCCGCCTGAAAGCCAGAACCAAAGTACGCGAGGCTCTAATCAGAGACATGCTGTTCGCAGACGATGCTGCAGTCGCAACCCACACACAGCAGGAGCTTCAGACCCTGATGGATCGCTTCTCCCAGGCATGCAAGGACTTCGGGCTTACCATCAGCCTGAAGAAGACTAACGTCTTGGCGCAAGGCACGGAAGCACCACCAACCATCACCATTGATGACTACAAGCTGGAGGTCGTGAATCAGTTCACGTACCTGGGGTCCACGATCAGCAACAACCTCTCCCTTGATACAGAGATCAACAAGAGGATTGGAAAATCAGCCTTCACACTCGCTCGCCTCACCACACGAGTGTGGGAGAATCCCAAACTCTCTGTCAAGACGAAAATGGCAGTGTACAACGCCTGCGTCATCAGCACACTGCTCTATGGGAGTGAGACGTGGACAACTTACGCCCGGCAGGAAAAGAGACTGAACTCCTTCCACTTGCGCTGCATTCGCCACATCCTGGACATATCCTGGCAGGACAAAGTGCCCAACACAGAAGTTCTGTCCCGCGCCGGCCTTCCCTCCATGTTCACTCTACTCAGGCAGCGCAGGCTCCGCTGGATAGGCCACGTTCACCGTATGGAGGATGGCAGAATCCCCAAAGACGTCCTCTATGGAGAACTGGCAACTGGCAGGAGAGACGTTGGCCGCCCACAGCTGCACTTTAGAGACGTCTGCAAGAGAGACATGAAGGCCCTGGATATCAACACAGAGCGCTGGGAGGACCTTGCAACGGACCGCTCCAAATGGAGAGGCACCCTGACCAGACAGCTCAAGGCGGGTGAAGAGAGACTGACTGCTGCAGCAGATGAAAAAAGGACCCGCAGGAAGAACCGCCACAGACCCAGCAGCACGGAGACCGCCCACAAGTGTGACCTGTGTGACAGGGACTGTCATTCGTGCATCGGCCTGTTCAGCCACAGGCGGTGCTGTTCCAGCAGAGTAGACGTTTAGGATTCTCTTCCATGGTCATCATAGACCGACGGAGGCCGACGACGAGCTGTGAGTTCTGAGTAGGGTAAAGTTTACAGTGTGTTAAATGCACCCAAGAGTCCCGTCTTTCAATTTTCAACGCTGTTGGTGTTGACAAAACAACTTTATGTGGTCCTTGCCAGGGTGAATCAGTCCAATTCTTCTTTTTGATGGCTTTGATGAGGACGAGGTTTCCTGGCTTGGCCAAGGTCGGTGCAGTTTCCTCGTGAACCCTCCTGGGGAGAGTAGCAGCGATAACATCTCTGTTAGTCAACATCCTTCTCATGTAATCTGCTAAACACACTTCTACATCACCAGGATTGAATGGCCTCAAAGGTGGCAGCAAATATGGTTTGCCATACATGATTTCAAATGGAGACAACCCCCCTTTGGTTGGGATTATCCTCATGTAAAACAAAACTAATGGGAGGCAATAAATCCAATTTTGTCCTGTTTCTGACATTGTTTTTCTGAGTCTTTCTTTAATAGTTCTGTTTGTGCGTTCCATCAATCCTGCAGATTGTGGGTGTTAAGCTGAATGATTCTTCAAACTGATGTTCAGTGCCGTGCCTAAATGTGATATAACTTGATTTACAAAATGTGTACCATTATCTGAGTAACTTTTCTCAGGTATTCCAAACCTAGGTACAATTTCGGCAAGCAATTTCTTTGCCACTGTGATTGCATTTGGATGTTTGCAAGGAAAACTGCTGGTAAGCTGCTTTTATTTCCTGGAAATAAAAGCAGAAATACAAGCAACCCAACTAATATTCCAAAAAATAATAAAACAACTCGGAGTGTGAATGTAGCTTCACCTGCAGATGAATTTAATAATTTTTTTGTTAACATTGGACCTAATCTGGCCCGAGAAATACCCACTACGGTGCCTACAGGTGATACAATATGCAATAACACTGCTGTAAAAGACTCCATCTTCATAAAGAACACAGACGAAAGAGAGGTCATTGAAATTGTTAAATCGTTCAAAAGTAAAACATCTACGGACTGTGATGGTATTGACATGCTATTAGTCAAAACTGTTATCGAATGCATAGTAAAACCACTGACGTATATCTGTAACCTGTCTCTCCAATCAGGTATATTTCCCAATGCAATGAAAATAGCTAAAGTAATTCCGATATACAAGACGGGCGACAGAGGGGAACTCTCAAACTATAGACCAATTTCACTATTACCGCAATTTTCCAAGATACTCGAAAAAATATTCTATGAGAGAATTGACAACTTCATACTGAAGAATGATTTATTGTGTGAGCAGCAATATGGGTTCAGACACAAGAGGACAACTGCATATGCCCTAATGGAATTTACAGAAAAAATATCAACAGCCATTGAAAATAAAGAGTATTCAGTTGGAGTATTCCTAGATCTTAAAAAAGCATTTGATACAGTAGATCACAATTTATTATTAAAGAAACTACAAAATTGTGGTATTAGAGGGGTAGCACTGTCCTGGTTAAGTAGTTACTTAAAGAATAGATATCAGTATGTATGTGTTAGCAACAAAAACTCAGAGTTACTGAAGGTCACCTGTGGAGTCCCACAGGGTTCAGTTTTGGGACCATTATTATTACCTCCGCCAGGCCGAAAGGCCAGGAGGAGGTAATGTTTTTGCCGGGGTTTGTCTGTGTGTTTGTCTGTGTGTTTGTCTGTCTGTCTGTCTGTCTGTCTGTCTGTCTGTCTGTCTGTTTGTCTGTTGGTTAGCAAGATAACTCAAAAACTTTTGGACGGATTTCAATGAAACTTTCAGGCGTTGTTGGAAATGGTACAAGGAAGAACTGATTAAATTTTGGGGATGATCCGCATCACCGTCTGCATACAGGAATTTTTTAAAGCATTTTTCCACACTGTGACATACGGCCATTTTCAACATGTGCGCAGGCGCAATGGAGGGCGCTGGGCGTCGTGTCTGACCAACACAAACTCCGCCTTCTTCAACATTTTAGCCACAAAAGCATGCGGAAAACACTGGTGGCCTGGGCCCGCCAGCGTGCCTGTGCCAGCCATAGGCGCTGCGCACATTGCACTGGTCGTCGTGTATGACCAACACAAACTCCGCGTTCTTCAACGTTTTAGGCACAAAAGCACGCGGAAAACACTGCTGGCCTGGGCCCGCCAGCGTGCCTGTTTTTGCGCCACGCTGCAAAACCTGACACGGCCACCTGTCCGCCGCCCGATTATTTGCCACAAATTCCCCGCCCAGCTATAGGCGCTGCGTAAAAACGACCTCTCTGCCGGGGAAGATTCTAAATTCTGTTTTGCCACGGAGCGCAACCCCAATATAATATAAAACCCACGGCAACCTGTCTAACCAATCTGCATCCGTCAGTGGAGGAGATGGACACACCAACACTTCAGTTTATTACCTCCGCCAAGGAGGCAATGCTTTTACAACCGTAAAACGGGGGTATAAGGGACGGCGGGGTAATATGGGACACTTTTCTAAATGTAATTCTGCTTTTTTAATTTTGCTTCCGCCTAGATTTGATGAAGAATTCATGGATATTTGACAATAACAACACAACTCAGCGTCCTGCTCAAAATAAAAAAAGCAGAATTACATTTAAAACATTTCCCAGAAAAGTGTCCCTTATTAACCCGCCGTCCCTTATAGCCCCGTTTTACACTACTGAACCACTAATCCTATCACTATCACATTGATTGTCATTCATTAATTGTCTGTTTATTGCACTGTCCATATCAAATAAACAAATAATCATTGTGAATCCAATTGCTAGTCATATCTCTTCATGCTCAGGGAATCTGAAAACGTACACACAAACACTGTATGGGGGGAACTGTGCCGCTTGGCGGAGGTCTGCGCTCTCCGAGTGCTTTTCTAGTTCAATATGTATATAAACGATATATGTAAAGTTTCAGAAAAAATGGACTTAATACTGTTTGCCGATGACACTAATCTGCTATGCAGTGGAAACAATTTGGAACAACTTCTGGATACACTGGGAAAGGAATTAGGAAAGCTTAAACTGTGGTTTGATTCAAACAAATTAACGCTCAATTTAAGTAAGACAAAATTTATAGTCTTTAACAACCATCACAACAACCCAGTACCCAAACTCAGTGTAAATGGTGTAGAGATTAAAAGGGTATCTGAAACTAAATTTCTTGGAGTAATAATTGATAACAAACTGTGTTGGAAGTCACATATTAATTATATTAAAGGTAAAGTATCCAAATCAATTGCAATATTACACAAAGTGAAATATTTGCTGAATCAACCCACACTATACACCTTGTATCATTCATTAATACTCCCATACATGACATATTGTAATGAAGTATGGGGAAATACATATAAAACAAACATATATCCACTCTTTATGCTTCAAAAGAGAGCTATTAGAATAATAAACAAAGCAGCTTACAGGGAACCAACAAACCCACTTTTTCTTAAACAAAAAACTCTCAAGTTGAAAGATCTGGTTGACTTTAAAACCGCAATAATAATGTTCAAAGTGAAGAATTTATCACTGCCCGCAAATATCCAAAAGTTGTTCCAAACAAGGGAGAAACGATATCACTTCAGAGGAACATGTATATTTCAAAAGCCTACAGTGAGAACAACCACCAAGCAACACTGTATTTCAGTGCAAGGAGTCAGATTATGGAACGATTTTGGACCTGGATTAAAATCATGTACAACGCTTGGACAATTTAAACAAAAACTAAAGGAAGAAATACTCCAAACATATTTACAAGACGACATGTAAACTCACATAAGGATTGACATATCCAGCCTGTGTTGTGTTGTAGCTTAGTTTTTTTTTTCTTTTTTTTCTTTTTTTTTTTCTCTGTGACATTTTGTCTTAGATTTGTTTTTGAATAGTAACCGCTTAACTTAGCCTAGCTTAGTTTTCTTTTTTCTCTCAGTCACATTTTGTCTTAGCTTTGTTTTAAATTGTAATCGCTCTTGTCTTGTTTTTCTCTTTTTTCTCTTTTGAATTCTTGGATGGAATATGGGTGGGCAATATAAGCTGCGGCTTCAGCCATCACCCATTTCGGATAACTCACGTGGAATTGTATAGTAGGAGGAGTCTTTGTCTAATTTGACCTTGTTGCTATATTATACAGTTTCTTTTAACCTGTACTGTACTATCCTAAATAAATTCATTCATTCATTCAAAAGCTTCTGTCCATTTAGAAAACATATCACAAATGACCAAACAATATTTCTTGCCTTCACATTTATTCAGTTCAATAAAATCTATGCAAATGTTCTGAAATGGATAAGTAGAGGCTGGAAAAGTGCCCCTCAGGTTTGAAATTTTCCTGTGCACAGATCAGACATTTTTTACAAAACTGTGTGGCAAACTGGCTAAAACTATAGGTAGTAAAGGTTTTATTCAATGTAGATACCCCCCACCACCACTACTGCTACATGCGAAACGCCATGCAGCAAGGTAGAGACTTGGTGAAAAAGTTTGCGTGGTAGAATAGGCTTGCTTGCCTTACATTTGAAGGGCTTTGAAGTGTCATCAAAAATAGCTCCCTTCTTTATCCATTTGTAAATTTCAGCCTGTGGAGCTGCTTGTTGAGCCTCAACAAGAACATCATGTAATAGCTCTTCAATCAGTGTCAGAATAGAATCAAATGTGCTTTGTTCAGGTTGCAAGCCTTGTGCAACTGCCTTTGCAGTTTGATCCACAAAATGATTACCTTTAGAAGCCGGATCATTGCCATTTGTATGAGCAGCACATTTGCATATGGCCAGTTGTGATGGAAGTTTGACACTTTCAAGCAGTTCCAAAATGAGGTGTTTATGCTGAATAGGCTTCCCTGTTGATGTAATCATGCCTCTGTTTTTCCACTGCTGTGCAAAGTGGTGAATAGTGGAAAATGCATACGGGCTATCAGTGTAAACTGTAAGTTTTTTATTTTGTCCCAATTTGCATGCTTCAGTTAGAGCAATCAACTCTGCAGCTTGAGCTGAAAAATGGGATGGAAGTTTTTGGGCCTTCAAAACAGTGTCATGAGTGACAACTGCATAGCCAGACAAATTTGATCCATCACAATCACGTTTTGATGATCCATCCACAAACAATATGAGATCTGAATCATCCAGAGGAATGTCTTGTAAATCAGGATGTGGCAGTACTTCATGTTCAATTTCTGCCAAACAGTCATGAGGTTCTCCTTCAGTAGAAATTGGCAAAAAACTCACTGGATTTAACACTGTGCAATGCTCAATCATTAAATGAGGCTGGGACATTAATATTGTCATGCATGCGAGGTGTCTGGATGGTGAAAGAACTGATATCTTGCTCTGGGATAAAATGACAGACACTGCATGTGTGACCTTCAGGGTCAAGGGATGAAAGAGAACAATCCCTGCAGATGCTTGAACTGCCATGGATGCAGCTATTACAGCCTGCACACATGGAGGAAGGGCCCTGGCAACCGCGTCTTGTCTTGTGGAATAATATGCCACTGGACGCATTTTTGTCCCAAATGGTTGAAGCAGCACTGAACATTCTGCTATGATCTTTACTTGACCTGGTCAAGCTAAGTCACCCTAACTTCAGGCATACAGAACAGAACAGCTTGGTATGATAAAAAACCTTCGTCATTATTTACAATCTTGCTCAGCCTAATCTTACACTGAGAAACAGACATTCTTTTCAAGCTCTGAGACAATGGAAAAACACAGAGAATCAGACATTGGCTCATTATATGCACCAGACACAATTATAATATAAAATAGAATAATACAGCATTAAAATCATATAGAATGACATGTTTCGGGACCCAGGAGACAGACACTGACACGGGCAAATTAGTGAACAATAATCTTTATTAGAGTGAAAGGGTGTGTAGTGCAAGTGTGAGCGCGTGGATAGTATCCTGGTCACTGGAACTGAGCACTCTGGACGGAGACCCGGCAACCCTGGAACATATAAGCACAGACAATTACTTTTGTCCCACGCTAATGACAAGCTATCAGTAGTGAGGCTTACTTGGGAGAAGCACAGGTTACGTCCTGCTGAGAACCAGCGGCCGTGCAACGTGGAGGTGAAGGCGTCCGGGAACGAGCTGGGGCTTCCACCTGAGACTGAGACGAGGACAGGTCTTCCAGTGACTCCGGCTGTGACACCACAGACCGGGACGATGACAAACCAGCTGATGACAAGACGAGTGATTCCACAGAACGTGGTGACGATGATAATCCAGACGATGACAAGGCGAGTGATTCCACAGAGCGTGGTGACCATGACAATCCAGACGATGACGAGGTGAGTGATTCTACAGAGTGTGGTGACGATGACACAAACTCCACCGGTAACGGTGGCCAGTACTCCTGTAACTGATACAGTAACAATTCAGGAATTTGTGGAGCCAGACGTACCGGTAGTCGTGGTGGTAGCGAACCGCTACGTGTGCGAGTTGGCGTAACCCCATCAGCTGGGGACGCAGGTCCGCCGCCAAGGGAGTCCACCTGTGCACAGGGGTAGAGGTTAGGAGTAGAGTAGCAAACAGCTCTCTTACGTGCTTGACTTTGAACTGAAGTCCTTGACGAGGCGAGAGACGTTCTAGACGAGACCAGAGAAGATTCTGACGAGGCAGTTCCTGACGAGACAGTTCCTGACGAGACAGCTTCTGACGAGACAGCTTGAGACGAGACAGCTTCCGACAAGACAGCTTCTGACAAGACAGTTCTTGACGAGACAGATTCTGACGAGACAAGAGAATACCTTGACGAGGCCAGAGAACGGAGTTCTGGTTCTTTCTCAGATGAGGAGGACAGACGACTCCGTGCCGGGCTGTCAGCAACGCTGGCTTTTAACAGCTGCTGATTAACACCTGTGGATCTGTGCGCAGCTGGAGTTAATGATGCCAATGACGGCCCAGAGGCCGCCATGACATAGAATAATCAATGAAACTTGAAAATATCCTATCACACACAAACTTGGACAAGTGGCCCCAATGAATAACCTCCCCGCGAACGGCCGATGGGACGAACAGTTTACCCGCTGGCCCCCGCCCGGGTCAGGCTTGTCCTCCTGAGCCTTCAAGATCTTGTTCTTGATACCCCAGGATAGGGTGCCCACAACACATGATGAAGGTAGAATGGGGTGCTTGGGCATCTCCGCCACCTCAGGGGCAAACTGACGGGACAGGGCATCCGGCTTAGTATTCTTAGACCCGGGGTGGTAGGTAATGGTGAAATTGAATCTTCCAAAAAACAGGGACCAGCGGGCCTGGCGTGCGTTCAGACGCTTGGCTGTCCGGAGGTACTCCAGATTCTTATGGTCGGTCCAGACAACGAACGGCTGGAAGGCACCCTCCAGCCAGTGATGCCACTCCTCCAAAGTGAGTTTGACAGCCAAGAGCTCCCTGTCACTGATGTCATAATTGCGCTCAGCCGGGGATAGGCGCCGGGAGAAGAATGCACAGGGTCAAATCTTGCCATCAGCCGGGGATCGATGAGAAATGACGGCTCTAACCCCCGAGTCCGATGCATCCACCTCCAACAGGCATTGGAGAGCGGGATCCACCTGTGTCAGTATGGGAGAGGATGAGAACCTGTTCTTCAGATGAGCAAAGGCCGCAGCCACCTCCTCAGTCCACCGAAAAGACACCTTGGGAGAGGTCAAACTGGTCAAAGGAAGAGCAATCAGACTGTAGTTTTGAATGAAGCGGCAGTAGAAATTAACAAATCCCAGAAACTGCTGGAGCTGCTTCCCGGATGACGGAGTGAGCCACTCTACCACCGCTTTTACCTTGCCCGGATCGGGAATGATCTCGTTGTGGGAGATGACAAAGCCAAGGAAGGATGTCCGGGAGACATGAATCTCACATTTCTTGGCTTTCACGAAGAGTTTGTAGTTTGTTCTCCAATAGTCACTGCAGTACCCACCTCACGTGTACTCTCTGCTCCTCCAGGGACTGAGAAAAGATACGAATATCGTCCAGATAGACGAATACACATGTGCCCAAAAAATCCCTCATACATCATTAATTAGCCGCTGGAAGACGGCAGGGGCATTGGTCAGCCTGAACGGCATGACCATATACTCAAAATGCCCACTAGGGGTCCGGAGCGCCGTCTTCCATTCATCGCCCTCTCGGATTCGCACCAGATGATAGGCGTTGCGCAGGTCTAACTTGGTAAACCAGGAAGCTCCCTGGAGGGAATCAAAAGCTGAATTAATGAGTGGAAGAGTGTATTTTTCTTTGATGGTTATATTATTCAATTCCCAAAAATCTATACACAGCCTCAGTGAGCCATCCTTCTTGCCGACGAAGAAAAATCCTGCCCCCACCGCCGAGGATGATGGCTGGATTATGGCTGAGCTTAAGGACTCCTTGATGTATGTTTCCATCGCTTCCCACTCCGGGGCAGACAGGTTGTAGAGTCTGCTAGACGGCAGCAGGTCTCCGGCGCGGAGATTGATGGCACAGTCATAAGGGCGGTGGGGGGGAGGAAGTGAAAGGGCCTGGGTCTTACTGAAGGCAGCCCCTAGGTCGTGATATTCGAGTGGAACCTTAGCCAAATCAGGAGGAGAAGGGATCGGAACACTCAGAGGCATGGACAGCGAGCATGCAGCGGACTGAAGACAGGCACTCAGACAGAAAGAGCTCGAGGCTCGGACACTCCCCGAACGCCAGTCTATAGAGGGATTGTGGAGGCGAAGCCAGGGATAGCCGAGGATTATCGGGGAGGAAGAACCCGGCAACACATACAGTCTTAGCCGCTTCCGGTGATTGCCTGATCTGATCACTGACACTGGGGCAGTCCGGTGGGAAACCGTAGCAAAAGGGGCTTTAGATAGGGTGATCAGTTTCAAGGGGGTCTCCAATAACTGAACAGGGAGCCCCAACCGGGTTCCCAATTCCCCAGAGATAAAGCTCTGCTCGGCCCCAGAATCAATAAGTGCATGTGTGGTTATCTCCTTATGTTTTTGACTGAAACGAATGGGGATCTGGAAGGTAGAGAGGGGATTTAATTGAGGTGAGCCCATGAGTCCCCCTACTGCGACGCACAGACTCCCCCTTTTGGCCATACGGGACATACCTCAAGCTCATGCTCCTCGCTCCCACAGTAAATGCATAACCGCAACTCCCGGCGTCACTGTCTCTCTGCTGAAGACAACTTAGCCCGACCTGTCACCATGGGCTCTGGCTCATGCGGGAATTGGCTGGAGGTAGCGCCAATAGGGGGGGGCTGTAGGGAACAGCGGAACTGACTACCCGAGCGACCGGAAGTCTTTCGCTCGGCCGCCCGCTCCCTCAGTCTATTGTCGAGGCTAATTGCCAAAGAAATCAACTCGGTTAAGTTAGAGGGCTTATCTAGGTGGGCTAACTCATCCCGCAGGCTAGGACAAAGGCTCCTGAAAAGATGCTACATAATGAGGCATCCTCCCGCCCCACCTCCGTGGCCACCACCCGGAAGTCCACGGTGTAATCGGCGACTGCTCTAGCCCCCTGCTTTAAATTCAACAACTGGGAGGTAAGCACACTATCTCGGTCAGAGTGGTCGAACACCTCCCTAAACTCACTAACAAACTGCATGTAGGTGAGAGAAGCATAACTGGTCCTAGCCATGACGGCGTATGCCCAAGCTAGGGCTCGCCCTTCTAACAAGTTAACCACATAACATTCCATCCAGCTACAATGCTCTGCACTGTGTGTCTGTGTGTATATACACTACCGTTCAAAAGTTTGGGGTCACTTAGAAATTTCCTTATTTTTGAAAGAAAAGCACTTTTTTTTAATGAAGATAACTTTAAACTAATCAGAAATACACTCTATACATTGCTAATGTGGTAAATGACTATTCTAGCTGCAAATGTTTGGTTTTTGGTGCAATATCTACATAGGTGTATAGAGGCCCATTTCCAGCAACTATCACTCCAGTGTTCTATTGGTACAATGTGTTTGCTCATTGAGTCAGAAGGCTAATGGATGATTAGAAAACCCTTGTGCAATCATGTTAGGTCTGCAATGCTGTAATTGCTGCAAATGGAGGATTCTTTGACGAAAGCAAAGTTTGAAGGAAAAAATTATTATTTCAAATACAAATCATTATTTCTAACCTTGTCAATGTCTTGACTATATTTTCTATTCATTTTACAACTCATGGTGGTAAATAAGTGTGACTTTTCATGGAAAACACAAAATAATTGTCTGGGTGACCCCAAACTTTTGAACGGTAGTGTATATATATTTATAGTAATATGCACATATGTATATTAGCTGCTCTTGCTTGCTTGCTTTTTTTTCTTGCCTTCTGATTGTTGCTCTGAGTGTTGCTATCCCTGTGCTGTTGCAATCCTAGAATTTCCCCGTTGTGGGACTAATAAAGGCTTAACTTATCTTATCTTGCATAACAAATTCGGCTATGATCTGAAGGAAAATCCCCCGGCACCCGCTGAAACACAATGTCACACTGCATAAGAAAACCCCTGGCTTCTCCTAGCTTACCACAGAAATGGGTGGGAGTGGGTACGGAAGTAAGTTGTGACAGGGAGTCTGATGTAGCCTGGCTAGAGGCAGTGCTAACGGGAGCAGAGGAGCTAGCGGGAGCCAGAGAGAAAGGCTGTGGGTTAACCAGGCGATCCAACCGGTCGGTAACTCGAGTTAGCTGTGTGAGTATTATTTGCTGCTGGTAGGCTAACTGGTCAACCCGAGCCTCTAAGTTGTTAACCTTACGCGCTAAAGCGCTGTCTGCTGGGTCACTCTGGCGGAGTCGTACTGACATGGTATTTGACCCAAAAAGCAGACACGACTCAGGAGTAACACAATTAACCTTTTATTGATAATTGTGTGGGTGTGTGGATGTGTGTATGCGTGTCTGTAATGTGTGTAGTGAAAGGATGAATCAGCTTGGGGCGAGCAGAGCACCGTGCAACCTGACAACCCTGTGGACAAACAGAGGGATAGTTAGAGACAATCCAGGCAGGGGAAGCACCAGAAAGTTCAGTTCTTACTGTTTGCAACGTAGGAGTGGAACTCAGGTTAGCTCAATGGCCATGGCCAGGAGGACAGTGTCAGTGGCCCCGTCGGAGATGAAGAAGGCAGGTGAACAGAGCAGGGAGGTCCGCCGCCAGGTGGAGGGGAATCCGCCGCCAAGGTTCTCCACCTGTGCACAGGGGAAGTAGAAGGGTGAAAGGAATAGATGATGGCTTACTTGGCTGCCAGGTGATGAGGAGTCCGGTAACAAGGAGTAGGCCAGGAGAGTAGACGAGGCTTGGAAGCTCAGCGTAGAGTTGGCAAGTTCAGGTCCCATGGGAAGGAGACAGACGACTCCGCGCTGATCTCAGGGCCTCGCGGAATAAATAGCCAGACCAGGATGGAATACAGGTGTGTGCGCAGGTGCGGCTGATTGGCAGCCATGACAACACAGACTCTGATAGACAATATACAGTAGATCAACAGAATAAATTATTTCTTTTTTCTCTGCGCTTGGTACTGAGTGGGTGGGGACTGCTGCGGTTTGGGAGTTTTCAAGGTCCTGCCAATAATTTCTAAATCTCTAGTCTTTAACATGCATTCAATGCAATTTAGCTGTTGTATGGACATTGTGTTAAAGTCTGTATTTGCTGTTGTACAAAAGAGTTTTCTGTATAGCAGAAGTTTCTGTTTAATTTACAAATCACTGTTAAATAGGAAATTTTTAATAATCCTGTGATTTTCTTGTGGTGTTATATAGAATATCATTGCAGTAAACTATGGTGAAAAAAAACATCTTTAAAATTTGTAATGCTTCCAACAACTTCTAGTGCAAAAAAAACTCAGTCGCAACTTTTTTAAAAAGCTCCCACATATTCAGGCTTTTTGGGCTGCAACAATCATAAAAGCATCCCGCGAAATCCTGGAGGGACTGAAAAACAAAGTAGCTTCATCTTATCCTCCGCTCAGTAGTGAAGACTCAGTTCTCTGCAACAGGTCACGTCGACTGACAGCTACATCTCAGCCACGGTAGGGTCAGTTTGCATATTTATTTATTTGCGCTAAAAATATCTATTCATATTAATAAAGTTAAGTTAAGTTAAGGATTGATGGGAATTTGGAAAGCTAGGCTTGTATGTTTCCCATTTCTCTCCAGTGTCAATCCAATCTTACTTTGAAGGTGACAGTGGGAGAAGCATTTACGATGTGGTTTGGCAGATGATTCCAGGCATTAGCTCTGTTCTGGGGTGACGCCTCGACCCAGTGGAGGAAATAGGAGAGAGGAGGATGGTGGCTAAGCTGTCAGCTCTGCTGGAGTCTGAGTCCCACCCCATGCAGGACACACTGAATGCACTGAGGAGCTCATTTAGCGGTAGGTTGTGTCATCCTAGGTGCACAACAGAAACGTTCCGCGCACTGAGGAGCTCATTTAGCGGTAGGTTGTGTCATCCTAGGTGCACAACAGAAACGTTCCGCAGGTCCTTCCTACCTACGGCTGTCAGACTTTATAACCTAACCAGGGCTGCTTGTAGAAGTCGTATTAAATGTACTAAACGCAACTGTTGTGGCACATATATTGAGTTCATATTTCCCCACAAATGTATGGCTGTATGTGTATTGGGGGCTTCACGTCTCGCGGGACAAAGAAGGTCTGGGTCTGCAGAGATCTACAGGAGATGACGAGGAGGTGCGAGTTTTGGCCTTTGTCTCAGAGAGGATGCCCCAGAAGGATTCCCGGAACATCGAGGGATAAGAGACAGACAGACATCAAAGAGTTGCATTGTGACAGGGAATTAAATGCCATGTGATTGTATGTTTGCTGAAGCACCATGTGACTTAGGCAGTATAAGAGTGTGGTATTTCTTTGCTCGGTCTCTTTTTCTTGTTGAGAGATTGCTAGAGATGTGTTCTCTTAATAAAGCCGAACCTGAGAAATAAACTCAGCCTCATCTTTGAACGCATTCTCTACACTGGTGACCCGACGACAAATTATGGCCGGGGACGATCTTCCCGCAGCGGACTCATCAGGAGCCAGCCAGGCTAACGCAGCTAACGCAGCTACCGCAGTCCAGCTGCCTGATTTCTGGCAGCATAGCCCGCGCTCTTGGTTCAACACGGTCGAGGCGCAGTTCCATCTTCGGGGAATTTCGGCGGATGCAACGAAGTTCTACCATGTAGTCGCAAAGCTGGACAGCCTTACAGCCCAGTGGGTGGAGAGCCTGACTAACCACCCACCAGATGACAACAAGTACGGCGCGTTGAAAGCCGCTCTCATCCGCGCTTTCACCCCCTCGCTGGGAGAGCGAGCAGAGAGGCTCCTGTCGTTGACTGAAGGCGAGGCAGACAGGCCGGCAGACCTGATGGCGAGGATGCTGAGCCTGAGAGGCGATGATGATGACGGCTTTATCTTCGCCCACCTTTTCCTCAGGACACTACCGTCAGCGGTGAGAGTCACCCTGGCCGGTTCACAGCTGCTGACCAGCCGAGATTACCACGAGCTGGGCCAGGAGGCACAGCGACTCGTCGACGCCCATAGACGCTACACGGCCGCGGCAGCGGAGCTGAGCACAACGCCCGGAGACAACAGGGGGCTAGAGGCTGCAGCACCAGATTCGCTGACGTCAGCAGCAACGGAGGCCAGGAGACACGGAGCGGGCGACGTCCTCTGCTTTTATCACCGACGTTTCGCCGAGAGGGCACGCAGGTGCATTCCACCGTGCCAGTTCAAGCGCTCGGGAAACGCCAAGACCGGGAGCCGGTAGCAGCCGCGGCTCTCGGCGCGAAGTACAGGCTGCTCTACCTGACGGACGCGAAATCGGGGAGACAGTTCCTGGTGGACACAGGCTCCCAGCTGAGTTTCATCACACCGTCCTATGCTGACCGGCTGGCGCCTTCCAGCGGACCCCTGGTGTTGGCGGCGAACGGCCCGACGATCAAGACCTTCGGGGAGAAGACCCTCCCCCTGTCTTTCCACTGTCGGACATTCGAGTGAACTTTCGTCGTAGCGGCAGTCAGTCATAACATGTTAGGTGCTGATTTTTTGTGCTCGAATGGTTTATTGGTTGATCTTGCTAATAGACGTCTGGTTAATGCACTGTCTTTCCACTCTATTTCCTGTACAGCCCGGGTGGTCCTGCCGACTGCACAGCCCAACGTCACAGCTGCGGGTGGTAAGTTCCAAGCACTACTCACTCAGTTTCCAACACTCACAGTCCCAACGTTTTCGGCGTCAGTGGCTAACTGAGCCACCACCAGAGTGGTGGCTCAGTTGGTAGAGCATCCGCCCCACACCCGGGAGGCAGGGGTTCAAATCCCTGCCGGGTCATGCCGAAGACCATATAAAAGTGGAACTTCCTGCCATCCAGCTTGGTGCTCAGCAATAAATGGAATGGAGGAGGGAACTCTGTGGCGGCACCTTGCATGGCAGCGGCCCTCTGATTCTGCACTTGGGGTGTGTGTGATTTACACTGTAGATAGGTAAAACACAATCTCGTTCTGCTGTACATGATTGGTTGTACGGCTGAATGACAATAAGGGTGATTTAATTTAATTTAATTTAATTTTTTAATTTAAACATGGGGTGGAACATTTTATAACTACCACCGGGCACCCCGTTTTTGCAAAAGCTCGGCGCTTGGACTCAGCTAAGCTAGCCATAGCACGTGAGGAATTCGCCAACCTGGAAAAGCCGGGCATCATTAGACACTCTAACAGCCCCTGGGCTTCACCGCTGCATATGGTCCCCAAGGCTGATGGCTCGTGGTGGCCTTGCGGTGATTTCCGCAGGTTGAATAACGCTTCAGCACACAACCGCTACCCGATTCCGCACATCCAGGATTTTTCGGTGTATTTAGCGGGGGCGCGCATTTTTTCTAAAATAGATTTGGCCCAGCCCGCGCTCAGGACATACCCAAAACAGCGGTTATAACTCCTTTTGGGCTTTTTGAGTTTTTGCGTATGCCGTTTGGGCTCAAGGGGGCTGCGCAGACCTTCCAGCGCATGATGGATGCAGTTTTACGCGGCCTCCCTTTCGTGTTCGTCTACTTGGATGATATTTTGGTAGCCAGCGCGTCCGAAGACGAACACGAAACCCACCTCACAGCGTTTTTTCGAAGGCTGGCAGAGCACGGGTTAATAATTAACCCAGCGAAGTGCCAGTTTGGGGTGGCGCAAATCGATTTTTTGGGGCACCGCGTTTCGCCAGAAGGAGCGGTCCCGCTGCCCGATAAAATACGCGCAATAACAGATTTTCCCCAACCTCAGACGGTCAAAGCGTTGCAGGAATTTTTGGGAATGGTTAATTTTTATAACCGTTTCCTCCCAAGCGCAGCGCAGCTCATGCAACCATTGTACGCGGCACTTAAAAAACAAAAACCTGCGAATAAAATCGAATGGTCCCCGGAGCGGGAGCGCGCATTCTCCCAAGTCAAATCAGCCCTGGCGAACGCCGTTTTGTTGGCACACCCGGTGCCAACGGCCCGCATGGCGCTCACCACGGACGCTTCCGATTTAGCGGTGGGGGCGGTCATTGAACAGTTTGTGGCAGGGAGCTGGCAGCCGCTTGCATTTTTCAGTAAAACCTTGCGCGATAACGAGCAGAAATACAGCGCGTTCGACAGGGAGCTGTTGGCCCTGCATTTGGCCATCCACCATTTCCAGTTCTGGCTGGAGGGGCGCCGTTTCACCGCGTTTGTGGACCACAAGCCGCTAACATTCGCGATGACCAAGATTTCAGAGCCTTGGTCAGGCCGGCAGCAAAGACAGCTGGCCGCGATATCGGAGTTCACCACCAATATTCAGCATGTCACGGGCAAACATAATGTAGTGGAAGACTGTCTTTCGCGCGCGGTAGAAGCGCCAGGCCCTGTGGGGGCAGACTTGGCAGCCGTGGCCGCGGGCCAGGTTTGTGGAGCGGAAGCACTCGCAGCCCTGGTCCGCGTAGGTTTGGATTACGCAGCCATGGCCGCGGAGCAGGCTAACGACGTGGATGTGCGCGTGCTCCAGTCTGGACCAACAGGGTTAAGGCTGGAGCACAGGGTGCAGCAAATAGGTATGCCCCCTCTAATCTGCAATGTCTCCACGGGGCGACCTCGCCCTGTGGTCCCAGCTGCATGGCGCCGCCGCGTTTTTGACTCAATCCATTCCCTGGCGCACCCGGGGGTGTGCGCGTTGATTAAAATGGTGGGGGAGAAATTTGTTTGGCCGGGGTTGCGTAAACAGGTCAAGGAGTGGGCAGCAGCCTGCGTGGCGTGTCAGCAAGCCAAGATACACAAGCACACTAGAGCCCCTTTGGAGCCTTTTCACATCCCGGCTAAGCGTTTTGATCATGTGCGTGTTGACTTGGTGGGCCCCCTTCCGTTGTCGCAGGGGTGTACACACCTTTTGACGATGGTAGATCGCACCACGCGTTGGCCAGAAGTGGTCCCTTTGGTGTCAACTGCAGCGGCAGACGTTGCACGCGAGTTTTTAACAGCTTGGGTCGCGCGTTTTGGAGTTCCGTCGGACATAACGTCCGACAGAGGTCCCCAATTTGTTTCCAAACTCTGGTCATCGATGGCCCACAGCCTAGGGGTGAAGATTCACCGCACTACCGCGTATAACCCCCAGGCTAACGGTTTGTGCGAACGCTTTCATAGGTCATTGAAAGCAGCCTTCAGAGCGTCTCTTATGGATACAAATTGGGTGGATAAACTTCCATGGGTTTTATTGGGGTTGCGTTCCGCACCTAAGGAGGATTTGCAGGCTTCTCCGGCTGAATTAGTTTTTGCACAACCCCTCCGTTTGCCAGGGGAATTTCTTCCCGACAACCCTGCGCCAAATTGCCCCCCCGCTCAGCTGTTGCAGAGCGGCACAGGATCAAATACCCTTCCTGGCCCAGTTCATCACAGTTTTCCACGCGTTTTTGTGCCAAAGGCTTTAAAAAATGCGGAGTTTGTTTTTGTTAGACATGATGCCCAACGCCCAGGCTTGCAACTGCCTTAAGATGGGCCTTTCAGAGTGTTGGAAACAGGAGAGAAACATTTTTTGCTTGATTTAGGAGGCAGAAAAGAGTTGATTTGCATTAACAGACTCAAACTAACTAACTAACTAACTAACCTGCACTTATATAGCGCTTTTCTAGTCACAAAGACCACTCAAAGCGCTTTCATTAATACTAACCCTCTATTCTAAGGGCCTATAGGAAACAGATATCTAGGGACAATTTAGAACAGCCAATTAACCTAACATGCATGTTTTTGGCATGTGGGAGGAAACCGGAGAAATCCCGGAGTAAACCCACGCAACACGGGGAGAACATGCAAACTCCACACAGATCACTGTTGGTCGGGGGCTGGGATCGAACCCACGATCCCACGATCCCCACAATCCCCCGGCCAAGGGTAAACTGTGCTGCCGCAGTGCTAACCACTGCGCCACCGTGCAGCCAAACCCGCCTTTGTTCTGGCTGATGAACACGTGCAGTTGGCTAGGGCCCCCCGCCGTGGCAGGCCGCCGAGAAGGCATTCTTCGCAGCCCTCACAGAGATGTGCTAATGATTCTGATCCACAGATGCAGCAAGCCGGGGCAGAAGGAACCAAGCCGGCTTACAGCAGATATGGAAGGAGGTTAAAACCCAAGCATTCGGCGGACTGATTTGTGATATGCAGTGATGTTTTTTGTCATGTATCTCTGATTATGTTTTGTCCCTTAATAGACGTTTGGGGGGGGGGGTTATGTGGCACATATATTGAGTTCATATTTCCCCACAAATGTATGGCTGTATGTGTATTGGGGGCTTCACGTCTTGCGGGACAAAGAAGGTCTGGGTCTGCAGAGATCTACAGGAGATGACAAGGAGGTGCGAGTTTTGGCCTTTGTCTCAGAGAGGATGCCCCAGAAGGATTCCCGGAACATCGAGGGATAAGAGACAGACATCAAAGAGTTGCATTGTGACTGGGAATTAAATGCCATGTGACTGTATGTTTGCTGAAGCACCATGTGACTTAGGCAGTATAAGAGTGTGGTATTTCTTTGCTCGGTCTCTTTTTCTTGTTGAGAGACTGCTAGAGATGTGTTCTCTTAATAAAGCCGAACCTGAGAAATAAACTCAGCCTCATCTTTGAACGCATTCTCTACACTGTCATGATTCGGAACAGGGTTAGGTTCAAATGCAGAGCTGCCAGAATGATCAGTCAGACTCCAATGAAAAGTTTCACAGTTTTATTACAAAAACTCACAGAAAACAAAAATGCAAAAACTCAAGGGAAAGCGGAACGCAAAAATGCCAACTTAAATTTCCACAAGACAGGTGCCCCCTGGAGCACACGTAGCCTACGGGAGAGAGCAGACAGAGGTTATAAGGGACAGATTCTCCAAATGGAGAATAATGCGGGAAAGCACACTTACAGCTTGAGCAGCAGAGTCCAGCAGGGAACTCCAGTAAGGACAGGGGGAAGACAGAGACTTGGGTAGACGTCCTGATCTTCCTGGTCAGGTGAGCGTGATCAGCTCTGGAGACACACCTACGGGTGGCAGCAACCAGAGGAGCGAGACACACAAGGTAAGTATAAGGAAACAATAATAATGAGACAGAGCTTAGCATAAACTGTGGCTACAAACCCAGACAATCCAGCAATGAGCTCTCCACACGCTGGATCTTAAATATATATATATTATGGGGGACCTATTCTGTGGTATTCACCTCAGACTGGAAGGAAGGGAGATGCAGTAATTTCCTCTGACGGAAGAGCATGGGGATTAAGGGGCTGGGGGACAAAAGACAAAAGGAATTGTGATGCGAGAATGAATTGTGATGCAGGACCTCAGGCAGCAGGGACGTGTGAGTGTGGTAATATAAAAGAGAGTCCCTGCTACAGAATGGAATGTTTTTCTGATTCTGAGAGATGTGAGAGAGTGAATAAAGATCATCTGCTCTGAATGCTTGGCCTGGTTATTCCCCTCTCCACAATATATTATATATATGATGCATCAGTCATCACGCATGCGCTGGTGTCTGTTAATGTCTCGTCGTGTCAAAGAGTTATGTTGTCCGCTTTTGTTTGTTTTTATTGATTTTGTTTTTAATTTTTTATCTCATTTTGCTGATATTAGTTTTTGCCTGGTGTTAGCTTAGTATTGGCCTAGCAGAAAAGCCCGATTGGACGTGCGGGTGGGTCGGACCCCCGGCTGGGCTGTTTTACCGGGCTAGGCTAACCTGCTAACTTGTTTTTAAGTCTTTTTAGCTGTTTTTAGCTAACCTGTTTTTAGCTGTTTTTGGCTGGCTGGCTATCCACCTATCACCTGGAACGTCATGGTTCCATCCCCGACGTGTCAGCTGCATGTCCCTCCTTAGGAAGGTTTCTGAGTTGGAAGTGAGACTCTCCAACCTCTATAAGATTCGGGAGGCTGAAGACCACCTTGACACCATAATTCTCGGGTGAACAACGGCCCCGGCGTCCGACTCGCAGCTGGCAGAGACGGCTACTTACCTGGGTGAGTTCAGCGCATCTCCATCTACTTCCACCCCTAATCCGGTTTCTTCAGACGTCCAGGACCACAGCAATAGACACTGGCTTTGACTCAGGGCTAAACCCAAAGCCCCGGTTGGTTCTTCCTATCCTCAATGCACGCCCTGGACCTTGGTTGGACCAGCTGGCAATCATCGTCGATCGACCAGACAGGGCCGCACCTCCTCTTTTTTTCTTTGCTTTTGGAAAATAGATTTGACATTCTTTCTCTGGAGGATTTTCCCCACCTGGACACTGGCCGTCCGCCCGTGGCCGCCCCTCCTCCTCTTCCTCCCTGTCCTTCAGCGGCGGCCCAAACCTGCAAGCCCCGGATTAAAACTACTTTAGGTGTGCCAAACTATACACCAGCTCCAAAAAGAAGAGAGTGCATCACCCCGCCATCACAACAACATCAGCAAAATTATCCACCATTTCAGAAACCACCGGCAAGCCCCCCCCCCCTCCCCAGATGACACTGGTAATTGGTGATTCGATTATGAGGAACATCAGAAGCAGGTACTGTGTCACTAAATGTTTTCCTGGGGCTAAAGTCTCAGACATTGAGGCTCTTACCCCTGACCTATTAAATGATTACCCCCACGTCATTGTGCATGTTGGATGCAACAACATCCCAGATGAAGCATCGGAGATCTTAAAGAGTGACTTCAAGAGCTTTCTGTCCACTCTTATGAACTGTGGCAGACGTGTGTTTATTTCTGGGCCATTGGCCCCTTTCAGACAAGGTTGCAATTATTTTAGCAGAACTCTCAGCCTTAATACCTGGTTGTGTTCTACATGTCCTACTTTTAACATTGGTTTTGTAGACAATTTCAACCTGTTTTGGAACCGCCCATCACTTATGAGGCCAGATGGCATCCACCCAAATAGACTTGGTGCATGTGTTTTGAGGGACAATCTGTTCTATTCCATTCAGTATTTTTTTAGTACAGTGACTGAAATTTGGTGCGTTAACTCAACCCGAAGTTCCTGGATCTGCCAACCAGCCCTTCTTTGTTTCCACTTCTCATATTAATCCTATTAATCCAAATAATCCTCACTGTTATATCAGTCTTCAGTTTATAACCCCATAGAGATTGTGTCTGTCTCCCGTTACCCAAAATATTACACCCCAAGACAAATACAACATAACTTGATAAATACACGCCTTTCTGCAGCTCCTCCTCATCCGCCACCCCTCAACTTAGCCCCTGTCTTCCCCTCAGAGAACCTTTGTCTACTCCCCCAAAGTTAATAAAAATATAATGTATTGTGACGTAGGCGAGGTTCACACAAAGAAGAGGAGCAGATAGTTGTGACCAACAGGCTTTATTAACACACACCCTGAGCACAGACAGGAGGGGAGGTCATTCTCCCAGACCTCCGTTTCAATCATGGTTATACAACACATGATATATCTTGCCCTAATCCTGCCTATAAAACACTGCTGGCTATAAAACAGCACACTCCCCTGCAGCAGTACCGGGTGGGAGCACCGATGGAGCGGGTAGGAGTGGACATCCTGGGCCCTATACTGCCTATAAAACAGTTATAATGACCCATAATAACTCAGTAATAATATTTAAACAAACACACAAAATAACGTCCACTGTTGCAGGGCATGCTGGGGAAATCCTGCTCCCCCCCCCCCCCAATACAGTCCCGGCGTTACACTGCCCCCCCACCGCCCCCCGGACTGGTTTCTGTCCCCAGAAAAATTAAAGTCCAATTCAAAAGTCCAATACGAACTCGTCAAGGTGTTAAGGCAGCCTTCGATGCCGACGACCAGCACGTACAGGCCCCCTAGCGTCCATCTGAGTCTCAGTCGGAGTATCTGGTCAGGATGAAAGCTCCGGTTCGACCACCAGCGGGGCAGATGGCTGATATGGCGCGAGACGGTCACGGTGGAGCACCACGACCTGGTCCCTTTTTTTAGCCTCACCCTGTACACCACATCCATCAGTCTCTGCAGAACCACGTATGGTCCCGACCAGTGGCTCGCCAGCTTCGGTGATTGTCCTCTCTTCCTCTCAGGGCAGAAAACCCAGACTCGATCTCCCGGTGCAAAGTCCCTCCCCTGGCAGCGGGAGTCATATGCTCGCTTCTGCCGACCCCCCGCCACTGCCAGGGCCTCCCGAGCCAGTTCATGTACTGTGTGGAGACGTTCTTTTAAACAAAACAAATAATCCAACCCGGGTTTTCCCTCCACCTCTGGCTCGGGGGGGGGGGGGGGGGGGGCCGAATACCAAATCCACTGGTGTGCGCAGCTCGCGTCCAAACATGAGCGCTGCAGGGGTGCACCAAGTAGATTCCTGAGCTGCCGTCCAGTATGCCCACAAAACAAAAGGCAGATGCAGGTCCCAGTCTCACTGTCGCTGGTCCACTAGGATAGCGAGCTGGGTGGTGAGGGTCCGGTTGAATCGTTCGACCAGGCCGTCGCTCTGTGGATGCAGTGGGGTGGTCCAGGTCTTCCGGATGCCCAGCCGCTTGCAGACCTCTCCGAAGACCTCCGCCTCAAAGTTCCGACCCTGGTCGCTGTGCAGCTCCTCCGGTGTGCCAAACCGACAGAACATTTTGTCCACCAGCTTTGATGCCGTCGTAGCGGCGCTCTGGTCCGGGACCGCGTACGCCTCTGGCCACTTAGTGAAATAATCCATTGCGACCAGCACGTAGCGGTTCCCCCGGTCCGTGGTCGGGAAAGGGCCCAGGATGTCCACTCCTACCCGCTCCATCGGTGCTCCCACCCGGTACTGCTGCAGGGGAGTGTGGGATCGCTGAGTTGGCCCTTTCTGAGCTGTGCAGGTGTTGCAGCGGTGGACATGGAGCTCCACGTCTTGACGACAACCAGGCCAGTAGAACCGGGCTCAAAGGCGCTGCAGCGTCTTTGTCACCCCGAAGTGGCCCACTCCTACTGACCCATGAACCAGCTGGAGTACGTTGGGCCGGAGTCGACGAGGAACCAACAGCTGCCAGACGTGCCGCTGCCCAGCTGGAGTCTGCCACTGTCGATACACCACGCCCTTGTGGCAGCGGAGGTTGGCCCACTGGGAGTGCAGGGCCTTAGTCTCTGGGTCAAGCGCTGACACAACCTCCCAGGCGGGCCGCTGTCCTGCGTCCAGCCACTGCCGAACCCAAGAAATGACCGGGTCTCTGTCCTGCTCGCTCTGCAGCTGCTGCGTGCCAAGGACCTCTGTGATGTCATCGCTGGGGGAGGCTGCCTGATCACCCGAGGAGGGGCTGCGCGTTGCTGCGTTATTTCTGCTCACAGCGGTCCGGAGAGCAGCAGCCCGTGGGATGGCTTGGTCTCGATCTTCAGCCCGTTGGCAGTGACGACACTCCTCTGTCGCGCAGGGGCGCCGAGACAGCGCGTCAGCGTTGGCATGGAGGCGGCCTGCCCAATGCACAATCTGAAAATTATAATCCTGCAGTGCCTCCAGCCATCTCGTCAACTGTCCATCCGGCTCTTTGAAGTTCAATAACCAGGTCAGGGAAGCGTGGTCCGTCCTGAGCTGGAACCTCCCCCCGTACACATACGGGCGGAAATGACGCAGTCCTTGAATGACAGCCAACAGTTCTCTGCGAGTCACACAGTAATTCCTCTCGGCTCTGCTGAGAGTGCGGCTGAAAAAAGCGACTGCCTGCTCTCCCTGCTCTCCCTCCTGGGATAGCACCGCCCCAATGCCCTGGTTGCTGGCGTCCGTGTACATGATGAAAGGGCGGTTCGGGTCAGGATACTGCAGGATGGGGGCTCTGGTGAGCGCCATGCGAAGCTGGGAGAAAGCAGCAGCACAATTCTCACTCCACTGAAACGTGCGTCCTTTCTGCGTCAGCTGATGCAGCGGGCTGGCGATGGTGGCGAAGTTTTTTACAAACCTTCTATAATAGGAGGCCAATCCGGGAAAACTCCTCAATTCTCCCACGTTCCGTGGCACTGGCCAGTCTCTCACCGCCGCCACTTTTTCTGGGTCGGTGGCGACTCCCGCTGTGCTGACGACGTGGCCCAGGAAAGTGGTCTCCCGCCGGAATAGGTGGCATTTTCTAGGGTGTAACCGTAGCCCCGCCTGTTGGATGGCGTCCAGAACCTCTTGGAGATTTGACAGGGCGCTGTCAAAATCAGCTGCATGCACCAGTAGGTCGTCCAAGTAAACAACGCAGCGACTCTGGGGCACGTGAGCCAGCACTCACTACATCAAGCGCTCAAAGGTGGCCGGGGCATTGCAAAGTCCAAAAGGCATCATTTTAAACTGATACAGTCCCTGCCTGATGGAGAAGGCTGTTTTTTGGCGGGCCTCAGGTGACAGCTCTACCTGCCAATAGCCGCTGCGTAGATCCAGTGAGCTGAACCAGCTGGAGCCAGCGATGTGGTCCAGCGCATCATTGATGCGGGGCAGGGGGTAAGAATCCTTCCCGGTGACGTCATTCAGGCGCCGGTAATCCACACAGAACCACCACGACCCGTCCTTCTTCTTGACCAGCACCACCGGCGCCGCCCAGGGGCTGCTGGAGGGCTCAATAACATCTGCCTCCAGCATTTCTCGCACTTTTTGTTCTGCAGCTGCCCGCCTTGAAAAGGGCAGCCGGCGTGGGCGGAGTCGAATTGGCCTGGTCTCACCGGTGTCGATCTCGTGCTGCACCAAACCAGTCCAGCTGCATTCCTCATCCTTCGCGGTGAAGACACCCATATAACAGTCCAACAGTTCCTGCAGCTGGCGTCTCTGTTCCGAGTGCAGCTCCGCTGAAATAATTCCTGGACCGCCTGCTGCATCTCTGCTGACACGTTGACCCCTCCCCTTGCTGTCTTTGTGTGTGCTCGTGCTTTCTCTGCCCGCGCTGGTGGCGTCATCGTGTCCGGTCCTCGCGGTGGCCCGCCTGGTCCGGTCCGTCCTGGCAGTCCCTCGATCGCGCAGGCCCCCGTGTTCCTTCTCTGGGTTCTGCTGTGGAGCGTGATGGTCCGGCGGTGTCGATCTTGGCGTTCCAGGCTGTGAGCCGGTCTAGTCCAATAATACAGGGGTCTTGGATGTCAGCCAGACAGAACGGGTGTTTTATGTTCTGACCGGCCACCCCCACCACGAGGACTCTCCGCCCCCCCAGTCTGGCGCGCTCACCGGTAGCCGTGGTGATGCAGCGCTCGGTGGGTTCCTACCCCCGTGGGGCCATCTTGTTCGTGCCCGGCAGCACACCGGGTCGGACCAAGGAGATTGTAGAGCCGGTGTCAATCAGGGCCCGGATCGACGTCTTCTCCAGGCTGCACTGTAGATACATCCCTGGCGAGTGTCCAATTCAGCCCATGTGTGGTGACAGCTCATCAGTTTGTCGTGGGGTAGGTGCAGGGCAGTACCATGTGATGTGTCCTGGCTCTCCGCAGTGGGAGCACCCTTCCACGCGCCGCTGCGGCCGTCTTCTCCGTGGACGCGCTGCCATGGTCTGCCGTAACTCCTCCTCCTCCCCCTCGCTCTCAGCAGTGGCCTGGAAGGTTCTTTGTCTTGGTGTTGACGCTTCAATTGTGCGATTCATCAGCGGCTCCACCCGCTCTGCTTCTGCCACCGCAGTCTCCCAGTCGTTCGCGGTGTGGATCCGTACGTGGCTCTGGAGCTGGGCCGGGCGGAGACCTTGGATGAAGTTCCGGAGGGCGAGCTTCTCTACCACCTCCAGTGCGAAATCCGGGTAGCTGCGCCGTGTTAGCAGTTGCATGTCCTCCGCGTAGGCTCCTAGGCTCTCCTGGCTGCTTCGACGGTGATGGATCAGCTGTTCCTGGGCGTGCTCAGCGTCCGCCGTTCTCCCAAATCGTCTCTGGAGCGATCCTTGTAGCACTGGCCAGCTGCAGCACTCCTCAGGCCAGAGATCAGAGAGCATGCAGAGAGCCCTCCCTTCCAAGGCCAGCACGACTTGCACGGCGGTTTCCTCTGGTGACCAGCCGTTCAGCACGGCGGCCAGCTCGACCTGGATCAGGTAGTCATCCAACGGGGTCTTGCCGTTGAAGTGGGGGATCTTAGCCCACTGCCGGATGGATGGAACGGTCGTCTCCTGATCGATCGCCGCTTCTGATCGCCGTGGACTCGCCAGCCCGTCCTGCCCTGAAAAGGGCGGGAAGCGGGGCTGGTTTGTTCTGCTCTGCCCGCTCTGCCTTCAAAAAGGCAGAGGGCGGGGTGCGCTGGCCCCATCAGGTCCGCCGCTTCGTTCGTCCTGGTGAGGGGCTCCGGGGGGTGGTGTCTCGGCCCCGTCGTCCGTCACCAGCTGAGCGATGAGTCGCTCCAGCTGCTGGATCTCCATTCTGATCCAGGCTTCCGTCTGCTCCATCCCACTTCTGACACCAGTGTGACGTAGGCGAGGTTCACACAAAGAAGAGGAGCAGATAGTTGTGACGAACAGGCTTTATTAACACACACCCTGAGCACAGACAGGAGGGAAGGTCATTCTCCCAGACCTCCATTTCAATCATGGTTATACAACACATGATACATCTTGCCCTAATCCTGCCTATAAAACACTGCTGGGTCATTATAACACAGTTATAATGACACAGCAGTATAATAACTCAGTAATAACATTTAAACAAACACACAAAATAACGTCCACTGTTCCAGGGCATGCTGGGGAAATCCTGCTCCCGCCCCCCTTAATACAGCCCCAACGTTACAGTATAAACATCCTAAAGCGATTAAACAAAACGTTGGTAAAACTCAAATTAAACATTGTCTCTAAATTTAATGATTTGGCCTCTCTTCTTCCTCATAATTTAAAAATTAAATGCGGTTTATTAAGTATTAGGTCTCTAACTCCCAAATCTCTACTAGTCCATGATCTGTTAATTGATCATCAGATTGATTTAATATCCCTTACAGAGACTTAGCTAGGGAAAGATGATTATGTTAGCTTGAATGAATCAACTCCCTCTGGTTTTCTAAACTATCATAATCCCAGAAGTGCTGGTCATGGAGGTGGAGAGGCGGCAATTTTCCATTCTAAATTACTAGTTAATGTAAAGCAAAAACATGTTTTAATTCCTTTGAGGGCCTGGTCCTCAGTATGGGGCATGTTAGCAATCTTAGCTTAAACCCAATTTTCTTTGCCATAGTTTACCATCCTCCCTCAGCCTACTCAGAGTTTTTTATCCGAATTTGCCAAACTCTTAGATGATTTAGTGTCATGACCCGAGCACTAGGTCATGGTGCTCGGGTTATTCTTGTTAGGGTTTGACAGCGGCGTTATTATTCTAGCTCTCCGAGCTCTTATTGTGATAGTGCTCGGGGAGGCTTCCGCTCAGCTGTCAAGCCCTGAACAGCTGTGCTGCATTTGTGGTCGTTAGCGATGGACTACTTTAACCCGCGCTGGCGACCGCATCCTCGCAGCAGTGTCTGTTCACTCTCCGTCATGCTATGGATGCTTTGGACTAATTCCTACCTCGTCTGCTTATGGTTTGACCGCCGTTCCTTTGGACCAGTAAGTGAGCTGTAGAGCCTTACCCCTCCCGGTGTGAATAGATCTCTGTGAGTTTCTGCCTTAGCAGCCTGTGTATCGTTACTTCACCAACCCTGTCTGTCTGTGTTTGACCGTCTCCTCCTCTGGACCTGTAGTGAGCTGTTAGCCTTACGCCTCCTGTTGTGTGAAGACTTAAGTGTCATTGTCTCAGCAGCCTGTGTTGTACTATTTTTCACCGTAATAAAAACTCTCACTGAACTCTCTGGTGACTGTGTGGCGTCTTATGGTGGCTCGCGAGAGCCACCCATGACATTTAGTGCTGAAATCAGATATTTATAATTATAGTAGGGGATTTTAATATACATGTTGATGTAGATAGTGACTGTCTTAATAAGGCATTCAATTCTTTTTTTCTTCCGGCGCCACACGAGTAGGCTGCCTTTTTGCAACAGCGGATCAATTTCTTCCTATTTCTATTTATTATCTGGCTTCTCTTGCTAATCTTTCTGATCCGGCGACACCTTATACATCGGACGGACACACGGATCGCCCAAATGTCTCCTGAGCTAGCAGACAGAGCCACTGTTTTTAGCAGGATACGTTACAGCAGAGACCAGCTGTTAGCACTTAACCGGACCAAGATGCTAGCGCAAGACCTCGACATACCGGGTGAAATAAGACAGAAACGATGTGGATGCCATGCTGGAGCAAGACGGCGGGTGAGAAATATAAGGTACAGACCCGTCCTTCCATCCGTTATTATGGGGAACGTTCGATCGCTACGCAATAAGACAGATGAGCTAGCGGCTCTCTCCCGCTACGAGAGCGTCTTCAAAGAGATTAGCTTGATGTTGTTTACTAAGACGTGGCTAACAGAACTAGCAACAGATGCTAACATCGAACTGGAGGGTTTCCACGCAATACGGGCAGACCGGATACCAGACAGTGGGAAGGCAAGGGGCGGAGGAGTGATAATGTATGTCTGCAGACCGGGACATATCACGGTTAAACAACATCACTGCAGCAAAGACATTGAGTTGCTAGCTGTTAGCATGTGGCCTACCTATCTCCCGAGGGAATATTCACACGTGATCTGCATTGTTATTTATGCAAATCCGACGGCAAACGCTGGGACAGCGCGTGACGCCATTCATTCAGTAACTGGAAGGCTGCTGACAGAACACCCAGATGCTCTTCTCCTCATCTAAGGTGATTTCAACCATATTTCACTGTCCCCCATTCTGCCCACGTTCACCCAGTATGTCACATGCCACACTAGAGACAATAAAACACTGGACTTATTCTATGCAAACACTAAGGAGGCGTACACCTCATCACCACTCCCCCCACTCGGGAGATCGGATCACAACTTGGTTCATCTCCTGCCGGTGTACAAACCCCTAGTACACAGACAACCTCCGGTCATACGCACGGTGAAGGTATGGTCTGAGGAGGCAATGGACGCTTTAAAGGACTGTCTTGAAACCACTGCCTGGGAGCAGCTCTGTGATCCACATGGTGAGGACATTGATGGCCTCACTTACACCATCACGGACTACATCAACTTCTGTGTGGACAACACCGTACCCACCAAGACCATACGGTGTTGCTCGAACAACAAACCCTGGATCAACCCTGAGATAAAAACACTTCTGAGAGAGAAGAAGAGGATCTTCAGGTCAGGGAACAGGGAGATGCTGAAGTCCGTACAGAGGGAGCTGAGGAGGAAGATCAGAGAAGGCAAGGACAGCTTCAGGAAGAAGATGGAGGACAAGCTGCAACAGAGCAACATCAGCAGGGTCTGGAGAACCCTTAAAACCATCTCTGGGCTCCAGAATACCTCCACCCAGGCCACGGGAGGCAGGGAGTGGGTGAACAATCTGAACCTGTTTTTTAATAGGTTTGACCAACCACCCTCCCCCCCGCCTGCACACCAACCACTGCTGCCTCTAAAGTCATCGAGACCTGCTGTCCACACCCCACTCCACCAACACCCTCCCACTCCCAGCACACAGCCCCCCAACCTGACCCTCATTCAAGACCCAGGTGAGGACGGAGCTGAGGAAGATCAAGGCGAGGAAGGCCTCGGGACCGGATGGCATCAGCGCAAAGCTCCTCAAGTTCTGCACAGACCAGCTGTGTGGGATTGTGGAGCACATCTTCAAGCTGAGCCTGAAGCTGGGGAGGGTACCACAGTTGTGGAAAACATCTTGTGTGGTACCTGTACCAAAGACTTCCCACCCCAAAGACCTGAACAGCTACAGGCCAGTGGCCCTGACGTCTCACATGATGAAGACCCTGGAGAGACTGCTCCTTGCTCACCTCCGCCCCCTGGTGGGACCAGGGATGGATCCACTCCAGTTCTCCTACCAGCATGGCATTGGGGTGGAGGATGCAGTGATCTTCCTCCTTCACCATTCCCTGTCCCACCTGGAGAAGCCCGGGAATGCAGTGAGGATCATGTTCTTTGACTTCTCCAGTGCTTTCAACACCATCCAACCGATGATCCTGAAGGACAAGCTGCTGTGCGCAGGGGTGGACCAGCACCTGTCATCATGGATCCTGGACTACCTCACTAACCGGCCACAGTTTGTGAGAACCCGGGATTGTGTGTCCGACACGATCATCGGCAGCATGGGGGCCCCCCAGGAAACGGTTTTGGCTCCCTTCCTGTTCACCCTTTATACTGCGGACTTCTCACACAACACAACACACTGCTATCTACAGAAGTTCTCTGAAGACTCTGCGATCGTCTGCCTCATCTCCAACAGAGATGAAACTGAGTACAGAGGACTTATCCAGGACTTCGTGGACTGGTGCCATCGGAACTTCCTCCAGATCAACACGAGGAAAACTAAGGAGCTGGTGGTGGACTGCCCCAGGCAAGAACAACCCCTCACAGCACCACTAAACATCCAGGGAACTGACATTGAGATGGTGTCATCCTACAAGTACCTGGGTGTTCATCTGAAGAATAAACTAGACTGGTCACACAATACCGACGCACTCTACAAGAAGGGACAGCGCAGGCTGTTCCTGCTGAGGAGGCTCAGATCTTTTGGTGTACAAGGCATGCTCTTGAAGACATTCTATGACACGGTGGTGGCATCAGCCATCACTTTTGGAGTGGTCTGCTGGGGCAACGGCATTACAGTAGCCGATAGGAAGAGACTGAACAAACTGATCAAGAAAGCTAGCTCTGTCCTGGGGCAGCGCCTTGACCCAGTGGAGGAGATAGGAGAGAGAAGGATGGTGGCTAAGCTGTCACCTCTGCTGGAGTCCAAGTCCCACCCTATGCAGGACATGCTGAATGCACTGAGGAGCTCATTTAGCAGAAGACTACATCATCCTAGATGCTTGACCGAGAGGTTTCGCAGGTCCTTCCTACCTACGGCCGTCAGACTGTAGAACCTAAGCAGGGCTGCTCGCAGAGATAGCAAAAAAACGTGACGACCTAATAGTATTGAATGCAAAAGATGCAACAGACTTACACAAATGGTCCCCTCCAGTATACAACTAGGACAATATCAGTCGCTATGGAGGGTGACAATATGTATGGGTACATATTCATACCATGAAGGGTAACTAAATAGACGGTTATACTGTTTAGTCCATCTAGCTACAATGCTCCGCACTGTGTATATATATTTATATATTTATGTGTACATATGTATATTCACTGCTCTAATTTTCTTATCTTCTAAATTATTGCTCTGAGTGTTGCTATCCCTGTGTTGTTGCAATCCTGGAATTTCCCCATTGTGGGACTAATAAAGGCTTATCTTATCTTATCTTATCTTAATTCAATATTAGACTCAATGGGGTTTTCCCAGAAAGTAGAAAATTCTACCCATTATCTCCACCAAACATTGGACCTTGTTCTGACTTATGGCATAGAAATAGAAAATCTGGTAGTGTCTCCTCATAATCCTGTACTGTCAGACCATTGTCTGTTAACCTTTGATTTCACTATTCCTGACTATTTGACTCCTAAAGAAAAATACTACTACAGCAGGTGTCTTTCAGATGATGTTGTTACCAAATTTATGCAGATTGTCTCCTCTATGCCATGTGTCAACACAACAGAAATAAAAGATGGAGAGCTTGCTCCTTCCGTAATTGATAGCATGGTAGATGGTGTTTCAGCCTCTCTGCATCAGACTCTAGACTTGGTGGCCCCTTTAAAAAAGAAAAAGTCTAATCAGAGATTTTTAACCCCTTGGTTTAACACAGAAACTCGTAACTTAAAACAAGACTCGTCAATTAGAAAGAAAATGGCATTCCTCTAATTTAGATTAGATCTATTTAGCTTGGAGAAATCATCTCTTAATTTATAAAAAAAATCTCTTAGAAAAGCTAGAACAAGTTATTACTCTGCATTAATAGAAGAGAATAAGAATAACCCCAGGTTTCTTTTTAGAACTGTAGCCAGGCTGACAAAGAGTCAGGACTCTGTCAATCCTCGCATCCCCCTAGAGCTTACTAGCCAGGACTTTTTGAATTTTTTCAATCATAAAATTTTATCTATTAGAGATAAGATCAGTCAGATTCTTCCCACCGTAAACTTAAGTACAGCAACTACTACAACTCCTTCAATTGATATCTGTTTAGATAAGTTTACTTCAATTGACTTTTTAGAGTTAGATAAAATAATCTCCTCATCCAAGCCTTCAACTTGTCTTTTAGACCCTATTCCTACCAGGTTATTTAAAAAAGTCTTCCCATTTATTGTTAGCCGTATTCTTCAAATAATCAGTTCTTCTTTAACTTTAGGTCATGTACCACAGCCTTTTAAAATTGCTGTAATTAAACCCTTACTCAAAAAGCCAACGCTCGATCCAGGAGTTTTAGCTAACTATCGACCAATCTCTAATCTGCCTTTCATTTCAAAAATCTTAGAAAGAGTTGTTGCTACGCAATTATTTGACCACTTGCAGGAAAATGGTTTATTTGAAGAGTTTCAATCTGGGTTCAGAATTCATCATAGTACTGAAACAGCCTTAGTGAAGGTCACTAATGGCCTCCTTATCGCATCTGATAATGGACTCATTTCTATACTTGTCCTTTAGATCTTAGTACAGCCTTTGATACTATTGGCCATGATATTCTACTTGATAGATTAGAACACTATGTTGGACTAAATGGAACTTCACTGCAGTGGTTTAGATCTTATTTGTCCTATAGACTTCAGTTTGTTTATATCAATAATGAGTTTTCTTCCAACTCTCAAAGTCAAAGTCAAAGTGCCTTTATTGTCATTCCATTGTTAATGAACAATGCAACGAAATTGAGATGCTACTCCCTAAAAACAAACTATAAACAAACTATCATACTCACAGTTCACTCATGCATTTAACATTCTTATAATTACAACAATAAATAATGCTTGAAACAAAATTACCTAAAAGTTGAATACAATATGTGCGTAGCAATAATGAAAACATACTGAGCGATAAATACAAAAGACCAGCTTATGCACACAGGGTTGTTGCTACAAAATAACCTAAAATAACAAAAAATATCAGCAGTCTGTGCGTGTTACATAAATCCGTTCAAAATACGTACTGCTGCTGGAAAAAAACTATGATTAAACCTGGTAGTCCGGGTTTTATGGGATCTGTACCGCTTTCCCAAGGGGAGCAAGTGAAAGAAATCATGGCCTGGGTGAGCACAGTCTTTAATGATGGCAGTAGCTCTGTTGAGGTACCGAGACCTGGAAATCTCTTCCAGAGAAGGGAGAGAACAGCCAGTGATTTTTTGCGCAGTCTCAATCACTTTCTTGAAGGCTTTGCGGTCTGTGGCTGAACAGCCCTCATACCAAACAGTGATGCCATATGACAGAATGCTCTCAATAGCAGAGCGATAAAATAAAACCAGCAACTGTGCATTCAGGCCATTCTTCTTGAGGAGCCTCAGAAAGTGTAGACGTTGTTGAGCCTTTTTCATCGTAGCTATGGTGTTAACTGCCCAGGTAAGGTTGTGAGAAATATGAACACCCAAAAACTTAAAAGCCTCCACCCTCTCCACACGTTCCTTGCCTATATATAGAGGAGACGGTTCACTGCTATGCTTCCTAAAATCAACTCTAAGCTCAGTTATGGAGTTCCACTGGGATCTGTGTTAAGCCCTACTCTTTTTAGTTTATATATGCTTCAGTTAGGCAACATCATTAGGAAAGCACTGTATACATTTTCATTGTTATGCAGACAACACACAATTATACCTGTCAACGAAGCCTGATGATAGTAATCAATTAGCCAAGTTAGAGGCCTGTCTTAAGGAAATCAAAGCTTGGATGACTTGTAATTTTCTGCTATTAAACCCAGATAAGACTGAAGTCATTCTTGTCGGTCCAAAAAACCTGAGAAATACCTTTCCAGATCAAACTCTTAATTTGGATGCGGCTACTCTTTCTCTGAATAGTTCTGTGAGGAATCTTGGAGTTATTTTTGATCAAGATCTGTTTTTTAATTCACATATTAAATTTGTTTCTAAGACTGCCTTCTATCATCTGCGTAATATTGCCAAGATTAGGAGCATCCTGTCTCTGAGTGATGCTGAGAAACTGATCCACGCTTTTGTTAGCTCTAGATTAGATTATTGTAACTCGTTATTATCAGGTTGTCCTAAAATATCTTTAAAAAAGTCTTCAGTTGATCCAAAATGCTGCTGCAAGAGTTTTAACAGGTACTAGAAAGAGAGATCATATCTCTCCGGTTCTGGCCTCCCTTCATTGGCTTCCCATAGAGCGTAGAATTAAGTTTAAAATCCTTCTTCTCACTTACAAAGCTCTTAATAATCAGGCGCTTTTTTATAAATAAGATCTGATATTACCCTATCATCCTAACAGAGCACTACGCTCCCAAAATGCTGGATTACTTGTAATATGTAGAATCTCCAAAAGTACAATGGGCGGCAGAGCCTTCAGCTATCAAGCTCCTTTCCTGTGGAACCAGTTACCAATCTGGGTTCGGGAGTCAGACTCAATCTCTGTTTTTAAGAATAGAGTAAAAACCTTCCTCTTCAATATAGCCTACGATTAGGGAGGGATCATGTGTCTCTTAACCCTCCCTTTGTTTTGCTGTTAATAGAGTTAGACTACCGGGTGACCTCCAATAACGTACTTGGCTTCTCTCCTTTAATGTTTGCTCTTTATGTCTGTTCTTTTCATCTTCTCTATCCCCTCACCCCCCAGCCAGTCACAGCAGATGACTGCCCCTCCCTGAGCCTGGTTCTGCTAAAGGTTTCTTCCTGTTAAAAGGGAGTTTTTTCTCTCTCCACCGTTGCCAAGTGCTTGCTCACAGGGGATCGCCTGACTGCTGGGGTCTTTTTGCAATTGTGGGGTTTCCCCTAAATTGAAAGTGCTATGAGATGACTATTGTTGTGATATGGTGCTATACAAATAAAGTTGAATTGAATTGAATTGAATTGAAATTGTTAATCCAGATAATGATCTTACAAAGAATTTGCCTTCATCCAAACAAGTAATGAGTAATGAGTAATGCATCTGATCAAATTTTTGTAACTGTAACGCATTGCTGAATCTTTAAACAGTAATTTTGTTACACAGCATGTTACTGCAAAAGTAGTGGTGTTACAGACTCCCAACACAGTTCCTGACCAATGAAAGAAGGATCCAAAGAGGAGAAAAACAATACAAAGGTATTGTTTTGTATTGTGAGAGCTGCAACTGATCCAGAGGACTGTTAGTTTGAACTCTTTTCTATTACATCAGCCCCTAAACACAATCTTGTATAGGGCCTCAACTACAGTAACACCTATAGCATCCCACTCAACCTGTACTCTTGAGAAAATGTTCTGTTTATTGCAGAACATTTATTATTGCTGTTTATTGAAAGTGAGTCCTAAAACTGAGCCTTGTGGCACACCTTTGGAGATGTGTAAGAATCCAGTTGAGGGAGCACTGTGCTGCACGCATTGCTTACGACCTGAGAGGTAGTTAGCAAACCAGCCTAAAGCCTGGCCTGATAGGCTGATGTCTGCAGTTTCTGACATAAGAGTTGGTGAGCCATAGCGTCGAAAACGAAAATGAAAAGTGCAGCACAGTAGTCATTGGCATCAAAGGATATACTATGGGAAACACAAGGAACCTCAAAGAATACCAAAAACCAAACATGGTACTCCCGTGGTCAACCTGTGTGCCACCTTTGGTCAACCTAGCATCATTTCCTCTTGATTTACAGCACGAATATGCAGATGAACAGATACGCAGACTCAGGTGACCACCCTACCCCACGCAAAAAGGTGCACAAATTTCTGAGAAAAACTTAATTTAAGAGGAAAAATCAAATTTACAAGAAAAAATACATTCTGAGAAAAACAGTTAGAAGATTTATGAGAGAAAAAAATTAAAGTTTACAAGAAAAATGTATGAAAGTTTACAATAAAGAAGTAGATTATTTGTGAGAAAAACAGCTGCAAGTTTATGAGGAAAAATATTGCAGCGTCATCAGCTCTCATCAGAAAGTTCAACAGACTTCAGCGACGGCAGGGTCTCTCCCTGTGACAGCGTGCACGCTGATGGTGACAACATAATGAATGTGACACAGAAAATCTCTACAGGACAGCTTTGGCACAGTATGTTGGTGTAATCAGTAGGCAATTTGCTATTTTTTAACAAGGGGGACTTACCAATTTAGCATAAGGTACAAATGTATCAATCTTAATTCGGTACAAATTTGCAAGAATAAAGATGGAAAGGCATGATAAAAGATGCCACTGTAAACATTAAAATGTCACAAATTACAATTTAATTACTCAGAATAAACATTTAATTAACATGCAGATAAGCACTGCAAATTTACAAGAAAAAATGTGAAAACTTACAGGGAAAAACATATTTTTTTTAAAGAAAAAAGTTCCAGTTTTATAAGAAAAAAGTCACAAATTTATGAGAAAAAAGTTGAAGATTTGTGTGGGGAAAAATATTGAAAATTTACTGGAAAAATGCAGTTTTTTGAAGAAAAAGTCATGAATTTTTTTTTAAAAAATTGCAAAGTTTTGAGGAAAAAAGTCACAGATTTAAAAGAAAAAAGTTGCAGATTGATGTGAAAAATGTGGCAAATTTATAAGAAAAAAGTTGAAAATCTGCAGAAAAAAAATGAAAATTTACAGGAAAAAAAATTGCAAATTTATGAGAAAAAAGTCACAAATTTTGAGGGAAAAGTCACAAATTTATGAGACAAAAGTTGCAAATTTATGAGAAAAGTCACAATTTTTTGAGAAAAAAGTCACAAATGTATGAGACAAAACCTACAAATTTGTGGGGGAAAAAGTTGTGAAAAGTCACAAATTTATGGGAAAAATGTTTAAAATTTACAGGAAAAAAAGTTGAAAATTTATGACAGAAAAGTCACTATTGTTTTTTAGAAAAAAGTCACAAATCTTTGGGAAAAAAAAGTCAAATTTATGAGAAAATAGTTGCAATTTTTTGAGAAAAAAGTTGCCTATTTTTGAGAAAAACATTGCAGATCTATGAGAAAAAAAAGTTGCCGATTTATGTGGAAAAAAGTCACAAATTTATGAGACAAAATGTTGCAAATTTTTGAGAAAAAAGTCACAATATTTTGAGGAAAAAAAGTCACAAATTCATAAGAAAAACGTTGCAAATCTCTCTGTTTTTTCCCAGTTTGGAAGAGGCAGTGTCCCCCCCGTCGCCCTCCTGATTTACACCTATGAGTGGGGATGCAGATGGAGGGATGGCAGGTTAACAAGGGAGATGATTTTGGATCATTTTGCTAACGAGGGTGATAACATCTACCGATCAAATCACCTACTAAGCGTAATGACAATGTCATCCTTGCTGTCTGTGAATTACAGTAGTTCTGCAGTGTTCAGTTGTAACCAGCAGAGGGGAGACTTTGTACGTAAATACACAACACCTGTTTTCAGATAGATTTTTTTTTTTTTTAAATTACACTGTTTATTGGCTGTGTGGTAGTTAACTGCACATTCAAAATTAATGTGTCACTAGGAACTCGTGATTCTTACTGGAGCTTGAGTTTAACCTTTGACCCCCGATCGGGTTTCTCCAGTCTAGAGTTTCCTTTTGCCATGGAGACCAGGAGAAACCTGAGCCGTCAGTCCGGTTCAGGTAGGAAACAGGTTCCAGGTAAACGCTTGGGAAGTCTGAGGACAGCAGGTGCGTGAGGAGGCAGGGCGAAGACAACACAGACGTTAATGAGTCTGGGAGATAGAAATTAAAAAGAAAAAAACAGGACATGGATTCAGAGAACATCCAGGTGTCTGTGGACGACGATGATGGGACATTTACAAACATTTCTCTGGCGGATGATGCAGGTACAGTAATTAACCTTTCCTTACAAGGGATTTCTCCTAAAACGAGGCCTTCTGCCTCATATGTCAATGACTTACATTGTTTAAAATGTGTGCTTGTGTGTATGTTATATACTGTCAAATCACCACAAACACATAAATGGTGTAAAAATTTGTATATGACAGAACAAAGAGCGCCGAGGCACAAATAAAAGCCTGTAAAACCAGACTGTAGGTATGTTGCATTGAGGTGTGGCTCCTACAGTCCTGATCCCATATTAGACATACAACAATTATTAGTTTACTTGCATAACCTTGGCTAAGCTCTGTTGTGAAGAAATAATTTTATTTCATGTGATGTTCATAACCAGTTACAGTTACTCAAGTATCTTGTTTCATTGAAAATTTAAATTAAACTGCCCCTATTATGCTCTTTTTACACATGTTGACGTGATCCCAGATGTCTTAATGAAATGTCTGTGATGGGTTTTGTCAAAACACCTCAGGGTTTAATTATTGCAGCACCATTTTACACACAGTGAACGAGCACTCCTTCCAGATTGGAGGGATATGCTCCCTGTTTTTGATTCACTGCAATTTTTCAGTGGCTCTGAGTGGTCTAACTTCTAGTTGCTGTGATTCTCACCATTGTTGGTGATTAATCTTCTTTCAGCTGCTTGCTTTAGAGGTCGCCACAGCGGATCATCTGCCTCCAGCTCACCCTGTCCCTTGCATCTTCGTCTGCAACACCAATCTTCTCTATGTCCTCCTCCACTACATCCATGAAGCCTGGCAGCTCCATCTTCAACATCCTTTGTCCAATATATCCACTATCCCTCCTCTGCACATGTTTAAACCATCTAAGCCTTGCCTCTCTTACTTTGTCTCCAAACTGCTCAGCTGAGCTGTCCCTCTGATATACTCATTTCTAACCCTCTCCTTTCTAGTCACTCCCAATGAGAATCTTAGCATCTTCAACTCTGCCACCTTCAGCTCTGCCTCATGTCTTTTCATCAGTGCCACCGTCTCCAAACCATACATCATAGCAGGTCTCAAAACCGTCTTGTAAATTTTCCCTTTCACTCTAGCTGCTATCCTTCTGTCGCCAATCACCCCAACACTTGTCTCCATCCACTCCACCCTGGCTGCGCTTTCTTCTTCACCTCTCTTGTGTATTTTCCATTGCTTTGGATGGTTGACCCCAGGTATTTAAACTCATCTACCTTCTCTACTTTGACTCCTTGCATCTTCACTGTTACACCTGCCTCCCTCTCCTTCACACACATGCATTCTGTTGTGTCACACATGCATGCTTCTACTGACTTTCATTCCTCTTCTCTCCAGACTCAGAGCATACCACCACCTCTCCAGGTTCTCTTCCACCTGCTCCTGACTCTCAATACAGATCACAATGTCATCATAAGTTGGGACCAGTAAGCAGAGTCGCAGTCTTGCATGCCTCTCTGCAGCTCCTCTTCATCCACCACCCCTCAACTTAGCCCCTGTCTTCCCCATCAGAGAATCATTGTCTGATCCCTCAATAGTAAATAAAAATATAATATATAAGCATCCCAGAGTGATTAAACAAAAAGTTGGTAAAATTCAAATTAAACATGAAGCCTCTAAATTTAATGACTTGGCCTCTGTTCCTCCTCATAATTTAAAAATTAAATGTGGTTTGTTAAATATTAGGGCTCTAACTCCCAAGTCTCTGCTAGTCCATGATCTGTTAATTGATTATCAGATTGATTTAATATCCCTTACAGAGACTTGGTTAGGACAAGAGGATTATGTTGTTTTAAATTAATCAACTCCCTCTGGTTATTTAAACTGTCAAAATCCCAGAAGTTCTGGTCGTTGAGGAGGAGTAGCGACAATTTACCATTCCAAATTACTAGTTAATGTAAAGCAAAAAACATGTTATAATTCCTTTGAGGGCCTGGTCCTCGGTATTGGGCATGTTACCAATTTTAGGTTAAACCCAATTTTATTTGCCATAGTTTATCGTCCTCCCTGAGCCTACTCAGAGTTTTAATCTGAATTTGCTGAATTCTTAGCTGATTTAGTGCTGAAATCAGATAGAATAATTATAGTAGGGGACTTTAAAAGGCATGTAGATAGTGATTGCCTTATGGCATTTAATTCAATATTAGACTCGATGTTTTTTGTTTTTGTTTTTGTTTTTCAGAAAGTAGGAAATTCTACACATTACATCCACCACACGTTGGACTTTGTTCTAACATATGGCATTGAAATAGAAAATCTGGTAGTGTCTCCTCATAACCCTGTACTGTCAGACCATTGTCTGTTAACCTTTGATTTTACTATTTCTGACTATCTGGCTCCTAAAGAAAAATATTACTACAGTAGCTGCCTCTCAGATGATGCTGTTACCAAATTTATGCAGATGGTTTCCTCTATGCCATGTGTCAACACAACAGAGATAAGCTATGGAGAGCTTGCCCCTTCTGTAATTGATAGCATGGTAGATAGTGTTACAGCTTCTCTGCATCAGACTCTAGACATGGTGGCCCCTTTAAAAAAGAAAAAGTCTAATCAGAAATTTCTAACTCCTTGGTTCAACACAGAAACTTGTAGCTTAAAACAGAAGACTTGTCAATTACAAAGAAAATGGCGCTCCACTAATTTAGATGGAATCTATTTAGCTTGGAGAAATCATCTTCTAATTTATAAAAAAATTTCTTAGGAAAGCTAGAACAAATTATTATTCCGCATTAATAGAAGAGAACAAGAATAATCCCAGGTTTCTTTTCAGTGACATGTTTGGTTGACCCAGAAGCAGACTCGGACTCGAAATAAACACAATTATCTTTCATTGTACAGTGTGTGTGTGTGTGTGTGTGTGTGTGAAGGAGTGAACAGCTGGGCGAGCAGAGCACAGTTCAGACCGGCAACCCTAGGAGAGAGAACAGAAAGGTGGATGAGTACACTGAGGCTTGGAAGATTTAACCAGTGAATGTTCAGGCTTACAGGTTGGATGAAGGGCTGGAGTGCTGAAGAGCTTCCAAGGTCCCAAGCCAGCTGCTCCGTGTTCAAGCTGCCACCAGTGACAAGATGAGGAGATGCAGGTGAGTAACAGAACGAGTGCAGAGTGCGGGTTAGAGCCCAAGTCTGCTGCCAGGAGGCTTCCACCTGTGCACAGGAGAGAAAAAGAAGTAGTGAAGATGGGAAGGAATCCCGAAGGTTTACTTATCGGTGGGGAGCACAGACTCCCAGGAGACTCAGTAAGCTGGATGAAGCTAAGGAGGCGAAACTCCAGAGCAGGACGAGGAGGTCTTGCCAGACCGCTGAAGCGTAGACGTCTCCATGCAGACCGGAGAGCAGCGCGGCTAAAAACGGCTGCCTAATGAGAGGAACAGGTGTGCGCACAGCTGTGGAGGCAATTAGGGCAGCAGGCACAGAGAGCAGATCACTACATTCAACACTGTAGCCAGGCTGACAAAGAGTCAGGACTCTGTCAAACCTAGCATTCCCTTAGAGCAGGGGTGTCCAACCATGTGCCATGGAGAGCCAAGACCCTGCAGGTTTTCTCTTCTACCCAGTCTCTTCAGCAGGTGTTTTCACTTATCAGCAATCAGTGGGAAGAAGTTCACAGAAATCTGCTGTTGAAGACACTGGTTGGAGGTAAAACCTGCAGGGTCTTGGCTCTCCATGGCACATGGTTGGACACCCCTGCCTTAGAGCTTACTAGTCAGGGCTTTATGAACTTTTTCAATAATAAAATTTCATCTATCAGAAATAAAATCAGTCAGATTCTTCCCACCATTAACATACAGTAATTACTATTATTAATTAATTACTTAATTAATTAAGTAATTACTATTATTAATTAATATTAATAATACAGTAATTACTGCAACTCCATTTGATATCTGTTTGGATCAGTTTATTCCAATTGACCTTTTATAGTTAGATAAAATAATTTCCTCATCCAAATCTTCAACTTGTCTTTTAGACCCTATTCCTACCAGGTTATTTAAAGAAGTCTTCCCATTTATTGGTAGCTCTGTTCTTCAAATAATCAATTCTTCATTAACATTAGGCCATGTACCGCCGGCTTTTAAAACTGCTGTAATTAAACCCTTACTCAAAAAGCCAAAGCTGGATACAGGAGTTTTAGCTAACTATAGACCAATCTCTAATCTGCCTTTCATTTCAAAAATCTTAGAAAGAGTTGTTGCTACGCAACAATTATTTGACCACTTGCAGGGAAATGGTTTATTTGAAGAGTTTCAATCTGGGTTTAGAATCCATCATAGTACTGAAACAGCTTTAGTGAAGGTCACAAATGACCTCCTTATCGCATCTGATAATGGACTTGTTTCCATACTTGTCCTTTTAGACCTTAGTGCAGCTTTTGATACTATTGATCATAATATTCTACTTGATAGATTAGAACACTATGTTGGACTTAATGGAACTTCGTTGCAGTGGTTTAGATCTTATTTATCTGATAGGTTCCAGTTTGTTCATGTCAATAATGAGTTTTCTTCCAACTCAAAGCTCAGTCATGGAGTTCCACAGGGATCTGTGGTAGGCCCTATTCTTTTTAGTTTATATATGCTTCCGCTAGGCAACATTATTAGAAAGCACTGTATACATTTTCATTGTTATGCAGATGGCACAATTATACCTGTCAATGAAGCCAGATGATAGTAATCACTTAGCCAAGTTAGAGGCCTGTCTTAAGGAACTCAAAGCTTGGATTGTCATGAACTCCTCATGCGCTTCTCCACAGCACACGGAGGAAGGGAAAAAGGATGAGGATTTAAGAGCAGGTTACACCACACACACATTTATTAGACACAGAACACAGGCAAACAGTTACAGTGTCTACGGTTGGCAGAGGCTCAGAAACTAAAGAGTCCTCCAGGACGCTCAACAGACTAGAGTGAGGTCACCGGGAATACCCACACAGTTATACTCACAAAACTGGAGCTGTCCGAGTGAGTCCCAAATACAGCTCTGAGAGTTGCAATCCTTAGATGACCTTGGCTTCAAACGGCAAATGACGACCGCATGAAGCACAATGACCCAGCAATGCATGACTGGGAAAAGGCTCCTAAAGTACATGCATTGCTGGCTCCACAAATTGAGCACACCTGGGCAAGGAGCGGGGAGATGGCACACGGGAGTGGGAACAGCTGGCAGTAATAGAGAGGGGGCGTGGTCAGACCAGCAGACAGTTAGACAGCGCTCACTCCAGCGTGAGCCCAAGAGGCTGCCTCACCGCTGCCGGCAAGAAAGCAGTGGCTATGGGTATGGCAGAGCACACAGAAATACATACTACATACAAACAACGTGGCACGTACCCACAGAGAGGCCAGGACCGAGCCGGGGGAAACCAAGCCGGCTCGGTTCCTGACATGGATGACTTGTAATTTGCTGCTATTAAATTCAGATAAGACGGAAGTCATTCTAGTTGGTCCAAAAAACCTTAGAAATACCTTTCCAAATCAAACTCTTAGTTTGGATGTGGTTACTCTTTCTCTTAATAGTTCTGTGAGGAACCTTGGAGTTATTTTTAATCAAGATCTGTTTTTTTAATTCACATATTAAACTTGTTTCTAAGACTGCCTTCTCTCATTTGCATAATATTGCCAAAATTAGGAGCATCTTGTCTCAGAGTGATGCTGAGAAACTAATCCATGCTTTTGTTAGCTCTAGATTAGATTATTGTAACTCTTTATTCAGGTTGTGCTAAAACATCTTTAAAAAGTCTTCAGCTGATCCAAAATGCTGCAACAAGAGATTTAACGGGTACTAGAAAGAGAGATCATATCTCTCCGGTTCTAGCTTCCCTTCATAGCCTTCCCATAGAGTTTAGAATTAAGTTTAAAATCCTTCTTCTCACTTACAAAGCTCTAAATAATCAGGCCTCTTTTTATTTAAAAGATTTGATACTACCCTATAATCCTAACAGAGCACTATGCTCCCAAAATGCAGGATTACTTGTAATACCTAGAATCTCCAAAAGTACAATGGGAGGCAGAGCCTTCAGTTATCAAGCTCTTCTCCTGTGGAACCAGCTGCCAATCTGGATTCTGGAGTCAAACTCGATCTCTGTTTTTAAGAACAGGGTTAAAACTGTCCTTTTTGATATAGCCTATAATTTGGAAGGGATCATGTGCCCCTGAACCCTCCCTTAGTTATGCTGCTAATAGGTTTAGACAGCCGGGGGACCTTCAACAATGCACTGGGCTTCACTTCTTTCTTCACTCTCAATGAAATATTTTTTCTGGTCATTAATATCTGCTTGTTCTCTCCCATAGATTGAGTCCCCATCATGCTGTTTGCTCTCTACATGTCTGTTCTTTTCTTCTTCTTCCCTATCCTCTCACCACCACCACCCCCCAGCCAGTCGCAGCAGATGACTGTCCCTCCCTGAGCCTGGTTCTGTTATAGGTTTCTTCTAGTTAAAAGGGAGTTTTTCCTCTCCACCGTCACCAAGTGCTTGCTCTCAGGGGATCACCTGATTGCTGGGGTCTTTCTGCAATTATGGGGGTTTTCCCTACAGTTGAAAGTGCTATGAGATGACTGTTGTTGTGAAATGGTGCTATATAAAAAGCTGAATTGAATTGAATTGAATTGAATTGAATTGAATCACAATGTCATCTGCAAACATCATAATCCATGGAAACTCCTGCCTGGCCTCGTCTGCCAGCCTGTCCATCACCATAGCAAACAAAAAGGGACCCAAGGTCAATCTCTGATGTAATCCCACCCCCACTTTGAATCCATCTGTCACTCCTACATAAGGCCACAGTCTGGACCAAAGAGCCGAAATTTGGTCTGTCAAAAAGAGGTGGTCTTGGTCTGGATCAAATTGAACCTTGGTCCAGTTTGGTTAGAGTGTAAAAGCAACTTTCAGAAAGGTTTGAACTTGCAGAACAAACACAGGAAGTTAAGGCAGTCGGCTCTTTGGTGCGGATTGTAGCTCAGGGAAGCTTTCACACCTTAAAATTTGGTTCGAATCAAAATGAAAGGTCAGAACGTCCGGACCAAACAGGTTAGGTGTGTGGTTACCGATGTGTCCATAGCTGCAGAAAACACCTTGGAGGGTGAGTAGCATGTTTGCTAACTACCAGTCTGTGCTAGCAACACAAACATCATGACAACTATTACGTCATGGAAAGTTGTTTAGCTTTCTTGGATAAGGAGCAGTGTGAAAAAAAAACCCTAATGTATAGGCTACAATGTAACAAAAATATGAACCTTGGTCCAGACTTTCAGGTGTGAAAATACTCTTAGGCTGCATTCAGACCAGGATAGTCGGGGGGTCTCGGTTCGACTGGGCGAGGAATGCCAAGAATTTTCACACCTTTGCTTGGTTTGGTTTGCATTCACACTGCAGTGGACCAAACTGCCTAGACAACATCACGCAGTTACAACAACTTTGGGGCACTGTAGCTGAAACCACCACTGACCAAGAAGAAAAACTCTTGGCGAAGAAGAAAAATCAGGCTCATTGATTGGCCGGGACAGAAAACGGAAATCTGTTCTCTTTGGCCAGGTTGTTTGTCCACAACAAACAAGACATTTTTTAACTTTTCTCCTTGGCTTTCTCCAGTAAAATGACCTCTCAAATTTGCATGATTGTTTTTATTGTTATTTTCTACCCAAAATGTGCTACGGTAAAGGCCACTTCCTCTTCTCAGACTACATGTTGCTATGGTTCCACAAATGCTGAGGGGCACTTCCACCCTTTGGCCCGCTGGATACTCCATTTGGATTCACACTGCAGGCAGAGCGCACCAAATTTTGTTTGCAAGAGACCCCGTTTTCAGGGGGACTGTGGTGTTCTGAAACCACAGGCTTGGTCAGAGTCAGCGTGATGATACGGCCATTCGGTGGCGTCATCACGCTGAACATATAAATGTAAGGGACGGCTATTTTACAAACTCCACTCTCTGTTGGTCATTCCACATTTTCCGGACATAAAAAGTGGCGATGAGGATGACCCACGCAAAACCGAGGATAAAACCCTCACTCATGAAGCCGGTTAAACCTTTCCTCACCTCACTGGGGGCACCACCAATCCCGTGGCGCCACTGGTTTGACATGTTTAAAAATTATGTTGATGCGGCTTGCCTGAGTGATGCTGACAACGAGAAGGTGAAGAGCATACTGGTTCTCAGTCTAGGTGAAGAAGGGTGGCATGTGTTCCGTACTTTGGGTCAAGTGGACTCATTCGGTGAATGCATGACTCTGATGACGAAATATTACAACAACAGAAGCAACGTTACAGCCCAAAGAGCCGTCTTCTTCTGCCGCAAACAGCATGTGGGTGAGTCAACTTACTGTTACGCCACAGAGCTCCGAGTCTTGGCGAGCATGTGCACCTTTGGCCCCTTAGAAGACGAGCACAGCACAGAAAGCGAACACAGCATGGAGAGAGAGCACAGACTGGACTCGCCACAGATCCTCACCCAGCATAAGCCTCAGGAAGCTGCAGAGCTGCAGAAGAGGGAGTCCGCATCTATCGGGAACCCCAGGACACAACAACCCGGTGCAGGTTCTATCAACGGCGACAGCAACACATTGCCACAACCAGACTTCCCAGGAGAGGGGGAGAAGAGGCCAGACTCCTTCCGGATCTGTGCCCAGCTCCAGGCTCCAGGAGCCACCGCTGAGCTGCAGGATGAAGAGTCTGTGACCCAACAAAATGCAGCAGAACCACTGGACACCTTCCAAATCCACGCCTGGCATCAGCCTCCAGGAGCCGCTGCTGAGGTGCAGGATGAAGGGTCTGTGACCCAACAGGATGCAGCAGAATCGCCACAACCTGGTGGATGCCCCACAGCAGACGTGAGAGCCACACCATCACAACCACGATGCAGAGTACAGCCGAACAGAGCACCGCTCACAGTGATGGACTGGGTTCGGGTCCACAGATTCGAACGCCCGGACCTGCAGTCAGCCTCAGCATCGTCACCACCACTGACACCCATGAAGATCACTGTGCAGCTGAGACCAGCCACCGTCTAGATGGCTGATGGTTCAAGATGGCAAGCCGGCCGGCTGTGGAAGGTCAGAGCAGCTGCCTTGGATCAGAATGCAGCATTGGAGCCGACAAAGCTGGTGTGAGATCCTGGCTGGAACGTTGCTGACAAGCAAGCCGTGGCTCCAGCGGGATGGTGCCCAGGTCTGCTGTGGCCGGTGCCTCCAGGGGCACGTCCACCACAGGCTCGCCTCAGGACCCCTTGAACTGAACTGCCTTCCTCAATAAAAAAGGACTGTGTTTAGTTAGGGGCATGGCTGCCAACAGAAGTGGCATAACCCGTGCTTGGCCACGCAGTGGTCCACCCGCTGGTGCTAGCTAGTTCTGGGGTTTTACAGTGACCAAATTGGGGAAGGTAACTTGATAGTGTTTTTCTGCTTTTCCGGGGGGGGGGGGGTAATGTGGTGTTCTGAAACCACAGGCTTGGCCAGAGTTGGCGTGATGACGCGGCTGCTCGGTGACGTCATCATGCTGAACATATAAATGTAAGGGATGGCCATTTTACAGCCTCTCTTTGGCGCTCAGCCTCCCAACTGACATTACTCTGTACTACCACTAAGACTTTATGTAATAAAGTTCGTGTTCCCAGCAAACTCCACACTCTGTTGGTCATTCCACATTTTTCGGACACAACAGTGACCAGACTTTGCTTGTTTGGTGCACACCAAAGTTCCACTGCGCGTTCAGACGGCACCAAACAAAGCGAACTATCTGCGGAAGCCACTGTTTGGTCCTTTGGTCTGGAACAAACAGTGGCCATCTGAATGCACCCTTAGATACATACAGAGAGCAACTGATCATGTGCAGCTATTGGCCGAAGCAGCAGCGTCCCCACAGGGTCGTATCTGACTAAACAAGCAGCATGTGGAGTCCTCAGAGTGAGTTCAGAGGCCACAGGAAGACCACACACGTGCCACTAAAGCTCATAGCACCCATTAGTCACGGCATGCATTGGTATGTATACAGACACACATGCTGTAGGTCTGGTGGTCCTGACTTTGCTGGTTGGATTTGTGCTGCCAACTGCTGCTACTGTGCCTGTGCCTCTGTGTGTTTTGTTACCAGGGGGAGAAGACTGAGCGCCTGAGCATCTGTTAACTCTGCAATGTGTGCATGTGTGTGAGAATACTGTTTATGGCAAAGGTCCACAATCTATGGCTCAGGAACTAAATACACCTGCATGAGCTATAACTGGCTTTCTGTGACTAAATGCAGAGTATAAATAAGCTATTTATAAATAACAAAAAATGTGACAAATTATAAAAGAAGCAAATTTAGGAGTTTTTCCTGCATTTCTTCTTCAGCAAATTTAGGAGTTTTTCCTGCATTTCTTCTTCTTGCTGTTTATTTTTCATTAGTTTTTCATAAGGGAGTGGGTGTGTTTATCTGGGTGTGTTAACTGGGTGTGTTTATATTTATATATCTATATATTTATTCCATCTAGCTACAATGCTCCGCACTGTGTTTTTATATATCTACATATTATTCCATCTAGCTACATTGCTCCGCACTGTGTGTGTTTATATACTTGCATATTTATTCCACCTAGCTGCAATGCTCCGTACTGTGGGTGTTTATATATTTACATATTTATTCCATCTAGCTACAATGCTCTGCACTGTGTGTTCATATATTCATATATTTATTCCATCCAGCTACAATGCTCTGCACTGTGTGTCTGTGTGTGTGTGTGTGTGTGTATATATATATTTTATAGTAATATGTACATATGTATATTAGCTGCTCTTGCTTGCTTGTTGTTTTTTTTTTTTTTTTTTTCTTGCCTTCTGATTGTTGCTCTGAGTGTTGCTATCCCTGTGCTGTTGCAATCCTGGAATTTCCCCGTTGTGGGACTAATAAAGGCTTATCTTATCTTATCTTATCTTATCTTATAAGGGTGGGAATTACCAGAGGCCCCACAATGCAATATTATCACGATACCTTGGCCGCAGTGCGATGTGATCAGGATCTTGCAATCTTGCAATATCCAGTAAGCAGTTTGTTAGTTAGCAAAGAAGATTGCGTGGGGGGGGGGGAGGGATGTCACAGATTTAGTATAAAATACAGACGTATACATATAAATTAGGAACACATTTGCAAGAATATAGATGCAAAAATATGCTAAAAGTTGCCAACTTAAAATTTTTTAAAAGTGTAGTAGTTTAGTTATAGAGAATAAAAATTTCACCAGCATCCAAATGAACTTGCAAATGTTCAAGAAAAAAGTTACAAATTTATGAGAAAAAAGTTGCAATTTTGCAAAAAAGAAACTAATTTATGAGGAAAAAATGCTGCAAATTTACAAAGGAAAAAGTAGCAGATTTACAAGAAAAAGGTTGCAAATTTCTGAGAAAAAAGTTGCAATTTTAGGAGAAAAAAGTTGCAACTTTACAAGAAAAAAACACAAATGTATGAGCAAAAAGTTTCAACTTTATGAGAAAAGAGCTGAAAATTCATCAGAAAAAAGTTGCAAATTTCTGACAAAAATTGCAATTTTATGAGAAAAAATTAAAATTTACAAGAAAAAAGTTGCAATTTTACAAGAAAAAAGTAGCAATTTTATAAGAAAAAAGTTGCAAATTTACTTGAATTTTTTTTGCAATTTTATGACAGAAAAGCTGCAAATTTATGAGAAAAAAGTTGCAATTTTACACAAAAAGTTACAATTTTAGAAGAAAAAGTTGCAAATTTATGAGGAAAAAATTGCAAATTTATAAGAAAAAGTTGCAAATTTGTGATAAAAAGTTGCAAATTTATAAGAAAGAAGTTACAAATTACAACAAAAAAGTTGCAGTTGTATGATTAAAAAATGGCAGTTTTACAAAAATCACTAATGTATTAGAAAAGTTTCGCTTGAACAAGAAAAAAGTTGCAAATTTATGAGAAAAAAGTTGCAGATTTATGAATTTTTTCCCCGTTCTGGCGAGAATTGGTGCATTGGCGCTATTTAGTTCTATAATATGATTTAGAACGGTTTATGACGATATTGGGAGGGACAGTTCTCTTTTTTCCAGGTTGGACTGAACCCCCCCACCCTTCATTTATGCCTGTGAATTGGGATGGGGGGATGGCATGTCAATAAGGGGGATGATTATGGGTCATTTTGCTAACAATGGTGATGGCATCCCCCCATCCCCCCTACAGGCGATATATCGACATCTCATGGTGAGATCTCAGCAGCATTCTCTGCTGACCCAACCAATTTAGCACCATCTAGTGGACTGAAAAGTCAACTGATTTTTTAACATTCTGGTATCTAAATTGCTAAGTTTGTTTTTGAAACATTATTGATCATTTTTAATAAAGTATCACAATACTGGTGTCTCTGAATCAATACAGTATCCCCACCACAAAGTATTGTGACACTATGATGTATTGATTTTTTTCCCCACCCCTAGCTTTTAGGCTCCTCCTACCTACAGAACTCACAAAATATACTTTTCATGTTATTTTAACTATATATATATGACAATAAACCAATTATAGTTCTGCTTCTAAATTTGCAGGAAATCAATCATACATCAAGAAATTTAGTCTCATATTTACAAGTCAAAAAGTCAAGCTTTACATGAAAAAATAAGTCACAAATTCATTGTCAGTTAATATATATAAGCAACCAGTCCACTTCACTTTATTATAACTTGCCTGGTTTATCTTCATTTGGAAGCATTTTCATTTTTTCCACAGCTTCCTGCAGATGTTTTAGACAAAAATTATTCAATAGAGACTTGCTGATCCGGCTGAATGGTGAGAGTGGCTCCCCCTGCTGGTCAGTGTAGTGAGCTGCACATGGTCTTTGTTGCCAATTCCGATTATTTTCCGTGATTTTTAGGCTCCTCCCTGCTCTCACAAAGTCACTCCTAAATATGGAGAGTGGTGGGTTGCATTTTGTTGTTTTGGTTTTAAAACATATATGATATATATATATATATATATATATATATATATATATATATATATATATATATATATATATATAGTGATAGATTAATTTTAATTATCCTACTGTTCGCCTTTAGTATGCATGCACCTTTCCATCCATCCATCCATCCATCCATCTTCTACCGCTTAATCCTTTCGGGTCGCGGGGGGGCTGGAGCCTATCCCAGCATCTTTGGGCGAGAGGCAGGGTACACCCTGGACAGATCGCCAGTCCATCACAGGGCCAACACAGAGAGACAGACAACCGTTCACTCTCACAGTCACACCTAAGGACAATTTAGAATCCCCAGTTTGATGCCAATTAACCTAACTTGCATGTTTTTGGCATGTGGGAGGAAACCGGAGTGCCCGGAGTAAACCCACGCAGACACGGGGAGAACATGCAAACTCCACACAGAAGGGTCACCGATCGTCTAGGGGTGGGATCGAACCCACGATGGTCAAGGGTGGAATCGATCCCATGACCTTCTTGCTGTGCTGCCACTGTGCTAACCACTGCGCCACCGTGCTGCCCGCATGCACCTTTCATTTCATGAAAGGCATGCACCTTTCATTTTGTGAATTACTGTTATTATTACTATTATTAGTAGTAGTAGGAGGAGGAAGAGGAGGCGTGTGTGTGTGTGTGTGTGTGTGTGTGTGTGTGTGTGTGTGTGTGTGTGTGTGTGTGTGTGTGTGTGTGTGTTTTAAGGCGCTTGTTTTGGGTTCGGTTTATGGATAGAAGCTTGTTTGTTTCGCCAAATCTGGCAACACCCGAAACAGCTCTCATTCTCTTCCGTTTGTTTGCTGGAAACTCCGACAGACGGAGAAGATATTTTCGTTGCCTTGGGTGAGTTTAGATTGCTCAAAAGAAAAAAAAAATGCTTATCAAAATATCAGCTTTTTATTTTTCTCACTGCGGCTAAAGCTAGTGCTTGTAGCAGCTAGCACCGCTTCGTCCGAGTAATGACGGCATAATGCAGTTTCTGTTTTCCCCTTCCACGTGTGAAGTAATCTGGTCGGTTTCTCTTAGTTGACATAGTGATGATGAATTTGGTTTTGGACGTTTTCTAATTGCCGTGCATCTCTTCTGGGGTGGCTAGCCACAGAGCTAGTTAGCGTCCGTGGCTAATGTAAACACGCCCATTATCGGACGCGGTCACTGTTCGGCTTTATTTTCGCGAAGCGGCGCAGTTGTCGCAGCCTTCGGGTGGTGGTGGACGACAACACAGCTGTATTTCTGAATGGGAACTGTAAGGAACCTTGTTTATTTTTCTACTCTTTAATTGTCTTTTGGAAAGCATTGAGCTCGATGTAGACAGGCCCGATCTGGAGGATGTTTTGGCTCTCAGATTTGTTCCCAGATGCAGCATGAAGACATGAGCCTGGGTGGGGTGTCCGCTCGTCTTTAGCCAACACTCAGGCTCATAATCTCTGCTTTTTAGACTGTACACCACACCCCAGGTTCAGTGTGAGACGAGGACATAAAATACAAATAAGGACGTTTTTGGACAGTCCTGACAAGTGTTTATTTTCCTTAATTATTTACTGGGTTGGTTTGATAAGCCTTTATTAGTCCCACAATGGGGAAATTACAGGATTGCACCTGCAATGGGATAGCAGCACTCAAAGCAACAGTAAATATGATAAGAATAGGTTAGTGTGAGCAGTAAATAAATATACATATGCCAAAAACATGCAGGTTAGGTTAATTGACATCAAACTGGGGATTCTAAATTGTCCTTAGGTATGACTGTGAGAGTGAATGGTTGTCTGTCTCTCTGTGTTGGCCCTGCAATGGACTGGCGATCTGTCCAGGGTATTCAGGTTCAGGTTACTTTATTTGTACCCGTAGGTAGATTTGTTTTGCAGTCTAGTGACATCCATATTTACAAACCACAATTACATTCAACATAAACACAAACACAGGCACACATGAAGCTGACTATAAACATGATAAAAATACTCAAGGCTCCATCAATCAGGATATAAGACAAAGAGATGAGAGAAAAACCAGAGATAAGAGAGAAGGATCATATTAAAAAGTTAAAGACTAGTCAAAGAGGTTAAAAACTCAGAGGTCTAAAACCCAATAAAAGATTTAGAACCCAAATAAAAATCCTACAAAAATAAGTAAATATAAAATGGAATTAATAAATAGGTAACTAAATTATGTGCAATATATTGTTACATCTTGTTCAACTCTTTGACAGCAGCAGGAACAAAGCTGTTTTTGTAGCGCTGGGTTTTACTTTTTGGGACAGCAAACCTCCGTCTGGAGGGAAGAAGCTGAAAGTGGCAGTGCAAAGGGTGGGAGTCATCATTTAAAATGGAGGTAGCCATCCTCTGTACCTGTCTGGTGTACAGGGATGTCAGGCTCAGCTGTGACTCACCAAGCAAATGACTGGACCATCTAACTACCTGATCCAAGGATTTTCTCTGTTTCAGTTTTATCTGACCAAACCATGACACTAAAGAAAAGGATAAAACGGATTCAATAAAAGCCCGATAAAACATTGTCATTATGGTTCGGTCAGTTTGGAAGCGTGCAAGTTTCCTTAAACAATGCAAATGTTGCTGACCCTTTTTGCACACCCTTTCACAGTTCTCTTCAAAGTTTAAATTACTATCAATAATCATCCCAAGATATTTGTAGGACTGTACACATTCAGTGGTCTGGCCTTTTAGTACAGTGACTTCGTGCCTGGGAGTTTTTGTCCTAAAGTCAATAATCATATCTTTAGTTTTTGTCGTATTCAGCTGCAGGTAGGAATCCTCACACTAGTGAACAAAATCATCAACTACTGGGCCGTGGCCACTCTCACCATCCTGGAGGAGACTGACAATAACTGAATCATCAGCATACTTTATAATGTGTCTGTTGTCATGTCTGCTCCGACACATGTTTGTGTACAGGATGAAGAGTAGTGGTGACAACACACACCCCTGAGGAGAGCCAGTAGAAGAACACTTTTGGTCAGACAATGTACCATTGACCCTTACTCTCTGTGCCCTGTTGGTTAAGAAATCCAGAATCCAATCCACCAGATTATTGCTCAAATCAAATTGTTGCAGGAGCCTTTCAACTAAAATATGAGGTTGGATTGTATTAAAGGCTGGGATAGGCTCCAGCCCCCCCGCAAGCCAAAAAGGATTAAGCAGAAGAAGATGAATGAATGAATGTACACAGTTATATATACAGTGCAGGAGCATTGCAGTTAGATGGGAGCATCACATCAGAGTGATTCAGCCATACATGTACACGCCGCCGACCCCCATTAAAGCGAGCTGGCTCTCAGCAGTCCCACCTAGAGGCTGACGGGTGCCCGGACCAGTCAGCGGTCTGGTGCGCCTGCCGGCCGCCGTGAAACCATGGACTCAGTGCAGCGCGTGCGGCCTGGCCCCAGCCGTTGCGCCACGCACCCTCCAGTTACCCAACTCGCCTCCCTCCTCTGGAGGGAGTGAGGGATTTAATGTCTCCTTCTCCGTTCTCTGGCAGGGACAGAATGGAGCACCCAGGGGTTCCCCTCCCCCCCCCCAAAAAAAACCCCTCTTCACCGAACTGAGTCAAAACAAATGCAAAACGGACGGGTGGTGGTCTGGGTGTCTTCATTCCCCTAAGAGCAGACGTCTCTCTCTCTGGTTCGGCCTTCCAACCGTGTGCCTCCCATTCCTCCATGGGCACCTCTGGGACCACGCAGGCGCGGCAGCTGGTGGACTTTGGTCTCCGAGCTAACCGCGCCCCGCTATGGGGTTCCGCAATACGGTAGCCCCAGCGGTGGAAAACTACAGGCGGCTGCAATCGGTTTCACACTGTCCCCAGGAAGGGACACTGTCAGGTTGGTCAGTGGTAGGTAGACCGTGAGCTACATCGGCTCCTCCCTCTTCTTCTTGGGCAGTCAGCTTAGGTGTTTAGCCATGCCCAGTGCTTAGCCTGATTGGTTATAATATGAACTACTACTACGTAATGCTTACGTAGCTAGAAACACTATCCAAAGTTGCCTTTTTTTGTGGGGGTGGAGCTTAACTGGACATTCGCAACAGAAAAACAGACTTGGGACTGATTTTGCTCTTGATATGTCTTGTAAGTCACAAAAAAAACATGTTACAGACATGTTAACAACAGAAAAAAAAATTGATTTTTGGTGGAGTGCCACTTTAAATGTGAGTGGCTTTAAAAAGGTCTTTCCAATGATTGAACTTCCTTTCCAGCAGATTGCCCGTGTTACTGTATATGCACAGGCTGTCCTGAATACCAGGTTTGGGGCTTCAAATGTTAGCCAGCAATCCAGAGCGAATATCTCAAAATTCTGTACAGTCTCTTTTCTCCTTCAGTAAACTGCATCACTGACCATGTTTTCCAGAAAAAAATTAACCTAAACTTGCAGCTTTTTAAAAACATCTCAGAGCTTGTGTCCTCTCTTTTTTCCAGCAGACAGCGGATCTGCAGCCCTGTATACTAAACAGGAGAACGAGCTTTTCATCATGAACTGTGACATAGATGGTAGGTGTAGGGGGAGGCAGGTTGCATCTCAGTTTCCTCATGTTGTCAGGTAAAACGGCAGTTTACCCCGTGTCTATTTCAGGAGACATGGAGAACCAGGTGGAGATGGAGGAGAAGACGAGGTTAATAAATCAAGTTTTGGAGCTTCAGCACACGCTCGAAGGTAAGAAACCCATCAACACGTGGGTTTAAAGAGCCCCTGTTATGCTTCTTTTTCACATGTTGACACAGCGTACAGAGGTATTAATGAAATGTCTGTACCATTTCACATGTGGGGGAGGGGCTCTCGCCAAACACTGCTGTTTTTATAGCATATTGCTTTAAATGCTAATCAACTCTACCTCCCTCTGTCATCATTTCACTGAGATTTTTATTTTGACGGCAACAATATGAGGCTATTGTTAGCATTTAGCTTCAGTTATTGAACTCGGTGATGTACAAATATTGGCTGAATGTTAATTTAAAAGCCCAAATAAAGCTTTATCAGAGACAGGTGTGAGTGGTTGATAGTGGGACTGTGTGACATGACGATATATATCGGGTGACGCGATAAAAAACGTCTACCGTTACTTATAAAACTCTGTCGTTTATATTGGGATTTAAAAAGACTCGTACCCCGTTTCTGCTTGTCACCACCCCGCTTCTCCCCCGCAGTGCGCCAGGTGTGTGGGTTCCAGTGGTTAGTACAGCAGCTAACTCCAAGCTAATGTTTTGGTCAAATAACCGCTACTTCTGTTTGCCACAGATGTGGGACTGTTTCCCACCATGCCGCGTCGGCGAGGGTAGTCCTCTGACCTCATTTTAATTAGGGATGAGCCAATACTACTTTTGCAAGACTGGTACTGACTTTGGAGCATTGGCCGATACCCATCCAAACCCGATACCATCTCTCTTATTTAAAACAACATACTTTGATAATGACTGGTTGCATTTTGCACACATATAAAAACATAAATTTAAAAGTCAAAGAATATAGAGACGTCACGTCGGCTTTGACGTCATGCTGCGCTGCATTCTGAGCCGTTGCCGCCATCATCATGGTCCAGCTTCTTTGTTTACCTATAGTCTAGGCAACTGCTAACAGGAACAGACATACGTGCAATAGAATGGAGCAAATAGAAAATTCAAATTCCTCATTCAGAGAAGCTGAATAAGGAAGTAAAGGAGCGCTACCTCTAACAAATTTAAGAAATAAACTGGATCGATTGATATGAGCACAAGAAATGGACCAGGGATCTCGACTAAGTGCCTCAAGTCACACTGTCAGATGCATTTGCCTACCTGGTTTGTGAGGTGAGCACATAAACCCATGAGCAATTTAAAAACTATAAATCATTAGAGGCTCACGTTCAGTTAACCAATGGGTGGGTCCAGCCACCTCAAATATCCTGGGTGAACGACCAGAAAACCATCTAACACAATGGTAAGTCATTGTTTCTCCAAAGTCTAAATATGTCAATATTAATGTCTAGTATACCCCAAAATTATTTCTAACATATGAGTAGCGTCCTTTGAACCCATGTGTAACTTACTGAACAGGTTTCTAACTTACAGCTACCATATAATGGCGTATTTGCAGTGTTGGTCCACAGAAAAAACCTGTACATAGCTGTGCTGCTGCCTGCAGCGTATACACACAGAGAGCTAAATAGACGTACTTGTACATATAATGGGAACTGTCGGCGATGTGTCTGAGCACTTTCAAGCTACAGGATAAAGATTTTAACCTTTTACAGCAGTCTGTAATATCAGCTGTTCAGTGTTGTTCAGATAAATGTGCCAAAATGTCAGAACACCGGAGGAGGTGGATCCAATCAGCTGATCGCGCTGGCACACCGACAAAAATTACCAGTATAATTAGCTGCTCTAAAAACATCCTAAATCAGGAGAGTTGTGGCGGACACAATACAAGTGCTTGGGGGCTTTCCTCACACCCAGAATGCAGGGTGGAGAGGAGAATTATGACTGAAGGAGGAAGTGCCTCCGGGAGGTATCAAATGGGACAGTTAGTTCTATACATCTCCCAGGGAGAGGAAGATTAACCGGGAGCCGCAGAGAGAATAAAGGTGTTGAAGCGGCATACTTTTGTTTCCCTACATAGGGAAACAAAAGTATAAAAGAGGCATGTACAGATACCCAGAGAGCGCAGTAGCTCAGCAGTGCTCAAAGCGTGTTTGCTGTTGTGTTAGAGAAAAAAACAAAGCGTTGTGTCATGCAGCTCGTTGCCTTTGCCCATTCCTTTTTCTCCACAAAGTGAGGTTTTTATAGTCACCTGAAAGAGGATAATCTGCTGAATTTAACGTTCCCAAACAGTCTATGGACTTCAGTCACCAGCAGCAACACGGAAAAGCTCCCATTAAAAGGAACCCTGATTATATTGGCATGTTAGCTCTATATGCTTTATTTTTATGTTACTAACATAACTATAATATAATTTTTTTGAAAATAATTCCCAGTTTTATATATTTTTAAAAAACTTTATTACGATGTAAATCGCCATTTTTGTTTACATCGCAATGCATTCTGGGTAGTGACGTAGAATGGTTGCAGCCGTTTTTTCTGTCTTATACAAGCCAAGAAGTGAAGCTCCTAACTACTGCCATTTGTCAGTGAAAATGCCCCATTGCGCGGCTTTTGGATGTAATTTCCAATCAAAGGGAAATAAAGAGAGCGGGGTAAGCCTCCATAGCTTTCCTAAAGAGGGAAAGTGGAGGAAAAAGTGGGGCGGCAGCGGCTCAGCAGGTAGAGCAGGTCGTCTAATAACCCGATGGTTGGCGGTTCAAATCACGCTCTCCCCAGATATCCTGCCGTTGTGTCCCTGGGCAAGACACTTCACCCGCATTGCCTCCAGTGCCCATAACACTGGGTATGAATGTGTAAAAATGTTTAAATGCTCGGTGGTGGCCGGAGAGGCCGTTGGCGCGGATTGGCAGCCACATTTCCCTCACTCTGAGTCTGTGATCACGCACTATAGCGCACGCCTGATAAAGCTGACATATGTATTAATCACGCTGTGATAAGGCACGATATCGCTCAAAGCGCACAAGCGAATCACGGTTCGAATTTTGTCGCGGTTAGAATTTTTATCAAGCGCACGCTTGATAAAGTTGATATATACATATATATCTATCACACTATGATAAAGCTCTATATCGCTCAAATGAGCAATATAGCGTGCGCTCAAGTGTCTCTCCGCTTTGAGTGTCTCAAGCGTGCGCTTGAGGAAGCATTATTTTAAGGTGAAACTTATATATTGTTGATTTACTTACAATAGAATGCTCAAACATAAAAAATTGTCTACAAGCATGATGGGCACTGAACTGATAAACATGGACTCTCAGCAACATAAAGCAATTTCTCTGTTGCTTTCTCAGACTACGGGTTGAACGTCCATAAGCAGTGCTCCAAAGTCGTTCCAAATGACTGCCAGCCAGATCTTCGACATGTCAAGCCAAGCGTGTGCTTTGAGCGATATAGTGCTTTATCATAGCGTGATTAATACATATGTCAGCTTTATCAGGCGTGCGCTATAGCGCGTGATCACAGACACTCAGAGTGAGGGAAATGTGGCTGCCAATCCACGCCAACAGCCTCTCAGGCCACCACCGAGCATTTAAACATTTTTACACATTCATACCCAGTGTTATGGGCACTGGAGGCAATGCGGGTGAAGTGTCTTGCCCAGGGACACAACGGCAGGATATCTGGGGAGAGCGTGATGCGAACCGCCAACCATCGGGTTATTAGACGACCTGCTCTACCTGCTGAGCCGCTGCCGCCCCACTTTTTCCTCCACTTTCCCTCTTTAGGAAAGCTATGGAGGCTTACCCCGCTCTCTTTATTTCCCTTTGATTGGAAATTACATCCAAAAGCCACGCAATGTGGCATTTTCACTGACAAATGGCAGTAGTTCGTAGCTTCGCTTCTTGGCTTGTATAAGACAGAAAAAACGGCTGCAACCATTCTTCGTCACTACCCAGAATGCATTGCGACGTAAACAAAAATGGCAATTTACATCGTAATAAAGTTTTTTAAAAATATATAAAACTGGGAATTATTTTCAAAAAAATTATATTATAGTTATGTTACTAACATAAAAATAAAGCATATAGAGCTAACATGCCAATATAATCGGGGTTCCTTTTAAAAAAAAAAAAAAAACCACGGCTCCAGATCAGCAAGAGAAATTTGGAATAGCAGAGAAGATGTGGAGAAATTATTTGATTTTGCCCTGTGCGTTTTTACACATTATTGAGAGATGACAGAGAGCCGTGGCTGAGGTGCAGCTAAAGCGCGCGGCACGCAAGACAGCTGCTCTGGAGAGGGGGCGTCTTTCTGCATTTCTAAATATTGTTTACACACGTGGACAAAATTGTTGGTACCCCTCTGTTAATGAAAGAAAAACCCACAATAGTCACAGAAATAACTTGAATCTGACAAAAGTGGTAATAAATAAAAAGTCTATGAAAATTAACCAATGAAAATCAGACAATGCTTTTGAATTGTGGTTGAACAGATTATTAAAAAAAAAAAAAAAAAAAACTCATGAAACAGGCCTGGACAAAAATCATGGTACCCTTAACTTAATATTTTGTTGCACAACCTTTTGAGGCAATCACTGCAATCAAATGATTTCTGTAACTGTCAATGAGACTTCTGCACCTCTCAGCAGGTATTTTGGCCCACTCCTCATGAGCAAACTGCTCCAGTTGTCTCAGGTTTGAAGGGTGCCTTCTCCAGATGGCATGTTTCAGCTCCTTCCACAGATGTTCAATAGGATTTAGATCAGGGCTCATAGAAGGCCACTTTAGAATAGTCCAATGTTTCGCTCTTGGCCATTTTTGGGTGTTTTTAGCTGTGTGTTTTGGGTCATTATCCTGTTGCAAGACCCATGACCTGCGACTGAGACCAAGCTGTCAGACACTGGGCAGCACATTTCTCTCTAGAATACCTTGATAGTCTTGAGATTTCATTGTACCCTGCCCAGATTCAAGACACCCTGTGCCAGATGCAGCAAAGCAGCCCCACAACATAACAGAACCTCCTCCATGTTTCACAGTAGGGACAGTGTTCTTTTCTTGGTATGCTTCATTTTTGTGTCTGTGAACATAGAGCTGATGTGCCTTGCCAAAAAGTTCCAGCTTTGTCTCGTCTGTCCATAGGACATTCTCCCAGAAGCTTTGTGGCTTGTTAACATGCAGTTTGGCAAATTCCAGTCTGGCTTTTTTATGATTTGCTTTCAACAGTGGTGTCCTCCTTAGTCGTCTCCCATGAAGTCCACTTTGGCTCAAACAACGACGGATGGTGCGATCTGACACTGATGTACCTTGACCTTGGAGTTCACCATGAATGTGTTTAGAGGTTGTTCTGGGCTCTTTTGTTACCATTCGTATTAGCTGTCTCTTCCATTTTTCATCAAGCTTCCTCCTGCGGCCACGTCCAGGGAGGTTGGCTACAGTCCCGTGGATTTTAAATTTCTGAATAATATGTGCAACTGTAGTCACAGGAACATCAAGCTGCTTGGAGATGGTCTTATAGCCTTTACCTTTAACATGCTTGTCTATAATTTTCTTTCTAACCTCCTGAGACAACTCTCTCCTTTGCTTCCTCTGGTCCATGTTTAGTGTGGGACACACCATGTCAACAAACACCACAGTGACTACTTGTCACCCTTTAAATAGGCCGACTGACTGATTACAAATTTGTAGATACCTGTGATGTTAATTAGAGGACGCATCTTGGTTGAACATGTCCCTATGGTCACATTATTTTCAATCTTTTCTAGGGGTACCATCATTTTTGTCCAGGCCTGTTTCATGAGTTTGTTTTTTAAAGTAATTCTGTTGAACCACAATTCAAAAGCATTGTCTGATTTTCATTGGTTAATTTTCATAGACTTTTTATTTATTACCACTTTTGTCAGCTTCAAGTCATTTCTGTGACCATTGTGGGTTTTTCTTTCATTAAAAGAGGGGTACCAACAATTTTGTCCACGTGTGTAAATCACAACTTACCTTGGTGAAAATGCTGTGAACACACAGCCATGTGTGCAGGAATATTGTTCGACCTGATGTCTCTCCTTCTGACCACTGCAATCCATTCCATCTCACGCCTCTTTTGTTAGCGCTGAGACCCGATTCGCTCAACTTTTCTTCCAAGTCAGGAAGTTAAAAAAATTGTACGCTGTTATTAATCTTTTTCCACGCCAATCGTGAGAGCAGTTGTTGTATTTGATAACGCAGCAAAACTTCCCCATTCTAACCTTGCATGGTATTGGGAGGAATAATAATGTGATTGACAGGACCACACTGGAAATAAGTGTTTTCACTTTCTTGTGTCATCCTGGACTTTGTTTAATGTTTTATATGTATGTTTACATTTCCTCTGTTTGAATACCATATTCAGTGTCATTTTAAGGCTGCATGTCCACAGGGAAAGTAAAAATGCTCTCAACCTGTTTTCCTGAGCGCTTTTCATGCACTTATTAAAAAAAGCACTCTGCCTGGTATCTTGGCAACTGCTTGACCTGTCACTCAAAATGTGCCGGGGATTTCATAGATTTTGCTCTGAAGCGCTCCACTCACTGGAATAAATCACATCAAACTGGTCAAGAAAATACACGTCCCTTCAAGCTTTGGCTGTTAAATATTAATCATGATGTACTTTCAGGCTGATTGTGATCGGCTGGTGAGAGAGGTGTGCAGCTAATGAGCGCTGCAGCGCTCCGAAAGTTGAACTTTTTTTCGGCGCCATGAGCACAGAGACAAAATACACTGACTGCTCTAAGAGCGTTTTTGCGCCGAGGGCACTGAGTGCATTAAGCACCAGACTACATAGAAAATGAACAGAAAATAGTCACCCACAGCAGAAAAAAATGCATTTGGTGGACACGCAGCCTAACTGCATTCATTGCTCACTACTTAGCACAGACAGGCAGAACACTTTCCCAAAATTCCTTGCGGTTTTTCTGTTGGGTGACGTCACGCGCCCATTCTCTATATTACAAATTTGACTCAGTTTAGCAATGCTGCTGCTTTTTTTACTTTAAACATTGCAACATTGGCAAAATTTCACTGGTCAGGACCATGTAAACATGCATTTTGAAGTTTTAAGTGCAAGTTTATGCAAAACTTCAAAGCTGAGTATTAAATAAATATTCAGATGAAATTCAAAGTGCTACTTTATGCATGAGGTAAAAAAAAATGTTGTAGATCTGAAAATAAAGGAACTAACCCTTTAAGTTGTATTTTTGTCATCCATTATTATTATCATAATTATTCCCCAGGTCCTCTGTTTATTTAGTAGTGTGTCTGATATTATTCTGTCCATTCTTAGAGTTTAGGTTTGCTCTTATTTTGAAGTCATATCTGTTCCATTTTCTGTAGCCTTGTTGTTCTAGTCCTGTGTCCACTTCACCAATTTGTTATTTTTGTTTGTCACCTACCTCTCATCAGCTGTAACTCTCCCCCGAAAGGTAAACCCATGTTATGTCTTTGTTTCTATTATCTCCCATCTGATTTTTACTTTCAGTTTCATTGTTTTATGTTTCACTTTTAGCGTCTCCCAGCCTCCAAGCTGGAAAAGCAGCAGCTGCTGGAAAAGCAGCAGCTGCTGATGCGCAACACACTTCCTTCTGCTCGGTTCTTGACAGAATTCAGCATGCTTCTTTACCGTGATACTTTTGCAAGTGTTTTATCAAGCCGATGGTGTTAAAATTGTAAACGCTGGTACCACACAGCAAACATACCAAGGTGAGTCCCACGGACAGGCTCCAGTGACGTGACACTCTTTGCTTCTGTTTACAGATTAGCTGCATGCAGTGTGACTGAGAACATGATCATGCCTTCGTTTTAATTCTATTAATGCATCGGATCAGTAAATTACTTTTATTCCTTACCAATACCAATCCAGCCATTTTGCCTGGATCAAACCGGATACCGATATAGCGGATCGGATTGGCTCATCCCTAGTTTTAATTGGAGGTAAGTAACGTTAACACCATCTCTCTAATTACAAAACAGCAAATGCTACATGACGATGCTAACTTGTCGCTAATAGGAAACATTGTAGTGTATCAGACCATCGTTTCTTTGCTTTAAATTACTCCCGAGTTTCTTAATTTGTTTGAAAAAAATATTACTAAAGCTGCAAAAGTGTGTAACAGCGGCCACATACACACTAAATAAATAATAAAACGTGTCAGAGGAACAAACTGGTTCTTAATGTAACTTACTTGACTTCTAATAATTTTTAATTAGTCAAGTAAGCGATAATGAATAAAGGTGAAGTCATCTCAAATCCACATTAAAAAACAATTTTATAACACTGTAAAATTAGGAGGGCAGCGCGGTGGCGGAGTGGTTAGCACTGCAGCAGCACAGCAACTCACCCTTGGCCGGGGGATCCCGGGTTCGATCCCAGCCTCTGACCAACAGTGATCTGTGTGGAGTTTGCATGTTCTCCCCGTGTCTGTGTGGGTTTACTCCGGGATTTCTCCAGTTTCCTCCCACATGCCAAAAACATGCAAGTTAGGTTAACTGGCATCAAACTGGGGATTCTAGATTGTCCTTAGGTGTGACTGTGAGAGTGAAAGCTTGTCTGTCTCTCTGTGTTGGCCCTGCGATGGACTGGCGATCTGTCCAGGGTGCACCCTGCCTCTCGCCCAGAGATGCTGGGATAGGCTCCACCCCCCTCACGACCCGAAAAGGATTAAGGGGAAGAAGATGGATGGATGGATGTAAAATTAAGAGGGGGAAAAAGGTGCATAAAATTAATGACAGATGAATTTGTACAATTGATTTTTTTTTCACTATGTAATTTAAAATATAAAAAAAGAGATGGTCCTTTTTATGTGGTTATTATACAGTATACAGACTATAGAATTTACAGAAAATGTATATCATGATGTACAGTGTATCGTTGTCATCTAATAAGATTACTTACATGGTAATATGAAATTTTGGTCATATCTCACAGCCCTAGTTGATAGCATGTGACCGTTCCCTGGGGTGTAATAAGGACAGAAACACCCCCGAATGAGTCAGTGGCAACTCTGCTAACGGCAGCTAACCGTTGATAACCGAGGAGGTGTCCGGGCCAGAGTATAATAAACTATAATAAAATAAGTTAAAATGACGTCTGTCAGTAAATGTATGGTAAAGGGTTGGCGGTGGTCAGGGTTGTCTGCAAACATCCTACAAGCTTTTATTAGCAGGTTCATTTGGACGTTTCCGTTGTTTCAGACTTGTCTGCACGAGTGGACGCCGTTAAGGAGGAGAACCTGAAGCTGAAGTCGGAGAACCAGGTCCTTGGTCAGTACATCGAAAACCTCATGTCGGCCTCCAGCGTCTTCCAGACCACCGACGCCAAGAGCAAGAGGAAGTGAGGTGTCCTCAGAAAAAAAAAAAGAATCCCCGGGCCTGCAGCCAGGAGAGGAAACGCTCCATGGAGATGCGGCGAGGGTTTGTTTCTTCTGTACCTCAGTTTTTAAGTTATCATAATATAAATGATAAACACATATTGACTTTGTTGACTCAGATGTAGACATTAACGTGGCCCAGGGTTTCCTCTCCACACTACAGATGAGGTCGATGTCGCCCTTTAACCCCAAAATTAACCCAGAGTCAGAGTATTAGGAGCCCGAGAGACATTTGTACTTTTGTTTTTCTGCTTTGCTCTGGTGTTTTGTTTTTTCTTCCTTTTGAGGACAGGTTTGACACTAAATCAAACCACAGATGTTATAAATGCTGCTTGAGCCTCTTTATCAGCACTGGTTTATTTGTATTTTATTTTTTTTTTTTAAGTATTTTCTACATCAGCTGGATCTGATTTTTTTTTTTTTTTTTTTTTTTCCCACATCTACCAGAAGCACGACTGTATTCCTCCACCTGGGGGAAAAAAAGGCAGAACGGACAGTATTACAGACAGCAAGTGTGATTTAATAAATGGTTTGGTTTGTTTGACATATTAAAATAGCCAATAAATATATGCCACTAGAACGGGGGTGTCAAATTCAGTCTGACCGAGGGCCAGCAAGAGGGTCGGGAATAAAGCCAGGCACTGGGCATTCATTCTGATCTCTTTTTTATAATTGGAAAAAAAAATATTGCAGCTTAAATTTTAAGCATCTAGCATGCGTTTTATGAAATTTAGAAGTCAGACAATATGTGTCAGACTTATGGGGAGATGCAAATGTGCAAAATGGAGGGAAAAGTATCAAATTTGCATGACGGTATAAAAAGTTGCAAATTTACGAAGGTGGTAAAAGTCATAAAATTGACCCTCAGGGACCCTTCAAATTTTAGTCACACTCATAGTGCTAAGCACAACAAATGTGCTTTTCATAAGGTAGCTTTAAAAAAAAAAATACATTAATATTCTACTTTGAGCTGATTTTTTTCACCTACATCTGACCTAATCATTTATGTGAAATATTCATTAATTTTTCAAGATATTAAAACCTTTTAAATGCCAGGTTTTTGTTATGATACACGTTTTAAATGAAAAAGCAAAGGATTAGTTTCAGTATACTACATGTAATTTTTTTGTGTTGAATTTCAGTCTGGGATATGTCAATGATTAGCAGAAACACTGATTTTTATGCGATATTTTTCTGTGCAATGTCTAATACACTCATACTGCTAAGCACACAAATGTACTTTTTATAAGGTAGCTATAAAAAATATATTCTGCTTTCATTGAGCCAATTTTTTTCCACCTATATCTGACCTAATTATTAAAGATTGTGTGTTGAATTATTACAGACTGGTGTGTCAGTGGTTAGCAGCAAAGGGGGTTGTGACAGTGCCATCTAGTGGAAATAGCATGTTTTTTTTCTCCATATGCCAAATATAGTCAAAAATGGCGCCATCTGGTGGAGAGTACAAATAATTCCAAGGGAAAAGCCCATATCGACACCCACTTATAATAAAATACACATATTGTGCTTTAATGGCAGGGAGATCAAAGATTGCAGTTTGAATGGGTTTCAGTGGTGCATTTTTTGTGCGTAACAGTGTGAGTGTAACGTTTACTTGTATACAGTCTATTTTAGACTTACTGTAGGAGCTGAGCTGGTAATAACAAGATGAAGTAAAAATAGTCTTGCCATATGCATGAACACAGTCACAATTATCAAAGAATGAAAAATGAAAGGCACATAAAATGTGCACAAAGGCCCCTGAGGGTTAAAAGGCAGGGATTGCAAATTTACAAGACTGGGCAAAAGCTTCACAAGTTTACAAGATGGTATAAAAGAAAGTCCCAAATTTACAAGACTATGGGGAAGATTTGCAAATATATGAAGGTCAGAAAGTTTAAAAGTTACAAGGTGGGGGTCGCAAATTTATGAAAGTGGGAAAAACTCACAATTTTACAGAATTCTTAATTTATGGAACTAGATAAAAGTCATTAAGTTTACAAGATGGGGAAAAAGTTGCCAAGTTTAAGGCGGGGGTCACAAATTTGAGATGTGAAAAAAAAAAGCCATAAATTTATGGAGGGGCATAAATTTACAAGGGGGAAAGTTGCAGAAAAAGTTGGAAATTTGCAAGACTGGGGGCTAAAGTCTCAAAATTGAGACTGGGGGGAAAAGTTGCAAATGTAGGGGTGTGGTTCCCCAAATTTATTAGGGGGCCATACCTGGGCCTTGATTTTAACACCTGTGCATTAAAAACTGTATAAAGCTTTTTAAAATTGAGTACAGAGTTTATTCAGCATTGATTTAAGGGAAAACACAAGAACTAAAAAGATTTAAACGTCTCAGTGAACCCCATTGTCATCTGTACTTGCTCTGTAATGATGGAGGTTCATCAGGTCAACATGGCGGGGATGTTTTCCACTTTTTAATGGCAATAACAGAACGCAGCTAAGAGGCTTTTGAGTGTTATTGATCCGTTCTTTGTCTGTTTGAGGGACTGGGCCGTAAAATGTTTGTGATGTTCTCCAAGATGTCCGCCGCCTCAGATTAAAAGGAGGGAGAGATGAAGGGGAAATGGGCTGGTCCTCTTTTTTTGGTTTTGGATGGTCAAGTTTGTAACTACATCTCCTGGCATGACATAGGCCCACTATTGCAGGTCATTTTCTGAGTTGCCTTGTTTCTGATTTCAGAATTTTGTGTTATAAATCATAGCCCAGACACAGATGTGGGTGGAGCAGCCACAAATTATACTAAAGTAAAAGTAACAGTAGCTTATATTATTTACTCAAGTAGCAGTAAGCAGTGACACAATTGCTACTAAAATGTTAGAGTAGTCCTGCCTTTACTCTTATCAATGACATTTTTTCAGTCTCAGTGTTATTACACTAAAGCAGGGAAAAAAACAAATTTACCAAAAAAACAAAATAACTACAAAAAAAGCTGCAAATTTGTGGGAAAAATTGCAGATTTACAATGAAAAATATTAATGTATTGAGAAAGCCACATTCACAAGAAAAAAGTCAAATTTACAAGAAAAAGTTGTAAAATTCCAAGAAAAAAAAATGCAAATTTGTGAGAAAGTCACAAATTTACAAGAAAATAAATTTCCCAACAAAAACTTGCAAAATTTTTTAGGGGGAAAAAGCATCACAAACTCAAATGAAAAAAGTCTCAAACTTATCAGGGGAATTAAAAAAAAAAATCAGTTAATGGATCATGGTTCCACCAATGAGATGTTGGTACCAAGTTATTTAAGTGTTTTGACACGTGGAGTAGCACAAGTTGAGCTAAATAATGTTTTATTGTGTTTAAAAAAACTGGTTGTTTCCAAAAGTGGCCCTCTCATGTAAAACAGAAATAAGCAAACTGGATTCTGGGGCAAACTTCCATCTTAAACGGCAGCTCACCTCTAATCAGTGACAAACCCTGAGTGGTTCTGGAGCTTTCTGACTGGTGGGACACAAAGAGTGTGACTTCTGTATATGTTGTATTTTATTGATGTTATTTTGTACATTTGTACAGTAAAATTTAGTTTCTTCTAGGCATGACTATGCCCAGTCCTCCTTACACATCGTCACATCCTGTGTAGATGCTGAACTTCACCTATTAAAACATGTTTTAATAAAATCCTAATATATGAAGTGTTTTTGTCTGTCTTCTTCACCGAGAAATTGCTGGATCTGGAGCAAAATTTGATTTTCTTGGCAGAGCCATTTCTGGCAATAAAGCAGAATACACAAATGCTATGCCTCCCTTGGCCACTATGGGGACCCCAAGGTACAAGTTCACAGTTAACATTTTTTTTTGGGGGGGGGGGATTAAAATTACCTTCATTTTTGGGCTTCATAAAGTTGCATTATTTTTTTTTCCATAAATTTATCACGTTTCTTATGGATTTACAACCTTTTCTCTAAGATTTGCAATGTTTTTCCTTGTAAATTTGTAGAAGACATTTTTTCCTATATTTTAAAGGGTTTGAACTCTTCCCAATTCCAAAAGTTAAGAGCCTAGAAATTTTAAACAATCTAATCAAGGCCTGGATGTACTTGTCACCAAATATCTGACTTGCTCCGAGAAAAGGAGCTCGACTGTTGGTTTGGGAACCTCTCAGTATTCCGATTATGTTTACTTACTTGATATCCCTAAGACCCAGAGTCCGGATCGATGGCAAACAAGAAATCAATGAACGGAAGACATGAACTAAAATACAGACGCGGACAAAACTGTTGGTACCCCTCTGTTAATGAAAGAAAACCCACAATGGTCACAGAAATAACTTGAAAATCTGACAAAAGTGGTAATAAATAAAAATCCCATGAAAATTAACCAATGAAAATCAGACAATGCTTTTGAATTGTGGTTCAACAGAAGTACTTTAAAAAACAAACTCATGAAACAGGTCTGGACAAAAATGATGGTACCCCTAGAAGATTGAAAATAATGTGACCATAGGGACATGTTCAACCAAGATGTCCTCTAATTAACATCACAGGTGTCTACAAACTTGTAATCAGTCGGCCTATTTAAAGGGTGACAAGTAGTCACTGCTGTTTGGTGACATGGTGTGTACCACACTAAACATGGATCAGAGGAAGCGAAGGAGAGAGTTGTCTCAGGAGATTAGAAAGAAAATTCTAAACAAGCATGTTAAAGGTAAAGGCTATAAGACCATCTCCAAGCAGCTTGATGTTTCTGTGACTACAGTTGCACATATTATTCAGAAATTTAAGATCCACGGGACTGTAGCCAACCTCCCTGGATGTGGCCGCAGGAGGAAACTTGATGAAAAATGGAAGAGACAGCTAATACGAATGGTAACAAAAGAGCCCAGAACCACCTCTTAACACATTCATGGTGAACTGCAAAGTCAAGGTACATCAGTGTCAGATCACACCATCGGTCGTCGTTTGAGCCAAAGTGGACTTCATGGGAGATGACCAAGGAGGACACCACTGTTGAAAACAAATCATAAAAAAGCCAGACTGGAATTTGCCAAACTGCATGTTAACAAACCACAAAGCTTTTGGGAGAATGTCCTATGGACAGATGAGACAAAAACTTTTTGGCAAGGCACATCAGCTCTATGTTCACAGACGCAAAAATGAAGTATACCAAGAAAAGAACACTGTCCCTACTGTGAAACATGGAGGAGGTTCTGTTATGTTGTGGGGCTGCTTTGCTGCATCTGGCACAGGGTGTCTTGAATCTGTGCAGGGTACAATGAAATCTCAAGACTATCAGTGTATTCTAGAGAGAAATGTGCTGCCCAGTGTCAAGACAGCTTGGTCTCAGTCGCAGGTCATGGGTCTTGCAACATGATAATGACCCAAAACACACAGCTAAAAACACCCAAAAATGGCTAAGAGCGAAACATTGGACAATTTCTAAAGTGGCCTTCTATGAGCCCTGATCTAAATACTATTGAATATCTGTGGAAGGAGCTGAAACATGCCATCTGGAAAAGGCACCCTTCAAACCTGAGACAACTGGAGCAGTTTGCTCATGAGGAGTGGGCCAAAATACCTGCTGAGAGGTGCAGAAGTCTCATTGGCAGTTACAGAAATCATTTGATTGCAGTGATTGCCTCAAACAGTTGTGCAACAAAATATTAAGGGTACCATCATTTTCGTCCAGGCCTGTTTCATGAGTTTTTTTAAAATAATTCTGTTGAACTACAGTTCAAAAGCATTGTCTAATTTTCATTGGTTCATTTTCATACTTTTTATTTATTACCACTTTTGTCAGATTCAAGTTATTTCTGTGACCATTGTGGGTTTTTCTTTCATTAACAGAGGGGTACCAACAATTTTGTCTACGTGTGTAGGCCTGTAACAATAACAAATTTTGTTGTATGACGTGTCCCAGAAATGATCATAAGCAATAGCTTTGCTGACGTCATGAAGACCATTTTATGTCACTGATATAATAATCCTTGTACTTCCTTCCATAGAGCATTGAACTTTTATCAACGATGAACTCAACACTGAATTGAAATGTGGAAAAATATTTGCTTACATGCTTGCCCAGTAGATGGCAGTGATGTGCTGCTAAACTGATTTGAACACCCAGAATTACAAAAAAAAAAAAAAAGAATGTGGAGGAAAAACATGAAGGCAGCTCCTTTCAGTATAATCAATGGTATACGATCAGCATAAACATGAACTCGATCGTTTTTATATATGTCTATATAATTAGTGTGTCAGGCCTAAACTAAAAGGAATAAACATTTTCCAATCAATTTTTTTTTATTAAATAATTTTATTTTCAAGAGCAATGTACAACTTGCAAACAAATGTAAACAGTGACATCTGCCAGCATGTGGCAGGAAGGTGAACTACAAAAGCTCGAGACAATAATAGAAAACAAAAACGGCATCAGCGGTTTTTCCCGAGCTACCGACTAGGATGTGAACTCCAGCTAGCCTGGGTCCTCTGAGGAAGCCGTGCTGTGGACCGACTGACCGAGACATCTCCACCCGTTCTGCCTTACACGCCACGGCTTTGGCTGCAACTGCTTCTATTCAAAACTTTTCGAACACCTTGATTCAAGTCAAGTACATCAGTAGTGGAGTGTAATTTATGAAAACTGCCTCAAGTCAATCAAAACACCGTCGTCAAGATAAACCAAAACTAATAAATAAGTGCTAATTCTTAAAATTGCTATAACCTATTTTTTAAAAAAAAACTAAAGTAACTGATGCTCAATACAATCTAAACTTAAACAGAACATCTACTTTTTCTGAGAGGTAATCTTTAACCTAAGCTGAGGCAAATTTTCCTGCTCAAATGTCCCGACTGTAGTGCCTTCCTCACACCCCGGCGTCCTCTCCTGCTCTTTAAATCCAGAACAACAAACTGGGGAACTGTCAAACCAGCGTCCCCTCCCGAACACGCTCTTAAAAACGAAAACAAGGACACGAGAATGAACTCTAAACATCAGAGATGTAGCTCCACCCCACCCCCATGATATGGTGTGAACGACTCAGGCCACGTTCACTTTTGAGAGGAGACACACTGGTAGATCTACGATCAGAGGGAAGACTGACAACAGAGATACTGAGAGGCGGGGCTTTTTTCAGGCGGACAGGCATTTTGACAGCAATGGCTTGTGGGGAGAAGTAAAATGGAGGAGGGTTAATGGATTCTCTCCAGGGAGCTCATCCAATCGATGAAGAGGGAGAGATGAGACGAGATGAGGGATGAAAGGGGATGTTGTCTTGGAGACGTGGGGGCTGGTGGGGAGTGCAGGCTACTAGTTGGTTTGGAGGAGAAAAAAAACATGCTGCTCTGCTTCAGGGAGGAGGGAGCAGCAGCAGTAGAGACGACCCTTAGAGCTCATCATCAGGAGACGGCAGGGTCCACGTTCCTCAGTCCTTCCGTACCCGCCGCTTCCTCACAGCTTGTTTGTGGCTCTCTTCGGTGACATCTTCCTCATCCTTCACCTGAGGGACCAAATTTAAAATGAAGAGTAAGTGAAGAATAAAAGAATTCAGTGTTGTTTCTGTGCTTATTACACCCAGGAATCAGTCATACAGTTGCAATCAAAATCATTCAACCACCACTGCATTTAAGGTTTACTGGAAAAATGTACAAACTAGCGGCTTTGTGCAACAAACAAAAACAATTTAAATAACACAACTAATATTACCAGTTGGACAGTAAGTCAATAAGTCCTTACAGACACAACATGTGCCTAAGATCTGGAAAGAAGCCGTGGTTGTTCCCGTTCAAAAATCCAGCTGTCCTAAAACGGTAAACGACTTTAGACCAGTTGCTTTGACTTCAATTTTAATGAAAATTTTTGGAAACTGGTCAGATGTGAGGTCCTAAAGCAGACTGAGCATGCATTGGATCCTCTGCAGTTTGCCTACAGGCCTCACAGAGGAGTGGAGGATGCCACTGTCACTCTGTTTAACATGCTTTTTAAACATCTGGATTTTAAACGGACACACGACAGACTTTTATTTGTGGACTTTTCCTCCGCCTTCAATACAATCCAACCTCATATCTTAGTTGAAAGGCTCCTGCAGCAATTTGATTTGAGCAATAATCTGGTGGGTTGGATTCTGGATTTCTTAACCAACAGGACGCAGAGAGTAAGGGTCAATGGTACATTGTCGGACCTAAAGTGCTCTTCTACTGGCTCTCCTCAGGGGTGTGTGTTGTCACCACTACTCTTCATCCTGTACACAAACGTGTCGAAGCAGACATGACAACAGACACATTATAAAGTATGCTGATGATTCAGTTATTGCATACTTACTCTTACCCACAGTACGGAGCTGCAATGCTCCGTACTGTGGGTGTTTATATATTTACATATTTATTCCATCTAGCTACAATGCTCTGCACTGTGTGTTCATATATTCATATATTTATTCCATCCAGCTACAATGCTCTGCACTGTGTGTCTGTGTGTGTGTGTATATATATATATTTTTATAGTAATACGTACATATGTATATTAGCTGCTCTTGCTTGCTTGTTTTTTTTCTTGCCTTCTGATTGTTGCTCTGAGTGTTGCTATCCCTGTGCTGTTGCAATCCTGGAATTTCCCCGTTGTGGGACTAATAAAGGCTTATCTTATCTTATCTTATCTTATTGTCAGTCTCCTCCAGGATGGTGAGAGTGGCCACGGCCCAGTAGTTGATGATTTTGTTCACTGGTGTGAGGATTCCTACCTGCAGCTGAATACGACAAAAACTAAAGATATGATTATTGACTTTAGGAGGAAAAATCCCAGGCACAAAGTTACCGTACTAAAAGGCCAGACCACTGAATGTGTACAATCCTACAAATATCTTGGGACGATTATTGATAGTAATTTAAAGTTTGAAGAGAACTGTGAAAGGGTGTGCAAAAAGGGTCAGCAACATTTGCATTGTTTGAGAAAACTTGCACGCTTCCAAGTTGACCGAACCATAATGACAATGTTTTATTGGGCTTTTATTGAATCTGTTTTATCCTTTTCTTTAGTGTCATGGTTTGGTCAGATAAAACTGAAACAGGAAATCCTTGCATCAGGTAGTTAGATGGTCCAGTCGTTTGCTTGGTGAGTCACAGCTGAGCCTGACATCCCTGTACACCAGACAAGTACAGAGGATTGCTACCTCCATTTTAAATGATGACTCCCACCCTTTGCACTGCCACTTTCAGCTTATTCCCTCAAGACGGAGGTTTGCTGTCCCAAAAAGTAGAACCCAGCGCTACAAAAACAGCTTTGTCCCTGCTGCTGTCAAAGAGTTGAACAAGGTGTAAAAATATATTGCACATAATTTAGGTACCTATTTATTAACTCCATTTTATATTTACTTATTTTTGTAGGATGTCACTTGGGTTCTAAATATTTTATTGGGTTTTAGACCTTTGAGTTTTTAACCTCTTTGACTAGTTTTTAACTTTTAATATGACCCTTCTCTCTTACCTCTGGTTTTTCTCCCATCTCTTTGTCTTTTTATACCCTGATTGATGGAGCCTTGAGTATTTTTATCATGTTTATAGTCAGCTTCATATGTGCCTGTGTTTGTGTCTATGTTGAATGTAATTTGTGGCTTGTATATATGGATGTCACCAGACTGCAAAACAAATTTACCTACGGGTACAAATAAAGGAACCTGAACCTGAACCTGAACCAGTGGTTTCTCCACATTCAATGCAAAATGCCACTTTTGATGACTCTGCAGTCTCAAAATTATTCAACCCCTTAATGACAAGCATCTTTAGTACTTAAGAGTATCCTTTTGCTGTTATGTCCTGCTGCTAACGTGACACAGCCAGACACCAGCTTCTGGCAGCGTTGTGAGGAATCTTAGTCCATTCCTCATGGGCAAAGACCTTCAGTTTACTAGTTTTCTTGGGTTAAATGCTGCACCTGCATTTTTTCAAATCCCACCAGAGATTTTCAAAGGTGTTCAAAAGTCAGGAGACTGTGATGGCCACTCTAGTATCTTCCATGACTTCTTCTGAAACCAAACCTCTGTGGACTTTGAGGTATGCTTGGGATCACTGTCCTGTTGGAAGGTCCAATGAAGGTCCCAAGCTTCCTCACAGACGGCATGACATTTTCTCCCAGGATCTCCTGATACTTCACTGAATCAATCTTGCCCTCCACACGCTGCAGATTTCCAGTTCTACAGAAAGTGAAGCAGCCCCAGAGCATCACTGAGCCACCGCCATGCTTCACTGTAGGCAGGGTGTTCTTTTCAGCATATGCTTCATTCTTCCTCCTCCAGATATACCGCTGATCTATAGGCCTGAAAAGTTCCAGTTTTGTTTCATCGCTCCACAGAACAGAATCCCCAAACCTCTTTGGCTTAGGCTGCATTCACACCAGGATAGTTCGGGGGTCTCGGTTCAACTGGGCGGGGAAAGCCGAGAATTTTCGCACCTTTGTTTGATTTGGTTCACATCAACACCGCACTTTACTCAAGTGGGCCAAACTGCCTGGATAACGTCATGCAGTTACAACAACTGCTCAGTTGGGGTGCTGTAGCCAAAACCACCAATGACCAGGAAGAAAAAATCTCGATGAAGAAGAAAAATCAGGCTCATTGATTGTCCAGGACCAAAACCGGAAATCTGTTCCCTTCAGCCGGGTTGTTTATCTGCTACAAACGAGACATTTTTTTAACCTTTCTCCTCAGCTTTCTCCGGTAAAAGGATTTCTTGGATTCGCTCGGTTGTCTTTGTTGTTATTTTCTACCCAAAATGCACTACGGTAAACACCACTTCCTCTTCTGAGACTACATGTTGCTATGGTTACACAAATGCCAAGGGCACTTCCACCCTTTGGTCTGCTGGATAGTCTGTTTGCCTTCACACTGCAAGCAAAGTGCACCAGGGTTCACTTGCAAGTGAACTGAGACCCCCCACCCCCCACCCCGTTTTCAGGCGGACCAGAGTTTGCATGCGCATTCAGACTGCACCAAACAAACTGAACTATCCGCGGAAATAGACCAGAATTCCTTTGATCTGGACAAAACAGTGGCACTGTGAATGCGCCCTTATTTATATAGTTTTGAGCAAATTGGAGCAGACTTTTCTTGTGCTTTTGGGGCAATAGTGATGTACGTCTTGGAGTTCAGGCATGGAGCCCTTCAACGTTTAGCATGCGCCTTAGTGTGGAACCTGAAACCTCAGTGCCTGCTGCCAACAAGTCTGACTGCAGGTCTTTTGCAGTCAGTCGAGGGTTTTTGACCACCTATCTCCTCAGGACTCTGGTGGCAGCCATTGATAGCTTCCGCTTTCTGCCACATCCAGATAGTGTAGCCATTGTTCCTTTTACTTTAAACTTGCAAACAATGCTTTCAACTGTATCTCTAGTGTTGAATATGGATAAATCCTTGTAATCATTTTATTTAACTATTTAAACTTCTTGTGAGATCTGTTTATTGCAAACACCTGAAAATGTAAAATTTTGCCAATAATCCTAAAATGCAATGCGGGCTGAATAATTTTGATTGGACTGTAGTAGAGGTGAAGCTGAAGCCCATTAATGTTGATGCCACAGCTGTTTGACAGGTTACCGTGGTTACTGCTTCGACACCACCAACATGGCTACTGTCAGTGGTTCTGTGAGAGGTCCAATCGTGACACACAACTTTTCATAAGTGAAGAGTTGTGTGTCACTTACATTAGCATTTCTATTAGTGAAATCCAAACTTCACACCCAGACAGTTTTGTGGTGGTTGCGGGGGATTTTAACCACACCAGCTTAAAGACTGTGCTCCCCAAGTTTAAACAATGTGTAGACTTTAAGACCAGAGGAGAGAATATGTTGGACTTAGTGTACACAAATACAGATGCATATAAGGCGATACCCCGCCCCCATCTCGGTCTTTCTGACCACATATCCATGATGCTGGTGCCTGCCTACAATCCCTTACTGAAGCGCAGCAGGCCAGTAGTGAAACAAATCAGGATTTGGTCAGAGAGTGCAACCTCTGCACTGAAAGACTGTTTTCTGCACACAGACTGGGAGGTCTTCAAAATAGCAGCCTCCCAGGAAGACAAAACAGATGTGGAGGAGTATGCTGAAATGGTCACCAGCTACATCGCGAAGTGCACAGAGGATGTCACTACAGTGAAGACCATCACTGTGCGGGGAAACCATAAGCCCTGGATGACTGCAGAGGTGCGCTCGCTGCTTACAGCGTCCTGTCCTTCGCTCTGAAGGATGCAGCCTTCAGAGCGAAGGACAGGATCGCCCTCCGCTCAGCCAGGTCTGCGCTCTCAAAGGGAATTAAGACTGCAAAGCGTGCCTATAGGGAGAAAATCCAGGGACACCTCTGTGACACTAGGAACACCAAGCAGATGTGGCAGGGAGTTCGGACACTGACGGGCTATTAAGTCTAGGCAGGGGGTCGATGATGACGACGCTTCGCTTCCAGACAGGCTCAACGACTTCTTTGCATGTTTTGAAGCATCAAACTCGACAATCAAGAGGAAGGGCTGGCCCATCCCCACCATCGGTCGGACCAGCTTTTACCATCAACGCAGCGGACACACGGAGGACCCTAACCAGGGTCAACCCATGTAAAGCTGCAGGTCCGAACATCATCCCGGGACGTGTGCTCCGAGACTGTGCGAGCGAGTTGGCAAATGTACTGACTGACATTTATAACATCTCCCTGAGTCAGGCTATCGTTCCCAGATGCTTCAAGACCTCTATCATAGTAACGGTGGCAAAGAAACCAGTTGTGTCCTGTCTGAATGACTACGGTCCTGTTGCACTGACACCAATTGTGATGAAGTGTTTTGAACGGCTTGTCAAACCACACATTACAGCCTGCCTCCCTGCATCACATGACCCGCTCGTTTGCATATCGTTCAAACCGCTCCACGGAGGATGCTATAGTCACCACTCTGCACTCTGTCATCACCCACCTGGACCAGAAAGACACCTACGCCAGACTCCTGTACATTGATTTCAGTTCAGCATTCAACACCATTATCCCCCAGAGACTGATGGAGAAATTACTCCTTCTTGGTCTGAACACCGCCACATGTCTCTGGATCCTGGATTTCCTGACTGAGAGACCTCAGTATGTCCGGGATGGAAACAACATCTCCAACTCTGTCACACTGAGCACCGGATCCCCTCAAGGCTGCGTACTCAGTCCACTGTTGTTTACACTTCTAACACATGACTGTGTATCCAGACACAAGGGGAACCAGATATGTTTGCAGATGACACCACGGTGGTGGGACTTATTCAGAGGGATGAGGAATCAATGTACAGGGAAGAAGTGAGAGACCTGGAGGGCTGGTGCAGGGAGAACAATCTGGTGCTCAACGTGGACAAAACGAAGGAGATGATTATCGGCTTCCGGCGGTCACAGCCTGAACATATCCCCCTCAGCATTGGCAGCCGTTTAGTGGAGAGAGTGGAGAACATCAAGTTCCTCGGAGTGCAGATCTCGCAGGACCTGACCTGGAGCAAGAATTCCTTGGGGATCAGGAAGCGGGCCCAGCAGAGACTGCACTTCTTGAGGAAACTCAAACAGACCTCTCTCCCCATCTGCATCCTCAGGACCTTCTACAGAGGTGTGGTGGAGAGTGTTCTGACGTACTGCATTGCTACATGGTACTCCAGCTGCAGTATGTCAGACAAAAAAGCCCTGCAGAGGATAGTTAAAGGTGCTGACCCTCAGTCCAAGAACTTTTTCAGAACCGTTGTAGGAGCAGGGCACTGAACATCGTCAAGGACCGTTCTCACCCTCTGCATAAACACTTTGAACTTCTGCCATCTGGCAAACGATTCCGGAGCATCAGAGGCAGAACCACCAGACTGATTAACAGCTTCCTTCCACAAGCTGTTAGGATGCTCAACAGTTGAGAACAGTTGATCCAGAATCTCTCATACACACTACTGCACCTACGGACATTATGTATATTATTTGTATATTATAGTTCTGGTTAGTTTTTCAAGTATGTGTCAGGGATGTGTGAATGGATGTGGTGGGGTGGGGGGTGGGGGTGAAGATATGTGTGAGTGTGTCTTAACCACTTGCGCTCCGTTGTTCCGCGGGCGGGCAAGTCTCTGCGTCCTATGATGCACGAGGGCGCGCGAGAGCGCGCTCGTGCGCCCTCGTGCGCATGACGCATGATAAGGATATTGATGGTGATGGTGTAGGTGGTGTGCCCTCCAAGCGCCACTGAAAAAAAAATCTGCAAACACAGCCGCGAACAGATTAGTTCATCTGATTGACCTCTCATTCGACTAATAAGAGCCTTGAATTGGGTTTCTGAAACCTTGAGGAGCCAATGAATGAAAATCTAGGAAGGAGGACCTGCCTACTGTGAACGCAGGAGCCAATTGAAGCACAGAAATTCAGGCTGGGTGAAGCGATATTTACTGCTGCAGAAGGACTCTGTACGAATCTACTACAGACCCAGGCTCACCCAGCAGCATGGAAAACACCCACAAGTGGGACCTGCACTCATTCCAGCAGAATAGACGGAGGCCGACGACAAAAGTCGTAAATCATTCGCCAAAACGGCAATAATGGAATTATGTTGATCGGGATCCACGAGCGGAGCAGCGTCGCGTTCGTCTGACGCGTGGGAAGAGCTGTTCGCCACGACTCTGCTGCTTTGAAGAGGTAAGGTGTTATAAGCTAAATTATTATTTATCCCTGAAAACTGTAATCCAAAAATGACTTTTGACCGATCGGTAAATTACAACTGTACTGCGCACGAAGTGCGTGCGCCGCGATAAACGGTTCATTTGCCGTGTTCGGACCGTGAACGCCCCCCCCGGGGGGCACGGTCCGAACGCTCCCCGGTCCGTGGGAGGAAGCATATCAGTCTATTCCATCATGTAGCGATGGCCCTCTTCTGTAGCGAGGGGGAAGGGGGGCGTTCACGGTCCGTTCACGGTTCCCCCCCCCCCACACACACACAGTAGCGAGGGGGGGGGGCCGCTGTGAAAACATGCAAGGGAAAAAAAAAAAAAAAAAGAGTGTATTCCGTCATGTAGCGAGGGCCGATTTTGGTCCTTGGTAGCGGGGGGGGGGGGGGGACGACCCCCCGCCCACACACACACACAGACACAGCCCTGAGTGTGACCTTTCATTAGAGCCTAAAATGAAGATTCTACATTGAATTATTCAAAAGTTACAGACGTTTTTCCAAACTGTGCCATTTGGCACAATTTGGCACAGTTCCATAACGCCTGGGAACAGCCTGAGAACAAAGCTGTGTAAAATATGCATTTTTTTGTGGTATTGTTACCAAATTTGGATCTCAGCTGGTTAACACTTGGTTCTACATTTCTGTTGCATTTTCCAGCCGGATCGGACAGCTGTGTGTTATTTACAAGCATTTGTATCCAAAAAAACACTGTCCAAATTTTTTTTCTTCAAGTTCAGTATGTTTAGATGACTGTAACTCAGTGGCCGGAGCACGTAGAGAGATTATGTTTTTTTTGCCAAAAAATTCAAAGTGTTTTCTTTTAAATGAGACCAACCCCATGAAGATGCTGCAAAGGGTTGAATAACAGCTTTCGATTTACTTTGGGCACGTTTTTTTTTTGGCATTTTTAGGAAAATTGCCCGGAGTGCAAGTGGTTAAATCATGTTCTTTTACTTATATGGATGCCGAGAGAAACGCAATTTCATCTTGCCTGCACTACAGTTGTATGTACAGCAATATGACAATAAAGTTTGATTTGATTTGATTTGAAGTATCCATCATACACTTAGGAATCTGTTCATGTTTCATTTGATATTTTCCTGTGGAAATGAGACTAAACAATTTGTTTAATATGGTTGATAGAATCTGACATCTTTTTCTATCTTCTTTAGTCAAATGATTAGAAACATGTATTAAAAATGTAAATAGTTGGATGGACACTTCAGAGGTTAAATCATGTATATGCAAATGTGCAATAAATAGGGATGGGAAGTGATAAGATTGTATCAGTATCTCCTCTGGCTTAAAGACCTTGGCATGGTTGCAACATTTTTTTGGGGGGGAGGGGCACATGCCACTATTGTAAAAAGAGTATGTTAATGTTATACTATTTATGTCTTTATTTTGCACAGTAACTTTGCATATGGAATTTACCATTTGAAGTATAATAATAATAATGGATTAGATTTATATGGTGCTTTACATGTCAAGTGACACCTCAAAGCGCTTACAATGAGTCCATTATTCATTCACTCCAGACAGACATTGATAGTGGTAAGCTACTACTGTAGTCACAGCTGCCCTGGGGCAGACTGACGGAAACATGGCTGCCAATCCACACCAACGGCCTTCGACCACTACCAAACATCTATACACATTCATACCCAGTGTCATGGACACTGGAGGCAAGGTGGGTAAAGTGTCTTGCCCAGGGACACAACGGCAGGGTGGCTGGGGAGAGCAGGATTCGAACCGCCAACCATCTGGTTATTGGACGATCCGCACTACCTCCTGAGCCACTGCCGCCCACATTTCTCTCCTCCGTTCCATTTTTACTGAGCACCAAGTTGGACGGCAGGAAGTTCCATTTTTATACGGTCTTTGGCATGACCCGGCCGGGACTTGAACCCCAACCTCTCGGTTGTAGAGCAGATGCTCTATCTCTAGGCTACCACTCCGGTTAGTACTGTACAACCAAGGCCTGAATGTTGGATTATTGGGCCAGCTGGGGTCCCACCTAGACGTCCTGTGTTTGGACTTTTTAGTGGTGTCATCCTTCTCTCCTCCCTCTGCTCTCACCTCTCCTGGACCCTCTGCCTTAACACTTTCCTCACCTTTGCTCTTCTCTTCTGTCTCATCTTGCCCTCTCTGAGCCCTGTCTAATTTAGGTTCTCTCTCTCTCTGTCTATGGTGGTATACAAACAGGTTAGAAAATACCAAGTATTATGTTTTGTCCTGCAGGATTTTTTTTTGTCATGGTTTATAAAAATGACAAAAATATGTATTTTTTGTATTTTATTCTAGTGTTTCTTTTATCCCCATTGAGAAAGAGTAGGAAAGAGAAGGGAAAAAATTCATAATAGTAATTTCCTCATGCACGCTTAAATTATAATTAGTAATTCTACTCATGTAAAATCAGTGTTATCTTATGAAATTAATAATTAAAAGCAGACAACCAAAAATTCCTAGTTAAGGGTACAAAGGGCACCCTCTTAAAAACTTAATGACTTCAGTCTTGAAGGTTTGAGATTTTTCTCCAAAATTTAAAACAATTTTCTTACAGTTTTCTACATTTCTCTGCAAATCTATATGAATTTGCAACCATCTTCATTTGTAATTTCCTCTTGTAAAATTATGACTTTTCTTGTATATCTGAGACTTTATTATAAATGTGCGGATTATTTTATAGCTAATTTTTGTCTATTTTTTTTTTTGTAAAATTACGTGTTTTTTTTTTAAATAAATTTGAAACAGATAGTGGTACAATTTTGACTTCTTTTCCTTACATGATTTACACTTTTGACCATAATTTTGCAGAGCCAGAACAGAACAATAATTTAACTCTGATTTCATTTCAAAGAAAAAAATTAGTAAAATTATATTTAATGAAATACGTTAAATGACCAAAGATTCCATTATTTCTGTTATATTTCTATATACAGTGGTGTGAAAAAGTGTTTGCCCCTTCCTGATTCCTCATTTTTGTATGTTTGTCACACTTAAATGTTTCAGATCATCAAACAAATTTAAATATTAGACACAGATAAAACAAGTAAACACAAAATGCAGTTTTTAAATGAAGGTATTTATTATTAAGGGAAAAAAATCCAAACTTACATGGCCCTGTGTGATAAAGTGACTGCCCCCTAAACCTAATAACTGGTTGGGCCACACTTAGCAGCAACAACTGCAATGAAGTGTTTGCGGTAACTGGCAATGAGTCTTTTACAGCGCTGTGGAGAAATTTTGGTCCACTCATCTCTGTAGAATTGTTGTAATTCAGACACACTGGAGACTGTTCGAGCATGAACCGCCTTTTTAAGGACAGGCTACAACATCCCAATGGGATTCAGGTCAGGACTTTGACTAGGCCACTCCAAAGTCTTCATTTTGTTTTTCTTAAGCCATTCAGAGGTGGACTTGCTGGTGTGTTTTGGATCACTGTCCTGCTGCAGAACCCAAGTGCGCTTCAGCCTGAGGTCACAAGCAGATGGCCGGACACTCTCCTTCAGGACTTTTTGCTAGACAGCAGAATTCATGGTTCCATTTACCACAGCAAGTCTTCACCTTCCGGTTCCACCGCCACCCGGAGTATAAGAGGGCTGTGCGGTAGAGGGGCAGACCGGTCTCTTCGACCACCTCTCAGCCTAACGGGAGCGTCTCTGTATCTACAGTGAGTCTGTAATAAAGTCCTGTGTAGTTCACTATTTGCCTCATCACTGTTCTACCTTTTATAGACATAACACCTTTATGTTGTTTTTGCTCAGCAGTGGTTTTTGTCATGGAACTCTGCCATGCAGGCCATTTTTGCCAGTCTCTTTCTTACAGTGGAGTCATGAACACTGACCTTACCTGAGGTAAGTGAAGCCGGCAGTTCTTTGGATGTTGTTATAGGATCTTTTGTGACCTCTTGGATGAGTCATCGCTGTGCTCTTGGGGTAATTTTGGTTGGCAGGCTACTCCTGGGAAGATTCACCACTGTTCCATGTTTTCGCCATTTGTGGATAATGGCTCTCACTGTGGTTCACTGGAGTCCCAAAGCTTTAGAAATGGCTTTATAACCTTTTCCAGACTGATAGATCTCAGTTACTTTGTTTCTCATTTGTTCCTGAATTTCTTTGGATTGCAGCATGATGTGTACCTTTTGAGGACCTTTTGGTCTACTTCACTTTGTCAGGCAGGTCCTATTTAAGTGATTTCTTGATTAAGAACAGGTGTGGCAGTAATCAGGCCTGGGTGTGGTGAGAAAAATTGAACTCAGCTTTCCAAAGATGTGGTAAATCACAATTAACTTATGTCTCAATGGGGGGGGAGCAATCACTTTTTCCACACAGGGCCATGTAGGTTTGGATTTTTTATTTACCCTTAATAATAAACACCTTCATTTAAAAACTGCATTTTGTGTTTACTTGTGTTATCTTTGTCTAATATTTAAATTTGTTTGATGATCTGAAACATTTAAGTGTGGAAAAATCAGGAAGGGGCAAACACTTTTTCACACTACTGTATTTAGTATTTTAGAACTCTCCTTACCAACGAGACATCAGGAAAAACCTCCCTTATTTAGAAATCCAAATGTTGGCACGTTTAGTTTGTCTGAAGGCTGCTAACGGATTAAAGTCATTGACTTTGTGAATTTCGGTCATCTTAACTTTCCAGGTATATAATAATGAACATAAATTAATTAATATTGTCGTGACTGGTGAAGGAAATCCTCAGCAATTCATCAGTCACTCTTGCCTTTCCCTGCATATGAAGTCTAACCACACTTGTTTGCTAAGCGACTCTTCATTATTGTTCCCATTACCAGCGGGTTAAAACCACGATAAATGCCTCCACTGTTTACATACCTCTTCTGCTTTTTTTCCGCATTTGAAGTACTTTAACAAGCTCACGCTTCTCTCAGACAGCGATGCTGGAGAGACACTCCGCCTGCCGACTGACAATCATGCATGCGGGTCACTTCCAAACTCTGATGTGCGGATGACTGTCACGCACGTTGTTTGTGTGCGTGGTTGTGGAGTTGTATTCATTAATTTTTCTTAAATTTACATTTCCTTAGCGTGACAGCATAGTTTCAGGGGTGGCGGCCCGTCACGTGGAAATGTTACCAGCAGAAACCCTGAGTATCAATGGCATTGTCGATTTTGCTTATCGAGCCGATTCTTTATCGATTTCCTTATCAATTCTTGATCAGTTTTCTGTGTGGAAAAAAGAAGGCTTTCACAGGATTTTAGCATCAGTGCAGGAGTTTTTTTTCTGGATTTAAACAATATTTCTTCTCTTAAAAAGATATAATAAAATAAAATATAAAAGACTGTAAACATGTTATCCTTAGAAAAATGGGCATCTATGCCTTGTAACATTTGTAATATTTAAATGCTGAAAAGCAATATAAATAAAAGCAGTACAAATGGAATACTGAAATGATTAGAAACAGCTGCACAACTATGTTATTTTAGCAGTCACAAAAATATATATGCTGTATTCGGGTGTAATTTTTGCATGTTGTTTTTAATATACTGTATATGCACATCCCACATATCCCACACATGGAAAAAATACTCAGTTGTATATTAACATACTGGTAAAACCTCAAGACTGCTCAGTGTGGGAAGGAGTCTAGTTCAGTCTTAATCTGTAACCTACGTTACATGTACCACCTACCAAAACCTTTCACTACAAACTTCATTACAGCTCCATGTGCAGCAACCATCAATGGGTTTTCCTGGCTAGGAGCGCAGGATGAGCAGGTTGGTAAAGCCTCAGAGCTACCTGTTGCTGTCATCGTCATGAGATCATATTTAAATATCAGATGATTTTAGCTGGGTTTTGAGTTAAAAAGGGATTAAACTTAGCCTGCAACTGCTAGCATCACACTAATATTCTACTAATAATAATATGCCAATATTACTGTCACTAACGGAGGTGCTGCTGTTTGGGAATCAAGTGTGGGCACACTTCGTAGACTGTCGAACACACCGCAGTCTTTTATTTTATTCCATGCTGCCACGTTAAGAGATGTTTCTTAAAAATACTGTCAAAAATCCTCGCAACACGCCTCCAAAGAATCTTGTCCCATTTTTAGTAGTAGTAGTATACTTTATTGATCCCCAGAGGGGAAATTGAGGGTCATCCACCACCTGGATGGATGAAGCAGCCACGATACAGCGCTATCCCTTAACCATTCACACACACATTCACACCTAGGGCCACTTTAGAGTCTCCAATTAACCTAACCTGCATCTTTTTGGCATGTGGGAGGAAACCGGAGAAATCCCGGGGTAAACCCACGCATACACGGGGAGAACATGCAAACTCCACACAGATCACTGTTGGTCGGGGGCTGGGATCGAACCCACGATCCCACGATCCCCCGGTCAAGGGTAAACTGTGCTGCCGCAGTGCTAACCACTGCGCCACCGTGCAGCCCAATGTAATATTGGGCTGCCCAATCCCATGTAATAAATCCTGATCAAACAGTCTTTATTAAGGGTCGCAATTCATGTAATAATGTCAGACGTCTTCTAAATGTGATTCAGTTGTGTCAGAAGCGTGCGGCGGATGGTCTGGTAGTTTCTCTCGACGCGGAAAAAGCATTTGACCGCGTTGAGTGGTCCTATTTGCTTTACACTCTGCAGCAGTTTGGGCTGGGTCCTGATTTTATTACGTGGATTGCAAGAAAATATTTTTCCGGGCACAGAAGGTTAGAATGTTATATAATTTACTGTTGAATTTGTTTCCAATGTGTTTATTTGGTAAACCAAGGAGAAGAGACAGTGGATCAAGATCAAGGTTAATTTTCAGAATTTTCTTAATTTCAAGAAGACTGGACTCCCAATATCCCCGAATCTTGACCCATGACCATAAACAGTAAGGCTGCCGTTGTGAGTTCTACATTTAGGACTTAGTGAAGAGGAATCTGATTTAAATTTAGACACTCTGTTTGGGGCCAAATGGGCTCTGTGTAGTTAAGTTGTAAAGCCCAGGTACGGTTAGAAATAGTCATTTTTTTGGCAGGATTCCAAATTTTACACCACATTTCTTCTGTAATTTCAATATCCAATTCTCTTCCCCAGGTCTGAGCCAAAATAGGAGAATCAACATTACAATAACCTTTCAGTACCTTGTGGCACATGCTAAGTGACATTTCCCTGGAACTGAAAAACAGCTTCTCAATATCAGGGATCTCAGTGTCCTCAGACAGTGATGTATCTTTTTTGATAAAATCCCTAATTTAAAAAAAAAAAAACGAAAAAGATTATTTTTACCTAATTTGAAGTGCTCAACCACCAGATCAAAAGGCATAAGAATTCTTTTCTTAAAAAGACAACCAAATGTGGAAATACCCTTAGAAACCCACTCCCCCAAACCAGAATCCAGCAGTCCGGGAAGAAAGTCTGGATTGTTGGCAATAGGAGTGAAAGTGGAGGTATCCCAGCTCTCCCCTCAATGTACCATGCTGCTCTCCAGGCCTTAACAGTGTTAACAGATATCGGGTTACTACAGCATTTCTTTATAGTTTTCATACTTTTTAGAAAGAGCAAAGTATTTAAGAGGGCATTCACATAATGGTGCTTCTGTATCCAGCCATATTGCAGAAGTATTTTTGCAAACCCACTCTCGTGCATACAACAAAAGAGAACTTAACTGATATAACCTCCCATATAGCTGGGAAGCTGTAATGTTGACATTTTTATGAGTGCCCTTCCAGCCCTTTATTTTTTGGATAAGTTTGTGTGTAAATAAAATAGGAATCATTCTCATCGAATAAAGCAAGCGGGGAAGAATATTCATTTTAAGAAGCAAGATTCTCCCTAACCATGATATAGGGAGGCAATTCCAACGCTCGAAATCCTGTTTGATTTTGTCAAGTAACGGGACATAGCTTGTTTTAAACATTTGATCAAAACAAGATGTAACAAATATACCCAGATACACAAATCCTGCTGGTGACCACTTAAAGGGAGAGCCAGGAATGTGGCATTGTTTCCCCAGAGGCATGGCCTCAGATTTCGAGAAATTAATCTTAAAACCAGAAAATAAGCTAAACTTATTGATAATTGGGATGACACTATGCACTGAAACAGCTGTGTTTGAAAGAAACAATAAAACATCGGCATATAATGAAATTTTGTGAGCTCAATGCTCAGTAGTAATGCCAAGGACAATAGCATCACTTTGTATCGCTTCAGCTAGCGGTTCAATCGCAAGAGTGAACAAAAGAGGGGAGAGGGGACAGTTTCTGGATGGAGAAGGCTAATACTGGAGCACATTCCACTTGACTTTTTTGACTTGCTTCATATATTCTAAAACTGATGTATACTGCTCAAAACAATAAAGGGAACACTAAAGGGCCTTTTCCACTAGCACGCTTTAGCGCGACACGGGACGGCTCAGCACGCTTTGTACGCTTTTCCATAAGCCCCAACACGGTTTAACAGCCAAGATTCTCAGCCCCGCTGAAGGGCAGGGTACAGCAGTGCTGAGCTGTGCCGTGTTGTGACGTTAACAGACTGGTCGCCGCTGATTGGTCAGGTCGTAACCGGCGCTGATTGGTCAGGTTGTAACCGCCCCTCTCCTCCTCCTCTTCTACCGAATCTTCACGACCTTCTCAATAAAGTTTTTGGAAAAAAAAAAAAAAAAAGAATCTTCACGACCGCCTTTACTCAGCACGCAACCACTGTTGGCGGTTTCTTTTCAGTGTATTGCTGTGCTATTTTCATTTATTCTCTATCAAAAATGGCTTCGCGTAATAAGGGTGTTCCATGGACCAATAAGGAGGTGCAGTGTCTGCTCACTGCATTGTCAGACGAACGTATCCAGCGCGAGTTAGACGGAGCCGCCCGGAATGAAAAAATATACCGGGAGGTCTCGACATCGGAGTCCTTTAACGGTGAGTTTTAATTTTTTTTTTTATTGTGCGTTTTTTTGCAAATATATTCGGTAAGACGCTCAGTTTATTTATGCAATAAAAAAGCTGTTCATTTGTGGATGGATCGCTGCTTTATTGCAGCACACTGCGGACTAAAGCTTTTATTTTAATTATTCATGTGAACAATACGCTGAAATAAGCTTATGTATTCTTGTTAAAAACTATTGTCTTTTCTGTATATCTTGCACTTTCGTGCTGTATTTTATTGTGTGCATTTTCCTTGTAGAATCATCCCACGCGTCCGCAGCGACAGCCCGCCCGGATTAATTCAACCGAGCCTTCATGACCCACAGCTGGCAGAGACAGCTTCATTCAACCGAGTCTTCGTGACCCAGTTTGGGAAGCTGGTGTAGAGGCACTCAGTGGTCGGCGTGTATAAAATGTCGATTAACCTTCATGTTGTGTTGCAAAGTTTTTTTTTTCTTTTAATATTTTGTATATAATAAAATGGAATTGTTTTGGAAAGTGTGGTTTGTCTGTTATAACACTGAATTATAAAACAGTATAATTACATAGAAATTCCATTGCCTAGTCTGATCAAAATGATGCTGATCATCCTGTCAGGGGTCAACCATTGTAAAGGTAATGTAATTTTTAACTAGACCAAAAAAGAAATCTTTTTGTAAGCTTTCTGTTCTTTTTATTGAAATATAAAAAATTAGCACCAAGTCAAAGTAGGTACAAGTATATGTAAATTGAATGTTCTATCAGCATTCCAAATTCAGAGATTTACAATACTTTAGAAGGAGTGTGGCATCATCTAAACGGAAAATAATAATACTGTTGTTCCAAACGTTGACCTGAAGGTGAAAAACATGAATTTTTTTAATTCAGTACATCCAAAATGCCCTAGGACAGGGGTGGGCAATCATGTGCCATGGAGGGCCATTCTACTGCAGGTTTTCTGTTCCACCCAGTCTCTTCAGCAGGTGTTTTCAGTGATTAGCAATCCTTGAAGCTGATCAGAGCAAACACCTGCTGACGAGACTGGGTGGAACAGAAAACCTGCAGTGGAATGGCCCTCACTGCCCACCCCTGCCCTAGGATGTAAAAAATAATACAATTTGGTGTTGGCCAGTGTGCCACCGTCTCATTATTTAATACGAATAAAAACAAGTTTCAGCTCATTATTTCTAGGTCATTTGGCAGTTAATTCAAAACAAAAGTGACTTGTGTTGTTGCAGCTTAATTATGAGATAAAATTAATTGTGAGATAAAACCACAGAGCGAGCAAGGCAATAATCCTTGGATCCTCCATTTTTTGTCTCGTGTAAATAAGGACTCAGTCGGGTGCGTAACGTCACGGGAGTGTGGCCCCGCCTCGCTGAGAATCTGCCGCCGCCCCGCTTCTAAAACCTCCTAACACAAACCATCACAGCACAAGCACAACACCGTGCTAATGGAGACAGAAGCATTCCGAGCCGTACTGAAGTGAATCGAGCCGTACCGAGGTGTGCTGGGCGAGTGGAAAACAGGCTTAAAATAACACATCCTAGATCTGAATGAATGAAATATTCTTATTAAATACTTTGTTCTTTACATAGTTGAATGTGCTGACAACAAAATCACACAAAAATTATCAATGGAAATCAAATTTATTAACCCATGGAGGTCTGGATTTGGAGTCACACTCAAAATTAAAGTGGAAAAACACACTACAGGCTGATCCAACTTTGATGTAATGTCCTTAAACAAGTCAAAATGAGGCTCAGTAGTGTGTGTGGCCTCCATGTGCCTGTATGACCTCCCTACAATGCCTGGGCATGCTCCTGATGAGGTGGCGGATGGTCTCCTGAGGGATCTCCTCCCAGACCTGGACTAAAGCATCCGCCAACTCCTGGACAGTCTGTGGTGCAACGTGGCGTTGGTGGATGGAGCGAGACATGGTGTCCCAGATGTGCTCAACTGGATTCAGGTCTGGGGAACAGGCGGGCCAGTCCATAGCATCAGTGCCTTCATCTTGCAGGAACTGCTGACACACTCCAGCCACATGAGGTCTAGCATTGTCTTGCATTAGGAGGAACCCAGGGCCAACTGCACCACCATATGGTCTCACATGGGGTCTGAGGATCTCATCTCAGTACCTAATGGCAGTCAGGCTACCTCTGGCGAGCACATGGAGGGCTGTGCGGCCCCCCAAAGAAATGCCACCCCACACCATTACTGACCCACTGCCAAACCGGTCATGCTGGAGGATGTTGCAGGCAGCAGAACGTTCTCCACAGCGTCTCCAGACTCTGTCACGTCTGTCACATGTGCTCAGTCAATCAGTGCTGCTTCCTAAGCGGACAGTTTGATTTCACAGAAGTGTGATTGACTTGGGAGTTACATTGTGTTGTTTAGTGTTCCCTTTATTTTTTTGAGCAGTATATTTAGCCGTATATGGAAACCGTTTCTAGACTATACCGAAGGAAGTTTGTCCACCATTCTGTCTCAAACTTTTATTTGCTCTTAAAATTTACTCATCTTTGTGCTGATTATGCTGCCTGCTTTTTGTTTTGTTTTTCCTTTGTTCTTTCTTGCTGCTGAGCAACTTGTGTGTGTGGGTTTTTTGTCTTGTTTTTTTTTTTCTGGAAAAATGAAAACTAATAAATATATCTGACAAAAAATGTTTCTGCTTCTGTCTACCATACACTTCCACCATTATCCCACGGTTGCGACGGCATCATGGCATTGCTTGGTAACAGCAGCGTGTGACATCATGACGCATGCCGTTTAAAAAAAAAAAAAAAAACACTACGTGTAAACCTACAGCATCAATAAGAGGAATTGGTAACATCAGTGATGTACGATTCCAGGGCATTGAAAATTGCTAGGGAATTCCCATCCGTAGCAATAAAGCCAGGGTTACTAAAAGAAATCCACTTTCCAAAGTAGTCAAAACTACAGATTCGTTAACACCTTCGGTTTTTGAGTTTATTCATGTAAAATATGACACAAAGTATTCCATCGTCAGCAGTAGTTTAAGCTTCTGGCATTAGGAAACCACATTAATAATAAGCTGTTGTGACCTTCCGTAGCCTTGAGAAGCTAAACACAAACATGGAGCTCACAAGAAGAGACATCAGCATGAGAAAAACTGATACTACACAATGTGTGTGCTAAAAACAAGAGTAGCTGCCAATTCACACTTCAGGGACCAACTGACAGATGGAGGGACACACTGCTGAAAATGATCCCACATAGAGTTAGGGTTGAAATGTTTGCATCACTAGAAAAAAATAAACTGTGACAACAACGGATGATTCCTCATTGGTCAAAGCAACAATAAGTCTGTTGTCCTAAGACACCAACCTCATCTTCTAATGTTCTCCCTGGAGCTCTGCTTTCCTCCTCTCCATCGTCGTCGTCGTCCTCCTCTTCTTCTTCTTCTTCTCCATCTTCACCCCCCCCCCCTAGATTTTCCCCTCCTGCATCTACTTCATGGTCCTCATCGTCTTCCTCCTCCTCCTCCTCTTCCTCCTCCTCCTCCTCGGCTTCTTGTGTTGCTTTAAAGAAAGTGAAAAAAATGTGTTGGGACACATCGGATGAAAAAATACAACAAAAAACGATGCAGGAGCACCAGATGGCATTGTGTTCTCCATTCAACTCTAGGCCTGCAACAAAAGGTGCATTCAGACTAAGCGTGAAGCAAATTTTTCACGTGGCGCCAATTACATATAAAGTCAATGTAAACACGCAAACATGCACAAATTTGAGTCTGAATGAGTTGGTCACAATAGCTAATCAGCCTTAAGAGTCTGCTGTCACTGGAGTAAAAGTATTAAAGCTGGAGAGTAAACTAGTTTGAAAATGAGACTGCACTCACCTGCAGACAGATGGACTCTGCAGTTGAGACGGGAGTGTCTGTAGTTTGTATCCTGCTACTGATGTGCTAACGAGATCTAACAGGCTTGCAGTGTAAACAACCATCATCCACGTGCAGTTTCTGGAGGAGGCAGTGACATTTTCCCAGCCGTTTGCCCCACCAGATAACATTGTAAACCTAAACATGTTTTTGGGATTTCCACAGCAAGTATGTATTCTATGACACGGTAGTGGCATCAGCCATCACTTTTGGAGTGGTCTGCTGGGGCAGTGGCATTACGGCAGCCGATAGGAAGAGACTGAACAAACTGATCAAGAAAGCTAGCTCTGTCCTGGGGCAGCGCCTTGACCCAGTGGAGGAGATAGGAGAGAGAAGGATGGTGGCTAAACTGTCATCTCTGCTGGAGTCCGAGTTCCACCCTATGCAGGACATACTGAATGCACTGAGGAGCTCATTTAGCAGCAGACTACATCATCCTAGGTGCACAATCAAGAGGTTCCACAGGTCCTTCCTACCTACGGCTGTCACACTGTAAAACCTAAGCAGGGCTGCTCGCAGAGATAGCAAAAAGACGTGACAACCTAATAGTTTTGAATGCAAAAGACGCAATAGACTTATACAATGGTCCCCTCCGGCATACAACTAGGAAAATACCGGTCGCAATGGAGGGTGAGAATATGTATGGGTACATAATCATACCATGTAGGATAACTAAGTAGACGGTTGTGCTGTTTCATTCCATCTAGCTACAATGCTCCGCACTGTGTGTGTTTATATATATATTTATATATTTACTCCTGGTGCAGCCACAACAACCTGCAGCTGAATGCTCTGAAGACAGCGGAGATGATTGTGGACTTCAGGAAAGTCACATCCCCCCTGCCCCCCCTCACCATCACAGGCTCTCCCATCACCTTTGCAGATTCCTTCCGCTTCTTGGGCACCACCATCACCCGAGACCTCAAATGGGAGCCAACCATCAGCTCCCTCATCAAAAAGGCCCAGCAGAGGATGTTCTTTCTGCGGCAGCTGAGGAAGCTCAAGCTACCCACCAAGATGTTAGTGCAGTTCTACACGGCCATCATCGAGTCCATCCTCACCTCCTCCATAACTGTGTGGTACGCAGGAGCCACTGCCAGGGACAGACTAAGGCTGCAGCGCGTCGTGCGCACTGCTGAGAAGGTGATAGGCTGCAAGCTCCCATCTCTCCAGGACCTGTACATCTCCAGGACCCGGAGGCGTGCTGGCTGGATCATAGCCGATCCTTCACATCCTGGTCACGTGCTGTTTGCCCCCCTCCCCTCAGGTAGAAGGCTTCGGTCCATTCGGACTAAAACCTCCCGGCACATGAACAGCTTTTTCCCCTCTGCCATCAGACTGCTGAACACTAAGTGACTTTTGACTCTCGTGCACTATGTACAGCAGCTCTACCAGACTCATGTCAATCATCACTGTTTTTCTGTTGCATTATTGACTGCACTATGTGGTACTTCACATTATCTGCTACATGCTAATTTTTTAAAACTGCCTTGACTAGTACTACTCATTATTACTAGTATTATTATTATTATTACTTATTATTACTTATTTTTCTACACTTATTGCACGTTTCTAGTCCTTTAGTTTTTTAGTTTATCCCTTTTTCTCATTATGTTTTTAATGTTGCAGCATGGCACCGAGACAAATTCCTAGTTTGTGTATCACATGAACAATGGCAATAAATCTGATTCTGATTCTACTCTATCAAGCAACAATGCTCCACACTGTGTGTTTATATATTTACATATTTATTCCATCTAGCTACAATGCTCCGCACTGTGTGTGTTTATATATCTACATATTTATCCCATCTAGCTACAATGCTCCGCACTGTTTATATATTCATATATCTATTCCATCTAGCTACAATGCTCCGCACTGTGTGTGTTTATATATCTACATATTATTCCATCTAGCTACAGTGCTCCGCACTGTGTTTATATATTTACATATTTATTCCATCTAGCTACAATGCTCCGTAATGTGTGTTTATATGTGTGTGTTTATATATCTACATATTTATTCCATCTAGCTACAATGCTCCGCACTGTGTCTATATATATATAGTATATATACTGTATATATATATATATATATATATATATATATATATATATATATATATATATATATATATATATATACAGTATATATATATTTAGATTAGATTAAACTTTATTGTCATTACACATGTATGAATACAAGGTAACGAAACACAGTTTAGCATCCAATCACAAGTGCAAAGGACAGCAGTGCAGTATATACGGTAATTATATGTACATATGTACATATAATTCTTGTACATATGTACAAGAATTATATGTTATATTATATTCATTTGTATGTACATATGTATTCTTGCTGCTCTTGTTAAAGAGCAGCACTGTGTATGTATATATATATATATATATATATATATATATATATATATATATATATATATATATATATATATATATTTATATGTACATATGTATTCTTGCTGCTCTTGTTTTTTTGTTTTTTTTTTTTCTCTTGCCTTCTGATTGTTGCTCTGAGTGTTGCTATCCCTGTGCTGTTGCAATCCTGGAATTTCCCCGTTGTGGGACTAATAAAGGCTTATCTTATCTCAAGTAGAAAGCAGCTGCAGAGGTTATGAAGGCAACCCATCCCCTCTGCAACTTGCTTGGATGTGAATTTGCATTGTTACATGTAGTCACACTTGGTCTGAATGCACCTTAATGACCGTTAGGACATTCTGGTGAAGCTGAAAGGAGCTAGCGTGATGGTGCGGCATCTGTCCATCCACACTTCACGGGAGATCTGAGCATTTACGGGGTGATTTCACCAGGATGGAATGAGATACTTCATCATTGACGGCATGGTTTTTGTTAATGCTGATTAATTTTTTTTAAATCATTATTGAAAAATTAGCAACGTCCATCTTAAACTAGTGCATGCCCGTAGAACGCAAGTATTCTTGTCTGAAACAGGTATCCCAATTAGGCTTTCCAGTCCCAAATGTAGGCTGTGTTTGAAAGTGGAATACAATGAGGTGTAGCCTATACTGTATGTAGTCAAAATGATAGACTTTGACAAATATGGGCTGCACAAATGGGCTGCACGGTGGCGCAGTGGTTTAGCACTGTGGCAGCACAGTTTTACCCTCGGCTGGGGGATCGCGGGGATCGTGGGTTCGATTCCAGCCCCCGACCAACAGTGAGCTGTGTGGAGTTTGCATGTTCTCCCCGTGTTGCGCGGGTTTACTCCGGGATTTCTCCGGTTTCCTCCCGCATACCAAAAACATGTAGGTTTAGGGCGCTCGCGCACGCAGCGACCAGCAGCCGGTGGCTTGTCACCAGACTGCAAACCGAATCTACCTACGGGTACAAATAAGTAACAAAAAAAAATAAAATAAAAAATAAAAAAAAAATAAAAGGAAGTAAATGACACTAAGATTTATTTGATTGTGTGAATATTAATTACAGAATACCTAAATACTGAAAATGAATAGGACATCCAATATTAGCAACTGTTTCAGATCCCTTGTTTATTTGTCAGATCACTTATTTGTGTGATCTTTTATCACTTAAACAGTGGGGTAAAAAAGTAGTCAGCCACCAACTGTGCAAGTTCTCCCACGTAAAAGATGAGAGAGGTCTCCAATTTTCATCATAGGTATACCTCAACTATGAGAGACAAAATGAGAAAAAAAATCCAGAAAATCACATTGTCTGATTTTTAAAGAATTTATTTGCAAATTATGGTGGAAAATAAGTATTTGGCCAATAACAAAAGTTCATCTCAATACTTTCTTGTATACCCTTTGTTGTCAATGACAGAGGTCAAATGTTTTCTGTAAGTCTTCACAAGGTTTTCACACACTGTTGCTGGTATTTTTGGCCCATTCCTCCATGCAGATCTCCTCTAGAGCAGTGATGTTTTGGGGCTGTCACTGGGCAACACGGACTTTCAACTCCCTCCAAAGATTTTCTATGGGGTTGAGATCTGGAGACTGGCTAGGCCACTCCAGGACCTTGAAATGCTTCTTACGAAGCCCCTCCTTCGTTGCCCGGACGGTGTGTTTGGGATCATTGTCATGCTGAAAGACCCAGCCACATTTCATCTTCAATGCCCTTGCTGGAAGGAGGTTTTCACTCAAAATCTCACGATACATGGCCCCATTCATTCTTTCCTTTACACAGATCAGTCGTCCTGGCCCCTTTGCAGAAAAACAGCCTCAAAGCATGATGTTTCCACCCCCATGCTTCACAGTAGGTATGGTGTTCTTTGGATGCAACTCAGCATTCTTTCTCCTCCAAACACGACAAGTTGAGTTTTTACCAAAAAGTTCTATTTTTATTTTCTATCCCCAGACAGTGGGAAGACAAGGGGCGGAGGAGTGATAATGTGTGTCAATAACAACTGGTGCAGACCGGGACATATCACGGTTAAGGAACAGCACTGTAGCAAAGACATTGAGTTGCTAGCTGTTAGCATGCGGCCTACATATCTCCCGAAGGAATACTCACACGTGATCTGCATTGTTTTTTTTGTAATTAAAAGTTTTTATTGACTTTATACAAAATGGTACTACACATACTGATCTTCCAAGTATCACATCAGTCTCAAAAAAGGGTAAATAAATAGGGGAAAAAAATATTATATATACTGTATATATATACAGTATATATATATATACTGTATATACAGTATATATATGTATACATATACTGTATATGTGGCTGATTACAAAGCAAGGATATCAGTGAGGGAAGGCAATAACCCCCCCCCCCCCCCACAAAAAAAAAAAAAACAACAGGGAAAGAGAGAAAGACAGGCCTTCATTAAGAGATTGAATTATTAGCCAAAGAAATAAAATTCCAAAAGTCTCTCCACATTGGTCCCTTAGTGTGATTCCCATCAGTCCTCCTATTTAGCATGGACTCATATGAGGCAATCTTTATCATATAGCTAACCCATTCTCCCATTCTAGGGGGTTCGATTGATTTCCAGTGAGAAAGTATAGTTCTGGCTGCTGTAGTTAGTCCAGTCATGACCACTGAGAATTCTTCTTTCGATAAAATAGGTACTTGGGATTTGTCTCCAAGTAGACACATTCTTGGTGACAATGGAAGTGTCTTGCCCAACCACTCACCCATATGCCTGAGATTTTTAGTACAAAAAGGCTGAACAAGTGAGCAATCCCAAATACAGTCCAAAAAAGTTCCTTTTTCTTTCTTACATTTCCAACATAGATTATTATTTAACAGACCCATCCTATGTAGTCTCGCTGGCGTCCAATAGTATCTATGCATTATTTTGTACTGTATAAGTTTACTTCTGGCTTCCCTTACATATTTCCCACTATCTGACAAAATGTTTAACCACTCTTCTTCACTCATTATACAATCCAGGTCTTCCTGCCATATTCTTCTCAAGCTGTCACATCCATCACTAAGTAGACCATTAATTAGTCTGTAAAAAGCAGATGCATGAAGACATTTCAATGGTAATTTAAAAAAATCTATGATAGGGTTACAGTCCTTATACTGATTCATTGATGTCAGACAGCTTCTAATTTGGAGATACTTCCAAAAGTGACCTTTCCCTGTAAGAGTATATTTCTTGAGCAAATCTGTATAAGACATAAACACACCATCTTGGTACAGGTCATTCACCTGGCGTATGCCACCAAGGTACCACGTTTTCCAGTATAATGGTGTTTTCCCAATAATAATTGCTGGATTATACCATAAAGATGAGTAGGATTGACTAAGGTGTGGGATCTTTAACATCCTATGCATTCTGATCCAGACCTCTTTTGAATGAGATAAGATAGGGTTCAGGGATCTACACTCACCGGCCACTTTATTAGGTACACCATGCTAGTAACGGGTTGGACCCCCTTTTGCCTTCAGAACTGCCTCAATTCTTCGTGGCATAGATTCAACAAGGTGCTGGAAGCATTCCTCAGAGAGTTTGGTCCATATTGACATGATGGCATCACACAGTTGGCGCAGATTTGTCGGCTGCACATCCATGATGCGAATCTCCCGTTCCACCACATCCCAAAGATGCTCTATTGGATTAAGATCTGGTGACTGTGGAGGCCATTTGAGTACAGTGAACTCATTGTCATGTTCAAGAAACCAGTCTGAGATGATTCCAGCTTTATGACATGGCGCATTATCCTGCTGAAAGTAGCCATCAGAAGTTGGGTACATTGTGGTCATAAAGGGATGGACATGGTCAGCAACAATACTCAGGTAGGCTGTAGCGTTGCAACGATGCTCAATTGGTACCAAGGGGCCCAAAGAGTGCCAAGAAAATATTCCCCACACCATTACACCACCACCACCAGCCTGAACCATTGATACAAGGCAGGATGGATCCATGCTTTCATGTTGTTGACGCCAAATTCTGACCCTACCATCCGAATGTCGCAGCAGAAATCGAGACTCATCAGACCAGGCAACGTTTTTCCAATCTTCTATTGTCCAATTTCGATGAGCTTGTGCAAATTGTAGCCTCAGTTTCCTGTTCTTAGCTGAAAGGAGTGGCACCCGGCGTGGTCTTCTGCTGCTGTAGCCCATCTGCCTCAAAGTTTGACGTACTGTGCGTTCAGAGATGCTCTTCTGCCTACCTTGGTTGTAACGGGTGGTTATTTGAGTCACTGTTGCCTTTCTATCAGCTCGAACCAGTCTGGCCATTCTCCTCTGACCTCTGGCATCAACAAGGCATTTCCGCCCACAGAACTGCCGCTCACTGGATATTTTTTCTTTTTCGGACCATTCTCTGTAAACCCTAGAGATGGTTGTGCGTGAAAATCCCAGTAGATCAGCAGTTTCTGAAATACTCAGACCAGCCCTTCTGGCACCAACAACCATGCCACGTTCAAAGTCACTCAAATCACCTTTCTTCCCCATACTGATGCTCGGTTTGAACTGCAGGAGATTGTCTTGACCATGTCTACATGCCTAAATGCACTGAGTTGCCGCCATGTGATTGGCTGATTAGAAATTAAGTGTTAACGAGCAGTTGGACAGGTGTACCTAATAAAGTGGCCGGTGAGTGAATGAGATAAGATAGGGTTCAGGGATCTATATTGGGACTGGGAAAAACTATCTATAGGAGTAAATGGACAGCACATTTCAGCTTCAATGTCAACCCAATCCAATTTACTGTGTCTGCCTAAGTGTTTTGCTAATTTGGTCATTCCAAATGAGATATGATATAGCCTCAGGGTTTGGTAACCCCAGGCCTCCTTCATCCTTTGGCCAACACAGTTTGTTCATACCAATCCTTGGTCTCTTCCCCTCCCACAAAAATTCTTTAACTATGAAGTCATATTGTTTAAAAAACTGTGGTGATATGGCAATTGGCAACATCATTGTTATATAATTGAGCTGGGGTGCAACAACCATTTTAACAACATTGATCTTGCCCCATAATGAGAGTTTTAATTTCCCCCACTTATCTAATTTAATTTTAATTTTCTGTAACATAAGCTCGAGATTCAGACTGGGGACATCTTCGATATTCCGGCTTAGCTTTATACCTAAGTATGACATTCCATTTGACACCCATTTAAAGTTAAAGCCAGACACTGAGCTAGGATGGCATGTACCAGAAATAGGCATGGCTTCTGATTTCCTCCAGTTAATTTTGTATCCTGATAGTTTGGAATAAGACTGAATAGTTGTCATTAAATGTGGTAAAGAGTTCAAAGGATCTCTAATTAGTGTCAGAACATCATCAGCATACAGTAATAATTTATGTTCTTTCCTCCCTCCCACCACTCCCTTAATATTTCCATCTGATCTGATGGCAATAGCAAGTGGTTCAAGTACAATGTTGAAAAGTAAGGGGGATAGTGGACAACCTTGTCTGGTACCTCTTGAAAGGTCGAAGAATGATGAAATCGTCCCATTAGTTGTTAAGGCTGCCTTGGGATTTTTGTATATTATCTTAATCCAATTAATAAAAACTGGTCCAAAGCCAAACTGCACGGTGGCGCAGTGGTTTAGCACTGTGGCAGCACAGTTTACCCTCGGCCGGGGGATCACTGGGATCATGAGATCGTGGGTTCGATCCCAGCCCCCGACCAACAGTGAGCTGTGTGGAGTTTGCATGTTCTCCCCGTGTTACGTGGGTTTACTCCGGGATTTCTCCGGTTTCCTCCCGCATACCAAAAACATGTAGGTTTAGGGCGCTCGCGCACGCAGCGACCGGCAGCCGGTGGCTTGTCACCAGACTGCAAACCAAATCTACCTACGGGTACAAATAAGTAACAAAAAAACAAAAAAAAAAAAAACCGTGTTAACGTATAAAGTAAAAATTCCCATTCCACTCGATCAAAAGCCTTTTCGGCATCAAGTGAAATGGCTACAATCGGGTCCTGGTTTGAATGATTAAGCCAGATCAGATGTAATAATTTTCTCATATGGTCTGTAGAAGATCGATTTTTCATAAATCCGGCCTGGTCTGAATGAATTATATTAGGGAGTACTCTCTCTAAGCGAAGGGTAAGAATCTTTGTAAGAATTTTGCAGTCGACGTTTAATAAACTTATGGGTCTATAATTACAGGGTTCTGTTGTGTCTTTATCTTTTTTAGGGATTACTGATATTAAGGCTTCATTAAATGATGGTGGGAGGAATCCTAATATGAATGCCTCATTGTAGACTTCCAATAACTTTGGTGCTAATATTTCAATGTATTGTTTATAATATTCTACTGGGAATCCATCCATGCCGGGTGATTTCCCCGTTTTCATCTGTGATACTGCCATCCTAATCTCCGCCTCTGTTATAGGATTATCTAAAAGTTCCACATATTCATCGGCTAATTTTGGTAGAGTGATATTAGAAAAAAAATCATTGATGTCGTTTGGATTTAAGCTGCCTTGTGATGTATAAAGTTCCCTATAAAATTGTTTAAATACATCATTTATTTATTTACTAGATGACACCAGGGTATTCCCCTTCTTAATTATTGGTATCATATTGTAGGAGTTCTGTTGTTTAAGTTGCCTACTAAGCAGCTTGCCTGTTTTCTCTCCCTCCTCATAGAAAGTTGCTCTGAGCCTAAATAAGGCATATTCAGCTTTTTTATTATAAATTTCCTGCAACTGGAATTTAAATTTACATATATCTTGATATAATTTATCTGAAAAATGTCTTGGTAGTACTATTTCCAATTTTCTAATTTGATATTCCAGATCCTTGATTTTATCCCTATTTTCATTTTTCTTTTTTGATGCCTGTCCTATGATTTTCCCCCGGATAAATGCTTTACATGCTTCCCATTCTGTGGCTCTTGAGCCCGTAGTACCTGAATTAAGCTCAAAGTAATACTTGAGTTCTTCCTTCATTGTCAGGTTAAATGTTTCATCATGTAAAAGTGATGTATTTAACCTCCATCTGCCTTTTCTATCCTTGTCAATATCAGTGTCGATACATAACTCTATAGCTGCGTGATCTGACAGGGCCATTGCATTTATTTTACTCTCAATTACAGATTTTACAATATTACTTGAAATTAGAAAAAAGTCTATCCTAGAATATGATTTCTGGCAGTGGGAGAAGAAGGTATACTCCCTCCCCCTCGGATTTACCAGTCGCCAAATATCCACCAAGCCCACATCTTCACACAGCATATGTAATGCAGCCCAATCGTTTGAAGTTGTCGATCCACTGAATTTACTCTTATCCAAAAATACATCCATCACTTGGTTGAAGTCACCTGCCAATATAATTTGACCCTCTGTTTCCCCTAAAATTTTGTTCACTTCATTAAAAAAATTTGGGTCTTCTTTATTAGGTGCATATATGTTACACAACACCATTTTTATCCCATTAATAATTGCCTCAATACAGACCATTCTGCCTTCATTATCCTTACGTTCTTTGACCAAAACAAAACCCAATTTTTTATTTATTAGAATACAAACCCCATTCCTCTTGCTTGAGAAGGAGCTATGAAAAACCTGGCCCACCCAGCCCCATTTCAAATTGGCTGCCTCCTCTCCCTTAAAATGGGTCTCTTGAATGAAAGCTATATCTACTTTATTATGTTTGAGATATGTTAGGACCTTCCCTCTCTTTTTAAGATCCCACAGCCATTAATGTTCCAGCTGATATATTTAACATGTTTACCTCCGCCAGGCCGAAAAGGCCAGGAGGAGGTAATGTTTTTGCCGGGGTTTGTCTGTGTGTTTGTCTGTTTGTCTATCTGTCTGTCTGTCTGTTGGTTAGCAAGATAACTCAAAAAGTCTTGGACGGATTTCAATGAAACTTTCAGGCGTTGTTGGAAATGGTACAAGGAAGAACTGATTAAATTTTGGGGATGATCCGGATCACCGTCTGGATACAGGAATTTTTTAAAGCATTCTTTAACACTGTGACATACGGCTATTTTCAACATGTGCGCAGGCGCAATGGAGGGCACTGGTCATCGTGTCTGACCAACATAAACTCCGCGTTCTTCAATGTTTTAGGCACAAAAGCACGCGGAAAACACTGGTGGGCTGGGCCCGCCACCGTGCCTGTGTTTGCGCGACGCTGCAAAAGCTGAGACGGGCAGCTGTCCGCTGCCGGATTATTTGGCAGAAATTCCCCGGCCAGCCATAGGCGCTGCGCAAAAACGAGCTGCTCGGCAGCATGCTGTGTGCCTGTGTTTGCGCAACGCTGCAAAAGCTCAGACGGCCAGCTGTCCGCCGCTGGATTATTTGGCAGAAATTCCCCGGTCAGCCATAGTAGCTCCGCAAAACAAAGCTCTCTGCCGGGGAAGTTTCCAAATCATCTTTGGCCGCGGAGCGCAACCCCAATAAAGATAAAGATTAGATGTACCACGAAGGTCGAGTGCAAGCAAGATGTTTGTGTCTGTGAACATTCCGTCTTTTGGCGAGTTGATACGTAACAATGTTTACAGTTTGATGAGAAGGTTGCTGCCATGTAACAATCATCTTATATCAGCAATTGTCAACTCGTCACTCACACTTCACTCCAGCATTTGGAAGTGGTAGCGTTCCATTTTATACTGAGTCCAATATTGTATGTTATTGTTGTTACAAGACCGCCGACTGTCTGCTGATCTGTATATACTTTTATTTATTTATTTATTTTCTGCTCCTTTTAGTTCTGCATTTAATATGAACCCTGACTTCGAAATAAACGTTTGAATTTTGAATAAAACCCACGCCAACCCGTCTACCTAATTGGCATCCGTCAGTGAAGCCCTCAGTGCTGCTTTCAGTGATCTAAAACGCTCACATAACCCATTGGCCTGTGGGTTGTACGCAGTTGTGTCATGACTTCTTTTGTTTTTTCTTTTGAATTCTTGGATGGAACATGGGTGGGCAATATAAGCTGCGGATTCAGCCATCACATATTTCGGATAACTTATGTTGAACTGTATAATCAGAGGAGCTATTGTCTAATTTGACCTTGTTGGATTTTATTACCCCCTTTGTTATATTATTCACTTTCTTTTAACCTGTACTCTTAATCTATTCGAAATAAAGATTAATTCATTCATTCAATCAATTGCAACGCCCCCAGCCTGGGAGTTTGCAGATGCAGGACATGGACACAACACCAACACTTCAGTTTATTACCTCCGCCAAGGAGGTAATGCTTTTACTACTGAACCACTAATCCTATCATTGTGAATCCAATTGCTACTCAGATGTTTTCATGGTCAAGGAATCTGACAACGTACACACAAACACTGTATGGGGGGAACTGTGGCGCTTGGCGGAGGTCTGCGCTCTCCGAGTGCTTTTCTAGTTGGCCATGTATTTGGTTAAAAGCATGAATATTCATGATAGGGGACTGGCTACCTGATGTCCTACTATAGCCAATATCCCACTTTAAAACTTGCGTCTTATGATAATACTAGCAGTTATTTCCCTAGTTATTTCAGTCAGTACCATACCCTTATCAAAACACATATTGTGGAAAATGTGAAAATGACGAGGCAGAGTTCATCTCACAAGTCAGGTTTATTCACATCTTCCAACATCAAAAACAGAAAGAGGAAGAAACCCAGACATTCGTCCTTTAAATACCTCAGGACTTCAAAGCACACAGTCACATTGTCAAAACACACAGTCACATTGTATTTAATCCCAAGTCACAATGCATCTTCTTTCAGATCTTAACACCTCCTCCCAAAGCTTCTGGCGGCCAGGAAAATCCCCCCAGGCCGTCTCTCTGCATGCCAAAGACAAAACTTTCACATCCTCCTGTTATCTCCAAAGAGACCCAGTTCTTTGTTCAATCTAAGATGTGAAGCCTAAAGTGGTATACATATGGAGCATGAAGTGATATACATATGTGCATATGTGTGCCACAATATTAATATAGACTTGAACATTTTTGAACTGAATACCTCTGAACATCTGAGGTAAGAAACAAAAATAATAAAAACTTAAATGCACTTCAAACGACATTAACAAGGGCATAAGGTCCCTGCTCCTTAATAACAACTCAAAAATATCAAACAAAAACAAAAACATCTTGGACCGTGGAGTATCGCTCACCCGGCCACTAGAGGGCCTTTTCCACTAGCACGCTTTAGCGCGACACGGGACGGCTCAGCACGCTTTGTACGCTTTTCCACAAGCCCCAACACGCCGCGATTCTCAGCCCCGCTGAAGGGCAGGGTACAGCAGTGCTGAGCTGTGCCGTGTTGTGACGTTAACAGACTGGTCGCCGCTGATTGGTCAGGTCGTAACCGGCGCTGATTGGTCAGGTTGTAACCGCCCCTCTCCTCCTCCTCATCTACCAAATCTTCACGACCTTCTCAATAAAGTTTTTGGAAAAAAAAAAAAAAAAAAAAAAGAATCTTCACGACCGCCTTTACTCAGCACGCAACCACTGTTGGCGGTTCCTTTTCAGTGTATTGCTGTGCTATTTTCATTTATTCTCTATCAAAAATGGCTTCGCGTGATAAGGGTGTTCCATGGACCAGTAAGGAGCTGCAGTGTCTGCTCACTGCATTGTCAGACGAACGTATTCAGCGCGAGTTAGACGGAGACGCCCGGAATGAAAAAATATACCGGGAGGTCTCGACATCGGAGTCCTTTAACGGTGAGTTTTAAATTTTTTTTATTGTGCGTTTTTTTGCAAATATATTCGGTAAGACGCTCAGTTTATTTATGCAATAAAAAAGCTGTTCATTTGTGGATGGATCGCTGCTTTATTGCAGCACACTGCGGACTAAAGCTTTTATTGTAATTATTCATGTGAACAATACGCTGAAATAAGCTTATGTATTCATGTTAAAAACTATTGTCTTTTCTGTATATATTTCGTGCTGTATTTTATTGTGTGCATTTTCCTTGTAGAATCATCCCACGCGTCCGCCGCGACAGCCCGCACGGATTATTCAACCGAGCCTTCCTGACCCACAGCTGGCAGAGACGGATTAATTCTACCGAGCCTCAGCACTCAGTGGTCGGCGTGTATAAAATGTCAATTAACCTTCATGTTGTGTTGCAAAGTTTTTTTTTATTTTAATATTTTGTATATAATAAAATGGAATTGTTTTGGAAAGTGTGGTTTGTCTGTTATAACACTGAATTATAAAACAGTATAATTACATAGAAATTCCATTGCCTAGTCTGATCAAAATGATGCTGAGGGTCAACCATTGTAAAGGTAATGTAATTTTTAACTAGACCAAAAAAGAAATCTTTTTGTAAGATTTCTGTTCTTTTTATTGAAATATCATAAAAAATTAGCACCAAGTCAAAGGTACAAGTATATGTAAATTGAATGTTCTATCGGCATTCCAAATTCAGAGATTTACAATACTTTAGAAGGAGTGTAGCATCATCTAAACGGAAAATAATAATACTGTTGTTCCAAACGTTGACCTGAAGGTGAAAAACATGAATTTTTTTAATTCAGTACATCCAAAATGCCCTAGGATGTGGTGTTGGGACAGTGTGCCACCGTCTCATTATTTAATACGAATAAAAACAAGTTTCAGCTCATTATTTCTAGGTCATTTGGCAGTTAATTCAAAACAAAAGTGACTTGTGTTGTTGCAGCTTAATTATGAGATAAAATTAATTGTGAAATAAAACCACAGAGCGAGCAAGGCAATAATCCTTGGATCCTCCATTTTTTGTCTCGTGTAAATAAGGACTCAGTCCGGTGCATAACATCACGGGAGTGTGGCCCCGCCTCGCTGAGAATCTGCTGCTGCCCCGCAACACTGTGCTAATGGAGACAGAAGCATTCCGAGCCGTACTGAAGTGAATCGAGCCGTACCGAGGTGTGCTGGGCTAGTGGAAAACAGGCTTAGGTGTCTCCTCTGGCCTTGGCTCAGGCGGCACAAAACTAAATCCTCACCCCCCCCCCCCACCACCAATTCAACAACATAATATTAAATCTATTACCCATTGAATGTCATTGGTCCACGCTATATGCATAATGGTATACAGATTCATTCATGCCTAGTAAAATTCTCCTCGATATATTGTTCAGCATCCCTTGCATCGGTAAAGCTGCAGCTCTTCCCTTCCCATATAAAGCGCAACGTAGCTGGATATGTCAGCTTGTATCTTACGTTATGAAGCTGCAGAGATTTCCTCGCTGCTGTGAAAGTTTTCCTCTTTAACGCCAGATCTCTAGCAACATCCAGGAACACTGATGTTCCCATTTTATTCCGCGTTTCTCTCTCGCCATGGTGATCACTTTCTCCCTCGCTGATTGTCGTAGAAATCTAATGAGCACCGGTCTGGGCGGCTGGTCCCCGGCAGGTCTGGGGGCCGCTGTCCGGTGTGCTCTCTCCACCTCAAATTCTCCGTCCACGTCAATGCCGAGCCCTTCGCATAAGATTTTCTTCACGCACGCTTCCATCGTGCCGTTTGTTCCGTACGTTTCCTTCAGACCCACAAGTCTCACGTTATTTCTCTTAGAGTAGTTTTCCAGCTCCTGTAGGCGGTTCTGTAATATTTCCATCTTTTTATCGCGGGCTTCATTGTCGTTCACTAGTGGGTCTATTGTATCTTCCAGTTTAGAAATCCGTACCTCCATCTCCTCCAACCTCTCATGTATGTTGTTCACTGCATTCTTTAGCTCCGTAGTTGTAGTTTTAATGGTTGAGGTATCTGCTGCGACCACCTGAAGCGTCATGCTTATTTTGGTGATTTCAGCAAACATAGTCTCCATGTTCCTTGGCTCGGCGTCTTGTGTATTAAGATAAGATAAGATAAGATAAGATAAGCCTTTATTAGTCCCACAACGGGGAAATTCCAGGATTGCAACAGCACAGGGATAGCAACACTCAGAGCAACAATCAGAAGGCAAGAAAAAAAAAACAAGCAAGCAAGAGCAGCTAATAAACATATGTACGTATTACTATAAAATATATATATATACACACACACACAGACACACAGTGCAGAGCATTGTAGCTGGATGGAATAAATATATGAATATATGAACACACAGTGCAGAGCATTGTAGCTAGATGGAATAAATATGTAAATATATAAACACCCACAGTACAGAGCATTGCAGCTAGGTGGAATAAATATGCAAATATATAAACACACACAGTGCAGAGCATTGTAGCTAGATGGAATAAATATGTAAATATATAAACACCCACAGTACGGAGCATTGCAGCTAGGTGGAATAAATATGCAAGTATATAAACACACACAGTGCGGAGCAATGTAGCTAGATGGAATAATATGTAGATATATAAATATATAAACACCCACAGTACGGAGCATTGTAGCTAGATGGAATAAATATGCAAATATATAAACACACACAGTGCAGAGCATTGTTGCTAGATGGAATGAAACAGCATAACCGTCTACTTAGTTATCCTACATGGTATGATTATGTGCCCATACATATTCTCACCCTCTATAGCGACCGGTATGTTCCTAGTTGTATGCCGGAGAGGACCATTGTGTAAGTCTATTGCATCTTTTGCATTCAAAAAACTATTAGTTTGTTACGTCTTTTTGCTATCTCTGCGAGCAGCCCTGCTTAGGTTGTACAGTCTGACAGCCGTTGGTAGGAAGGACCTACGAAACCTCTCGGTTGTGCACCTGGGATGATGTAGTCTGCTGCTAAATGAGCTCCTCAGTGCATTCAGTATGTCCTGCATAGGGTGGAACTCGGACTCCAGCAGAGATGACAGTTTAGCCACCGTCCTTCTCTCTCCTATCTCCTCCATCGGATCAAGGCGCTGCCCCAGGACAGAGCTAGCTTTCTTAATCAGTTTGTTCAGTCTCTTCCTATCTGCTGCAGTAATGCCACTGCCCCAGCAGACCACTCCAAAAGTGATGGCTGATGCCACCACCGTGTCATCCCCGCCACTTGCTACCCCCACCCTCCTCCCTTCCCCGGCACAGACTTTCCCCGCAGCTCGCCACCAAAGCGGGACTACCGAGGTCTCAGCTCCCCGCTAAGCCCTCTGGGGGGGGGAGTGTATGGGGTACCCCCCCACAGCAGCCACGGACAAACACAGCGCTCGACTAGAGCAATTAACAGGACAGTGAGATGTGTGTGTTGAGATCAATAGGCAGCCTTCCTGTGCTTAGTTCAGGCACCAGCATCCTGTGGATATGTATGACGCAAATGCAAACATTCATGCTTCCTGCTCGCATTGTGGTACAAATGTCACATGTCTGAATGCATTTCCTTTGATGATAAAATGCCTTTGATGTATTGTCCGTTGCTGGGTATTTAAGTGGCTGAATTCATATGTTCACCCTCTGTTCTTCTTCTGACTGCTTCTGACTACACCTCATGAGAGCCTGAGAGCGATCCCCAGCATGCTTATACAGCAGCTGGGGTGAGCTCTGTGATGGCGATGATTTGATCAATAAACTTCATTAAAACTCCAGACGCCGTGTCTTATTTTAACATCGCCACACATTAGATTCTAAAGTGGGTACAGCAGCTTCCTCCACACGGCTGGGATTTTTCCTGGTAGATACGCGGCCTGTATGTCCTCCCTTAGAAGTCATTTGGACTCAAAAACTATCGCCGGGCAGCTTAAACAAACATACAGGCACTGACCGAGGCTGGTTTGCTCGAGGAATGTAGCAAATAGTCAGGTATAAAACAGTTTGGTGGACAGGGCGAGAAGAGCTAAATTAGTGTGCTGCCATCTTGCTTGGCGTACCCACGTGACCCGTGATCTGCATTGTTATTTATGCAAATCCAACGGCGAACGCTGGGACAGCGCGTGACGTCATCCATTCAGTAACTGCCAAGCTGCAGACTGAACACCCAGATGCTCTTCTCCTCATCTCAGGTGATTTTAACCATATTTCACTGTCCCCCATTCTACCCACGTTCACCCAGTATGTCACATGCCACACTAGAGACAATAAAACACTGGACTAATTCTATCAAAACACTAAGGAGGCGTACACCTCATCACCACTCCCCCCACTCGGGAGATCGGATCACAACTTGGTTCATCTCCTGCCGGTGTACAAACCCGTAGTGCACAGACAACCTCCAGTCATGCGCACGGTGAAGTTATGGTCTGAGGAGGCACTGGACGCACTAAAGGATTGTTTTGAAATCACTGCCTGGGAGCAGCTCTGCAATCCACATGGTGAGGACATCGATGGCCTTACTCACACCATCACGGACTACATCGGCTTCTGTGTGGACAACACCGTACCCACCAAGACCATACGGTGTTGCTCGAACAACAAACCCTGGATCAACCCTGAGATAAAAACACTTCTGAGAGAGAAGAAGAGGATCTTCAGGTCGGGGAACAGGGAGATGCTGAAGTCCGTACAGAGGGAGCTGAGGAGGAAGATCAGAGAAGGCAAGGACAGCTTCAGGAAGAAGATGGAGGACAAGCTGCAACAGAGCGACATCGGCGGGGTCTGGAGAAACCTTAAAACCATTTCTGGGCTCCAGAATACCTCCCCCCAGGCCACGGGGGGCAGGGAGTGGGCGAACAATCTGAACCTGTTTTTTAATAGGTTTCACTAATCGCCCTCCCCCCCGACTGCACAACAACCACTGTTGCCTCTAAAGTCATTGAGACCTGCTGTCCACACCCCACTCCACCAACACCCCCCCACTCCCAGCACACAGCCCCCCAACCTGACCCTCACTAAAACCCAGGTGAGGACGGAGCTGAGGAAGATCAAGGCGAGGAATGCCTTGGGACCGGACGGCATCAGCGCGAAGCTCCTCAAGTCCTGTGCAGACCAGCTGTGTGGGATGGTGGAGCATATCTTCAACCTGAGCCTGAAGCTGGGGAGGGTACCACAGTTGTGGAAAACATCTTGTGTGGTACCTGTACCAAAGACTTCCCACCCCAAAGATGAAGACCCTGGAGAGACTGCTCCTTGCTCACCTCCGCCCCCTGGTGGGACCAGCGATGGATCCACTCCAGTTCGCCTACCAGCATGGCATTGGGGTGGAGGATGCGGTGATCTTCCTCCTTCACCGTTCTCTGTCCCACCTGGAGAAGCTCAGGAATGCGGTGAGGATCATGTTCTTTGACTTCTCCAGTGCTTTCAACACCATTCAACCGATGATCCTGAAGGACAAGCTGCTGTGCGCAGGGATGGACCAGCACCTGTCATCTTGGATCCTGGACTACCTCACTAACCGGCCACAGTTTGTGAGAACCCGAGATTGTGTGTCTGACACGATTATTGGTAGCACGGAGCCCCCAGGGAACGGTTTTGGCTCCCTTCCTGTTCACCCTTTATACTGCGGACTTCTCACACAACACAACACACTGCCATCTACAGAAGTTCTCTGACGACTCTGCGATCGTCGGCCTCATCTCCAACGGAGATGAAGCTGAGTACAGAGGACTTATCCAGGACTTCATGGACTGGTGCCATCAAAACTGCCTCCAGATCAACGCGAGGAAAACTAAGGAGCTGGTGGTGGACTGCTGCAGGCAAGAACAACCCCTCACAGCACCAGTAAACATACAGGGAACAGACATTGAGATGGTGACATCCTACAAGTACCTTGGTGTTCATCTGAACAATAAACTAGACTGGTCACACAATACCGACGCACTCTACAAGAAGGGACAGCGCAGGCTGTTCCTACTGAGGAGGCTCAGGTCTTTTGGTGCACACGGGGCGCTGCTGAAGACATTCTACGACACGGTGGTGGCATCAGCCATCACTTTTGGAGTGGTCTGCTGGGGCAACGGCATTACAGCAGCCGATAGGAAGAGACTGAACAAACTGATCAAGAAAGCTAGATCTGTCCTGGGGCAACGCCTTGACCCGATGGAGGAGATAGGAGAGAGAAGGATGGTGGATAAACTGTCATCTCTGCTGGAGTCCGAGTCCCACCCTATGCAGGACATATTGAACGCACTGAGGAGCTCATTTAGCAGTAGACTACATCATTCTAGGTGCGCAACCGAGAGGTTTCGCAGGTCCTTCCTACCTACGGCTGTCAAGACTGTATAACCTAAGCAGGGCTGCTCGCAGAGATAGCAAAAAAACATGATGACCTAGTAGTATTGAATGCAAAAAGACGCAACAGACTTACACAAATGGTCCCCTCCAGTATACAACTAGGACAATATCAGTCGCTACGGAGGGTGACAATATGTATGGGTACATATTCATACTATGTAGGATAACTAAGTAGACGGTTATGCTGTTTATTCCATCTTGCTACAATGCTCCGCACTTTGTATATATATTTATATATTTATGTGTACATACTGTATGTATATCCACTGCTCTTATTTATATTTTTCGTATCTTCTTAATTATTGCTCTGAGTGTTGCTATCCCTGTGCTGTTGCAATCCTGGAATTTCCCCATTGTGGGACTAATAAAGGCTTATTTTATCTTATTTTGGTTTCATCTGGCCATATGACATTCTCCCAATCCTCTTCTGGATCATCCAAATGCTCTCTAGCAAACTTCAGACGGGCCTGGACATGTACTGGCTTAAGCAGGGGGACACGTCTGGCACTGCAGGATTTCAGTCCCTGGCGGCGTAGTGTGCTACTGATGGTAGCCTTTGTTACTTTGGTCCCAGCTCTCTGCAGGTCATTCACTAGGTCCCCCAGAACCACACGGGGGGGACCTAGTGAATACCTAGTGTTCTTGTGATCATTTTGACCCCACGGGGTGAGATCTTGCGTGGAGCCCCAGATCGAGGGAGATTATCAGTGGTCTTGTATGTCTTCCATTTTCTAATAATTGCTCCCACAGTTGATTTCTTCACACCAAGCTGCTTACCTATTGCAGATTCAGTCTTCCCAGCCTGGTGCAGGTCCACAATTTTGTTTTTTTGTTTTTTTTGTTACTTATTTGTACCCGTAGGTAGATTTGGTTTGTAGTCTGGTGACAAGCCACCGGCTGCTGGTTGCTGCGTGCGCGAGCGCCCTAAATCTACATGTTTTGGTATGCGGGAGGAAACCGGAGAAATCCCGGAGTAAACCCACGCAACACGGGGAGAACATGCAAACTCCACACAGCTCACTGTTGGTTGGGGGCTGGGATCGAACCCACGATCTCACGATCCCCGCGATCCCCCGGCCGAGGGTAAACTGTGCTGCCACAGTGCTAAACCACTGCGCCACCATGCAGCCCTGGTGTCCTGGTGTCCTTTGACAGCTCTTTGGTCTTGGCCTTAGTGGAGTTTGGAGTCTGACTGTTTGAGGTTGTGGACAGGTGTCTTTTATACTGATAACGAGTTCAAACAGGTGCCATTAATACAGGTAACAAGTGGAGGACAGAGGAGCCTCTTAAAGAAGAAGTTACAGGTCTGTGAGAGCCAGAAATCTTGCTTGTTTGTAGGTGACCAAATACTTATTTTCCACCATAATTTGCAAATAAATTCTTTAAAAATCAGACAATGTGATTTTCTGGATTTTTTTTTCTCATTTTGTCTCTCATAGTTGAGGTATACCTATGATGAAAATTGGAGACCTCTCTCATTTTTTAAGTGGGAGAACTTGCACAATTGGTGGCTGACTAAATAAATAGTGTATCTTGCACTTTGGAGAATGGGAGTTGTTCAGTCATAATTATTTTAGTTTATATCACTGTTCAGTGATGGAGTTCAGTGTAATATTGAATTTCTTCTGTGTATCATCAGTAAACTCATGCAGTACTATAACAGGACACGTTTACAAATATTTGAGACCCATTGTAGTGCATCATTTTATATTTTAGCAATATGTTATTAAAAGGCTTTTTAAAACTGTAATCAACTGAATTAACTACAAAACACCCAACATTATTATACACAGCAGAAGGACCTGTTTGACTGCAACCGTTACATCAGTCCTGCCCATTTGTCAGTAAATAATAAATTGGGCATTTTTGTGTCCTGTTTGGTTATTAAGTCATTCCGGCCATTCCGCTCCACAATCATGGTGGTATTATTAAGTTTTTAATTTTAAGATACTCGCACGGAGGGGGGACTCGCAGTCCTGCAAAGTACAGTGGCACCACACAGGTGAAGAAGAAACAGGGAGTCCCGTCTACTACTGACTGGGCGTGTCTTCCCACAAAGGACTGTGGTCTGCCCGGTCAGGCCACTGCTTCTCCTGGCATGTTCTATGTTGATACACTGGTGTTCTTTGTTAGACCCGGGTTCCCATTGACGCTCCGCCCAGTCTGCTCACGTGCCTCATATTCTCCACATATGTCGAATTATCCTTTAGACCTACACAATCACGGCAACTTCATGGTATAATTTTTGAAGCATTAAATCTTCAGTATTATCTTTTTGCTAGTCAAATTTGTCAGTTTTTTGCTTCCTTATTTTGTTCGTGGTGTTCTGTGGTTACTGATGCCGTGATGTCGTGTATCCAATCAGTACGGAGTCAGTGCAAAACCATGCCCACACCTCTAGAAGCCAGAGCATGAGGAGAGAGCGATGACTAAACTTTTGATAAAAATTACATATTTTGACTGAACAACTCCATACTCGGGGATACACACCCTCGAAACCTCAGCAAAACACATATAAACTCTTAGGTCAGTCTGACAAACGGTTCAAGAGGTATGTGTGGAACAAACACACACAGAGAGAGAGAGCGATTCTGTGCATTTATAGATAGATTTTTTTTTTTTTTAACCTCCACCAATGAGATAAATGTTTTCACGTTTCATGTTTGTTTGTTAGCAGGATTACCGAAAAACTACTGGACCAATTTTGATTACATTTTCACCAGAGGTGGCAACTGGGCTACAGATGAACTTATTAGATTTTACACATGATCCAGGTCAGGATGTTGATTCTGGATCACTTTTTCACTTTCTTTAATATTGCGAGATAGGTGCTTGGTGGAAGTATGCACTCTCTGAATGCCCTCTAGTTTTCCTCAAGTTTACAAATTTTGTAAAAAAAAAAAAAAAAAAATCCCCAAATTTTCTGACTTTTTTGAATAATATTTGTGACTTTTTTCTTGTAAATTAACATTTTTTTTAATTTGCAGCATTTTTCCCCACCTAAACTGGTGATTTGTTTTACGGCCTCAGAATTTTTTTTCAACGCAAGTTTGCAACATTTTTTCACAAATTTGCAAACATTTTAAAAGAAACTTTTTTTTTTTTTCCTGTAGTTTGCTTTTTGTAAATGGGTGGCATTTTTAAAGTAAATTTCCAACTTTTTTCTTGGAAAGTTGTGACCGTTTTCTCGACATTTGTGGAGGCGTTTTCCTCCAAAATATAGGTTGTTTTTTTTTAATTCTCCTGACACTTCAGTGACTTTTCACATGTAATTTTGTGATGATTTTCTAAAAAAAAATATTGTGACTTTTAGTGAGAAAATTTGATTTTTTTTCTCATAAATTTGCAATTTTTTTTTCTTATAAATTGGCAGCATTTTTCCTCCCAAAATTTGACTCTTTTTCTTAAATTTTTTTCCCTCTCAAGTTGAAAATGGGTGGAAAAGGGTGCATAAGTGATTAGTTGATCATCATATTAAGTGTCCCAACTCCCCCTCACCTGGTGGTCCTTCTGTCTCCTTGGCCGCTTTGTCCTCCCCCTCTGCTGCTGCCTCCTCTTCCTCTTCCTCCTCTTCTTCTACATCAACACGGGGCTCGTCCACCTTTTTGTACACGTAATCATCCCCTGATTTCTGGGACATCAAAGAGACACAATGTCACAAACTTGTCAAATCGGGTGCATGACTATCAATGTACTCGAATACTGAGTGGGCCTTTGTTTCGTACCTTTGGCCAGCAGAAGAGCACCAGGAGTCCTATGGGAAGGCCAACCGTTAAGATGTAGATCACCCACAACCATGGGCGCTCCTCTGCCGCAATCATCAGCTGAGCGAAAATCCCCGGCTGTGGCCATGGAGGAGTGAGAAAAGACCAGAAAAGGTATGAGTCTTTAGTCATGGTAGCTGACAGAAACATGACAGCCTCTTGGTAAAGTCAATGCACCCGGCGACTCCGGAGAGGAGCTGCTGACCTCATTGGCGCTGGCCACCAGCTTTTTGAGCCCCCAGCTGTCAGAGGCCCAGCGATCGGCCACCTCCTTGTGAGAGGTGATAATGAAGTTGTCAAAGTAGATGTCCGAGGTCATGGACCACAGCTCCAGGCCCAGAGCCTTGAACGGCATCATCCTGAATGGCTGCAGATCCTCAAAATAATCCGGGTTATTGATCTTGCGCGGCTTCCAGACTCCCTTTGGGACGATGAAAAGAAAGTGGAGGCAAAGGTTAGACAGAAAAAAGAAGCCCAAACAAACAGTTCAGCCCTTTTCTTTTCTGTTAGAGTGAGGGAAAAACAACCAGCCCGTCAATGATGCAGTAGCTCACTCTGGCTGGATGAAACCACTGACTTTTGACCTTGATCACAACCTGGATGCAGACCCACCTGAGGTTCATTGTGAGAGAGTTTCATGGCCACTGGGGTAAGAATTACCTAGGTGTAGAAATTGAGCTAAAAAAAAAAGAAAAAAAAAAAAGATATCAAGTCCCCACTGGGGTCCGGACAGAAGACCCTTGCAGTCTGTATCTGGACATCTGTTATGTTCTGGTGCTATATAGAAAATGGGAAGGGGGGGTGCAGTGGGTGCCTTTAATGGGGGCGGGGCACCCCCTCCAATATAATGGTAGGGAAACACTGCAATCCAATCAGAAATGTAGACGCTATTGTGGTAACAACATAAAATGGACTGAAAAAGTACAAGTCCCCCTTCTCAAAAAAATAAAAAAATAAATAAAAATCGACCCCCCCCCCCATCCCCATTAGTTTTATCTTTAAATCAAACTTGTCTGAGGTATTTAAAGCTTCTGTAGAAATTTGAATTCAATCTGATCAGAAATGTAGAACCTAGAGTGGCGACAACATAAAATGTCAAAGAAACAAATGGGGCAAAAACATTACATGATAATAATTATGACGTACAACAAAGACATACATTTACATGAGCAAAACAATACACCCAAGTGCCCTTTAAGGTACATCAGCACTGGGATTCAACTTTGCACTGTTTAGGAATTGACTGATGAACAAGAGTTCTTCCATTCAATCTTATTAAAGTGTGGATGCCTGTACCTACTGTTTGATGGCAAGAAAATGTATTCATCATTTAAGACATGATGCTATGAGCCAGCCTCAACACATTGTTATGGTAGACTGAATTCATAGTCCTTCTCAAATGTTGGCCAATAACTTTATTAATCAATTTAAAAAAAAAATTATTAAGCTTATTCTTCCCTAGGTTTATACAGAAATATATCACCCGTTACCTGATAGGTAGGATTGTCCACCAGTGGGGCCTTCCACTTGCCCTTGTACTGTGGGTTGTTGATCATGGGACGCTTCCACTCCCCACAGCCGGGGGCCATCTCACAGGACGGGTTCGGGATTTGTGGGGCCTCCCATTCTCCATCCATCTCCTCATCCCTGCACACACAAAGCCATGAGAACCACGGCAGTGGGCTCTCAGGCTGTATTGCTCATACGTGACATTTAAAGGCTCGTTTTAATGAGTTCCTGTACCAGTCTTCGGGTTTCTCAGCGCTTGGGTCAGAGATGAACTCTGGCTCATCGTCCAGCCAGCCCTCTGGCTTTATGGCGTCAGGATCTTCAATTTTTGCAGGGGCATCCTCGTCCCTTTGACACACACATGGAATAAAGCTTTGCTATTTTCATTAGAACATACACACATTTATTTGTTTAAGCTGGATTCATTTCATCATCTTCCTGTCTGCAGGGATTACCCTGACCGTGTGAAGACTAAATTTTTTGACCACATGGGCACACAGGGTCTGTACTGAACCACATATCTACGAGGGTACTCGTGTTCTTGTATTCTCATGCAGAGATCCAACATATTTTCACTTTTTAACTACATGCCAGCACCTCAGCATGAGGAAGAGGAGCTTATGTGCAAACACAGAAACTCCTCATTCTTGTGCTCTTGGTACTTCAACCACTGTTTACACTGTGTTCTTCTTGATCATTTTGTTTGATTCTGGGCATTCAAATCCATATTGTGGCACATCACTGTCATCTACTGTGTGGTCAGATGAACAGGACATTACATTTAATGCACACTGTCACAGTCCACATCCTTTTCATCTGTGCAGCTACCATGAATTCAGCTTAAACAGTTAAAGGAACAAACTGAAGATTTTATAATAAAACAACAGCTCTCAAGTTGTTATGACCACATTAACCATGTTAACAAACAAAATCTGGGGCTTCGAGACCATGGGAATTTTGTCATTGCCGGGCATCTGCAGCTATCAGGAAGTTAAATTTACGATTTTTCAAGACTTTAAGGCTCTTGATCCAATTTAAGACACCACATTTATGGAATGGCAACAAAATTTGGACCACATTTATGCAGTAGCAATAACAAATTTTGTTGGACAATTAATTGTTCCGGAAACTATGATAGATGACATTAGTGTTGACATTGTGAAGACTCTTTTACACCACTTATATAAGTTTATATTATTATTATTATTATTATTATTATTATTATTATTATTAATAATAATAATAATAATAATAATAATAATAATAATAACAACAATAATAATAATAATTAATGAATAATTAGTTAATAATAATTAATAAATAATTAATTAATAACCATTAATAATAATGGTTCCAAGGTTGTCATAGCCAGGAGCGGCACTGGGGTTAAGCTCCCAGTGCTCATAAAATGCTCCTTACAGCGTGCGTCTCGAAAAGCCTCTGACAACTAAGTCCAACTCCTAGCCTGCCCGTGTGGTTTAGTCTCTAAGCCCGGCGGAACTGCTTTTACTAATAGGAGAAGGGGCGAGGGCGGATCTCTGGCGCCTTAAAACCAGATACTTCGGGCAGATGGTGGCTCGTCAACCTGGGAAGGTAGCCCATCTAGGGGAAGGTAAACCCTGATTTCAAACCTCTGCTGCCTTGCGGCACACCCGGTCACGGGAAAGGCTTCGGGAGTCAACCCTGAGGAAAAATCTGGAGTCGGAGCCCCTAAGGCAGTTCTATGTTGTGCTCAACATTGTTCTGGCAGCTCCTGCGACGGCGCTGGTGCCAAACTGTAGCAGCCCTGCTGTTCCTTTGGATTCATCAGTGACGTGGAGAGGGGGGACATGCTGCATGAGCAACATCTTGTCCTCCATATCTTCCTGCCCAGGCTTGAATCCTACCAACGCCCAACGCTGGAAGGTAGAACACCGGATCACTGGAGAGGACACTCCAGCTTCGCCTTTGGCGTAGACAAAACACAGGGAATGACAGTTACCGATTATAAGCCACCGCTCAATTGGCATAGAGCGCGGCGCCAGGGGTTGTTCCCAACGGTGGGAGGGATCATTGGATCTCACTGGACAGCTACCGCCTGCCTCAAGCTGGGCAGCCCCCAGCCAATAAGGTGTTGTCCCGCCACAGCTTGCTTTCCTCATTGGGTGCATGGGGATGAGGAGAAGTCCGAACAGCAGGCTGAGAACCTTCGCACCAGGCAAGACAAAAAAACAAAAGAGACCAACTCTAAAACTGGGAACTTGGAACGTCCGCACTATGATGACAGGACTCGCTGCTAACCTCAAGGATATCAACGACACCAGGAAGACTGCCATCATCAATAATGAGCTGAAGAGACTGGGAGTGAATATCGCCACTCTCCAGGAAACACGGTTGGCTGATGCAGGCACACTGAGAGAGAAGGACTACACGTTCTACTGGCAGGAAAAGGGCAGTGACGAACACAGGGAACATGGAGTGGGCTTTGCAGTGAAGAACACCTTGCTGAAGATGGTGGAACCGGGCAGCAATGGCTCTGCACGACTCCTCACCCTCCGCCCAACACCACTCAAGGTGTTGGGCGGAGGGTGCAGCGCAAGTGGAACCCGCCAACCCAGTCACCCTCGTCAGTGTGTATGCCCCAACACTGACAGCCACACCAGAGGCAAAAGACGAGTTCTACGAGAATCTCGCAACAACTGTCAGGATCATCCCCAACTCTGAACAACTCATTCTCCTTGGAGACTTCAATGCCAGAGTGGGTGCTGACCACGACTCCTGGCCCTCCTGTCTTGGACCATTTGGCGTGGGCAGAATGAACGACAACGGACAGCGGCTGCTCGAGTTCTGCACATATCACGATCTGTGCATCACAAACTCGTTCTTCAAGACTAAGCCCCAACACAAGGTTTCCTGGCGACATCCGCGCTCAAAGCACTGGCACCAGCTGGACTTGATCCTGACCAGGCGCACCTCACTGAAGAATGTGCTAATCACCCGTTCATTCCAGAGTGCAGATTGTGACACAGACCATTCATTGGTGTGTTGCAAGGTCAAGCTGCAGCTGAAGAAATTCCATTGTGCTAGACAGCCTGGAAAGGCACGGATTGACACCAGCAAGATGGCCCAACCAGAACTTGTCGAGCAGTTTGCCTCCACCTTTGAGAAGGAACTTGGTGTAGCACAAGAAGGAGAATCTGCAAAGCAGAAGTGGGAAGAGCTGCGAAACACCATCCACCGCACAGCCTTGGCTACCTTTGGGAGGAAGACCTCGAAGTCACAGGACTGGTTTGATGCCAAGTTGACCGATATGACCCCCGTCATTGAAGCCAAGCACTCAGCACTTGCTGAGTACAAGAAGTACCCAAACGAGAAGAATCTCCAGATTCTCAGGGCTGCGAGAAGCAAAGTTCAGCAGACTGCTCGGCGCTGTGCCAACGAGTACTGGACTCAGCTCGGCCAAGACATTCAAACCGCTGCCATAACAGGGAACATCCGTGGTATGTACGATGGCATCAAGAAAGCACTTGGTCCGGCTCAGAGCAAGACGGCCTCCCTCAAATCCTCCACTGGGGAGATGATCACAGAAAAGAACAAGCAGATGGGAGAGATGGGTGGAACACTACTCCGACCTCTACTCCAGACAGAACACCGTGACACCGTCAGCCCTTGATGCCATTGACTGCCTGCCATCCATGGACGAACTTGACACCGAGCCAACCATCGACGAACTCAGCAAGGCCATTGATAGCTTGGCCGCTGGCAAGGCACCCGGCAACGACGGCGTACCCCCCGACCTGATGAAGCACTGCAAGACCGCCCTACTGCTGCCATTGCATGACGTCCTCTGCCAGTGCTGGAAGGAAGGTGCCGTACCACAGGACATGAGGGACGCCAAGATCATCACCCTCTACAAAAACAAAGAGGAGAGAAGCGACTGCAACAACTACAGGGGCATCTCCCTCCTCAGCGTTGTTGGCAAAGTCTACGCACGAGTTGTTCTCGTTCGTCTAGAGAAGCTTGCCGAACGTGTCTACCCCGAGTCTCAGTGTGGCTTCCGCGCTGAGCGATCAACTGTAGACATGATATTCTCCATCCGCCAACTCCAGGAGAAATGCAGAGAACAGAACATGCCCCTGTACGTCGCCTTTATTGACCTCACCAAAGCGTTCAATCTGGTCAGCAGAGAGGGCCTTTTCAAGATCCTGCCAAAGATAGGATGCCCACCAAAGTTGCAAAGCCTCATCGAATCATTTCACACCAACATGCAGGGGATAGTGCAGCACGACGGCAACGTCTCAGAGCCATTCAACATGCACAGTGGAGTGAAACAGGGCTGTGTACTTGCACCAACCCTCTTTGGGATTTTCTTTGCTATGCTCCTGAGGCATGCCTTCAGCACAGCAACCGGAATCTACCTGCACACAAGATCTGACGGCAGGCTTTTCAACCTCGCCCGCCTGAAAGCCAGAACAAAAGTACGCGAGGCTCTAATCAGAGACATGCTGTTCGCAGACGATGCTGCAGTCGCAACCCACATGCAGCAGAAGCTTCAGACCCTGATGGACCGCTTCTCCCAGGCATGCAAGGACTTCGGGCTTACCATCAGCCTGAAGAAGACTAACGTCTTGGCGCAAGGCACGGAAGCACCACCAACCATCACCATCGACGACTACAAGCTGGAGGTCGTGAATCAGTTCACGTACCTGGGGTCCACGATCAGCAGCAACCTCTCCCTTGATACAGAGATCGACAAGAGGATTGGAAAATCAGCCTTCACACTCGCTCGCCTCACCACACGAGTGTGGGAGAATCCCAAACTTTCTGTCAAAACGAAGATGGCAGTGTACAACGCCTGCGTCATCAGCACACTGCTCTATGGGAGTGAGACGTGGACAACATACACCCGGCAGGAAAACAGACTGAACTTCTTCCACTTGCGCTGCATTCGCCACATCCTGGACATATCCTGGCAGGACAAAGTGCCCAACACAGAAGTTCTGTCCCGCGCCGGCCTTCCCTCCATGTTCACTCTACTCAGGCAGCGCAGGCTCCGCTGGCTAGGCCACGTTCACCGTATGGAGGATGGCAGAATCCCCAAAGACGTCCTCTACGGAGAACTGGCGACTGGCAGGAGAGATGTTGGCCGCCCACAGCTGCGCTTTAGAGACGTCTGCAAGAGAGGCATGAAGGCCCTGGAGATCAACACAGAGCTCTGGGAGGACCTTGCAACGGACTGCTCCAAATGGAGAGGCACCCTGACAAGACAGCTCAAGGCGGGTGAAGAGAGACTGACTGCTGCAGCAGATCAAAAAAGGACCCGCAGGAAGAACCGCCACAGACCCAGCAGCACGGAGACCACCCACAAGTGCGACCTGTGTGACAGGGACTGCCATTCGCGCATCGGCCTGTTCAGCCACAGGCGGTGCTGTTCCAGCAGAGTAGACGTTTAGGATTCTGTTCCATGGTCATCATAGACCAACGGAGGCCGACGAATATTAATAATCCATGCAAATCCTTTCAAAGAGCACAGAACTTTCATTTATCAGCTGCTCATTTCAGTGTAAACAATGGCAGAGCTTTTTTGTTTGTTGTTGTAGGTGTGTGAAGAGAAACACACACGTAACTAAAACATGAAAATATACAGTATTTGATCTCTCCACAAGAACATGACACCCCTGTTGTCTGTGCCTCTGTAATTTCAGCTTGATTAGTCCCCTATTTTTCATGATGTTACCAAAAACCTATTATTAAAAAAATAACTAATTAAACCTATTAATTAATTAATTAACCTATTAATTTAATTAAACCTATTATTAAAACCTATTATTAAAAAAATCCCAATCACACAATGCTAAACCAGACTATCAATGACAGAGTAGCTCAATCCGGCTGACAAAAATCACCCCAAGAGTGCTCAGTTCTCCTGATCGTTGACCTTAAGTACAGCCTGTTATGGCTGCATGTCATGGGCTGCACGGTGGCGCAGTGGTTTAGCACTGTGGCAGCACAGTTTACCCTCAGCCGGGGGATCGCTGGGATCATGAGATCGTGGGTTCGATCCCAGCCCCCGACCAACAGTGAGCTGTGTGGAGTTTGCATGTTCTCCCCGTGTTGCGTGGGTTTACTCCGGGATTTCTCCGGTTTCCTCCCGCATACCAAAAACATGCAGGTTTAGGGCGCTCGCGCACGCAGCGACCGGCAGCCGGTGGCTTGTCACCAGACTGCAAACCAAATCTACCTACGGGTACAAATAAGTAACAAAAAAAAAAAAAAGAAAAGAAAAAAAAGCCTAGATGCAGACTCATCTTGGGGCAGTAGTGGTTAAGGAGGTAGAACGTGTCATCCAATTGGTGGTCGAATCACCCCCCCCCCCCCCCCCATTCTGGTAAGACACTTTACCAGGGATGGCAACAGGAAATTCTGATTTCAGCTGAAATCTAATTTGGTCGATTGACTTATGGGGGGACCGGGGGGACGCAGCCCCCCTGAAGCTGGGAGGTTTTCAGTAAAACAGAAGTAATTTAGACTGAAAAAAAATGATTAAAAAAATGAAATACTAGACTTAGATAAATCATTAAATTTAATGAAAAGTTAACTTACTTTTTCTTCAATGTTGTCTCACTGTCTTTAGTCCAACATATTTAACAGTTCTATTAGAGTTTTTTACACTATTTACACTGGTCACCAAGTCACTTCTAATGTGAAACTTTCTTCCTTTTGGCAGCAAGCTGTGTCAGTATCTGAACTTTGAACTTCATCTCCTTTTCTGGTTTCTTCAGAAACTGTCCGAGTGTTTCTGTTACCTCATTGAACTTTGAGCCAATTTTCACCTTTACTGTCACTTCGCTCCCCGAAGCTCCTGGGTTTTTATGATTTTTAAGTACCAGAACTGTGCTTACATGACATAAAACAAACAGCTGAATGCCACTTATTACTGTATAATATTGACTTATGTTCCAAGAAGATAGCATTCCTAAACTAGAAAAGCACTCAGAGTGCATCCCTCCGCCAAGGCTCCTTCCGTTTGTCATGGATCACCTCCAAAATGTAATGGGTTTGTGTGTAGGCCTATAGCCACTTGTGGTGAAAATTGCATCAAAGTCTGTCCATCAGTTTTGGAGTATTGTTGCGAACACACTGTGAGAAGATAAGCGCCTTGGCTGAGGTATGCATTCTCAGATCATCACCAAAATATAATGGGTTCCTCTCTAGCCCAAGAACCACCTCTGGTGAAAATTTTATCCAAATCCATCCAGTAGTTTTTGTGTAATCCTGCTGCACAAATACAAAAAAGCCCTTGGTGGAGGTATGCACTCTCAGATCATCACCAAAATCTAATCATCTGTTCCCCGTGCCATTGCACACCTTTCCTGAAAATTTCATGAAAATCCGTCCATAACTTTTCCTTGCTAACAAACAGACAGACAGACAAACCAACGCCGATGAAAACATAACCTCCTTGGCAGAGGTAAATATTCCAACAAGCATTATCCATCACGTGCTTTAACACTTGATCAAATCAAAATCAGTTAATTTTATCTATTCCATAATAGAAATAAAATTCCAACATACCATTACTTTTTATAATTTCAACATTCATTTCAGATCACCAGTTTCAATCTCCATTGAGTCTTGAGCAGTTCATTTTCCTCCCCCGCGCAGTCCAGCTCATACAGCCTTGTACGTTGCACTCAAACGGAAACCGGCGGACAGAATCGACTGGACTCCTGAACGGGAGCAGGCGTTCTGAGGTTAAAACAGCGCTCATTACCCATGTCTCGGATATGGGCATAGCGGCCGTCGTGGAGCAATGCGTTGCCGGTTCTTGGCAGCCGCTCACCTTTTTTTTAAGCAGGTCTTTGCACGACAGTGAGCGTAAATACAGCGTGTTCGACAGAGAGTTAATGGCTCTCTACCTGGCATACGCCACTTCCGGTTCTGGCTGAAAGGGCGCATCTTCACTGAGTTCGTGGACCACAAGCCGCTAACGTACTTAACGTACATATAATATAAAAATAAAGCGGAATTCGGTGAATTACCGGAAAAATCACATCCCTGAGAACAAGCCGAAATGAATTTTGACAAAGCATACGAGCCATTTGATTGGTCCAATCGTTTGCAACTATCCAATCGCAGGGCTGTTTACAATACAGCAGTAGCTTGAGTACATCCGGGTTATCGCGAGACTTCGGGGAAGCGCCGAGCGCATATGTTTTTTTTTTCCAAACTTTATTGAGAACAAGGTAAAGGTACAAAATTATGACATAGATGATGATAAAATCGGCGGAAAATTGCCATCCCTGCTTTACTCATCTGGCCTCCACTGTCCATGACACTGGTGTATGAATGTGTGCAAATGTTTGGTGGTAGTCGGAGAGGATGTTGGCATGGACTGGCAACTATGTTTCCATCAGCCTGCCCCAGGGCAGCTGAGGCTACAGAGGTAGCTTACCACCATAAGTGTCTGTCTGAAGTGAATGAATAGTGGACTCACTGTAAGTGCTTTCAGGTGACATGTAAAGCATCAAAAATCTAATCCATTACTGTTATCAGGAGTGGGTTCAAAAGATCGATCCAATGATTTCAATCAATTCACATTTCACTGAGCCGATATCGATCCACAAAATCCGCGGATCGATCTTTTAATATAATGCTTTTACGTCTGTGAAACACAAAACGCAAGCAGCCGACTGAGGTCTCATGTGATTGAACAATTGCGCGAGAGTTCCCTGCGCCATACACTCACATTACCTTCATGTTCACATGGCAGCCACAGAGTGGATTTGCCAACGTTAATTTATCAACAAAACTCATGGCTAAAGACTTGCTCAACAGTTTCCAAATATTTTTCATAAAGCGGGGATAAACGGTTTTGTACTATGTGCAGCATTGTGTTGGAACGTAAAAAAAAGTTAACGATTGGTAAACACTTCAAATGTAAAACCCATGGAGAACGGACAACAGACCAGAGAGGGAGACTTGCTGCTGCTGGGGGAAAGTAAAATATCATTTTTTTAAACATTTGTGTCATATATTAATAATTCATCCAGCATGATGGTGTTTTCTTTTACAAACTATAGATACAGTAGTTACCTGTTGGTTAAGCGCTGTGAATAAATGCATATTAAAGGTATATTTTTAGTCAGGACTTCAGGGCCTCATGACAGAGGCAGCTGCCTTCAAGTAACGTTTCTATTGAATGACATTTAATTTTGGACTTCTAGCACTTTGAGAGATAATAATAATAATAATAATAATAATAATCACCACAATAAAATAAAATGGCAGAATTAATAAAGGCTGCTTTCAACTAAACTGAAATGACCAAATCTTGCCAGGAAATGAATTGAACCCCTTTTCAAAAATTGAAATTTGTAGTTAAAATATAAACAAAAAATAAAAAACTAAATTAATAAACCCAACTGTGGCATGGGGATTTAAAAATATGATTATTAATTTTACTTTGAAATATCTTCTCTTTTTCATCTCCCCTTCAGATGTGTGAAGACTGGGTTTCCATTCCTAGATCCATCCTGCACTGAGACGTTCTGAAGGGGAGAGGTTGTCAGTGGAGGAGCCATCCCTGCTTCATTGTGGATTTCAGCACAGAAGAAGACCCCCAGTTTTTTAGGGGTCTTAGTTTTCAAATTCAAGAAAGTGGTCTGTCTCTCTGTGTTGGCCCTGCGATGAACTGGCGATCTGTCCAGGGTGTACCCTGCCTCTCGCCCAAAGATGCTGGAATAGGCTCCAGCCCCCCCCGCGGCCAAAAAGGATTAAGCGGAAGAAGATGGATGGATGGATGGATTCAAGAAAGTGCTGCCATAATTTTCTCCATACTCTAACATGTATTCAGCACAATTTAGTTATTGTAATGGCTAATTCTTTTATCTTTTTTACTCAAGTTCTCAGAAAGAATAGAATATTGGTCATTTTTGACAATTTTACAGAGCATTTAATTCTACATAAATCATTGTTTAAAAGGTAATTTTTGGCAATCCTGTGCTTTTCTTGTGGTGTTACAAAGAACAGCATCACTGTAAACTATGGAAAAAGCAGCTACTTTAAAATATGTACTTCCTCACACAACTCTCAGTGCAGAAAAATTTCTAAAAAATATTGTAACCTTTATTGCAATTTTTGGAAAAGCTCCCACAAATTTAGGCTTTTTGGGCCACAACAATCACAAAAACAGCCGGGGAAATCCTGGAGGGACTGAAATACAGTGAGATTATGTCTACATGCTTCATGCAGGAATTTGTTTACTGACTCTGGGTTGTTAACTTGACACTACACATTAGTGCTGTGTGATATGACAAAAATTTCAGATCACGATATAAGTCATCTTATATCACGATAACGATATATATCACAATATGCATTTTTCTGTAAATTCTACAGTTTAGATAATCACATAAAAAGGACCGTCTTTTTTTTTTTTCACTTTTTTTACATGCACTTTTTCACCTAATAATTTTGCAGCGTTTTTTTTAATGTGCACTTGAGACTTGATTCTCATAAATTTCAAGTTTTTCTTCTAAATCATATGAATATAAAACATAAGCATCAATAAATGTTTCCTGAGCCAGAGGAGAATAGCAAAAAAAAAAAAAAAAAAAGTCTGAAAATGAGAAAATTACCAATCGCTGCCATCTACAGATATAAATTAGCTGTTAGTTTAAATCAGTGAAAATTTAAGTGTGGAGCTAGAGCCTGAAGATGCCTTTCTGACCTGATTTAACCTGTTTGCTCCTTAGTAACAATATTTCAGATTGGTCATGAATATTTCAGATTGGTCATGATCTGAAAATCAAAGACACAAAAGGTAATGTAATAAAATACATGTAATGACTTTAACTTTATTCATTATCGCTACTTGACTAATTAAAATTATTAGAAATCAAATAAATTACATTAAAAGCCAACTTGCTACTCCTAGACTCATTTTAAATTTATTATTTATTTTGCGTGAATGTGCCACCATCATACACTTTTGCAGCTTTAATAATTTTTTTCAGACAAAACTAAGAAACTCAGCAGTAATTTAAACCAAAGAAACAATGGTCTGATACACTATAATGCTTCCAGTTAGCACAACTTAGCATAATTTAGCATTTGCCACTTTATAACTAGACAAGGTGTTAATGTTACTTACCTTCTATTAAAACGGGGTTGGCGGACTATCCTGTCTGACACAGCACGATAGAAAACAGTCCCACATCCCTGACAAACAGGAGTAGCAGCTATTTGACCAAACTAGTAATATGGAGTTAGCAACCACCGGAGAGCTTAGCCACCCACCTCTTCCACTGTGCACACTGCAGGAGAGGCGGGGCACTGACTAGTAGGTGAGGAGCTTTGTTCAAGAAACGGGAGTATGTGCATTTTAAATCACAACATAAATGATAGCGTATTCTACTAAGCAATAGATGTTTTTATATCGTATTGTGGAGGATATAAGTCAGGCGAGATGAGACGAGCTGGAAGGTTGCAGGGTTTTATTTCCTCCATCATCATGAGACACACATCGTAGCTCTGAGCTACTGTGCTGTGCTATCTGTGCTCCTGAGACATGTATTGTCAGCTCTTTTATACAATTAGGCCCAAAAATATTTGGACAGTGACACAAGTTTTGTTATTTTAGCTGTTTACGAAAACATATTCAGGATACAATTATATAATCAATATGGGCTTAAAGTGCAGACTCTCAGCTGTAATTTGAGAGTATTCACGTCCAAATTGGAGCAAGGGTTTAGGAATTACAGCTCTTTAATACGTAGCCGCCTCTTTTTCAAGGGACCAAAAGTAATTGGACAACTGACTCAGAAGGCTGCAAAAAAAAAAAAAAACAAGGCTGCATGGGCTCTTCCCTCGTTAACCTGTCATCAATTAAGCAGTTAAAAGGTCTGGAGTTGATTCCAGGTGTGGCGTTTGCATTTGGAAGCTGTTGCTGTGAACACACAACATGCGGTCAAAGGAGCTCTCAATGGAGGTGAAACAGACCATCCTGAGGCTGAAAAAAAAAGAAGAAATCCATCAGAGAGATAGCAGAAATGTTAGGAGTGGTCAAATCAACAGTTTGGTACATTCTGAGAAAAAAAGAGTGCACTGGTGAGCTTGGGAACTCAAAAAGGCCTGGACGTCCACGGAAGACAACAGTGGTGGATGATCGCAGAATCCTTTCCATGGTGAAGAACAACCCCTTCACAACATCCACTCAAGTGAAGAACACTCTCCAGGAAGTAGGTGTATCAGTATCTAAGTCTACCATAAAGATAAGACTTCATGAGAGTAAATACAAAGGATTCACCACAAGGTGCAAACCATGAATCAGCCTCAAAAATAGAAAGGCCAGAATTGACTTTGCCAAAAAACACCTGAAGAAGCCAGCCCAGTTCTGGAACAGCATTCTTTGGGCAGATGAGACTAAGATCAACCTGTACCAGAATGATGGGAAGAACACCACATCTTCTGTAAAACATGGTGGAGGCAGTGTGATGGCATGGGCATGCATGGCTTCCAATGGCACTGGGTCACTTGTGTTTATTGATGACGTGACAAAAGACAGAAGCAGCTGGATGAATTCTGAAGTGTATAGGGATATACTTTCTGCTCAGATTCAGCCAAATGCAGCAAAGTTGATTGAACGGCGCTTCACAGTACAGATGGACAATGATCCAAAACATACTGCAAAAGCAACCCAGGAGTTTTTTAAAGCAAGAAGTGGAATATTCTGCAATGGCCGAGTCAATCACCAGATCTCAACCCAATTGAGCATGCATTTCACTTGCTCAAGACAAAATTTAAGGCAGAAAGACCCACAAACAAGCAACAACTGAAGACAGCTGCAGTAAAGGCCTGGCAAAGCATCACAAAGGAGGAAACCCAGCGTTTGGTGATGTCTATGGGTTCCAGACTTCAGGCCGTCATTGCCTGCAAAGGATTCTCAACAAAATATTGAAAAGTAACATTTTACTTAGGGTTATGTTTATTTGTCCAATTACTTTTGAGCCCCTGAAATGAGGCGCATTTGTATAAAAATAGCTACAATTCCTACATGTTTAATCATATATTTTTGTTCAACCCCTTGGATTAAACCTTAAAGTCTGCACTTCAATTCCGTTGTTGTTGTTTCATTTCAAATCCAATGTGGTGGCATGCAGAGCCCAAATCATGAAGATTGTGTCACTGTCCAAATATTTCTGGGCCTAAATGTATGTTATACAAACAGAGAGAATGCATGGCGCATTAGCATATTGATATACATATCAGTCAATACATATGTTTAGCATGACTAACTGGCGCCCAGACGTCTTCTCCTTAATCCGGGAATGTATAAACAATAGTCCACTGTTCTGGTTGTCCCCCCAGGGGCTCGCTGTCCGTATGTGAATGGTCCTCTGCTTCTTCCGAACCTACTGGGTGTGAGGATGAATGTCCCTGTAGATTGTGGTGAGTCACCACAGTATATTTTATATCATATATTTTATATCCAATATATATCGTCATATTGCACAGCCCTACTACACACTTTGTGAAATCATAAGATAAATAATAAAAAGTGCATTATTGTAACTGACTTTGGGTCAGTTCTTTGTGATAATTTATGCACCAACAAAATTTAAGTATTCCTGGTACAGTCTGCAGCATTAGGTCTCTTTAAGATTTTTTTTCCTGGCAAGTAAAATAGATATTAAAATGGTAATTTCCCTGATTGAATCGGGATCGGATCAAATTGAAACTGAATTGATTCAGGACTTAAGAATCAGAATCAAATTGATTCTGGAAATTAGTGATGATTCCCAGCCCTAATTATTATTATTATTATTATTATTATTATTATTATTATTATTATGCGCTTAAGGTTATGTTCAGTGACCTAGAAGGAGTAACGTTTTTTGTGAAACCATAAATGCCCAGATCTCCTGACTTTTGGCAATGACCTTGAACACAACTTTTTGGAGCCAGCCAGTCTTCCCTCTCACATCTCTAGTTGGTTCAAAATGCCATTGCACATCTTTTAACTGGAACATGTAAGAGGGAGCACATTACACCCATTTTAGCCTCCCTTCACTGGCTGCCTGTGCACTTTAGGATTCATTTTAAGATTCTTTCAGTTGTTTTAAATCATTAAATGGCCTTGCCCCGCCTTACCCCTCTGAGCTGCTTCATCCTGACACTCCTGCTCAGTCTCTCAGGTCAGCTGATCAGCTGTTCCTAGAGGTACCAAAATCTAAGCAGAAGCTCAGAGGGGACAGAGCTTTTTCTGTTGCTGCTCCAAAACTGTGGAATAGTCTCCATTTGCCCATTAGACAGGCCCCCCCCTTTATTGTCTATTTTTAAAACTCAGCTTAAGACCTGTGACACTGATTTTACTTGTTTTACTGTTTTTATTGTATGATTCTCATTTTTATGTCTTGTTTTACACTTTTTAGCTGTATTTTATTGCTTATTTGTTTTTATGTTTTATATTTCTTTTATATTTTACATTTTATTTATCCCTGATGTGCAGCACTTTGTGTCAGCTTTAGTTGTTTTTTAAGTGCTTTAGAAATAAAGTTGGATTGGATGCAGGCCCTTCTGAGGATCCTAGTGAGTGAGTTTGATGAGCATCAGGGCAAATGCCTGGGAGGAGTAGTGATTTCTGTGAAATGTGGCACGTCATCACATTAGTTCCTTTCAGCTTTATCAGAATGAGTAAAAAGTAAAGTGTGACTGTCACATGCTTACAGTATGTGAGCTGGATCTGTCATAAAATGGGTTCATCCTTAAACCAAGGGCCACCTCTGATAAAAAAAAAAATCATCCAGTAGTTTTTAGATAATCCTGCTAAGAGAAAAACCACAATGAACACACATCCTCCTCGGTGGAGGTAATAATAAACAAAAGTAACCACAATAAATAAAAGTGACCTTCATCACAGTCAAAACGCAGACAAACAACAATCTGAAGGAACCTTTTAACTGCATGAAAATCAAGCACCAGAGAGAAATTATGTCTGCTGATATAAAGTATAGTCACCAGTCATCGGGTTTGGCGGCCTCTGGATCAGGAATCTTGGCCCGCTCATCCCAGTCACCTGGTTTGGAGTCATTGGGGTCGTCTATCTCTTTGGGTGGGTTGACTGGAGGCACCACGTCTTCCAGCAGGTTACCGCGGCTCACGCTCGACTGATCGATGAACATCTCATAGCTGTTGTCCGGATTCAGAACTGAGAACAAAGAGGGAAGTTAACAACACTTAACCAGAGTTTTAACTCAGGTGTGCCCCCTCATGTCTTTTTCAATCTATTTTCATACCCAGTGTGTAAAGGTGAGTTTTCTTGTCAGTGTAAAACTTCTTCAGGTCCACATCGGCCCTCTTGGCGTGTTTCTCTTCCACGTCTTTGTTCAGGGGATTCTTATGGCGGAAGATGAAGTGCAGCTTGTAGTCCTCGCCGCATTTATCCGGCCCAAACATGATGGTGTAGGGTGTACGATCATGGAATTGTTCCTACACATTTAGATATAAAATCAAAACAGTTTTCGCCAATCACATCCAACTAAACTAAGCAAAACATGACACATGAATACTAACCAGATTGAGACCATCAGTGTCTGACAGCAGCTTGATGTACGCCCCGCCACAGTCAATACCATCCTGGAAATTCACCTCATACCTTCAATCAGAACAATTTAATAACAGGTCCTGGTCATTGTTTTCTACATAACAGGAAAGTGTGTGTGCGTGCATGTTTGGACATACTGAAGGACCAGAGGTTCATCCTGGAAGACGAAAGGTTTGTCCAGCATGGCGGCAATGGCGTGGTGTTTGGCTTGTGATTTGAGAACTAGACCCTTATCTCCTGGAACCTTGTTCTCCTTCAGCTGCTCCACGGCCCACTTACCTGCAGCCAGAAAGGGAAACTCAATAAAAACGTTCACAATCACTTTATTAAATGGGATTTTTTTTTCTTATTTACACTATCTCACAAAAGTGAGAACACTCCTCACATTTTTGTAAATATTTTATTTATATCTTTTCATGGGACAACATTGAAGACATGACACTTTGATACAAAGTAGTCAGTGTACAGCTTGTATAACAGTGTAAATTTGCTGTCCCCTCAAAATAACTCAACACACAGCCATTAATGTCAAAACCGCTGGCAACAAAAGTGAGTACACCCCAAAGTGAAAATGTCCAAATTGTGCCCAAAGTGTCGATATTTTGTGTGGCCACCATTATTTTCCAGCACTGCCTTAACTCTCTTGGGCATGGAGTTCACTAGAGCTTCACAGGTTGCCACTGGAATCCTCTTCCACTCCTCCATGATGACATCACGGAGCCGGTGGATGTTAAGAGACCTTGCACTCCTCCACCTTCTGTTTTGAGGATGCCCCACAGATGCTCAGTAGGGTTTAGATCTGGAGACATGCTTGGCCAGTCCATCACCTTTACCCTCAGTTTCTTTAGCAAGGCAGTGATCATCTTAGAAGTGTGTTTGGGGTCGTTATCATGTTGGGATACTGCTCTGCGGCCCAGTTTCCAAAGGAAGGGGATCATGCTCTGCTTCAATACATCACAGTACACGTTGGCATTCATGGTTCCCTCAACAAACTGTAGCTCCCCAGTGCCGGCGGCACTCATGCAGCCCCAAACCATGACACTCCCACCACCATGCGTGACTGTAGGCAAGACACACTTGTCTTTGTACTCCTCACCTGGTTGCCGCCACACACGCTTGACACCATCTGAACCAAGTAAGTTTATGTTGGTCTCATCAGACCATGGGACATGGTTCCAGTAATCCATGTCCTTGGTCTGCTTGTCTTCAGTAAACTGTTTGCGGGCTTTCTTGTGCATCATCTTAAAAAAGGCCTTTCTTCTGGAACGATAGCCATGCAGACCAATTTGATGCAGTGTGCAGCATATGGTTTGAGCACTGACAGATTGACCCCCCACCCCTTCAACCTCTGCAGCAATGCTGGCAGCACTCATATGTCTATTTTCAAAAGACAACCTCTGGATGTGACGCTGAGCACATGCACTCAACTTCTTTGGTTGACCATGGCAAGGCCTGTTCTGAGTGGAACCTGTCCTGTTAAACCGCTGTATGGTCTTGGCCACTGTGCTGCAGCTCAGTTTCAGGGTGTTGGCAACCTTCTTATAGCCTAGGCCATCTTTATGTAGAGCAACAATTCTTTTTTCAGATCCTCAGAGAGTTCTTTGACATGAGGTGCCATGTTGAACTTCCAGTGACCAGTATGAAAGAGTGTGAGAGCGATATCACCAAATTCAACACACCTGTTCCCCACTCACACCTGAGACCTTGTAACACTAATCAGTCACATGACACCAGGGAGGGAAAATGGCTAATTGGGCACAATTTGGACATTTTCACTTAGGGGTGTACTCTTGTTGCCAGCGGTTTAGCATACCTGCCAACTTTTCAAACCTGAAAAGCCTAGTAGCTAGCCGGTGGTCCAGGGGCCGCAGGCTCTAGTACGTCCAGAACAAAGTCCTGGTGGGGGGTTCAGGGGGGCGAAGCCCCACGACGCCAAACAAATATTAGCATTAAATCAAGTTAAAATGTGGCTAACAACCTCATATTTCTTCAATAATCATGTTTCTATTTTTCTTACGAAGAATGTAGAAAAGTTTGCCGCTGGTGTCACTGGCACTGGCATTCGACTTGTGTTTTTTCGTTCCCACGTGGTCTTTCACTTTGCTGATTCCTCCATGTCTGATCAAAAAATCTTGTCTACACTAAGTGCAGTTGGCGTAATTTTCACCCTTTTTTGAGTGAATAATAATTCCTGGAAATGCTTTGGAGTATTCCTCATGAAAAGACTGTAATTTTCGTTTGTTTCACGCTCATTTGTGATTTTTCTCCGGCAGATTCCATGATGAAAACGTATACAATGCTGACCTAATTCCTTCGCGATTCCAAATGGAAACAATGGCTCCAGGGATGTGATTTGGGATTGGGGAAATTATCTGAAAATTTAGCAGGGGATCTGGGGGACGCAGTCCCCCAGCAGGGTCCAGGGCAGAGCCTGGGTTTTTATGATTTTTAAGTACCAGAACTGTGCTTAAATGACAAAAAACAAACAGCTGAATGCCACTTATTACTGTATAATATTGACTTATGTTCCAAGAAGATAGCATTCCTAAAATATTCCAACAAGCATTATCCATCACATGCTTTAACACTTGATCAAATCAAAATCAGTTAATTTTATCTATTCCATAATAGAAATAAAATTCCAACATACCATTACTTTTTATAATTTCAGCATTCATTTCAGATCACCAGTTTCAACCTCCATTGAGTCTTGAGCTGTTCATTTTGCACAAACACTGATGTAGCTAAGTCTTAGGAATATTCAAAAGTTAAGAGTCAATGTCCACTGTGCACTGTCAATTTCAAACTGGAATCATAAAAGTAATCTAACTAAATTGTTTTGCTATTTTTTTCTCCTCAACATCAATGTCAGGGCGCTGCAGGAGTTTTTGGGGATGGTTAACTTTTATAACCGTTTCCTCCCCCGCGCAGCCCAGCTCATACAGCCGTTGTACGCCGCACTCAAGAAACAGAAACCGGCGGACAGAGTCGACTGGACTCCTGAGCGGAAGCAGGTGTTCTGAAGTTAAAACAGCTCTGGCAAACGCTGCACTACTGGCGCACCCAAACCCGGTGGCTCGGATAGCGCTCACTACCAACGCCTCGGACATGGCCATGGGGCCGTCGTGGAGCAATGCGTCGCCGGTTCTTGGCAGCCGCTCACCTTTTTTAGCAGATCTTTGCACGACAGTGAGTGTAAATACAGCGTGTTCGACAGAGAGTTAATGGCTCTCCACCTGGCCATATGCCACTTCCAGTTCTGGCTGAAAGGGCGCACCTTAGGCTCAGACCTCTCGCACATGCGCAATACACCTACAGGAAGCAGTGCCGATTGCCTTTGTTCTAAATTTAGATACGATTCCTAGCGATCTCGTGTTTGGAATTGCTTTCGTGTTTTTTTTTACGATTTAAAATTTTTGACTGAATTTTTAGTGAAAAATCGTAATTTTGATTAATAAAGCCATAACCCAGAATGGGGTCTTGAAAACCGGAACCATTACGGCAAAACCGGAGTAGTTGGCAGGTATGGTTTAGACGTTAATGGCTGTGTGTTAAGTTATTTTGAGGGGACAGCAAATTTACACTGTTATACAAGCTGTACACTGACTACTTTAAATTGTATCAAAGTGTCATATCTTCAATGTTGTCCCATGAAAAGATATAATAAAATATTTACAAAAATGTGAGGGGTATACTCACTTTTGTGAGATACTGTATGCCAGCATTTATCATGATTGCTACAAGTTTCATATCTATGAGTTAATTTGTGTGATGTGTGATTACACCATCAAAAACAGATTGGGCCTCAAGTGTAATTTCATATTCTAACAGTTTTATGTCCACCAAAAAGAAGAGGTGACCAATGCTATGCAACAAACCCTCATATTTGGCAATGTCACCATCAGCGTCTTCCTTCACTGTTTTGGACAGCTGCCATCTGCAGAGGTGAATAACATCATAATGACACAATCATATTTTGACCATTAATTTCTCATTTATTCCTGCTCACTCAGTCCCACTGTGGGCCTTGGGTTTGTAGCAACGGCTGGTAGTAAAAACGTGTTGAACAGTACCTGTCCGGTAAGCCGCTGTCAAATGTCTCTGCAAAGTAAACGTCATCGGTGGGGACAGGAGTCTTGTACGTCACCTGAGGGGGCAATAAAAAGTGTAGAACTTTGAAATTTCACTGATTTTACAAGAGCTGTGCAATTATCATTATATCACAGACAGACAGACACATACGTACATACATAGATGTACTTTATTGAAGAAGATCCCAAACTGGGAAATTACAGTGTAACAGCAGCATAACAGTAGACAACCAAACAACAGAAACACACACAGCATAAGAGACAAAGGTATTTTACCTATGAAAAGTAAAACTGCTAAAAATTTATATACATCATAGATGAATAGATGGGTAACCCATATAGGTACGTGAATCATACCCGCTGTACAATGCAGGACTATCAGGTTCAGAGTGAAATGTGAGGCACCAATTAGACTGTAAGGTGCAGTATGGTAGCATAGTTATGACCAGAACACAAAATCAGATTGAGTTATTGTACAGTGCAATGGCACGTGGCAGGAAAGACTTCCTGTACCTAACCGTTCGGCAGCAAAGCTGCAGCAGTCTGCTGGAGAAAGTGCTCCGCTGTCTGTCCAGTGTGTGGTGGAGGGGGCAAACAGGATTGTCCATGATGGATTGCACTTTATTTAGGGTTCTCCTCTCCACCACAGTCTCAAAAGTCTCCAGCCTGATACCAATTACAGAGCCAGCGCTCTTGATAATCTTGTCAAGTCTGTTGGTGTTGCTGGCTCTGATACTGCTACCCCAACAGACAGCAGCAAAGAAGATGGCGCTGGCGATAACGGCCTGATAGAAAAGCTTCAGCATCCTGTTGCACATGTTAAAGGATCTCAGCTTCCTCAGGAAGTAAGAGTCTGCTCATCCCCTTCTTGTATGCACCATCGGTGTTGGATTTCCAATCCAGTACATTGCTGATCATGACACCCAGGTATTTGTAGTCCTCAACTACCTCCACACACCCCCTCCCAATCTGCAATGGCTGTGAAGGCATCCTCTTCTTCCTGAAGTCAATCACCACCTCTCTGGTCTTGCTTACGTTCAGCCTCAGGTGATTCTGCTCAGGCCACTCCACAAATCTGTCTACCAGTGCCCTGTACTCCCCCTCCTCTTATACACCCAATAACAGCTGAGTCGTCAGAGAATTTCTGCAGGTGGCATGACTCGGTGTTGTACTGAAAGTCCGTGGTGTATAAGGTGAAGAGAAGGAGAGAGCACAATCCCCTGTGGAGCACCTGTATCACTAACCACCACGTCAGACAAGACATTGCCCAGCCGGACAAACTGTGGCCTGCCTGTCAGATAGTCAGTAATCCAGGAGCTCACAGAGCTGTTGACCCCCATTACCCACAGCTTCTCACCCAGCAGCAGTGGCTGGATGGTGTTATAGGCACTGGAGAAATCAAAGAATGTGATTCTCACAGTGTCTCCTCTGCCATCCAGGTGCAGATGGGCTTGCTGCAGCAGGTAAATGACTGTGTCTTCAACTCCTAAATGGGGCTGATATGCAAACTGCAGAGGGTCCAGCCACGTCTTCACCTATGGCCTCAGGTGGGCTAAGACCAGTCTCTCCAGGACCTTCGCCACATGATATGTGAGGGCAACTGGTCGATAGTCGTTCAGGTTCGATGGCGATGACTTCTTGGGGACAGGAACCGGGCAGGACGTCTTCCACAGCACTCTCTCCAGTACTCTCTCCAGACTCAGGCTCAGGTTGTACAGGTGTTTCAGTACCAGAGCTAGCTGGTTGGCACAGGTCCTCAGGATCCTGGCGGAGATGCCATCAGGGCTCGCAGCCTTCCGCTGATGGGAGTCTCTCCAGCTGTTTCTTGACCTGGTCTGTAGTCACAGTGATGTGTGTGTGTGTGTGGGGGGGGGGGGGGGGGGGGCTGGTGTCCCCAGAGGAGGGTGAGGGGGAGATGGAAAGAGGTGCTGCACAGGAGGGTGGGGGGAGGGGCATAGGGGGGCCTGGCTGTGTTGTGGGGTTGACAGTGAGCTGAACCTATTAAAAAACAGATTCAGCTCATCAAGGCTCCCCAATGTCTGTCTCTCCCCTTACACCCAGTAATTTGTTTAATTCCCGTCCAGACATTCTTAGTATTGTTTTGCCTGAGTTTATCCTCCAACTTCCTCTTGTAATTGTCTCAAATCAAATCAAACTTTATTGTCATATTGCTGTACATACAACTGTAGTGCAGGCAAGATGAAATTGCGTTTCTCTCGGCATCCATATAAATAGAAGCAGCATGATTTAAGACACACTCCCACATAGCTCCACCCCCCCACCCCCACCCCCCCATCCATTCACACATCCCTGAGACATACTTGGGGGGGGAAAAAACAAAACAAAAAAAACAACTAACTATAATATACAAATAATATACAAAATGTCCGTAGGTGCAGTAGTGTGTATGAGAGATTCCGGGTCAACTGTTCAGCATCCTGACAGCTTGTGGAAGGAAGCTGTTGATCAGTCTGGTGGTTCTGCCTCTGATGCTTTGGAATCGTTTACCAGATGGAAGAAGTTCAAAGTGTTTATGCAGAGGGTGAGAACGGTCCTTGACAATGTTCAGTGCCCGGCTCCTACAACGGTTCTGAAAAAGTTCTTGGACAGAGGGGAGGGAGACTCCAATTACCCTCTCAGCCCCCTTGACTATCCTCTGCAGGGCTTTTTTGTCTGACATACTGCAGCTGGAGTACCATGTAGCAATGCAGTACGTCAGAACACTCTCCACCACACCTCTGTAGAAGGTCCTGAGGATGCAGATGGGGAGAGAGGCCTGTTTGAGTTTCCTCAAGAAGTGCAGTCTCTGCTGAGCCCGCTTCCTGATCCCCAAGGAATTCTTGCTCCAGGTCAGGTCCTGCGAGATCTGCACTCCGAGGAACTTGATGTTCTCTACTCTCTCCACTAAACGGCCGCCGATGCTGAGGGGGACGTGCTCAGGCTGTGACCGCCGGAAGTCGATAATCATCTCCTTCGTTTTGTCCACGTTGAGCACCAGATTGTTCTCCCTGCACCAGCCCTCCAGGTCTCTCACTTCTTCCCTGTACATTGATTCCTCATCCCTCTGAATAAGTCCCACCACCGTGGTGTCGTCTGCAAACTTAATAATCTGGTTCCCCTTGTGTCTGGATACACAGTCATGTGTTAGAAGTAGGGATGGGCATAATTTACCGATTAACCGATAATTGATCATTAAGAATTTCACCGAGGAAGTTCATTTTCGTCGACAAACCGTTTTTTTTTTTTTAAACAATCCGAGGTTATTAAGGCCTAGTGCACGGCCGTCCTCAAACAATGCAATGGCAAAATTTGGGCACCAGGGGGCAACATTACACCATCGCCGTACCCTGGCGTGCCTCCGTTGATACATGCGGGCTTCCGTAGGGCGATCGCCAAATCATGAGGCGGTTACGGCGAAGTGTTGCGTGGGACCATTTCAATTTAAAAAATGACCAGGTGTACTGCAATCACTGCAATGCAGCATACAAATATACCTCATCGACAGGGTCCATGGAACACCCTTATTACGCAAAGAAACCGCCAACAGTGGTTGCGCGCTGAGTAATGGCGGTCGTGAAGATTCTTTTTTTTTTTCAGAAACTTTATTGAGAAGGTCATGAAGATTCGGTGTACACACGTCGAGGGAAGCTGCAGGAGGTGGCGTAGTGCCTCGACGGGAAGACTATTTCGCACAAAATGGCACAAGAGAACAGCAAAAAGTTCCACGCGGCTAGACTAAGCAATACGAGCGATAGAGCAATGAATGCGGTCTTCGTTTGTTGGGTGGCCGCTCGGCAGGGAGAGAGAGCTGGGTAAAACGTCTCGGCCAATCAGCTTGCGGGGTGAAACGTCTCGGCCAATCAGCTTGCGAGATTCCCGAGCCGAGCAAACACGAGAACAGAGAGAGAGAGATTTGAGAGAGAGAGGTAGATTTGAGTTGTGCGGCACTCCGTGCCCTCCGTGCTGATACCTGATGTTCTAATGTAGTCTACCTACCTAAAAATGTTAATGATTAACCGATTATTAATCATTAATTCTCCCGGCGATCGGTGAAGAAAATTTCACCGAATGCCCATCCCTAGTTAGAAGTGTAAACAACAGTGGACTGAGTACACAGCCTTGAGGAGATCCGGTGCTCAGCGTGACAGAGTTGGAGATGTTGTTTCCAACCAGGACAGACTGAGGTCTCTCAGTCAGGAAATCCAGGATCCAGAGACATGTGGTGGTGTTCAGACCGAGAAGGAGTAATTTCTCCATCAGTCTCTGGGGAATAATGGTGTTGAATGCTGAACTGAAATCAATGTACAGGAGTCTGGCGAAGGTGTCTTTCTGGTCCAGGTGGGTGATGACAGAGTGTAGGGTGGTGACTATAGCATCCTCCGTGGAGCGGTTTGAACGATATGCAAACTGGAGCGGGTCGTGTGATGCAGGGAGGCAGGCTGTAATGTGTGGTTTGACAAGCCGTTCAAAACACTTCATCACAATTGGTGTCAGTGCAACAGGACGATAGTCATTCAAACAGGACACAACTGGTTTCTTTGCTACCGGTACAATGATAAGAGACCTTGAAGCATCTGGGAACGATGGCCTGACTCAGGGAGATGTTATAAATGTCAGTCAGGACATCCGCCAACTCGCTCGCGCAGTCTCGGAGCACACGTCCCGGGATGTTGTCCGGACCTGCAGCTTTGCGTGGGTTGACTCTGGTTAGGGTCCTCCGTGTGTCCTCTGTGTTGATGGTAAAAGCTGGTCCGACCGATGGTGGGGGTGGGCCAGCCCTCCCTCTGATTGTCGAGTTTGATGCTTCAAAACGTGCAAAGAAGTCGTTAAGCCTGTCTGGAAGCGAAGCGTCGTCATCATCGACCCCCTGCCTAGACTTATAGCCCGTCAGTGTCCGAACTCCCTGCCACATCTGCTTGGTGTTCCTAGTGTCACAGAGGTGTCCCTGGATTTTCTCCGCATAGGCGCGCTTTGCCGCCTTAATTCCCTTTGAGAGCGCAGACCTGGCTGAGCGGAGGGCGATCCTGTCCTTCGCTCTGAAGGCTGCATCTCTGGCTGTAAGCAGCGAGCGCACCTCTGCAGTCATCCAGGGCTTATGATTACCCCGCATAGTGATGGTCTTCACTATAGTGACATCCTCTGTGCACTTCGCGATGTAGCTGGTGACTGTATCAGCATACTCCTCCACCTCTGTCTTGTCTTCCTGGGAGACTGCTATTTTGAAGATCTCCCAGTCTGTGTGCAGAAAACAGTCTTTCAGTGCAGAGGTTGCACTCTCTGGCCAAATCCTGATTTGGGGGGGGGGGGGGGGTCATGTGGCACACATATGTGGGTTTCATATGCTTCATATGTATTCACTGTATGCTTACTGTATGCTTCACGTCTCAGATGAACAAAAGGACTGAGCCTCCTAGGAGATTACAGGATGTGAAATGTGGTCTTTTGTATGCAAAGAGATGGCCTTGGGGGATTTCCTGGCCGCCAGTGACTTTAGGTGGAGGTGATAGGAGGTGATAGGATTCTCCACCAGTGTGGAGAATGTGGAAATGACGAGGCTGAGTTTATCTCACGAGTCAGGTTTATTCACATTCTCCAACATCATCCAAAAACAGAAAGAGAAGGAAACCCCCAGACATTTGTCCTTTTATACCCCAGGACATCAAAGCACACAGTCACATTGTATTTAATCCCCAAGTCACTATGCGTCTTCTTCCAGGTCTTATCACCTCCACCTAAAGTCACTGTCGGCCAGGAAATCCCCCAAGGCCATCTCTTTGCATATCAAAGACCACATTTCACATCCTCCCGTTATCTCCTAGGAGGCTCAGTCCTTTTGTTCATCTGAGACGTGAAGCATACAGTAATATACATGTGAAGCATATGAAATCCACATGTGTCCCACATGACCCCCCCCAAACGTCTAAGATGGAACAACGTAATAACAGTCTGCATGTCATGATAAAATCACACACATCAGTCCACATGCTGCTTGGGCCTCAGTCTTCTCCCGTATCTGCTGTAAGCGGGCTTTACCACCTCCACGGCACCCTCCTGCTGGGGAGCTGCTGTCTGAGGATGAGAACTGTTGGTCAATCCCTGTGGGTGTTCTGGGGAATGCTCCCTAGGGGGTCTGCCGCGCCGAGGAGCCCTGGCCAACTGCACACCTTCGTCAGCCACCACAAAAGCGGGTTTGAGCCTGTTTATGCCAATCATTTCTTTTCTGCCCCCCAAATCTAGCAAAAAATGCTTCTCTCCTGTTTCCAGCACTCTAAGTGGGCCGTCATAAGGTGGTCGCAACGATGGGCGATGGGCATCGTGTTTGACAAAAACAAACTCCGCATTTTTTAAAGCCTTAGGCACAAAAACGCGTGGAAAACTGTGGTGAACGGGGCCAAGCAGCGTGCTCGATTCCGTGCTACTCTGCAACCGCTGAGCTGGGGAGCACTCTGGCGCAGGATTATCTGGGAGAAATTCCCCGGGCAGCCGAAGTGGTGGGCTTTACACCTCCTCAGCATCTCTCTCAGTTCACGCCACACTCTCCTCAGTTCCTCCCTATCTCCAGACTTAAAAGCTCTCTTCTTCTTGTTCAGAAGTACTTTTAGGTCACTGGTGATCCATGGTTTGTTGTTGGGAAAACAGTGTACAGTCTGAGCTGGCATGGTTGTATTTTCACAGAATCTGATGTATTCTGTAATGCAGTCGGTCATATTGTCTATGTCCACCCCATGTGGTTCACAGAGTATGCCCTTGTCCGTTGTCTCGAAGCAGTCCTATAGTGCATCAGCAGCCTTCTGTGTCCACCTCCTCACAGTCCGTGTATAAGCAGCCTGCCTTTGCACAAAGGGAACGTACTTGGGTCATAACAGGACCATGCTATGATCCAATTTGCCAATGGGGGGTTGAGCTATGGCCCTATATGCATCTCTTGCAAGGGCATACAGTAGATCCAGTGCTTTATTTTCTCTGGTGGGACAGTCAACAAACTGGTGGAAGTTTGGTAGTGCTTTTCCCAGTGAGACATGATTAAAATCACCCGTGATGGCCATAAATGTGTCAGGGTGCTTCTCCAGTAATGTGGCAGTAGTGGAGCTGGTGACGTCACAGGCCACCACTGCATCAGCTGATGGAGGGACGTAAACAGTAATTACAATAGTACACGTAAACTCTTGTGGCATATAATTGGGTCACATGCTCACAGGCAGCAGTTCAATGTCCGGGCTGCAGCGCCGTTCCTTCATATAAATGTGCCCAGGATTACACCACCTTTCATTCACAAGAAGTGCCAATCCTCCTCCCCCCTTTTTTCCCACTACTTATAATGTCCCTGTCTCACTGGATAGTCTTAAAGCCAGGTATCGCTACGTTGATATCCGGGATCTGTGAATGTAACCACGTCTCTATAAAATACATGATACTACACTCACAATATTCCCTTTGCATCCTGATCAGTGCTGTCAGCTCATCCGCCTTGTTTCCCAGCAACCTCACATTACCGGTGATGAAAATCGGTACGGCCGGTTTATGCTTTCTCCTCCTCATCCTTACTTTAACTCCAGCCCTTCGTCCACGGCGCTTCCTCCTGAGCTCATGCGGGATGAGGGGCTTCGCTCCGGGCAGCGGTGCTGGCCTCCTCAGCGCGATCAGCTGGTCGCATGTCTAAATGATGCGTTCACCCCCACCTCTATTGTTCTCCCATTGCCCATTGTCCATTGCCCCGCGTCATTAGGGTGCGCTTAACATGAGCGCACCTTAGTGATAAGTAAAATTCCTTGTATGTGTAAGCATACTTGGCAATAAAGTTGATTGAGAAAAAATAAGAGAAAAACCGGGGTTAAAATAGAAAAATTTGGTCCAGTCGTTAATCTGAGTCTTTCTACTAAGCCTGGTGAAAAGAGACACACTATATACAAGAATATGCAGGAAAAAAACAGACACGAGAGAACTGCTGCTGAGATGGCCACCTCTCCTTATGGTGCCTTAAAAAAGTATCAACGTGTGAAGAGATGGCTTGAGCAGCGATAACAGTCTCATTTTCATGTGCTCATGCATTCATGTTCCATCATTTTAGAGCAGCATTTACACAGCCTGTTTTATTACACTCCAACAAAGTAGGTGGCAGTAATGTGCCTTAACTTAGAACAAGAGGCAGGGTTGGTGACAACCACAAAAGAAGGAGGAGGAGGAAGTAATTACTATGGGTGTTGGTGAAAAAAAAAAAAATCGATTTGCGTAAGAATCTAGATTCTCATTTTACATGATCCAGAATCGATTCACAAAAATTAGGAATCGATTTATTATTATTATTATTTTTTGCAGTGGTGCCGCGGGCCCATCACGTGACACATATTGCCGCTTCGGGATACGCAATTACACCATTGACACTGCCGACGCAGGAGAACCATGCAGAGTAGTTCACTAGCTAGCAGTCGGATTAAACAGCTGGAATATAGAAAAAATGGAGCAGCAAGAAATTCAGCCAGTCCCATCTTCAATGAAGGCAAGTGTGTGGGCGCATTTTTGTTTCTACAACATTCCAGGAAAGAGAGCGCTAGACGTGACACATGTAAAGTTTGCAAAATGAGTCAAGTACTTTGATAATACCTAGGGATGCAAGTTATTGATTAATTCATTAATTGTTATTTGATTCACCTTATCAATCGATTAATGATTAATTGTTAAGTGGCAATTTTCCTGAGAATCTGAATTTCACTCAGTACAATATGTCTTTCTATCTTTAACATATAAAAAGTTAATTACTGTTTTTGATATACTGAATAAAACATGAACATCATATTCCTCAATGATTTATTGTACCATTTGCATTTTTTTTTTAACTACAGACAATGGCATTTTTTGTAGTTTAATAAATTTTGTACTGTATAGTGTGTCCTATGTGCTGGTACATCTCAGTAAATTACAATTGCAAATGTCACGATTTTTAATTTATTTTAAAAACTATTACCAATATCATAAAATCATCTTTTTTTTTTAGTTATATTACAGAAAAAACTTTCACATTCTAATTTACTGAGATGCACTAGTAGAGCATTTTAACAGGAAAATAAATTGTGAGCTGCTTCATCTGTTACATGTTAAACATTATCACAGCATCCCAGAAATCCAGGCAAACCCTGTACAATTTTGGTTGCCTCTGTTGTCTGTTACCTCAGTGGTAACTTGAATCCGGTCTGCTTTCCCATCTTGCGGCACGGTGACAGGTTTTTGCGCTCATGTAATCTTTTTCTTTGCTCCTGTCAGTTTCTCCGCTATGTTAATTTGAAGCAGGTGGACCTTTAAATGTGTGTGATGTGGCGCTCCAACGTAACCCTGAAGGGCGAGTTTTTTAGTGCATGCGCTCTGGGGGCTTGGTGTCGTCTTCTGCTTTTTCGGTTGAAATGTGGCAGTGGGTAATCGTGTGCGCCCCCACCTGGATGATGACGCCACTACATTTCATAGAATAAGCTCCCATTGAAAAGGACTGCTGGGTTATCAATTAATTGACAACTAATTTAATTTAGTCGACTAACTTCTTATCAACAATTAATTGAAAGTCAATTAATCATTAACAGCCCTAGTAATACCAGAAACGTTGGGGCTCGCATTAACCGCCATCACCCAGAGTTAAAGAAGTGGAAAAAGTGTCAAGTCCTCCTGCTGAACAACGCACACCACACTACTTTGGCAAACTCCCACCAAATTCTGAATGGGGGGAAAAAAAATATTCACAAAATCTTGAAACAGCACTTTATTTTGTTTTATAACTTCAATTCGTTTTTTTAAGTCTCTGAAGAATTTAGATACTTAAGTTTATATTTGTGCAGATTTAAAATTAATGTTACTTCATTGCTAATCGGGACTTCCGGGAAGATGGCGGAGAGACATAACGCTTAAACAGAGAGCTCTCCCTAGTCGGATTAAAAATCATTGGTAAATGGCCAACTCGACATAAATGGACCAATAAACCAAGGGATGAAAACACGAAGAAGCCGGGCACACGGACAAAAGCAGGGTAAAACTAAAGAATCCCTCTTCAACAACGCAGGAGAAATCGCTGTACACAAGGCCCAAAAAAACGAGGTGACTACAGCAGAGAAAATGGAAGACGCCAAACTCGATACTATGAACACTGGCATTGCCAATATAGGTAAAGACTTAAAAGACTTCAAGCGACAACTCCAACAGGATTTAACGGCTCTTAAGGAAGAGCTGAAAAAAGAGATGAAAGAGGAAATTATGGGTCTCCAAAGAGAAATGGAGCGCAAGCTAGCAGAAACCATGGAGGAACTGCGCACTCAACGGGCATGTATGACAGAAGCACAGGCTCGAATATCGGAGTTGGAAGACTGGAAGACCAAGACAAGCGAGCGGCTGCAGACCCTGACGGCACAGACACAGAGGATGCAGGAAAAAATAACCGACCTGGAGAGCAGGTCCAGGCGGAGCAATATACGCATCTTCGGGATTCCGGAGGGCATTGAAGGCAACTCGATGACGAAATTCATGGATCATTTCTTAAAAAAAGAGCTTGAACTGCCCAATGAAGCAGACCTGCAGATCCAACGAGCACACAGAGCCTCGGCACAGAACCCGAATCCAAACTCTACACCCAGGTCAGTTGTGGTAAACTTTCTGAAATACGACATAAAGGAAAGAATCCTGACACAAGCGTGGGAAAAAAAAGATACGAGTCGGCGACAAACAGATATTCTTTGACCATGACTACCCGACAGAAATTGTGCAGCAGCGAAAGAAATATGCCAACATTAAAAAAGTGCTGAAAGAGAAAAAAATTAAGATTCCAAATGCCGCTAACGAAGATGAGAATTCATTGGGAGGACGGCGTGAAGACCTACAACACGGCCAGAGAGGCAGCGCGGGACATGACGGAGCGAGGCTTTGTGGTGAGCGTACCGGAGGAAGCGGCTGGAGCAGCGGTGGCACTGAACGCATCACGACAGCCGGAGTGCATACCTGCCAACTTTTCAAACCTGAAAAGCCTAGTAGCTAGCCGGGGTCCAGGGGCCGATGCTAATGCTAATAATGCTAATGCTAATAATAATAATGCTAATATTTGCCATACAAATATTAGCATTAAATCAAGTTAGAATATAGCTAACAACCTCATATTTCTTCAACTTTCAAACCTGAAAAGCCTAGTAGCTAGCCGGGGTCCAGGGGCCGCAGTGTCAAACAAATATTAGCATTTGACATAGAAGTCACATATTAATTATATTAAAGGTAAAATATCTAAATCAATTGCAATACTACACAGAGCGAAATATTTGCTGAATCAACCCACATTATATACTTTGTATCATTCATTAATACTCCTATACATGACATATTGTGCTGAAGTATGGGGAAATACATATAAAACAAACATATATCCAGTCTTTATGCTTCAGAAGAGAGCTATTAGAATAATAAACAAAGCTGCTTACAGGGAACCAACAAACCCACTTTTTCTTAAATTAAAAGCTCTCAAGTTGAAAGATCTGGTTGACTTTAAAACTGCAGTAATAATGTTTAAAGTGAAGAATCTATCACTGCCCGCAAATATCCAAAAGTTGTTCCAAATAAGGGAGAAACAATATCATTTCAGAGGAACATGTATATTTCAAAAACCTTCAGTGAGAACTACCACCAAGCAACACTGTGTTTCAGTGCAAGGAGTCAGATTATGGAACGATTTTGGACATGAATTAAAATCATGTACAACGCTTGGACAATTTAAACAAAAACTAAAGGAAGAAATACTCCAAACATATATACAAGATGACATGTAAAATCACATAAGGATTGTCATATCCAGTCTGTGTTGTGTTGTTACTTAGTTTTTTTTGTCACGTTTTGTCTTAGCTTTGTTCTGAATTGTAATCGCTCTTGTTTTGTTTTTCTTTTGAATTCTTGGATGGAATATGGGTGGGCAATATAAGCTGCGGCTTCAGCCATCACCCATTTCACATAACTTATGTTGAACTGTATAATCAGAGGAGTTACTGTTTAATTTGACCTTGTTGGATTTTTTCGCCTTTGTTATATTATTGTTTCTTTTTAATCTTTACTTTTTAATCTATCCGAAATAAAGATTCATTCATTCATTAAATTTGCATTCAAAAGACTATCTTAACACTGTATAGAACTTCGAATAGGCCAGATGTGATGTATTATGAATACTAGAAAAGCACTCGGAGAGCGCAGACCTCCGCCAAGCGCCACAGTTCCCCCATACAGTGTTTAACATCATAAATAAAATATTGAAAATGGCCCTATCTCGCAATGTTAAATTGGAAAAAAAAAAAAAAAAAAAGAATCCTTTAAAAAATTCCTGGATCCAGACGGTGATCCGGATCACCACCAAAATCTAATCATCTGTAGGATACCCCATTTCTGACAATCTGTGAAAATTTCATGAAAATCTGTCCATAACTTTTTGAGTTATCTTGCTAACAAAGAAACAGACAAACAGACAAACCAACGCTGATGATCACATAACCTCCTTGGCGGAGGTAACTAGAAGACTAGAAATATCAGCAGGGTATACTAGCACTGACACAGACACGTGCGTAAATGACGGCAAAATCGCTCTGATATTTTATGTTTACATGATACACCAAGCATGACAAGGCTTGCAATTACACAGCTGACATCGCTGATTCCGCCATGTCCAATCAAAAAGTCTTGTCTACACAAAGTGCTATTTGAGTAATTTTTACCCCTTCTTGAGCGAATAATAACTCCCGGAAATGCTTTGCTGTATTCCTCACGAAAAGACTATAATTTTCGTTTGTGTTTCACGCTCGTTAGTGATTTTTCTCCGGCAGACTCCATGATGAAAACGTATAATTCTTACCTGATTGCCTCGCGATTGCACATGGAAAACTGTCTCAGACCTTTCGCACATGCGCAATACACCTACATGAAGCAGTGCCGATTGCCTTTGTTTTAAATTTAGATACGATTCCGAGCGACAGCGTGTTTGGAATTGCTTTCGTGTTTTCCGTGTTTTTTTTACGATTTAAAATTTTTGACTGAATTTTTTTAGTGAAAAACCGTAATTTTGAATAATAAAACCGGAACCCGGAACGGGGTCTTAAAAACCGGAACCATTACGGCAAAACCGGAGTAGTTGGCAGGTATGGGAGTGGAGGCGAGTGAGCGGCAGAAGACGGGAGACGGACGTGGCACACCGGGCCCAGGAAAAACTGCAAGGCTTTCAACGGAAAGCCTAGATTATAACAAAGATTAAGAAGGACACAGAACTAATGAAGGCCAAGAAGACAAGGTAAAAGAGAAACAAACGGCTAGGAGAGGTTTAAGTGATTTTTGTTGGACATTTCTAGACTAATGACTATTACTTGGATAGTAACTAGAGGTCTAGGGAGGGCCCTTCACTCGGTGACGTCATTCCCTCCACCCACCAACAGGGACCAGTGGGCAGAAGAAAGGCCCAAAGTACGGAGGTCGAGATTTGTTAATGTGTTTTTGTACAAATATGTGTTAGTTTTGTTGTTAAAGGGGTTAGGAGCACAAGTTAAAAAAATGGAAAAACATGAATATGGGTAAAAATCTTAAGATAATGACATTAAACGTGAATGGTCTGAACTCACCTGTTAAAAGGGAAAGAATAATACGAAAATTCAAGAAGGAAAAAGCCGAAATTATATTTATGCAAGAGACACATTTGAGCAAGACAGAACATGAGAAACTAAAGAGATTTGGCTATAAGAACTCCTACTACAGTTCATTTAAGGGAGGAAATAAAGGGGGGTTATGATACTAATTTCAAATAAAATACAATTTGAATGTGAACAAGAAATCCAGGATAAAGAAGGCAGATATGTAATAATAAAGGGAAGAATAGATGGTATGCAGATCACATTAGTGAACATCTATGCCCCACCAGAAAGTGACAAGGGTTTTTTTCAACAACTGTTTGATCTCATAGCAACACACAGTGAAGGAGTCCTAATTTGTGGAGGAGACTTAAATGCTGTCATGGATCATGAAGTTGACACAGCAAGTGTTAAGAAGACAAAAAAACATGTAACAAAGTTCATAAGAACCTCACTGGCAGAAATGGGTACGGTAGACATATGGAGGGACCTGCACCCACTTGAAAAAGACTATACACATTATTCAGCAGTCCATAAAGTACACTCTAGAATAGATTACTTCCTTATGAATGAAGGCGACAGACACGGGGTGAGAAATTGTCGGATTGGAGGGGCAGAAATATCAGATCATAATCCTATATACATGGAAATATATTTAAATAGAAAACGACAACATGGAAACTTAATGTAGGACTGTTAAATGATGAGAAAATGAAAGAAAGAATAAAAGTAAACATAAACGAGTATATCGAGGAGAATGATAATGAAGAAGTGGACCCAACAATACTATGGGATGCACTAAAAGCCGTGTTAAGAGGTAAATTAATTGCTGAATCAGGAAAAGCAACTAAGTCTAAACTGGAAACATACGAACAAAGATGTGAGAGACTGAGGGAATTAGAACGTAAATATCAAAGCACAAATGACCCAAAAATATATCAAGAAATTAAGGAAGAAAAAATAAAGATAAAAGAAATACAAACAGATGAAATTGAAAGGAAAAATAGATATTTAAAACAAAAATATTATGAAACGGGGCCAAAGGCCACAAAACTGCTGGCAAAACGGTTAAGAAAAACAACAAACAGTGAATAATGTATATAAGATTAAGGACCCCATCACAAATAAAACCACAGTTAACCCAGAAAACATCGAAGAAATATTCCATAATTTCTATCAAGAACTATACTCGCAACCTGAAGAGACAAATGTTAAGCATATTAAAAAATTTCTATGCACATTGGACTTGCCATCAATAGGAAACCAACAAAATGAAAAGCTAACAGCAGAAATAACAACACAAGAGATTAAAGATGTGATTTAAGTCACTTAAAAACGGTAAATCACCAAGTAGTGATGGATACCTGTCTGAGTTTTATAAACTGTTTATAGAAGAACTCACGCCACAGCTCCTAAAGTCATTTAATTGGACATTAAACAACAACAAAATACCTCCATCATGGAACAAAGCCATTATTTCAGTTATTTTAAAGCCAGGGAAAGATAGGGAACAATGCGGAAACTATAGGCCAATCTCTTTATTAAATGTGGATTATAAAATATATACAACAATTATATGTAAACGAATAAAGACATTCTTGACGGAATTGATACAGGATGATCAAACTGGTTTCGTAGAGGGACGCCAAACACATGACAATATCAGGAGAACATTACACATAATTAATCAAATACATAAAGAAAAGAAAAGCGCAGTAATAATGAGTTTAGACGCAGAAAAGGCATTTGATAGGGTTAATTGGAAGTTCCTATATAATGTGCTGGAACGCTTTGGATTTAATGAAAAATCAGTACAATGCATAAAGACACTGTATCAAAAACCTGTGGCAAGAATCAAGATAAACAGTAGCTTAACAGACAAAGTAAATATACAAAGATCAACTAGGCAGGGATGCTGCCTATCGCCCACCTTGTTTGCCCTGTTCATAGAGCCACTGGCTCAAGCGATGCGACAATAAGAAATTAAAAGGTGTAACAATAAAGGGAGCAGAACACAAGATTGGGCTATTTGCAGACGATATTATAGTTTACCTTGAACAACCAGATGAATCAATAATGGAAATGATGAACTTGATAGAAAATTTTGGAAAATTATCAGGATACAAGATTAACATAACAAAAACACAAATACTGACATTCCACTATAACCCTTTAAATCAGATAACTGATAAGATCAAACTAAACTGGAAACAAAAAGAAATAAAATACCTTGGAGTGAACATACCTAAAGACCTAGGCAAAATCTATAAAGCAAACTATGATAGGTTGGATCAAGAAATAAAAAAGGATATTGATAGATGGTCAATCTTAAATATGGATCTGAATTCAAAAATTAAGACAGTCAAAATCAGCATACAACCTAGACTGCTTTACCTCTTCCAGGCTCTACCAACAGAGATTCCTGGTGCCCAGTTCTCAAAGTGGGACAGGATGATATCAAGATTTGTTTGGGGAGGTAAAAAGCCAAGAGTGAAATATAAAACTCTCCAGTTACCAAAAGAGAAAGGAGGCATGGGCCTACCGAGTCTAAAGGAATATTACTACTCAGCACAAATAAGATATATCATATGTTGGTGCGACGGAGGATATGAGGCAAAATAGAAAGAAATGGAAAAGGAAATTGAGGGACTCCCAGTACAAAGCATAATAGGAGATAAAGATGCATATAAGAAAATCAAACAAATAGACCCAATCACTAAATTTACTTTGGAACTGTGGTATAAAATAGTACAAAAGTATAATATAAAGGAGGACATAAAACTATTGAAATGGGTAGCATTTGACAGTCAGTTTGAACCAGCAAAGCAAGATAGGGGATACAAAAATCTGGTGAACAAGGGAATCACAGCATGGGGCAATATCGGAAAAAAAGATTTCGGGAGTTTTGTAAACATCAGAAGAAAATTTAAACTAGAAAAATCGGAATTCTTCAGATATCTGCAGATGAGAGATTATTATATGAGGAAGATTAGACATAACCTCCACACAGATGTGAGCGAGATTATACAATTCATTTTAAGCTCATATGCAGGAAATAAAATAAGAATTATTTCAAAGCTATATCAGAAACTTATGGCAAACAAACATTCAAGCAACTATATAAAGGAGAAATGGGAGAAAGAGCTAAATTTAAACATACCAGAAGAAAGCTGGCAAGAAATATGGAAAACACAACACACATCAACAAGTTCAAGGACATGGAGGGAATTCAGATGGAAAACCCTGATTTGCTATTTCATTACACCACAGATTCAAAGAAAATATACAAATACCCAATCTATATGCTGGAGGGGCTGTGGGGCTCAAAATGCAGACCACTCACATATGTTTTGGAAATGCTGCAAAATCTCATCATTCTGGAAATCTATACATGTGACAATACAGAGGATATTAGGATATAATATACCAATGAACTGTAACTTGATGTATTTATGTGATCTTAAAAGAGACAATGTAATACAGGCTGAGGACAGATATCTAGTTAAAATCTTGCTGATTGCATGTAAAAAAACAATCACAAGAAAATGGCGATCAGAAGTTCTTCCTGACCAAGAGCAATGGACTGACATCGTTGAGGATATACGTTTGATGGAAAAACTAACATATCAACAAAGAATGCAAGAAGGACAATATGAAAAAAATGGCGGAAATGGACACACTACAAAGTGCAACAACGAGACAGAAATTGAAAGAATAACCAAAGACACTGGAAAAACCAGAAGAATTAAGAGATGGAAACTTAAAACTTGATGCTCCAACATTTGTCCCCCCCTTTTCTTTTTTTTTTTCTTTCTTCCTCTAGCTCCTTTTTTTAAATATAGACTGTGATCTGAATGTAATTATGTATGATGAAAAATGAATAAAAATCAAAGTTGCAAAAAAAAAATTAATGTTACTCATCTTATGCATTAATTGCATTCAGTTCTTATTGAATTTGCTCATTGCATTAAGTTACTGTATATCGGGATGTGTGATATGACCAAAATTTCGTATCACGTTGTAAGTAATCTTATTTGAAAATAATTATATATAGGGAGAGAACGAGAGAGAGAGACAGAGATCACGATATATCTTTTCTGTAAATTCTATAGTTTATATATGATAATCAGTAAAAAGGACCATCTCTTTTTCTACATTTTACATTGCATACTGAAAAAATTCAATTGTACAAATTCATCTGTCATTAATTTTATGCATTTTTTTCCCTCTTAAAGGGCCTATATCATGCTATTTTAAGCCTTTCAGAGTAAACTATATGCATGTATGTGATAGTATATTACCTTTGGTACACTGGAGAATGAATTTCTTATGAAATATGAGTTATTTTCGCGAGCTACTTTTCCAACCCGGAAGTAAGATGCCTCGATCTCTGAGGCTCCGCCTCTCGTTCTTGTGGCTGCCGCCCATTTCATGACGATAATAAACTCCAACCATTTCTGACGAGTAGGCTCTTCTTTAGGAAGGCTGAACAAACTCCTAAATCTCTCAAAGCCAAAGACACATTTACGCCACTTAGAAGACATTGTCTTACGTAAAAAAGCAAACAGTTGTTGTCACTGAGCAGATTAGGTGCGAGAGAAACTTTTTCTTCACAGCGTCAATGCTAAAGTGAAAGAGTTTTGCCGATCACCGCTCCGTTAGCTGCGCGGAGAAAGTGGGTGTGTGCGTTAGCCTGGGGGCGGTGCTGGCAGCACAGGCACTTCCTGGAGTGGGCGGTTCATACGTATGAACGTGGGGACCCAGTCATTATCAGGGACAGGGCGGAGCAGCAGCTCAGAGAGCAGGGTTGAGGAGGAATACTCAAGAGATGCATGAATGGAGCAAAATACTACCTTGGGGGTGTTTTTGGTGAGGAATTAACATTACAACATGCTTAAAAGCTCAAAAAAGTCCATTTTGCATGATATAGGCCCTTTAATTTTACAGTGTGGCATAAAAAATTTTTTAATGTGCATTTGACATGACTTCAACTTTATTCATTATTGCTACTTGCCTAAAAATGATAAGAAATGAAGATACATTAAGAGCCAGTTTGTTCCTCTGACATGTTTTAATTAATTAATTATTTATTTAGTGTGTATGCGGCAGCTGTCATGCACTTTTGCAGCTTTAGTAATATTTTTTCAGACAGAATTAAGAAACTCAGCAGTGATTTAAACCAGAACGATAGTCTGATACACTATAATGTTTCCTATTAGCAACAAGTTAGCATCGTCATTTAGCATTTGCCATTTTATAATTAGAAAGAGATGGTGTTAACGTTACTTCCAATTAAAACAGGGTTAAGAGGACTATCCTCTCTGATGCAGCATGGTGGGGACAAGTCCCTCATCCCTTGCACACAAATAGTAGCTCCACAGAAGTAGTGACAAAACATTAGCTTGCTGTTAGCTGCTGTGGCACACGTGGGGCACTGCTGGGGGAGAGGCAGGGCAGTGGCAAGTAGAAATGGGTATGTCTTTTAAATCCCGATATAAACAGTACAGTTTTACATGAAACTGTAGACATTTTTTATCGTGTCACTGATATACATCGTCATATCGCACAGCCCTAACTGCATAGGTATCTGTACATTGTCTGCATACAGTCAGGTAGCACTACTATTTAAATGGATGTTCAAAGTATTTGTGATAGAATTTACTTTTGTTTTTTAATGAATAGCCTATATTTCTAGAATGCTGGAGGGACACCAAACCTACACACTGTGTAAAAGCTGTTAGGAATTATGATATGCTGAAAAGGGTACAGTTTCATTCTTGAAACACAAGTGTTCAAGAAATAAAAAAAGCAGTTACTAACCTACACCTACTTTTCTCATTTAACATCGAATTGAATCGTGTGACTTCTAAAGATTCACAGCCCTAGTAATTACGATGGAGACGGAAAAAATGTGGCATAAATTTCTTGTAATTTGTGACTCTTCTCGTAATTTACAACTCTTGTAAATTGGCAACTTTTTTTCTTTTAAATTTGTGGCTTTTTTCATGTAAATTTGCAAAAAAAAAAAAAAATCATGAATTAGCAACTTTTTTCCTCATTTGCTACTTTTTTCATATAAATTTGAGATTTTTTTCCTATATTTTAGCATCTTTTTTCCTGTCATCTGCAACTATTTTTTCATAATCTGCAACCTTTTTTCCTTGTAAATTAGTGACTTTTTCAAAATTTGCAACTCTTTTGTAAATTAGTGAGTTTTTCCATGCAAATTTGCCATTTTTTTGTGAATCTGCAACTTTTTTCATCCATCCATCCATCTTCTACCGCTTTTCCGGAGGTCCGGGTCGCGGAGGCAGCAGTTCAAGCAGAGAAGCCCAGACTTCCCTCTCCCCAGCCACCTGCTCCAGCTCTTCAGAGGGGATACCAAGGCGTTCCCAGACCAGCTGGGAGACATAGTCTCTCCACCGAGTCCTGGGTCTGCCCCGGGGTCTCCTCCCAGTGGGACGTGCCTGAAACACCTCAAGTGGGAGGCGTCCAGGAGGCATCCTAATCAGATGCCCATACCACCTCAACTGACTCCTTTCAATGTGGAGGAGCAGCGGTTCTACTCTGAGCCTCTCCCGGATGACTGAGCTCCTCACCCTATCTCTGAGGGTGAGTCCAGCAATCCTACGGAGAAAGCTCATTTCAGCCGCTTGTATCCGCGATCTCGTTCTTTCGGTCATTACCCAAAGCTCGTGACCATAGGTGAGAGTAGGAACGTAGATTGACTGGTAAATCGACAGCTTTGCCTTAGAACTAAGCTCCCTCTTCACCACAACAGACCGGTACAACGTCCGCATCACTGCAGATGCTGCTCCAATCCGTCTGTCGATCTCTCGCTCCATTTTCCCCTCACTCGTGAACAAGACCCCAAGATACTTAAACTCCTCCACTTGGGGCAGGAGCCTGTCCCCAACCCGGAGAGGACAATCCACCTTTTTCCGGCTGAGGACCATGGACTCGGACTTGGAGGTGCTGATTCTCATCCCAGCCGCTTCACACTCAGCGGCAAACCGTCCCAGCAAGAGCTGTAGGTCATTGCTGGATGAAGCCAACAGGACAACATCATCTGCAAACAACAGAGATGAGATCCTGTGGTCACCAAGCATGACATCCTCATGGATCGTCACCTTATCGTGGTGGGGGGGTTTGCGTGCCCCAGTGATCCCAGGAGCTATGTTGTCCGGGGCAATTTGCCTCTGATAGGGTCTCCCAAGACAAACTGGTCCTGGGCGAAGGGCCAGACGAAGAACGATCCAACAGACTCTCATGATAAATTGTATATCAAGGATTCAGTGTACCCCGCCCGGTATGGGGTTACCGGGGCCCCACCCTGGAGCCAGGCCTGGGGGAGGGGCTCGAAGGCTAGCGTCTGGTGGCCGGGTTTCCACCCATGGGACCCGGCCGGGCTCAGCCCGAAGGAGTTACATGGGTCCGCCCTCCAGTAGGTTCACCACCTGCAGGAGGGATCATGGAAGTCCGGTGCTATGTGGATTAGGTGGCAGTCAAAGGCGGAGACCTTGGCGGACTGATCCCAAGCTTTCTAAACTGGCTTTTGGAACTTTTTTCATGTAAATTTAATTTCCCCCCATATTTAAGCAGCTTTTTTCTGTCACATTTAACTATTTTTACCCCTAAATTAGTGACTTTTTACACAAATTTGTAATTATTTTCTCATAATTTTCAACTTTTTGCTTGTAAAATAGACTTTTTCGTAGCTTGCAACTTTCTTGTAAATTTGTGACTTTTTCCATGCAAATTTGCTATTTTGTAAATCTGCCACTTTTTCATGTAAATTTACAACTTTTTCCCTATATATTAGCAGCTTTTTCCTTGTGATCTGAAACTATTTTTTCATAATTTGCAACATTCTTCCCTCATAAATCAGTGACTTTTTAACATAAATTTGCAACTTTTTCCTCATAATTTTCAACTTTTTTCTTGTAAGATAACTTTTTTTCATGATTTACATCTTTCTTGTAAATTTATGACTTTTTTCATGCAAATTTTCATGGATTTTTGGGGTAAATTTGCAACTTTTTCCCATGTAAATTTACTATTTTTTTCCTATATTTTAGCAGCTTTTTTTGTTATCGTAACTATTTTCTTACAATTTGCACAACTTTTTTCGTTGTAAAATAACAGCTTTTTTCTCACCATTTACAACTTTTTTTTATATAAATTTCCAATTTTTTCCCTATAAAGCAGCTTTTTTTCTTGTCAATTGTAACCATTTTCTCACAATTTGCAACTAAGGATGTTAATGATTAATTGATTTTCGATTAATTGTCGCTAAGAATTTAGTTGACTAAATTAAATTAGTTGTCAGTTATTTGATAACTCAGCAGTCCTTTTCAATGGGAGCTTATTCTATGAAATGTAGTTGCATCACCATCCAGGTGGGGGCGCAAGCAGTCACCCACTGCTGCATTTCAACTGAAAAAGCAGAAGACAACGCCAAGCCCCCAGAGTGCATGTGCTGTGGAGAGCGAAAAAACACTCCCTTCCGGATTATGTTGGAGTGCCACGAATTCCGATGGCACACAAGCTTGAAGGTCTTCCTGCTTCAAATTAACATAGCAGAGAAACGGACAGGTGCAAAGAAAAAGATTACATGAGTGCAAAAACCTATCCCTGCTGCCCCATGCCACAAGATGGAAAAGCAGACCAGACTCAAGTTGCCACTGAGGTAACAGACAACAGAGAAGCCCAGATCGCTCTGGGTTTGCCTGGATTTCTGGAGTACTGTGATAATGTTTAACATGCAAATCGTATTATACCGAGGGAAATTCAGACTCTCAGGAAAATTGCCGCTTATCAATTAATCGATCGATAATATGAATCAATTAACAATTAATGAATTAATTGATAACTTGCATCCCTATTTGCAACAGTTTTTCCTGGTAAATTGGTGACTGCACATAAATTTGTTAAATAATTACTTTTTTGGTAATTTGCAACTTTCTTGTAAATGTGTGAATTTTTCCATGCAAATTTTTATTTCTTTCTGTAAAACCTTTTTCTTGTAAATTAGCAACTTTTTTTCCATAATTCTGCAATTTTTTTCTTGTAACTTAGTAACCATTTGTGGTAAATTACTGACTTTTTAATAATAAATATCTAAACGACTTCCGGTTATGGCTGCCACGTAGGACGGACGTGTCTCGCTCTGCTCTGCTCCTGGAAAAAAAAAAGATCGGCAAATAACTCTCTCATTTGGGACAGAACGTATCCCAGCATTTGGGCGAGGATATGTCGGCGAAGCCTAAGGCTGGAAAACCAGGAAAAGGAAAAAGCGAGCCGCCGAAACAGTCCAAATTAACGGACTTTCAGGTCTGTGACGCAGTAAACAAAACTCCATATATGGCGGAGGAGGCTGGCAACGCTGCGATATCTGCGGGGAATGGCGCAGATGCGCTGATGGCTGCCATGAGTTCAATGAGAGCGGACTTTTCCTCTAGATTTGATGGGATTATGACAGCGTTGGAAGGAATAAGAAAGGAATTGGGTGACTGTGTAGAACGAACGGCGCAGATGGAGCTCCGTCTCGCTAGTGCTGAAGATGACGTCACCCGTCTTCAATTAAAGGTGCGCACTTTGGAAAAAAAAAATAAATCTCTGGAAGATAATATTTTGGATTTGGAATCTCGGTCGAGACAGAATAATTTGAGGCTGGTGGGTCTTCCAGAGGAATCAGAAGGTCGGGACGTATGTTCCTTTCTGGAAAAGTGGATTCCGGAGGTGCTGGGCAGCGAGGAGTTGCAATCAGCGGTGGTTCTGGAAAAAGCACATCGTATTGGCCCACGGAGAGATAAGGGACCGCCGAGGACCTTAATTATGAAGTTTCTTAGCAACAGAGACAGGATGAAGATCTTCAACGCTGCACGAGCTAAAAAAGGAGAGATTAAACACCAGGACCAGCAGGTGCGGTTCTACCCAGATTTGGCCACAGGAATCCAGCAATTGAGGAAGCAGTTTGATCCCGTACGTAAGGAGCTGCGCAACCTTGGGATTCGTCATGGTGTAATCTATCCTGCGAGACTGCTGACCACGTATGAGGGCAGAACCCACATCTTCAAGACCCCAGAGGAGGCGCAGGAGTTCATCAAGAAGATCAAAGAAGAAGAAGAGACTGGTGGGAGCTAAGCATGAACAAAATATAAGGTAGAATAATTAAGCATTTGCACAGGCATCTGACTGACTTGAAGTAAGTAGTAAGTTTACAAAATATAGATTGTATTATATATTAAAAAAAACAAAACAAAAACAAAACAAACAAAAAAAAAACTATGATGTACAAAGTTGTTAAAAATTTTGGAGTTAAGTTGGAAAACTACAGAGGAGAGTTAATGTTACGTCATTAAAAGCAGTAGAGTTAGGGTGATTGGGAGGATGAAGAAGGAGTGGTTTAGGCTGTTCCCCGTGGGTGTGGAACGGTCGATGGCTATATCGGGAGACAGAATTTTTCTTTTGATTTTGGGGGGTTTGCCACAAGTGTGGGAAGGGGAAATTTGTTTGTGTGTAGTTTGTAGGATGAATGTTCAACCACTCATGTTTTTGCTTCTCTGTATGAGCATGTTTACACTGCAAGGTAATCCCAAACTCTCTATTGATCATGGACCAAAGTGTTAATCTTAATTTAACTTCATGGAATTGCAGAGGTCTACAAAATTTAAAAAAACTTAAACAAGTTATGAATAAAATAAAGGACATGGGTTCAAGAATTGTGTTTTTACAAGAAACTCATCTGATAGAGGAGGATGTTAAAAGAATTAGGAGTAGATGGCAGGGAAGTGTATTCACCTCTTCATTTTCATCCCGAGCCAGGGGAGTTATGACTCTCATACATAAATCAGTTCCTTTTCAAGTGAAAAATGTAATTGGAGACAAATTTAAGATAAGATAAGATAAGATAAGCCTTTATTAGTCCCACAATGGGGAAATTCCAGGATTGCAACAGCACAGGGATAGCAACACTCAGAGCAACAATCAGAAGGCAAGAAAAAAACAAGCAAGCAAGAGCAGCTAATATACATATGTACGTATTACTATAAAATATATATATATACACACACACACAGACACACAGTGCAGAGCATTGTAGCTGGATGGAATAAATATATGAATATATGAACACACAGTGCAGAGCATTGTAGCTAGATGGAATAAATATGTAAATATATAAACACACACAGTGCAGAGCAATGTAGCTAGATGGAATAATATGTAGATATATAAATATATAAACACACCCAGTGCTGAGCATTGTAGCTAGATGGAATAAATATGTAAATATATAAACACACACAGTGCAGAGCATTGTTGCTAGATGGAATGAAACAGCATAACCGTCTACTTAGTTATCCTACATGGTATGATTATGTGCCCATACATATTCTCACCCTCCATAGCGACCGGTAAGTTCCTAGTTGTATGCCGGAGGGGACCATTGTGTAAGTCTATTGCATCTTTTGCATTCAAAAAACTATTAGTTTGTTACGTCTTTTTGCTATCTCTGCGAGCAGCCCTGCTTAGGTTGTACAGTCTGACAGCCGTTGGTAGGAAGGACCTACGAAACCTCTCGGTTGTGCACCTGGGATGATGTAGTCTGCTGCTAAATGAGCTCCTCAGTGCATTCAGTATGTCCTGCATAGGGTGGAACTCGGACTCCAGCAGAGATGACAGTTTAGCCACCGTCCTTCTCTCTCCTATCTCCTCCATCGGATCAAGGCGCTGCCCCAGGACAGAGCTAGCTTTCTTAATCAGTTTGTTCAGTCTCTTCCTATCGGCTGCAGTAATGCCACTGCCCCAGCAGACCACTCCAAAAGTGATGGCTGATGCCACCACCGTGTCATAGAATGACTTCAGCAGCGCCCCTTGTACACCAAAAGACCTGAGTCTCCTCAGCAGGAACAGCCTGCGCTGTCCCTTCTTGTAGAGTGCATCAGTATTGTGTGACCAATACTGATGGTCACACAATCATATCTTCCAAATCACAAACATATCTTCCAAATTTCACCAATTTGTGTGAAATTTGGAAGATATGTAATCATTCAAGGTTCTTTGCTATTAGAAAATATAAATCTTGTGAACTTATATGGTCCCAATATAGATGATCAGAAGTTCTTTGCTAATTTATTTCTCATCATCACTTACAGGGCAACATATAATAGCAGGGGATTTTAATTGTACATTGAATCCAGGTGTGGATAGATCAACAGGACTGGATTGTACGCACATTGGATGTAGGATGACTATTAATCATTTTATGAAAGAATTGAGATTGTTAGATATATGGAGAGAAATGAAACCACAAGTTAAAGCCTATTCTTGTTACTCCAGTACCTACAAGACATTCTCACGTATTGATTATTTTTTGATTTCCACAGAATTAAGGTCCAAGATTCAAAACTGCTTTTATGATAACATCGTGATCTCTGATCATGCACCCTGTTGTCTAATATATGTAGATAAAAAATTGACAAAGGAATCAGGTAGATGGCAATTTCAGCATAAATGGCTTCAGGATGAGGAATTTGTCAAGTATATAGAAAAACAGATAGACGAGTTCTTTGACATCAATACTACACAAACATCAGCATGTGTAAAGTGGGAGGCTTTCAAAGCTTTTATTAGGGGACATATTATTAGTTATACAGGATCAAAATCTAAGAAGACTCGAGAGGAGAGAGCTAAATTGGAACATAAAATAAAAAGTCTTCAGGAAAAAGTGTATGCAGGAAGTGACCCAAGGTTGGAGAATGAATTACTGATTTTGAGAGCTGAATACGACAAAAAATCAGCGAATAGAGCTGCCTCGAGTCTTCTAAGATTGAAACAATCTTTTTATGAACAAGGTGAAAAATCAGGAAAATTATTAGCATGGCAGATTAAACAATTGGAAATTAAAACACCAATTACCAGTATTATAAGTAATGGACAGGTAGTTATAGATCCTTTAGAAATTAATAGAGCCTTTAGAGATTACTATGAAAAATTATATGATACCAAAAATGAACCTGATTTAACAAAACTAAATGGGTTTTTGAACGAACTATCTATACCGTGTATACCAAATGAAAACAGGGAGATATTGGAGTCTAAAATTAGTCAAGAAGAAGTTGGGCTAGCCATTGATAATATGAAATCAGGAAAAAGTGCAGGACCAGATGGTCTTCCAGTTGACCTTTATAAAAAATTTAAGAATAAATTAATAAAACCTTTTTTGGAAATGGTTTTAGAAGCATTTCAAAATAATAATTTACCATCATACATAAATAATGCCTTAATTATACTGCTGCCAAAACCAGGTAAGCCCTCTAATAAATGTGAAAATATGAGACCAATAAGCCTATTAAACGCCGACCTTAAGATAATCTGTAAAATTTTAGCAAGACGAATACAAGAAATTTTACCAAATATTATTAATCGAGATCAGAATGGCTTTATAAAGGGTAGACAAGGCTTCCATAATGTAAGAAGACTATTTAATATTATTTATTTTAATAAAGAAGCACCGGATACAGCTCTCCTATCATTGGACGCCGAAAAGGCCTTTGATAGAGTTGAATGGCCCTTTCTTTTTGAAGTCCTACAAAGGTTTGGACTTGGAAATAATTTCATAAAATGGGTTCAAATAATATACAATAATGCTACAGCAGATATCCTAACAAATAACAATATTTCAAAACCAATAAAAATCAATAGAGGATGTCGACAAGGCTGTCCACTTTCACCTTTACTGTTTACTATGGCAATTGAACCTTTAGCGATAGCGATACGTTTACATTCACAAATATATGGAATTAAAGTTGGACCAACAGAACATAAAATCTCCCTGTACGCCGATGATATAATTTTGTTTATGTCGAATCTAAAAAAATCAATTCCAACCTTGTTGAATTTAATAAAGAATTTTGGGGAAATATCAGGATATAAAATAAATAAAACTAAATCTTCAATATTAATGCTAAATGAGACCCAGAGAAATTACCCAGCCCCTGAGGTAAATCAATTCAATGTTGTAAATCAGTTTAAATATTTAGGAATCCAAATTATGCCTAAGCTAGAATCAGTCGCCAGCGTCAACTATGAAGCCTTAATGTCAGATATCAATGAGTTAACTCAGAGATGGATGTCACTACCAATGTCGATGATCGGGAGAATCAATATACTTAAAAGTAATATTTTACCTAAAATACTTTATTTATTTCAATACATTCCCTTATCACCACCTTTAGATCTATTCTCAAGAATAAAAAAAAAGTTAGTGGAATTTATATGGAACAACAGGAGGGCTAGATTACGTCTGTCTTTATTATATTTACCATTTGATCGTGGAGGTCTGAAATGTCCAAATTTTATGTTGTATTATTGGTCGGCACAACTGAGGTCTATGACATATTATTTTTCATCAAATGATCTCCCTCACTGGACTGAAATGGAATCATACAATTTACCTTTACCTCTTCCCATATTCATATACTCAGATTCGGCAAAAAAATTACAAAAACAAGTTAAAAATCCATTTGTAAAGCATATGATCAAAATATGGTGTGAAGCTAAAAACTATTTAAAAGAACCACAGTTATTGTCACAATTTAGTCCAATATGGGGTAATCAATATTTTAAACCAGGGAGAGCGGACGCTGTATTTAAAGTATGGAATTTAAAAGGGATACAAAAGATTCAGGATTTATATTTGCCATGTGCAGACAACATAATGTCTTTTGAAGAGCTGAGGATCAAATTTAATCTCAATAGAACACATTTTTTTAAATATCTTCAACTTAGAAACTTTATTCGATCAAATCAAAATAAAGCTCTCACTCGACCTATTTATTCATCCTTGGAAAAAATGATGATGAAAGATAGTAAAAGAAAGGGTATTATTTCAGAGTTTTATAACTCATTGACACTATCTTCAAGTGAAAATTCACTGAAAAGATTAAACTACTGGAAAGAAGATCTGCAAATTGAAATTTCGGAGGAACAATGGGAATTGGCTTGTACAGAAGCTCAAACCAAATCAATAAATGCACGCCTTAAATTGATACATTTCAAATGGTTAATGCGGATGTATGTTACACCTGAGGAGTTAAATAGATATAACAAAAATATACCAGATACATGCACAAAATGCATGGAAAGTAAAGGAACCCTATTTCATTGTTTATGGGAATGTAGATTAATAAGAATGTTTTGGGAAGAGGTGAGGGTAACAATTGAAAAAATAATCTCAAAACAAATCATACTGAATCCTAAACTGTTTTTGTTGGGTCTGTACCCAGAAAAGCATAATTTTAATAAAAGTGAAAGAACATTCATAGACCTCAGTTTGCTTAATGCCAAAAAATGTATTGCACTATTATGGAAAAAGACTCATAGACCAGATGTGACTCAGTGGTTAAGACAGATGTTAACAAACCTTCCATTAGAAAGAATAACATATATACTGAAATCAAAGGAAATTGTGTTTGAGAATATATGGAGACCTTTTATTGATTATGTAAAAAATTTAAACATAACTCTTGAAGAAGAAGGTGAATGATGTGTGTGGACCTTGTAAATTCCAAACTGGTGAACATAATATGTATACTTATGTATTGGATTGTCTAGACTAAACAGAGGAGCATTGTTGAAGACTTGATTTTGTTGGTGGTTGTTGGTGTTTTTAGTGCATTTTTTTTTTTTTTGTAGTACTTTAGCGTTAGTGTTTGATTGTTTGTATCATGTTTGTTAAAAAAAAAAAAAAAGGTTCAATAAAGATATTGTGGAAAAAAAAAAAATAAATATCTAAACAAATACGTATAAGTTTGGATGTCGTAAGTCATATCATTATCACAATATTCAACAACACTGCATATAATGTTTTCGTAATACTGTTCAGCCAGAGACTTTCCGACTCTTTATCTACTCCACGACCAAGTCCTGACCTGGAAGGAGACGTCAGAGTCAGTCTTCCCACTGGCTTTCCCCCGTGTGGGTGCTTCATAGGGCTTCTCTTCATCCATCAAAACTACTTTCTCCTCTTCCTCATCCTCCGCCATCAGAACCTTTAATTCCTCCTCATCCAAGCCCATATCATCATCATCATTATCGGCGTCAAGGTCTGGACCGTCATCCTCCGGTGGATTCTGGTGGGCCGCCACGACCGCCACAACCGCCAGGGTGCCGAACAGCAGCAGCAGGCGCCACATCCGATGTCTTTCCGACCTCATCTGAGACAGGAAGAAACAGAGGTGGGGGGAAAGGGGTGGAACAAATGTGAGAAGGCAGAATGAAGAGGGTGCAGTATGGGGAATGGGACAGAGGCAGGTGTAAGTGAGTTGGGTATCATTTATGGACAACAATGGGATATAAATAGAGAAGGAGAGTGTGTAAAATGGCAGAGCGATGAGTGCATGAGCCGGGTTAGATAGGAAGCAGAGATGGAGGTCACATCAGTACACAGCCCCACATGATGTGAGGCGAGGGTGTCAGATAAGGAACCAAATCTGCTGTGTAATATTTTCCCAGCAGACTTGCCATGAAGACTGACCCTAGACCCCTCTGTTCGGGGTGACCAATACTAATTCTAGTCATAGCTCTACACACTGGGCTGCACAATATTAGGAAAGCATGTGATATGCACCATCGATGTTGAATATCGCAATAACAACATGACTTGCAACAAACAAAACTGTTTTTCTTTTCAACTTAAATGTACAACATCTTTACATGAAATTAGCTACTTTTATCTCATAGATTTTTTACTTTTTCATGTGAATTTAGCATTTTTTCCAGATATAATCCCCCCCATAAATGTATAACTTCTGTCACATAAAATTTGGTACTTTTGTCCCATAAATATGTGACTTTTTCATATTGAATTTACTATTTTTCTATAGTTCATAAATATGTGACTTTTCCATATAAAGTTTCCAGATTTTTTTGTTAGAAATTTGTGATTTTCCAAGTAAAGATGCAACTTTTCCCACATTAAATTTGCTGCTTTTGCTTTCAAACATGCCTTACCACATAAATTAGCCAAGTTTTTTTTTTTTACATAAAATTGGCTACTTTTCCTCTTAAGTTTGTGACTTTTTTCATGTATATTTTTCAACTTTCTTCTAACAAATGTGTTATCTTTTTCCTGCCTCAATTAGCCAAATAATCAACTAGTCAACTGACAGAAAAGTGACAACTAACAAATCGGCTATGCACCCTTTTCCACCATTTTCCAACTTATAAGGAATTTTTTTTATTTATATTCAATTATTTATTATATTTAGTTATTATATTTAATTATAATTTATAAGAAAAATATGGAAATTTATAAGAAGAAAAATCAAAAATTTTCTAAAAAAAAAAAAGTAAATTCTTGAGGAAAATATCACAAACTTGTATGCAAAAAAGTCAAAAACTTATCAGGTGGGAAAAAAATTGCAACTTCTGATAAAAAATGTGAAACAAAAAAAAGTTGGACATTTTCTAGAAAAAAGTTGCAAACCTAAATGTGGGAGGGGTTTACATTTTCTTATGAAAAGATGAGGAAATATGTTACTAACTTAGGAGGGAAAAAATTCTGACAATAGGCAGAAAACACAAATTTAAAAAAGTTGCAAATTTACAAGGAAAACAAAAATGACAAATTTTCTAACAAGGAGGTTTAAATTTTAGAGAAAAACATTAAAAAATATCAGGGGAATTTTTTTTAAAAATTTCTGAGGAAAAAACACACAAAAGTACAAATGATTAGAATAGAATGAATAGAAGAGCAATTGGGAAAATAACTCAGTTTAAATCAGTAACAAAAAAAATTAAAACACCTTTAGTTGCAGCACTGATATGCATAATTGCCCAAATTGATATGGCGATAAGGGTAAAATTTCAAAAATATTGTGCAGCCTAATATCAGAACCCTCTGTTCATAACAACTCACTACCAGCTTTGCTCATGTTAGCTCCGTACGCACAGGATTAAAAGACAATTAAAACCATGGCGGCAATCTGCTGAATAACGGTACAAATCAAAGTGGTGGCACACAGAAGAGCAGCTTCAGTGACCTTCCATGGATCAGCCCACACCCGCTCAACCATCCATGTGTGTGGCAGGAAATGAAAACCATCTCAGTAGATGACGCAGCACCATGTTTCCCTTAATTTCTGATTAACTTTAATTCCCACACTGGTGTTGTTCTGCCGGCTAACAACAGAGAGCAGGAGGATCAAAAGGATCTTGATAAACACAGGGGGATGATAAAAGACAAGCACAATATAGAAAGCTCTTATCTTGGAAAGCGTTGTGGTGCTGTTGCTTACTTATTCTGGTTTGAAGGAGAGCAATATTGTGGTAAAAATATTCACCCCATACAGGGCTGTTTCTAGCTTTTTGGGGGGAGGTCTATGCAAGATTCTTTTTGGGGACTCCTATTTTGTATGGCGGATGAGTTTAAACACTTTAAAATATAAAACACCCTCCCTACAAAAACTTAAAAATAATTAAAGAAAAAAAAAACTTGAATTACTCTGTAGAGGAAAAGAAAAAAATAAGCCATTACATAAAATAAACAATTAACCAGCATCTATAAGAATGCTGCAAATTTGCAAGAAAAAAAGGTTTTTACAAATTTGTAAAAATCTTGCAAAATTCAAAAACTAATTTGATAATCGACTAATCGTCTATTAGGACTGTTAATGATTAACTGACTTTTGATAACTGTCAATAAGAAGTTAGTCGACTAAATTAAATTACTTGTCAATTAATTGATAACTCAGCAGTCCTTTTCAATGGGAGCTTATTCTATGAGCTGTAGTGGCGTCGTCATCCTGGTAGGGGCACATGTGGTCACAAACTGCTGCCTTTCAACTGAAACTAAAGAAAAAGCAGAAGACGCCAAGCCTCCATGCTGCATTTGAAATGTCCACTCAGTCGCTATATAGCGCACTACATTTAAATGGGAGTCAACTGAAGTGTAGTGCACTATGTAGTGAATGAGTGAACATTTGTATAGTAGAAGGAGTCTTTGTCTAATTTGACCTTGTTGTTATATTATACAGTTTCTTTTAACCTGTAATGTACTATCCGAAATAAATTCATTCATTCATTCATTCATTCATTCATACATTTGGAACGCAGCACTAGAGCGCATACGCTGTGTAGAGTGAAAAAATTTGCCCTTCTGGGTTACATCGGAGAGCCACAAGTTCCAATGGCGCACGAGCTTGAAGATCCACCCATCTGCTTCAAATCAGGAGGGCAGAGAAACAGATCAAAACAAGGAACAAACTACATGAGCACAAAAAAACTAACCCCACTGCCTTCAACTCACCGCTAGACAGAAAAGCAGACCGCACTCAAGTTACTACTGAGTAATCAGACAACAGAGGAGTCCAGATCGTACTGGGTTTGTCTGAACTGCCGGGGTACTATGATAATGTTTAATAGGGGTGGGTTCAAAAGATTGATCCAATGATTTTTGAATCGATCGTTTGACTGAGCCGTTATCGACCCACAAAATCCCCGGATCAATCTTTTAATATAATGCTTTTTACAGTCTGTGAACCACAAAAGGCAAGCAGCCACCTGAAGTCTCGCATGATGAACAATCGTGCGAGAGTTCCCTTCACTGCACGCCATTACTTCTGAGTTTACATTTGGCAGGCAGCCACAAAGCGGACTTGCTAATGTTAATTTATCAGCAAAACTCACGGCTAAAGACTGTGTTCAACAGTTCCCAAATATTTTTCATAAAGCGGGGATAAACGGTTTTGTACTACATGCAGCACTGTGTTGGAACATTAAAGTCGACAATTGATAAACACTTTTCAAACGTAAAGCCCATGGAGAACAGACAACAGACCAGAGAGGGAGACTGTTGCTGCTGCTGGGAGTAAGCAAAATATCAGGTTTTTTTAAACATTTGTGCCATAAATTAATAATTCATCCAGCATGATGGTTTTCTTTTACAAACTATAGATACAGTAGTTACCTGTTGGTAAAGCGCTGTGAATAAATGCAGGACAAAGGTATATTTTTAGTCAGGACTTCAGGGCCTCATGACAGAGGCAGCTGCCTTCAAGTAACGTTCCTATTGAATGACATTTAATTTTGGACTTCTAGCACTTTAAGTGAGAGATATGAATATGATAATAATAATCACAATAAAATGAAAATGGCAGAATTAATAACGGCTGCAGTACAACAAGCCATTTTTACTCAATAAAACTAAACTGAAGTGATCAAATCTCCCCAGGAAATGAACTGAAACCCTTTTCAAAAACTGAAAGTTAATTTGTAGTTAAAATGTAAACAAATAAAAAAAAGAAACTAAATTACTATGTGGCGTGGGGATTTAAAAATATGATTATTAATTTTACTTTGAAATATCTTCTCTTTTTCATCTCCCCTTCAGATGTGTGAAGACTGGGTTTCCATTCCTAGATCCATCCTGCACTGCGACGTTCTGAAGGGGAGAGGTTGTCAGTGGAGGAGCCATCCCTGCTTCATTGTGGATTTCAGCACAGAAGAAGACCCCCAGTTTTTCAGGGGTCTTAGTTTTCAAATTCAAGATTCAATAAAGTGCTGCCATAATTTTCTCCATACTCAAACATGCATTCAATGCAATTTATAATGGCTGTAATGGCTAATTCTATTTATTTATCCTTTTTAAGTTCTCAGCAAGAATACAATGTTGGTCATTTTTGGCAATTTCACTGTTTAACAGTAAATTTTTGGCAATCCTGTGCTTTTCTTGTGGTGTTACATAGAACAGCATCACTGTAAACTATGGAAAAAGCAGCTACTTGAAAATCTGTACTTCCTCACACAACTTTCAGTGCAAAAAAAACTCTAAAAATGTCACAACGTTTATCTAAACTTTTTGGAAAAGCTCCCACAAATTCAGGTTTTTTGGGCTGCAACAATCACAAAAACAGCCGAGGAAATCTTGGAGGGACTGAAATACAGTGAGATTATGTAGACATGCTTCATGCAGGAATTTGTTTACTGACTCTGGGTTGTTAACTTGACTCTACACACCCGTTGCACGAAAGAAAGCACTTGTTAGCACTTTGTGAAATCATAAGTTAAATAATAAGTGCATTATTGTAACTGATTTTGGGTCAGTTTTTATGTGATAATTTATGCACTAACAAAGCTAGAGTATTCCTGGTACAATTTGCAGCATTAGGGCTCTAAGGTTTTTTTTTCCACTCACAGGTGAAATAGCTATTAAAATGGTAATTTCCCTGATTGAATCGGAACTGGATCGAACTGGAATTGAATCGATTCAGAACCTCAAGAATCAGAATTGAATCCATTCTGGAAATAAGTGATGATTCCCAGCCCTAATGTTTAGCATGCAAGAGATGAAGCAGCTCACAATTTATTTCCCTGTTAAAACAGTCTCCTCGTGCATCTCAGTAAATTAGAACATTAAAGGGTTTTTTTGTAGTATAACTAAAAAAGATCAATTTTATGATACTGGTAGTAGTTTTTAAAATAAATTAAATTATGGCATTTGTAATTTACTGACACGAGTACATACCCGTGCATGCCCATAGAAACCAAGTCTAAGCAAGTATTTCTGCCTGCCCATAGAAAGCAGGTGTAAGAAAGGGTGTAAAGCAAGCATGTCAGCACTCTTTCAGTGATGCCTGCCTTTGATATTTGATGGTGTCATAGTGAGTCCTTATTATCGTGAGGCATGCCTGCATCTGGTCTTTGATGTCCTATGTCCTATGATCTGTGACACACAGACATGATGCACTGGTTCAAATGGGTGTAGTTTAGTGTGTCCTATTGTAGCGATTCCTGTGCACTGTATGACGTCATATAGACATCCTTCTGAGATCACAGGAACAGCAGCCACACGGTTTATCTGACGTCATATAAAGTTCCGTTTATGTGACGTCATGTAGACATCCAGTAGTTTACTGGATGTGACTTTACTGGATGGTTCATACCAACATCATAGGAACATCACAGGATATCAGGCAGACCTGTGCATGCCTGTAGAAACCAAGAAACCGGAGCAAAATCAGCGCTTTGCTTGGCATTTTACACATTTGTAGTGTAGACTGGCATTCGTCAAGGTTACACATTTGCCTTCTGGAACCTCAGGTGTTTCATCTTCATGGCACGTTTTCTGACATGCAGCAGTTGTCGTCATTCTATTGCTCTCCATCTGGTGGGTCTTCTTCTTCTTCTTCTTCTTCGTTGAGACCACTGGTTGAGGGATAGGTGCGTCGTAATTCCAGCTCATGGACAGGACCATTACTACACTACTACACTTGATCTTAGCCAAAAGGCCGAGAAGCGATCATGAAAATAGATCTGAGCAAAAAGAGGCTTTCTGGCATAGACTCACTGTATATGACATCATAAAGACATGAAGGCAGCCTTGATGTATATGACATCATAAAGACAATCGCGAGTTGTCCTATGCCTGAGTTCATAGGACGTCCTATGATGTTCAGGCAGAGATCATAGGCCATCCTATGATGGCCTACAAACGTGACACACACACACAGATTTCTTGCTTTGATAGTGATGAGTGATGTAGCAGCACATAGTACACACTATACAGTACAAAATTTGTTAAAACTACAAAAAATGCCACTGAGGAATATGACGTTCATGTTTTATTCAGTATACCAAAAAGAGTAATTAACTTTTTATATGTTAAAGCTAGAAAGATCGTATTGTACTGAGGGAAATGAAGATTCTCAGGAAAATTGCCATTTATCAATTAATCGTTAATCGATCGATAAGGTGAATCAACTAATGATTAATGAATTAACTGATAACTTGCATCTCTATCGCCTATGCATCCTTTCCCACCAGCCTACAACTTGTGATGGAAAAAAATTCTAAGGGAAAAAACAAAAGTCCAAAGAAAAAACGGTGCTCACAAAAAGTCACAAATTTCGTGTGTGTGTGTGTGGGGGGGGGGGGGGGGGGGGGAACACATTTACATGCAAAAAGTCACAAATTTCGTGTGTGTGTGTGGGGGGGGGGGGGGGACGGACACATTTACATGCAAAAAGTCACAAATTTGCTAAATTGTTTCTAATCTCTCATTTCTGCGGGAAACCTCCCCCACAAAAGCAGCCTTAAAGAGGAAAAAATGCCTTGTAAAAAAGCTTGCAAATTTGAGAAAAATATTATTCAATTACAATTTTAAAAAAAAAAGTAAGAGGGAAAATTGCAAATTAATAAGAAAAAAGTCACAAATTTTTGAGAAAAAAATCACACTAAAATATAAAATTTTATCAGGGGAATTTAAAAAAAATCACAAATTTCTGTGGAAAAAAATACAAATGTTCTAATTAGTCGACAGATAGAAAAAAAATCAGCAGATTAATTGCAACGCTGGTTGCAGCTCTTTATGGAAGTTCTACCTAAAACAAAAAAAAAAAACATTCAAGGCTCAACATTTACAACCAACTTCAATCGTCTACTGTACAATTACTGTATTGCTAAGGGACTCTCCCTGATCCCCCCCCCCCCCCCTTTTTGGTGTAAAAAAAAATATGCCATTAAGAGCCTAAAATATTTGCAATCCTTCTCTATGCCAAGTTAGAACATAACTCAGGAAAGTCAACACCGCACTGATGAATGTAATACGTACATATGTATATTAGCTGCTCTTGCTTGCTTGTTTGTTTTTTTTTTGTTTTTGTTTTTTTTTTTTTTTTTTTTCTTGCCTTCTGATTGTTGCTCTGAGTGTTGCTATCCCTGTGCTGTTGCAATCCTGGAATTTCCCCGTTGTGGGACTAATAAAGGCTTATCTTATCTTATCTTATCTTATGATCCAGACAGTAGATGGACTCACACCGTTAGCTGTTAGCCGTGGCGCCAATCACAAATAACGGGCGTTAGCGTAGCATAAGCTTAGCTATTACGCTAAAGGCTTAACCGCTGAAACTGCGGTTAAAATGGTAAGAATACCAGACAGTACATGCAATAAATAAATGTCCAGTGGGGGTGAGTGTTTTATGTTTGAGTGCACTGCAAAAACGACCTATTAGCATTGCTAAATTAGCAGAGATGGAGGATGGAGTGACTGAAGGAAAGCGCACGAACCTTGTAAACTGCGAAGAAAAAATGTGCTTCCCCACTCAAAACACGACAGGAGTCCTGTAAGCCTGACCCGCCGTTGGTATCGCTTAGGACGGACTTCGGAAAAACACAGATAATGTCCGGGGAGGATGAACCGATGCTGACAGAATCGGCCCAGAGAGAGAATAACGGTCGACTGGGTGTACGCATGCGCAGTGCGGACAGCTGGACGGCTGTGGTTGGCTGTGACCACTGACTTTAGACTGTAAAGTCTACCATCTGAGCCAATTTTTTAAATAACACAGGATTAAGTCATAGAATTTAGGGGTCGGGCTCAGATGACATAATGTTACACACTCTTGTACAGCAGGTGGTGGTATGCACCTTTCAGTTGTTTGCTATCCGCCAGTAACCGAGAGAAGAAGAAGAAATGTAATCATAAATTTCAAACATCTATTCTCCCCAAAGAATGCTTTCAGTGCCCCTTAAAAAGGAAGCAGAGCATTTCCCACAATGGCCTCTAAAATAAAGAGATGAAGATATATTAAATTACCTAGAATCAAGGTTGCCAACTCACCCGCTTTTCGTCCAAATCTGAAGGTCACCCTCTGCCCACGCACATCGCATACCAAATGTAACTCTGACACTCAGAGATAGCCTAGTGTGGAGGCCAGAGAGCAAGAAATAGTACATCTGCTTCCAAGAATTCTGTGAGCAAGGTGGACTTATCACTCTCTAAATTCAAGAAATCTGTCAGTTTGTGTGTCTGTGTGTCACGATCATAGCACATCATAGGACGGCCTATGATGTCTGCATGACGTCCTATGATGATTCTATGATATCAGGCAACATAGGACTTGCAATACCGTCATATAGGCAATAGGACTGGCTACCTATGATGTAGGCATGATGTCCTATGATGCCTGCTTTGACGTCTTTATGATGTCATATAGACCATCACTCACCAAAGAAGAGATACTCATCACCCGATTAACAATAGGACACACTACTTTAAACCACACCCATTCAAAGCAGTACACTGTAACGCTGATGTTCCTATGATCTCTGAAGGATGTCTACATGATATCATACAGACCACAGGATTCGCTAAAAGACATACTGTATATACGTATATGTATATAGACACAGGTAATCAACATAACACACAACAGTAACAAGCAGGACAAGAAGTAACAAGCAGGGCCAAACAGACGGCAGGGCATGGTGACGCCTATGATGTTCCTATGATGTCTGCATGACGTTCTATGATGTACCTATGATGTCGGCGATCGTAGAACCATCTACATGATGTCTATATGGCGTCAGATAAACCGGCGTCTACATGACCTCACATAAACCGTAAGGCTGTAGGTCCTATGATCTCTGAGGGATGTCTATATGACGTCATACAGACCACAGGACTCGCTAAAAGACATCACTCTATTAAAGCAAGAAAACTCTTGTACAGTAGGTGGCAGTATGCACCTTTCAGTTGTTTGCTATCTGCCAGTAACCAAGAAGAAGAAGAAGAAGAAGAAGAAGAAGCGTCTGTGTGTCTGTCACGTTTATAGGACATCATTGGATGGCCTATGATCTCTTCCTGCTCATCATAGGAAGTCCTATGAACTCAGGTATCACAGGACTGGCGATGCCGTCATAAAGATATGATTCTATATGACGACACATAGACAAATGTGTCTTTATGATGTCATATAGACCATCACTCACAATGCCTAGACTAATGTGTCTTTATGATGTCATATGGCTCAAAATTGGCAAGGTAAATAAGTCACAGGGCCAGTCTTTACAGCGCGTTCGTGTTTTCTGCACAACAGATTTCTGCAGCCATGGCCAATTCTACGTTGCCGCGAGCAGAGTTGCCAGATCAAGCAGTCTTCGTATTGTTGCTCAAAATGAAGAAACTAAGCAAAAGTGTTGCTTTCTCAGCAATGTCGTTTCTAAAGAGGTGCTGACACAGTAAAAATGTGTAACCTTGAAGAATGCCAGTCTACACTACAAATGTGTAAAATGCCAAGCAAAGCACTGATTTTCTCTGGGTGCTCCGGTTTCTTGGTTTCTACGGGCACGCACGGGCCTTCCTGAACAGGGTCGAAAGCCACTTTTTGTTCAGATCTATTTTCATAATCCTGCCCATGAACTGGAATTATGACGCACCGTCAGACTGGCCTCAGATTTTATACGTGCTTTGCTGAGGATATGAGGGTGTACATTTCTGAATTTCAGCCTCCCCGGATATGTGGAAGTTTAGGAGGGGAAATCTTTAATGAATGTCCATAGGGGCACTATGGGCATTCATAAACGCACAGATGTTGCCATGGTTACTGTTGCCAGGCAGACACATCATCAAAGATTAAAAGGCAGGCATCACTGAACGAGTGGTGACATCAAAGATCAAACGCAGGTTTCACCATGGTTACTATTGCCATGGTAACCATATCATAGGTATGACATCACAGACGCACAGATATTGCCATGGTTACTGTTGCCAGGCAGACACGTCATCAAAGATCAAAGGCAGGCATCACTGAACGAGTGGTGACATCAAAGATCAAAGGCAGGTTTCACCATGGTTACTGTTGCCATGGAAACAGTAACTTTCTACGGGCATGCAGAAATGCTTGCTTATACTTGGTTTCTACGGGCATGCAAGGATATGCACTAGCTGTAAAAGAATGATAGCTTCAAAAACATTCTATTCTATTCTGTCTACTCTGTTATTACTTTACACTCCATTTGATTAAAAATAGGTTCCTTTCTGAAAAGTTTGATGAGGGGTGGGGGGTAGGGTGACCAGGTGTCCCTCTTTGTGCAGGACTGCACAGCATTTTGACCTGTTTTCGGTTGTCCCGCAAATTGAGATGTTGTCCCGCAGCCTCAAAATTTCAAAGGCTGTACGGACACTTTACATACATCATGTAAATACAGTAGCTGTGAGGAAAGTAGGGCAGGCTGTCATTCCAGGACCTGTGACTGATATCAGCTCCTGACCAGATAGAGTGATGATACAGAGTGAAGTACGAGGAGACGAAGAAGAGTGATGTCTGAAGATAGAGCTGAGGTTCGACTGGACACAGCAATGATGATAGAAGCATTACAGCTCCTGACCAGATGGAGTGATGGTGTAGAGTGGAGTGCGTGGCGGTGGTGCACCCGTAAGATGGTTGCCAACCGCCAATCAAATCTAAAAGAAGAAGAAGAAGAGTGATGATGTGGAGTGAGGTGCGTGGTGGTGGTGCACCTGTGGGCTGGTTGCCAACCGCCAATCAAATCTAAAAGAAGAAGAAGAAGAGATTCCATGTGGAGTGAGGTGCGTGGCGGTGATGCACTTGTGAGCTGGTTGCCAACCGCCGATCAAATCTGGAAGAGGAAAAAGAAGAACAGATTCCATATAGTGGCACAGTCCAAGGATGGATAATTTTTTTCATACATACACTACCATTCTAAAGTTTGGGGTCACTGAGAAATTTCCTTATTTTTGAAAGAAAAGCACTGTTTTTTTCAATGAAGATAGCTTTAAACTAATCAGAAATACACTCTATACATTGCTAACGTGGTAAATGACTATTCTGGCTGCAAATGTCTGGTTTTTGGTGCAATATCTACATAGGTGTATAGAGGCCCATTTCCAGCAACTATCACTCCAGTGTTCTAATGGTACAATGTGTTTGCTCATTGCGTCAGAATTCTCCAGATTACCTCAACAAATTAACAGCTAGAATGCCAAAGGTCTGCAATGATGTAATTGCTGCAAATGGAGGATTCTTTGACGAAAGCAAAGTTTGAAGGAAAAAAATATTATTTCAAATACAAATCATTATTTCTAACCTTGTCAATGTCTTGACTATGTTTTCTATTCATTTTACAACTCATGGTGGTAAATAAAAGTGTGACTTTTCATGGAAAACACAAAATTGTCTGAGTGACCCCAAACTTTTGAACGGTAGTGTAAGTTGTTCAGAACTCCTTAGAAAGAACTCCTTATACAAAGATATAGACGTTCATTAAAGATTGAAGTATGTGGCGGTAATGCACCTTTAAGCTGGTTGCCAACCACCAATCAAATCTAAAAAAAGAAGAAGAAGATGTCACATCGTATCAATCTGTCCCCCACGGAGAAAGTTTGGAGGAAGTGTGATAACTGGAGCTATGCTAAAGTCGCTCTAATATGGAAACAATGTCAAAAAAAGAGAAAGTGCAGCTTCAACCAAGAATGGGAAACTATCTACAGCTGGGTGAAGCCAGTGAAGGGCAATTCAGAGAGCGTGCTTTGCCTTTTATGCCAGACTAATTTTTCAATCACTCATGGGGGTGAGTATGATGTGAAGTGACACAGGACATGAGACGCTCACAGAAAAAGAGCTGCATAGAGGAAGGCATGCCAGTCTATGGCTATGTTCCTGCTGAAACCTAAAGATGATTCCCGGGCAGTTAAGGCAACAGCTGCTGAGCTAACCTGCATTTACCACACTGTACAGCATTCCCACTCATACTGGTTAGCAGACTGTGGCACTAAGCTTGTACCGATCATTTTTCCAGACTCGGAGGTAGCAAAAAAACTGTCATGTGGTCATACAAAAGCAGTGACTGGGGTTACAGATGTGCTGGTACCTGCACCTATGGAGACATTCATTCATTCATTCATTCATCTTCTTCCGCTTAATCCTTTTCGGGTCGCGGGGGGGCTGGAGCCTATCCCAGCATCTTTGGGCGAGAGGCAGGGTACACCCTGGACAGATCGCCAGTCCATCGCAGGGCCAACACAGAGAGACAGACAACCATTCACTCTCACAGTCATACCTAAGGACAATTTAAGAATCCCCAGTTTGATGCCAATTAACCTAACTTGCATGTTTTTGGCATGTGGGAGGAAACCAGAGAAATCCCGGAGTAAACCCACATGTCTTAGAGAATTAAAAACTCCTGTGGTGCAGCTTCATACACCTTTTTTCAGTGGCCACAGATGCTTCTAATCATGGATCTACAAAACTGTTCCCATTGTCTGTGAGATATTGGACACCAGAGTTGGGTTTGGGAAGCAAGATAGTTGACTTTTAGCAACCATACATCAGCAGATTACAAACAAGTTGTGACAAGGTGACATGACAACTGGATGGCTATCAAGAGCTATTTCTTATCGCTAGGAGAGGATCAGTGTCCAAAGTCACTTTGGAAGATATTTAAGAAGGATCAAAACAGTGAAGGACATCCCCTGGAGCTCCAGGTCTGCCTGTCCTTCCACAGCATTGTACTAAAACTCTTCCATGATGTTGTACTGCCATGACATGACTGTGCGTGAGCTGTATGAAATAATGTTCACTCTGAAGACAAAGCCCCAACAGCAACAGATGGCTTGCTTTTTTGGAGTGGAGACCAGTATTCTTCAACAGTTTCCAGACCTAAAGGCATCAGCAATCAAACAGGATCTTTCAGATTTTTACAAAGTAGCACTCAATTACCTGGAAAAGTGGTATGATTTTTCAAACAATAACTACCACAAGAATGTTGCAAACTTGGCTCTGAAGAACAAGTTCACATTTTCCCGTCTCTGTGATGTGGTGGAGGTCCTCCAGATAAGGGGAAAACTGGACATGGATGATCTCTATGAAGAGTACTGTGAGAGGTTGCCACGCCAGCAGGACATTGTGAAAAGAGGTGGAGAAGTGGTCTACCTTGCTTCAAGGCACAAAGACACCAAATCTGACAGCTGTTGCATCCTTTCTCTTCAGCATCCCTGTTACAAATGCCTCTGTTGAAAGAATATTTTCCCTCATGAATGCAGCATGGAATGATCAATGAAAATGGTGCTCTGTGGAACCTATTAAAAGTGAAATTCACGTTAAGAGCAACTTTGGATACAGTTGTAAGGAATTCTACACCTATGCTCTCAAGGGGGAGGCCCTGCTGGAAGCTGCACGCTCAAACAAGAAGTATAAAGTCAAGAAGAACATCTAAGGTAAGGAGAATTTCATATTTAATGTAGAACTGAATATTGTCAACCCACAGTATACATTATGCTGTGGGGAACCCACTCAGTAGTTACTCAGTAGTTTTCCCTCAGACTGAAGTGGCACATCAAAGGTGGGGAGTGATATGTTAATGCAGCACCCCAGGTGGCAGAGAAGTGTTAGTGCTGTGATATAAAAGAGAGCGCCTGCAACCTGGTGGTATGTTTTCTGATTCTGGTGAATGTGAGAGAGAATGGAATAAAGTTTCATCTGCTCGGAAAAGTTCGGCCTGGTTATTCTCTTCACACTGGTGACCCTTGATGCACAATGGAACGCGAGGCGAACGCCCCAGAGACGACCCAGACGGGAAGTGCCAGCAATGCGTGCACTGTTTTGGTCAAACTCCCAAACTTTTGGCTACACGACCCGAAGTCTTGGTTCCTTCACACCGAGGCCCAGTTCGCGCGCCGGGGAATAACGGCAGATGACACCAGATATTACTACATGGTCGCAGCGCTGGATGCACGCACAACTCAGCAGGTGGCGAGCCTGCTCCAACAGCCCCCAGCCCGCGACAAATACGGTGCTCTCAAAACTGCGCTGACCCGGCGCTACACGCTCTCGGACTGTGAAAGAGCAGAGAGGCTCCTGATGTGCTCCGAGTTAGGAGATGGGTCGGCAGTCGAATTGATGGAGAAGATGGTGGCGTTGATGGGCACGGATGATGGGCATTTTCTCTTTGCCCACCTTTTCCTCCGGAACCTCCCGACAGCGGCCAGAGCAGTCCTTGCCAATTCGCCGCTGCTGGCCGCGTGCAACTACCGGGCGCTAGCCCAGCAGGCAGATTGGATCATCCTCACTACCAGAGCCCTCACAGTGAACGCAGTGGCGTCGGAACCCAGCGAGACGGCCAGCGGAGGTGAGGAGCCAGTGATGGTGGCTGCAGCAGGGGCCAAGAAGCACCGGAGAGACACGCTCTGTTTCTACCACCGCCGTTTTGGAGAGGACGCACGCCGATGGGTGCCACCGTGCCAATTCAAGTGTTCGGGAAATGCCGGGACCGGCAGTCGGTAGCAGCTGTGACCGCCAGTGAAGCAAGCAAGCTGCTCTATGTGACAGACTCAAGCCCGGGGAGACAGTTCCTCATGGACTCCGGCTCCCAATAGAGCCTCATCCTGCCGTCCTATGCCGACCGGCTGGCGGGAACTAGCGGCCCCGAGCTGATGGCCACAAACGGCTCAGACATCAAGACTTTTGGAGAGAGGACACTGTATCCTTGCACGGCCGTACATACCAATGGACATTTGTCACAGCGGCATGCAGCTTCCCCATTTTAGGAGCTGTTTTTTTGTGTGCACACAGACTACTAGTCGATGTTGCTAACAGACGCCTGATTAACGCAATGTCTTTTGATTTTCTCCCCTGTACAGCTCGAGGAGCCAGGCTCACAACACTAGCCAACGTCACAGCTCCAGGGGGTAAGTTCCACACACTACTCAACCAGTTCCCAGCACTCACGGTCCCTACGTTTTCGGCGACCGTCACTAAACACGGGGTGGAGCACTTCATTGCCACTACGGGGCCGCGCCTTTTCGCACGACCTCGGCGCCTGGACGCAGCTAAACTGGCCATAGCGTGCGAGGAGTTTGCCAACTTGGAAAAGTTGGGCATCATCAGGAACTCAAACAGCCCATGGGCATCCCTGCTACATATGGTTCCTAAGGCTGTGGGATCGTAGCGACCTTGCGGAGATTTCTGCAGATTAAGCAATGCCACAGCGCACGACTGCTACCCCATCCCTCATATTCAGGATTTTTCCGTTCACCTCGCTGGGGCACGCATTTTTTCCAAGATAGACCTTGGCCACTGTTACCACCAGGTCCCCGTGCGCGCTGAGGACATACCTAAAATGGCAGTAATATCCCGTTTGGTCTGTTTGAGTTTTTACGCGTGCCTTTTGGGCTAAAAGGTGCGGCGCAGACATTCCAACGCATGATGGATGCGGTGTTGCACAATCTGCCATTTGTGTTCATTTACTTGGACGACATCCTGGTGGCCAGCCCGTCCGAGGATGAACATGTAGCCCACCTCAGGACAATTTTCCAGAGGTTGGAGGAGCACGGATTAATAATCAACCCGGCGAAGTGCCAGTTCAGGGTGACGGGGATCGATTTTTTGGGCCACCGCATCTCACCAGAGGGCGCGATACCCTTGCCGGACAAGGTGCGTGGCGTGGCGAATTTTCCCCAGCCTCAGGCAGTCAGGGCGCTGCAGGAGTTTTTGGGGATGGTTAACTTCTACAATCATTTCCTCCCCCGCGCAGCCCAGCTCATGCAGCCGTTGTACGCCGCACTTAAGAAACAGAAGCCGGCGGACAGAGTCGACTGGACACCTGAGTGAGAGCAGGCGTTTTTTGAGGTTAAAACAGCTCTGGCGAACGCTGCACTACTGCCGCACCCGGACCCAGTGGCTAGGATAGCGCTCACTACCGATGCATCAGACGTGTCCATAGGGGCCGTCGTGGAGCAGTGCGTCGCCGGTTCTTGGCAGCCGCTTGCCTTTTTTAGCAGGTCTTTGCGCGACAATGAGCATAAATACAGCGCGTTTAGCAGGGAGTTACTGGCTCTCCACCTGGCCATACGCAACTTCCAGTTCTGGCTGGAAGTGCGCACCTTCACTGCGTTCATGGACCACAAGCCACTTACGTATGCGATGGCAAAGGTTTCGGAACCATGGTCGGCCTGGCAGCAGAGACAGCTGGCCGGGATCTCGTAGTTTACGACCGACATTCGACATGTGACCGGTAAACTCAACGTGGTGGCTGACTGCCTCTCACGCGCATTAGTGGCCCCACTCTACGTGGGGATAGATTACACGGCCATGGCCGCTGCGCAGATCGGCGATGCGGATGTTTGCGCACTCCAGTCTGGATCAACAGGGTTAAGGCTGGAGAGCAGAGTGCTGCAACACGCCCCCCCCCCCCCCCCCAGTCTGTGACGTCTCTACAGGCCGCCTGCGACTGGTGGTCCCACGCGCTTGGCGCCGCTGCATTTTTGAGTCGTTCACTCCCTGGTGCACCCAGGAGTGTGCGTGTCAGTCAAAATGGTGGGCGCAAAGTTTGTCTGGCCGAGCCTGCGCAAATAGGTGAAAGAGTGGGCCGCAGCCTGCGTAGCATGCCAACGAGCCAAGGTGCACAGGGGCGCAAAGGCCGCTTTGGAGCCGTTCCATATCCTGGCAAAGAGGTTTGACCACGTTCATGTGGACCTCATGGGCCCCCTCCCACCATCGCAGGGGTTCACGCACCTCCTGACAGTAGTGGACCGCACCACGCACTGGCCCGAAGCAGTCCCGCTAGCTTCCACCGCGTCTGCAGATGTGGCATGCGCTTTTTTGACAACATGGGTGGCTTGTTTCAGCGCTCCTTCGCACATCACGTCCGATCGGGGCCCGCAGTTTGTTTCTGACCTCTGGTCCATCATGGCCTGGAGCCTTGGTGTCTCAATTCATCGCACGACCGCAAACAATCCACAGACCAATGGGTTATGAGAGCGTTTCCATAGGTCACTTAAAGCAGTGCTCAGAGCTTCGCTTACGGATGCAAATTGGGTGGACCGGTTGCCGTGGGTTCTATTAGGGTTGCATTCCACACCGAAGGAGGATTTGGCTGCCTTCCCAGCAGAGCTGGGTTTTTCCCAGCCACTGTGGGCGTACTGTGGGGAATTTGTGCCGGATAACCCCATGCCGAACACCGATCCATCCCCGTGTTCAAGACATAGCGCAGAGGCAGGGACGCTACCCGGCCCAGCCCACCACTGTTTTCCATGCACTTTTGTGCCAACAACCTTGAAGGATGCGTTGTTTGTATTTGTCAGGCATGATGCCCACTGGACCCCATTGCGCCCGCCTTACGGTGGCCTGTTCAGAGTGCTGGAACCCGGGGACAAACATTTTGTGTTAGACTTGGGGGGTCGCCGGGAGACAATCTGTATAGACAGGCTTAAGCCCACCTTTGTTTTAGCAGACGAGCAGGTGTTGTTGGCCCGAGCACCTCGGCGCGGAAGACCCCCACGGAGAACTCCCCAGGTAAATGAATTGTCAGATCAGTCACAAGAGCGTGCTGAAGGTGCCCCCCATTGTCCCCCCATAGACAGACGCACCCCCAGGACCCCCCCCCACCAGCACAGCAGTGCCTCGGAGCCGAAGACCCCCCGTTACAGCAGCTATGGACAGAGGCTGAAGCCCAAAGGACATGGGGGTTAAGACTCAGTCTGAGACTCTTGGGGGGGGGGGGGGACCCACTCAGTAGTTACTGAGTTACTACTTTAAGCTGGAGCATCGAATGGAGGTGGAGCTGCTGCACGGAGGTGACAGGTGGACCATTAAAGCACTCACCTGGAGGCGAAGGGAGAAGAAAGTCCATGATTGCTTATACATCAGACACCTGTGCGTGGGACAGTGGACTTCGAACTTGATAAAAAGTAGACTGGATCCATTGAGTATGACGATATTCGTGAGCTGGACTTAAAGGACATAATGAAGGATTTTTCTTTAAAGGTCAGAAGAAAATACTTCTAAAAAGGTAAGACATGCTATTTGCAGTGCTTTCCAGCCATCTGTGCAGGTTTTTCATTGCTGCTGCTGCTGATTTTATTCAATAAATAAAATATACATATAAATACAATACATACAATATATGTATTGTGGGGAACCCACTCAGTAGTTACTCAGTAGTTTTCCCTAAGACTGAAGTGACAGATCAAAGGTTGGGAGTGTGGGGAGTGATATGTTGATGCAGCACCCCAGGTAGCAGAGAAGTGTTAGTGCTGTGATATAAAAGAGAGTGCCTGCAACCTGGTGGTATGTTTTCTGATTCTGGTGAATGTGAGAGAGAGTGGAATAAAGTATCATCTGCTCGGAAAAGTTTGGCCTGGTTATTCTCTCCACAATGCTAGATTTTAATATCAGGCTGTTGCTGATCTTGTTTCAGCCGCCTGCTTTCCATGGTGCTGAAGTGCACAATCTATGTGGGCCTGGCTGCAGTGAACATTGGTGGACTATAGACTGTGAGCAGAACAAAGCTGAAAAGACTTATTTTATTCCTTTAAAACAAGACTCATTTTGAGCTGTTAGCCTGTTTTACTGATGTTCTTTGTTTGCACAAAACACTAATTAGTTTGGACTGCATAATCTTGTCTTATTTTGAATGAAACTTTATGCAGAGTTGTAGTAGAAAGGGAATCTTGTTCACAGTTAAATAGAAGAGGTACTGGACTTGGAAAATCCTTGAATGAAAAAATAATCCATGAGTGCAATTACTCTATTGATGGGAGTTAATAAAGCTGGAGATAACATTTGCATAGCCTATGCATTTTTTTTTTTTTTAAATCCAGGTAAATCAAAATTTGACACCACCTTGAGAGCTGATAATGTGTCCCACAGTGTCGTACTCAAACACGATAGTTGTCCCACATTTGATTGATTGGGACCTGGTCACCCTAGTGGGGGGTGGCGTAATGGGAAATATAATATACTTGACCTCTATACTTCTTGACGAGTGTCAGAGAAGAGCTCAGTGTTGCCAGGTTTGCTGTTTTCTTGTGGAATTGGGATTCTTTTTTCTTCTTTCTTTTTTATCTGCAGGTTACACCCTGTCTATATTCAAAATGCTTGTAAAATAGCTCTGAATTAAAATTCATCCATCTTCTACTGCTTATCCAGGGGTCTGGGTCACGGGGGCAGCAGTCCAAGCAACCCAGACTGCCACACATAGCACCATGATTCCCCTGATCTCTCCTACAGGTGATGTGCCCACCAGAGGGCAGAACCATGTGGATCCTTTGGGTACATTACCTTGATGTAACCTTTTTCATGAGGATCCACTAGACTGCTGTTGATCTGACCCTTCACCCAGGACCATTTTATCTTTGGAGACCCTAATAGATGATTGACAGACGGATCAGAGCAGCCTCTGCAGTGATGCGGACATTGTACCAGTCTGTTGTGGTGAAGAGGGAGCTGAGCTTTAAAGTGCTGATGACACATTTTTGACTTCCTCTAATTTTTCAACACATAATACAATATGACAAAATAGGTTGGTCTGTGCAGTTCTAAATCAAACAGGCTTTTTTTTCACACGAATATCCAACGTTTTCATGAGCGCCACATCACCAATTACGTCAGTGGCCGGAAAACCCCGCTGCCATGTAGTCACGTCATCGGGAGAACACAGCACTTAGCTGCTCATTGTACACACAGGATGGAAGCGGTTGAAAACATCGACGATGGTTCCAGCACATGTAGTCTGGAATTGGTTTGTGTTGTCCAATCTTCCGACGATTATAGTTCCGAAGAATTGGATGACAATGAAGAATCTAGGGGCATCAGACCGTATAGGTTTGAGCCGTGCCAAGTGGGCATCGTGCCAAGCGAGTCACACTCAGAGAGTGACAGTGGAGAGGCACATATGCCCGCAGCAGCAGCAGCGACAAACTCACAGCAGGGGAACACCGAGTGTTATTCATTTCTTACAGATATTGCAACAAATTATTTGTTCATAAATATAATTTATTTAAACCCGATTTTTCAATAAAATCATAGCAGTGTATTCTCTGTGGCTCAGGCATTGAGTTTATTATGGATTATATTTTGAGTTCTTGTTGTTTTTGTTTTGTACATGTGTTTTATGTGCACATAAAACCTGCATCTGACCTTCCTGTGGTAACGTATCGTCAATTCCTGTGTTGCTGGCTGTCTGTGGTTTGCTCTCCTCATTTTCCCAAGGATTTTGCCTTTAATTGTATTTTAATCACTTTTTTCCATCTACCATTAGCTCTCACTTCTGTTTATCAAGCCTCTCGCACCTGTGTGCGCACTCAGTGTCATCTAATCACCCTCTTTAGCCTTCTGGTCACCTTTCATCAGTGTTTTTGTTAGCTTCGGGTTAGCCTCTAGCTATGGCTACTAGCTCTCCTTCCCCTCCTCCTCTGGTGTGCTCTCTCTGTCAGATGTTTAGCTACACCTCTGCCTCTTTTAGTGATAATGGTAAATGTAATAAATGTTGTCTTTTTGAGGCGCTCGAGGTGAGGTTGTCTGATTTGGGATCCCGGCTCCGCTGTATTGAAACACCGTCTGCGCCAGTTAATCTTGACAGACGTCCCTTAGCTGCAGCGGAGCTCCCTAGCTTAGGACGGCCTGCTAGCGGTCCTCTGGTTCTCCTCAGCAGCGAGAAGACTGGGTGGGTGATGGTGAGAAGGAAGCCTAGCCGCAAAGTCCCGGTACACCACCAACCTGTTCATGTTTCTAATTGTTTTTCCCCGCTCAGCGACACACCCACTGAGGAAAAAACTCTGATCATTGGCAACTCTGTAGTCAGAAACGTGAACCTAGAGACTCCAGTGGCCATAGTCAAATGCATTCCTGGGGCCAGAGCAGGCGACATCGAGTCAAATTTGAAAATGCTGGCTAAAAGTAACTGTAAATACTCCACAATTGTTATCCACGCCGGCATTAATGATGTCCATCTCCGGCAGTTGGAAGTCTCAAAACTTAACGTGGAATTGGTGTGTGACTTAGCCAAAACAATGTCTGCCTCTGTAGTATTCTCTGGGCCCCTCCCCAATCTGACCAGTGATGATATGTTTAGCCGCTTGTCATCCTTCAACTGCTGGCTGTCTGTGTGGTGTCCTGCAAACAATGTAGGCTACATAGACAATTGGAACTCATTTTGGGGAAAACCTGGTCTTATTAGATGACACGGCGTCCATCCCACTTTGGATGGTGCGTCTCATTTATCTAACAATCTGGCATAATTTTTATCCAAATTTCCAAAACCTTGACAACTCAGAGTTGGGACCAGGAAGCAGAGTCACAGTCTTACATGCCTCTCTGCAGCTCCTCTTCATCCGCCACCCCTCAACTTAGCCCCTGTCTTCCCCATCAGAGATTCATTGTCTGCTCCCTCCAAAGTAAATAAAAATATAATGTATAAGCATCCCAAAGTGATTAAACAAAAAGCTGGTAAAACTCAAATTAAACATGAAGCCTCCAAATTGAATGATTTGGCATCTGTTCCTCCTCATAATTTAAAAATTAAATGTGGTTTGTTAAATATTAGGTCTCTAACTCCCAAGTCTCTGCTAGTCCATGATCTGTTAATTGATCATCAGATTGATTTAAAATCCCTTACAGAGACTTGGTTAGGCCAAGAGGATTATGTTGGTTTGAATGAATCAACTCCTTCTGGTTATTTAAACTGTCAAAATCCCAGAAGTTCTGGTCATGGAGGACGAGTACAATTTACCATTCCAAATTACTAGTTAATGTAAAGCAAAAAGCACGTTATAATTCCTTTGAGGGCCTGGTCCTCAGTATTGGGCATTTTAGCAATTTTAGGCTAAACCCAATTTTATTTGCCATAGTTTATCGTCCTCCATCAACCTACTCAGAGTTTTTATCCGAATTTGCCGAATTCTTAGCTGATTTAGTGCTGAAATCAAATAGAATAATTATAGTAGGGGACTTTAATATACATGTAGATGTAGATAGTGATTGCCTTAATTTGGCATTTAATTCAATATTAGACTCGATGGGGTTTTCTTAGAAAGTAGGAAATTCTACCCATTATTTCTACCACACGTTGGACCTTGTTCTGACATATGGCATAGAAATAGAAAATCTGGTAGTGTCTCCTCATAACCCTGTACTGTCAGACCATTGTCTGTTAACCTTTGATTTTACTATTTCTGACTATTTGGCTCCTAAGGAAAAATATTACTACAGTAGATGCCTCTCAGATGATGTTACCAAATTTATGCAGATTGTTTCCTCTACGCCAGTGGTTCTCAACTGGTCTGGCTTTGGGACCCACCATCACCCCTCGATGACAAGCTGCGACCCAAATCAAAGATTTTCAAATTCTCAAATTTACTGAATGTAAAGATTGTGCATTTTGAACCTGAGGTAGAAGAACAGAATATCACAGTATACAAACACAAAACAAATTTAATGATTAACCAAAATGACCAGTAAGTGGCAATACTAACTAACTAACTAACTAACCTGCACTTATATAGCGCTTTTCTAGTCACAAAGACCACTCAAAGCGCTTTCATTAATACTAACCCTGGAACAATTCCCTTTAAATTAGCTGCATTTTAAATTAAAAATTAAACAAAAAGTGCAATTCAAAAGAATTCAAGTCTCAAAATTGACTTTTCCTCTGATTGTTTTTTCAGTATTTACCTACTGATAAGGTTATGTGCTTTGAAGAAAATGAAGGAACACTCACTAAAACCTGTAACAGTGACATCATAGACCTGAGTCTGGAGGAATTAATGGGAGAACTGGGGATGTTTTTTGCTCTTGACAAGAGTCTCAATGTCTGGAGTTATATTAGACAAAGCGACTCTGAGGTCATGCTCAATGTCCAGTCTGTTTCTCTGTTTTGTCTTCAACTGAACCAGAGCTGAGAAGCCACACTCACAGAGATAGGTAGTGCTGAAAGGTAGGAGGGTTTTTACTGCTCGAATGGCAAGAGAAGGATACTCGCTCATCACAGTGCTGCACGAGAATTGCGAGAGGCTTACCTCCGTCAACCTCTTTTTCAGCGTGCGGTCACATGATAGCTCCACCAGCTGACTCTCTTCGTTGCTTGGCAACGTAACGCTTTCCATGTCGATTCCAAAGGGATCGCGTATCCCAGGGGTCCCCAAACTTTTTCCTGTGAGGGCCACATAACTTTTGCCTTCTCTGATGGGGACCGGGGTCAGTTTGTAACAGAAAAAGTGTGACGATCGCAGGGGTTCCTAAACGTAAACATTTATTGTTTTCCAGAAAGCCACAAATGACCAAATATTAATAACCCTTTCTGGGATCTTCACAGGAAAAAAAGTCAGAAAATAAATAATAACACTATTAATGAAATAAATAATAACCAAATAACCCTCTCTGGGTTCTTCACAGAAAAAAGTCCATAGAACATTAACTTTGTATTGTGCCGTGCACAATCTGAACAGGTAAAAGTTCAGCTTAGTTGTCAGAGCAGAATCTCTTCCTTAAATGACTCATATGAGCAGTCTCTCAAAGTTCTTGTGTTTCTTCCTTATAATCCTTTTGTAGGTTCCAGCAGGCTTGTAGACACCGCTGCTGAACAGCCTTTTCTTTGCATTGAACAAAAAAATAATCGTTTGTCCACTGCAGGTTAAATACCCTGCATTCTGAATCAATTTTTCTCTTAGCTAACCTTTTCACCATTATTCCATTTTATTTGACAGGGGTGAGTCTAGGATTTACTTCTATGCGTGTATTAGTCTCGATCGCGTGGCCAGACTGAAAAAAAAAAAAAATCATCACGCTTACCAGTGAGGAGGAAAAATCAGTGCAGGCGGACACAGCAAGCCGAAGTTTAAAGGTGTTTTATTCCTCCATCACGAGGCTCAGCCTGCGCTCTGTGAGAGAGCTCTGAGCAGATGTCTAAGAACGAATTCTAAGTGCGATAGTGAGGCATGAACAGTCAGCTCTTTATACAGTGATACAGAGAATCCATGGCACAGAATGCATGGCTGAGCACACGCTCAGCAGGGGAACGAGACGGCGCTCGGCCGACTTGGAAGCGAGGTGCGGGAGGGGGTGGAGGGGGTAAGCGTCTGATATTGTTCAGGGGGCCGGGCCAAATGTGGAGGCGGCGCGGGCCGTAGTTTGGGGACCACTGGCGTATCCAGTCCGTTTTGCCATGCTCAATTAGCATATACAAACAAACGGTGCGAGTCTTCTTCTATGGTGCGAAATATGGTGTCGCCCACCACCTACTGCCATCTACTGTTAAGGAGTGTGATTTATTTATCTATGTTGATTTATTTCTTGATATTTTATTTGCCCAGGCAAAGGCCCGCGACCCACTGAAAACAGGTCCGCGACCCACTTTTGGGTCGCGACCCACCAGTTGAGAATCACTGCTCTACGCCATGTGTCAACACAACGGAAATAAGCTATAGACAGCTTGCTCCTTCTGTAATTGATAGCATGGTAGATAGTGTTACAGCTTCTCTGCATCAGACTCTAGACATGGTGGCCCCTTAAAAAAAAAAAAGTCTAATCAGATATTTCTAACTCCTTGGTTCAACACAGAAACTTGTAGCTTAAAACAGAAGACTCGTCAATTAGAAAGAAAATGGTGCTCCACTAATTTAGATGAAATCTATTTAGCTTGAAGAAATCATCTTTCCATTTATAAAAAAATCTCTGAGAAAAGCTAGAACGAGTTATTATTCTGCATTAATAGAAGAGAACAAGAATAATCCCAGGTTTCTTTTCAGCACTGTAGCCAGGCTGACAAAGAGTCAGAACTCTGTCTATCCTAGCATTCCCTTAGAGCTTACTAGTCAGGACTTTATGAACTTTTTCAATAATAAAATTTCATCTATCAGAGATAAAATCAGTCAGATTCTTCCCACCGTTAACTTAAATACAGTAACTACTACAACTCCTTCAACTGACATCTGTTTGGATCTGTTTACTCCAAATGACCTTTTAGAGTCAGACAAAAAAGTTTCCTCATCCAAGCCTTCAACTTGTCTTTTAGTCCCTATTCCTACCAGCTTGTTTAAAGAAGTCTTCCCATTTACTGGTAGCTTTATTCTTCATATAATCAACTCTTCATTAACATTAGGCCATGTGCCGCAGGCTTTTAAAACTGCTGTAATTAAACCCTTACTCAAAAAGCCAATGCTGGATCCAGGAGTTTTAGCTAACTATAGACCAATCTCTAATCTGCCTTTCATTTCAAAAATCTTAGAAAGAGTTGTTGCCACACAATTATTTGACCACTTGCAGGGAAATGGTTTATTTGAAGAGTTTCAATCTGGGTTTAGAATCCATCATAGTACTGAAACAGCCTTAGTGAAGGTCACTAATGACCCCCTGATTGCATCTGATAATGGACTTGTTTTTGTACTTGTCCTTTTAGACCTTAGTGCAGCTTTTGATACTATCGATCATAATATTCTACTTGATAGATTAGAACACTATGTTGGACTTAATGGAACTTTGTTGCAGTGGTTTAGATCTTATTTATCTGATAGGTTCCAGTTTGTTCATGTCAATAATGAGTTTTCTTTCCACTCAAAGCTCAGTCATGGAGTTCCACAGGGATCTGTGCTAGGCCCTACTCTTTTTTAGTTTATATATGCATCCGTTAGGCAACATTATTAGGAAGCACTGTATACATTTTCATTGTTATGCAGATGACATACAATTATACCTGTCAATGAAGCCAGATGATAGCAATCAATTAGCCAAGTTAGAAGCCTTTCTTAAGGAAATCAAAGCTTGGATGACTTGTAATTTCCTGCTATTAAATTCAGATAAGACTGAAGTAATTCTTGTTGGTCCAAAAAACCTTAGAAATACTTTTCCAAATCAAACTTTTAGTTTGGATGCAGTTACTCTTTCTCCTAATAGCTCTGTGAGGAACCTTGGAGTTATTTTTGATCAAGATCTGTTTTTCAATTCACATTTTCAATTCGTTTCCAAGACTGCCTTCTATCATTTGCATAATATTGCCAAGATTAGGAGCATCTTGTCTCAGAGTGACGCTGAGAAACTGATCCACACTTTTGTTAGCTCTAGATTAGATTATTGTAACTCTTTATTATCAGGTTGTCCTAAAACATCTCTAAAAAGTCTTCAGTTGATCCAAAATGCTGCTGCAAGAGTTTTAACAGGTACTAGAATGAGACCATATCTCTCCGGTTCTGGCCTCCCTTCATTGGCTTCCCATAGAGTTTAGAATTAAGTTTAAAATCCTTCTTCTCCCTTTCAAAGCTCTAAACAATCAGGCCCTTTTTTATTTAAAAGATCTGAATATTACCAGCTTATCCTAACAGAGCACTACGCTCCCAAAATGCTGTATTACTTGTAATACCTAGAATCTCCAAAAGTACAATGGGGGACAGAGCCTTCAGTTACCAAGCTCCTCTCTTGTGGACCAGCTGCTAATCTAGGATTCGGGAGTCAGACTCGATCTCTGTTTTTAAGAATAGGGTTAAAACCTTCCTTTATGATATAGCCTACAATTAGGGAGGGATCATGTGTTTCTGAACCCTCCCTTAGTCATGCTGCTAATTATTGGACCTCCAATAATTGCACTGGGCTTCACTCCTTTCTTCACTCTCAATGAATTTTTTTTTTTTTTTTTTTTTTTTTTTGCTGGTCATTAACATCTGTTTGTTCTCTCCCATAGATTGAATCCCCATAGATTGAATCCCCATTGTGCTGTTTGCTCTCTACATGTCCGTTCTTTTCATCTTCTCTATCCCCTCACCCCCCAGCCAGTCGCAGCAGATGACTGCCCCTCCCTGAGCCTGGTTCTGATGGAGGTTTGTTTCTTCCTGTTAAAAGGGAGTTTTTCCTCTCCACCATCGCCAAGCGCTTGCTCATAGGGGATCGCCTGATTGCTGGGGTCTTTCTGCAGTTGTGGGGGTTTCCCCTACAGTTGAAAGTGCTATGAGATGACTCTTGTTGTGAAATGGCGCTATATAAATAAAGTTGAATTGAATTGAATTTTGACCCACTTTCAGGTGGGCACTGTCCAAGATTCGCCAGTCCGAACACATGCACCCTCTCTCTTTGACAGTCAGCTGTTCATGGTTTGTGTGCATCATCTGCCGTGTTGTCAGGCAGCTAATATTGCCAACACTATCTCAACATGTTAGCCACTCCACACAGCCGTGGTTCTGTTGCACCCCTTGAAACGATGTTGGCCCTGGGGCGCAACCGTGGTTAACACGTCTCCTCTCCATGTTTGCTGGGCAATGTCAGCCCCGAACGCCAACTGTAAGTGTTTCTGTTTATTTTTGTAAGTCTTCACCTTTTTGGGAACTGTTGTCATCATTCTTATGTTCAATAAATGTTCCGTGGTGAATTCTGCATGTAAATCCATTCATCATGACCCTCCGTGCACTCTTACGCAGGGCCGACATCGCTTCAAGGACGCACGAGAACCACAGCGAACATGGAGTGACTAACACATTGTGAGAGTGCTGAAAATACTGGCAGACAAACAGCAACAGATGACTGGCAAACGGCCACTAAGTACACGCACTGCTGGTGATGGTGTGATGAGAAGCACCTGGGTGAGGGCCGGGAAACATGATCAGCGGGAGGGGAATCAGCTGGTGATAATGAGAGAGGAGAAGTGCCCGGACCGGCGAGAGTCAGCATGCGATCAGAGAAAGTAGGTCAAAGCTGCGCGTAAATCCATTAATCCTTCTCCTCCTCATGCGCTCCTCTTACATAAAAGCGCATGAGGAGCGCACGAGGGGGCTTATGACAGTTGGAGCTGAAGCGTGTGATGTGGTCTTTCACACCTGCTGTTTATCTAAGCCTGCGACACAACGCGAAGGCACAGCCATAAAATTAAAACAAGAAACCAGAGAAACTGTGAGCTACAAAGCTGCTGTCATTCTAGTCAACAACACCGGTGTCCGTTCTCCCGCTTACGCCATGGGGATGCCGCCCTTAATTCGGTGGGTGGCACGACAGTCCAGTCAGCGGCTACGGTTTTTTGATGATAACTAGTTTATGCAGGCGTGGTTGTGATATGGTTAATAGGCCCAGTGCGCAGACTCAGACTCAGAAGTAGATACAATTATATTTATTAAATAACAATGAAGGTGTGTGAGTGTGGTTGTGTGGTCTTGTGGCAGCCGGGGGAGAGCAGAACACTGTACAACCTGGCAACCCTAGGGACAGACAGAGACAGGGACTGTTAGTGGCAATCACAGGGGGAGTCGTACAGTTCAGTCCAGGGCTCACTGTTTGTAGAGATGTTGAGAGGCTCAGGTTCAGCTCGGCAGCTACGACCAGGAGGACGGTGTCCACTGTTCCGGCTGCTGCTGAAGGAGGTCGTGTGTCTACGGTGGAGCAGTGCAGCTCGGTCCGCCGCCAGGAAGGAGGGAGGTCTGCTGCCACGGAGCTCTGCCTGTGCACAGGGGACTGAGAGAGGATTTAAGGTGAATGAGCGAGGGCTCACTTGAGCTGTGGAGTGATTTCTCCCGACGCCGGCAGGCAGGAGGCTGGATGCCAGAAATTTATGACCAGTGCCAGGCGAAGGACAAAGTGAAAATGTGAACAAAACATTGGAAATTGTTGTAGCTCAAATCTGAGGGCTTTTTCCTTTCTTCATTCAAAGGCATCTACCATCTGCATGTAAAAGGAAAACTAAAATTATTTTAATTCTATACTGTTTAAACATGCTTTTGAAATATTGTATGTCACTGAGATATTGTGGATCAACTGATGAAGTATACTGTATATGTTATACAATAGGTTACAATTAAATATTGCTAGTTACCATCAAGTCCCCCCATAACAAGCTCGCCCTAGCCAGCTACAGCCGCGCCGCCCCATAACCTGCCTTGACAAGCTCGCTCCACGCCCAACTTGCCGCACAACAAATTTGCCCCAGAAGTATATAAATGTAGACTGTGCATTATTATTGTGGTTTATGAGAAAACGGATTAACACACCTAGTTTATTTGGCCAATAAACTGTTTACTCAGCACATGTAAACACCATAAGCCATTTATTACCTTTATCGGTTTAACTCCAGTTATCGGTTTACTCAGGACCATGTAAACAGGGTCACTGTCTACAGGTCCATAAAAAGTCTTAAATGTGATTATCTAAAATCAACACCTTAATTATCCTGAAAAATGAAAAACAATCTTTGAATTCCTGTTTAATAACCTTGTCACCTGGCTATCCACCTTATTCCTAGCCCTCATGATGCCTTGCATTAATTATGAGCACAACTTCCAGTACTAGTTTAGAATGTACGGTTGTCACTGAAATGCGACACCTTTCCTTGTTAAAAAACAATGACTTTGGCATCAGAAATGTGGGAACACGGCCTTTTGCACCTCAAAAAGAGTAATATAATCATACCACTTCCCACGACTATGGAGAGATGGGAAGATGACCTTAAAAAATGGCCTGGCGGACAGTAGCTCCGTTAGTTAGCTCTGCTGCTAAGATGCTAACGCTGTAAACAAATAAAAACTCTGAGATATATCAATGTCTCCACCACAATAAAGTCAGATGCATTTTGTTAAAAGATGTTAGATATAATCAAATTTACCTCAGAACATATGTAGAATCTAGTCAGAGCCACAAAGAAGCACAACACTGTGCTTGGGTGTTTTAATGTCAGGATAAATATAGACAGCTGCAGCTGTTCGTTTTACCCCAAAATTAAAATGCTCATGCTGCTGTCATGCCATGAATGCTTGTTATTTAACTCAACACGTACAGACCTTTTTTGACAATTGTTCACAATTTTATTGATCTGTATTTTGTGATAATTTAAAAATGAATGCATGCTGAAGGTGCTAAAATCAAGTCCATATCGTTCTAAGGCAGTGCAAAGAATGTAACCCCCCCCCCAAAAAAATCCCCAAACTATTTGATATCTTTCTTAAATCGTTAAGCCTTAGGAAGCAAACTGTTATTATTTAGGGCCTGAGCCACTGATGATGTCAGTGGGCGAAAGCCCTATTGCATCTGTTAGTATTTTTCTTTCTTTCTTTTTCTTCTTCTCCATCTAAGATCTCAGTTTGGGGTAGTCAACATGCACAAAAACTCACCATTTTTTGCAGGGACCTCAGGACTGGCAAACACACTACAGCGCCACCTAATATGTGAAGGTAATGGGGAGTGGTACACGCTTACTTTAGTTTAGAAAGATGAAAATTGGATGAGATGTTTATTATGTCAAGACATGCAAAAGACTCCATAGAAGTGATAGTCTACACCCAACAGGAAGTCGGCCATTTTGGCAGGAAGTGGTGGTGACCTGATTTCCACCTCGCACATTTGATCAAACTTGTCCTAGGGTTTTAGTCTGATTGAGCTCATTTGTGATGACAATTACAAATATACAAAAATACCCATGTACCATTAAAAGTTATTGAAAACTTTTTGGAGAGCTCGACGGTTTGGCTGTAGGGGCGTGGCAAAGTTTGATGCCTTGCCATGACCATTCTATGACCATTCTGATGGCAATAACTCTGGTATGCATTGTCGGATTTCAACCAAATTCAGTATTATGGATATTAGTCCAATTCCAAACAGTTCTATAGAACAATATTAATACAACTCTACAGCACCGCCTATAGGAGGCAGAAAAGTTTTGCATCAGAAAATTTCCATCATGCTGTTTTTTTAACCCTTTAATTGCCCAGATTAAATGGACGGGTTGTGCGCCCCCAGTGGCACAGTGGAGCAACTGCACGTGTCAACTTATTGACTGAGTTATGTAATTTATATAGCTGCATTATGCAAATTAGATGCGTAAATTTTTTCCTATCTGAAACTTTGGATCATATTCTACATCTTTCTAATTCACAGTAAGCCATTATCTCTTGTAACTTTCAAGTTATAGCCTTGGAAATCTGAACTATTTTATTGACACATTTTTTTACCACTCTTGACCACTAGGGGGGACCTTGAGTTATCTTGCATTGCCCCAGGCGCCACATGGCACCTAGGGCAGTTAAAGTTACCTTGGGAATGGAATCTCGGATTGGCACCAAGATAGGTATGATGTATATGGGTATGCCTCCCAACAATTATAGCTATGAATATTCATGAGTAGCAATAGTGCCCTCTTTTGGAGACATGAAGGGAACACCAAAGGTTTTCTTCAATATCTCTGAAATAAATAGTCTGATTGATACCATTTATGGTGACAATCATCTATACCCATGTGCTATCAAAAGCTGTTGACAACTTTTCCAAATGCCCGACGGTTTGATGGAAGAGGCGTGGCCAAAGTTGCAGTATCACCATCACCCTTCCGATGGCTCTAACTCTGGCATACATTGACTGATTTCAACCAAATTTTTTTGTGATGATTAGGGAACCAATACTGATAATTTGTCATATATAAAATATGATGTATTATTGTGTGACGAGGGTGGTGGCTCCACCTTTCCGGTTCCACTGCCATGCTGGGTATAAAAGACCAAGGCGAAAGAGACACGATCTCTTTTGACCTTCGCCTCTGCCTGTATAGGAGCGCCAAATGTCTGTGAGTCACCAATAATGCTGAGTTCTGTTTGCACCTCCTGCCTTGTCATTGGGTAACTGATTATAAGCATAACAATTTCTATAATAAAGAATGAAACAAAGCAACAGTCCCCCCTACCGCCAATGGACAGGAAGTTGCCATAACTTACATGTAGAATGTCTGATTGCTGCTAAATTATACAGTATATATGATACTAGTCAGACCCAGAAAAGATTTTTGTAATGATAACAAACATAGCTATAGCGCCCCCTAGGAAAAAAAACAAAGCTTTATAACTCAGGCATACTTTGTCCAAATTCAACCAAATTTTGTGTGGTGCATTGGTAGCCTACATTGAACCTTTGTATAATGAAAAATTATACATAGCTATAGCGTCCCCTAGCAGAGAAAAACAAACCCTTATAACTCTGAAATCCATCCATCCATCCATCTTCTTCCACTTAATCCTTTTTGGGTCGCGCGGGTGCTGGAGCCTATCCCAGCATCTTTGGGCGAGAGGCAGGGTACACCCTGCACAGATCACCAGTCCATCACAGAGAGAAAGACAAACCATTCACTCTCAGTCATACCTAAAGACAATTTAGAATCCCCAGTTTGATGCCAGTTAACCTAACTTGCATGTTTTTGGCATGTAAGAGGAAACCGAAGAAATCCTGGGGTAAACCCACGCAGACACGGGGAGAACATGCAAACTCCACACAGATCACTGTTGGCCGGGGGCTGGGATTGAACCCAGGATCCCCTGGCCAAGGGTGAGTTGCTGTGCTGCTGCAGTGCTAACCACTCCACCACCGTGCTGCCCCTAACTCTGAAATACGTAGTCCAAATTCAACCAAATTTTGTGTGGTGCGTGGTTAACCAACACTGAACCTTTCTATAATGAACAATTTCACATAGCTCTACCCACCCCCCCCAGCAGAAAAACAAAGCTTAATAACTCTGGCATACTTTGTCCAAAGTCAACCAAATTTAGCGTGTCGATTAAGCAGCCAATGGTGAACATTTCTATAATATACAATGAAATGCAGCAGTAGAACCCCCTACCGCCAATGAAAAGGAAGTTGTCATAACTCACATGTACATCGTCCAAATGGACCCAAACTTGATATACATGGTACCAGTACCACCCAGAACAGCGTTATATGACTATACCACATACTTTTCCCTAGGTAAAAAAAAACAACAAAAAAAAAACATTTATAGCAATGGGGAAGTGCGGTGGCGGAGTGGTTAGCACTGTGGCAGCACAGCAACTCACCCTTGGCCGGAAGATCCTGGGTTCGATCTCAAACCCCCGACCAACAGTGATCTGTGTGGAGTTTGCATGTTCTCCCCGTGTCTGCGTGGGTTTACTCCAGGATTTCTCCGGTTTCCTCCCACATGCCAAAAACATGCCAGTTAGGTTAATTAATATCAAACTGGGGATTCTAAATTGTCCTTAGGTATGACTGTGAGAGTGAATGGTTGTCTGTTTCTCTGTGTTGGCCCTGCGATGGACTGGCGATCTGTCCAGGGTGTACCCTGCCTCTCACCCAAAGATGCTGGGATAGACTCCAGCCCCCTCGCAACCTGAAAAGGATTAAGCGGAAGAAGATGGATTATAGCGATGGCATAGCTTGTCTAAATTCAAACAAATTTCCTGCTGAAATTTTCCCCAGAAGTAGCCTTTAGGCTGTAGATTACCATATTAGATATTTGAGGTAATTCACAAGCTTATACAGTACCTCTGCTGAGGTGCTATCTTGCAATGTACAGATGGACAGAGACGGACTGATGATAGATGGTGGTATGGACAGGCAAATGGACTGATGGACAAATGGATGGCAGATGGATGGGCGTATGGCATTATGGAAGGACGGACGGACAAAGAGCGGGTGGGAGAGAGTTGGGGAGGGAGGAATGGAGCCTGTGTGGAGTTACATACTCCGAGTGGCAAGGCTGAGGACTAGCAAGGACGCAAGAGTCTGTTTATTGCTGCTCGCAGCTTTAATTTTTAATTTATTATTTTACTTCATGCAGCCTTGCATCTGGTGACATATATAACACATAAACATCAGATCTGTGACATTCATACAAGTGAAAACATACCTGGTGCTCTTGTGTCTGTACCACTGATCACACCAACAGTCCTTTTTAGTTTTCAGTGCATGATCTACGCATTGCCGGTGAGAAGCCTCTATTTACACAGTCTATGGCACAACCAGAACACCAGCAACAAGTACCAGAACTACGCCAAAACATTTAAAAAATACAAAAACTACAAGTGCTGAAATTAGCTGCCACTCGAGTGCAAAACACCTATGGGGATTATACATTAAAATGAATTTGAAAAACCTTTAAAAATTCTATTTTAAATGCCCCACTACTCCACTCTTGCTGACTGATTTAACACGACTCCAGCCGAAACTGGAAGTTGCGCCCATTATCGTTTCTACAGCAGCGCCTGTTATGTCTTAAGTTTGGAGTCAAGGAGAACGCCAGGAGTGGAGGTGAATACTTGTTTATTTAATACAGGGCTTCGTGCACCTAACCATCCATGCAGCCGCTGGCAGAGGTAAAAGCGGAAGAGACCGCCCAACTACCTACAGCCCCTCTTATACACATGGAGTTGGCGGAACCGGAACTTGGAGCCGCCACCCTGTGCTACACAAATAAGAGCTCCAATATGAAACAGTATATGAACAATAAATAACTACATCACATGACCCCTCCCCCCCATAGAAAAATCCAAAACACACATATAATTAGCCCGCCCCAATTTGGAACCCAAATCATCCGCTAAACATAACTAAACTAAGATCACAAAAGGGGCCTATAGCATTCACACAAAATAACTAAAATTAGGGTAGACGGGTAGACTGCCGTCCTACCCCCCCCCCCACCCCACGTGGCGAGGTGGGTTATTCTGCTGCCTATGCTATATAAAAGTCCTGTTAAAAAAAAAACAAAAAAACTACTGCCCTGTCTCCTATATAAAACAGAACACCAAAATAATCCCCCAACTATAAATACAGGATAATAACTAACAACCAGAACACATCCATGGCTCACTGAGGATGACCCGTGCCCCCAAGACCCTTCACTACTCAGTCCGGTCCCTGGAGGTAGCTTGCTTTCTGGTCCACAGCTGGTCGCCTCAGTCCCAATGAGCCTTCTCCTCCACACTTCCAAGCACTCCAATCGTCTGGGGCCATGCCCAATTGCCTTCTTCGGGGCACGCCGTAACTCATTAGGATGGCACCACGAGTCATCCGACAGCAGAAGGTATCCATCTTGTCGCTCGCCCATCACCTGCATCCAGCCCTAGTACTGCTCCATCTGCTGCTTGGTTCTCACCTGCCTGGATCCCGTCTCCGCCCAAGCCTGAACCCAGTCCGTGACTCCAAGTGGGGCCCTGCACAGCCTGCGGTGTCTCCGCCTGGCACTCGCTCTCCCAGTGCCACTCGGTCCTGCCCCGACCGTTTGTAAATCCGTGGTGGACCTTGCCAGTGTGGCCCCGTGTTCACCAGCCCACCACAGCTGTGCTCCGGTAGCACCTGGGGCCATCATTTGGGCATCGCTCGCCGCTGCAGCTTCACTCTTGTGCTGCCCGGTACCCTCGTCCAGTCACTCAGACACTGGCACCGGAGCCCTCCCGCAGCAACCCTGAACGAGACAAGGCCTGTCCACTTTCCAGAGTGCCCAGCAATTGTTGATCCTACACAGCATCGTCCCGAACTCTCGGAACCGGTCGGTCCCACAGTCCACAGCCTGACCACTCTTCCCCAGCGCCGCTCCTGATGGAAAACCTGAGGCCATAGAACAGGTTGCAGCCCATAATGTTCATGCTGCAGGCCATCACGACGAACTCCACATCGGCCATCTCCGCCGACTTATACCGAGCCGTCAGTCTGACGGTACCCACAGTGGCCAAGTGGCCAACTGTCCTCCTCCATAGCTGCAAAGCAGCACTGAGTCACCTCGAGTTCTGTGGTGGGGAAAACATTCTATAACCGTAGCCCAGTTCAGCAGCGAACTCTCCACCCCCGTGTCGATCAGCATCGGTACTGGAACTCCATCCAAAACCACTGTGCAGTGTGTATGCCCACTGGTACTCGGAGACACAGTATGTACTACCGTCGGAGCGGAAGGGGTCGAAATCCTGCGTGGGCTCTCCTGTTCTGCTGACTGGCATACTCTCGCGAAGTGGTGTAGATGACCACGTCTGCCGCAACGCTTCCCTCTTGCCGCACACTCTCTGGCCTTATATCGGTGCTTCGTGGATCCACAGCCCATACACCTGAGCTTCCCCGGGGCAGACCTCATCCGTACAGCGTTGGCCTCCTCCATGTCGTCCTCAACGCTCCCATCACTGTCTGGGTCCACTACCTACGTGGCCATGGGGGATCATGAATCTCTTGGTGATAGGCGCTTGCTTAGCTCCTGAGTTAGCTTGTCTGCTGCTTCCAGCTGGAGCGCCAACTCGACGGCCCTGGCCAGTGTCAACTCACCCAGGAATGTGAGCAGCTTGGAGCGGACCGCAGCACATTTGATGTGTTCCGCCAACTGGTCGCAAACCATTTCTTCCTCCAACAGCCTGAACCGACACTTAGCGGCCAACTGTCTCAAGTCCGATACGAACCACTGAATGGGTTCGCCTGCCTGTTGGTGGCGCTGTCTGAACTTAATTCTCCAGACGATAATGTTGTCCGGTGCCCTGAAATGGCACACCATTAACTCCACCACTTCTTCATAGTTGTCCGCGTCACCAAGCGTGCCCAAAATCCTCTGTCCCTCCATTCCCAGGGTGTGCACCAGCAACACACGTGCCCTCAGCTTCTCCATTCTTCCCAGGTCCAACGCTACCATATACGTCTGAAAGGCTTCGTACCACTGAGGCCACGGTACAGGCAGCTCCCCTGGGAGCTCCAAGAATGGCCGAATTGGTGTACCACACGCCTCCATGGTTTTTCTTCTTGTCACCAAATGTTGTCTACGTTTGGAGTCAAGGAGAACGTCAGGAGTGGAGCTGAATACTCGTTTATTTAATACAGGGCTTTGTGCACCTAACCATGCATGCAGCCGCTGGCAGAGGTAAAGGCGGAAGAGACCGCCCCTCCTACCTGCAGCCCCTCTTACACACAGGGGTTGGCAGAACCAGAAGTTGGAGCCGCCACTCCGTGCTACACAAATGAGAGCTCCAATATACGTAAAACAGTATATGAACAATAAATAACTACATCACAGTGCCCTCAGGAATAAGGTGGATAAAAAAGAAAAAATAGTAAAAGGAGTTCAAATGAGTGAAAAAAGAGGAGATGAAGCGGCATGAAAAAATAAGCAGCGGTGCTGTGGTTTTAAGCAGGTTTTATTAATCATGTCGCCTTCACGGGATCCTCTCTCCGGTGCATAGTGGAGCAGCCCGGAGCAGGATCCCTAGGCTCTCAGAGAAAGAGAGGCGGACACAGTGTGTCCACCTGTTGCAGGATCAGAGTGAGAGTGAAAGAGAGAGATTGCGTTACAGAGTTGCACCTTAAATACTTGATCATAACAATACATCAAAAAGACATACCCCACAGTCTAGAATGATCAAAGGGACAACAGAACAGGCAGGAGGTATTTGCATTTGTAAGCCATACATCACAATGGGCAGATTAGCTAGACCTCGCTCTAAGTGCAAGACAAAGAGGCTAACAAGCACATCTACATATTGATCTGAGTCTCTAGGTCACAGTAAGGACAGGACGCATGAGTACAAAGGATGAAAGGCATCGATTAACATCACATAGGTGAGACAGAAGAAACTCGTCTACCTGTAGACATTAATACACCAAAGCACATCTAAGATGCTCAGAAAAAGCACAGTAAGGACAAGCCATATGCACACTATACAGAATGGCGCATTACATCACAACACATGCATGTTTGCATCACAAATACATGAATGGCACATTGCTTCTCAGTAATGCAGCAGAAAAACAGAGAAAAGAGGGCTGAGTGTCCTTAGTCTGTTGTGGGGTTAAAACGAACCGCCACACGCTCCCCCCCAGAGGACGCGGCAGGGGGCCGCGACCTCGATAATCCATCTGTGTGAGCGAGCTGTGGGAGAAGCTCGCTGCAGGCGGAGGGGGAGGGAGGGGAGGGGTGGTAAGTGCCGGCAGGAGCTGTGAAATCGTCCTGAGCCGCGCAAAAATTGCTTGCTGCTCCGTGACGTCGAGGGGTTGTCCCGTTGCACGTGCGGAGATCACAAGAAGAAAAACTAGTCTCTGACTCCTCTCGTGGCCATGAAGAAAAGCAGGGGCGGCTGTAAGAAAAAAAGTAAACAAAACATAGGGACTGTTGGCTTTGGGTGCTGAAGCAACCCCAAAGCTCCCGGGAACAGCTGACGGCTGAAATCCCGTTGTGCCGTGGCTAAGACCATTAAAAAATCCAGTGGCGAGCTGCGTGCTTGCTTCAGGTGAACGAGCAGCCCTGAAGGTTCTGTGGGCAGCGGCGGAGGACGATGGCGGTCTGTGGCGTGGCTGAGACTGTTAACAAATCCTTCCAGTATGCTGCATGCGTGCCTCAGGTGAGCGAGCAGCCCTGAAAGGCAGCGGCGAAGGAGGAAGGCAGTCTGTGGAGCCATTACTTGTCCCATGCGTGATGCGCCGTCCTTGTAACTCCCCGATGCGTGCGCGGGGGTTCAGTGCGTGGGTGGGCCACTGGAGTGGTGAGTCAGGGTGCAGAAACTTGGTGGAGAACGGCGCAGACGGCGCCGGTAAAATCCAGGTTGAGCTGTGGCTGTAGATTGGCCATGGTGCGTTGGAGCGGTGAGAGGAAATAGACGATCTTTAGTCCCTCAGGCCCGTGCAGATGCGTTGGAGCGGCGGGAGGGAATAGACGATCCTATGTTCCTCAGGCTCATGCAGCTGCGTTGGAGCGGTGTGAGGAAGTAGACGATCTCCGTCCTCCGGGCTCGTGGAGGCGCGTTGGAGCGGTGCGAGGCAATAGACGATCTTTGTGCCCCGGGCTCGTGCATCTGCGTTGGAGCGGTGAGAGGGAGGAGACGATCGTTGTCGCTCGTGCGGCCATGAAGAAAAGACGAGGCTGAATGGCGGCTGTGATGAGGGCAGAGGGACTGGCGTGTTGACTTTAGGTTCAGGCGTAACCCTAAAGCCTCGGGAACCGCAAAACCGCTGAATTCCCTATGTGTGCCATGACGTTTTCTGCAGTTTACCCGGTCGTGGGTGATGTCCGGAGAACGGCTCGCCTGTGTTGGCTCCGCGTCGAAGTCTCCCTGAAGCCGCAGGGAGGGGGAACCAGTAGGCCGCTGCGACGGAGCATTCATGCCCGGGTGTTGCGTTCGCTGGCCGCTCGTTTTTTTCAGCGTCGGTTCGCCAGCGTGGCCATCCAAAACAGAAGGCTGCGTTGCACAAAACGTGTGCGTCTTCAAGGGGCCACCAACGCAGCTGTGTGGTTGTCCAGCTCGGAAGGTTGCTTTCGCACAAAACGTGTGCGTGTTCGAGGGGTCACCAGTGAAGCGGCATGAAAAAATAAGCAGCGGTGCTGTGGTTTTAAGCAGGTTTTATTAATCATGTCGCCTTCACGGGATCCTCTCTCCGGTGCATAGTGGAGCAGCCCGGAGCGGGATCCCTAGGCTCTCAGAGAAAGAGAGGCGGACACAATGTGTCCACCTGTTGCAGGATCAGAGTGAGAGTGAAAGAGAGAGATTGCGTTACAGAGTTGCACCTTAAATACTTGATCATAACAATACATCAAAAAGACATACCCCACAGTCTAGAATGATCAAAGGGACAACAGAACAGGCAGGAGGTATTTGCATTTGTAAGCCATACATCACAATGGGCAGATTAGCTAGACCTCGCTCTAAGTGCAAGACAAAGAGGCTAACAAGCACATCTACATATTGATCTGAGTCTCTAGGTCACAGTAAGGACAGGACGCATGAGTACAAAGGATGAAAGGCATCGATTAACATCACATAGGTGAGACAGAAGAAACTCGTCTACCTGTAGACATTAATACACCAAAGCACATCTAAGATGCTCAGAAAAAGCACAGTAAGGACAAGCCATATGCACACTATACAGAATGGCGCATTACATCACAACACATGCATGTTTGCATCACAAATACATGAATGGCACATTGCTTCTCAGTAATGCAGCAGAAAAACAGAGAAAAGAGGGCTGAGTGTCCTTAGTCTGTTGTGGGGTTAAAACGAACCGCCACAGAGAGAAGATTATGTGACAGTGATGCAGAGACGAGCCTTTATTTTAAGGATGTTGTCAGCTATTTCTCTGCAGGATAACTGCTAGTTTGTTATCTTTGGAGTTCTGAACAGTGAATTATTCGGGGGGCGGGGTGGTGGTGCTGACAAGTTCATAGGCTGACCATGATGCAGTGGTCAAATCTGACCAAATGTGAGACTTCCGGGAAGATGGCGGAGAGACATAACACTTAAACAAAGAGCTCTCCCTAGCCGGATTAAAAATCATCGGTAAATGGCCAACTCGACATAAACGAATCAATAAACTAAGGGATGAAAACACGAAGGAACCGGGCACAAGGACAAAAACAGGGTAAAATTGAAGAATTCCTCTCCAACAACGCAGGAAAAACCGCTGTACGCAAAGCCCAAAAAAACGAGATGTCCACAGCAGAGAAAATGGAGGACACCAGACTCGACAACATGAACGCTGGCATCGCCAGTTTGGGTGAAGAGTTGAGAGAATTCAAGCGACAGCTACAACAGGATTTAGCGGCTCTTAAGGAGGAACTGAAAAAAGAAATTAAGGAGGAAATCATGGACCTCCGAAGAGAAATGGAGCGTAAATTAACGGAAAACATGGAGGAGCTGCGCTCCCAGCGGGCGTGTATGACAGAAGCGCAGACCCGAATTTCGGAACTAGAAGATTGGAAAAGCGAGGCAAACGAACAACTACAGACCCTGACGACGCAAACGCAGAGGATGCAGGAGAAAATAAACGACTTGGAGAGCAGATCCCGACGAAGCAATATGCGCATCTTTGGAATTCCGGAGGGCATTGAAGGCAACTCTATGACAAAATTCATGGATCAGTTCTTAAAAAAAGAACTGGAAATACCCGGAGAAACGGATCTGCAGATTCAACGGGCGCACAGAACACCGGCACAGAACCCGAAAACAAACTCTCCACCCAGGTCAGTTGTGGTAAACTTTGTGAAATATGACATAAAGGAAAGAATCCTGACGCAAGCATGGAAAAAAAAGATACGAATCGGCGACAAACAGGTATTTTTTGACCATGACTACCCGACAGAAATCGTGCAGCAGCGGAAGAAATATGCCAATATTAAAAAAACGCTGAAAGAGAAAAAAATTAGATTCCAAACGCCGCTAACGAAAATGAGGATTCATTGGGAGGAAGGCACAAGAACCTACAACACGGCCGAAGAGGCAGCGCGGGATATGATGGAGCGGGGCCTTGAGGTGAGCGTGCCGAAGGAGACGGCTGGAGCAGCGGCGGCCCTGAACGCACCACGACAGACGGAGTGGAGACGAGTGAGCGGCGGAAGAAGGGGGAGAGACGTGGAGCAGCGGGCCCAGGACAAGCTACAAGGCTTTCAACTGAAAGCCTAGATCATAACAAAGATTAAGAAAGGCACAGAAGAAATGAAGGCCAAGAAGACAAGGTAAAAGAGAAACAGACGGCTAGGAGAGGTTTAAGTGATATTTGTTGGACATTTCTAGACTTATGACTATTACTTTGATAGTAATTAGAAGTCTAGGGAGGGCCCTTCACTCTGTGAAGACAAACCCCCCACCCACCAACAGGGACCAGTGGGCAGAAGAAAGGCCCAAAGTACGGAGGTCGAGTTTTTTTAATGTGTTTTTATATAAATATGTGTTATTTTTGTTGTTAAAGGGGCTAGGAGCACAAGTTAAAAAAATGGAAAAACATGAATATGGGTAAAAATCTTAAGATAATGACACTAAACGTGAATGGTCTGAACTCACCTGTTAAAAGGGAAAGAATAATAAGAAAATTCAAGAAGGAAAAAGCTGAAATTATATTTATGCAAGAGACACATTTGAGCAAGGCAGAACATGTGAAACTAAAGAGATTTGGCTATAAGAACTCCTACTACAGTTCATTTAAGGGAGGAGCAAAAAGGGGGGTTATGATACTAATCTCAAACAAAATACAATTTGAAAGTGAACAGGAAATCCAGGATAAAGAAGGCAGGTATGTAATAATAAAGGGAAGAATAGATGGTATGCAGATCACATTAGTGAACATCTATGCCCCACCAGAAAGTGACAAGGGTTTTTTTCAACATCTGTTTGATCTCATAGCAACACACAGTGAAGGAGTCCTAATTTGTGGAGGAGACTTAAATGCTGTCATGGATCATGAAGTTGACACAACAAGTGTTAAGAAGACAAAAAAACATGTAACAAAGTTCATAAGAACCTCACTGGCAGAAATGGGTATGGTAGACATATGGAGGGACCTGCACCCACTCGAAAAAGACTATACACATTATTCAGCAGCCCATAAAGTACACTCTAGAATAGATTACTTCCTTATGAATGAAGGTGACAGACACAGGGTGAGAAATTGTTGGATTGGAGGGGCAGAAATATCAGATCATAATCCTATATACATGGAAATATATTTAAACAATAGAAAACGACAAACAACATGGAAACTTAACGTAGGACTGTTAAATGATGAGAAAATGAAAGAAAGAATAAAAATAAACATAAACGAATATATCCAAGAGAATGACAATGAAGAAGTGGACCCAACAATACTATGGGACGCACTAAAAGCCGTGTTAAGGGGTAAATTAATTGTTGAAACAGGAAAAGCAAATAAGACTAAACTGGAAGCGTATGAACAAAGATGTGAGAGACTGAGGGAATTAGAATGTAAACATCAAAGCACAAATGATCCAAAAATATATCAAGAAATTAAAGAAGAAAAAACAAAGATAAAAGAAACACAAATGGATGAAATTGAAAGGAAAAATAGATATCTAAAGCAAAAATATTATGAAACGGGGCCAAAAGCCACAAAACTGCTGGCAAAACGGTTAAGAAAACAACAAACAATGAATAATGTATACAAGATTAAAGACCCCACCACAAATAAAACCACAGTTAACCCAGAAAACATCGAAGAAATTTTCCATAATTTCTACCAAGAACTATACTCGCAACCTGAAGAAACAAATACTAAAGATATCAAAAAATTTCTAGACACATTGGACTTGCCATCAATAGGAAATCAACAAAATGAAAAACTAACAGCAGAAATAACAACACAAGAGATCAGAGATGTGATTAAGTCACTTAAAAACGGTAAATCACCAGGTAGTGATGGATACCCATCTGAGTTTTATAAACTGTTTATAGAAGAACTCATGCCACAACTCCTAAAGTCATTTAATTGGACGCTGAACAACAACAAAATACCTCCAACATGGAACGAAGCAATCATTTCAGTTATTTTAAAACGAGGGAAAGATAAAGAACAATGCGGAAACTATAGACCAATCTCTTTATTAAATGTAGATTATAAAATATACACAACAATTATATGTAAACGAATAAAGACATTCTTGACGGAATTGATAGAAGATGATCAAACTGGATTCATAGAGGGACGCCAAACACATGACAATATCAGGAGAACAATACATATAATTAACCAAATACATAAAGAAAAGAAAAGCGCAGTAATAATGAGTTTAGACGCAGAAAAAGCATTTGACAGGGTTAACTGGAAATTCCTATATAGTGTACTGGAGCGCTTTGGATTTAACGAAAAATCAGTACAATGCATAAGGACGCTATATCAAGAACCTGTGGCAAGAATCAAGATAAACGGTAGCTTAACAGACAAAGTAAATATACAAAGATCAACTAGGCAGGGATGCTGCTTATCGCCCACCTTGTTTGCTCTGTTCATAGAACCATTGGCTCAAGCGATACGACAAAATAAGAAATTAAAAGGTGTAACAATAAAGGGGGCGGAACACAAGATTGGGCTATTTGCAGACGATATTATAGTTTACCTTGAACAACCAGATAAATCAATAATGGAAATGATGAACTTGATAGAAAATTTTGGAAAATTATCAGGATACAAGATAAACATAACAAAAACACAAATACTGACATTCCACTATAACCCTCTAAACCAGATAACTGATGAGATCAAACTAAACTGGAAGCAAAAAGAAATAAAATACCTTGGAGTGAACATACCTAAAGACCTAAGCAAAATATATAAAGCAAACTATGATAGGTTGGAACAAGAAATAAAAAAAGATATTGATAGATGGTCAATCTTAAATATGGATCTGAATTCAAAAATTGAGACAGTCAAAATCAGCATACAACCTAGATTACTTTACCTCTTCCAGGCTCTACCAACAGAGATTCCAGATGCCCAATTCTCAAAGTGGGACAGGATGATATCGAGATTTGTTTGGGGAGGTAAAAAACCAAGAGTGAAATATAAAACCCTCCAATTACCAAAAGAGAAAGGAGGCATGGGCCTACCGAGTCTAAAGGAATATTACTACTCAGCACAAATAAGATATATCATATGTTGGTGCGACGAGGGATATGAGGCAAAATGGAAAGAAATGGAAAAGGAAATTGAGGGACTCCCAGTACAAAGCATAATAGGGGATAAAGATGCATATAAGCAAATCAAACAAATAGACCCAATCACTAAATTTACTTTAGAACTGTGGTATAAAATAGTACAAAAATATAATATAAGGGAAGACATAAAACTATTGAAATGGGTAGCATTTGACAGTCAGTTTGAACCGGCAAAACAAGATAGGGGATACAAAAATCTGGTGAACAAGGGAATCACAGCATGGGGCAATATCGGAAAAAAAGATCTCGGGAGCTTTGTAAATATCAGGAGAAAATTTAAATTAGAAAGATCGGAATTTTTCAGATATCTGCAGATGAGAGATTACTATATGAAGAAGATTAGGCATAACCTCCAAACAGATGTGAACGAGATTATACAACTTATTTTAAGCTCATATGCAGGAAATAAAATAAGAATTATTTCAAAACTATATCAGAAACTTATGACAAACAATCATACAAGTAACTATATAAAGGAGAAATGGGAGAAAGAGCTCAATTTAAACATAACAGAAGAAAGCTGGCAGGAAATATGGAAAACACAACACACATCAACAAATTCAAGGGCATGGAGGGAATTTGGATGGAAAAACCTGATTCGCTTTTTCATTACACCACAGATTCAAGGAAAATATTCAAATACCCAGTCTTTATGCTGGAGGGGATGTGGGGCTCTAAATGCAGACCACTCACATATGTTTTGGAAATGCTACAAAATATCATCATTTTGGAAATCTATGCATGTGACAATACAGAGGATATTAGGATATAATATACCAATGAACTGTAACCTGATGTACTTATGTGATCTTAAAAAAGACAGTGTTATACAGGCTGAGGACAGATATCTAGTTAAAATCTTGTTGATTGCATGTAAAAAAACTATCACAAAAAATGGCGATCAGAAGTTCTTCCTGACCAAGAACAATGGACTGACATTGTTGAGGACATACGTATGATGGAAAAACTAACATATCGACGAAGAATGCAAGAAGGAATATGGGAGAAAAAATGGCGGAAATGGACACACTACAAAGTGCAACAACGAGGCAGAAATTGAAAGAATAACCAAAGACACTGAAAAAACCAGAAGAATTAAGAGATGGAAACTAAAAACTTGATGCTCCAACATTTGTCCCCCCCCCCTTTTATTTTTTATTTTTATTTTGTTTATTTTTTTTTATTTTTCCCTACCCTAACCCCTTTGTTTTTTAAATGTAGAATGTGATCTGAATGCATTATATATGATGAAAAATGAATAAAAATCTAAGTTACAAAAAAATCTGACCAAATGTGGTTTATTCTTCAACAGTCTCTAATGTCAGTGTATCTCAAAAGAAACAGCAGTTAGTATCAGAAAAGGCTGAATTTAATACATGACTAGTTTCATTGCTGTATCAAAACTCATTCTTAGCCAGCCTATGAACTTTTCAACCCCCACCCCCCCCCCCCCCGTGTAGATTGTCTTTTAGTGCCACACTTTTTTTTTTTTTTAGGGCAGCACGGTGGCGCAGTGGTTAGCACAGTGGCAGGCACAGCAAGAAGGTCATGGGATCGATTCCACCCTTGACCACCGTGGGTTCAATCCCACCCCCAGACCATCGGTGACCCTTCTGTGTGGAGTTTGCATGTTCTCCCCATGTCTGCGGGGGTTTACTCCGGGTACTCCGGTTTCCTCCCACATGCCAAAGACATGCAGGTGAGGTTAACTGGCATCAACTGGGGATTCTAAATTGTCCTTAGGTATGGATGTGAGAGTGAATGGTTGTCTGTCTCTCTGTGTTGGCCCTGCGATGGACTGGCGATCTGTCCAGGGTGGACCCTGCCTCTCGCCCAAAGATGCTGGGATAGGCTCCAGCCCCCCTGCGACCCGAAAAGGATTAAGCGGAAGTAGATGGATGGATGGACTTTTTTTTTTTTATTATAACCAATATTTAGCTCAGCGAGAAAAAAATTTTTTTTTTCAAACATTTTTCCATTCTGCTGTAATTATTTCTGATTGGCTTAATTTGCACTGAATGATTTTTAGTTATATTATTTAGAAAGCTGTTTAGAATTCTTTTTGTTTTATTCCAAAATAAATAAAGAAGAATATCAGACAACCAGTCCACTAGTTCAATTCAATTCAATTCTTTATTTATAGCGCCATTTCACAACAACAGTCATCTCATAGCACTATCAACTGTAGGGGGGACCCCCACAGCTGCAGAAAGACCCCAGCAATCAGGCGATCCCCTGTGAGCAAGCACTTGGCGACGGTGGAGAGGAAATACTCCCTTTTAACAGGAAGAAACCTCCAGCAGAACCAGGCTCAGAGAGGGGCAGTCATCTGCTGCGACTGGTTGGGGGGTGAGGGGACAGAGAAGATGAAAAGAGCAGACATGTAGAGAGCAAACAACACGATGGGGACTCAATCGAGTTGTCAAATTGAGTAGTTGTCAAATTGAGAGTCTGAAGAACAGTTGAAGGATACAGATTTATATTATATTAATACATTTGAATAAGGAGCATTATGAGGAAATTTTAAAAGAATGAAAAGTAGTTTCTTCTAAATAAAACCTACGTCTCTAATTTATTAAAATATCAGGAACTAAAGCTGTGTGATCACTGTTGAAAGTAGGAGATGGATTATATTTTTCAGATGTAAACAATTTATGAATGTGCTGATAATTAATCAACTATACAAAAAATTATGGGCAGACATTCAGAAATTTATTTCTCAGGACAAAACAATTTGTCATATATTTCTAATACTTTTATTTCATAAATGAAGCTATATATAACTTAACAGCTTTTTCCACTGTTGTAGTATGAATTCATTAATGCCGCATAATATTCAGAGTGTGGGGAGACTTGAATAACGAAACCGAATTGTCTTTCATTCCAGTTTATTCAAGAAATCATTCCACTGTCTGCTCTCATTCTTGAGCAGCGAACAAAGAGAGTGAACACACCAAAGTTCTCTCATTTAAACATTCTGACATCAAACCATTTCCCTCGCGGGGGAAATCACACATCTCTCTCAAAATCTCTTTATTCACATTCATTAGCCTTTTATTTACATAACTCCCCCTTCTCTCTTCCCGAGCCTCAGTGGTCAGGAAGTCTTCTGTCCCCTGTCCTCCGCAGGGGGTCCAGGCTCTGTGGCTCCGCACCGCAGGGGGCTGGCTCTCCTTCATCGTGGTTAAATCACATATGCAGTGTCCAACATATACATGTCTCACAACACAGCCATATAACCCCCCCCAAACGATGAAGAACAGACTAATTCCTAAAATTTAATAGCACCTTACTCACTACTGAATAATCAACACCAACATTCAGTCTGTGCGCCGCTTGGGCTTCAGCCGTCTGCCGAATCTGCTGTGCGTTGGCCCCGCCTTGCCTGCGGTGCGTTTCTGCTTCGGCGCTGTTGACTGAGGGAGAGAGTGATTAATTGCCCTCTGCGGGGGCCTGCCTCGTCGAGGCGCCACCGCGACCGGTACAGACACGTCCTTCATGACAAAAGCAGGTTTTAGTCTGTCAATACTGACTGTCTCTTTTCTGTCTCCAAAATCCAGCACAAATTGCTTATCACCTGCCTCCAGCACTCGAAATGGCCCTTCGTAAGGCGGTTTGAGCGTTGCTTTTAGGGTTTCGCGCCTGACAAAAACGAAATCGGCATTTTTCAAAGCCTTGGGGACGAAAACTCGTGGAAAAGCGTGATGAACCGGACCCGGGAGCGTGTCTGCCCCCGTGCCGACTAACGGTCCCAGAGCCGAGAGAGGTGGGGGCTCTGGGTGCTCTGGTAAAAACTCGCCCGGCAGCCTCAGAGTTTGTGCGAATACCAGCTCCGCTGGGGAGGCGTCTAAGTCCTCTTTAGGCGCAGAACGCAACCCTAATAAAACCCATGGAAGTTTATTCACCCAATCTGCATCCGTGAGCGACGCTCTGAGTGCTGCCTTCAAAGACCTATGAAAACGCTCGCATAAACCATTGGCCTGAGGGTGGTAAGCCGTAGTGCGGTGAATTTTGGCTCCTAAGCCGTTGGCCATCGCTGACCACAGCTCAGAGATGAATTGCGGTCCTCTATCGGACGTAATGTCCGACGGAACCCCGAAACGCGCCACCCAAGCCGTTAAAAAAACGCGAGCCACCTCCGCGGCCGTGGTCGTCGCAAGTGGGACCACTTCCGGCCAACGTGTGGTGCGGTCCACCATTGTCAAAAGATACGTGAACCCCTGTGATGCCGGTAGGGGGCCCACAAGGTCGACGTGCACATGGTCGAACCTTCTGGCCGGAATGCGGAACGGTTCTAACGGGGCTCTTGTGTGCCTGTGAATTTTGGCCCGTTGACAGGAAATGCAGGTTTTTGCTCATTCCTTCACGTGCTTGCGCAGGCACGGCCAAACAAACTTTTCCGCCACTAGTTTCACCGACGCGCGCACCCCCGGGTGCGCCAGTGAGTGGACCGAGTCAAAAACACGGCGGCGCCACGTGGCCGGAACCACCGGACGCGGGCGCCCCGTCGACACGTCGCAGATCAGGGGGGGCATACCGGTTTGTAAACACTTGCTCTCCAGCCTCAACCCTGTTGGTCCAGACTGGAGCGCGCGCACGTCTGTGTCCGCCCCCTGGTCCGCTGCCATGGCTGCGTAATCTATACCCACGTGCACCGGGGCTGCGCGCGCCACCGTGCCGCTCTCCTGCGGCGCGGTCACGGTGGCCCGTTCTGCCTCTGCGCGTGTTGGGGTCGTGAACGCGCGTGAGAGACAATCCGCTACTACATTGAATTTGCCCGCAACGTGCCTAATGTCAGTGGTAAATTCCGAGATTGCGGCCAGCTGCCTCTGCTGCCTGCCGGACCACGGGTCTGAAATTTTGGCCATGACGTATGTGAGTGGCTTGTGGTCCACATAAGCGGTGAAGCACCGTCCTTCCAGCCAGAACTGGAAATGACGAATAGCCAAATGCAGCGCCAACAGTTCTCTGTCAAACGCGCTGTATTTTCGTTCAGCCGCGCTTAAAGATTTGCTAAAGAAAGCCAAAGGCTGCCAAACTCCGGCTACCTGTTGCTCAATAACGGCCCCTATGGCTAAATCTGAAGCGTCTGTCGTCAGCGCGATACGTGCTGCAGGGTCTGGGTGGGCCAGGAGCGCAGCGTCAGCCAAGGCTTTTTTAACCTCTGTGAACGCGCGCTCCCGCTCCGGGGACCATTCGACCGCCTGGGTCGGTTTTTGTTTTTTGAGCGCGGCATATAACGGTTGCATGATTTGAGCTGCGTGGGGCAGGAATCGGTTATAAAAATTCACCATCCCCAAGAATTCCTGTAGTGATTTGACCGTTTGTGGACGGGGAAAATCCGCTACCGCGCGTACTTTCTCTGGTAACGGAACCGCTCCCTCCGGGGAGACGCGGTGACCCAAAAAATCGATCCGCTCGACGCCGAACTGGCACTTGGCTGGGTTAACTATTAAGCCGTGCTCTCCCAGCCTCCTAAAAACTGCTGTGAGGTGCGTTTCGTGTTCGTCCTCTGAAGTACTCGCGACCAAAATGTCGTCGAGGTACACAAACACGAAAGGGAGATCGCGTAACACGGCATCCATCATCCGCTGAAATGTTTGCGCCACCCCTTTGAGACCAAACGGCATGCGTAAAAATTCGAAAAGTCCGAACGGGGTTATTACCGCTGTTTTAGGAATGTCCTCCGGTTGGACCGGGACTTGGTGATAGCCGCGAACTAGATCAATCTTTGAAAAAATGCGCGCCCCCGCCAGGTGCACCGAAAAATCCTGAATGTGCGGGATGGGATAACGATCGTGCGCCGTAGCGTTGTTTAGCCTGCGGTAATCCCCGCACGGTCTCCAGGAGCCATCGGCTTTCGGTACCATATGCAGCGGCGAAGCCCACGGGCTCTTCGACCTACGAACGATGCCCAGCCTCTCCAGGCTGGCGAACTCCTCGCGCGCAATGGCGAGCTTAACTGCATCCAAGCGCCGAGCTTTTGCAAACACGGGAGGACCAGAAGTGGGGATAAAGTGTTTCACCCCGTGCTTCGCGACCGTCGCTGAAAAAGTGGGCACAGAGAGCGCTGGAAATTGGGTGAGGAGTGTGTGAAACTTACCACCTGCTGTAGCGACGTGGGTCTGTACTGGTGGCGGGGACACTCGAGCTGAACAGGGGAGAGAGTAAAAAGAGAGTGCATTTACCAGCCGTCTATTAGCAAGATCAACTAACAGATTGTGTGAACACAAAAAATCCGCGCCCAACATGTTGAAACTCACCGCCACTATCACAAAAGTCCATTCATATGTGCGGCCATGTAAGCATAAAGGCAAGGTCCTTCTCCCGTAGGTGTTGATGTTCGAGCCATTTGCCGCTGTAGCTCCGCTACCGTGGGGTCCAGCCACCCGGTCCGCGTATGTTGGGGTGATGAAGCTCACTTGTGCTCCGGTGTCGATGAGGAACTCTCGTCCGGAGCGCGCATCCGTGATGTAGAGCAGCTTGTTGCGTTCTCCGAGGGTCGAAGCTGCTAGCGACCCCCGGTCTTGCCGTTTCCCGAACTCCTGAAGATGCAGGGCGGCACACACCTGCGTGCCTTCTCTGCGAACCTCCGATGGTAAAAGCAGAGATCTTCTCCTCCGCTGTGTCGTGCCCGCACCTCTGCCGCCGGGCTATTGGCTCCCCCTCGTCGCGGCCGTGTTGCCGCCGTCGTCGGCCAGTCTGGTTCTGCCGCCTCTGGCTCCCCGCTGTCTCGGGTCGCTGCTGTGGTTGCTTGCCCGCCGCAGGCGTCCAGGATCCCATCTGCCTCCTGGGCCAGCTCCCGGAACTCCTCCAGGGTGTGACACTTTTTGCCGGCCAGCGTGCTTCTCGCATGCGCCGGGAGGTTGGAGAGGAAGATGAACTGAAAAATGAAATCATCGTTGTCCAACCCTCTCAGCTGTATCATCTCCTCCATCAGGGCGCTCGGCCTGTGTCCACCTTGGTCTAGCAAAGACAGGATCTTCCTCGCCCTCACTTCAGCCGAGGGGGTGAAAAACTTGATGAGGGTGGATTTCAGCTTGCCGTACCTGTCGGTCGCGGGTGGCTGCTCCACCAAGCTTTGCCTGCACCGAGCTGTGCTGTTGTCCAGTGTAGCGATGACATGGTGGAACTTAGTGTCATCCACCGTTACTCCTGCGAGCGCGAACTGCGACTCTGCTTGCAGAAACCACGACCGTGGGTTATCCTGCCAGAAATCAGGCAGCTTAACGGCCACTGCGCTCGCCAGCTCTGAGCGCTGTGAGTCCGGGACCCTGAGAATTTCTTCGTTCATTCTCAACGTCGTCAGTCACCAATGTGGGGAGACTTGAATAACGAAACCGAATTGTCTTTCATTCCAGTTTATTCAAGAAATCATTCCACTGTCTGCTCTCATTCTTGAGCAGCGAACAAAGAGAGTGAACACACCAAAGTTCTCTCATTTAAACATTCTGACATCAAACCATTTCCCTCGCGGGGGAAATCACACATCTCTCTCAAAATCTCTTTATTCACATTCATTAGCCTTTTATTTACATAACTCCCCCTTCTCTCTTCCCGAGCCTCAGTGGTCAGGAAGTCTTCTGTCCCCTGTCCTCCGCAGGGGGTCCAGGCTCTGTGGCTCCGCACCGCAGGGGGCTGGCTCTCCTTCATCGTGGTTAAATCACATATGCAGTGTCCAACATATACATGTCTCACAACACAGCCATACAGAGGTATGTATATATATACTATATATATATATAAAACTTTATAAGTGGCATTGTGGAGATTTTGTGGAAGGACAAGGCTGAGTTTATTTCTCAAGTCCAGTTTATTCGCAATCACATTCTCCAACATTCAAAAGCAGACAGAGAAAGGAATCCCCCACATTCTGTTCCTTAAATACCCCAGGACATCAAAGCATACATTCACCATACATTCACATTGTCTTTTAATCCCAAACACAATGCATCCGCCACCAGGTCTCCTCGTCTCCATCTAAAGTCCTGGTGGTCAGGAAATCCCTCACGGCCATCTCTTCGTATACAAAAGGCCAGACTTCGCATCCTCCTGTTCCCCCTAGGAGGTTCAGTCCCTTTTGTTCCTCTGAGACGTGAAGCCTACAACAAGCATACAGTAATTCACATGTGAAGCATATGGAATCCACATATGTGCACCACATATAACCCCCCCCCCCCCCCAAACGTCTAAGATGGAACAACATAACTGTGGCGGGTTGATTCAACCCCCCCACAACACACAGGACAGTCAGCTCTCTTCTCTTGGTTTTTCCCACTGCACTACTGAGATGTAATGTGCCATGCATGTATTGTGATGTAATGTGCCATTCATGTATCGTGATGTAATGTGCCATTCATGTATTGTGATGTAAAGTGCCATTCATGTATCGTGATGTAATGTGCCATTCGTGTATTGTCATGTAATGTGCCATTCATGTATAGTGTTCATGCGTCCTGTCCTTACTGTGACCTAGAGGCTGAGATCAATATATAGATGTGCCTTGTAACCTCTTTGTCCTGCACCTGGAGCAGAGGCTAGCAAATCTGCCTATTGTTATGTAGGTCTCTTAAATGCAAATGTCTCATGCCTGTTCTGCAGTCCCTTTGATCGTACCAACTGCTGTGAATCTGCTTTGATGTATTGTCTGAGTTGGGTATAAATACTGCACAGGTTCTGTAACTCGCTCTCTCAATTCCACTTCCTCAACTGCTACTGCTGGACACAGACTTTGAGTCCTCCTTCTCTGAGAGCCGCTTGGGCTTGCTCCCGGCGCGCATGCACGGCGCCGGGAGCGGAGCTCGTGACGGCGGTATGATTTAATAAAACCAACTTGAAACCTCAACATTGCTGCTTATTTTTTCATGCCGCTGCACTGGTGACCCCGAAGACGCACACGCTTGGTGCGACGCAACCTTCTGGTCTGGACATCCACGCTGAACCGGCCGAGGGACACAAGACGTCTCCTCCCTCTCGCCGCCCCAACGCACCATGATCGAATGGCAGAAGAGAACACGCTGCCAGTGAACGCTTCACTGGTGACCCCGAACATGCACACGTTTTGTGCAAAGCAACCTTCTGATCTGGACAGCTGCACTGGTGACCCGTTCTTCATGATGAGATCTGCACGTCTGAGATCTGCTCATCCACGCTGGACCGGCCGCGCTCGCAGCTCCTCCACACGAGAGCGCAGGCACCTCGTCCCCTCTCCACGACGGCGTCCTCCATGGCCGGCGGAGAACGCAACACGTGGACCTGAACGCACCACGGCCGAGCGGTGCCCAAGATCGTCTATTCCCTCCCGCCACTCCAACGCATCTGCACGAGCCTGAGGAACAAAAGATCGTCTATTTCCTCCCACCGCTCCAATGCACCATGGCCAAGCTGCAGCCACAGCTCAAACCTGGATATTATCGGCGCCGTCTGCGCCGATCTCCACCAAGATTCTGGACCCTGACTCGCCACTCCAGCGGCCCACCCATGCACGGAACCCCCACGCACGGAACCCCCGCGCACGCACTGGGGAGTTACGAGGACGGCGCATCCCGCACGGGACAATAACGGCTCCAGAGACCCCCATCCTCCTGCACTGCTGCACACAGGCCCTTCAGGGTTGCTCGTTCACCTGAGGCACACAAGCAACTTGTTCACAGGATTTACTGATGGTCTCAGCCACGGCGCACAAAGGGATTTTAGCCGTCAGCTGTTCCCGGGGGCTTTAGGGTTGCTCCTGCACCTAAAGCCAACAAGCCAAGTCCCTCTGCTTCTTTTTTTTTTTTTTCTTACAGCCGCTACGCAGCCTCGCCGCTCCTGTTTTCTTCATGGCCACGAGAGGAGTCAGAGACTAATTTTTCTTCTTGTGATCTCCGCATGCGCAACGGGACAGCCCCTCGACGTCGCGGAGCAGCAAGCAATTTTTGCGCGGCTTGGACGATTTCACTGTCCCCTGTCGGCACGTACTACCCCCTCCTCCTTCCCCCTCCGCCTGCAGCGAGCTTCTCCCACAGCTCGCTCCCATAGATGGATTATCGAGGTCTCGGCCCCCTGCCGTGCCCTCTGGGGGGGAGCGTGTGGCGGGTTGATTCAACCCCCCCACAACACACAGGACAGTCAGCTCTCTTCTCTTGGTTTTTCCCGCTGCACTACTGAGATGTAATGTGCCATGCATGTATTGTGATGTAATGTGCCATTCATGTATCGTGATGTAATGTGCCATTCATGTATTGTGATGTAATGTGCCATTCATGTATAGTGTTCATGCGTCCTGTCCTTACTGTGACCTAGAGGCTGAGATCAATATGTAGATGTGCCTTGTAACCTCTTTGTCCTGCACCTGGAGCAGAGGCTAGCAAATCTGCCTATTGTTATGTAGGTCTCTCAAATGCAAATGTCTCATGCCTGTTCTGCAGTCCCTTTGATCGTACCAACTGCTGTGAATCTGCTTTGATGTATTGTCTGAGTTGGGTATAAATACTGCACAGGTTCTGTAACTCGCTCTCTCAATTCCACTTCCTCAACTGCTACTGCTGGACACAGACTTTGTGTCCTCCTTCTCTGAGAGCCGCTTGGGCTCGCTCCTGGCGCGCATGCACGGCGCCAGGAGCGGAGCTCGTGACGGCGGTATGATTTAATAAAACCAACTTGAAACCTCAGCATTGCTGCTTATTTTTTCATGCCGCTGCATAACCACAGATTGCATGTCATAATAAAATCACTACATATCAGTCCACATGCCGCTTTGGCCGCAGTCTTCTCCCGTATCTGCTGTAAGCAGGCTGTACCACTTCCGCGGCGTCTTACTGCTGTGGAGCTGCTGCCTGGGGATCAGAACTGTTAGTCAACCTCTGTGGGTGTTCTGGGGAATGCTCTCTAGGGGGCCTGCCACGTCGAGGAGCCTTAGCCAACTGCACAATTTCGTCAGCTACTACAAAAGCGGGTTTGATCCTATTAATGCCAATCATTTCTTTTCTGCCCCCCAAATCTAGCAAAAAATGCTTATCCCCTGTTTCCAGCACTCTGGTATGGTCCGTCATAAGGTGGGCGTAAAGGCGGACGATGGGCATCATGTCTGACAAAAACAAACTCCGCATTTTTTAAAGCCTTAGGCACAAAAACACGTGGAAAACTGTGGTGAACGGGGCCAGGTAGCATGCTCGGGCCTGTGCTATTCTGTAACCGCTGAGCCGGGGAGCACTCTGGCGCTGGATTATCTGGGAGAAAATCCCCGGGCAGCTGGAGTGGCTGTGCGAAAACTAGTTCGGCTGGGGAGGCTTCTAAATCCTCTTTAGGTGCAGAACGCAACCCCAATAAAACCCATAGTAGTTTGTCAACCCAATTTGCATCCGTGAGCGATGCTCTGAGAGCCGCCTTCAGTGATCTGTGAAAACGTTAGCATAACCCGTTAGCCTGCGGGTTTTACGCGGTCGTGCGGTGGATCGTTGCCCCCAGGCTGCGGGCCATCGTTGACCAAAGTTCGGAAACAAACTGAGGGCCTCTGTCAGACGTAATATCCGACGGGACTCCAAAACGCGCTACCCAAGCCGTTAAAAACGCGCGCGCAACCTCCTCGGCTGTGGTTGACTACAGTGGAACCACTTCCGGCCAGCGCGTGGTGCGGTTAACCATTGTCAGAAGATGTGTGCACCCTTGTGAGGGCGGGAGGGGGCCTACGAGGTCCACGTGGACATGATCAAACCTTTTAGCTGGGATGTGAAACGGCTCCAAGGGAGCTCTCGTGTGTCTATGAACCTTGGCCCGCTGACAAGCCATGCATGCCGCCGCCCACTCTCTAACTTGTTTGCGCAGGTTCGGCCATACAAATTTCTCTCCTACCATTTTGACCGACGCCCGCACTCCCGGGTGCGCCAGAGAATGAATCGAGTCAAAAACACGGCGGCGCCACGCAGCTGGAACCACCGGACGCGGCCGCTCAGTGGAGACATCGCAGATTAGGGGGGGCATGCCGTCTTGCAGCACCCTGTTCTCCAGCCTTAACCCTGTTGGTCCAGACTGGAGCGCTCGCACATCCGCGTCGCTAACCTGCTCCGCGGCCATGGCCGCATAATCTATCCCCACGCGGACCGGGACCGCGCGCACTTCCGCGTCGCTAACCCGCTCCGCGGCCATGGCTGCAGGATCTACCTCCACGCAGGCTGGAGCCTCCACAGCGCGCGAGAGGCAGTCCGCCACTACATTGAGTTTACCCGCCACATGCTGGATATCGGTAGTAAACTCCGATATTGCGGCCAGCTGTCTCTGCTGCCGGCCCGACCAAGGTTCTGAAATCTTGGCCATCGCAAAAGTCAGTGGCTTGTGGTCAACGAACGTGGTGAAACGGCGTCCTTCCAGCCAGAACTGGAAGTGGCGAATGGCCAAGTGGAGAGCTAACAATTCCCTGTCGAATGCGCTGTATTTTCGTTCGCTGTCGCGCAGAGTTTTACTGAAATAGGCGAGCGGTTGCCAGGCTCTGGCTACAAACTGTTCCACGACCGCCCTTATGGCCACATCTGACGCGTCAGTAGTGAGCACCATGCGGGCTGCTGGGACCGGATGTGCCAACAACGCAGCGTTTGCCAGGGCTGTTTTGACTTCCGAGAATGCGCGCTCTCGCTCCGGAGACCATTCGACTTCATTTGTGGGTTTTTGTTATTTTAGTGCAGCATACAATGGTTGCATGAGCTGCTCTGCGCGGGGGAGGAAACGGTTATAAAAATTCACCATTCCCAAAAACTCCTGTAACGCTTTGATCGTTTGTGGTTGGGGAAAATTTGTTATTGCAACCACTTTGTCAGGCAGAGGGACTGCTCCTTCTGGGGAGATGCGATGCCCCAAAAAATCAATCTGCGTCACCCCGAACTGACACTTCGCTGGGTTAATTATTAACCCGTGCTCCGCCAACCTCCGGAAAACTGCCGTGAGGTGGCTTTCGTGTTCGTCTTCGGACGCGCTGGCTACCAATATGTCGTCCAGGTAGACGAACACAAAAGGGAGATTGCGCAAAACCGCGTCCATCATGCGTTGGAACGTCTGCACCACGCCTTTAAGCCCAAACGGCATGCGCAAAATCTCGAAAAACCCGAAAGGAGTTATTATTGCTGTTTTGGGTATGTCCTCAGCGCGCACTGGGACCTGGTGGTAACCGCGTACCAAGTCTATTTTAGAAAAAACGCGCGCCCCCGCCAAATGAACTGAAAAGTCTTGGATGTGCGGGATCGGGTAGCGGTCGTGTGCTGTAGCGTTGTTCAGTCTGCGGAAATCACCGCAAGGCCGCCACGAGCCATCAGCTTTAGGGACCATGTGAAGCGGTGAAGCCCAAGGGCTTTTCGAACGCCGGATGATGCCCAACTTTTCCAGGTTGGCAAACTCCTTGCACGCTATGGTCAGTTTAGCTGAATCCAAGCGCCGAGCTTTTGCAAAAACGGGCGGACCGGTGGTAGTAATAAAATGTTCCACCCCGTGTTTAGCCACGGCTGCCGAAAATGCTGGGACCGTGAGTGCTGGGAACTGAGTGAGCAGTGTTTGAAACTTACCACCTGCGGCTGTGACGTTGGCTTGTGCTGTTGGCGGGGCCACTCGAGCTGTACAGGGAATAGAATAAAAAGAGAGTGCATTAACCAGGCGTCTATTAGCAAGATCGACCAACAAACCATGTGAGCACAAAAAATCAGCCCCTAACATGTTGAAATTAACTGTCGCTATGACGAAAGTCCACTCGAATGTACGGCCATGTAAAGACAGAAGCAGAGTCCTCTCACCGAAGGTCTTAATCGCCGAGCCGTTCGCTGCTGACACCCTGGGACCACTGGAAGGCGCCAGCCGGTCAGTGTAGGAAGGTGTGATGAAACTCAGCTGGGAGCCTGTGTCCACGAGGAAATGCCTCCCCGAGTGCGCATCCCTGAGGTAGAGCAGCTTGTTCTCCTCTCCAAGGGCCGCAGCTGCTACCGACCCCCGGAAATAGCACGGTGGAATGCACTTGTGTGCCCTCTCTGCGAAGCGGCGATGGTAGAAGCAAAGGACGTCGTCTGCCCCGTGTTTCCTGGCCCCTGCCGCCGCCGTCGTCGGTGAGTCTGGTGCTGCAGCCTCTGGCCCCCTGCCCTCTCTGGACGTTGCGCCTAGTTCCGCTGCCGCAGCCGTAGCCGCGCGCCGTTTATTGGCGTCGACGAGTCGTTGCACCTCCTGGCCTAGCTCGTGGTAGTCTCGTCGGGCCAACAGTGGTGAACTGGCCAGGGTCACTCTCACCGCTGACGGTAGGGTCCTGAGGAAGAAGTGGGTGAAGATGAAGCTATCATCTTCGGCGTCTCTCAAACTCAACATCTTCCCCATCAGGTCTGCCAGTCTGTCGCTCTCAAATTCAGTCAGTGCCAGGAGCCTCTCTGCGCGCTCCCCCACCGAGGGGGTGAAGTAACGGATGAGTGCAGCCTTCAACGTGCTGTACTTGTCGCTGTCCGGCGGGTGGTTGATCAGGCTCTCCACTCACTGGGCTGTGTGGTTGTCCAGCTTTGCAACCACATGGTAGAACTTTGTGTCGTCTACCGAAATCCTCCGGAGGTGGAACTGTGCCTTGACTGCATTAAACCAGGAGCACGGACTGTTCGGCCAGAAGTCCGGTAGCTGAACTGTGGCCGCATTCGTTTGGCTGGCTCCTGACGAGTCTGGCTCGGGAGATTCGTCTCCGCTCATGATACATCGTAGGGTCACCAGTGTGGAGATTTTGTGGAAGGACGAGGCTGAGTTTATTTCTCAAGTCCAGTTTATTCGCAATCACATTCTCCAACATTCAAAAGCAGACAGAGAAAGGAATCCCCCACATTCTGTTCCTTAAATACCCCAGGACATCAAAGCATACATTCACATTGTCTTTTAATCCCAAACACAATGCATCCGCCACCAGGTCTCCTCGTCTCCATCTAAAGTCCTGGTGGTCAGGAAATCCCTCACAGCCATCTCTTCGTATACAAAAGGCCAGACTTCGCATCCTCCTGTTCCCCCTAGGAGGTTCAGTCCCTTTTGTTCCTCTGAGACGTGAAGCCTACAACAAGCATAGTGTAACGTCGGGGCCATGTTAAGGGGGGCAGGGATTTCCCAGCATGCTTTGCCAGTTGAAACGTTACTGTGTGTGTGTATTAAATGTGTTATTACTGAGTTATTATACTGCTGTGTCATTATAACTGCGTTATAATGACCCAGCAGTGTTTAGCAGGATTAGGGCAAGATGTATCATGTGTGTGTAACCATGACTGAAACGGAGGTCTGGGAGAATGACCTCCCCTCCTCTCTGTGCTCAGAAGTAGTTGGGGTTGGGGGTGTGTAAATAAAGCCTGTTCGTCACAACCATCTTGCTCCTCTTTCTTTGTGTGAACCTTGCAAACGTCACACTGGTGTCAGAAGTGGGATTCGAACCCACGCCTCCAGGGGAGCAAGATGAGGATCCAGGCGGAGGTCCAGCGGCCGGAGCGGTTCATTGCTCGGCTGGGAACGGAGAGTAGAGCTGAGACACCGGCCCCCGGAGAGGCTCGCCGCGATGGATGGAGCAGTGGACTCGACGGGACTGCTCTGCCTTTTTCAAGGCAGAACGGGCCGAGCAGAGCAAACCAGCCCTGTTTCCCGCCCTTTTCAGGGCAGGACGGGCTGACGATTCCAGAGCAATTAGGAGCGGCGATCGACCGGGAGATGACCGTCCCATCCGTCCAGCAGCGGGCCAAGATTCTCCGCTACAACGGCGAGAACCTGTTGGATGACCACCTGGCCCAGGTCGGGTTGGCTGCCGCGCTGAACGACTGGTCATCGGAGGAAACCACCGTGCTGAGAGCGAGTGGGAGGAGGAGCTACGGCAGACCACAGCAGCTCGTGCACGGAGGAGACAGCCGCGGCGACGCGAGGAAGGGGGGCTTCCGCTGCACAGAGCCAGGGTACTTCACACGGTAGTGCCCCGCACGCAGCGCACGACAAACTGGCCCCTCGCCAACGTTAAATTAGAGCGAGGTGGCATGGATGGGTAAAGGCCGCCTCCCGCAGATGCTTCCCCGGCGGTGACATCACAGAGGCCTTCGGAGCGCAGCAATAGCGGAGTGAGCAGGACGAAGATGCGGCCATTTCCCAGGCGCGGCAAGAGCTGGACACATGGACGCAGGCCAGCGGCTGCCTGGGAGACCTGGCAGCGGTGGGAGTCGGCTGGAGCGGGCATGGGACTCCCGCTGCCAGGAAAAGGACTGTGTGTAGTCCTACCGCCACCCGCAGATGCTTCCCCTTTCGGTGACGTCACGGAGGCCCTCGGCTCAGCAGCGGAGCGAGCAGGACGAAGATCCGGCCATTTTCCAGCCGTGGCAAGGGCTGGACGCATGGACGCGGGCCAGCGGCCGCCTGGGAGACCTGGCAGCGGTGGGAGTCAGCCGGAGCGGGCTTGGGACTCCCGCTGCCAGGGAAGGGACTGTGCGTGGTCCTACAGAGGCTGTCAGATGTGTCCATCCGCCCGCTGGTGGCCAAACCGGAACCCTACCCCAACCAGATACTCCAACCGAGACTCAGATGGACACTGGATGGCCCGTGCGTGCCGCCCCGGCACCGGGCTGACTCCCGTTGGATTTCTGGAAGTGGACTTTGAATTTTCTGGGGACAGAAACCAGTCCAGGGGAGGGCAGTGTGACGTTGGGGCCATGTTAAGGGGGGCAGGGATTTCCCAGCATGCTTTGCCAGTTGAAACGTTACTGTGTGTGTGTATTAAATGTGTTATTACTGAGTTATTATACTGCTGTGTCATTATAACTGCGTTATAATGACCCAGCAGTGTTTAGCAGGATTAGGGCAAGATGTATCATGTGTGTGTAACCATGATTGAAACGGAGGTCTGGGAGAATGACCTCCCCTCCTCTCTGTGCTCAGAAGTAGTTGGGGTTGGTGGTGTGTAAATAAAGCCTGTTCGTCACAACCATCTTGCTCCTCTTTCTTTGTGTGAACCTTGTAAACGTCACAATACAGTAATTCACATGTGAAGCATATGGAACCCACATATGTGCACCACAGCATAATCTTTATTTTAAAGGTCAAATTGCAGTTGCGGCCCTCAGCCACTTCTATTTATGTCAGAGACGGGCACAATGGCTCTTTGGTTGGCAAAGGTTGCAGACCCCTACTCTAAAAATACAACCCTCCCTGCCTGCACCACAACATTCATGGGAAGCAAACACCCCCTCGGTGTGCAAAGCGACGCCACAAGGGGAGGAAATTACACATAATTTATGGAATGCCAAAAGTGTGCCAGAGAAAAGGAGGCATATTGTGATCCTTTTGGCTTTCCATCATGACCAACTACAAATGGAGAGATATATTTATAAAGCTTGTCACACCTAAGATAGGACAACAAAATGTACAAACCAACTGAATTATGCAAAAACTTTAAATTTGCATCTGCTTAAATGAGTTTCAGATATAAGTTTGCAATAACAGCATGCAAAATTTTTTTAAAGCAAACAAATCTGTTTGGGAACACATTTTTTTCCTTAAAATCCTAAACTGCTGTAGTGTAGAAGAGCTTGAAATGATGAGGCGATTTGATATATAAACCAAAGTTTAATTATCAGCTCTCCTAACAAGTCTCATCTAGTGCAGAGGTAGCAGAAGGAAAAGAGACCGAATATCTCCGGCTCACTGACTTTATACTTGCACATAACAAAAGACATGCATAACAAAGGCTGACATCCCTCATTATCTTAATCCCCCCATTGTCTTGGTATTTCCTCTCCTCGCCCAGGGGGTGAGGGTAGCTCCTCCGGTCTCCACCGCAGTGTCTGGGAACGTCTTTGTTCTTCACTTGGCGGTTGAGAGCCTTTGTCCTTTCAGAGGTGTGAAGTTGCTTTACATATGTAATTACCAAACATTTCCACATGCTTCAACATATGTAGGTTATGGAATATATGATTAATATAGCCCACATGTAGGTTTATTTGTAAAAACATATATATCAGTACATTTGTCCTGATTCCAAGTCAGCTGCAGTTTTGTTGATTTTTTTTTATTTTAAAAATGTCCAGAATCCTTTCTTATTGAATAGACAGATGTATAAAATAATACAAAACAAAACACCGCTAAAGCTTTTTTTTTTAATTCAACATTTTACGTTGCGGCGGAAAGGATTTCAAAATAAAAGCCAGAGACTGAAATTGGATGGATGGACACATAACACGGGATTTAAATGTACTCAAACAAACTCCATAAACGGTTGACAGAAAGTAAATACAAGAAAATTACACGAAATAAATTACTGATAGCAAAAAGAAAGAAAGAAAAAAGAAATAAAAAGAACCACTCTTACGTTGACAATGTTATTGCATTTCCGGGTGAAAGTTCAGAAAACATTGACGGCCACATGCTTGTTGTGAACACAACCGAAGTTAAAGGCTAATCTGCAGGATGAAGGACACGCCGCTGTCCAACTGTGAACGGGACTTCCTGCTCAGGGCCATCGAGGATAAAAAGGTGGGCGGAAATATTTAGATGAAAAAAAAAAGGTTTTACTTTTTAATGTTTCATGTGTTTGTCTGGGGCAGAGGCAGGTCTGCAGGGTGGGTGGTATGTATTAGAGTCCAAATCGATGTACAAAGTCAAGAGTTCATCAGCAACCCATGTTTGCTAGAGCTGAAGATTCTGAAAATGGCTATATAAGTAATCAAGAACTGTAGTACCAGTAGTGGGATGTATGCTGGTTTAATGTAACATTCCAGTTGACTCATCACATATCTCTTCCAGTTGTATAATATAATAAAAAAAGATACTGGGAGTAAGTTCATTACAGGTCATTAGGAGTACTATTGAAGCACCAAATAGTCATACAATAAGAAAAAGAGAAATCTTGAACAGAAAAAAGATTAATAAGAATACATCGTTATCATCAGTAAAGTAGTTTCTCGCCCAGGGGTGTCCAATCATGTGCCATGAAGGGCCAAGACCCTGCAGGTTCTCTCTTCTACCCAGTCTCTTCAGCAGGTGTTTTCACTGATCAGCAATCAGTGGCAAGAAATTCAGGGAAATCTGCTCTTGAAGACACCGGTTGGAAATAAAGCCTGTGGGGTCTTGGCCCTCCTTGGCACATGATTAGACACCCCTGTTCTAGCCCTATGCAAAATTGTGTTTTGGGGGCTGTTACTGTAATTTTGCAGCTCTTCAGGAAAAAGTCACAAATTTATTTTTAAAAAGTGTATGAGAAAAAGTTGCAAATTTACAAGAGAAAAAAAAATCACAAATTTATGAGAAAAACTTTGCAAAATTATGAGGGGAAATGTGGCATACCGCTAATACTACCTTAAGTGCCATGGTCGTGGTGACGCATTGGTGACGTCATCACATGAATGCGTCATGCAATGATGTCACATGCATTGCCTGCGACGTCATCACATTAAAGCCTGGTTTATGCACCTACATCACGTCAACGCCATTGCCGACGGACAATGCCTACACAGTCCTCTGCAAAATTTTCTTCTGCGCCAGTTTGTCAGCATTGGTTTGCAGTTCACCGGGCAGTGAATTGCTTGTTGATGAAATGTTGATGGACAAGAGCAGATTGTCATGGAGGTGGAGCTAAAAAATGTTAATAAAAAGCAACTTTTAATACGATCATTGCACAGGGAAAAACGAGAAGTTGGAGAAAATGGTGCGTGCAACCACCGCTGCTGCTGATTTGACAGTCTGTGTAATTACTGCCGTTATGGCGAGCCACAAAATGTTCTATATGGGCTTACTAGCTCAATTTTCTTTTGAATTTGAACCACTGTTTAACAGACTCGCCTCAGAAGTTGTGCCGCCGTGAACAGGCAGAGCAAACCAGCGGCGAGAACCAGGAAATGTGAAGGAGACAAAGCGGACAATCTGTGTAATAACTGGGGTTATGACAAGCCACAAAATGCTCTGTTTGTGCTTACTTTGTCAATATTGTTTTCAATTTGGACCGCTGTTTAACCGACTCACCTTGGAAGTTGTGCCGTGGTGAATAGGCAGAGTGAAGCAGCGGCGAGAACCAGGGAATGTGAAGGAGGAGACAAAGCGGACCACTCACTGCTCTTACAGCCAGTGTCGCCGACGTGCACCTCTCCAGAGAAGGAGAGGTTACGCAATACAGTAGGAATGGACGTTGCTGCTGCGTCGATGCTGCATTGTGTTAGTGCGGGAGAATAACATGTGCTTAAGGGGCTAACAGCAGGAGACGTGGTCTTTGGCACTCCGTCTCTAGCCTGCCTGCATTGCCTGTACCACACCTTCAGTTAGCAGTTAGCTTGTTCTGTTTGTGCCACGTGTTGCTAGCTTTGTTAATAAAGCTAACCTTCAACACACAGACGACGTGTCCGCTGGTCCCTGCTTCCAGACATAACATTGTCGACGAGGAGAAAAGTTAATCGTCTGGAGGAAGATAAGACATTTTCCTGAAGATGGAATATGCTGGCGTGGAGAATCAAGTTCTGCCAACAGCAACAGGGAGCGGGAGAGTCGACTTAACAATAAATTGTGGACCTCCGCTGTCTGGCGAGCACGTGCAGGTTTGAGCAGCTAGAGGACAAGATGGTGCGGGACCAGCTAGCGGAGCACACCAACAACCCGAGGCTTTGGGTGAAGCTGTTTATGGTGTTGGACGACCTGCCGCTGTCGAAGGCAGTGGAGTTAGCTTTCCAGTTGGAGGCCACCGCCCAGCTAACATCACAGCTAGGTGCTTCACAACAACAAACCCCGCTAGCTCACACAGTTACCCTGGCAGAAGAACCCGTTGACACTGCGATCTGCTTGGAGGATGCCGAGGTGAACACTGCGGGACAACAGGACATCATGGGACGCCGAATGTGTGGTATCTGTGGTTCCCCTGCTCACTGAGCGCACATGCACACTCCTACCCAGCCAAGGGGCAGTGATGCCAGTGCTGCGGCAAGCTTAACCATTTTGCCAAAGTGTGCTGTTCAACATGGTCAACATTGAGCTCACCACCCACTTCAACTGGACTGCCTTTGACAACTACCATCCATGCAGTGGACTCTAGCAATGTGGCATACAAGTGGTGCACAGTGAGGCTTGATGACGTCACTCTGCCGTTACTACTGGACACCGCCATGATGAGATCACGACGAACTGGGTCACAGTGAAGAGATTTTTCCCTTGGCATCCAGTTGAGAAGAACACAGTGGATCTTTATGGATACGGGCACACCAGAATCAGCTTTGTAGGAACCATCACGTTGACTGTTTGCTACAGGTCTGAAGTCCTCCCAGCGTTCACCTTCCAGGTAGCAACACACGACAACCACATCCTGGAGTGTGACCTTTTTCGTGAATTGGGTTTCACCATACATAACCATGAAGGGCTTTGTTTGACCGCTGTTGACCGGAGCACGTGTCACCCAGACGTGGGTACAGCCGCTCCAAGCTTGACACCGCACAAAGAGCAGAACACGGAGAGAGGGTGTAATCCAGACTCTGTCTCCTCGTCTGGCATAAGCCTCATGCAGCCACCGTACAGCTGCAGGAGAGAGAGTCCATGGCCAAGCAGGACCCCGGTGAACGACGATAACCAGGAGCGTATCCTGCCGCCGGTGAGAACGTCATGCTGCCACAACAGCAGCCAACATCAGGGACAAGAGAGCAGCAGCAGTGCCGCATGAAGCCGATTAGATCTGGACTCACGATGCTAGATAGATAGATAGATAGATAGATACATACTTTATTTCAAACAAAAAAGTAAAAAAACAAAACAAATGACAAGTGCGATAAGTGACAGTATACAATGCTCGAAAGGGAGAAGGAAGAAGTGAACACTTATTTACTCCAACTCCTCTTTTCCCTAAATACAACCCATGTGAAATATATACAAATTACCTCATTTAAGACCCCAAGTAGACAATTAACTATATTTTGTACATATCAGCATTGATACCCATCCATCCCAACATACAGTATATACAGTCCATACATCAACACATCAAAACCCAGCCCCAAACAACACAGATATACACAGTACAGTCCCATGCTCAATTGGGTTCGAGTCCACCGATCCAAACGCCCAGATGACCTGCAGATGTTCCTGTCCCCGCCAATGCAGATCACTGCGCAGTTGGGGCCAGCCACCTTCCAGATGGCTGATGGTATGAGATGGCATGCCAGCCGTCTGCGAAAGGTAAGAGCAGCAGCTGCTCCGGATCAAGACGCAACACTGGAACTAACCCAGCAAGTGTGGGACCCGTACTGGGACTTTGCTGATGAGAGAGCAATTCCAGCAAGAGGGCACCCAGATCTGCCACAACCAGCACCTCCAGGGCTACGCCCACCGCGGGCTCGCCAGAGGCCCCCTGAGGTTGAACTGTAAAGTGACTGTTTTTGAAATGTTTAAACGGAGCATATTTGGTAACAGAATGTGGACTTTGTACTGGTCTGTCGTGGTGAAGAGGGAGCTGAGCTCTAAAGGTGTGTTCACACCAAACGTGAAGAGGCGAATTTTTCGCGCGGCACGATTACATTATAACTTGATGTAAACACACAAACAGACATGAATAGTGGAATGCAGACAGGCGAAGTTGTCTTTAAAACTTATGCAGCTGTGTTCAACCTGCTGTGGAAATTCCCAAAATAACGTCATGCTTATGTTTACGTTATCCGACGGGGGGCTCACCTGAAAATGTTGTCTCAAGCCTCCAGAACTTCACAGATGATGGGTGTTTACATTGCTAGCTTGCTAGGACATCCATGGCTGGAAACCTTGGGTAAATAACTCCAAAATCCTGATTCAGCAGAAGAGTTCCTGGCTCTCCTGTCTCCCGGTGAGTGAGTTTCGTTTTTAGACTAGTTTACTCTGCAATGGTGATACTTTTACTCCGGTGGCAGCAGAATCTCAAAGCTAGCAGCTATCTAACTGATTGCTAGCTAGCTAATGCATGGATGCAAACATGCGACTGCGCAAATTTGTGCATACTCGCATCTTTCCATTCACTTTATATAGATTCGTGCCAACTGTTCGCGTTTGGTTTGAACGTACCTTAAGGCAAAGCTGTCGATTTACCGATCAATCTATGTTCCTACCCTCACCTATGGTCATGAGCTTTGGGTAATGACCGAAACAATGAGATCGCTGATACAAGCGGCTGAAATCAGCTTTCTCCGTAGGATTGCTGGACTCACCCTTAGAGATAGGGTGAGGATCTCAGTCATCCAGGAGAGGCGCAGAGTAGAACCGCTGCTTCTCCACATTGAAAGGAGCCAGTTGAGGTTGTTTGGGCATCAGATCAGGATGCCTCATGGACGCCTCCGACTTGAGGTGTTTCGGGCATGTCTCACTGGGAGGAGATCCCACGGCAGACCCAGGACTCACTGGAGACACTGTCTCCCAGCTGGTCTGGGAACGCCTTGGTATCCTCTCCCAAGAGCTGGAGCAGGTGGAAAAGCGGTAGAAGATGGATGGATGGATGGTTGGTAACATTCATCTTTTCATCTTCTTCCACTTAATCCTTTTCGGGTCGCGGGGGGGCTGGAGCCTATCCCAGCGTCTTTGGGTGAGAGGCAGGGTACACCCTGGACAGATCACCAGTCCATCGCAGGGCCAACACAGAGAGACAGACAACCATTCACTCTCACAGTCATACCTAAGGACAATTTAGAATCCCCAGTTTGATGCCAGTTAACCTAACTTGCATGTTTTTGGCATGTGGGAGGAAACCGGAGTAAACCCACGCAGACACGGGGAGAACATGCAAACTCCACACAGATCACTGTTGGTCGGGGGCTGGGATCGAACCCAGGATCCCCCGGCCAAGGATGAGTTGCTGTGCTGCTGCAGTACTAACCACTCCTCCACTGCGCCGCCCTGGTTGGTAACAGTGGCAGAACAGTGGCAGAATAATCCACTCAACCATGCAGGGTCTTACCGGCAATCTACCCGGTTGCCCAGGTTCATAGCAATAGGTTATGGTGTATGGAACCTTGAATAAGTTACGGTTTGGATCTAGTTGCTAATACTACCATATTATGCCTTAACATCAAGCAAATATGTGTACTGTATTATCGGCAACCTAGTGTGCTTTAATATCATACTGTAATGTGTTTACCATCATGCTTGTGTTAGCCACAGCACTGGTAACAGTATATTGCCATATACACGTGTACAACACAGTTATATCACCTGCCGATAGCCATGTCATGCATGTCTGTTAGCTAGCTCTGTGCTACATTACGTGAAATGGCTCTGGTCATGTCTGTGCTGTGCTAGCTGTATGCCACTGCATTGCCACACCCAGCTGAGGTTAAACCATCACCAGGAGTTCTGTTTTTTATCAAGGGGGAAGTAAATGTGGCATACCGCTAATACTACTTTAAGTGCCACGGATGTGGGGACGCATTCACGTGATGACGTCACCACGCTGTGGGTATATTAAGGGGCTAATGGCGGAAGCTGTAGTCTTTGGCACGCCACCTCTAGCCCGCCTGCATTGCCTGTACCACACCTTCAGTTAGCAGTTAGGTTGTTCTGTTTGTGCCACGTTTTGCTAGCTTTGTTGATAAAGCTAACCTTCAACACATAGACAGTGTGTCCACTGGTTCTTGCTTCCAGACATAACAGGAAAGTCATAAAATTTATGAAAAAAATACAGAGATTTATGAGGAAAAGGTTGCATATATATCAGAAAAATGTCAATAATTCATGAGGAAAAAGTTGAACATTTACAAGAAAAATTCAAGATTCAGAGATTTTATTTGTTAATACTACTATTCGTACAGGACATAGAGAATTGAAATGCCATTTCTTTCTCTTCAGTGGTGTGCACAATATAAAAAAAGGAATAAGGCTGGAAAAACAACAACAGCAGTCTATATACAGTAATGCTACCCATAGTGCAAATAACAACAAAAGATAAAACCTAGACGTCCCATAGTGCATATAAAGAAAAACGATAAAACCCAGCAGTCCTATATACAGTAAAAGGTAGAGCAGTAATGCTCGTAGTTGCAAGTTTGATGCGGTAGTGTAGGTGCAGACAGTGACAGTTTGGACTGCACATGATCAATATTGCAGTTACAGCAGCAGGTATGGCGTTTGTGCAGATCATTGCAGTAAGGTGCAGAGACATACAGCAGCAGATGTATTACTGTTGGTGTGCTAGTCTTTCTGTGCCAACAGCTGAGGTAGTTATTGTGCGGGTGAGTGTGTTACGATCCAGGGGTGGTGGGGGGAAGTGGACAGCGTTCAGGGTCCTGATGGTCTGGTGACCAAAGCTGTTTAGCAGTCTTGTGGAGCGGGCCCAGAGGCTCCGGTGCCTTTTACCCGAGGGCAGGGGGCTGAAGAGGGAGTGTGAAGGGTGGGAAGTGTCACTTGCAAAGTTGATGGCTATGTGGCTGAGGTGGGTGAGGTAGATGTCCGAGAGGGGGGCAGAGGGACACCGGTGATCTTGCTGGCAACTTTCACTGTGAATTGTAGTGTTTTCTGGCAGGAGGCAGTGCAGCTTCTACACCACACTGTGATGCAGCTGGTGAGGATGCTCTTAATGGTGCCCCGGTAGAATGAGCACATGATGGGGTGGGCCTCGTGCTCTCCTCAGTTTATGGAGGAAATAGAGGTGAGTTTGAGCCTTCTTGGCCAGTGATGTGGTGTTGTTAAACCAGGAGAAGTCCTCAGAGATGTGCACCCCCAGGAACTTGGTGCTGCTCACCCTCTCCACAGCTGCTCCATGGATGATGAGAGGGGGATGCTGTGTGTGTCCCCTCCTGAAGTCGACCACAATCTCCTTGGTTTTTCCCATGTTCAAGAAGAGATTATTGTCTTTACACCACTGGACCAGTTGGCTCACTTCATTTCTGTAGTTGGCCTCCTCGTTGTTGGTGATGAGGCCCACCACCGTCATGTCGTCCGCAAACTTGGTGATGTGGTTGGTGCTGTAGGCTGGTACACAGTCATGGTTCGACAGGGTGAAGAGCAGCGAGCACACACCCTTGTGGGGCCCCTGTGCTCAGTATGACGGTCTTGGAGGTGTTGCTGCCAACCCACACGTTCTGTGGCCTCTCTATGAGAAAGTTCAGCACCCAGTTAGAGAGGGGTTTTGAGGCCCAAGTGTCTGAGTTTTTGTATTAGGTGCTGGGGAATGATTGTGTTGAATGCTGAAGTCCAAGAACAGCATTCACACGTAGGAGTTCTTTGAGTCCAGGTGGGTGAGGGCTGGATGGAGAGCAGCAGAGATGGCATCTTCTGTGGATCTGTTTGACCTGTATGCAAACTGAGATAGTGTATGGGAGGGAGGGAGGATGAACTTGATGTTCTGCATGACCAGTCACTTGAAGAACTTCATTATGATGGGGGTCAGTGCTACGGGCCAGTAATCGTTGTCGCTGGATGGCTACAACGATTGGCAATGATGGCTGGACAGGCTTCTTTGGGACTGGTATTATGGTGGCAGTTTTGAAACATGTGGGGACAACGGCTTGACTCAGGGAGATGTTGAAGATGTCAACTAGGACATTCTTGAGCTCCTCTGCACAGTTCTTCACAACGCAACCTGGTATGTTGTCTGGTCCAGCTGCCTTGCATGGGTTGATCCTGGATCAGATTTAGGATTGCAGATTTAGGAGAAAAAAGTTGCACATTATTGTAAAAAAATTGAAGATAATTTGAATTCTCTCCCGATAAATGTTGAGGCTGAACTTGTAGCTTTGGGGCCTCCTAGTGGCTGAAGAGGCCCATGGCATTTGCATACTTTGCTTTATAATCAGAAATGGCTCTGGTCATTGAATTTTAGCCTGTCTGAATTGTACATGAATCCTGAGGTGGCTAGAGATTCCCACTACTACTAAAAAAGTTGCAAAATTAAAAGGAAAACCCCACACTGGTCCAAGAAAAAGGATTTTTATTTTTTTTTTGAGGAAAAAAAATCAGTAATTTGAAAGAAAAAGTTTGAAATTTATGAGAAAATTGAAAGAAAAAGGAAATGTCCAATGATAAAGTTGGAAACCTGTGAGAACAAAGTCACAGTGAGTTGAGAAGTTCCAATAGTGTGAGTCAACACTGGGATTTTCAATTTGCAGCGACTAGATGGACGAGAGACGTACGACTACAGGAGGATCAAGATCACATTTGGGACGGACTACGGCTGCTGCTTTGTGGATCTGGGACTAACCAGGTGAACCTGAGCTAAGGGCAAATGTTTTAACCTTTTTATCTATCCAGTAGGCGTTTATGATATCATGGTTTAAAACTACATCTGTCACATATCTGCAAATAATTTGCCAGTGTTGTGCATGGGTGCCTACAGAACCCATGCACAACAGTGGCAAATTATTTGCAATTTTTTGGACCAGTTAACAAGTGAAATTGGATACTTTCCCACAGAAATCTGAACATACCAGAGCACCCTGGTTGAAGAACGCTGCTGTAGACATGTGCCTCCACATGCTTAGCTGCATATTCGCCGTATTTCATTCCACAGGGTCATGGCCCAGGTGTCCTGTGAGCTGGTGGCCCCGAAAGAGAATCGACCCAACGAGGGAATCATGTTCTTCAACATCGAACTCTCACCCATGGCCTCGCCAGCCTTTGAACAGGGAAGGTGAGAATGAACTGATGAGTGTGCATTTAATTTCAAGTTCATAGCGAATCTTTTCATTTAATGGGCCAAAAATTAATTCATGATCAATCCACCATCCAGACAGATTGGCTCAGACCCTCTCAACAAATAGTACCTCCAGATTGAGGTCTTCCAAATCTAGCTCAAAAACATAGGATGTGCTTAAATATCTTTTCTAAAATTGCTAGTGCATTGAAGGAGTTTTCCTAGGTGCCATTTTCTCAGTTAGTTACAGGAAGTTGTCCAGTGTCCCATCCCTAATGTTAGACCTCTGATTCTAGAAATTGGGCAGCCAGCAAAATATGCAAGGAAGAGATAAGGAGTTAAAATGACTGTTTCCAGCATCAACAGGAAGTGGCGCTTAGATAAAATGCACTATTTATTATTCCTGTTGGAGTGATAAATCTCTGGTGAAATGTCTGAGTGCAGTTATTGGGAATATTGTCACTACTGGAATCCCTATTGTCCAATCAAATTGATCAAAACCCACCTGAAAAACTGGTTAAAAAACCAACAATGTAATCATTACTCCTAGTCTCCACATTATTATACTACTGTATTTATTTGCATTGTTGGTGTTTATTACTACCACTGGTGTTTTTGCTACTCTGCCCTCTGTATTTTATTTACAGTATTTACTCACTGCTTAATCTCCTCGATTAATAGATTTGTTCATTTTAGAATTAGAATTTATGTGCCAAATATTTACATCTTTATTCTACTTATTTGAAATTATATTTATGAACTCTGGCACTTTACTAACAGGCATGAGTGTCTTTGTATTTGCTATTCTTATAACGATAATGTGTTGTTTGAATATGTATTTTTTTCTTCTATATATGTTTTTGTTACTGTATACCCGATGACCTCAGGACATTTACACCAGTATTTCCTATTGATATGAATTAATATGTCTTGTCTTCTTATCTTATAGACCTAATTTCAATTCTTTTTTTCTATTTTTCTGTCCTTAGTGTAGCTTTGTCTTTCACGGTCTATTTTCTATGTTCAACAACCTGCCAAGGGACTACGAATGTAAATTAGCAGTTTGCTAACTTCAGCATGTTTACACTAGTATTTTGTACTAATGTTCATCAGTATACATTGTCCCTTTCAAATAAACATTAAACTTGGTTGACAGAAGGAAGGGGACAGAAAACATTTCATTTTCAGTTGATAAGATCCACAAAATGCCACAAAGAAGCTGCTGTTTGTTCCTGTAAAATTCATTACATTTACTATATATGCTTCTCACCACTGGGGTTTTCAAGCCCTTTTGGAATAAGGTAAATTAAACATGAGCTGAACACATTATTTCTTTTTTATGATGCCTCACACCTTTGGAGTCTTTTTAGAAGCATGTGTGTGCCTTACTACGTGGGACTATTGGAGCGGAGAGTGTGAATCACCTGTGGGCATCTCTTCCCCTCCAGACAGTCGGAGTTGTCAGTGAAGCTCAACAGACAGCTGGAGAGATGTCTCAGGAATTCCAGGTGCATCGACACAGAGTCCCTGTGCGTGGTGTCTGGAGAAAAGGTAACGCTCACACACAGGCTTAAAAGACAAAGGAAAGAGCTTTATTTTATTTTGATAACTGTTCTGGGTGTTTGCGTCTGTAGGTGTGGCAGATCAGGGTGGATGTCCACACACTGAATAATGATGGGAACCTGATGGACGCCGCGAGCATCGCTGCCATCACCGCACTGTGCCACTTTAGGCACCCCGACGTCAGCATCCAGGGAGATGAAGTCACAGTGGTGCGTGAGCAAAGGCCACCGTAGGTGGCATGTCTGCTTCATGGAGTCTAAAACTGGGAAACACTGATACCTTTGTCCATTCAGCAATCTAATGCATGGAGTCCCTCAAGGGTCAGTCTTTGGGCCCTTGTTGGTTGTCATCCATCTCCTCCTCCTTGGAAATCTAGTGTGATATTTTGGTCTACAATTTCACTTTATGCAGATGACGTACAGCTTTTCTTTCCTCAGACCTATCACTTTTTACAGGTCTTCTGACCGAGTTACAACTCGCTTTATCCAGCTCCATTCACTCCCTGCTGCTCACAGAATTAATTTAAAAATTTTGCTTCTCGCATTTAAAGCTTTGCATGGCTTCACCTTTTCATATCTCTAGCTACTCCATCCTATGTTTCTTCCAGTACTCTTTACGATTCCATCTCCATTAGTTGGACTGCAGTTAGGGCCATATATATTTGGACACTGACACAAGTACATGTGATTTCTTATTTTTTTATTTTTAATAAATTTGCCAAAAAAAACAAAACAAAACAAAAACTTTTCATGTTGTCATTATGGGGTATTGTGTGGAGAATATTGAGGGGGGAAAAATGAATTTAATCCATTTTGGAATAAGGCTGTAACATAAAATGTGGAAAAAGTGAAGCACTGTGAATACTTTATAGATGCACTGTATAATCAATATTGGCTTAAAGTGCAGACTCTCAGCTTTAATTGGATGGTATTCACATCCAAGTTGGAGTTACAGTATAGGAATTGCAACTAATTTTATACAAAATCTCATCATTTAAGGGGCTCAAAAGTAATTGAACAATTGACTCAAAAGCTATTTCATGGACTGCATGGGCTATTTCCTCGTTAATCTGTCAGTCAAGAAGGTAAAAAGTCTGAAGTTCATTCCAGGTGTGGCATTTGCATTTGGAAGCGGTTGCTGTGAACCCACAATATGCAGTCAAAGAAGCTCTCAATGGAAGTGAAACAGACCATCCTTAGGCTGAAAAAAGGAAGAAATCCATCAGAAAGATGGGGAAATGTTAGGAGAGTTAAACAGCTAAAACAACCAAACTTGAGACAGTGTCCAAATATATATGGACCTATCTGTATATCACATAGTTTAAACCCTAGCTCAAAACATAACTGTACTTATTTATTTTAGTTTATCAGCTTTAATTTAATTTTTTTAACCTTTCTTTTTTATTGTGTTGATTGTTGCTTTATATTGTAAGGCATCCTTGGGTGTTTTGAAAGATGCCAACAAATGAAATTTGTTCTTGTTATTATCATAAGACTCAGCCTGCCATAAATCTGTATGATGACTGAAATACTGTTTTTGTCGCTCCAGTACAGTCCAGAAGAGAGAGACCCCATCCCTCTGAGCATCTACCACATGCCCATCAGTGTCAGCTTCTCCTTCTTCCAGCAAGGGTGAGGTGCTGAAATTTGATAGTTGTGTATTTTGAAGACTTGGGTTTTGTAACATTAGCCAAAACCCATATGCAGACCCTCAAACTGACATAATCTTGCCATGTGTTGATTATTTAATTTTTATTTTTTTTTCCCACAATCTGTTGATATACTGCCTGCTCTTATGTACAGTGGTGTGAAAAAGTGTTTGCCCCCTTCTTGATTTCTCATATTTTTGTATGTTTGTCACACTTAAATGTTTCAGATCATCAAACAAATTTAAATATTGGACAAAGATAAAACAAGTAAACACAAAATGCAGTTTTTAAATGAAGGTGTTTATTATTAAGGGGAAAAAAATCCAAACCTACATGGCCCTGTGTGAAAAAGGGATTGCCCCTAAACCTAATAACTGGTTGAGCCACCCTTAGCAGCAACAACTGCAATCAAGCGTTTGCGATAACTGGCAATGAGTCTTTTACAGCGCTGTGGAGGAATTTTGGCCCACTTATCTTTGCAGAACTTTTGTAATTCAGCCACATTGGAGGGTTTTCGAGCATGAGCCGTCTTTTTAAGGTCATGCCACAGCATTTCAATCAGATTCAGGACTTTGACTAGGCCACTCCACAGTCTTCATTTTGTTTTTCTTAAGCCATTCAGAGGTGGCCTTGCTGGTGTGTTTTGGATAATTGTCCTGCTGCAGAACCCAAGTGTGCTTCAGCTTGAGGTCACGAACAGATGGCTGGACATTCTCCTTCAGGATTTTTTGGTAGACGGCAGAATTCATGATTCCATTTACATCAGCAAGTCTTCCAGGTCTTGAAGGAGCAAAACGGCCCCAGACCATCACACTATCACCACCATATTTTACTGTTGGTATGATGTTCCTTTTCTGAAATGCTGTGTTACTTTTATGCCAGATGTAATGGGACACACACCTTTCAAAAATTTCAACTTTTGTCTCCTCAGTCCACAGAGTATTTTCCCAAAAGTCTTGGGTATCATCAAGGTGTTTTCTGGCAAAACTGAGACGAGCCTTTGTTCTTTTTGCTCAGCAGTAGTTTTCGTCTTGGAACTCTGCCATGCAGGCCATTTTTGCCCAATCTTTTTCTTATGGTGGAGTCATGAACACTGACCTTAACTGAGGCAAGTGAGGCCTGCAGTTCTTTGGATGTTGTTGTGGGGTCTTTTGTGACCTCTTGGATGAGTTGTCGCTGCGCTCTTGGGGTAATTTTGGTCTGCCAGCCACTCCTGGGAAGGTTCACCACTGTTCCATGTTTTCGCCATTTGTGGATAATGGCTCTCACTGTGGTTTGCTGGAGTCCCAAAGCTTTAGAAATGGCTTTATAACCTTTTCCAGACTGATAAATCTCAATTACTTTGTTTCTTATTACCTCCACCAGGCCGCAGGCCAGGAGGAGGTTATGTTTTTGCCAGCGTTTGTCTGTTTGTCTGTCTGTTTGTCTGTTGGTTAGCAAGATAACTCAAAAAGTTTTGGACGGATTTCGATGAAACTTTCAGGCGTTGTTGGAAATGGTACAAGGAAGAACTGATTGAATTTTGGGGATGATCCAGATCACCGTCTGGATACAGGAATTTTTTAAAGGATTCTTTAACATTGTGACATACGGCCATTTTCAACATGTGTGCAGGCGCAATGGAGGGCGCTGGTCGTCGTGTCTGACAAACACGAACTCCACGTTCTTCAAAGTTTTAGGCACAAAAGCACGCAGAAAACAGTGGTGGGCCGGGCCCGGCAGCGTGCCTGTGTTTGCGCTACGCTGCAAAAGCTGAGACGGGCAGCTGTCCGGCGCGGGATTATTTGGCAGAAATTCCCCGGGCAGCCATAGTGGCTGCGCAAAAACAAGCTCTCTGCCGGGAAAGCTTCCAAATCCTCTTTTGCCGTGGAGCGCAACCCCAATATAAAACCCACGGCAACCTGTCTACCCAATTTGCATCCGTCAGTGAAGCCCTGAGTGCTGCTTTTGAAAATGCTCGCATAACCCATTGGCCTGTGCCAATGGGTTATGGCACAGGCGCGGTTGTACGCGGTTGTACGCGGTTGTGCGATGAATTACAACGCCCGCAGCCTGGGAGTATGGAGATGGACACAACAGCAACACTTCAGTTTATTTGTAATGCTTTTACTACTGAACCACTAATCCTATCATTGTGAATCCAATTGCTAGTCATATGTTTTCATGGTCAAGGAATCTGAAAACGTACACACAAACACTGTATGGGGGGGAACTGTGGCGCTTGGCGGAGGTCTGCGCTCTCCGAGTGCTTTTCTAGTTTGTTCCTGAATTTGTCTGGATAACAGCATGATGTCTAGCTTTTGAGGATCTTTTGGTCTACTTCACTTTGTCAGGCAGGTCCTATTTAAGTGATTTCTTGATTGAGAACAGGTGTGGCAGTAATGAGGCCTGAGTGTGGCTAGAGAAATTGAACTCAGCTTTCCAAAGATATGATAAACCACAGTTAACCTCTTGCACTCCGGGATACCGCGGGCGGTCACGTCTCTGCGTCCTAGGGCGCACTGAAAAAAAAAAAAAAAGCTGCAGACACAGCCGCGAACAGAAAGCCAAAGGAGTGCTTTGATTGGTTTAGATTTGATTGACCTCTCATTCGACTAATAAGAGCCTTGAATTGGGTTTCTGAAACCTTGAAGAACCAATGACTGAAAACCTAGCAAGAAGGACCCGCCTACCAACAGCTGCGAATGCAGCGAGCCAATTGAAGCAGAGAACTTTGACGATTGAAAGCGTACGTCCGATGTGTAAAATCTGTTTTGTGTAAGTGGGTGACACACACATGTTTGCCAGTCTTTTTTTCTTACTACTGTTCTTATTTGTTTTGAAAAATCGTTCGCCAAAACCGCAATCGTGGAAGCGCAAAACCACAATAATGGAATTATGGTTTGACCGAGTCGCGTGACCAGAACCACGAGTCCGTAACAAGCGGACCAGCGTCATGTTCGTCTGACAATGAGGAAGAGAAGTTCGCCAGCAACACTGCTGTTGTGGACAGGTAAGTGTTATAAGCTAAATTATTCTTTATCCCTGAAAATTGTAATCAAAATGACTTTTGACCGATTGGTAAATTACAACTGTGCGTCATCGCAACATGACGGACTGCTCCGTGCGCCGCGTCCGGACCGTGAACGCCCCCCTCCCCCGCTACTCTTCTGTAGCGGATTGCAGATATTATTGCAGATATTTTAGTACAACTGTGCGTAGTAGACCGCGGCGCACGGTCACCGCTGTCCGTCATGTAGCGATGGGCGATGTCCGTCCTCTGTAGCGTGGGTGGGAGTTGTTATCTTCTACATTACAGATATTTTAGTATAATTTTTAGTGCACTGTAGGTTATTTTTTCTTGTTAAAAAAAAAAAAAAAAGCCACACATTTTTTACGTGGCATGCTTCTTTGTGTGTGGGGGCTTGTTTGTTCATTCATTCATTCATGAATGAATAAACAACCCTCCCCCCCCCCACACACACACACAGCCCTTCACCTTTCATTAGAGCCCAAGTTGAAGCTTCTATATTGAATCATTCAAAAGTTACAGACGTTTTTCCAAACTGTGCCATTTGGCACAATTTGGCACAGTTCAAAAACGCCTGGGAACTACCGGAGGAAAAAGCTGTGTAATACACTACCGTTCAAAAGCTTTGGGTCACCCAGACAATTATTTTGTGTTTTCCATGAAAAGTCACACTTATTTACCACCATGAGTTGTAAAATGAATAGAAAATATAGTCAAGACATTGACAAGGTTAGAAATAATGATTTGTATTTGAAATAATAATTTTTTCCTTCAGACTTTGCTTTCGTCAAAGAATCCTCCATTTGCAGCAATTACAGCATTGCAGACCTAACATGATTGCACAAGGGTTTTCTAATCATCCATTAGCCTTCTGACTCAATGAGCAAACACACTGTACCAATAGAACACTGGAGTGATAGTTGCTGGAAATGGGCCTCTATACACCTATGTAGATATTGCACCAAAAACCAGACATTTGCAGCTAGAATAGTCATTTACCACATTAGCAATGTATAGAGTGTATTTCTGATTAGTTTAAAGTTATCTTCATCGAAAAAAAGTGCTTTTCTTTCAAAAATAAGGAAATTTCTAAGTGACCCCAAACTTTTGAACGGTAGTGTATATTCATTTTTTGTGGTATTGTTACAAAATTTTGACCTCAGCTGGATAACGCTTGGTTCTACATTTCTGTTGCATTTCCAGCCCAGATCTGACAGCTGTGTGTTATTTGCAAGCATTTGTATCCAAAAAAAACACCCAGGCGAAATTTATTTTCTTCAAGTTCAGTATGTTTAGATGACTGTTACTCAGTGGCAGGAGCACTTAGAGAGATTATGACTGTTTTGCCAAAAAAATTCAAAGTGTTTTCTTTTAAATGAGACCAACCCCATGAAGATGCTGCAAAGGGTTGAAGAACAGCTTTTGATTTACTTTGGGTACGTTATTTTTAGGCGTTTTTAGGGAAATTGACCAGAGTGCAAGGGATTAATTTATGTTTTAATGGGGGGGGGGTCACTTTTTCACACAGGGCCATGTAGGTTTGGATTTTTTTTTTTTTTACCCTTAATTCATTTAAAAACTGCATTTTGTGTTTACTTGTGTTATCTTTGTCTAATATTTAAATTTGTTTGATCTGAAACATTTAAGTGTGACAAACATACAAAACGATGAGAAATCAGGACGGGGGCAAACACTTTTTCACACCACTGTATGTGGATGCTAAATAAATGCTTTATCAGATTTGGTATGAAATAACAGTACTTTGTATTGGCGAATAATGGAGCAACAATCAGCTGATATTTTAGCGAGTCTGTTTGTGAAAGAGCAGCAGTCATGTAGCTGTCCTCTGCCTCTCTTCTGTTGTATCCTGCTCAAAACAAACCAGACCGAATGTAAGGGGAAGGGGGGGCACAAACTGGCGTTTTAAATGTAATACTACAAATCTTGATAATGTTTTTGCCTTAAAAACAGCCTATTCAGGTCCAGTTTGAAAAGGTGCTTCACTAGAACATCATTTCAAACCTGACAGTATCCTCTCATTCATGCCAGCATGATGCTTCCCAAGAGAAACTCCCATAATTCAAAGTTGAGAGATCACCTATTATACGCAACCTACACACAGCCAACGGACCACAAAACAATGCCCACCGTCTGACCTGGCAATCCATAAACTGAGGGGCTCAGTTACTGTGTGTGGAGGCCAGTTAGCAGTTGTAAAAATGTCTGGACAGGATGGTGCTCAGCCGAGAAAGAGTAAGAAAACCACACATGAATAATTGGACCAAGGAGGTTTTATTTCTCTGAGAAATTATAACCTTGGACAGACTCATTTAGACACACACACACACACACACACACACACACACACACACACACACACACACACACACACACACACACTTAAATTATACAGTCAGAGCTGGGTAGTCAGAAAATGTAGCCAAGTAAAAGTAGTCCTGCCTTGTGATATTAATTACTCAAGTATAAGAGTAGTAGTGACCCCCAAAATTTGTTGAGTAAGACTAAGAAAGTTCTGTATCTACTTTAAAAGCTACTTGAGATGCGATTTTAGTCTTAACAGTTTGAGAGGTATTTCTCCTAATTTTTTTGAGTGTTCTTGTAAAGTTACTAATTTTCCTTTGTAAATGTGGAAGTTTTTTTTTTTCCCCACTTAAATTTGGAACTTTTTTCCCTTCATAATTTGCAGAGTCTGAATAAAACAATGAGTTCACCTCTGATTTTGAAGAAATAAAATGATGAATAAAACTGTTTAATTCAATAAAAAAAAATCATTAAAATAACCAAAAATGCAGTTGCATCCGTTGTAATATTATGCTATAATAATTTTTATGGTCCCCAACCCACGCCCCTCAGTCAAAACCTAACTGTAGTTGGTATGCGTCCTCTCTCATACAAAATACAGTGCTCATTGTTCAGAATTGAACAGAATATCAGCTGTGGCTATACCACTACTGCACTAGCATGTTTTTTTTTAAATAACCAGGGCACTTCAACGCATTTATTTTGTTAAAAAAAAAAAAAAAAAAAGTGAGCAAAACCACTGTGTCAGAAGAGAAGATTTAGGCTGCGTTCACACCAGGATATTCCCGGAGTCTCGGTTCGACTCAGCGGGGGATGGCGGGAATTTTCACACCTTCGTTTGGTTCTGTTTGCATTCACACAGCACTTCACTCAAGCAGACCAAACTGCTTGGACAACGTCACGCAGTTACAACAGCTGCTCGTTTGTGGCGCTGTAGCCAAACCCACCACTGACCAGGAAGAAAAAATGTTGGCAAACAAGAGAAATCCGGCTCGATTGGCCAGGACCGAAAAGGGAAATCCGGTGTTATGCCGAGAATTGCTCACTTGCCAAGAACTGCATACCATCCACCAAAACTATAGAATATAATACTACAGCCAGACTTGTAACCATTTGTGCATTTTTAGAAGTAAAAATTGTTATTACCTCTTGTAAATTATTTTTAAATTATGTTTATTCGACGATGGGATGCAATTCTTGGCAAGCAAGCAATTCTCAGCATAACACCTTTCCCTTCAGCCCAGATGTTTATCTGCCATAAACTAATAAAAATGAAAAGCTCCGCTGTCTGTATAAACCCCCTGTGCCGCCATCATGTCACTAAATGTTTTAAAAACATCGTCATTCTTGTGCGTAGCCACAAGCAGCTGAGAAATCTGGTCCTCAGACCAAGTATCTATCAGAGCCTGCATCTCACTCCTCACTCGTCACTACTCCAAGTCCAAGAGACATTTTTTTTTAAACTTTTCTCCTCGGTTTTCTCCGGTAAAAGTATTTCTTGGATCCGCGTGGTTGTCTTTGTTGTTTTCCACCCAAAATGAAGGCAGAAGGGCCGGGAGCTCTTTAGCTGAATCGGGGTGTTGGATTTATTTATTTACCCACGGATTCCTACCACGGAAACACACATCAAGTTTTCAAGGCAGGGACAACTTTTTCAGGTGAGTGGCAACTTCGCCTGTCTGCATCTCACCCAGACGGTGAATTCATGTCTTTTCATGTATTTACACTGAGTTATAATATAATTGTGCTGCGCGAAAAATTTGCCTGTTTGCGTTTGATGTGAGGGCACCTTTACAGTAAACGCCACTTTCTCTTCTCAATGTGTGTTGCTGTGGTTACATAAACACAGAGCAGCATGTCCGTCCTTTGGTCCACTGGATACTCCGTTTGCATTCACACGGCAAGTGAAGCGCACCAGACTGCATTTGCAAGTGAACTGAGACCCCCATTTTCAGGGGGACCAGAGTTCACTTGTTTGGTGCTGCACCAGAGTTCCAGGCACATTCAGATGGCACCAAACGAACCGAACTAGCCACGGAATACACACTTTGGCCCTTTAGTCTGGATCGAACAGTGGTTGTGTGGATGCGCCCTTAAATGTTTTTTTTAGGGCTATAGGATTCAAAAATTTAATAGGAAGTGTAGAGGCCCTTGCTTTGAATGACTTCAGCACATTTGCACCTACAGGACATCACTAGTTTCTCACACTGCTCTGATTTGTGGAACAAGATTATATGAAGGCTCTCAAGGGGAAATCAGTTCAACGCTGCAGCTGGAATTACTCACCAGTTCACTGTTGAACAGGGCAAGGATCTGTCCCGGCACACAGTGTCTTACTGTTTAAGACAGTTTACTCAAATCTCACTCTGCAGTGACCAAACCTCTCATCAGCAAAAAGAATGAAAAAGCTAGACTTGCATTTGCTGAGGAGCGCACTGTGTGGACAGAGAAGTGGTCCAGAGTGCACTTCAGTGATGAGAGGAAATTCAGTTTATTTGGGTCTGATGGGGAAATGATATATTTGGTGTCAAACTGGGGAAAGACTGATCCCAAAGTGTGTAAAGAAGTCGGTAAAATTTGGAGGAGGAAGTGTCAGTTTGGGGATGTTTTCTGCAGCAGGAGTTGGGCCTCTTTTACAGCTGCATGGCGGGGTGAATGCAAATGTTTATGTGAACCTCCTTCAGCAACATGCAAAATTTACAAAATAAATGTTTGTGTTGAAGTGCCTTGGTTATTTAAAAAAAAACATGCTAATACAGCAGTGGTATAGCCACAGTTGATATTCTGTCAAATTCTGAACTATGAAAAATAACATGTTAGAATAAATCAAGTATTAACACATTGTTCTCTAATTTTGATCTCCACTGTATATTCAGACTCAGAAATAGTCAACATTTTGCACACTAGTCATAAAAGTTAAGACTGGCATGATAAATCCTAATGTGAATGAAAGGCATGGGTTACCTTTGGAGCCGCTGCTGGCTCTGCTCACTCTACCCGCTGCAGGGGGAGGGGTAACCAGGTAACCAGCACAGTGATGCTGCATTCACTTGGACTCAGAAATCTGACTTTCCATAAACATGCATTGTTAGTTAATAAAACAAAATTTGACAGCAAAAGCTTCATTTGGGGCTTTGGGTGCAGGCACAGTAACTCATCTGGAGGGGCACGGCCCACAAATGACACCCCTCCCACCATTCTGAATCAGAATCAGAATCAGAATGAACTTTATTGCCAAGCACATTTACAAGGAAACACAAGTAAACATACGAGGAATTTGACTTGACATTGGGCGCGCTAGATAAGCGCATCCCAATGACGCGGCAGCCATGCAAGGCGCCTGTCATACAGTGGGGGGAAAAGAGGGGGAGGGGGGAAGGGGGGGTAAGGAAACACAATGGGCAGAGAGAAAAAAGCATTGTTAATCAAAATAAAGCTCATTATATGACCAAAATTGTGATTACCAAGAAAAAAACTCTCTAATGCACATATAAATTAGCAGACAATAGATCACACAAAACAAGAATTGAGAGAGTCAGTGTATATTTATATATCAGTGTATGTATCAGTCCTGTAATGTTGTATGCGGTGTAGTGTGGGTGTGTCAATCGCTAGTGAACAGCAGAGGGCGCCTCCTGGCAGTGGATGGATGTTAATCATGTGATCTATAAGCAAGTCCAGAGTCTCTCACTCTTGCTTGCAGGTGGCAGTTGAAGACACATGGTACACTGTCCTTGAAGAGTCCAGTCTGTTGAAACAACAGCGATTGTGTCGATTGTTTGGGTTAGCCACTTCTCCAGCCTTATCTTCATCGAGGAGGAATGTAAACAGGGGCACCAAAACACAAGGTCAAATCTGCATAGTGCACTCAGAGAATAGAATTTCCCTCTCTTCGATTCTGTGCTTCATAATTTCATACAGGCTTGAATCATGCTTTAGATCAGGGGTGGGCAATCATGTGCCATGGAGGGCCATTCTACTGCAGGTTTTCTGTTCCACCCAGTCTCTTCAGCAGGTGTTTTCAATGATTAGCAACCCTTGAAGCTGATCAGAGCACACACCTGCTGAAGAGACTGGGTGGAACAAAAAACCTGCAGTGGAATGGCCCTCACTGCCCATCCCTGCTTTAGATCATTCTCTGGAGAGCACTCAGCGATCCCCAGATGTTATCCACCTACCGAAACATAGGTAAACATGTCCAAGAGAGTCCATTCTCTCTTCAATGCATGCCAGGTGGTAAATTCCATGTTAATCCTATTTGCCGCTGACAGTCAGTGCTCCCCCCCAGCTGGACGAATTGTTGAATTTGTTGTAGGAGCTACGCTGGGGTCCGCATTTGATTAGCTCACCCAAATATAATTTCGATACACCAGGAACTCCAGGGCCAAACAGAAAATCCTGTGATCATTTCAATCTTCAGTCGAATCACACAGACACATGAATTCCAATGCCATGAGTCTTCCTTGGGTTCCCCCTGACCCGATCTTCTTCTTTTAAAGTGGTGACAATCGCATATAAGCCGCTTTTCCAGATCCATAATTTCCATTTGGATTAAGATTCAGCCAGAAGAAGAGCGAGACAGACATCGCAAGCAGGGAATAGTAGAGGGAATAGTAGAGGAGAGGAGAGGAAAAGCGTCTGCTCTCTCTAGAAGCCAGAAGTGAGACTACTAGAAATAGATTCTTCACCTTCACATTATGAAATTAAAGATCAGGAACTATACACACGTGGACAAAATTGTTGGTACCCCTCTGTTAATGAAAGAAAAACCCACAATGGTCACAGAAATAACTTGAATCTGACAAAAGTGGTAATAAATAAAAATTCTATGAAAATTAACCAATCAAAATCAGACAATGCTTTTGAATTGTGGTTCAACAGAAGTACTTTAAAAAACAAACTCATGAAACAGGCCTGGACAAAAATGATGGTACCCCTAGAAAAGATTGAAAATAATGTGACCACAGGGACATGTTCAACCAAGATGTGCCCTCTAATTAACATCACAGGTGTCTACAAACTTGTAATCAGTCAGTCGGCCTATTTAAAGGGTGACAAGTAGTCCCTGCTGTTTGGTGACATGGTGTGTACCACGCTAAACATGGACCAGAGGAAGCAAAGGAGAGAGTAGTCTCAGGAGATTAAAAAGAAAATTCTAGACAAGCATGTTAAAGGTAAAGGCTATAAGACCATCTCCAAGCAGCTTGATGTTCCTGTGACTACAGTTGCACATATTATTCAGAAATTTAAGATCCACGGGACTGTAGCCAACCTCCCTGGACGTGGCCGCAGGAGGAAACTTGATGAAAAATGGAAGAGACGGATAATACAAATAGTAACAAAAGAGCCCAGAACAACCTCTAAGCACATTCATGGTGAACTCAAGGTCAAAGTACATCAGTGTCAGATCGCACCATCCGTCGTTGTTTGAGCCAAAGTGGATTTCATGGGAGACGACCAAGGAGGACACCACTGTTGAAAACGAATCATAAAAAAGCCAGACTGGAATTTGCCAAACTGCATGTTGTCAAGCCACAAAGCTTCTGGGAGAATGTCCTATGGACAGACGAGGCAAAACTGGAACTTTTTGGCAAGGCACATCAGCTCTATGTTCACAGACGCAAAAATGAAACATACCAAGAAAAGAACACTGTCCCTACTGTGAAACATGGAGGAGGTTCTGTTATGTTGTGGGGCTGCTTTGCTGCATCTGGCACAGGGTGTCTTGAATCTGTGTAGGGTACAATGAAATCTCAAAACTATCAAGGTATTCTAGAGAGAAATGTGCTGCCCAGTGTCAGACAGCTTGGTCTCAGTCGCAGGTCATGGGTCTTGCAACAGGATAATGACCCAAAACACACAGCTAAAAGCACCCAAGAATGGCTAAGAGCGCAACATTGGACTATTCTAAAGTGGCCTTCTATGAGCCCTGATCTAAATCCTATTGAACATCTGTGGAAGGAGCTGAAACATGCCGTCTGGAGAAGGCACCCTTCAAACCTGAGACAACTGGAGCAGTTTGCTGATGAGGAGTGGGCCAAAATACCTGCTGAGAGGTGCAGAAGTCTCATTGACAGTTACAGAAATCGTTTGATTGCAGTGATTGCCTCAAAAGGTTGTGCAACAAAATATTAAGTTAAGGGTACCATCATTTTTGTCCAGGCCTGTTTCATGAGGTTTTTTTTTTTTTTAATAATTCTGTTGAACCACAATTCAAAAGCATTGTCTGATTTTCATTGGTTAATTTTCATCGACTTTTTATTTATTACCACTTTTGTCAGATTCAAGTTTCTGCTTCCTGCAGTAACTCTCAAAATAAAAGTCTGTTCTACATACAGTATATAAAACTACACTCAGGCAGATGATTAATACTATAGAATTTTAATGTCCAAAGGAATGATTTAAGTCCTTATTGTGAACTTAAATCATTCCTTTGGACATTAAAGTTTGTGGAAAACTGACAAAGCTGAATTAAGTCCTTATTGTGAACTTAATTCAGCTTTGTCAGTTTTCCACAAACTGTGCATAGAATACAGAGGAAAGACTGGTTTTATTTGTGCACCGGGTTTGATAAGAAGTGTAAAAATGTCATCAAATATTCAAAACAAACATAAGATAAGGCAAAAAGGCAATATGTTCTGCATAAACAGTGGCTGAACTATGGCGGCAGGTGCCCAGTTTAAACTATTAAATGACACTTCCTTTGACCAACTGTGCAGAACGTACCTGCTGGTGGACCCCTGCGAGCGGGAGGAGCGAGTGATGGACGGCCTGCTGATGATTGCCATGAACAAGCACAGGGAGATCTGCTCCATCCAGTCCAGCGGGGGCATCATGCTGCTTAAAGCGCAGGTGAGAACGGGCTGCAAAGGGAACGGCACGACGGAAGGATCCACGAAAAGGCGGTAGCTGGGTTAAGGCTGCATGACTGACTGCTTGTAAGACTGTCAAAAAATGTAGACGCCCATCCTGTTGAACGCCTTTTGTGTTGCTAAAAAGTGAATAATGGGATGAGTTTGCTTGACATCATGAGAATATGTAATTAATTTGCTTCTGTGTTGTTGTAGGTGATGAGATGCAGTAAAATAGCCAGCGTCAAAGTGTCTGAAATCACAGAGCTGATCAACGAAGCCCTGCTGAATGACAAGAAAGCCAGGTGAGCATCGACATAATCAACTAACGTCAACCTGAAGTTGTTTTCGAAGTTAAATAATTTATTGTAAGGCTGAACTTTCACCTATGGCGTGACTGTGATGGAGTCAGCAGCCAAATCGGATGTGAGCCAGATGTCAAAGCAAAACATGATATCTATGGACTGTTTGTGTTGGCCATGAGAGCTTTGGAAAATAATGGCTCAGGCGTCAGCAAACCTGACATCTGGTTGACAGCAAGTCAATTCAGTGTATAGGTCGGAGCGAGCTGTAAAATGTTGAGAGATGCTTTTTTTTTTTATCTCCCAGTGCCCTGTAATGTCAAACCTCTTTGTTCATCATATCTTTAAAGTATCACCTAACATATATTATATCACATTTTCCAGGAAGGCGGGTGGCCGGTGCGGCTTCGCGGAGTCAATGCCTCAGGGGCGAATCACAGCTCTGAAGATGGACGAGACCCCGGTGGAGGTGGCAGACGCTACGGAGAGGGCGAATGAAATTGTCCAGAAAGCCGAAGCCCCGCCTCAGACGTATCCTGAAGTGAATAACGGAGGAGGGGGAATTTGTTATTTTTTAAAAATCTCTAAATCCTTTCAGTTTGACTCCCTTAACTTTGGATCTCAGCGTGCCGTCGCCTGAGGTGCCAGTCCCAGGGATGGGGCAAGTAGGGGAGGTGCGGCAGAACACCTGGGGACTGAAGGAGGAAGATGATGAAGATGACGAGGAAGAGGAAAATGATGGCGTAACAAAGATGGAGGAGAGCGGAGGAGGTTATTGTTGTGCTGTTAAAGAGCCCCTATTATCCACTTTTTCCACATGTTGCCACAGCTGCCTGAGGTGTTAATGAAGGCCATGTTTGAGGCTAATATTAGCTGTTAGCTTCGGTTCTCAGTCTGAGCAATATCCTCATAAATACTGGCTGAATGTTGATGTTTAAAATCCCACATAAAGTGTGATCAAAGACAGGGGTGTGTGGTCTAGTATGGTGACTACGATTTATATATATTAAAAAAAAAATCTGTGGTTGCACTGATTTACGTCTCAAAGCTAGCAGTACTAACAGCCTTGGGACCCATGTCATGCTGGGGGCCATGGGGGGTAGATAACAAAATAAAAGGCATCCAAGGGAGGATTTCGTGGCTGAATACCCCTAGTATAGTACTAGAATGTGTTTTCCTCCTTATCCTACCAACACAGCACTTTGGGTAACATGTAGCAGACGCATGCCTATAAGGAGATTAAATGTCTGTCTTCCTTTGACTGATATGATCGCTGTAGCAGCTCCTGCTTTCTTAATTTAGGACTTTCTGTTCGACTTACTAAAGCTGTCCTCTTCTTATTTTGTTCTTGCGAGGAAATCAGTCAGTACCGTGAGATATCCATTTGTTTCAGCCTGGTTTTTGAGAAAATTACACTCATCCTGTCTGTACGCTTATTTTGTTAATAGAACTTGCAAAATGGGTTTTAAAAGCATTAATGGATGATATTCTGGCTTCACACAGCTAGTTCAGACTAATGTGATGGAGTCTTGCCCAGTTTCAACACAAAGTGCAGTTACAGATATGTCCAGAGCTGCAGAACACACCTTTTAGTGCGAGTAGCATGTTTGCTATCTCGGTCTGGGCTAACAACACAAATGTCGTCATGACAACAAGATGTACGTTTGGTCACGTAAAGTTTAGTTTGCTTGGAAAAGGAGCAGTGTGAAACTAAACCTAACCAGACCAAATGTATACAATATAACAAAGATTTGAACCTTCGTGCTGACTTTAAGGTGTGAAAATGCTCTAAATGCCTTTAATTTTTTGATTTGTGTATTTCTCACTTTTTTTAAGACAAGATTTTATTTAACCTTTCAACAGTGATTAACAAACAGCAGTGGATGAGTGCTTTCATTTCAGAATTGAGCTGGTTGTTTTATTTTAATCAATCAGTGCAGAATGTCACATAGAACACCATGAAAATTAATCTGCGATCTTCTTTCAGGCACTACCCAAATTTCGTAGCCAAAGCAACCAGTAAATGAAGATCTTCTTGATCTTCACCACTTGAGGCAGTAGTTCATCTCCCATATCTCAAAATGAGATGAGATTTAAAAAAAAAAAAAAAAAAATCACCAAATTTGTAATTTTCTGTTCCTTGGATGCACCTGAAAATTCTCCATAAATGCTATGAAAAGGCAGCTCTTCAAGATACAGGACTATAGAATAAAAAAATGCAAGATTGATGGCTGTTGTTTATGTCCTCTTTGTTCTACCTGAGCTATATTCTTTTTTAGGGCAGTCAAAAATAAGGCGTTAATGCACCATCCTCTTTGTTGCTGCAATTTTTTTGACGTACGATTAGCACGCATGCAGGTGTGTGTGGGCCCTCAGCCCAGGGGAAATCAGGAAATAATGCAGCACACTTTGGATAGCAACCTGGTCCATACTTTATGTACCAGAAAGCAATTCAAAACCAACAAATATCTTGTAATTTATACACTAATTACAGTCCCTGAATGGGGGGGGGGGGGGGGGGGAAGATGGGGCAAAATTAACTCGGCCATAAATTTTTATTTGAGTTTCTTCTGCCTGACAGGAGGAGTGGTTGAGATATCAGACAGCGAAGAGGACGAGGTGGTCATACTCACCCCAGAGACTCCAGAAAAAGCAAAGTAAGTTTCTCTCTGAATGAGGTTAGAAGCTAAAACTTCTAAAGGTTTGAATTTTGTCACTGAATTGTTGTCGTTCTCAGAAATGCAGGTCCTGGTTCCCGCCACAAGGGAGTGCCAGCATCAAAGAAAAAGCTGAAAAAATGAGCAAAGCCTTCAACTGTACAGCAGCCAGCACACCTTTATGATGATCAGTACAGACTGTTTTGGATCTCAGTGATTCCTACCTGTAGAAATAAATAAATATTGTTTTTTGTTTGTAACTGTTTGTCACATAATGCATTTTGAAAAAAACCTGTAGGGTGTCCCTTTTTACCCAGTTTGATATTTAAAAGTTTTATTATTAATAAACTTTATTAAGGACACAAGGAGAGGTCCACAGTACAGTAAAAAAGAGAATAAAAAATGTATACATATTTACAACCACAGAATCATATAAAATGCAGAGCAATAATATATATTAAAAACTCACACTGTTCCCTGAAACCAACAACCTGCACATAAATTGGTAGAGACAAAATTCCTTATTAAAGGGGTCATTGACTGGAAAATGGTGTGTTTGTAGGTTTTGGCCGAACAGCGGAGGTCAGCCACGAACTGCTGGACCGACTCACCCGCTCGCTGTCGGCCCTGGAAGAACTTGCCTCGTTTAACTGTCAGACTCTTTGGCTGGGGTGCTTTGCACCCGTGTGTTCGAATCCCATCCACGTTGCCATTTGTTATGTCTGGAAATAGGAGAGCGGAGGCAGGAGTTGAACCGAACACGAACTTTATTACAAACACCACAGATGGTACATGTGTTGTATCATATAGCTAATTTCTTAATACTACAGGCTCTAGCTGTTGAGGAGGAGTGCCAAAGACCACGGCTCCTGCCAACAGTCTCCTGCTATAGGCACGGCGTGCTGATGTCGTCCGTGCTGCCCAATAACAACATATTCATATACAACACTCCTGGCGGGACGTTTTTGGCCCGCGGGCCACATGTTTGACAACCCTGGACAAGCACATTAAAAATACATCATTAGAGGTTTTACTTCCGTGAAATGGCTGCAAATCACAGATATCGATAATCACAGATACACAAAAGTTCACCTCAGAAGAGGCTTAATTTGCTCTTAACAGCAACATATCAAAGTTTAGTCACTTTCTTTCTCTGTCCTATGAAAACTTAAATTTGCACAATTGCGGACAGTAAACAGGAACTTCTTGCTCTAAAAGTAATCATATTTAACCACAGAGGTAGGAGCTGATGTGGGGGGAGAGCACAGGTTATTCTCACTGCTGGGACAACAGGATATGAAGGGCAGTTATCCTCATGATCACTGAGAGCAGCTGCTGTCTGTTCATCACCCTTTCTCCAGACTGGAAAGAAAATGAACTGACCTGCAGAGCCAGACTCCTATGCTGCAGCTGGCTGACAGTGGACCAATGAGAATACACTGTGTGTACACAGATGGTGCTTATGGGAGTTGTACTTTTGTAGTCTCACTTTGCAATAGGTTTATTATTTAGATGTCGTTTGAGAAAACTACAACCTGCCAAAGTGGCTAGTGGGAGTCGCTGCCTTACCTGCCACAGTTGAAATATACCCGCCATTGGCAGGTGGGCGGGTGTTAATGTCAAGCCCTGCTTCGGGATAAATCATGCACGTCATGATGAGAAAAAGCCAACCCACCTCCCTCCTTGAGACCCGTGCACTACTCCATTATTGCTATCTGTAGACCAGCGGGATCACCATGGATTGTTGTCGGTCCTGGGAAGCAACGCAGACGGAGGAGGGAGAGAAAGCAAAAGCGGGGATGCTGGTCGTGCCTGCTAGCGAGGCTAAAGAGACAGCCGCATAGACCTCCGCTACCCAGCATTTTTCTCTCCAACGCCAGAAGCATCGTCCACAAGATGGATGATCTAGAGCTACAGCTGGCAACTAGTAAAACTGTGAGAGACTGCTGTGTGCTGTTGTTAACGGAAAGCTGGCTCCACCCGCTGATCACCGATGCTGCAGTGTAGCTGCCAGGGCGCACACTTCACTGAATGGACCGAACAGCAGAATCCGGTAAAAAAAGAGGAGGCGATCTCTGCATTTTTCTTCACAACACTTGGACTAATCACAGTCGTATTATTAACACTTACTGTTCTCCTGATCTAGAGACAATGTCAGTCTTATGTCAGCCTTTTTATCTTCCAAGAGAGCTGACAGTCGTTATAATAACAGCAGTCTATATTTCTCCTGATGCAAATACTAAAGCGGCCCTTAGTCATTTGTACAGTGTAATAAATAAACAGCAGCAGGCCTATCCCGAGGGTGTTCACATCATAGCTGGTGATTTTAATCAAGCATGCTTGAGAACTGTGCTGCCTAATTTCACACAGTATGTGAAATGTGCCACTCAGGGAAAGAACTGTCTTGATCGGGTGTATTCGAACCTGAAGCATGCTTACACAACTGTGCCGTGTCCACATCTTGGCCTGCCAGACCATCTATCATTGCTCCTCATCCCAGCATACACCCCCCTCAGGAGAACTGCTAGACCTACTATAAAGAACATCACAACATGTCCTGAGGGAGCTCTTTCTCAGCTGCAGGACTGTTTTTCAAACACTATGGGATTTATTCAAGAATGAGGATCTGGAAATGTACACACAGACTGTATTACAGTACATCACCTACTGTATCAATCAGGTGACTGTGGAAAAACGCATCAGGGTTTTTCCTAACCAGAAGCCTTGGATGACAAAAGAAGTCCAGGCACTCCTCAGAGCTTGTGATACAGCCTTCAGGTCAGGGGATACAGATCTGTATAGCACCGCCCGGGCTAATCTGAAGAAAGGCATTAAGGAGGCTAAACAGACCTATAAGAAGAAAGTCGAGGACCATTTTTCTGATAATGATTCGAGACGAGTATGGCAAGGCTTTAACCATATCACAAACTATAAGGGCAGCAGCATCATTTCCAGTGACATCAGCGCCTCACTGGCAGAAGAACTGAACTGCTTTTTCGGACGGTTTGAGGCAAATGCACCTCGCCCAGACCCACAGATGTTATTGAATGCCAGCTCTGATGTGCTTATCCTGCAGGATCATGAGGTGAGACAGACACTGAGAGCAGTTCACCCGAGAAAGGCTACTGGTCCCGATGGAGTGCCAGGAAAGGTGCTCAGAGCATGTGCAGATCAGCTATGCTCTGTTTTGACTGACATTTTTAACTTGTCTCTCAAGGCAGCCGTTGTTCCACAGTGTTTAAAATCTGCAGTCATTATTCCTGTACCTAAAAAAAACATACTATTAGCAGTCTGAATGACTATCGACCAGTAGCATTAACACCCATTGTTATGAAGTGCTTTGAGAAAATGGTATTGAAACATCTTTTGCCTAGTCTCCCCCCAGACTTTGATCGGTACCAGTTTGCCTAGAGGCGGAGCAGATCCACTGAAGATGCTATTGCTATAGCTCTCCACTCGGCATTCAGCCATTTAGAAGACAAGGGGAGCTATGTAAGAATGTTGTTTGTTGACTATAGCTGGGCATTTAATACAATTATTCCCAACATTCTCATCACCAAATTGCTTCAGCTTGGTCTGCCTACTCACACTTGCAGCTGGATTAAGGACTTCCTAACAAACAGAACACAGACTGTTAGACTCGGACCCCATTCCTCCTCTACAGTCATGCTTAACACAGGCTCGCCACAGGGTTGTGTGTTGAGCCCCACTTTGTATTCATTGTACACATATGACTGCATACCTGTTCATCCCACAAACATTATAATGAAGTTTGCAGATGACACAACAGTAGTGGGGCTCATATCAGGAGGAGATGAGTCCGCATACAGAGATGAGGTTCAGAAACTGGTGAGATGGTGCTCAGATAATAATCTGCTATTGAATACAAAAAAACCAAAAGAACTCATTATTGATTTTAGAAAGCATAGCAGTGAGCCGCCTCCTCTATATATAGGCAAGGAGCGTGTGGAGAGGGTGGAGGCTTTTAAGTTTCTGGGTGTTCTTATTTCTCACAACCTTACCTGGGCAGTTAACACCATAGCTGTGGCGGTTTGGGAAAACCCCCACAAACAGACTAAGGACAGACAACTCGCTACTCCTGGTTTTTCCGCTACACTACTGTGATAATGTCACCTTTCATGTATTGTGTTCATGCGTCCTGTCCTTACTGTGACCTAGAGACTCAGATCAATATGTAGATGTGCCTGTTAACCTCTTTGTTCTGCACCTAGAGCACAGTCTAGCAAATCTGCCTATTGTAATGTATGCCTCTCAAATGCAAATGCCATACTCCCTGCTGTGAATGCCTTTCATGCATTGTTTGTAACTGGTATTTAAGCTGACTGAAATCCATGCTCTCCCTCTCACTCTGATCCTGCAACTGGTAGACACACACGTGTCCGCCTCTCCTCTCCTTCTCTGAGAGCCGTGGGCTCGCTCCCGGCGCGCACGCACGGCACCGGGAGCGGAGCTCGTGACGGTGGTATGATAATAAAACTCTACTTAAAACCTCCAACAACGCCGCTTTATTTCATGCCGCCGCACTGGTGACCCCGACGCTGAAACGAACACGCTGCCAGCGAACGCAACACCCGGTGGTGATTCTCCGACGACAAGCGAACGCGGCAGCCTGACTGATCTGCCCTCCCTTCTGCTCCAGGGAGACCGCAACGCGGAGTTTCCAGGCGAAACTCCACGGAGAACACCCACGACCGGGAAAGCTGAGCAACGTTTCATGGTGAGATCTGCACACCTAGATCGGCACATCCACGCTGGACCGGCCGCGCTCACAGCTCCTCCACTCGAGAGCGCATGTACCTCGTCCTTTCTCCGCGACGGCGACTCCCATGGCCGACGGAGCACACGTGGACCTGAACGCACCATGACCGAGCGAGGGACAAGAGCGTCTACTTTCCTCGCACCGCTCCAACGCACCACGACCGAACGACGCAACAGACAACAGGGATGATCTCCAGCAAGCTCCCTGACCCTGGTTCTCCTCTCCAGCGGCCCACCCACGCACAGGACCCCGGCACACGCACCGGGAGTTACGAAGACGGCGCACCACGCACGGGACACATACGGCTCCACAGACTGCTTTCCTCCTTCGCCGCTGCCCTTCAGGGCTGCTCGCTCACCTGAGGCACGCATGCAGCATGCTCGAAGGATTTGTTAATAGTCTCAGCCACGGCACACATAGGGAATTCAGCGGTTTTGCGGTTCCCGAGGCTTTAGGGTTACGCCTGAACCTAAAGTCAACACGCCAGTCCCTCTGCCCTCATCACAGCCGCCACTCAGCCTCGTCTTTTCTTCATGGCCGCTGTTAATCCTTGCAGGACTTAATCGCGGGAGGAGCCAGTGACTAATTTTTCTTCTTGTGGACCTCTGCACGTTCAACGGGACCAGCCCTTCGACATTGCGGACCCACAAGCAATATTTGCGCGGCCCAGACGTTTTCATGGTCTCCGGCCGGCTTTTACTACCCCCACCCCCCTCCACCCCCTCCTGCACAGAGCTTTTCCCTGCTCGCTGCCCAAGCTGCACTATCGAGGTCTCGACCACCTGCCGAGCCCTCTGGGGGGGAGCTGTGGCGGTTTGGGAAAACCCCCACAAACAGACTAAGGACAGACAACTCGCTACTCCTGGTTTTTCCGCTACACTACTGTGATAATGTCACCTTTCATGTATTGTGTTCATGCGTCCTGTCCTTACTGTGACCTAGAGACTCAGATCAATATGTAGATGTGCCTGTTAACCTCTTTGTTCTGCACCTAGAGCACAGTCTAGCACAGGGGTGGGCAATCATGTGCCATGGAGGGCCATTCCACCGCAGTTTTTCTGTTCCACCCAGTGTCTTCAGCAGGTGTTTGTTCTGATCAGCTTCAAGGATCGCTAATAACTGAAAACACCTGCTGAAGACACTGGGTGGAACAGAAAATCTGCAGTGGAATGGCCCTCACTGCCCACCCCTGGTCTAGCAAATCTGCCTATTGTGATGTATGCCTCTCAAATGCAAATGCCATACTCCCTGCTGTGAATGCCTTTCATGCATTGTTTGTAACTGGTATTTAAGCTGACTGAAATCCATGCTCTCCCTCTCACTCTGATCCTGCAACTGGTAGACACACACGTGTCCGCCTCTCCTCTCCTTCTCTGAGAGCCGTGGGCTCGCTCCCGGCGCGCACGCACGGCACCGGGAGCGGAGCTCGTGACGGTGGGATGATAATAAAACTCTACTTAAAACCTCCAACAACGCCGCTTTATTTCATGCCGCCGCAATAGCTACGATAAAAAAGGCTCAACAACGTCTACACTTTCTGAGGCTCCCCAAGAAGAATGGCCTGAATGCACAGTTGCTGGTTTTATTTTATCGCTCTGCTATTGAGAGCATTTTGTCATATGGCATCACGGTTTGGTATGCGGGCTGTTCAGCCGCAGACCGCAAAGCCTTCCAGAGAGTGATCGAGACTGCGCAAAAAATCACTGGCTGTTCTCTCCCTTCTCTGGAAGAGATTTCCAGGTCTCGGTACCTCAATAGAGCTACTGCCATCATTAAAGACTGTGCTCATCCAGGCCATGATTTCTTTCACTTGCTCCCCGCGAGAAAGCGGTACAGATCCCATAAAACCCAGACTACCAGGTTTAATCATAGTTTTTCCCAGCAGCAGTACGTATTTTGAACGGATTTATGTAACATGCACAGACTGCTGATATTATTTTGTTATTTTAGGTTATTTTGTGGCAATAACCCTGTGTGTATAAGCTGGTCTTTTATATTTATCGCTCAGTATGTTTTCATTATTGCTACGTACATATTGTATTCAACTTTTAGGTAATATTGTTTCAAGCATTATTTATTGTTGTAATTATAAGAATGTTAAATGCATGAGTGAACTGTGAGTGTGATAGTTGGTTTTTAGGGAGCAGCATCTCAGTTTCGTTGCATTGTTTATTAACAATGGAATGACAATAAAGGCACTTTGACTTTGACTTTGATTATTGGCCCGCCTGTTGTGTCCGTAAAAAGGGAGGAGGCGAGGTGACAGTTTACACTCTTTATTGAAGCTAACAGGAACCAAACAGGAGTCACTCTGTACAGGTCAAGGGTCCACAGCAAAAGAGGCAGAGCCCCTTCTGCCATGGCCTCTTATACTCCCCATGATGTCATCACCGGGAAGGTGGAACGTCACCTCCTACTACATCCAGGGCACCGCCATATTGGTACACCTGTGGCGGTAAAGATTTATAAGCAGCGAACTGAGAGTTTAAAAGGGTGTTTATTATCATTCATCCCGCCATCATAGAACTCACTCCAGCCCTTGCGCAGGCGGGCTGGAGCGGGTCCTCAGGCTCTCGTGAGGAGACACAGAATGCGTGTGTCAGCAGCAGTAGTCGGAGAGAGAGTGAACATGAATTTCAGTCAGCTTATATACCCAGTTACAGACAATACATGAAAGGCATGGGACATTTGCATCACAGTAAGAGGAGGAAGCATGAACACAATGCGTGAATGGCACATTAACATCACAGTACTGAGCAGGAAAGAGCCAGACGAAGCGAGGCTGCCTGTTGACATTAATACACACATTTCACTGTTATGTTAATCGCTCTAGCCGAGCGCTCTGCTTGTCCCAGTCTGTTGTGGGGGTGCCCCACACACTCCCCCCCCCCCCCAGAGGGCCCAGCAGGCAGCTGAGGCCTCGATAGTCTGGCTTTCGTAGCGAGCAGGGAAAGTTCTGTGCAGGCGGAGGTGGAGGGAGGGGGGTGGGGGTAGCAAGTGCCGGCCCGGGACGGCGAAATTGTCTGGGCCGCGCAAAAATTGCCTGTGGATCCGCGATGTTGAGGGGCTGTCCCGTTGAACGTGCGGAGGTCCACAGCAGCTGTAAGAAGAAAAAAATTAGTCACTGACTCCTCTCGCGGTTAAGTCCTGCGAGGATTAACAGCGGCCATGAAGAAAAACAGGAGCGGCGAGGCTGCGTAGCGGCTGTAAGAAAAAAAACAAAAGCAGAGGGACTTGGCGTGTTGACTTTAGGTGCGGGCGCAACCCTAAAGCCCTCGGGGACCGCAGACTGCTGAATTCCCTTTGTGCGCCGTGGTTAAGACCATTAGAAAATCCTGTGAGCGAGCTGCGTGTGTGCCTCAGGTGTGCGAGCAGCCCTGGAGGTTCTGTGTGCAGCGGCGAAGGACGATGGCGGTCTATGGAGCCGTTATTGTCCCGTGCGTGGTGCGCCGTCCTCGTAACCCCCCGGTGCGTGTGCAGGGGTTCCGTGCGTGGGTGGGCCCACTGGAGAGGCGAGTCAGGGTCAGGGAGCTTGCTGGAGATCAGCGTAGTCGGCGCCGATAATCATCCCTGTTCAGTGTGTTGCTGTAGATTGGTCATGGTGCGTTCAGGTCCACGCGCTGCGTTCTCCGTCGGCCCTGGAGGTCGCCGTCGTGGAGAGAGGACGAGGTGCGTGCGCTCTCGTGTGGAGGAGCTGTGAGAGCGGCCGGTTCCAGCGTGGATGTGCAGATCTCACCATGAAACTTTCTGCAGCCTTCCAGGTCGTGGGTGATCTCTGGAGAGTTTCGCCTGGTGGTGGCTCTGCGTCGAGGTCTCCCTGTAGCAGAAGGGAGAGCAGATCATTTGCGCCAGGCTGCTGCGTTCGCTTGTTGTCGGAGAATCACCGCCGGGTGCTGCGTTCGTTGTCGTCGGGTCACCAGCGTGGCTGTCCAGACCAGAAGGTTGCGTTACACAAAGCGTGTGCATTGTCGGGGTCACCAATGTGGCGGTAAGGATTTATAAGCAGCGAACTGAGAGTTTAAAAGGGTGTTTATTATGATTCATCCCGCCATCATAGAACTCACTCCAGCCCTTGTGCAGACGGGCTGGAGCGGGTCCTCAGGCTCTCGTGAGGAGACACAGAATGCGTGTAGCAGCAGTAGTCGGAGAGAGAGTGAACATGAATTTCAGTCAGCTTATATACCCAGTTACAGACAATACATGAAAGGCATGGGACATTTGCATCACAGTAAGAGGAGGAAGCATGAACACAATGCATGAATGGCACATTAACATCACAGTACTGAGCAGGAAAGAGCCAGACGAAGCGAGGCTGCCTGTTGACATTAATACACACATTTCACTGTTATGTTAATCGCTCTAGCCGAGCGGTCTGCTTGTCCCAGTCTGTTGTGGGGGTGCCCCACACACCTAACTATATACATATTAATATCTAACATTTCTCCCCCCCTGAAGAAAATAGCAAGCACACTAACTGAGCCCTCCTGAAATTTACAACCCAACTCACACACTAAGCATCAGAATATACAACATAAATATACAAAGCTATCCATGCACACAACACAGGCCCTACGGATTATTCTGCCATTTCAAATATTAGTCTTTAAACACAGAAGGCCACGCAGGAAAAAAAATTAATCCCGAATTAACTATATACATTTCTCGGGCACTTCAAACAGTGAACACTTACAGATAATATGTACGTTAACCTAATGGCGGTCCCAAAACCCCCACCCCACAACATGGGTACTTCAAAAACACAGCGCTGGGGAAAATTTACATTTCACACATTGCTCTTTGGTTTAACACTTCACACATCTCTGTTCTTTCTTTCACCACACATGCACACACACACACAGGGGAAATTAAACAAAGTTGCGTGGTTTCAAAACTTAGAGAATAGCAACACCATTAGGTGTTGTTAAGAAAGGCAAATCTGCTGGCCCTGATGTCTCACCAGTGAATGCCTCATCAACGCTGATTTCAATTTGTGTATTCTGTTGTCATTGTGTTTTAACTGTATGCTTGTTCATGGTTACATGCCAGATATGTTGATGGACTCTGTTATTATTCCTCTAGTGAAAAACAAGTGTGCCAGTCTTTCTGATATGAACAACTACAGACCTATAGCTATTGCAAATGTTATATCTAACCTGTTAGAGGGTTTATTCCTGAACAGAATTGAGGATTATCTGTGGACAAACGACAATCAGTTTGGTTTCAAATCAGCTCTTTCAACTGACAAGGCTGTTTACCTACTCCATGAATTTGTTGACTACTTCAGAAGCCACTCCACTAGTGTCTATGCTACGTTCCTGGATGCTAGCAAAGCTTTTGACAGGATTAACCACTGGTGTTTGTTCAGAAAACTGATCGATCGAGGTACTCCTATTTACATTGTTAGCATCCTGCTATACTGGTACAGAAGGCAGTCTATGGTTGTTAGATGGGGCAATGTCACCTCATCCAAATTTCATGTGACCAACGGTGTTAAACAAGGTGGTATACTGTCACCCTTGTTGTTTAATGTCTATGTTGATGATCTCAGTGTACTGTTGAACAATACTAATGTGGGCGGCTCCTTTAACGGTGCACTGTTAAATCACATTTTCTACGCTGATGACCTCTGTTTGTTAAGTTTGTCTACTGCAGCGATGCAACATCTCCTTTCGGTTTGTGAAAAATTTGGTGAAAAAAATGACATCCTGTTCAACTGTACTAAATCTATGTGTATGGCTTTCAAACCAAAGGGTGTCAATACGTCGAATCCTGTTATGCCACTCTGTGGTAATAGCTTGAACTTTGTTGAAAAAGTCAAATACCTAGGTGTGTGGATTGAATCTGATAAGACCAATGTTGATTGTAACAGGCATCTCAGGAAACTGTACGGTCAAACAAATTTACTGTTGCGAAATTTCCATAGATGTTCTCCTGATGTCAAATGTATGTTGTTCAAGACCTTCTGTACCTCAATGTACTGCTCGCCTTTATGGTTTAATAGCAATGTTGCTGTTAGGAACAAAATCCGCATTGCATATAATAACTCCCTAAGAAGATTGTTAGATGTACCACGAAGGTCGAGTGCAAGCAAGATGTTTGTGTCTGTGAACATTCCGTCTTTTGGCGAATTGATACGTAAGAATGTTTACAGTTTTTTGAGAAGGTTGCTGGCATGTAACAATCATCTTATATCAGCAATTGTCAACTCGTCACTCACACTTCATTCCAGCATTTGGAAGTGGTGGCGTTCCATTTTATACTGAGCCCATTATTGTATGTCATTGTTGTTACAAGAGTGCCGAGTGTCTGCTGATCTGTATATACTTTATTTATTTATTTGTTTATCTATTTTCTACTCGTTTTTGTTTTGCTCATAATATGAACCCTGAGTTTGAAATAAACGATTGAATTGAATTGAATTGAATTGAATTGAATTGAATTGAATTAGCATAATATAGCATAACATCACATACTGCTACCCCCCTTCCCCCCTTTAAAAGTCCTACCCAGGACCCCCTGGAGGTCCACCTCTGGAATGTCCGTCTGGCGACTCTCTCCCAGAGCATCTCCACCATTTCCTTTCTGGAGACGGGCTGCACTGGCGTGTCCTCTCCCCCAAACACCGCAGCTTGTTTGGGTGCCTCCTGGATCCATCAGACAGTTCTAAATAACTGTCTTCACGGGCAATCACCACCTGCAACCATCCCTGGTCATCCCATTGATCCCATGTTGTGCGGACTCCTCCAGGTAGAGACTCAACCCTAGGGCGGACCTTGTCGCCAATATTTAGGAGGGCTCTCACTGGCTTTCCAGGTACATTATGTCGTGACCGGGCTTCGGTGTCGGAGAGTCCCACCGACCCGGTCCGAGCTCCGCCTCGGATCTCGCTTACAGGTGAGTCTGGGAATCGCACCACTTGGTCTCGCCCTGTTCACTTTCATTTTTGGCGCCGAATCAGCCATGGCAGCGCCTGGTTCTACGGTGGTACTTGGCCGGACTCTGGAACTACAAGGTGCCTGCTCGCTGGCTCCACTCGCCACCGCAGGTGTCCGTTCGTGCCGTTTGGGTCCCTCGTTCAGGGTACCATGAACTCTGGCACTGGAGCCTCCCCACAGTGGCACTCCATAGTGCTGGTCCAGCCCGTCTTCACTCACCCCGGGCAAATCCAAATCTCACACTTTGTTGTCATCTCCCACAAAGAAGGGCTGGTCCCATAGCCCACAGCCAGACCACTCCACCTCGACACCATAGGCTACTGAGAACCCGAGTCCATAAAATAGGTCACAGCCCATCAGGTTCGACCCTTCGGTGGACACCATGAACTCAATGGCATACATCACTGCTGACCTGTATCTCACTGACAGTATTAGAGAACCCACGATGTCAAAAGGGTTGTTACCATAGCCATAGCAGGTCGTGTCTGACTTGCTCACTCTGTAGTGTGGGAAAAAGTTCTTCACCGGGGACCAGTTCAGGATGGAGACCGCCGATCCCGTATCCAGCATCAGCAGTATTTCAACCCCGTCCAATTTGACGTTACAATAAATACGTCCATCTGTGCTCGGAGAGACCGTGTGAACCACTGTAGGCTCCTTTGTGGAGGAGCCCCCTTCTGGTCTCCGGGCCCTTTGCTCAAAGTTTTTGCAGGTCCTAGCGAAGTGGTGGAATAGACCGCACTTTCCACAGCACTTCCCTCTTGCTGGACAATCTCTTGCCTTGTAGTGGTGCCTGGCGGACCCACAGCCAAAACACCTTGGCGTCCCTGGGGCGGACCTAATTCTTACGGTGGCGGTATATTCCTCATCACTTTCGCCGTCTTCGCCGTCCAGATCCTCGGCCAGTGCCTTCCACTGTTTCTCATCCCTCCACAGCTCTTCACCTTTGCTCAGATTTTGGGCTAGCTTCTCCACTGCCTCGTACTGCTGCGCTAATTCTATGGCGACGATCAGCGTCAATTCCCCGGTGTATTTAAGTAGACATGCCCTCACGGAGGAACTAAGTACATGCTCCGGCAGTTGGTCGCAGATCATTTCTTCCTCTTAAGATGCAGAATTGGCACTTTCCTGCCAGCTGCCATTAGTCTGCTACAAACTGTTGCACTGACTCACCAGGCCATTGGCGTCGCTGTCAAAACTGAATTCTTTTCATGGTGTTGTTTTCCAGGGCGCAAAATATCCCGCCATCAGCTTCACCACATCGTCAAAAGTGTCACCACCTCCTAGTGTACTCAGGATCCTCTGGCCTTCCATTCCAAGGTTGTGGACCAGAATCACCTTTGCATGCAGCTTTTTGAGCACGCCGAGGTCCAGAGCGATGAGGTAGTTCTCAAAGGCTGCATACCACCTGGCCCAGGGAACGGGCGGCTCTCCCAGAGCCTCCAGGAATGGCCGAAAGGCCGTAGCAGCTCACTCCATACCTTTTGTCCTCGTCGCCAAATGTTGTGTCCATAAAAAGGAAGGAGGCGAGGTGACAGTTTACACTCTTTATTGAAGCTAACAGGAACCAAACAGGAGTCACTCCGTACAGGTCAAGGGTCCACAGTGAAAGAGACAGAGCCCCTTCTGCCATGGCCTCTTAGACTCCCCATGATGTCACCACCGGAAAGGTGGAGCGCCATCTCCCACTACGCCCAGGGCACCGCCATATTGGTACACCTAACTATATACATAATATTAATATCTAACACCGCCTAGCTGTCTGTCATGTAGATGGAAGGGGTGCTCAAGATAGCCTATTTGCCCCCGAGGCTCGCACCAAGCATGGCATACTGTATATTATTTTCTTTCGATTTTAGCCACCCTAATAACCATCCCTGTTACCACCTGGTTCACCAATCTGCAGTCAATACATTTCATGTCACTCCACCCATCTCCCAGTAATTTCGCCATGATTCCACCACAAATTACCAACACCAGACCGGTGTGCCGGTCGTGGAAACTGACCTGTGACCCGAGGCTGCTGGCTGTCACGGCCAGCTCCCTCACTGTCCCCCTGGGCTCCGCGTAACTTTGCCCCGCTCTGGTGGGCAATGTAGGGGAGCTGCCCCGTGACAGGGTATCCCCAAGCTGGCCGTGGGAGCAGATGGGAGTCCTGCAGTGCGAGACACTGCCCTTTGAGATCCTGTAGCTCAGCAGCTCGGCCCGGCCAGCAGCCTCTGGTCCCAGGCCAGATTGGTCATGGTGACTGAGGGGCCGCCCAGCACGCAGTGCTAACAATTTGTTGTGGAATCGCAGCAAAATTATTGTGAGATGAGCCGGACTGACGTGAAACACGCCATCGACTGTGGATCAGTGAACCAGCGCCACTCATTGAAGCTAGAAGGAGGCTAGAGCTAATGGCTAACTGACATAAGAGGGAGGGGCAGAGTTGAACAGGTGAAGGGTGTTTCTTAAAGTGATTAATAATTACACTGATCAAGAGCATTTCAAGAAATCCAGGAAAAATACAAAACTGATTTGCTTCAATAATTAAAAAATTAAAGAAAATGTGAACAAAATGTATCACAAACACGTGTGAGCTGTTAAAATGTGGAAAAAGTGCAGTCAGTGGTCCTTTTTTTAAGACAGAACAGGTTGGCACTCCAACACTTACAAACATCTGACTAGCACTGCAACCTCTTATCTTTTATTAATATTTGAAAATTAAAGGAAGTTTACGTGCTAATTACAAACCCCCCCCCCCAAACCCATAGATTTTATTTTTTTTTTTTTATAAAAAGGGGGCAGCTTGATGAAACAGTGGTTAGCACAGTAAGGTCACGGGATCGATTCCACCCCTGACCATCAGTGACCCTTCTGAGTGGAATTTACATGTTCTCCCCATGTCTGTGTGGGTTTACCCCAGGTACTCTGGTTTTCTCCCACAGGCCAGAAGCATGCGAGTTACTGTAGGTTAATTGGAGACTTTTAAAAGTGGCCCTAGGTGTGAAGGGATTGGCACCGTACCGTGGCTGCCTCATCCATCCTGGTGGATGTCCTGAATTTCCCTCTGGGGATCAATAAAAGTATGCAAAAAATAGTGTGGTTTAGTATTGCCGTCCGTGGCTGTTTTTCCCGGCCTTATTCCTTTTTTATATTGTGCACACCACTGAAGAGAAAGAATCAGCATTTCATTTCTGTATGTACTGCACGTATAACAGTATTGACAAATAAAATCTTCCAAATGTCGTCTGTGTGGTTATTCATTCGATCCTCTTACGGGTCTTGTCGATATTACGATGCAAACAGAAAAGCTCAGGTTCCACCGAGATTTGAACTCGGATCGCTGGATTCAGAGTCCAGAGTGCTAACCATTACACCATGGAACCGCCGGTAGCTAACTTGTCAATTATTGTATTGATAACACTATATTCCCTGTTTATGCAGCATTTTTATTGGCGAGTAAATTGACGATGATTGGCATTCCAAACACGGTGAAAGTGTTGTGTCTTGTTGAGCAAGCGCTAAGAAACGATGGAGGCGGGGGGGAAAAAAAGTATCAAAATACGTTGGCCCGTACGGGGATCGAACCCGCGACCTTGGCGTTATTAGCACCACGCTCTAACCAACTGAGCTAACCGGCCGTGGTACAAAGATACCACAGAAATCTTTTTGACTGGTTTTGACTCCAGTGACAGCCTGTTTTTATTTATGGATTCATATCCGACCATACCACATAGCCAAAAGGCTAAAGGCCTACACATACTCCGCAAAAACAGAAAAATTTGTTCTCTAGTCTCTCCGAGAGCTGCAGGAACAAAATGACATCATTTTGTTCCTGCAGGATCATTGGGACAGAACTTTTTTCTTGTGTGATCGGTTAGAATTCTGCACTTGCGTTTCTTGTGAAGTGTGAACTGTCCTGACCAGACAACACTTTGTTCTTGTCACCTCAAGAAAAAAATATTTTTTTCTTGCGGAGTATATAAAGACCTTAAGTTTAAGTAAAAAGCTAAGAGTGAAATCAAGATTAGTTTTTTTTTCTTGGTGTTCCCCTTTTTGTAATGTTTGTTATTTACTTATAACAAAGACATTTAGTCTTAATCACCATTGCTAGCAAGACGTGCTTCCTTTTTATTATTTCTTCCGGTTCCACGTTTTACTACTGCCTGAATCTACCTGCTATCTCATGTGATCATACTGCCACCTAGTGGTAACATCTATCAGTACACTTTTGATGAGAGTTCCCTTTATCACGCATACTAATGCCTCAAAAATACTGGAAAATAATAATAATAGATTTGTTTTAGCAATAGGAGTGCTGATAATTATTTTTAATTATTTTTTAATTTAGCAGGGATAGCTATTTTTCATCTGTAGTGCCAGGACAGATGTTACAAGTCACTCTAAGAAGTAGAAACAAATTAATATAAAATTACAAGAAATATACAAGAGGACTAATAAAAGAGAAATGTTGGCATTAATAGGAAAGATAATTAAAACATCCTTATACTATAGGCTATTATTACATATTGGAGGTGATAATAGGAGTCTGTTTACTTGGGTATTGGAGCAAAAAAGTGTGAAAATCTCTTAAACTTAAAATGAAACTCTTGACAATGACTCTAGACCTGAGGGCACTGGGGAAGACGTGGCTGCACCCCTTGCAGTCCCATTTAAGAGTTGAAGACGCTGTCGTCTACCTGCTGCAACAAGCCCATTTGTACCTGGATGGCGGAGGAGACACTGTCTCCAGTTTTCTCCAGTGCCTTTGACACCATCCAGCCACTGCTGTTGGTTGAGAAGCTGCGGGGGATGGGGGTCAACAGCTCCGTGATCTCCTGGATTACTGACTACCTGACAGGCAGGCCACAGTTTGTCTGGCTGGACAGTGTCGCAATGTCTTGTGTGATGTGGCGGTTAGTGATACAGGAGCTCCACAGGGGACTGTGCTTTCTCCTTTTCTCTTCACCTTATACATCACCAACTTTCAGTATAACACTGAGTCATGCCACCTGCAGAAATTCTCTGATGACTCAGCTGTTGTTGGGTGTATAAGGGGGGAGAGGAGGGGGAGTACAGGGCACTGGTAGACAGATTTGTGGAGTGGACCGAGCAGAATCACCTGAGGCTGAACGTCAGCAAGACCAGAGAGATGGTAACTGATTTCAGGAAGAAGAGGATGCCTTCACAGCCTACAGAGTGGGGTGGAGGTAGTGGAGGACTACAAATACCTGGGTATCATGATCAGCAATGGACTGGATTGAAAATCTAACACTGGTGCTGCATACAAAAAGGGGATGAGCAGACTTTACTTTCTGAGGAAGCTGAGATCCTTCAATGTGTGCAACAGGATGCTGGAGCTTTTCTACCAGGCTGTTGTTGTCAGCTCAATCTTCTTTGCTGCTGTCTTGCTGGGGTAGCAGTATCAGAGCCAGCAACACCAACAGATTTGACAAGCTTATCAAGAGGGCTGGCTCTGTAATTGGTCTCAGGCTGAAGACTTTTGAGACTGTGGTGGAGAGGAGGACACTAAACAAGCTGCGATCCTTCATGGACAATCCTGATCACCCCCTCCACCACACACTGGACAGACAGCGGAGCACTTTCTCCAGCAGACTGCTACAGCTTCACAGCTGAACGGTTAGGTACAGGAAATCATTCCTGCCACATGCCATTTCACTGTACAATAACTGACTCTGATGTTGAATTATGGTCATAACTATGCTGCCGCACTGCTCCTTACAGTCTAACTGGTACCTCACATTTCACTCTGCACCTGATAGTCCTGCATTGTACAGCGGGTATGACTCATGTATCTATATGGGTCACCATCTATTCACCTACGATGTGTATAAGTTATTTAGGCAGTTTTACTTTCCATGGGTAATCCCTTTGTCTATTATGCTGTATGTATTCTGTCTTTTTGGTCATCTACTATCAAGATGCTGTTACACTGTAATTTCCCATTTTGGGATCAATAAAGTACATCTATCTATCTGTCTATCTGTCTGTCTGTCTATCTATCTGTCTAGACAGTGTTACAATGTCAAATTAAAGCTGTAAGCAGCTATAAAAGGATCCTCACCCCTCACGTGGCCATGGGCCTTACTGCCCAATGGACCTAGCTGGCTCCAAAAATTTTCTGTCATTGTGGCAAGTGCTGCATGAGTAATAAAGTAAACCATTTCTAGCAGTACTTCTAATGTGTTCATCCATAGCCTAAAGGCCACTTCTGGTGAAACTTTCACCAGAAAATTTGGTTGAATTTAGACAAGGTATGCCACAATAATATTTTTGACCTAGGGGGCGCTAGAGCTATATGTGGTATAGTCATGTTAAACTTCTAGGTAGGATTAGTATCATCTATATGTGTCAGGCAGGCCCCTTTGGGGCAAGGAAGAATTGCAAGCTGGATTTGATACACCATGATTTACTAATGAAACAAAACAGAAAACAAAGAAGCATGTGGGCTGAACAGAAGGCAAACAAGGCAAACTTACAGACAAGCAGGAATATACACAACACGGTGGGAAACACGAGTCAGGAATCACGGATCAGGTAACAAGAATCAAGAGTCAGGAAACTAGAGTCAAGGATGCCACGTTGACATTGACTGAACATGGGTATACAGTGGTGTGAAAAAGTGTATGCTCCCTTCCTGATTTCTCTTTTTTTGTATGTTTGTCACACTTAAATGTTTCAGATCAATCTTTTTGCCAAGACTGGAGACTGAGTTGTTTTCCTCCGCGCTTCGACCTGGAGATCCCTTGGCTGGCTCAGCTGCTCCACGATACAGCAGTTATGGGCGATTGCTCAAGCCCAGGGTGCTGGACTGATAAGGCCCATTCTGGGTGTTCGGGGGGGGGGGGGCTGTGTGGCGGACCACTAGGAGGCTCCACTTCACTCTCCCAGTGACTGGGGGAGAGATGGGGGAACATTTTATGTATTCACGTGGGCACCAAATGTTATTCCTAACTTTGCTGGAGTTGGATAACGTTCTGAACTGGCAGCTTCCGTGTCTCGTCACTTCATTCCTCCACAGTATTTCTAATTTAGGGAACAATAATACAGGAGTATTACATTTCCAAACCGGTAACAGGAGAGTTGTGAGGTTCACAGCAGGTGACTGAGGCACACAGCCCTCAGCAAGAACTGACAGCAGTACACTAGACTCAGGAACAAACAGTTAGCGTGGACAATTCTCAGATATTGGCAACAAGGTCACACGGACCTCAGGGACAGGCGACAGTAGTGCGCCATCCTCTGGAGCGGGTGTCAGCAGCACACTGGATACAGAAATACAAGGCGAAGGTGCACCATCCTCTGAAACAAATAACGGGTGCGCACCAGATTCTGCAATGACAGTTGGAGGTCTCCTGACCTCCTGGGCAACATCGGCTAGAGGTCTCCTGACCTCAGAAACACTGACTAGAGGTCTCCTGACCTCAGGAGCATTGGCTAGAGGCCTCATGACCTCAGAAACATCGGCTAGAGGTCTCCTGACCGTAGAAACATCGGCTAGAGGTCTCCTGACCTCAGGAACATCAGCTAGAGGTCTCCTGACCTCCAGAACATTGGCTAGAGGTCTCCTGACCTCAGGAACATTGACTGGAACACAGTCGTCCTGTGACCACACCTCGACACTGCCACCTTGGATGATGGAGGAAAACAGGAGGTCAGTGAGGCGACACCACAGTCAATAACAGCAGAGACTGGTGGGGAGGACTTGGCAGTTGGTGGAACACGCACTTGGGTCCACCCATCAGGAGCAAGGCAAGACTTTTCAAAAATGGTATTTGAACATAAATGAAAGGGTACTTGCCTTAACTCCTGGTCTCTTGTTGCCGGGGTGACAAATCCACAGATTCATGATGCACTTCTCCAACTGAGACTGTAACAGCCTATCCTCCATGTGCCCGAACTCACACGTGCCAGCCAAACAGTGAAGGACACCTACATACTGTATGTGCAACTTGTTCTCCCGCTGTCAATGCTGATAAAACACGAACCTCTGGGCCATTACATCCTGTGGGGAAGTGAAATGCTTGGTCGTCAAGGCGGCACATTCGCTGAAAGTCTCTGCAGGGCCCAGTGCCTCCAACACACGCAGCCCTTGTAGCCAAGGCAGTACTGTTTGACTGTATGCAGATGTCTCTCACCAGCATTAGCTAGGCCCTCAGCCGACACAGATGCCTGAAGCAACTCAAACTAACGGGGCCACGGGATGGGTGGCTCACCTGGGGTGTCAAGGAACTGAAGCAGTGACACTGGACATGCTTCCATCTTCAGGAAGATAATTAGTTTTCCTCCAGAAGATTAAGTTTTCTCCTCATCACCAATGTTGTGTCTGTAAATAGGACAGTGAAGGCAGGAGTCGAACTGAACACAAACTTTATTACAGAACTCACAAGATGGTACACGTGTGTATCATACAGCTTACAAGTTAATATTAAGCTGACACAGGCTGTTACTGTTACTGAGGCGGAGTGCCAAAAGACTACGGCTCCCACCAACAGTCTCCTAATATAGGCACAGTGTGATGATGTCACCCGTGCCTACGTCCTCACATCTGTGCTCCCTATTGTTAATATAGGGGCATATCTAACAGTAGGGGGCACTGTATCTATGTGTCATTGTTAATTACTATGTACCACCCAAAATTTGGTTGAATTTAGACAAAGTATGCTAGAGTTATAAGAATTCAAGAGATTCCTGTACCCCATGCATGTCACCATTAGTCACCTGCATTTCTCAGATTGACTTAACTATGAACTGAAGATTCAAGAGAAAGAGAGTGTGTATGAGTCCATGTACGAAGACAGGAGCACGTCTGGACAGAAACACGGGCGCTGTCATGATGGCAAGAGCCACAAGAGCACCAGTATCCTGCACTCGACTGATCTGCCACAGACAACACCAGCAGCAGAGAAACCATCCCCCAGCACCAAGCAGCCAGAGAGGACTCCATACTGCCCCTACTGTGCCAACACCCTGCATTTTATTTTTTTTTTCCACAATATCTTTATTGAACCTTTTTTTTTTTTTTTAACAAACATGATACAAACAATCAAACACTAACACTAAAGTACTACAAAAAAAAAAAAAAAATGCACTAAAAACACCAACAACCACCAACAAAATCAAGTCTTCAACAATGCTCCTCTGTTTAGTCTAGACAATCCAATACATAAGTATACATATTATGTTCACCAGTTTGGAATTTACAAGGTCCACACACATCATTCACCTTCTTCTTCAAGAGTTATGTTTAAATTTTTTACATAATCAATAAAAGGTCTCCATATATTCTCAAACACAATTTCCTTTGATTTTAGTATATATGTTATTCTTTCTAATGGAAGGTTTGTTAACATCTGTCTTAACCACTGAGTCACATCTGGTCTATGAGTCTTTTTCCATAATAGTGCAATACATTTTTTGGCATTAAGCAAACTGAGGTCTATGAATGTTCTTTCACTTTTATTAAAATTATGCTTTTCTGGGTACAGACCCAACAAAAACAGTTTAGGATTCAATATGATTTGTTTTGAGATTATTTTTTCAATTGTTACCCTCACCTCTTCCCAAAACATTCTTATTAATCTACATTCCCATAAACAATGAAATAGGGTTCCTTTACTTTCCATGCATTTTGTGCATGTATCTGGTATATTTTTGTTATATCTATTTAACTCCTCCGGTGTAACATACATCCGCATTAACCATTTGAAATGTATCAATTTAAGGCGTGCATTTATTGATTTGGTTTGAGCTTCTGTACAAGCCAATTCCCATTGTTCCTCTGAAATTTCAGTTTGTAGATCTTCTTTCCAGTAGTTTAATCTTTTCAGTGAATTTTCACTTGAAGATAGTGTCAGTGAGTTATAAAACTCTGAAATAATACCCTTTCTTTTACTATCTTTCATCATCATTTTTTCCAAGGATGAATAAATAGGTCGAGTGAGAGCTTTATTTTGATTTGATCGAATAAAGTTTCTAAGTTGAAGATATTTAAAAAAATGTGTTCTATTGAGATTAAATTTGATCCTCAGCTCTTCAAAAGACATTATGTTGTCTGCACATGGCAAATATAAATCCTGAATCTTTTGTATCCCTTTTAAATTCCATACTTTAAATACAGCGTCCGCTCTCCCTGGTTTAAAATATTGATTACCCCATATTGGACTAAATTGTGACAATAACTGTGGTTCTTTTAAATAGTTTTTAGCTTCACACCATATTTTGATCATATGCTTTACAAATGGATTTTTAACTTGTTTTTGTAATTTTTTTGCCGAATCTGAGTATATGAATATGGGAAGAGGTAAAGGTAAATTGTATGATTCCATTTCAGTCCAGTGAGGGAGATCATTTGATGAAAAATAATATGTCATAGACCTCAGTTGTGCCGACCAATAATACAACATAAAATTTGGACATTTCAGACCTCCACGATCAAATGGTAAATATAATAAAGACAAACGTAATCTAGCCCTCCTGTTGTTCCATATAAATTCCACTAACTTTTTTTTTATTCTTGAGAATAGATCTAAAGGTGGTGATAAGGGAATGTATTGAAATAAATAAAGTATTTTAGGTAAAATATTACTTTTAAGTATATTGATTCTCCCGATCATCGACATTGGTAGTGACATCCATCTCTGAGTTAACTCATTGATATCTGACATTAAGGCTTCATAGTTGACACTGGCGACTGATTCTAGCTTAGGCATAATTTGGATTCCTAAATATTTAAACTGATTTACAACATTGAATTGATTTACCTCAGGGGCTGGGTAATTTCTCTGGGTCTCATTTAGCATTAATATTGAAGATTTAGTTTTATTTATTTTATATCCTGATATTTCCCCAAAATTCTTTATTAAATTCAACAAAGTTGGAATTGATTTTTTTAGATTCGACATAAACAAAATTATATCATCGGCGTACAGGGAGATTTTATGTTCTGTTGGTCCAACTTTAATTCCATATATTTGTGAATGTAAACGTATCGCTATCGCTAAAGGTTCAATTGCCATAGTAAACAGTAAAGGTGAAAGTGGACAGCCTTGTCGACATCCTCTATTGATTTTTATTGGTTTTGAAATATTGTTATTTGTTAGGATTTCTGCTGTAGCATTATTGTATATTATTTGAACCCATTTTATGAAATTATTTCCAAGTCCAAACCTTTGTAGGACTTCAAAAAGAAAGGGCCATTCAACTCTATCAAAGGCCTTTTCGGCGTCCAATGATAGGAGAGCTGTATCCGGTGCTTCTTTATTAAAATAAATAATATTAAATAGTCTTCTTACATTATGGAAGCCTTGTCTACCCTTTATAAAGCCATTCTGATCTCGATTAATAATATTTGGTAAAATTTCTTGTATTCGTCTTGCTAAAATTTTACAGATTATCTTAAGGTCGGCGTTTAATAGGCTTATTGGTCTCATATTTTCACATTTATTAGAGGGCTTACCTGGTTTTGGCAGCAGTATAATTAAGGCATTATTTATGTATGATGGTAAATTATTATTTTGAAATGCTTCTAAAACCATTTCCAAAAAAGGTTTTATTAATTTATTCTTAAATTTTTTATAAAGGTCAACTGGAAGACCATCTGGTCCTGCACTTTTTCCTGATTTCATATTATCAATGGCTAGCCCAACTTCTTCTTGACTAATTTTAGAATCCAATATCTCCCTGTTTTCATTTGGAATACACGGTATAGATAGTTCGTTCAAAAACCCATTTAGTTTTGTTAAATCAGGTTCATTTTTGGTATCATATAATTTTTCATAGTAATCTCTAAAGGCTCTATTAATTTCTAAAGGATCTATAACTACCTGTCCGTTACTTATAATACTGGTAATTGGTGTTTTAATTTCCAATTGTTTAATCTGCCATGCTAATAATTTTCCCGATTTTTCACCTTGTTCATAAAAAGATTGTTTCAATCTTAGAAGACTCGAGGCAGCTCTATTCGCTGATTTTTTGTCGTATTCAGCTCTCAAAATCAGTAATTCATTCTCCAACCTTGGGTCACTTCCTGCATACACTTTTTCCTGAAGATTTTTTATTTTATGTTCCAATTTAGCTCTCTCCTCTCGAGTCTTCTTAGATTTTGATCCTGTATAACTAATAATATGTCCCCTAATAAAAGCTTTGAAAGCCTCCCACTTTACACATGCTGATGTTTGTGTAGTATTGATGTCAAAGAACTCGTCTATCTGTTTTTCTATATACTTGACAAATTCCTCATCCTGAAGCCATTTATGCTGAAATTGCCATCTACCTGATTCCTTTGTCAATTTTTTATCTACATATATTAGACAACAGGGTGCATGATCAGAGATCACGATGTTATCATAAAAGCAGTTTTGAATCTTGGACCTTAATTCTGTGGAAATCAAAAAATAATCAATACGTGAGAATGTCTTGTAGGTACTGGAATAACAAGAATAGGCTTTAACTTGTGGTTTCATTTCTCTCCATATATCTAACAATCTCAATTCTTTCATAAAATGATTAATAGTCATCCTACATCCAATGTGCGTACAATCCAGTCCTGTTGATCTATCCACACCTGGATTCAATGTACAATTAAAATCCCCTGCTATTATATGTTGCCCTGTAAGTGATGATAAGATGAGAAATAAATTAGCAAAGAACTTCTGATCATCTATATTGGGACCATATAAGTTCACAAGATTTATATTTTCTAATAGCAAAGAACCTTGAATGATTACATATCTTCCAAATTTGTCTCCAATTACATTTTTCACTTGAAAAGGAACTGATTTATGTATGAGAGTCATAACTCCCCTGGCTCGGGATGAAAATGAAGAGGTGAATACACTTCCCTGCCATCTACTCCTAATTCTTTTAACATCCTCCTCTATCAGATGAGTTTCTTGTAAAAACACAATTCTTGAACCCATGTCCTTTATTTTATTCATAACTTGTTTAAGTTTTTTTAAATTTTGTAGACCTCTGCAATTCCATGAAGTTAAATTAAGGTTAACACTTTGGTCCATGATCAATAGAGAGTTTGGGATTACCTTGCAGTGTAAACATGCTCATACAGAGAAGCAAAAACATGAGTGGTTGAACATTCATCCTACAAACTACACACAAACAAATTTCCCCTTCCCACACTTGTGGCAAACCCCCCAAAATCAAAAGAAAAATTCTGTCTCCCGATATAGCCATCGACCGTTCCACACCCACGGGGAACAGCCTAAGCCACTCCTTCTTCATCCTCCCAATCACCCTAACTCTACTGCTTTTAATGACGTAACATTAACTCTCCTCTGTAGTTTTCCAACTTAACTCCAAAATTTTTAACAACTTTGTACATCATAGTTTTTTTTTTTTTTTGTTTGTTTTGTTTTGTTTTTTTTAATATATAATACAATCTATATTTTGTAAACTTACTATTTACTTCAAGTCAGTCAGATGCCTGTGCAAATGCTTAATTATTCTACCTTATATTTTGTTCATGCTTAGCTCCCACCAGTCTCTTCTTCTTCTTTGATCTTCTTGATGAACTCCTGCGCCTCCTCTGGGGTCTTGAAGATGTGGGTTCTGCCCTCATACGTGGTCAGCAGTCTCGCAGGATAGATTACACCATGACGAATCCCAAGGTTGCGCAGCTCCTTACGTACGGGATCAAACTGCTTCCTCAATTGCTGGATTCCTGTGGCCAAATCTGGGTAGAACCGCACCTGCTGGTCCTGGTGTTTAATCTCTCCTTTAGCACGTGCAGCGTTGAAGATCTTCATCCTGTCTCTGTTGCTAAGAAACTTCATAATTAAGGTCCTCGGCGGTCCCTTATCTCTCCGTGGGCCAATACGATGTGCTTTTTCCAGAACCACTGCTGATTGCAACTCCTCGCTGCCCAGCACCTCCGGAATCCACTTTTCCAGAAAGGAACATACGTCCCGACCTTCTGATTCCTCTGGAAGACCCACCAGCCTCAAATTATTCTGTCTCGACCGAGATTCCAAATCCAAAATATTATCTTCCAGAGATTTATTTTTTTTTTCCAAAGTGCGCACCTTTAATTGAAGACGGGTGACGTCATCTTCAGCACTAGCGAGACGGAGCTCCATCTGCGCCGTTCGTTCTACACAGTCACCCAATTCCTTTCTTATTCCTTCCAACGCTGTCATAATCCCATCAAATCTAGAGGAAAAGTCCGCTCTCATTGAACTCATGCGAGTTCCCAAAGGGAGGTCCCAAACAAACAGCTGATGATAAACCCCAACCAACAGGTCCCGGGCACCAACCTCCCAAGGAGACAGTGGTCTACACTCAATCGCTTCAGGACTGGACATGGCCCCTGCTTGGCCAGCCTTTACAGATGGGGCAGTAGCCCTAGCCCTCTGTGCGCATGTGGAGAGGAGCAAACAATGGAACACATCATAGAGGCTTGCCCGCTCCAAAGACTGGAAGGAGGATTACACACCCTCCATACAGCAAACCAGGAGGCAACTGCTTGGCTTAAGGACTTTGCATTCGCTAAATAAAATTGAACTCATGGCAGCCATCAGCGCATCTGCGCCATTCCCCGCAGAAATCGCACCGCCGCCAGCCTCCTCCGCCATATATGGAGCCTTGTTTGCTGCGTCACAGACCTGAAAGTCCGTTAATTTGGACTGTTTCGGCGGCTCGCTTTTTCCTTTTCCTGGTTTTCCAGCCTTAGGCTTCGCCGACATATCCTCGCCCAAATGCTGGGATACGTTCTGTCCCAAATGAGAGAGTTATTTGCCGATTTTTTTTCTCCAGGAGCAGAGCAGAGCGAGACACGTCCGTCCTACGTGGCAGCCATAACCGGAAGTGCCCTGCATTTTATTGACCACTGTACAAACTTTGCACAGCTGACCATTGAACAGATAACATGGGTTAAGACCAACAAGAGATGTTGGCGATATGGACACTCACACCAAGCTGCACAATGTCGTCTTAAGGTCACCTCTAAGAAGTGCAAAGGGAAACATCTGCAAGCTCTTCATAAGGTGAACATAAAACCTGCACCAGAAGACACATCCTGCCTGGTGAGCGCAACAAATGAGGTCATCTACATAGACAGACACTCCAGTTGCAGTCAGGTCCTGCTTAAAGTGAATAAAGTACTGCTGCGTAATGGTGAGAACACATTAGAGACCTACAGCCGTGGACAAAATTGTTGGTACCCCTCTGTTAATGAAAGAAAAACCCACAATGGTCACAGAAATAACTTGAATCTGACAAAAGTGGTAATAAATAAAAAATTTTATGAAAATTAACCAATGAAAATCAGACAATGCTTTTGAATTGTGGTTGAACAGAATTATTTTAAAAAACAAACTCATGAAACAGGCCTGGACAAAAATGATGGTACCCCTAGAAAAGATTGAAAATAATGTGACCATAGGGACATGTTCAACCAAGATGTGTCCTCTAATTAACATCACAGGTGTCTATAAACTTGTAATCAGTCAGTCGGCCTATTTAAAGGATGACAAGTAGTCACTGTGCTGTTTGGTGACATGGTGTGTACCACACTAAACATGGACCAGAGGAAGCAAAGGAGAGAGTTGTCTCAGGAGATTAGAAAGAAAATTCTAGACAAGCATGTTAAAGGTAAAGGCTATAAGACCATCTCCAAGCAGCTTGATGTTCCTGTGACAACATTTGCACATATTATTCAGAAATTTAAGATCCACGGGACTGTAGCCAACCTCCCTGGACGTGGCCGCAGGAGGAGACGGATAATACGAATGGTAACAAAAGAGCCCAGAACAACCTCTAAACACATTCATGGTGAACTAACAAGGTCAAGGTACATCAGTGTCAGATCGCACCATCTGTCGTTGTTTGAGCCAAAGTGGACTTCATGGGAGACGACCAAGGAGGACACCACTGTTGAAAACAAATCATAAAAAAGCCAGACTGGAATTTGCCAAACTGCATGTTGACAAGCCACAAAGCTTCTGGGAGAATATCCTATGGACAGACGAGACAAAACTGGAACTTTTTGGCAAGACACATCAGTTCTATGTTCACAGACGCAAAAATGAAGCATACCAAGAAAAGAACGCTGTCCCTACTGTGAAACATGGAGGAGGTTCTTTTATGTTCTGGGGCTGCTTTGCTGCATCTGGCACAGGGTGTCTTGAATCTGTGCAGGGTACAATGAAATCTCAAGACTACCAAGGTATTCTAGAGAGAAATGTGCTGCCCAGTGTCAGACAGCTTGGTCTCAGTCGCAGGTCATGGGTCTTGCAACAGGATAATGACCCAAAACACACAGCTAAAAAACACCAAAGAATGACTAAGAGTGCAACATTGGACTATTCTAAAGTAGCCTTCTATGTGCCCTGATCTAAATCCTATTGAACATCTGTGGAAGAAGCTGAAACATGCCATCTGGAGAAGGCACCCTTCAGACCTGAGACAACTGGAGCAGTTTGCTCATGAGGAGTGGGCCAAAATACCTGCTGAGAGGTGCAGAAGTCTCATTGACAGTTACAGAAATCGTTTGATTGCAGTGATTGCCTCAAAAGGTTGTGCAACAAAATATTAAGTTAAGGGTACCATCATTTTTGTCCAGGCCTGTTTCATGAGTTTGTTTTTTAAAATAATTCTGTTGAACCACAATTCAAAAGCATTGTTTGATTTTCATTGGTTAATTTTCATAGAATTTTTATTACCACTTCTGTCAGATTCAATTTATTTCTATGACCATTGTGGGTTTTTCTTTCATTAACAGAGGGGTACCAACAATTTTGTCCACGTGTGTATGCCATCCTTGATGATGGATCTGAGTGGACTATCCTTCTCTCTGAGGCAGCACAGAAACTGAAACTTAGTGGTGAGCCAGAAAATTTGGTCATCAGCACTGTTCGTCAGGACCTCAGAGTTTTACGTGGTGCAACAGTGTCCTTCTCCATATCCACTGTAGACCAGCCACATAAGTCTTGTAAAATTCACAGAGCTTTCACTGCTGATCAGCTTGGCCAACTGAACATACATATCCTACAAATGCACTCCAAAGGAAGCATAAACACTTAAGAGACCTCCCTCTCCAGGCACATAATAGAATACATCCTCTGCTGTTGATTGGATCAGATTACCCCCACCTCATTACGCCAGTCAAGCCTGTACGTTTAGGACCACCATGGGGGACCAGCAGCACTGAAGACCAGGTTAGGCTGGATACTTCGAGAGCCAACTAAGTACATAAAGCAGCAGTCAACCACCCAACAGCGCCTCCACATCACCATTTTTTCTTTCTTTCAAAGGTCTTTTTATTATTATTAATTGAAGTATCAATACAATACAAAGTATTAGAAATTTTCATTTTTGTTTCAACCAAACAGTAAAAAACTAGAACTTAAAGCCAACAAATGTAAATGCTTCAAAGCACAAAAACCTTTAAATAAACAATAAAAAAAAAAAAAAAAAAAATACAAAGAAAAATTATGTGTGTGAAGTGGGGTTGGGGTAAAGGGGATATGAGCTACTCAGAAACTATAATCGTGGGTCTTTCAAAGAAATCAAGAAACAGGCGCCATAATTTATAGAATTTGTTTTCAGAGCCACAGACTGTATATCTGATTTTTTCTAAATCCAAACAGGACATTATATCTTTTATCCACTGTAAATGTGAAGGGGGCGAAGAATCTTTCCACTTCAGTAATACAGCACGTCTGGCCAATAATAATGAAAATTTGAATACTTTTAATTTGGAACTTGGCAAGACAAGTTCTGGAGCCACACCAAAAATGGCGCATAATGGATCAGGTTTAATTTGATATTGCAGGACTTCAGACATAGTGATAAAAACAGAATGCCAAAAATTCATCAATGCAGGGCAGGACCAATACATGTGAAGCAAAGTGCCAGGAGTGCTACCACACTTTTCACAAGTTGGGTCTATATCCGAGTAAATGCGTGCTAACTTAACCTTGGACAGGTGCATCCGGTGTACAATCTTAAATTGAATAAGAGCGTGACGAGCACACATTGATACAGTGTGAACCTGGCCAAGAATAGAGTCCCACAGTTCATCAGTAAAAGTAAAATTAAGATCTTGTTCCCAGTTCAATTTAATAGCGGCCAGAGAAGAAGATTGTAAATTTGAAATTAAATTATATAAAACTGACATTACCCCCTTAGAAGTTGGTTTAACTAATAAAAAATCATCTAGAGGATTATCAGAAGGTTTTTGAGGGAATTGTTTTGTCATGGTTTGCACATAATGTCTGACCTGGAGGAAGCGGAAAAAGTGTGTAGAAGTGATGTCGAATTTGGTGGAAAGTTGAGAAAAACTTGCAAATTGACCATCAAAATATAAATCCGCAAAAGATTTTAAACCTTTTCTGTGCCATATATGAAATGCACTATCAATAGTTGATGGGGTAAATAAATGATTTGCGGCAATTGGACTTCTAATGGAAAAAAACTGAAGACCGAAATTTTTCCTGAATTGAGACCAAATTCTAAGAGACTGACGAACTACTTTATTATTACCCAGTGTAGACAAAGCAAGGGGAAGTGGTGAACCTAAAATTGCCGGTAGGGAAGTTTGATTGTCCACATGTGACTCCATAAGGATCCAAATAGGTGATTTGGGTTCCAGATAAAAATGTTTCCAATATAACATGCACCTGATATTTGCTGCCCAGTAGTAATATTGAAAGTTAGGCAGAGCCATGCCACCTACTGATTTGGGTCTTTGAAGAAAAACTTTCCTCAATCTCGGATGTTTACCATTCCAAATAAATGAGGTAATCAGAGAGTCCAAAGACTTAAAAAAGGATTTAGGAATAAAAATGGGGAGACATTGAAACAAATATAAAAACTTTGGAAGTAACATCATTTTTACAGAATTGATTCTGCCAATTAAAGACAAGGATAATGGGGACCATTTGGAAAGTATTAACTTGCACTGGTCAAGTAAGGGGAGAAAATTATTTTTAAACAAGTAATTAAATTGTTTAGTGACACATATCCCAAGATAATTAAAATGATCAATAACAACCTTGAAAGGAAAATGTTCAAAATCCTGAACTTGAATCTTTTCATTAATCAGAAACAGTTCACTCTTATTAAGATTAATTTTATAACCAGAAAACCTACTAAAACTATCCAAAATATTAAGTATAGCGGGTAATGAAGTAAGTGGGTTGGAGAGAAATAATAAAAGATCATCAGCATAGAGTGAAACCCTATGCTCAATGCCACCCCTACGAATGCCTAGAAAGTCCCGGCTCCCACGGATTGCAATAGCTAACGGCTCAACTGCCAAGGCAAAGAGCAACGGGCTCAAAGGACAGCCTTGCCTCGTACCACGGTAAAGTCTAAAATAGTCAGAATAGCGACAATTAGTTAACACTGAAGCTAAAGGACTAGCATAGAGAAGTTTAATCCAGGAACAGAAGGAAGGACCAAAACCGAACCTCTCCAAAGTAAAAAACAAATACTCCCACTCAACCCTATCGAATGCCTTTTCAGCGTCCAAACTAATAAGACATTCAGGTATGTTGTGGTGAGGAGTATAAATAATATTAAACAACCGCCGCAAGTTAAAAAAAGAATGGCGATTTTTAATAAAACCGGTTTGGTCCTGTGAAATTATAAAAGGAAGAATCTTTTCCAACCTTGAAGCTAACAACTTTGACAAAATTTTAACATCGGTATTTAACAAGGAAATAGGCCTGTAAGAAGCACAATCAACAGGATCCTTATCCTTTTTAAGCAACACAGTGATACAGGCCTGATAGCATGAAGGAGGAAGTGTACCAGAGTCAAGCGACTCTGTAAAAACTTGACAAAGGAAAGGGGCGAGGTCATCAGAGAATTTTTTGAAAAAATCAGCGGAAAACCCATCAGGTCCTGGAGATTTTCCTGATTGCATGGATGATATTGCCAGCTGAATTTCTTCTTTTGTGATGGGAGCTTCTAAAATTTGCCGAGATTCTGAAGAAATCGAAGGAATATCAATAGAATCAAAAAAAATTTCCAAACCCTTTAAGTTTGTTGTATATTCTGAGGTATATAATTTGGAATAAAATGACCTGAAAATATCATTAATCGCTTGTTGGTCAGATGTCACCTCTCCTTTATCTGTCCTAACTCCAGTAATAATTTGCTTAGCTCTAATACCACGTAGTTGATTAGCTAGAAGTTTACTGGTTTTTTCGCCATGTTCATAAAATTCACTCTTGTTCCTTATTAAACAACCTTCAATTTGTCGAGTAGAAAGTAAATTAAATTTAGTTTGTAATGTCATACGTTCCTTGTACAGAGCGGGTGATGGAGATTGAGCATATTGTCTGTCAATGTCCAGGATTTGATCTAAAATAACCTTCTGTTCCTGTATTAAGGATCGTCTTTTAAATGCTGCCAATGAAATAAATTCCCCCCTAAGAAATGCCTTCATGGCCTCCCATATCGTTTTATTTGACATACCAGGAGTTTTATTTTCTTTCAAAAAAAAATTAATTTTAGAAGAAATATTCGCAACCAATTTTTCATCTGTAAGTAATAATGGATCCAATCTCCAATGCTTTCTCATGGAGTCACATCCATGGAGGATCATTTTAAGTACAAGAGGGGCATGATCAGAAACCGAGATGCTATCATAACTGCAAGAGCAAAGGTTATTAATTAATAAATTGTCAACAAAAAAATAATCTATTCTGGTATAAGTATGATGTACGTGAGAGAAAAAAGAATAGTCCCTGCCGTTAGGATGTAAAAAACGCCAAGGATCTGTAAGGCTATATTCCTCAAGAAAAGACTTAACATAAGTTGCAGATTTATTAAGACTAGCAGGTTTTGAAGATGAGCGATCTAAGATCGGATCCATATACAAATTAAAGTCACCCCCAAGAATTAGAGAATGAGTATTTAAATCTAGAAGTTGCGAAAAAAGGTTGCGAAAAAAGTGCACATCATCAAAATTCGGTGCATACAGATTAGCCAAAGTGACATGTTTATCGCCAAGTTTACCTGATACTATTACAAATCGTCCATTTTTATCTGATACAACATTAGAGGGAATAAATGGGATATTTCGATCAATAAGAATAGCAGCGCCCCTGGCCTTAGCTTTAAAATTTGAATGAAAAAATTGTCCTGACCAACATTTTGACAAACGCAAGTGGTCGGAATCCTGCAAATGGGTTTCCTGCAAAAACAATACCCCAGGCTTAAATTGCTTTAGACGTGACATGACTCTCTTTCGTTTAATTGGATGGTTCAACCCCTTCACATTCCAGCTTACCAAAGTAAGATTACTATTCATTCAAAGAGTAAAATTTATATATTATGTTGTGTAGCCCAAAGAAGAGTAAAGTGAGGTACGGGTAAAAAAAAAAAAAAAAAAAAAAAAAAGGGAAGGGGTAAGGGGGGTGTAAATAAAACCATAAAAAAATAAAAAAAAACAAAAAAAAAAAAATAAAAAAAATAAAAATTAAAAAAAAAATAAATAAATAAAAAAATCCAACAACCAAACCTATAACAACACTCCAGCCGGTTGCAAAAAAACAGCAACCGCTCCATCTCCTGCTCTATTTTCATCCTAACAGAATGCTCCCATACAACTGGCTTCAATCCTGCATAATATGAACGTTTTACCCTAAAAAAAAAAATAAATAAATAAGATAAAATTAAAAAAAAGAATTAAGTAAACAACAACGTATAGGGAGCCAATTTTACCTTGTTTTTAAACATCTGAAAATGCATCAATGTCCAGTCAGTGCAGCTTCAATGAAGTAACAAGCAGCCCAGCGCGGCAGCTGGTCAACCCAGAAATGTCCAGTTCAAGGCGAAAATTGCTGGTTTCTCTCCATAGTTTGCATGAAGCGGGTGGCCTCTGAGACGGACGCCAGCCACTGGTTTCTGCCGTCTGGAAGAGTTATCCGGAGCCTGGCGGGGAAAAGAAGAGAAGGACGAAAACCTCTCTTGTACAACTCGGACATAACCTCCTTATATTCGGCTCGTTGCTTCTGAACGTCGGCGTTATAATCCTCGTAGAACTGAAGTTTATGCCCACGATATTCCAAAGTCCCACGGCGTCTCCGCGCTTCTCTCATCACCAAGTCTTTGGTCCGAAACCGGTGGAAACAAATAATGACAGTGCGCGGCTTCCCATTCGGACTTGGCTTGGGCATGAGGCTGCGGTGGGCTCTATCCAGCTCTGGGGGAGATGGCAAAGTTTGTGCGCCAAAGACGTCCACCAACAGCCGAGAAAAAAATTCAGATGGCCGTGGACCCACATCAAAGGACTCCGGCAGACCCACCAGACGAATATTCAGCCTCCTGCTTCTTCCCTCCAGGTCAGAAAGTTTGTTTTTCAAAAGTTTGTTCTCCTCCTGTATTGACTCGCATGTAACTTCAAGCGCCGCTAGGCGCTGGCTGACGTCCTCCGCGTTGTTTTCAAGGTCGCCAATGCGTTGCTCCTGGTTCGCCACATCTGCTTGAATTTTGTCCAGCTTACCATTAATAAGTTCAAATGAAGCTTTGAAGTCAGCAGCTATGGACATTCTGTGTTGCTCTAGCAAGGCAACAAGTGCAGGGTTAAGGCTGATACTAGCATCCTCAGCTAAGCTGGTGTTAATATTGTTCCCTGCTGCCTCCTTTTCAATCTGCTTTCTTGTTTTGGACATATTTCAAAACAGATTCTGCATGTATTAAATGTCCAAAACATTAACAGCTTACAGCAAAGTAGGGTTTAAAAAGTAAAGGAAAAAAAATATAGCAGGAGCCAGCAACGCACACACCTACTCCATTGCCAGCACACCTGAAGCCCACATCACCATTTTTTCAAGTGTGACTGAGCTTCTGCAAAATGTAGAGCGGTTTTGGCAGTTAGATGTCCTTCCTTACAGGAGTGAGAAACTTGTGACTAGTGTTGGGCAAGTTACTAAAAAATAGTAACTAATTACAGTCACTAGTTACTTCTTTTCAAAAATAATTGAGTTACTTTACCAATTACTGCATGATTAAATTAACTAGTTACTTGGAAAAATAAGTTTGACGTTACTTTTAAAATCAACACAATATTGCCAGTATTTTCCTCATTTTGGAGTGAGAGTTGGCAACACTGCATAAAGCTGTCCATGTTTTTCTTATCATTATATTATGAATTTAATCCGATGTGTAGTGATCCAAAGAAAATGTCCATTATCCACAGTCCAAATGTCTGCTGTGACAGAGACATGATCCAGTCCCTCAAATTCCTTTTGGAGATCAAAATCCATTTTTGAATAATCTTTATCTAGGTAGCAAGTAAATGTGTTTTAATTTTAGTGGCTCACAGTCTCAGCTGGAAAGTCACTGTTATCACAGCTTCATTCTGTAATGATGTATCTGGCAATCAGTCGGTTTAATTTTTGCTGGGTCACAAACTGTCCAGATTCATACCTGTGCCTGAAATCCAGCCATGGGTGTTGAGACATGAGTATTTCCACTTTACATCCAGCTGTGGCTGTTCAGAATACAGTAGATCCACTAACATGGTATTAGTTGCTAGCATAGCCAGCCGTTACTTAGCACTAGTTTTGTTGCTGTTTTCAGGCGTTTCTGAAGACTGCAGTAGGTCTCAACCGGCACTTTAGCTTGCAACCCACCGATATGCTTTTTTCCTTAACTGCGACAATAGAAAAATAATCTTGTCTATTTCTACAAAAACAAAGTAGTTTCATCTTTTTCTGTGCTCAGTAGTGAAGAGGCTCTTTGCAACAGGTCACATCGACTGACGGCTGTGTCAGCTACGGTAGGTATTCTGCCTTTATGAATTAAAGTTGAGCAGTTCCCATTACAGCATTTCATGTAAGTGAGTTTGGTTCCCTCTAGTGGTGTAGTGGAAGCATCGTTTTGAACTGATACACAAAGTGTTGCACATGCGCAGTAATGATATAACAGGAGACCAGTCAGAGCTTCACCTGATGTACGAACGCTGTGAATGTTGTTTAATTATCGGCACCTTGGACATCATTAGTCCGCGAGTATCCTACATGGTTTGACAGTGTTAACAGCTACAGTGAGAACTGCACGGTTGCATTGGTGTATTTTAAGCGACTGTCTAGTCCGTTGCCAACATTGTTACCAAGCTAAATTAGAACTAATGCTATAAGCTAGACAGGGTGACCATATCATTGACGGTGTGTATATGTCTGCTTTGTTGCAGTTTTACACGGATGTAGGAACGAATGTAAATGGATGTAAGACCAGAAAAAGACGAGTGTACATCACGTTGAGTTCCTTGTGGTGTAGCATCAATAAACGAGATAAAAGGAAGCATCTTGTCATCATTGAGACCTGCACCACACGTGTTAGCTTGCTGTCTACCAGTCGATAATTAGGAAACTCGATGGGAGGGCAGTAAAGTAGGGTCAGTTTGTATTTATTTGCGCTAAAAATATCTATCCATTGTGGTGGCACTGTGTGTGGGTTCTCTACCCAGTGTTGGGAGCTGGGGGAAGATGGAACAAAAGGACTGAAGGAGGAAGTGGCTCTGGAGGGTCTCAGATGCATTGGAAAGGACTATCCACGCCCTGGGGAGTAGGGAGACGCAAGAGTCGAGAGAGGAAGAGAGGTGGTTATTATGTTAATGTGCCACGCATGTCTCTGTGCTGAAAATATTGTGTTTGGACTCCCTGGGTCTCATGCTGCAAGAATAAAGGTTATAAAAAGGAGGTGCAGTGGGACCCAGTCAGAGTATTTCCTGTACTTGATGTTGGAAGAAGAATAAAGTTCATGTGTTGTCCAGCTCGCTGTCTCGCCTACTTTCTTCTTCCACACCATATTAATAAAATGAGTGACGAGTAACTGAGTAACTGATCAAATTTCATTAACTGTAACACATTACTGAATTTTTAAACAATAATTTTGTTTCACTGGGAGGAGACCCCAGGGCAGACCCAGGACTCGCTGGAGAGACCACGTCTCCCAGTTGATCTGGGAATGCCTTGGTATCCCCTCTGAAGAGCTGGAGCAGGTGGCTGGGGAGAGGGAAGTCTGGGCTTCTGCGCATGAACTGCTGCCTCTGTGACCTGGACTTCCAGAAAAGTGGTAGAAGATGGATGGATGGATGAAATTTTGTTACACAGCAGGTTACTGCCAAAGTAGTGGCATTACTTTGTGACACTTTATCCCAACGCTGCTCGTGACATGTTCCAGACAGGATCAGGAAGCAGTGCACCTGCTGGAAGCAAAAATCACAGGAGTAGAAGTTGATGGTGTCCAACACTAGTGATGGGACGGCAGGCTCCGGAGCTTTGAGGGTGCGCCGAGCTTATCCAGGAAATATTTGGTGAAGCGCGTATTGCCGTCGTACCACGTGACTGGGTCAGGAAGCCATTCCTTATTTTACACACAACATGAAATAAAGTTAACAGGGGGACTGTTTACCCAGGGCCTACTGCAGGGAGGGGGGTCCTTGAAAAGCATTTATGTCATAATGAAATTCTCCCTGACTGAATGAAGTAGAATGACCCAGCTGGGACTTGAACCCTAGCTTCCCAATTGCAGGAGACATATTTTAACCTCTAAGCTATTACTTAGTCATGAGTAATTTGGGCTTTCTTGAACCTTTCATCAAAATGGTTCACGTAGACAAAGCCTCATGTGGAACTTTATTTGTTCTACTAGGTCATGTAGTCGTCAAAGTATACAGCATGCAGATTTTTACAATGTGCATTTTTCAATTTCAATAAATGTGCTGTCTTTTAAGAAATATCAATGATCATAAATGGAAAAAAGAAATAATAAAACTGGGGTGACTCCAGTGAATGTGTCTGTGTTACTTGGTGTGCTTGTACTACTTATCCATTTTTATTAAGAAATAATAAATTTTCAACAGTCTTATACTGTCCCAGTATATTCAACTCTGGCCTGATTCTCATGCAGGACACAATGGTAATAGTGCCTCAGCATAATGATGCGTAATAATGATCCAAGCTCTTCCTTGCAAATAAAAATGAAATTAAAAGAACAACACAGGTGGGATTCAAACCCAGGTCTCCTGCTTGCAAAATGGGTATACTACTACTAAGCCATCACCTCAATTACAATGAAGAGCCACTATTTGTCAAAAATACATCAATGGGAGAAACGAGCTCAAGTGTTTTTGGTGCTGGTTCCATCTGAAACTTGGCTGTGAAAAATCCCTTACACAATCAAACCAAAATGTGAGGGACGGGGATTTCCATTCGGTAGCGCTGCTTGGTTTATTTCTCCTGACCCAGTCACGTGGTCCAACGTCAACACATATGTCTCCAAACATGCCTCGCCAAATATTTCCTGGATAAGATCGGATCACCGTTCGGAGCACCAGTGCCTGCCTGCCCATCTCTACTGGTATGCCTTTGTAGGTGTACAGGAGACAATATATAGTACGAAGTGTCTGTTTGGATAAAAGGAGGGGCATGTGTACGTGACATGTTTTTTTAAAATCGGCTTTCTCATTTGTTAAAGGCATATTTACACATTTTATTAGTTTTGGGATTTTTATGTATTTGTTTACCTGTTTGTTTACTTCAGGTGATGGTTATGACCTAGTGATTCAAGGTTCTGTTTTGTGTTTTGAGGGAATTAGGCAGGGGATTATAAAATGTGGTTTTCATGAGTGTTATTACTTTCTACCACTAGGCTGTGCTGTTTCACAGGAAAAAGAATGTGCCTTTTGTCAGCATAGAATAAGATTGGTTTCTATGGAAAGAGAAACCTGGGGACGCTGATAGTTTTTTGCCCTCTTGTGAAAAATTTTCTTGATCTGTGGAATAGAGGTTATGCACATGATGTCACAAAACAGAAATCATGGCAGTTACAAAACAATGAGTGGCAAAAATGAGTGGCAGCATTATGCATTAAAACACAAAAAATACACAGAGTATTCAATCACAGCAGTACACAGAGTACACAATGCTTGAATTGTGGAGAACTAATCTTATCAGTCCATCTTGTATTAACTGGCAAAAAATAATATAAACTAGAAAAGCACTCATAGAGTGCATACCTCCGCCAAGGCTCCTTCTGTTTGCCATGGATCACCTCTAAAATGTAATGGGTTTGTGTGTAGACCTATAGCCACTTGTGGTGAAAATGGAATCAGAGTCTGTCCATCAGTTTTGGAGTATTGTTGCTAACACACTGTGAGAAGATAAGAGCCTTGGCTGAGGTATGCATTCTCAGATCATCACCAAAATATAATGAGTTCCTCTCTAGCCCAAGAACCACCTCTGGTGAAAATGTCATCCAAATCCATCCAGCACTTTTTGTGTAATCCTGCTGCACAAATACAAACAAAGCCCTTGGTGGAGGTATGCACTCTCAGATCATCACCAAAAGCTAATCATCTGTTCCCCGTGCCATTACACACCCTTCCTGAAAATTTCATCAAAATCCGTTCATAACTTCTTGAGTTATACTGGTAACAGACAGACAGACAGACAGACAAACCCCGGTAAAAACATTACCTCCTTGGCAGAGGTAATAATTAAAGGCTCTGAATCAGTTCTTGACTTATGTGTGCTCTTACCCACGCATCACTACAGTCAAGTAAATAGTGTGATATTAACATCTATCTGAAAAGGTACTCTGTGCACTGCTGTGACTAAATATTGTTTGTGATTTTTATGTTTTGCTGCATACAAACTAAAGCTGTCACATGAAAGTGCCACTTAATGCTGGGTAACCAAAGTAATTGCCCTGTAACTGCCAAGAATTCTGTTCTAATGGATCCCGTCTATAAAGTTGTTTTTGTGGAATTTTCAGTCTGTGTACTCTCTCAAATAATAACACAAATGAGTGAAGTCTGACCAATTGACTTTTATTATACTGGCAATTAGGCATTTTTTCAATATAGAGGTTAAACTAATATTGCATTTATAATCTATATCTTATTTTATTTTATACCATGGGGAAAAAATATACATGAGCGATATTGATCAAGTGAGCATGGGGGCCCACCAAGATGGTTTGTACATAAGGGCCCAGAATTTTGTGTTACGCCCCTGGTGAGAGGCGACTACTGCAAGAACCTCTGAAAGCTGCTGCATACTGTGCAGAAACTGCCAAGCTAGAAAAGGCAGGTTATGCAGAAAAAGTGCCTGAAGAAGATGTCAACAAATCAACTGAGTCCTGGTTTATTCCCCATCACATGGTCAGCCAAGAACAGGCTAGTTTTTAACTGTTCCTTTGTGGAGAAAGGAGGCAGGTGAGGCAACGGGCTGGATGACGTCAGAAACTTTATTCTTTCTCCAACATAACTTACAGCAAACAAGATTCCTGGGTCTCTGTGCATTCCTCTTTTATATCTTTATTTCCATGCATCGAGACCCGGAACTTCCGACCATAATACATTGTTGTTTGAACAAAGAAATGTGTGGTGCATGAACATGACATAACGCCAGCGCTGCTCCCACACCCTTCTTCTCTCAGCGGCTCTGGCAGCTCTTACTTTCCCTGAGGGGCGCATAGACCCAACAGTACAGTCCCGTCTGATACTCCCCGGTGACACCTCTTCCTTCGGTCCATTGTTCTCCCCTTCCCCCTGCCTTCTCTGGGTGGAGAAACCCCCACACAGCCCCCTTGAACACCCAGAAGGGGCACTAACCCCCCCTCCCCCCGTCCTTTGAGTTTGAGCCGGCATCCATAGTGGTTGTTGTGGGGGGGGGGGGGGGGGTTCCAGTCGAAACGCCCTGCTGGTGAGGTGTACCGGAAGGCACGTCAGTCTGTGGAGGAACATTAGCTTCGTGAGCACAGGTCCCTGCTGAGGGATCACCACCTTGTGGAGCCACCAATGGTGGACGTCCGTGCCGGGGAGCTTGGGCCAACACCACCTGCTCGTCTGCCAACTCAAAAGCAGGCTTCAGCCTGTCAATGCAGACGGTCTCCCTATGCCCCAGCCGTCCCAAGTCTAACACAAAATGCTTGGCCTCAGGTTCCAACACGCTGGACGGTCTGTCGTGCAGTGGGTGCAGCGGGGTCTGGTGCCTGACAAAAACAAACTGGCATTCTGCAATCTTTTTCGAACAAATGTGCGGAGAAAACAATGGTGGGCCGGGCCCGGTACGCTCACAGCCTTTGTACTGTGTAAAAACTGCGTGGGTGGATCAGCCTCGTGCGTGGGGTTTTCCGGTTAAAAACTCCTTGGGGATCCACAGTGGCTGAGAAAAAACGAGTTCTGCCAGGGAGGCTGCCAAATCCTCCTTAGGTGTGGAGTGCAACCCTAAAAGAACCCAGGGCGGGCAGTCAACCCAATTTGTGTCCGTGAGTGAAGCTCTGAGCGCTGCTTTAAGTGACCTATGAAAACGCTCGCATAACCCGCTAGCCTGGGGGTTGTACGCGGTAGTGCAGTAAATTTTGACCTCCAGGCTCTGGGCCATTGTGGACCAGAGTTCTGAAAGGAATTGTGGACCCCTGTCGGACGTAATGTCTGGTGGAGATCCGAAATGTGCAACCCAAGCCAACAAAAAAGCGCAAGCCACTTCCGCAGATGTGGTAGAAGCCAGCAGGACCACTTCAGGCTAGCGTGTTGTAGCGATATTTAATTATAAGATACGGTGTCGAAGCTCTTTCCCCGGGCAGCCGTGGTGTGGCTCGCCGCTTCCTCTTCTCTGTTGGCTGCTGATGCTGTATACCAGGTGGACAACATGAGAGGTTTTCATTGTCCAGCGGCTCTTTCCCCTGATCCAGATAAATTTGGAATAATTCAAAATCTGACCTGGATTACAGAATTATGGAGATAAGATTAAATAAAACTCAAGCCACGAACTCCGAGTTCTTTTGATGTCGTGGGTTTGGCGAAAATAGCTTCCAGTGTGAAGAAATGAGCGATCAGTCAGTCAGTCCCTTTAAAGCACACACACAGTGGGATTAGAAAACGTTTAAACGTGCGGCGGCATAAAAAATAAGGCAGTGATGTGAGGTTTTAAATAGGTTTATTATCATACCGCCGTCACAGGAACTCCGCTCCAGCCCTTGTGTGAGCAGACTGGAGCGGGTCCTCAGGCTCTCAGCAAAGAGACACAGGATGTGTGTGTCAGCAGCAGTAGTCAAAGAGTGAGAGAAAGATTTACAGAATAATGCAAAAGAAAAGACAAAAGCAAAAAAACAAAAAACAAAAGCAAAGGGACTTGGCGTGTTGACTTTAGGTGCGGACGCAACCCTAAAGCCCTCGGGAACCGCAGACTGCTGAATTCCCTATGTGCGCCGTGGCTAAGACCATTAGCAAATCCAGTGAGCAAGCTGCATACGTGCCTCAGGTGTACGAGCAAGCCTGAAGGGCCTGCGTGCAGCGGTGAAGGAGGATGGCGGTCAGTAGAGCCGTATGTGTCCCGTGCGTGGTGCGCCGTCCTCGTAACTCCCCGGTGCATGTGCCGGGGTTCCGTGCATGGGTGGGCCTGCTGGAGAGGGAGAGTCAGGGTCAGGGAGCTTAATCATCCCTGTTGTAGTTGTTGTAGATGGGTCATGGTGCGTTCAGGTCCACGCGTTCTCCGTTGGCCATGGAGGTCGCCGTCGTGGAGGAAGGACGAGGTGCGTGCGCTCTCGTAAGGAGACACATAATCGTGTGTCAGAAGCTGTGAGAGCGGCCGGTCCAAGCGTGGATGTGCCAATCTAGGCGTGCAGATCTCACCATGAAATGTTCCTCAGCTTTCCCGGTCGTGGGTGGTCTCCGGAGAGTTTCGCCTGGAAACTGCGTCGAAGTCTCCCTGAAGCAGAAGGGAGGGCAGATCATTTGCGTCAGGCTGCTGTGTTCGCTTGTCATCAGAGAATCACCGCCGGGTGCTGCGTTCGTTGCCATCAGGACACCAGCGTGGCTGTCCAAACCAGAAGGTTGCGTTGCACAAAGCGTGTGCATTCTCGGGGTCACCAGTGCGGCGGATGATAAAATAAGGCAGCGAAGTGAGAGTTTTAAATAGGTTTATTATCATACCGCCGTCACAGGAACTCCGCTCCAGCCCTTGTGTGAGCAGACTGGAGCGGGTCCTCAGGCTCTCAGCAAAGAGACACAGGATGTGTGTGTCAGCAGCAGTAGTCAAAGAGTGAGAGAGAGATTTACAGAATAATGCAGCTTATATACCCAACTACAGACAATACATGAAAGGCATTCACAGCAGTAGGTATGGGCATTTGCATTTGAGAGACACACATAACAACAAGGAGATTGCAAGCCAGGATTCGCCTCTGCTCCAGAACTGCAGGACAAAAGAGGTTACAAGGCACATCTACATATTGTCATCAGTGTATAGACACAGTAAGGACAGGAAGCATGAACACAATGCATGAATGGCACATTAACATCACAGTAGTGAGCCGGAAAAAGCCAGAAGAAGCGGGCTGTCTGTAGATATTAATACACACATTGCTGTGTCTGTCCAGCTGTTGTGGGGATTACGCCACAAAAAGGATAAAAATAGGAAAAACGCCTTTGAACAGGAGTTTGACTCCATAAAATAATTTTTTTGAGCTCAAAGAAAAAGTAATTCCCAGACATTTAGAGAAAAGAACATTAAAACAGAACGCACACAGACTTTCACAAGACAACTCCCTCCTCCTTTCTCTGTCCTCTTAACACAACTCAAACAAGTATGGCCCTTCTTCTTTAAAGTGCTGATGACACGTTTTTGACATTTTTTAGCATGTTGTGTAAACCCAAAAGTCATTGTCTATGATCAATATAATATTTACAACAGCGCCTGCATAAACTAGTTATCATCAAAAAACTGCAGCCGCTGACTGGACTGGTTGTTCCGCCCACCGAATTAAGGGCGGCACCCCAATGACATAATCGACAGAACGGACTCCAGTGTTGTTAACTACAGTAGAATGACAGCAGCTTTGTAGCTCACAGTTTCTCTAGTTTCTTGTTTTAATTTTACAGCTATGCCTTCGCGTCGTGTCGCAGGCTTAGATAAACAGCAGACCATGAAAGACCACATCACACGCTTCAGCTCCAACTGTCATAAGCCTCCTTGTGTGCTTCTCGTGCGCTTTTAGGCAGGAGAAGCACACGGTGAGGGGAAGGATTAATGGATTTATGGCAGCTGTGACCTACTTTCTGTGATCCCATGCTGATATCTCACTGGTCCGGCCACGTCCCCGCTATCATTATCACCAGCTGATTCCCCTTCCGCTGATCATGTTTCCCGGTCCTCGCCCAGGTGCTTCTCATCACACCATCACCAGCAGTGTGTTACTGGCAAACGGCCGTGAAGTACACGCACTGCTGGTCCATAGTCTTGTCATCTTTGCTGTTAGTCTGCCAGGATTTTCACCACTCTCACGATGTTAGTCACTCCATGTTATGGAGAATTATCTATCTGGTTCTGTATAGTTGTGATCGCGGAGTGGGCATCGGTTAGAATGCCAAGAACTGGGCTGGATGAATTCTCTATGGTCTTTATTCAGACTTGCTTCAACACTTGTTCCAACATGTGTGTGTGTGTGTGTGTGTGTGTGTGTGTGTGTGTGGTTCTGTAACAAATAAAAGGGAAGAGCATATCAGATATAAATTCTACCTAATACTTCAATAACATAAATAACCAGGAAAATATAACTAAAGCATTGGTGGAAACATAACAGCTTATAATGAACTAAAATAATGTTGGTCAAATCCAATATTAAATAGCAGTCACGTGCTGCCCTTATAGGTAGGCCTCAAAGCCTTAACTACTACACTAATTATTAAAGTAAACAAAGGCACACTTCTCTCATTTACAATATACCCATAATTACACAAGCTCAAATACAGGTGACTACTTTAAACAACATATATATAGACCTAAGAACCAACAACTAAAATAATAATACAGTAACAAGAACATAGTGTAACTTAGCCCCTTAGTCTATAGCTAACAATGGTAAACAGTGGAATATCATGTCCTTAAAATTATCCCGGTGAACAATAACCATACTAAACGTCTTAATAATCTTCTACAAATCACTCACCTGTCTCATGGACGCACACTCTAATAAAAAGGACAACTAAAGGGACATATGCTACCATCAACGATACTCAGGTCAAACTAATGAACAGTGTAATAAGTTCCTTCCTCACAAAAAATGGCCGCGCCCCCAGTGGTCAGTCTGAGAACTGCAACCAAACCTGTAATATCTTTAATCACAGTCCTGCCTTCATAACACAGCCGCCCCCAAACTTGCTCCAGCAAGTTTGAAGACTGTTCACTGTCCATCTTGGTCTGGTACAGCTGGGAGGCGAATGAGGCGACTCACAGGTCTCACATAGGTGCGGTCCTTAACCTTGACTTCAGCTGATCGGATTAAGCCATCAGGTCCTGGAAAAACTTTACTGATCTCACCAACTGGCCAGGATGCTCTTGGAAGTTGGGGGTCCACTATCAGGACAACTGTGCCAACTTGAATGGGGGAGGTGTCCCTTTGCCATTTGGACCTGGTCTGGAGAGTTGGCAAGTAGTGGCGTAAAAACTGTGTCCAAAAACGGTCACTCAATACTTGACAAGTTCTCCAGTGACGGCGTCCAATAAGCTCAGAATCATGATACAACACTTGGGGAAGTGAGGGATCCAGCCGCCCCATCAGCAACATGTTTGGGGTGACGGGATCTGGATCGGCCAGGTCTGACGAGACGTACCCCAATGGTTTTGAGTTGAGGATTCCTTCTATCTCGATCAGCACCGTTTGGAGTACTTCAACGCTTACAACTTGAGAGCCCAGAGTGGATGTTAAAGCAGCCTTAATGGATCTAATCTCTCGCTCCCAAGACCCGCCAAAATGAGGAGCGCTGGGAGGGTTAAAGTGAAACTTGAGCTGGTACTCTGCAAGTTGAGCCTGCAGGGAAGGATGCAGGGCATTGAAGGCTTCTTGAAGTTCACGATTTCCACCTTGGAAATTAGTGCCTTGGTCACAAAGTATTTCAGCAGGTTTCCCACGGCGAGAAATAAATCTACGTAGTGCCATCAGGAAGGAGTCGGTACTGATGCTGGACAATATTTCAATGTGAACAGCTCTAGTTGTCAAGCATTTAAAGAGCAGGCCCCAGCGTTTTTCGTTACGGCGACCCACTTTTACTAACATGGGGCCGAAGCAGTCAATGCCAGTGGAGAAGAAGGATGGCTGCTGTAACCTGAGACGAGACACAGGAAGGTCAGACATCTTTGGGTTCACTGGTTGGGCTCTCCACCTTTGGCACTCTGGACAGGAACGCTGCTCACTCTTTATGGCTTCACGGCCTGGCAGAATCCAAACTTTCCTCCTCAGTTCCGCAAACAACCTCTCAGTCCCTGGATGCTTCAGGTCACGGTCAGTCTGCCGGATGAGTAACCTGGTTACAGGATGCTTGGGATCCAGGACAACAGGATGTTTAACATCAGCTTCTAGATTAGGGCAGCGTCTGAGCCTCCTGCCTACCCTGATGAGCTTAAGTGACTGATCAAATTCAGGGGCGAGTGTGTAGAGGCGGCTTGAGGTAGGTATTGGTTTTGCTGCTGAAAGACACCGGACTTCGTCAGGAAAACTGTCTCTTTGAGCAGATCTTAGAATGCGGAGCTCAGCCTCCTTGAAATCGCCTGCCGATGGGCTCCCTCCTGATGTACTGGCCGCCTCATGAAGGCGGGTTGCAGTTTCCTTTAGTAGGTCATTGAAGCTGTCATAATTTGTTGCATCGGGTATAGAGTCGGTGCTCACGGATGTAGCCAGACATGTCATGGCTTTGCGCTGCTCCTCTGTGAAGTCCTCACAAGGGGGAAGTGGATGCTCTGGCCATTGCTGTGGGGGGAGCAACAAGAAGGGAGGTCCACATGCCCAGCGGGACTGACTTGTGAGCTCTTGTAATCTTCTACCTCTGGTGAGGTCATCGGCGGGGTTGTCCATTGATGCCACATAATGCCAAGTCTGGTTGTCCGTTTCATAGGCTTTAGCCTTCTCAGGGTCTCGACTCAAGTGTTTTTCAGTGCCTCGCAGGCTGGGGAGGACTGCTTCGGGTGGCACGGACAGAGTAGGCATGTTATTGACACGCAAAAGAGGGGTTGCATATCTCTGAGTGCCTTCCACCCTCACCCTGATTGTCTTTGCTTCCAGAAGGTCCATAGCCTGTTGCTCTCTCAGAGACCGTGTAACCAGCCTTTCATTCCTGTATGGCAGAACATCAAGTTGCCATAGCTTCTCTACATGACTGAAGAGCTCTGCTGAAAGGGAGGCTGTGGACAAGAACAGACATTGTTTGGGCTGATAGTTCGGGCAAGAAGAGTTGACAGGTCCTTGTAGTGTCCAACCCAACCTGGTCTTAACTGCAGCAGGGCCTCCAGGTGGACCTAAACGTACAGGTTGGATGGGAGTAACCAGATGGGGACAGTCAGAGCCAATCAGCAGCAATGGCTGGGCATTTGTGAACAACTCCAATGGTAGCTTCTTCAAGTGTCTGTACTTCTGCTGAAGTGATTTCACAGGGTATGAATGCTCAGCCAGCCCTAAGTCATCTGCGGTGAAGGCCTTATTGATGGTGAAGGTCTTCGATGGGTGGCTCACAGGCGAAACTTTAACCGTCACTGATGCCCCATGCAGTGTTCTCAGTCCTTGTCTCACAGTCCGCAGGGAGAGACTCTCTGGGGTTCCCTTTAACTTCAGCTTCTGGGTAGCCTCTGGTAGCAGGATAGTCCTTTCAGAGCCGTCATCGAGTATAGTGAATGTCTCCAGCGTATGCTCACCATTTCGCAGCAGAACTTTACTGATCTTTAGAAGGACCTGGTTGCACCCTGCTCGACGATCTAGGTAGAGAACATCTGCGGATGATTTATTCTCTGGCTCTGAGGTTGCTGGGTTAATTGGTTTAGATGCAGCTGCACGCAGATTCACTTCATGCAGGGCTTCCAGATGCTTCCCTTTGCCTATTTTACATTGCACTTTAAGTTGGCATTGGGCTGCTTAGTGGCGCCGACCACAACGCCAGCAGCAGTTGTTAGACTTAATCCAGTTAGTCTTCTGATCCTTTGTCAGTTGCTTGAAGTTAGCACACTGATCCAGAAAATGTAGGGTATTACTGCAGTAGGGGCAGTATGCTTTGGGCTTGTCCTGTGCATCTGAGGTGTGATGAGTTTGAGCTGGAGACTCTTTTGATTCACTATCTTGCGTTGCGCCGAGGAGGACCGTTGTAGCTCTCTTAGCAGCTCTTTTATCTCTCTTTGAACTACCGCTGTCTCTCTTGTTATCTCTGTCCACTTCATCACCGCCCTCTTGGATGACCAGCTCATATTCCAGCCACTCTGCAAAGTCTCTTAATGATGGCACTCCACTATTTTGTGGGTAGAGGTAGCGGAGGAAAGCAGCTCGGAGGTCTTGAGGTAGCTTCCTTGTGAGTCTCGCCACATGAGACCCGCACTGTAGCTCTACTCGTCCATCTTCTCCAAGCTGCTCAAGCATCCCAACTAATGCTCGAACTCTGAGAGCAAACCTTCTGAAGCCTGCCGTGTCACTGGGACGAATATTGGGCTCATCCATCAGCTCTGCTATTCTTTGTAGGGACAGGTGGTGTGGCTGACCATAGTGCTTAATGAGAGAAGCCATTGTGTCTGTGTATGGACAAAGAGAGTTACTGTATGAGTCCGCAAGTAGAAGAGCATCCTCAAATTTAAGGTGATCACAGAGCACTTGATACTTAAATCTCTCTGTTGCATCAGTTGGGAGGATGTTGTCCAAAGCCAGTCTTAGCTGAGCGAACTGCCTAGGATCAGCCTGGGTGAATTCTGGGATTGAGGGCTTTGGGCCTCTGTAGATCTTCTCCTTCGGAATGAGAGACTGAGTGGGAGTAGACACTCGCTCTGGAGACAGAATGTTGCCCTCCAAAGGGCCAAGAGTTTGAGATGCCAGGGCAGACTGCTGCATATGGGTCTGGATGTCTGTGTTTGTAGTTACTGCCGCCGCATCTTGCTGCACTCGTAACTCTTGTAGACGCTGGCTAAGCTCTTGGACAATGCCTGGTGGTTGCTGGGGTAGAGCAAATTGCACATGTGGAAGATCAGGATGATCGCTAGGGAAATAAACTGGTGGTGGAGGTTGTGGCCACTCCTCTTCCTCTTGTGCACCTCCTGTTGCTGCAGGTAGGGCATCTTGATGTAAAGAAGCTTGGGTGGGCGTATCTGTGTAGAGCCACAAACCATTAGCTGAGACGTTAGTGCTTCCTGGTTCCACAGGTTGCAGACTTGTAGCAGCCAGTGTAGTAGTACCACGGTCTATCTGTCTTCTCAGATCTGTAAACATCATCTGCAGACGCCTGTTGTCCTCCTGCAGCTGCTGTACTATGCTCATAAAGCCGTGGGGGGCACCGGATAATACTGGTCCGGTGAAGGGGGTTCCAAGATAGCCAGGAGATGGGTCACTGATCTGTCCTGGGTGTTGCGGGAGGGGCGTCATCTCAGCGTATCCCTCTGTGGCCCTGTACTGCTCTTGTGGGGCAGGTGGCAGTGTGTATCCCTCATAATCGTTCATCCATCCTGGTGGTCGCACTGCCCTTCTTGGACGGGCACCACCTCTCTGCGGACCATACTCCATCTTCACTCCGTAATCACCAGATCCCGGGTTTCGGCACCAAAACTTTGTTATGGAGAATTATCTATCTGGTTCTGTATAGTTGTGATCGCGGAGTGGGCATCGGTTAGAATGCCAAGAACTGGGCTGGATGAATTCTCTATGGTCTTTATTCAGACTTGCTTCAACACTTGTTCCAACATGTGTGTGTGTGTGTGTGTGTGTGGTTCTGTAACAAATAAAAGGGAAGAGCATATCAGATATAAATTCTACCTAATACTTCAATAACATAAATAACCAGGAAAATATAACTAAAGCATTGGTGGAAATATAACAGCTTATAATGAACTAAAATAATGTTGGTCAAATCCAATATTAAATAGCAGTCACGTGCTGCCCTTATAGGTAGGCCTCAAAGCCTTAACTACTACACTAATTATTAAAGTAAACAAAGGCACACTTCTCTCATTTACAATATACCCATAATTACACAAGCTCAAATACAGGTGACTACTTTAACCAACATATATATTGTGACGTTTGCAGGGTTCACACAAAGACAATGGAGCAGATGGCTGTGATCAACCTGATTTATTTTTCACACACACTCTGGGCACAGGCAGGAGGGGAGGTCATTCTCCCAGACCTCTGTTTACATCACGGTTACACACACATAACGTTTTCATCTGGCAAAGCATGCTGGGAAATTCACTTGACATGGCCCCAACGTTACACTGCCCCCCCCCCCCCCCGGACTGGTTTCTGTCCCCAGAAAAATTAAAGTCCAATTTAAAAGTCCAATACAAACTCATCCAGATGTCGGGGCGGTCTTCGGCGCCGGCGGCCAACACGTACAGGCCCCCTAGTGTCCATCTGGGTCTCGGTCGGGGTATCGGGCCGGGATGGAAGCTCCGGTTCGTCCACCAGCGGTGCAGATGGCCGATACGGGGTGAGACGGTCACGATGGAGGACCACAACCCGGTCCCTTTTTCTAAGCCTCACCCTGTACACCACATCTGACAGTCTCTCCAGGACCACGCATGGCCCCGACCACTGGCTCGCCAGCTTCGGTGATCGTCCTCTCTTCCTCTCAGGGCAGAAAACCCAGACTCGATCTCCCGGTGCAAAGTCCCTCCCCTGACAGCGGGAGTCGTATGCTCGCTTCTGCCGACCCCCTGCCGCTGCCAGGGCCTCTCGAGCCAGCTCGTGCACCGTGTGGAGACGTTCTTTCAAACAAAAAAAATAATCCAATCCGGGTCTTCCCTCCACCTCCGGCTCAGGGGGGCAACCGAATACCAAATCCACCGGTGTGTGCAGCTCGCGTCCAAACATGAGCGCCGCAGGGGTGCACCGGGTATATTCCTGAACTGCCGTCCGGTATGCCCACAAAACAAAAGGCAGGTGCAGGTCCCAGTCTCGCTGTCGCTGGTCCACTAGGATAGCGAGCTGGGTGGTGAGGGTCCGGTTGAATCGTTCGACCAGGCCGTCGCTCTGTGGATGCAGTGGGGTGGTCCGGGTCTTCCGGATGCCCAGCCGTTTGCAGACCTCTCCGAAGACCTCCGCCTCGAAGTTCCGACCCTGATCGCTGTGCAGCTCCTCCGGTGCGCCAAACCGACAGAACATTTCATCCACCAGCTTTGATGCTGTCGTAGCGGCGCTCTGATCCGGGACCGCGTACGCCTCTGGCCACTTAGTGAAATAATCCATCGCGACCAGCACGTAGCGGTTCCCCCGGTCCGTGGTCGGGAAAGGGCCCAGGATGTCCACTCCCACTCGCTCCATCGGTGCTCCCACCCGGTACTGCTGCAGGGGAGCGTGGGATCGCTGAGTTGGTCCCTTCTGAGCTGTGCACGTGTCGCAGCGATGAACGTGGAGCTCCACGTCCTGATGACAACCGGGCCAGTAGAACCGGGCCCGAAGGCGCTGCAGCGTCTTTGTCACTCCGAAGTGGCCCGCTCCTACCGCCCCATGAACCAGCTGGAGTACTTTGGGCCGGAGTCGACGAGGAACTAGCAGTTGCCAGACGTGCCACTGCCCAGCTGGAGTCTGCCACTGCCGATACACCACGCCCTCGTAGCAGCGGAGGTTGGCCCACTGGGAGTGCAGGGCCTTAGTCTCTGGGTCCAGCGGTGACACAACCTCCCAGGCGGGCCGCTGTCCTGCGTCCAGCCACTGCCGAACCCGCGAAATGACCGGGTCTCTGTCCTGCTCGCTCTGCAGCTGCTGCGTGCCAAGAACCTCTGTGACGTCATCGCTGGGGAGAACTGCCTGATCATCTGAGGAGGGGCTGTGCGTCGCTGCATGATTCCTGCTCGCAGCGGCTCGGAGAGCGGCAGCCCGTGGGGCGGTTTGGTCCCGATCTTCAGCCCGTTGGCAGTGACGACACTCCTCTGTCGCGCAGGGGCGCCGAGACAGTGCGTCAGCGTTGGCATGGAGGCGGCCTGCCTGATGCACAATCTGGAAATTATAATCCTGCAGTGCCTCCAGCCACCTCACCAACTGTCCATCCGGTTCTTTGAAATTTAACAACCAGGTCAGGGAAGCGTGGTCCGTCCTGAGCTGGAACCTCCCCCCGTACACATACGGGCGGAAGTGTCGCAGTCCTTGAATGACAGCCAGCAGCTCTCTGCGAGTCACACAGTAATTTCTCTCGGCTCTGCTGAGAGTGCGGCTGAAGTAAGCGACTGCCTGCTCTCCATGTTCTCCCTCCTGGGATAGCACCGCCCCGATGCCCTGGTTGCTGGCGTCCGTGTCCACGATGAAAGGGCGGTTCGGGTCGGGATACTGCAGGATGGGGGCTCTGATGAGCGCTGCGCGAAGCTGGGAGAAAGCAGCAGCACAGCTGTCACTCCACTGGCACGTGCGTCCTTTCTGCGTCAGCTGATGCAGCAGGCTGGCGATGGTGGCGAAGTCTTTCACAAACCTCCTATAATAGGAGGCCAATCCAAGAAAACTCCTCAGTTCTCCAACGTTCCGCGGCACTGGCCAGTCTCTCACTGTTGCCACTTTTTCCGGGTCGGTGGCGACCCCCGCTGCGCTGACGACGTGGCCCAAAAAGGTGGTCTCCCGCCGGAACAGGTGGCATTTCTTAGGGTGTAACCGTAGCCCCGCCTGCTGGATGGCTCCCAGCACCTCTCGGAGATTTGACAGGGCGCTGTCAAAATCAGCTGCATGCACCAGCAGGTCATCCAGGTAAACAACGCAGCGACTCTGGGGCACGTGAGCCAGCACTCGCTCCATCAAGCGCTCAAAGGTGGCCGGAGCGTTGCAGAGTCCAAACGGCATCACTTTAAACTGGTACAGTCCCTGCCCGATGGAGAAGGCTGTTTTTTGGCGGGCCTCAGGTGACAGCTCTACCTGCCAATAGCCGCTGCGTAGATCCAGCGAGCTGAACCAGCTGGAGCCGGCGATGTGGTCCAGTGCGTCATCGATGCGGGGCAGGGGGTAGGAATCTTTCCTGGTGGCGTCGTTCAGGCATCGGTAATCCACACAGAACCGCCACGACCCGTCCTTCTTCTTGACCAGCACCACCGGCGCCGCCCAGGGGCTGCTGGAGGGCTCAATAACATCTGCCTCCAGCATTTCTCGCACTTTTTGTTCCGCCGCTGCCCGCCTTGAAAAGGGCAGCCGGCGTGGGTGGAGTCGAATCGGCCTGGCCTCACCGGTGTCGATCTCGTGCTGCACCAACCCGGTCCGGCCGCATTCCTCATCCTTCGCGGCGAAAACACCCATAAAACAGTCCAATAGCTCCCGCAGCTGGCGTCCCTGTTCCGGGTCCAGCCCGCTGCAGCTCCGCTGAAATAATTCCTCCACCGCCTGCTGCGTCTCTGCTGACACGTTGACCCCTCCCCTTGCTGTCCTTGTGTGCGTTCGTGCTCCCTCTGTCCGCGCTGGTGACGTCATCGTGTCCAGTCCTCGCGGTGGCCTGCCTGGTCCGGTCTGTCTTGGCGATCCCTCGATCGCGCAGGCCCCCGTGTTCCTTCCCTGACTTCTGCTGTGGAGCGTGATGGTCCGGTTTCCCAGCTGGAGGGACGGTCCCGCGGTGTCGATCTTGGCGTTCCAGGCTGTGAGCAGGTCTAGTCCAATAATACAGGGGTCTTGGATGTCAGCCAGCCAGAACGGGTGTCTTATGTTCTGACCGGCCACCCCCACCACCAAAACTCTCCGCCCCCCCAGTCTGGCGCGCTCACCGGTAGCCGTGGTGACGCAGCGCTCGGTGGGTTCCCACCCCCGTGGGACCGTATTGTTCGTGCCCGGCAGCACACCGGGTCGAACCAGGGAGATTGTAGAGCCGGTGTCAATCAGGGCCCGGATCGACGTCTTCCCCAAGCTGCACTGTAGATACATCCCTGGAGAGTGTCCAATTCGGCCCACGCGTGGTGTCGGCTCCTCGGGGAAAACATCTGCGGGAGGCGGCCTGTTCCCGTTCACGCCACCTCGCTCTAGTTTAACGCCGGCGAGGGGCGTTCTTCTCCGGGGACGCGCCGCCGTGGTCTGCCGTAATTCCTCCTCTTCCTCCTCGCTCTCCATCGTGGCCTGGAAGGTTCTCTGTCGGTGCGTTGGCGCTTCAACTGTGCGATTCATCAGCGGCTCCACCCGCTCTGCTTCTGCCACTACAGTCTCCCAGTCGCTCGCGGCGTGGATCCGTACGTGGCTCTGGAGCTGGGCCGGGCGGAGACCTTGGATGAAGCTCCGGAGGGCGAGCTTCTCTACCGCCTCCGGTGCGAAATCCGGGTAGCTGAGCCGGGTTAGCAGCCGTATGTCTGCAGCATAGGTTCCTAGGCTTTCCTGGTTGCTTCTACGGCGGCGGGTCAGCTGTTCCTGGGCGTGCTCAGCGTCCGCCGTTCTCCCAAATCGTCTCTGGAGCGCCCCTTGTAGCGCCCCTTGTAGCGCTGGCCAGCTGTAGCGCTCCTCAGGCAGGAGATCAGAAAGCGTGCAGAGAGCTCTCCCTTCCAAGGCCAGCGCGACTTGCACGGCGGTTTCCTCTGGTGACCAGCCGTTCAGCGCAGCGGCCAGCTCGACCTGGGTCAGGTAGTCATCCAACGTGGCCTCGCCGTTGAAGCGGGGAATCTTGGCCCGCTGCCTAACAGATGGGATGGCCGCCTCCTGATCGATCATCACTCTCGATCGCCGTGGGATCGCCAGCCTGTCCTGTCCTGAAAAGGGCGGAATGCGGGGCTGGTTTGCTCTGCTCTGCCCGCTCTGTCTTGAAAAAGACAGAAGGCGGGGTGCGCTGGCCCCGTCAGGTCTGCCGCCGCTTCGTTCGTCCCGGCTCCCGGCTCCCGGGGGTGGTGTCTCGGTCCCATCGTCCATCATCAGCTGAGCAATGAACTGCTCCAGCTGCTGGATCTCCATTCTGATCCTGGCATCCATCTGCTCCATGCCCACTTCTGACACCAGTGTGACGTTTGCAGGGTTCACACAAAGACAATGGAGCAGATGGCTGTGATCAACCTGATTTATTTTTCACACACACTCTGGGCACAGGCAGGAGGGGAGGTCATTCTCCCAGACCTCTGTTTACATCACGGTTACACACACATAACGTTTTCATCTGGCAAAGCATGCTGGGAAATTCACTTGACATGGCCCCAACGTTACAATATAGACCTAAGAACCAACAACTAAAATAATAATACAGTAACAAGAACATAGTGTAACTTAGCCCCTTAGTCTATAGCTAACAATGGTAAACAGTGGAATATCATGTCCTTAAAATTATCCCAGTGAACAATAACCATACTAAACGTCTTAATAATCTTCTACAAATCACTCACCTGTCTCATGGACGCACACTCTAATAAAAAGGACAACTAAAGGGACATATGCTACCATCAACGATACTCAGAGCAAACTAATGAACAGTGTAATAAGTTCCTTCCTCACAAAAAACGGCCGCGCCCCCAGTGGTCAGTCTGAGAACTGCAACCAAACCTGTAATATCTTTAATCACAGTCCTGCCTTCATAACACTCCATGTTCGCCGTGGTTCTTGTGTGTCCTTGAAGCGATATTGGCTCTGGGGCGCACCTGTGGCTAACACGTCTCCTCTCATTCGTTCTCTGGGCGATGCCGGCCCCCGAACGCCATCAGTAAGTATGTTTGTATTTTTTGTACGTCTTTGTGGTATATATGACTCTTATATCCCATGTCTACATATGTTAGAACAAGTGGAAATGTTTTGTGACAGCATATGTAAGGAGCTTCACACTAGAAAGGACAGAACATCCCCCGCGCCGGGTTAAAGACAATGGACCTCCCAAGACGCGGCAGTGGAGACAGACTCGACACCTTTACCCCCTGGAGCGAGAGGGGGAGTTCCCATCACCTCCCAAGACAAGGAGAGGGGATGGCAGGACAATGGGGATTTAGATAACAGGGAGATGTTACCTTTTTCAATGAGTGGACTCTGACGTCAGCTGTTTCATTGAGCGGTGTTCTGTGTACTTGTATTTAACCAGCGAGTGAAGCAGAGATCGCTCTCTTGCCTTCTGCTAAGCTCTGCACCTGATGAGATTTGATAGAGGAGCTATTCATTAAAAACCCTGTTTTTAATTCAAAGCCGCCTCGTTATTTCAGCTCCACTACAGTCTTCACCATTTTGGGAATTGTCTGTCGTTCTATATTAAATGTGCTGTGGTGAACCCTGCACGTAAATCCTCGTTATTTCATGGAGAGGGATCTCTGTGACCTGCGTAAGAGTGCACAGAGAAGGAGGCTTTACATGTAAATAACGAGGATTTACACAAGGATTTACGCGCAGGATTCAACACAGCACATGTATTGAACATAAAGACTGATCCCAAAAGGTGAAGACTTACAAAAATACACAGAAACACAAAGAGTTGGCATTCGGGGCTGACATCGCCCAGCGAACATGGAGAGGAGACATGTTAACCACGGTTGCGCCCCAGAGCCGACATCGCTACAAGGGGTGCAACAGAACCATGGCTGTGTGGAGTGGCTAACACGTCGTGATAGTGTTGGCAATATTGGCTGGCTGACAACACGGCAAATGATGCACACAAAACATGAACAGCTGACTGTCACTGAGTCTGACTCGCTAGGCACAATGCCTGCTTGGCACGGCTCAAACCTATACGGTTTGATGCCCCCAGATTCTTCATTGTCATCCCATTCTTCAGAACTATAATCGTCTAAAGATTGGACAACACAAACCAATTCCAGACTAGTGTTGAAACCATTGTCGATGTTTTCAACCGCTTCCATCCTGTGTGTACAAAGGGCAGCCAAGCGCTGTGTTCTGTCGATGATGTTACAACATGGCTGGGGTTTTTTCCAGCCACTGACGCAATGGATGACATGGCACTCATGAAAACATCGGATATTTGCGTGAAAAAGAGCCTGTTTGACTTAGAACTGCACAGACCAACCTATTTCGTCATATTGTATTATGTGTTGAAAAATCTGAGGAAGTCAAAAATGTGTCATCAGCACTTTAAAGCTGAGTCCAATTCTCCTGGATGTAAAGTGACTAAAATGAACGGGAACCAATTGAATGAACACTGGGCCAATAAGGAGACAGTCCTTTGTCTGTAACCGACCAATAAAAATAAAAGGGCTGTGGCCCAACAGAGACGCTGACTGGTGATTGGCTGAGCCAGTCAGATGACCTGAGTAAACTTTCCTCACAGAATGAAACACATATCTTAATACACTGAAAATTCATTAATATACTTATGTATAAAGTATAAGCTACTTCAGTGATTCATGACTAACTCCAGTGAGCATGCACATTCATAAACTGGTACTTACAATATGTAAGTACCACTGTACTTGTATATTCAATTCAATTCAATTCAATTCAACTTTATTTATATAGCGCCATTTCACAACAACAGTCATCTCATAGCACTATCAACTGTAGGGGGAGCCCCCACAGTTGCAGAAAGACCCCAGCAATCAGGCGATCCCCTGTGAGCAAGCACTTGGCGACGGTGGAGAGGAAAAACTCCCTTTTAACAGGAAGAAACCTCCAGCAGAACCAGGCTCAGGGAGGGGCAGTCATCTGCTGCGACTGGCTGGGGGGTGAGAGGACAGAGAAGATGAAAAGAACAGACATGTAGAGAGCAAACAGCACGATGGGGACTCAATCTATGGGAGAGAACAAACAGATGTTAATGACCAGCAAAAAAAAATATTTCATTGAGAGTGAAGAAAGGAGTGAGGCCCAGTGCATTACTGGAGGTCCCCCAGCTGACTAAACCTATTAGCAGCATAACTAAGGGAGGGTTCAGAAACACACGATCCCTCCCTAATTGTAGGCTATATCAAAAAGGTACGCTGGTCGCGCACGCAGCGACCAGCAGCCGGTGGCTTGTCACCAGACTGCAAACCAAATCTACCTACGGGTACAAATAAGTAACAAAAAAAAAAAAAAACAAAAAAAAAAAAAAAAAAGGTAGGTTTTAGCCCTATTCTTAAAAACAGAGATCGAGTCTGACTCCCGAATCCAGATTGGCAGCTGGTTCCACAGGAGAGGAGCTTGATAACTGAAGGCTCTGCCTCCCATTGTACTTTTGGAGATTCTAGGTATTACAAGTAATCCTGCATTTTGGGACCGTAGTGCTCTGTTAGGATAATATGGTAGTATCAGATCTTTTAAATAAAAAGGAGCCTGATTGTTTAGAGCTTTGTAAGTAAGAAGAAGGATTTTAAACTTAATTCTAAACTCTATGCGAAGCCAATGAAGGGAGGCCAGAACCGGAGAGATATGATCTCTCTTTCTAGTACCTGTTAAAACTCTTGCTGCAGCATTTTGGATCAGCTGAAGACTTTTTAAAGATGTTTTAGGACAGCCTGATAATAAAGAATTACAATAATCTAATCTCGAGCTAACAAAACCGTGGATCAGTTTCTCAGCATCACTCAGACAAGATGCTCCTAATCTTGGCAATATTACGCAAATGATATCATTAACATGCATTGGAATAAGATATATTTAAGCATTTTTCAAACATTCATGCACACGTTTAAAATCAAGATTAAGGAAATATCCCAAACCAGAATGATATTGTCAGAGTCCCACTTGATTTTCCAGAGTGTCCTGAAAAAGAAATTAATCTGAGAAGTGAGAGTTTTAAAACAAAGGCAGTCATTTGATTCATTAATCTCAGTTGAACTTGAACAGTCAAAAGCGAACATATTCCAGGGTCGTCCACAGGGGAGTACTGTTAAGCTGTGGATAATTCCTCGGGACTTGTGGAATGTGGTGAAGGAGTCTGTTATATGTTTCAAAGATTATTAACGAATAAAGCTGTCCAGTTGTGAGGAAACTTCAGTTTATTTATGAGAGTAAACTAATCCCTTCCTGGCACGAAATGGGGCCCTTTTATCATGGAATGTTTGTCCAGCTGTGGTCCTGAGATGAAGAAAAACAATCCTTGACGTCCTTCTTGGGTGAAACAATTTCTGAGAGGGGGAGAGTTATTTTATTGATGAGCCAAAGGGAATGATGCTACAGCGTGGTGCGGTCCACGACTGTAAAAAGGTGCATGAAACCTTGCAATTGCGGGAGGTGTCCCACCAAATCCACGTGGATGTGATCAATCCTCCTAGCTGGGATTTGGAATGGCTTTTTTTTTTTTTTTGGACTTATTTTGTACCCGTAGGTAGATTTGTTCTGCAGTCCGGTGACAAGCCACCAGCTGCCGGTCGCTGCGTGCGCAAGTGCCCCTTAACTCCCTAACCTGCATGTTTTGGCATGTGGGAGGAAACCGGAGAAATCCCGGAGTAAACCCACGCAAACACGGGGAGAACATGCAAACTCCACACAGATCACTGTTGGCTTGAGGGGGGCTCTGGTGCGCTTGTGCATTTTGGCCCGCTGGCACGCGATGCAAGCTGCAGCCCACTCTTTCACGTCCTTGCGCAAGCGCGGCCAGACAAATTTTGCCCCCACTAGCTTCACTGGAGTGTGCACTCCCAGACGCAAAAGGGAGTGAACCAACTCGAAAACGCGACGGTGCCAAGAGCTTGGAACCACTGGGCGCAGGTGGCCGGTGGAGATGTTGCAGAGCAAGGGAGGGCACCCTTCTTTCACCACCCTGCTCTCCAGCCTTAACCCAGTTGGCGCAGACTGGAGTGCGCAAATGTCCGTGTCCCTGGCTTGCTCCACGGAAATCTATTCCCATGTAGACCGAGGCGATTAATGCGCAGGACAGGCAATTGGCCATGACGTTGAGCTTACCGGCAACATGTTGAATGTCCGTAGTAAACTCCGAAATTGCGGCCACCTGCCATTGCTGCCAGGCCAACCACGGTTCCGAGACCTTGGACATTGCGTACGTCAGTGGCTTATGGCCCACAAACATGGTGAACTCGCGCCCCTCCAGCCAGAACTGGAAATGGCGCATCGCCAGGTGAAGAACCAGCAATTCTCTATCGAACGTGCTGTATTTGCATTCGTTGTCACGCACAGTCCGGCTGAAAAATGCGAGCGGCTGCCACAAACCTGAGATGCACTGCTCCACCACTGCCCCTATGGCAACATCAGACACATCTGTAGTGAGCGCTATCCATGCAGATGGATACCGGTGGGCTAGCAACGTGGCATCCGCCAGTGCTGTTTTGGCATTTGTAAAAGCTTGTTCTCACTTGGGAGTCCAGTCGATGGTTTCCGTAGGCTTCTTTTTTTTAAGCATGGCATACAATGGCTGCATCAGCTGGGCTACCCGGGGAAGTAAACGGTTATAAAAATGAACCATTCCCAAAAACTCCTGTAGTGCCCTCATGGACTGCGGGTGCAGAAAGTCCGACACAGTGCGCACCTTATCTGGTAATGGAATCGTGCCCTCTGGCAAAATGCAGTGGCCCAAAAAATCAATCTCTGGCATGCCAAACTGGCACTTCACCGGGTTAACTATCAGCCCGTGCACCTCCAACCTCTGGAAAACCATCTTGAGATGGACGACGTGTTCCTCTTCGGATGTGCTAGCTACCAGAATGTCGTCTAAGTAGACAAAAATGAAGGACAAGTCGAGAAGCACTACATCCATCAGCCTCTGGAAAATCTGCGCCTCGCCTTTTAATCCGAACGGCATGTGTAAAAACTTGAAAAGGCTGAAAGGAGTTATTACCGCTGTTTTTGGAACATCTTCCATGCGCACCGGGACCTGATGGTATCCGCGGACCAGATCCACTTTCGAAAAGACATGCGCCCCGGCCATATGCACAGAAAAATCCTGTTTGTGCGGAATGGGATAACGATCATGTTCTGTGGTGTTATTCAAGCGCTGGAAATCGCCGCATGGTCGCCACGACCCATGGGCTTTAGGCACCATGTGTAGCGGGGATGCCCACGGGCTGTTGGAGTGCCTGACGATGCCCAACTGCTCTAAGTTGGCAAACTCCTCTCGCGCGCTGGCCAGTTTAGCTGCGTCCAAACGCGAGGTCGCGCAAACACCGGCGGGCCTTTTGTGATCATAAAGTGCTCGACCTCATGTTTCATTACCGTAGCCGAAAAAGTCGGGACCGTGAGTGCTGGGAACTGTGCGAGCAAATGTTGGTACTTACCCGCTGGAGCTATAACGTTAGCCAGTGTTGTTAACCTAGCTCCCTGAGCTGTGCAGGGCAGTGAGGTAAAAGAGACAGCGTCCACTAATCTCCTATTAGCAACTTTGACTAACAGCCCATAAGCACATAAAAAATCTGCACCTAAAATGGGGCCGGAACATGCAGCTATCACAACGGCTCACAAGATCACAAAAAGAAAAGGCAGAGCAAGAAACATAAAAATCAGTAATATCACATCACTGCAAAAGAAATAATCACACCATGGACTGGGACAACGCAAAAATTATTGTATTGGAGAGCAACAGACACAAACGCTGGATCAACGAGGCTATAGAAATCAGGAAACGGGGAAAAGATAGCATGAAATGGGATGAGGGGGCCTTTATGCTTTCCCACACCTGGGACCACATTCTCCAGAGACCATCGGACAGCGGAAAGTGGGGCCGGCTCAGTGGATCTGACAGGTCTGCTGGGCTGGCCCCGCCTACGAAAGTCAGCTGATAAAATGACACCTCGCAGCAATCAAAATCAGCTGACACTTCTGATGAAGGCTGCAGTAAACAGTCGAAACATGTAAAGAAAGTAAAAACATCTCCTTTCTATTTTTGTCTTTAATAAGAACAAAAGGTAAATAATTAAAAGAAGACAAAATGAACCTGCTTGAGCTAGTTTTGCTCTCTGTATGATCAATAATTCCAAAAAGGTGGTGAGGCGAGAGGATGCTATGGTCGCGAGATGTTTCGAGACTATTGCGCAATAATCCAAAATGGCGACTGCCATCGTCTGAGCTTAAAACAAACTTTTCCACAGGTATTTTTTTTCTTTTTGTAATTAATTCATTAACTGATTGTCCGTGTTTATCTTTCTTTTTTCGTACGGAGCTGGAGGAACTAGAGAACTACATTGACGAGTTTTATTACCGTTGCCGTGTCATGGAGCAGGCGAGTGTGTGTTCCGTCCCTGCTTCTCAGTCTAAATGATCGAGACCCGCAGATTCGCCAAAAATAACGCCCGAGAAATCACAGCAGGGCACCGAGGTTAGTGACATCCTTTTCTCTATTGAGCGTAAACTTACTAGCATGGATGGTTGACTGGTGCTAGTCGAGCTGCTTCATAAAGAGTTACAGAGTTTGCGGGAGAATTTAGAGTTCAGTCAAACACAGCTCGTCTCTCTCATAGAGGAAAATAACAGCATAGAAATGTCAGTAAACACACTAACCACGCGGTTTGGCATTGTTGAGGGAGAAAACCGAAAAATTAAGGAATCAGTTCTCAATTTGCAGTCACGCAGCATGAGAGATAACCTTGTTTTTTCTGGAATCGTCGAAAAAAAAATAATGAAAATCCAGAACAGCTGGTCCGTGAATTTATGTCAACACAACTGAAACTATCCCCCGAAGTCACAAATTCAATTACCTTCCACCAAGTCCACCGAGTTGGGCAAAAAAAATTCCCAGAATAGTCCCAGACCTATTGTTGCCAAATTTGAGCATTTCAAGCAAAAAAATTTTGGTACAGAGGCAGGGCAGGCAGCTTAAAAACACCAATTATGGTCTAAATGATCAATTTCCACAGGAAATCTTGGAAAGGAGAAGGAAGCTTTTTCCCATTAGGAAACAAAACATCCAAGACGGTAAACGAGTTATTATTTCTGTGGATAGACTGTATATAGATGGCAAGCTGTTTATGGATGAAACTAAAACGCCCTCGTTATTCTAGAGCCTACTTTTTTTTTAGTTACAGGTGGAAAAAGAGTGCGATTGTGCACAGGTCTCTTACTCAAACTTGGTTTAATTTGTTAACATTTATCAAAATGGTTTTTTCTTTTTTGTTGAGGTTATTTGTTTGCTTGCCTGTTGTAGCTAATTTTTTTTGAAGTTGTTAGGTCATTGTTGTATGTTATCTGCATTTTTTCACCACTTACTAACCTTTATGCTCTGCAAATGCTCTGCACTGTGTGTTCACACTGGCTTTTCCCTGCACTGTGTGTTCATATACTCATATATTTATTCCATCCAGCTACAATGCTCTGCACTGTGTGTCTGTGTGTGTGTGTGTATATATTTATTTTATAGTAATATGTACATATGTATATTAGCCGCTCTTGCTTGCTTGTTTTTTTCTTGCCTTCTGATTGTTGCTCTGAGTGTTGCTATCCCTGTGCTGTTGCAATCCTGGAATTTCCCCGTTGTGGGACTAATAAAGGCTTATCTTATCTTATCTTGTCTTATCTTTATGTCTGTTTTCTCTCATACTTCCGGTTTCTAGGAAATAATTTTAAGTACATGCACCCCATTTGCTTGCAATTGCAGACAAATGGAACAGAGACAGCATACACACACACCCAATCATATATGTGTAGGTGTATATTTTACACACAACATATACGTATATACACACATATATATACATTACGGACATATAATCACATAGGCACATTTAGTTAGTCTTTAGTACATAACCAGTTAGTGAAAACATGTCCACATTTAAGTTTGTCATGTGGAGCATACGTGGAATTGGTACCAGGGAGAAGAGGCTAGAAGTTTTTAATTGACTGAAGGACCTACATGCAGACTTTGTCTTACTGCAGGGGACACATGCCTCTAAGTTGTCTGTAAATGCGCTCACCTCCCCGGAATTCCCCCACATGTACTCAGCCGGCTTTAATTCTAAACAAAGGGGGGTAGCTGTACTGGTAAACAGAAGAATATGCTTTGTTGTGAATAATACCATAACAGATCCGGAAGGTAGATTTACAATACTAAAAATCTCAGTTCAAAATTTGGATCTATGTATTGCAAGCGTTTATGGCCCAAATGTTGACGACCCATCCTATTTTCACACTATTTTCACTTCTCTTTCTGAGCACTTGGACACTACACTCATAATAGGAGGAGACTTCAACCTGGTATTAAACTCTGCAATTGACAGGCTCAGTGCATCGGGGAATAACCGAAAATGGCAGGCTACTGACACTCTCAAACAATACATGAATGATTTTGGTCTTTGCGATGAATTGCGTTCTCTTCACCCAACTCTTTGGGAATATACTTTTTTTTCATCAGTTCATAGTTCACATTCACGTCTAGATTTCTTCTTAGCCAGTAACTCTATTGTGAGGGACATCACAGACACTGAAATATGTTCAAATCAAGCTATTAGCGATCACCATCCAGTATCTCTTACACTCGCAAATAGGAAAGCTACAAGGGAAACTAGGAGCTGGAAATTTAATATATCACTACTGAAAAACAAAGACTTTATTAACTACTTTAATAAAGAGTGGGAATAATATCTGGAATGTAATGATGTGCCAGGAATATCGCCAGGTGTTCTTTGGGAAGTAGCAAAAGCGGTCATGCGAGGTAAAATAATCTCTTTCTGTTCATATAAGAATGAAAAAGAAAAAACAACGGTACTGGAGTTAGAACAGAAAATTAAATCACTGGAGACAACCTGTGCCATTTCCCCACAGGAACAGACACTTAACGATCTGAGAAAACTAAAGCTGGAATTAAAAGAAATTACAAACAAAAGAGCACAGTTTTTAATACAAAGACTGCGTCTCGAGAAGTTTGAACACAGTAATAAATCGGGGTGATATCTTGTGAACCATCTTAGATCGAATAAAGAAAAACTATCCACTCTATTAAGGATACAACTGGAAATATTACCCATGAGCCTGAAGAAATAAATAACTCCTTCAGAAAGTTTTATGAAAACCTCTACTCATCTCAAATTAACCCATCTGACTCAGAGATAAATACATTTTTGGACGATGTTAACTTACCACGATTAAATAATGAACAGATTGCAGCTCTGGATGCACCTCTTCAGGTGTCTGAACTCCAGGAGGCACTTAAGATAAGATAAGATAAGATAAGCCTTTATTAGTCCCACAATGGGGAAATTCCAGGATTGCAACAGCACACGGACAGCAACACTCAGAGCAACAATCAAGAAGACGAAAAACAAGAGCAGCGAATATACATATGTACATATAAATATATAAATATATAAACACACAGTGTGGAGCATTGTAGCTAGATGGAATAAACAGCATAACTGACTGCTTAATTATCCTACATAGTATGAATATGTACCCATACATATTGTCACCCTCTGTAGCAACCGATATTGTCCTAGTTGTATACTGGAGGGGACCATTGTGTAAGTCTATTGCGTCTTTTGCATTCAATACTATTAGGTCGTCACGTTTTTTTGCTATCTCTGCGAGCAGCCCTGCTTAGGTTATACAGTCTGACAGCTGTAGGTAGGAAGGACCTGCGAAACCTCTCGGTTGCGCACCTAGGATGATGTAGTCTGCTGCTAAATGAGCTCCTCAGTGCATTCAATATGTCCTGCATAGGGTGGGACTCGGATTCCAGCAGAGATGACAGTTTAGCCACCATCCTTCTCTCTCCTATCTCCTCCACTGGGTCAAGGCGTTGCCCCAGGACAGAGCTAGCTTTCTTGATCAGTTTGTTCAGTCTCTTCCTATTGGCTGCTGTAATGCCACTGCCCCAGCAGACCACTCCAAAAGTGATGGCTGATGCCACCACCGTGTCGTAGAATGTCTTCAGCAGCGCCCCTTGTACACCAAAAGACCTGAGTCTCCTCAGTAGGAACAGCCTGCACTGTCCCTTCTTGTAGATTGCGTCGGTATTGTGTGACCAGTCTAGTTTATTGTTCAGATGAACACCCAGGTACTTGTAGGATGTCACCATCTCAATGTCTGTTCCCTGTATGTTTACTGGTGCTGTAAGGGGTTGTCCTTGCCTGCGGCAGTCCACCACCAGCTCCTTAGTTTTCCTCGCGTTGATCTGGAGGCAGTTCTGATGGCACCAGTCCACGAAGTCCTGGATAAGTCCTCTGTACTCAGCTTCATCTCCGTTGGAGATGAGGCCGACGATCGCAGAGTCATCAGAGAACTTCTGTAGATGGCAGTGTGTTGTGTTGTGTGAGAAGTCCGCAGTATAAAGGGTGAACAGGAAGGGAGCCAAAACCGTTCCCTGGGGGGCCCCCGTGCTACCGATGATTGTGTCGGACACACAGTCCTGGGTTCTCACAAACTGAGGCCGGTTAGTGAGGTAGTCCAGGATCCATGATGACAGGTGCTGGTCCACCCCTGTGCACAGCAGCTTGTCCTTCAGGATCATCGGTTGGATGGTGTTGAAAGCACTGGAGAAGTCAAAGAACATGATCCTCACCGCATCCCCGGGCTTCTCCAGGTGGGACAGAGAACGGTGAAGAAGGAAGATCACTGCATCCTCCACCCCAATGCCATGCTGGTAGGCGAACTGGAGTGGATCCATCGCTGGTCCCACCAGGGGGCGGAAGTGAGCAAGGAGCAGTCTCTCCAGGGTCTTCATCATGTGGGACATCAGGGCCACTGGTCTGTAGCTGTTCAGGTCTTTGGGGTGGGAAGTCTTTGGTACAGGTACCACACAAGATGTTTTCCACAACTGTGGTACCCTCCCCAGCTTCAGACTCAGGTTGAAGATGAGCTCCACAATCCCACACAGCTGGTCTGCACAGGACTTGAGGAGCTTTGCGCTGATGCCATCCGGTCCCGACGCCTTCCTCGCCTTGATCTTCCTCAGCTCCATCCTCACCTGGGTCTTAGTGAGAGTCATGTTGGGGGGCTGTGTGTTGGGAGTGGGGGAAGTGTTGGTGGAGTGGGGTGTGGGCAGCAGGACTCGATGTCTTTAGAGGCAGCAGTGGTTGTTGTGCAATTCGGGGAGGGGGGGAGGGCGGTTGGTCAAACCTATTAAAAAACAGGTTCAGATTGTTCGCCTACTCCCTGCCCCCCGTAGCTTGGGGTGAGGTATTCTGGAGCCCAGAGATGTTTTTAAGGTTTCTCCAGACCCCACCGATGTCGCTCTGTTGCAGCTTGTCCTCCATCTTCTTCCTGAAGCTGTCCTTGCCTTCTCTGATCTTCCTCCTCAGCTCCCTCTGTACGGACTTCAGCATCTCCCTGTTCCCCGACCTGAAGATCCTCTTCTTCTCTCTCAGAAGTGTTTTTATCTCAGGGTTGATCCAGGGTTTGTTGTTCGAGCAACACTGTATGGTCTTGGTGGGTACGGTGTTGTCCACACAGAAGCTGATGTAGTCCGTGATGGTGTGAGTGAGGCCATCGATGTCCTCACCATGTGGATCGCAGAGCTGCTCCCAGGAAGTGGTTTCAAAACAGTCCTTTAGAGCGTCCATTGCCTCCTCAGACCATAACTTCACTGTTCGCATGACCGGAGGTTGTCTGTGCACTAGGGGTTTGTACACCGGCAGGAGATGAACCAAGTTGTGATCCGATCTCCCGAGTGGGGGGAGTGGTGATGAGATGTACGCCTCCTTAGTGTTTGCGTAGAATAAGTCCAGTGTTTTATTGTCTCTAGGGTTCCAAGGTTGTCATAGCCAGGAGCGGCACTGGGGTTAAGCTCCCAGTGCTCATAAAATGCTTCTTATGGCGTGCGTCTCAAAAAGCCTCTGACAACTAAGTCCAACTCCTAGCCTGCCCGTGCGGTTTAGTCTCTAAGCCCGGCGGAACTGCTTTTACTAATAGGAGAAGGGACGAGGGCGGATCTCTGGCGCCTTAAAACCAGATGCTTCGGGTAGATGGTGGCTCGTCAACCTGTGAAGGTAGCCCATCTAGGGGAAGGTAAACCCTGATTTCAAACCTCTGCTGCCTTGCGGCATACCCAGTCACGGGAAAGGCTTCGGGAGTCAACCCTGAGGAAAAATCCGGAGTCGGAGCCCCTAAGGCAGTTCTATGTTGTGTTCAACATCGTTCTGGCAGCTCCTGCAATGGCGCTGGTGCCAAACTGTAGCAGCCCTGCTGTTCCTTTGGATTCATCAGTGACGTGGAGAGGGGGGACATGCTGCATGGGCAACATCTTGTCCTCCATATCTTCCTGCCCAGGCTTGAATCCTACCAACGGCCAACGCTGGAAGGTAGAACACCGGATCACTGGAGAGGACACTCCAGCTTCGCCTTTGGCGTAGACAAAACACGGGGAATGACGGTTACCGGTTATAAGCCACTGCTCAATTGCCGTAGAGCGCGGCGCCAGGGGTTGTTCCCGATGGTGGGAGGGATCATCAGATCTCACTGGACAGCTACCGCCCACCTCAAGCTGGGCAGCCCCCAGCCAATAAGGTGTTGTCCCGCCACAGCTTGCTTTCCTCATTGGGTGCATGGGGATAAGGAGAAGTCCGAACAGCAGGCTGAGAACCTTTGCACCAGGCAAGACAATAAAACAAAAGAGACCAACTCTAAAACTGGGAACTTGGAACGTCCACACTATGATGACAGGACTCGCTGCTAACCTCAAGGACATCAATGACACCAGGAAGACTGCCATCATCAATAATGAGCTGAAGAGACTGGGAGTGGATATCGCCACTCTCCAGGAAACACGGTTGGCTGACGCAGGCACACTGAGAGAGAAGGACTACACGTTCTACTGGCAGGGAAAGGGCAGTGACGAACACAGGGAACATGGAGTGGGCTTCGCAGTGAAGAACACCTTGCTGAAGATGGTGGAACCGGGCAGCACTGGCTCTGCACAACTCCTCACCCTCCGCCTGAACACCACTCAAGGCCCAGTCACCCTCGTCAGTGTGTATGCCCCAACTCTGACAGCCACACCAGAGGCAAAAGACGAGTTCTACGAGAATCTCGCAACAACTGTCAGGATCATCCCCAACTCTGAACAACTCATTCTCCTTGGAGACTTCAATGCCAGAGTGGGTGCTGACCACGACTCCTGGCCCTCCTGTCTTGGACCTTTTGGCATGGGCAGAATGAACGACAACGGACAGCGGCTGCTCGAGTTCTGCACATATCACGATCTGTGCATCACAAACTCGTTCTTCAAGACCAAGCCCCCACACAAGGTTTCTTGGCAACATCCGCGCTCAAAGCACTGGCACCAGCTGGACTTGATCCTGACCAGGCGCACCTCACTGAAGAACGTGCTAATCACCCGTTCGTTCCAGAGTGCAGATTGCGACACAGACCATTCATTGGTGTGTTGCAAGGTCAAGCTGCAGCTGAAGAAATTCCATCGTGCTAGACAACCTGGAAAGGCACGGATTGACACCAGCAAGATGGCCCAACCAGAACTCGTTGAGCAGTTTGCCTCCACCTTTGAGAAGGAACTTGGTGTACCACAAGAAGGAGAATCTGCAAAGCAGAAGTGGGAAGAGCTGCGAAACACCATCCACCGCACAGCCTTGGCTACCTTTGGGAGGAAGACCTTGAAGTCACAGGACTGGTTTGATGCCAAGTTGACCGAGATGACCCCCGTCATTGAAGCCAAGCGCTCAGCACTTGCTGAGTACAAGAAGTACCCAAACGAGAAGAATCTCCAGATTCTCAGGGCTGCGAGAAGCAAAGTTCAGCAGACTGCTCGGCGCTGTGCCAACGAGTACTGGACTCAGCTCAGCCAAGACATTCAAACCGCTGCCATAACAGGGAACATCCGTGGTATGTACGATGGCATCAAGAAAGCACTTGGTCCGGCTCAGAGCAAGACGGCCCCCCTCAAATCTTCCACTGGGGAGATGATCACAGAAAAGAACAAGCAGATGGAGAGATGGGTGGAACACTACTCCGACCTCTACTCTAAACAGAACACCGTGACGCCGTCAGCCCTTGATGCCATCGACTGCCTGCCATCCATGGACGAACTTGACGCCGAGCCAACCATCGACGAACTCAGCAAGGCCATTGATAGCTTGGCCGCTGGCAAGGCACCCGGCAACGACGGCATACCCCCTGACCTGATCAAGCACTGCAAGACCGCCCTACTGCTGCCATTGCATGACGTCCTCTGCCAGTGCTGGAAGGAAGGTGCCGTACCACAGGACATGAGGGACGCCAAGATCATCACCCTCTACAAAAACAAAGGGGAGAGAAGCGACTGCAACAACTACAGGGGCATCTCCCTCCTCAGCGTTGTTGGCAAAGTCTACGCACGAGTTGCTCTCGTCTGTCTACAGAAGCTTGCCGAACGTGTCTACCCCGAGTCTCAGTGTGGCTTCCGTGCTGAGCGATCGACAGTAGACATGATATTCTCCATCCGCCAACTCCAGGAGAAATGCAGAGAACAGAACATGCCTCTGTACGTCGCCTTCATCGACCTCACCAAAGCATTCGATCTGGTCAGCAGAGAGGGCCTTTTCAAGATCCTGCCAAAGATAGGATGCCCACCAAAGTTGCAAAGCCTCATCGAATCGTTTCACACCAACATGCAGGGGATAGTGCAGCACGATGGCAACGTCTCAGAGCCATTCAACATACGCAGCGGAGTGAAACAGGGCTGTGTACTTGCGCCAACCCTCTTTGGGATTTTCTTTGCTATGCTCCTGAGGCATGCCTTCAGCACAGCAACAGAGGGAATCTACCTGCACACAAGATCTGACGGCAGGCTTTTCAACCTCGCCCGCCTGAAAGCCAGAACCAAAGTACGCGAGGCTCTAATCAGAGACATGCTGTTTGCAGACGATGCTGCAGTCGTAACCCACACACAGCAGGAGCTTCAGACCCTGATGGACCGCTTCTCCCAGGCATGCAAGGACTTCGGGCTTACCATCAGCCTGAAGAAGACTAACGTCTTGGCGCAAGGCACGGAAGCACCACCAACCATTACCATCGACGACTACAAGCTGGAGGTCGTGAATCAGTTCACGTACCTGGGGTCCATGATCAGCAACAACCTCTCCCTTGATACAGAGATCAACAAGAGGATTGGAAAATCAGCCTTCACACTCGCTCGCCTCACCACACGAGTGTGGGAGAATCCCAAACTTTCTGTCAAGACGAAGATGGCAGTGTACAACGCCTGCGTCATCAGCACACTGCTCTATGGGAGTGAGACGTGGACAACATACACCCGGCAGGAAAAGAGACTGAACTCCTTCCACTTGCGCTGCATTCGCCACATCCTGGACATATCCTGGCAGGACAAAGTGCCCAACACAGAAGTTCTGTCCCGCGCTGGCCTTCCGTCCATGTTCACTCTACTCAGGCAGCGCAGGCTCCGCTGGCTAGGCCACGTTCACCGTATGGAGGATGGTAGAATCCCCAAAGACGTCCTCTACGGAGAACTTGCAACTGGCAGGAGAGACGTTGGCCGCCCACAGCTGCGCTTTAGAGACGTCTGCAAGAGAGACATGAAGGCCCTGGATATCAACACAGAGCGCTGGGTGGACCTTGCAACGGACCGCTCCAAATGGAGAGGCACCCTGACCAGACAGCTCAAGGCGGGTGAAGAGAGACTGACTACTGCAGCAGATGAAAAAAGGACCCGCAGGAAGAACCGCCACAGACCCAGCAGCACGGAGACCACCCACAAGTGCGACCTGTGTGACAGGGACTGTCATTCGCGCATCGGCCTGTTCAGCCACAGGCGGTGCTGTTCCAGCAGAGTAGACGTTTAGGATTCTCTTCCATGGTCATCATAGACCGACGGAGGCCGACGACGGTACTTGTTGCTGCTGTTTGTGGTTGTGTATGGGATAAGGATTGTGCCAGCAGAATTAGAATTTTTTTTATTTGAATTTGAATAACTGAACTTGAACCTGAATTTATCAGTTTGAATAATTGCTTTTAAAATTTGAATCGAATGACCTAATTTGAAATTTAATCTATCCACCTTATTCCTAGCCCCCATGATGCCTTGCGTGAATTATGGGTGCAACTTCCGGTACTAGTTTAGAACGTATGGTTGTCACTGAAACGGGACATTTCCATGTTAAAAAACAATGACTTTGGCATCACAAATGTGAGAACACGACCTTTTGCACCTCAAAACAGTAATATAATCATACCACTTCCCACAACTATGGAGGGATGGGAAGATGACCTTAAAAAGAGGCCTGGCAGACAGTAACTCCGTTAGTTAGCTCCGCTGCTAAAATGCTAATGCTGTAAACAAATAAAAGCTCTGAGATATATCAATGTCTCCACTGCAATAAAATCAGATGTATTTTATTAAAAGATGTTGGACATAATCAGATTTACCTCAGAGCAGACGTAGAATCTAGTCAGCGCCACAAAGAACCACAACACCGTGCTTGGGTGTTTTAATGTCGGAGTAAAATGGGCAGCTATGGCTGTTTGTTTTATTCTGAAATTAAAATGCTTATGCTGCTGTCATGCCCCGAATGCTTATTATTTAACTTAACACGTACAGACATTTTCTGACAATTGTTCAAAATTTTATTGAGCTATATTTTGTGATAATTTAAAAATTAATGCATGCTGAAGCTGCTAGTCCATATCGTTCCAAGGCAGTGCAACAAATGCAAAAAAAAAATCCAAAAAAACTATTTGATATCTTTTTTAAATCGTGAAGCCTTAGGAAGCAAATTGTTACTCTTTTTTATTTATTATTTTACTTCATGCAGCCTTCATTCTGGTGACATACAGTTAGGCCCAGAAATACTTGGACAGTGACACAATCTTCATGATTTGGGCTCTGCATACCACCACATTGGATTTAAAATGAAACAACTACAATGGAATTGAAGTGCAGACTTTAAGGTTTAATTCAAGGGGTTGAACAAAAATATATGATTAAACATGTAGGAATTGTAGCTATTTTTATACAAACGCTCCTCATTTCAGGGGCTCAAAAGTAATTGGACAAATAAACATAACCCTAAGTAAAATGTTACTTTTCAATATTTTGTTGAGAATCCTTTGCAGGCAATGACTGCCTGAAGTGTGGAACCCACGGACATCACCAAACGCTGGGTTTCCTCCTTTGTGATGCTTTGCCAGGCCTTTACTGCAGCTGTCTTCAGTTGTTGCTTGTTTGTGGGTCTTTCTGCCTTAAGTTTTGTCTTGAGCAAGTGAAATGCATGCTCGATTGGGTTGAGATCTGGTGATTGACTCGGCCATTGCAGAATATTCCACTTCGTTGCTTTAAAAAACTCCTGGGTTGCTTTTGCAGTATGTTTTGGATCATTGGTGAAGCGCCGTCCAATCAACTTTGCTGCATTTGGCTGAATCTGAGCAGAAAGTATATCCCTATACACTTCAGAATTCATCCGGCTGCTTCTGTCTTTTGTCACATCATCAATAAACACAAGTGACCCAATGCCATTGGAAACCATGCATGCCCATGCCATCACACTGCCTCCACCATGTTTTACAGAAGATGTAGTGCTTTGGATAATGAGTTGTTCCAATTCTTCTCCAAACTTTCTTCTTCCCATCATTCTGGTACAGGTTGATCTTAGTCTCATCTGTCCAAAGAATGCTGTTCCAGAACTGGGCTGGCTTCTTCAGGTGTTTTTTGGCAAAGTCAATTCTGGCCTTTCTATTTTTGAGGCTGAGTCATGGTTTGCACCTTGTGGTGAATCCTTTGTATTTACTCTCATGAAGTCTTCTCTTTATGGTAGACTTACAGTGGGGTAAAAAAGTATTTAGTCAGCCACCAATTGTGCAAGTTCTCCCACTTAAAAGATGAGAGAGGTTGCCAATTTTCATCATAGGTATACTTCAACTATGAGAGACAAAATGAGAAAAAAAATCCAGAAAATCACATTGTCTGATTTTTAAAGAATTTATTTGCAAATTATGGTAGAAAATAAGTATTTGGTCAATATCAAAAGTTCATCTCAATACTTTGTTATATACCCTTTTTTGGCAATGACAGGTCAAACGTTTTCTGTAAGTCTTCACAAGGTTTTCACACACTGTTGCTGGTATTTTGGCCCATTCCTCCATGCCGATCTCCTCTAGAGCAGTGATGTTTTGGGGCTGTCACTGGGCAACACGGACTTTCAGCTCCCTCCAAAGATTTTCTATGGGGTTGAGATCTGGAGACTGGCTAGGCCACTCCAGGACCTTGAAATGCTTCTTACGAAGCCACTCCTTCGTTGTCTGGGCGGTGAGTTTGGGATCATTGTCATGCTGAAAGACCCAGCCACGTTTCATCTTCAATGCCCTTGCTGATGGAAAGAGGTTTTCACTCAAAATCTCATGAGACATGGCCCCATTCATTCTTTCCTTTACACGGATCAGTCATCCTGGTCCCTTTGCAGAAAAACAACCCCAAAGCATGATGTTTCCACCCCCATGCTTCACAGTAGGTATGGTGTTTTTTCTCCTCCAAACACGACAAGTTGAGTTTTTACCAAAAAGTTCTATTTTGGTTTCATCTGACCATATGACATTCTCCCAATCCTCTTCTGGATCATCCAAATGCTCTCTAGCAAACTTCACACGGGCCTGGACATGTACTGGATTAAGCAGGGGGACACGTCAGGCACTGCAGGATTTGAGTCCCTGGCGGCGTAGTGTGTTACTGATGGTAGCCTTTGTTACTTTGGTCCCAGCTCTCTGCAAGTCATTCACTAGGTCCCCCCGTGTGGTTCTGAGATTTTTGCTCACTGTTCTCGTGATCATTTTGACCCCACGGGGTGAGATCTTGCATGGAGCCCCAGATCGAGGGAGATTATCAGTGGTCTTGTATGTCTTCCATTTTCTAATAATTGCTCCCACAGTTGATTTTTTCACACCAAGCTGCTTACCTATTGCAGATTCAGTCTTCCCAGCCTGGTGCAGGTCTACAATTTTGTTTCTGGTGTCCTTTGACAGCTCTTTGGTCTTGGCCATAGTGGAGTTTGGAGTCTGACTGTTTGAGGTTGTGGACAGGTGTCTTTTATACTGATAATGAGTTCAAACAGGTGCCATTAATACAGGTAACGAGTGGAGGACAGAGGAGACTCTTAAAGAAGAAGTTACAGGTCTGTGAGAGCCAGAAATCTTGCTTGTTTGTAGGTGACCAAATACTTATTTTACCGAGGAATTTACCAATTAATTCATTAAAAATCCTTCAATGTGATTTTCTGGGTTTTTTTTCTCATTTTGTCTCTCATAGTTGAGGTATACCTATGATGAAAATGGGAGACCTCTCTCATCTTTTAAGTGGGAGAACTTGCACAATTGGTGGCTGACTAAATACTTTTTTGCCCCACCGTAGATACTGATACACCTACTTCCTGGAGAGTGTTCTTCACTTGAGTGGATGTTGTGAAGGGTTGTTCTTCACCATGGAAAGGATTCTGTGATCATCCACCACTGTTGTCTTCTGTGGACATCCAGGCCTTTTTGAGTTCCCAAGCTCGCCAGTGCACTCTTTTTTTCTCAGAATGTACCAAAACTGTTGATTTGGCCACTCCTAACATTTCTGCTGTCTCTCTGATGGATTTCTTCTTTTTTTCAGCCTCAGGGTGGTCTGTTTCACCTCCATTGAGAGCTCTTTTGACCGCATGTTGTGTGCTCACAGCAACAGCTTTCAAAGGCAAACACCGCACCTGGAATCAATTCCAGACCTTTTAACTGCTTAATTGATAACAGGTTAACGAGGGAAGAGCCCATGCAGCCTTGTTATTTTTTTTTTGCAGCCTTCTGAGTCAATTGTCCAATTACTTTTGGTCCCTTGAAAAAGAGGCGGCTACGTATTAAAGAGCTGTAATTCCTAAACCCTTGCTCCAATTTGGATGTGAATACTCTCAAATTACAGCTGAGAGTCTGCACTTTAAGCCCATATTGATTATATAATTGTATCCTGAATATGTTTTCGTAAACAGCTAAAATAACAAAACTTGTGTCACTGTCCAAATATTTTTGGGCCTAACTGTATATAACACATAAACGTCAGATCTGTGACATCCATACAAGTGAAAACATACCTGCTGTGCTCTTGTGTCTGTCCTGTGTCTGTACCACCGATCACATGAACAGTCCTTTTTCGTTTTCAGTGCATCATCTACGCATTGCCGGTGAGAAGCCTCCATTTATACAGTCTATGGCACAACCACGAACACCAGCAACAAGTACCAGAACTACTAAAAATACAAAAACTACAAGTGCTGAAATTAGCTGCCACTTGAGTTTATTTATTTATTTATTTAGCGAATGCAAAGTCCTCAAGCCAAGCAGTTGCCTCCTGGTTTGCTGTATGGAGGGTGTGTAATCCTCCTTCCAGTCTTTGGAGCGGGCAAACCTCTATGATGTGTTCCATTGTTTGCTCCTCTCCACATGCGCACAGTGGGCTAGGGCTACTTGAGTGCAAAATATGTATGTGGACTATACATTAAAATGAATTTGAAAAACTTTTAAAAATTATATTTTAAATGCCCCTGCTACTCCACTCTTGCTGACTGATTTAACACTACCTCAGCCGAAACCGGAAGTTCCGCCCATAATCGTTCCTACAGCAGCACCCCCCAGGAATAAGGTGGATACAGTTTTATTTTGTTCAAGACAGCATCAAAAATTGGACTAATTTTAAAGTAACTATATTTATGTATGAAAAACTTTTCCAAATGATCTTTTTTTTTTTTGCATTTGATGGCCAAAGTGTTATATCGAGAAATGAGCACAGGCGGAGAGCGTCTTAAGGCACATTCAACTGAACTTTATTTGGTGCACATTAATATTTATACTCCCCGCCGCAGCCCGCCTGACATCATCCCGTTCCCCACCCCGACGGTGCTACAGCAAACCCCAAAGGCCAATTTCCATACACAACATTCCCCACCCCCCTCACAAGGTCTAACTATAACACAGTGAACATATTTCAACACACAATAAATAAAACAAAGTCTTCCATATGTACATATAAACAAGTCCATCAGTGGGTGGTCAAATACACTACCAGAACGCCCAGCTGATGTCGTCCATGACAGTTCTTGCCACATAGTCCTCCAAATAGGCAGGCCTCTGATGCACTCTTACCGGCCCCCCACCCCCTCTTCCCCGGGGACTCTGCTCCAGGCACCGTTAGGACCGCCTGTGAGTCCATATCCAGCATAGCTGGCCAATCCTAAGACCTATCGAGTCGCTCCACGGCGTCCAAGTTTCGGCCAGGTACCACATGCCTCAGCCTGCTGGCATGCCACCTGGATCCATCATCCAATTCAAATGTGTCCGGGCCCCGCCATCTAATTCAATTCAGTTCAATTCAACTTTATTTATATAGCACCATTTCACAACAACAGTCATCTCATAGCACTTTCAACTGTAGGGGGAACCTCCACAGTTGCAGAAAGACCCCAGCAATCAGGCGATCCCCTGTGAGCGACCTTGGCAATGGTGGAGAGGAAAAACTCCCTTTTAACAGGAAGAAACCTCCAGCAGAACCAGGCTCAGGGAGGGGCAGTCATCTGCTATGACTGGCTGGGGGGTGAGGGGATAGAGAAGATGAAAAGAACAGACATGTAGAGAGCAAACAGCACGATGGGGACTCAATCTATGGGAGAGAACAAACAGATGTTAATGACCAGCAAAAAAAATATTTCATTGAGAGTGAATAAAGGAGGGAGGCCCAGTGCATTATTGGAGGTCCCCCGACTGACTAAATCTATTAGCAGCATAACTAAGGGAGGGTTCAGAAACACATGATCCCTCCCTAATTTTAGGCTATATCAAAAAGGAAGGTTTTAACCCTATTCTTAAAAACAGAGATCGAGTCTGACTCCCGAATCCAGATTGGCAGCTGGTTCCACAGGAGAGGAGCTTGATAACTGAAGGCTCTGCCTCCCATTGTACTTTTGGAGATTCTAGGTATTACAAGTAATCCTGCATTTTGGGACCGTAGTGCTCTGTTAGGATAATACGGTAGTATCAGATCTTTTAAATAAAAAGGGGCCTGATTGTTTAGAGCTTTATAAGTAAGAAGAAGGATTTTAAACTTAATTCTAAACTCTATGGGAAGCCAATGAAGGGAGGCCAGAACCGGAGAGATATGATCTCTCTTTCTAGTACCTGTTAAAACTCTTGCTGCAACATTTTGGATCAGCTGAAGACTTTTTAAAGATGTTTTAGGACAACCTGATAATAAAGAATTACAATAATCTAACCTCGAGCTAACAAAAGCGTGGATCAGTTTCTCAGCATCACTCTGAGACAAGATGCTCCTAATCTTGGCAATATTACGCAAATGATAGAAGGCCGTCTTAGAAACAAATTTAATATGTGAATTGAAAGACAGATCTTGATCAAAAATAATTCCAAGGTTCCTCACAGAGCTATTAAGAGAAAGAGTAACCGCATCCAAACTGAAAGTTTGATTTGGAAGGGTATTTCTAAGGTTTTTTTGGACCAACAAGAATGACTTCAGTCTTATCTGAATTTAATACCAGGAAATTACAAGTCATCCAAGCTTTGATTTCCTTAAGACAGGTTTCCAACTTGGCTAATTGATTACTATCATCTGGCTTCATTGACAGGTATAATTGTGTGCCATCTGCATAACAATGAAAATGTATACAGTGCTTTCTAATAATGTTGCCTAACGGAAGCATATATAAACTAAAAAGAGTAGGGCCTAGCACAGATTCCTGTGGAACTCCATGACTGAGTTGAAAGAAAACTCATTATCAACATGAACAAACTGGAGCCTATCAGATAAATAAGATCTAAACCACTGCAACGAAGTTCCATTAAGTCCAACATAGTGTTCTAATCTATCAAGTCGAATATTATGATCAATAGTATCAAAAGCTGCACTAAGGTCTAAAAGGACAAGTACAGAAATAAGTCCATTATCAGATGCGATGAGGAGGTCATTAGTGACCTTCGCTAAGGCTGTTTCAGTACTATAATGGATTCTAAACTCAGATTGAAACTCTTCAAGTAAACCATTTTCCTGTAGGTGGTCAAATAATTGCGTAGCAACAACTCTTTCTAAGATTTTTGAAATGAAAGGGAGATTAGAGATTGGTCAATAGTTAGCTAAAGCTCCTGGATCCAGCGTTGGCTTTTTGAGTAAGGGTTTAATTACAGCCGTTTTAAAAGCCTGCAGTACATGGCCTAAAGTTAATGAAGAATTGATTATATGAAGAATAAAGCTACCAATAAGTGGGAAGCCTTCTTTAAATAACCTGGTAGGAATAGGGTCTAAAAGACAAGTTGAAGGCTTGGATGAGGAAACTATTTTGTCTAACTCTAAAAGGTCAGTTGGAGTAAACTCATCAAGACAGATATCAATTGAAGGAGTTGTAGTAGTTACTGTATTTAAGTTAACGGTGGGAAGAATCTGATTGATTTTATTTCTGATGGATGAAATTTTATTATTGAAAAAGTTAAAGTCCTGACTAGTAAGCTCAAAGGGAATGCTAGGATTGACAGAGTCCTGACTCTTTGTCAACCTGGCTACAGTACTGAAAAGAAACCTGGGATTATTCTTGTTCTCTTCTATTAATGCAGAATAATAACTCGTTCTAGCTTTTCTAAGAGATTTTTTATAAATCAAAAGAGGATTTCTCCAAGCTAAATAGATTTCATCTAAATTAGTGGAGCGCCATTTTCTTTCTAATTGACGAGTCTTCTGTTTTAAGCTATGAATTTCTGTGTTGAACCAAGGAGTTAGAAATCTCTGATTAGACTTTTTCTTTTTTAAGTGGGCCACCAAGTCTAGAGTCTGATGCAGAGAAGCTGTAACACTATCTACCATGCTATCAATTACAGAAGGAGCAAGCTCTCCATAGTTTATTTCCGTTGTGTTGACACATGGCATAGAGGAAACAATCTGCATAAATTTGGTAACAACATCATCTGAGAGGCATCTACTGTAGTAATATTTTTCTTTAGGAGCCAAATAGTCAGAAATAGTAAAATCAAAGGTTAACAGACAATGATCTGACAGTACAGGGTTATGAGGAGACACTACCAGATTTTCTATTTCTATGCCATATGTCAGAACAAGGTCCGTCCTGCGGATTGGCTTCAGGTGTGCTGGCAATGGAGTAGGTGTGTGCGTTGCTGGCTCCTGCTATATTTTTTTTTCTTTACTTTTTAAACCCTATTTTGCTGTAAGCTGTTAATGTTTTGGACATTTAATACATGCAGAATCTGTTTTGAAATATGTCCAAAACAAGAAAGCAGACTGAAAAGGAGGCAGCAGGGAACAATATTAACACCAGCTTAGCTGAGGATGCTAGTATCAGCCTTAACCCTGCACTTGTTGCCTTGCTAGAGCAACACAGAATGTCCATAGCTGCTGACTTCAAAGCTTCATTTGAACTTATTAATGGTAAGCTGGACAAAATTCAAGCAGATGTGGCGAACCAGGAGCAACGCATTGGCGACCTTGAAAACAACGCGGAGGACATCAGCCAGCGCCTAGCGGCGCTTGAAGTTACATGCGAGTCAATACAGGAGGAGAACAAACTTTTGAAAAACAAACTTTCTGACCTGGAGGGAAGAAGCAGGAGGCTGAATATTCGTCTGGTGGGTCTGCCGGAGTCCTTTGATGTGGGTCCACGGCCATCTGAATTTTTTTCTCGGCTGTTGGTGGACGTCTTTGGCGCACAAACTTTGCCATCTCCCCCAGAGCTGGATAGAGCCCACCGCAGCCTCATGTCCAAGCCGGGTCCGAATGGGAAGCCGCGCGCTGTCATTATTTGTTTCCACCGGTTTCGGACCAAAGACTTGGTGATGAGAGAAGCGCGGAGACGCCGTGGGACTTTGGAATATCGTGGGCATAAACTTCAGTTCTACGAGGATTATAACGCCGACATTCAGAAGCAACGAGCCGAATATAAGGAGGTTATGTCCGAGTTGTACAAGAGAGGTTTTCGTCCTTCTCTTCTTTTCCCCGCCAGGCTCCGGATAACTCTTCCAGACGGCAAAAACCAGTGGCTGGCGTCCGTCTCAGAGGCCACCCGCTTCATGCAAACTATGGAGAGAAACCAGCAATTTTCGCCTTGAACTGGACATTTCTGGGTTGACCAGCTGCCGCGCTGGGCTGCTTGTTACTTCATTGAAGCTGCACTGACTGGACATTGATGCATTTTCAGATGTTTAAAAACAAGGTAAAATTGGCTCCCTATACGTTGTTGTTTACTTAATTCTTTTTTTTAATTTTATCTTATTTATTTTTTTTTTTTTTAGGGTAAAACGTTCATATTATGCAGGATTGAAGCCAGTTGTATGGGAGCATTGTGTTAGGATGAAAATAGAGCTGGAGATGGAGCGGTTGCTGTTTTTTTGCAACCGGCTGGAGTGTTGTTATAGGTTTGGTTGTTGGATTTTTTTATTTATTTATTTTTTTTAATTTTTATTTTTTAATTTTTTTTTTTTTTGTTTTGTTTTTTTTGTTATGGTTTTATTTACACCCCCCTTACCCCTTCCTTTTTTTTTTTTTTTACCCGTACCTCACTTTATTCTTCTTTGGGCTACACAACATAATATATAAATTTTACTCTTTGAATGAATAGTAATCTTACTTTGGTAAGCTGGAATGTGAAGGGGTTGAACCATCCAATTAAACGAAAGAGAGTCATGTCACGTCTAAAGCAATTTAAGCCTGGGGTATTGTTTTTGCAGGAAACCCATTTGCAGGATTCCGACCACTTGCGTTTGTCAAAATGTTGGTCAGGACAATTTTTTCATTCAAATTTTAAAGCTAAGGCCAGGGGCGCTGCTATTCTTATTGATCGAAATATCCCATTTATTCCCTCTAATGTTGTATCAGATAAAAATGGACGATTTGTAATAGTATCAGGTAAACTTGGCGATAAACATGTCACTTTGGCTAATCTGTATGCACCGAATTTTGATGATGTGCACTTTTTTCGCAACCTTTTTTCGCAACTTCTAGATTTAAATACTCATTCTCTAATTCTTGGGGGTGACTTTAATTTGTATATGGATCCGATCTTAGATCGCTCATCTTCAAAACCTGCTAGTCTTAATAAATCTGCAACTTATGTTAAGTCTTTTCTTGAGGAATATAGCCTTACAGATCCTTGGCGTTTTTTACATCCTAACGGCAGGGACTATTCTTTTTTCTCTCACGTACACCATACTTATACCAGAATAGATTATTTTTTTGTTGACAATTTATTAATTAATAACCTTTGCTCTTGCAGTTATGATAGCATCTCGGTTTCTGATCATGCCCCTCTTGTACTTAAAATGATCCTCCATGGATGTGACTCCATGAGAAAACATTGGAGATTGGATCCATTATTACTTATAGATGAAAAATTGGTTGCGAATATTTCTTCTAAAATTAATTTTTTATTGAAAGAAAATAAAACTCCTGGTATGTCAAATAAAACGATATGGGAGGCCATGAAGGCATTTCTTAGGGGGGAATTTATTTCATTGGCAGCATTTAAAAGACGATCCTTAATACAGGAACAGAAGGTTATTTTAGATCAAATCCTGGACATTGACAGACAATATGCTCAATCTCCATCACCCGCTCTATACAAGGAACGTATGACATTACAAACTAAATTTAATTTACTTTCTACTCGACAAATTGAAGGTTGTTTAATAAGGAACAAGAGTGAATTTTATGAACATGGCGAAAAAACCAGTAAACTTCTAGCTAATCAACTACGTGGTATTAGAGCTAAGCAAATTATTACTGGAGTTAGGACAGATAAAGGAGAGGTGACATCTGACCAACAAGCGATTAATGATATTTTCAGGTCATTTTATTCCAAATTATATACCTCAGAATATACAACAAACTTAAAGGATTTGGAAATTTTTTTTGATTCTATTGATATTCCTTCGATTTCTTCAGAATCTCGGCAAATTTTAGAAGCTCCCATCACAAAAGAAGAAATTCAGCTGGCAATATCATCCATGCAATCAGGAAAATCTCCAGGACCTGATGGGTTTTCCGCTGATTTTTTCAAAAAATTCTCTGATGACCTCGCCCCTTTCCTTTGTCAAGTTTTTACAGAGTCGCTTGACTCTGGTACACTTCCTCCTTCATGCTATCAGGCCTGTATCACTGTGTTGCTTAAAAAGGATAAGGATCCTGTTGATTGTGCTTCTTACAGGCCTATTTCCTTGTTAAATACCGATGTTAAAATTTTGTCAAAGTTGTTAGCTTCAAGGTTGGAAAAGATTCTTCCTTTTATAATTTCACAGGACCAAACCGGTTTCATTAAAAATCGCCATTCTTTTTTTAACTTGCGGCGGTTGTTTAATATTATTTATACTCCTCACCACAACATATCTGAATGTCTTATCAGTTTGGACGCTGAAAAGGCATTCGATAGGGTTGAGTGGGAGTATTTGTTTTTTACTTTGGAGAGGTTCGGTTTTGGTCCTTCCTTCTGTTCCTGGATTAAACTTCTCTATGCTAGTCCTTTAGCTTCAGTGTTAACTAATTGTCGCTATTCTGACTATTTTAGACTTTACCGTGGTACGAGGCAAGGCTGTCCTTTGAGCCCGTTGCTCTTTGCCTTGGCAGTTGAGCCGTTAGCTATTGCAATCCGTGGGAGCCGGGACTTTCTAGGCATTCGTAGGGGTGGCATTGAGCATAGGGTTTCACTCTATGCTGATGATCTTTTATTATTTCTCTCCAACCCACTTACTTCATTACCCGCTATACTTAATATTTTGGATAGTTTTAGTAGGTTTTCTGGTTATAAAATTAATCTTAATAAGAGTGAACTGTTTCTGATTAATGAAAAGATTCAAGTTCAGGATTTTGAAAATTTTCCTTTCAAGGTTGTTATTGATCATTTTAATTATCTTGGGATATGTGTCACTAAACAATTTAATTACTTGTTTAAAAATAATTTTCTCCCCTTACTTGACCAGTGCAAGTTAATACTTTCCAAATGGTCCCCATTATCCTTGTCTTTAATTGGCAGAATCAATTCTGTAAAAATGATGTTACTTCCAAAGTTTTTATATTTGTTTCAATGTCTCCCCATTTTTATTCCTAAATCCTTTTTTAAGTCTTTGGACTCTCTGATTACCTCATTTATTTGGAATGGTAAACATCCGAGATTGAGGAAAGTTTTTCTTCAAAGACCCAAATCAGTAGGTGGCATGGCTCTGCCTAACTTTCAATATTACTACTGGGCAGCAAATATCAGGTGCATGTTATATTGGAAACATTTTTATCTGGAACCCAAATCACCTATTTGGATCCTTATGGAGTCACATGTGGACAATCAAACTTCCCTACCGGCAATTTTAGGTTCACCACTTCCCCTTGCTTTGTCTACACTGGGGAATAATAAAGTAGTTCGTCAGTCTCTTAGAATTTGGTCTCAATTCAGGAAAAATTTCGGTCTTCAGTTTTTTTCCATTAGAAGTCCAATTGCCGCAAATCATTTATTTACCCCATCAACTATTGATAGTGCATTTCATATATGGCACAGAAAAGGTTTAAAATCTTTTGCGGATTTATATTTTGATGGTCAATTTGCAAGTTTTTCTCAACTTTCCACCAAATTCGACATCACTTCTACACACTTTTTCCGCTTCCTCCAGGTCAGACATTATGTGCAAACCATGACAAAACAATTCCCTCAAAAACCTTCTGATAATCCTCTAGATGATTTTTTATTAGTTAAACCAACTTCTAAGGGGGTAATGTCAGTTTTATATAATTTAATTTCAAATTTACAATCTTCTTCTCTGGCCGCTATCAAATTGAACTGGGAACAAGATCTTAATTTTACTTTTACTGATGAACTGTGGGACTCTATTCTTGGCCAGGTTCACACTGTATCAATGTGTGCTCGTCACGCTCTTATTCAATTTAAGATTGTACACCGGATGCACCTGTCCAAGGTTAAGTTAGCACGTATTTACTCGGATATAGACCCAACTTGTGAAAAGTGTGGTAGCGCTCCTGGCACTTTGCTTCACATGTATTGGTCCTGCCCTGCATTGATGAATTTTTGGCATTCTGTTTTTATCACTATGTCTGAAGTCCTGCAATATCAAATTAAACCTGATCCATTATGCGCCATTTTTGGTGTGGCTCCAGAACTTGTCTTGCCAAGTTCCAAATTAAAAGTATTCAAATTTTCATTATTATTGGCCAGACGTGCTGTATTACTGAAGTGGAAAGACTCTTCGCCCCCTTCACATTTACAGTGGATAAAAGATATAATGTCCTGTTTGGATTTAGAAAAAATCAGATATACAGTCTGTGGCTCTGAAAACAAATTCTATAAATTATGGCGCCCGTTTCTTGATTTCTTTGAAAGACCCACGATTATAGTTTCTGAGTAGCTCATATCCCCTTTACCCCAACCCCACTTCACACACATAATTTTTCTTTGTATTTTTTTTTTTTTTTTTTATTGTTTATTTAAAGGTTTTTGTGCTTTGAAGCATTTACATTTGTTGGCTTTAAGTTCTAGTTTTTTACTGTTTGGTTGAAACAAAAATGAAAATTTCTAATACTTTGTATTGTATTGATACTTCAATTAATAATAATAAAAAGACCTTTGAAAGAAAGAACAAGGTCCAATGTATGGTGGAGATAATGAGTAGAATTTCCTACTTTCTGAGAAATCTCTTAATCTCCCGCGGTCCCGTCCACAGAGGCTGGAGCTTGTGGGACCGGACAGGGTGCCTATTCCACACCTGATCCCTCTCCTTCAGGCCATGGTCCTTCACCCGGTGCATCTTGTCGAACCGCCTCTTCATTCTACGTTGTTCCGAGACTCTGCTCGTCATCGTCATGTCACCCATCCGGGAAGCTGCTCTCGGAGGTTCCAACTGATTTCCCAGCAGCGACAGCTCCCGCCCCAGCATGAGCTTCGCTGGGGAACAGCCTGTTGTTACATGGACCAACGCCCTGTAATGAAGCAGCGTGTTCTGGAGCACCTCCGGGAAGAGGAAACCATCCGCCAGATGAGCCCTCAGTCCATTCTTCAGGGTCTTGTTAAATCTTTCAACCCCTCCATTAGCTTGGGGGTGGTAGAAAGCTGTTCTGACATGTTTCACCCCTTTCCAGCCAGAAATTCTTTGAACGCCCCCGAAACAAATTGGGGCCCATTGTCCATCGTGAGGGTATCCGGGATTCCCCACCTTGCAAATAGGGATGTCAGGAATTCCATGACCACCTCTGTCATCACTGAGCTGGTGGGCAGCACCTCTGGTCACTTAGAGAACAAATCATACGCCACCACCAGGAACCGGCTGTTGTATGGTGCCGCATGAAATTCGCCACAAATGTCCAGCTCAATATGCTTCCACGGCCCTTCCGGAAACTCAACAGGCTGGAGTGGTGGTGGATGAGGTCTGCCCGTTTTGCCACTCTCCAAGCACGGCACGCAGTGTTTAACCATGGCCTCAATGTCACCGTCAATGCCAGGCCACCAAACTGATCTCCTGCTCCTTTGTTTCACCTGCACCACTCCCAGGTGACCATCATGCAACATATCCAGGACCCTTGCTCTCAAGGCAGCAGGAATCAGGGCACATTGGCCCCTGGCCACACACACCTCATTCCAACAACTCAACTCATCACGGAACCTGTGAAAAGGGACCAATTCACCCGGCACCTTAGCCGGCCATCCTTCCCTGATCACTGTGCACAGCTGTGCCATAACTGGGTCCCATTCCGATTATTCTCTGAGGTCTTGTGGAGAGACCACACCCTGGAGAGATCCGCACAGGACATTCACCAAATATTCCTCAGCAGAGACGGTGTCCTTGTCGACCACTTGCGAAGCCTCCACAGTGGCCCGAGAGAGAAGGTCCGCCACTATGTTTTCTCTACCTGGAGTGAACTTTGTGGCAAAGTCATAGGCCTTCAGACGCTCTGACCATCTATGTATGCCCCCATCCCGACATCCAGTAGTGTCAAGAGCACCCGGTGGTCAGTCCTCAGGGTGAAGCAGCGCCCGTAGAGGTATATGTGCCACCTCTCGCACGCCCAGACGCAGTCCAGCGCCTCCCTCTCGCCCACAGCATATTTTTGCTCTGCTGCCGAGAGGGACCTAGATGCGAACGTCACCAGCCTTTCCACGCCACCCTGTTGCTGGGTCATGACTGCTCCTAACGCCGTCCCAGACGCATCACAGGTCACTACCGTCTCCACTTCGGGGTCAAAATGTGCCAGTACCGGCGGAGAAGTGAGCTGCGCACTTCTGCGCACAAGCTGAGGGCGCATGCGCACTCAGCGACTGGCAGCTGGTGAAAAAGTCCATCGTCTGTGTGTCTTGTTTTTATGTACTTTAATGTGTTTTTACGAAATTCTCTGTGTCGTTTCTGTCCTGGAATGTTTGTGGAATGTATGGCGAAGAGCTCCCTGGTTCCATCAATATGGACTTCCTCCCCTTTTTTGCACCGCTGCTACTTTTCCTCCGGCTCTTTGTCTCTGAAGTAAACGCGATCAGCATCATGGCGGGCAGAATACATTATTCCAGGGACATGTTGCTGCATTTAAACACGGTTGATGCAGCGGCTGTGATTGAGCCTAAGCTGCAACTGCCGGACCTTTTTTTGAGAGACGGACACAGCGGTGAAAAGAGAGACGGGAGAAGGAAACGCGGAAAGCGTGGAGGCGTGAAATTGCGCCTGAGAAGACATCAGTTTGGTAACATTCCTCTTCATTCTATGATTTTTGGGAACGTGCAATCTCTGAGAAACAAGGTGGATGAAATTCAAGGGAATGTACGCTACCAGATGGACTTTAAGAACTGCTGTGTCATGGCTTTCACCGAGTCTTGGCTTAATGCGCATGACCGAGATGCAGACCTGTGGATTGACGGCTTTGGAGCCCCACTGCGCTCGGATCGGCAGGAAGAGGTAACGGGGAAACGTCAGGGTATAGCGTATGTTTATACATTAATAAGCAGTACTGCACATCTGTCATGGTCAGAGAGCGCATCTGTACACCCGATGTGGAGCTTCTGTCTGTGTCACTACGCCCCTTTTATTTGCCTCACGAGTTCCCCCAGCTTTTCATCGGGACTGTGTACATTCACCCGAGGGCAGACACTGACTCCGCCTCCAGCACCATCTTTGATGTGATCCAGCGGCTGCAATCAATTTCTCCAGAGGCGCCAAACCTCATTCTTGGGGATTTTAACCATGTTTCTTTAAAGAAGACACTTAAAAACTTTTATCAGTATGTCTCCTGCCCAACCAGGCGAAAAAAGACATTGGACCTGTGCTATGGATCCATAGAGAGGGCCTATAAATCACTCCCCTTTCCTCCTGTAGGATCCTCAGATCACAACTGTGTACATTTGCTGCCCACATATAAAACTGCTCTCAGAAGAGGCAAGGTGGAGACGAGAGACATTGATGCGTGGACAGAGGATTCAGTGCACAGCCTCCAGGAATGCTTTAACTGTACAGACTGGGAGATGTTCACACTGGCCTGTGGGGATGATTTGGACTCTTTGGTGGACGTCATATGCTCATACATGTCTTTCTGTAAAAATATGATCGTTCCACGTAAACGTGTCAAAATACAGTATATCCCAACAACAAGCCATGGGTTACAAAATCAGTTAAATCCTGCTTACAGAGGAAAGCACTTGCCTTTAAACTCGGGTCTGTTTCTGAGCTACAGGTTGCCACAAAAGAGCTGAAGTCCGAAATTTTAAGAGCAAAACAGAATTATAAATCAGAATTGGAAAGCAAGATGGCAACAAAGAAACTTGGTTCAGCCTGGGCCAGTATGAAAACTATTGCAGGCCTTCAGAGCACAGAGCGCAGTAATCGTGTGTTTTTAGATGGTTTTAATTCAGACACAGAGCTGGCTAATGCTCTTAATTGTTTTTAATGGTTGTTTTGACTCCTTTGATTTTAACACAGACACCCAAGATTTGAAACAGAAACTCAAAGACAATCAGCATTTAATATTGAGGTGCAGGATGTTAAAAGGGAATTCTGCGCTGTAAAAGTGAACAAAAGTCAGGGCCCTGATAATATATGTGGGCGCTTGGTAAAGTCCTGTGCACATGAATTGAGTCCTGTATTTCATTACATTTTCAATAAGTCCTTACAGACACAACATGTGCCTAAGATCTGGAAAGAAGCCGTGGTTGTTCCCGTTCAAAAATCCAGCTGTCCTAAAATGGTAAACGACTTTAGACCAGTTGCTTTGACTTCAATTTTAATGAAAATTTTTGAAAAACTGGTCAGATGTGAGGTCCTAAAGCAGACTGAGCATGCATTGGATCCTCTGCAGTTTGCCTATAGGCCTCACAGAGGAGTGGAGGACGCCACTGTCACTCTGTTTAACATGCTTTTTAAACATCTGGATTTTAATGGGACACACGCCAGGCTTTTATTTGTGGACTTCTCCTCCGCCTTTAATACAATCCAACCTCATATCTTAGTTGAAAGGCTCCTGCAACAATTTGATTTGAGCAATAATCTGGTGGGTTGGATTCTGGATTTCTTAACCAACAGGACGCAGAGAGTAAGGGTCAATGGTACATAGTCTGACCTAAAGTGCTCTTCTACTGGCTCTCCTCACGGGTGTGTGTTGTCACCACTACTCTTCATCCTGTACACAAACATGTGTCGGAGCAGACATGACAACAGACACATTATAAAGTATGCTGATGACTCAGTTATTGTCAGTCTCCTCCAGGATGGTGGGAGTGGCCATGGCCCAGTAGTTGATGATTTTGTTCACTGGTGTGAGGATTCCTACCTGCAGCTGAATACGACAAAAACTAAAGACATGATTATTGACTTTAGGAGGAAAACTCCCAGGCACAAAGTCACCGTACTAAAAGGCCAGACCACCGAATGTGTACAATCCTACAAATATCTTGGGACGATTATTGATAGTAATTTAAACTTTGAAGAGAACTGTGAAAGGGTGTGCAAAAAGGGTCAGCAACATTTGCATTGCTTGAGAAAACTTGTACGCTTCCAAATTGACTGAACCATAATGACAATGTTTTATCAGGATTTTATTGAATCTGTTTTATCCTTTTCTTTAGTGTCATGGTTTGGTCAGATAAAACTGAAACAGAGGAAATCCTTGGATCAGGTAGTTAGATGGTCCAGTCGTTTGCTTGGTGAGTCACAGCTGAGCCTGACATCCATGTACACCAGACAGGTACAGAGGATGGCTACTTCCATTTTAAATGATGACTCCCACCCTTTGCACTGCAACTTTCAGCTTCTTCCCTCAAGACAGAGGTTTGCTGTCCCAAAAAGTAAAACCCAGCGCTACAAAAACAGCTTTGTTCCTGCTGCTGTCAAAGAGTTGTGTCAGAAGTCTGAAATATAACCTCACAAATACAGAGTACAAAAAGGTATTAGACTGAATCAAAGATCAGACTTAAGACACGCAGAGCCTTTGAAGTTTTTACTTGTACAAAGAGTATCAACACATACCATTTACAGGGCGAGTGGGATACTGAGGGGCAGTCCCGCAGCTGCCTTCTTTATATACAGTATATGGAGTATGTGACAAACTCAGCAAAAGCAGAACAACGGAATTACCACATAAGCAAAAGTATGCTCTGTACGTCTTCAAGTGTGTGTAGGAGATAAATCGCATGAACACTCTTATCGCGGGGAGAACATCTGCTTCTCCACTCAGCAAAGACAGAGAGGGGGAAACAACTACATATATGGGCCTACAACAAACCAGTGCTTCCGGTCAAAAAGAACATAGTTAACAGATGAAATGGTTAAATGATAACATACAACAGTCTTTTGCAGAAAAAATAAGAAGCACAGGGTGTACAGGGGACAAGTCTTGATACAGCATAAAGACTTGCATATGTCAACACCCTTTTATCACACATCATATGAACAAACAGAAGGGTGGTGCAGCTTAGTCACTAACAGTGATTATAAGAAGAGGTACAAGTTGTATTTATGATTAATAAGAAAAAGCATCATACATATAAGAATATCAATCTTCATTTCATGAGTTATTAATAAAATGATAACCATTTACATACATATATGCAATTTTCCAACAAGTTGAACAAGCTGTAACAATATATTGCACATAATTTAGGTACCTATTTATTAACTCCATTTTATATTTACTTATTTTTGTAGGCTGTTACTTGGGTTCTAAATATTTTATTGGGTTTTAGACCTTTGAGTTTTTAACCTCTTTGACTAGTTTTTAACTTTTAATATGGCCCTCCTCTCTTACCTCTGGTTTTTCTCCCATCTCTTTGTCTTTTTATACCCTGATTGATGGAGTCTTGAGTATTTTTGTCATGTTTATAGTCAGCTTCATGTGTGCCTGTGTTTGTGTCTATGTTGAATGTAATTTGTGGCTTGTAAATATGGATGTCACCAGACTGCAAAACAAATCTACCTACGGGTACAAATAAAGTAACCTGAACCTGAACCTGCTGCTTCAGTTTCGAGACCACTGCTGAGCATGCTGAGGTCCATTCCCATGGCGCGTCTTGCTTTAACAGGGCCCTCAGAGGTCCGATCGTCTCAGAGTAGTGTGGGATAAATCAACCATAGAAGTTGACCATGCCAAGGAAAGACAAAATATGGGCAGGTGTGGTAGGGTCCAGGATGCGGAGTACCGCCTCCACATTAGAATGCAATGGCTGCAAGCCCTCACCCCTCAGCCGAAACCCCACAAACTCGATCGCCTCCACTGCGAAGAGGCATTTGTTGCCGTTAAGGGTAACCCCGTGGTCCTGCAGCCATTTCAGTACCTTCTTCAGCCTCTCGCCATGAAGCTCACTTGTCGCGCCGTGTACCATGATGTCATCCAAATAGACTACGACTCCTTTCAGACCTACCAACATCGTAGCTATAACCTTTTGGAAAAATCTGGGGGCGGAGCTCAACCCAAACGGCATTTGAGTATACCTAAATACCAAATGCCGTCAGGTTCCTGCTGTCCGGGTGAAGTGGCACCTGCAGATAGCCCTGCCGAAGGTCCAGCTTGGTGAAAATCCTGGACCCGCTGAATGTTGCCGTGAGCTCCTCCATAGTTGGGAGAGGGTATTTATCTGGGATGATTGCCTTATTCACCATACGCAGAACAATACAAGGCCTGATCCCCCCGTCCTTCTTCTTTGCTACCACCAGGTTCGAAACCCAGGGCGATGCATCCACCTTCTCGATGATCCCTGCATCCAACAGCTTCGAGAGTTCTGCTGACACACCATCACGTAGCGCCAGGGGTAGGCGTCGAAGCAGTTGAATCCTGGGCGTCACCAACTCATTCACCAATGGGCAATGGCAACAGGCTTCAATCCGGCCGAGGTCCATGAACAGCGCCGGCCAACGGAGCTGCCAGTCCGTGAACGACGTTAGTACCACTGAGCCTTCAGGATCCCGTATGGAGAAGCCCAATTGTCCCAAAAGGTCAATCCCAAGCAGGTCCGACCTCTGCCGTGCCACCTGGAAAACGAACTTGGGCACCCTCGCACGACATACCACTTTAGGCAACCTCTTTCTCCGTGTGCCACACACACTTGGCCTGCCTCCCGCGGGATTTCAACAACTTGGTCCACAAATCTGACACGGGCCCCCTTACATGCCACAGGCCGCCTTTCCTTCTCCTTTTTCTTCACCGAGCGGCCCCGAGGCCTAGTTAGCAAGTTAGCCGACGCCTGTGGCACGGAGGCCCGGCCCTTCGGTACCCTGCCAGTAAAGGCACCTAGTCCCCGTAGGGACGCGGACTCCCGCAGCTTCACCATATCTATTACCTCATCCAGAGACAAAGGCTGTCGAGCCACCCTCAGCGTGTCTCCCAGCCACTGGCTAGACGTGCCATGCGCTAGCTTATTACGAACTAGCTCGTCAGTTAGCAGCCCAAAATCACACTCTCCCGCAAAGCAGCGCAGTTCCATAAGAAAAGATAAAATGGACTCACCAGCTTGCTGTATTCTGCTGTAAAACCTTTATCTCTTCTCGGTGACCGTGGCACTGTCACCTAAGAGATTGTCCATTTTCAATAAAGCATTCTCCAGCGAGCTATCGCCGCACAGCGAGAGGAACAGGCGCTGCCCTTCTGCGCCCAAGTGGTGGATACGCAGATACCTTCGCCTGTCGTCGGAAACTCCGTCGAGTCCAGCTGCTGTCACATACACCTCAAACAAGCATTTCCAGCGAGCCCAAGGAATAGCCAGCGCACCCTGGTCCTGCAGGAACAGAGGTGGCTCCACAACACACGCGCCCATAATTTACCTCGTCGCCAAATGTTATGTCGAGAAATGAGCACAGGCGGAGAGCATCTTAAGGAACATTCAACTGAACTTTATTTGGTGCACATTACTATTTATACTCCCCACCGTAGCCCGCTTCACATCATCCTGTTCCCCACCCAAAGGCCAATTTCCATACACAACACAAAGCATGGTACAATAAAGTTGGAGAAATTTGTTTGGTGTTATCCAGAACTGTAAAGTTTGCCAGAAACTTTGTGAGATTACAGGAAAAAAAAGAGATGTTCTCCTTTCTCAGTGATGGAATCATAGAATGTACAGGAATCTCTATTAATATTAACCTTTTGATTTAAAAAGTCTCAAGAATACATTTTTAAGAATCTTAAAATGGAATTATACCTTACTCATCATACTGCTGTGTCAATTTGCAGACTAACAGACAGACATCTCTTTATTTTTAACAGGGAAAATAGTACAGGGGAGATGATGACCATGACAACAACAGAACATAAACAGGAGCAGAATGAACAGGAACAGACTGAATCTGACACGGATCAGAGCCAGACCATGACCAACAAACGGCACAGGCAAAATCAAGGATGGAACACAACAAAGGAGAGGCAGATACAGCAGGCTCAGAGAATGATGGGCAAGCCAGGCAGGACTCAGATATTCAAAATGCTTCTGGGCCAACAGGAAAGAATGAAAATGAAATAATAAAATGCAGTTCTATGCATACATTTGGGAACCAAATGAAAAATGGCATATATTGGTGGTGGTTTTTAGTGTGTTTAATTAATTAGAGGTGTGGGCTACCCACTCCGACTTTTTTGCACTTGTGTATTTAGGTTTTTATTCAATTTTTTTGAATTTATGAAATAAAGTGCAACTGTACATTAATATTTGTTGACAATATTGGAATTATTTTCCATATTTTAGAGACTGTTTACACCTTTTCAATTATTAGAAAGATGGGCAGGGTGGACAAATTTTTACATATGGCTTTAATGAAATTACAAAACAGTGTTATTTGGATAAATGTGTCAGTCACATACTATGTGTTTTAGAAAAATGAACAATTTTGTTTTATTCACTAACCTACTGAAAATAACTCATCCAAATTTCAAGTCAGAATATTGTCATTTAGAGCATTTATTTACAGAAAATCATAACTGGCCATTACAAGAAAAAGATGCTGCTTTTTGATGTGCTTTTGAATCAAATAATGCAAAGAAAACAAGTTCATATTCATTCTTAAACACTACAATACTTCAGTTTTAACTTAGGAAGAACTCAAATCTGTATTTGTGAAATAGCTCTGTTTTTTATTCACAGCTGAGCTTTCATGCATCTTACCATGTTTATTGTAAATGGGTTAAAAAGTTGAATATTTATACTACATAATGTGACTATTTGTTGTTCTTTACCTATTCAGCACCAATGTTGCATTGGTTTGATCTGTGGAAAGACAGGCATACTTACACACTGCACCAAGTCACAACTCAAGTAAGGTCATTTCAGCATGTTCCCCTCTGTCTAAAGCTGTATTATAAGTTGTTCAGGAAAATGCACAGCAGCCTGTTTCCTGTAAATGATTGTCTTCAGCCAGTCCTCCAATTTAAGGATATGTAGTCTATATGAAGCACAGCAAATCATCTGGTGCCTACAGGTACATGACTATGACAAGCGGTTTGTTGTGGCATTCAAAATTTTAATTGTACTGCTTTTAGTCTATGCATATCAATCGTAAAAGGTACTACTAGTGATTACAGTTTTCAACTAGTCTATATAAGCCTGTGACAACACAGTGACAACCACCTGGGGGAGCCACTGTGACAACAGCATTAGAGAATTTCATGACTTGAGTTTTGGCTTTTGATTTTGATATGGCACCCCAAGATTTTCAGTGGCCCCCCCCTATGAAAAATTTCTGGAGGTGCCCAGGAGTTGACTGACACCAGTACCTGGAGGTATGTGGATTCTGGCAACAACTCAGCTGATGACATCACAAGGGGAACAACCCTGCTTCAGCTGTGTAATAAGAGCAGGTTGAGTCATGGCCCTAACTTCCTTCAGCAACCTCCAGACCAGGGGTGTCCAATCATGTGCCATGGAGGGCCAAGCCCCTGCAGGCTTTACCTCCAGCCAGTGTCTTCAACTGCAGATTACACTGAATTTATTCCCACTGATTGCTGATAAGTGAAAACACCTGCTGAAGAGACTGGTTAGAAAATAACACCTGCAGGGTCTTGGCCCTCCATGGCACATGATGGGATACTCCTGCTCCAGACCCTTGGCCCACACAACCTTCGACCACTGAGAAAAATGATCACAGTGAAATACAAACTCTACTGTATGCTGTCTTACTACAACTGCTGAGATTTCCTTGCTGCCACATTTAAACCAATTTTCCTCCTTTAAAGGGAATACTTAATGAAAATCATAAAATAAGAATTACCTCTACCAAAAGCTGAGAGCATAATAAACATGAATATAATACTTTTGTAGCCTTAATTTTGTCTAGAAAGAAAAGAAGTTGAAATTTTTCCATTCATTCTGTGCACCCACGTTGAGGTTCTGACTTTTGTATTTGCCGACTGATTTGGGTGACGTCACCAGTGGAACCAACTAAAAGCTCAATGTCTCTAGCGGATCCAACCCACCCTCTTGATTATGCATCTAACTTGTAGAAATAAATGAATATTGCAAACAATAGACCTTGTGAAGATTTTGATCGCTCAGTCACTCGGTGGGGAGATCACTATTCTCAATGCTAGCATACAACTTGCAAGGAGACGGTGAAGATATGAAGCAAAAATGATGATCAAGACTTGTCTAAAGATCATCCCCATCAATAAAGTACATATATTTGAAGAATAAGGTCTACCCTTGCTAAAAACACAATTTGGCATTAAAATTAAGAAAAACTCTATGAGGGAGGAGAAGCTGGGCAGGAGGACCGGAGCTAAGGGCTAACAAGGAGCAGCTGGATAGTGAAAAAAACCTCCGGGACGGATTAAAGACGAATTCACCATGGCTGTCGTGGATCCGGTTCATGCAGATAAGCTGCAGGGACTGCCGCCGCAGTATTAGCACTAGCTTGGTTTTCGTTGTTGGCTTCAGTCTTCAATCTCCCAAATCTCCGTCATCATTATCGCTGTCTTTTAAATCACTTTCTTCACCTTTGTCTTCCTCTTTGTTGGTATCCATTTCGAAACTCAGATCGAAAATTCTTCCATTTTCCTCAAAATATGAACATGATCTCGTTGTTTTCAGATTGTAATAAAACTAGTAATTAATTCATTGTTCCAATGGTGATGTCTCACATTTCAGGCTAACATTCCCAGTGATTTTTGGTCATCTGAAACCGTCACTTTTGCTGACTTTTTTTTTTCCTCTTTCCGGATCACAGTTTATCCCCAAAAAATGGTGATATTCGAGGAAATTATATAATTCCCTGCATGAACATACAAAATTCAAACTAATAAAAATCAGTAAATTTCTCCTTTAAAGCGCTGATAAAGGCTGTTGTGAAATCCTGTCATGGGGCGGCTACAGACCAAGCCACTCCCAAAGCTGAAGACTATCAGGATGTAGAGAGAGAAATCTTTAGATGGGCACATCAAGACAACTTTGGGGAGGAGTTCAGCCTTCTCAGTTCCGGCAAGCCAATATCTGTCACTAGCTGGTTGCTCACTATAGCGCCAGAGTATGATGACAATATGAGACTCATTCGAGTTGGTGGTAGGCTCCGCCGTTGTGACCAGATACAGTCATGTGAAAAAATTAGAACACCCCATTAAATATTCAGTTCTTTATTAAGAAATGTTCACTTATCTATGACTAACCTTGTTTTTGTTTTTATTTGCATTTTTTAACATTTAGCCATTTTAAGTGGGAATGAATGTGGGGGTGTCCTAAAAAAGATGGGGGGGGGTGTCCTAATTTTTTCCTCACTATTTGTTTAGAATTACATTTTACAGAAAATTTGAAAAAAGTCTTTAATTCATTTTTAATTGTTGAGTTGTATTACATTACTCTCCCAGTATTTTTAACATTGATATTAAATATCCATATGTCCAAATATGTAAAAAAAAATCCCAACACACACACACACACAGGCTTATACAGGGTGTCTTAATTTTTTCACATGACTGTAGGACCAGATGCCATCCACCCAATGGTCCTGTACCCTCATCACAAATAGGGGTGGGTTCAAAAGATCAATATATCGATATGGATCGATCCACGTTTGACTGAGCCGATATCGATCCACAAAATCCGCGGATCGATCTTTTAATATTAATATATTTTAATATAATATTTTTACATTTGTGAACGTCTGCTGAGTATAATCGGGTCGAAACCGGGTCAGTGAGGAACAACGGCCGAGAACCATAAACAACCGACGCACTAACGGAGCTAGCAAGCTAATGGATATGCTAGTTCTTCTTCTGTGGTGTTAAAACGGTTCTTATCCGGCAAGAGTTTCCTGCCGCGCGTGCTATTTCGTGTTTACACGAGCAGAGATAATAACGTGCATCTCTTAATTTAGCAACAAAAGTCATCATAAAGATTGTCCTCAACAGCTTCTGAATATTTTTCATAAATAAAACTTGTGTGTTCCCCGCGGCGCGTGCACACGTCTTTCGTGTTTACATGACGCGGAGTTAATAACGTGCGTGTCTCTTAATTTAGCAGCAAAAGTCACCGTAAAGACTGTCCTCAACAGCTTCTTAATATTTTTCATAAAGCGGGGATAAACGGATTTTTACTCCGTGCAGCGCTGTGTTGGAACATCAAGTTGACGACTGATAAACGGAAAATGCGCGGAGGCTGAAACCCGTGAAGCAGAGGGAGACTTGGAGCTGCTGAGACTGTAAGTATAATATCATTTGTTTAACGTTTGTGTCATCAATTAATAATTTATCTGGCATGATGGTGGTTTCTTTTACAAACTATGGACACAGAGAGAACTGTTGGTTAAGCGCTGTGAATAAATGCAGAATTAAGGTATATTTTATGAGACTGACTTCTGCCACTTAAGAGATGTGAAGAGAATAAATCACAATAAAATTAATAAAGGCTGCAGTACAACAAGCTATTTTTACTCAGTAGAACTAAACTGAAATGAACAAACCTTCTCAGGAAATGAATTGAAACCCTTTTCAAACATTGCAAGTTAATTTGTAGTTAAATTTTTTAAAAAAACAACTAAATTATTAAACCCTACTGTGGTGTGGCGATCTAAAAATATGAATGTTAATTTTACTGTGAAATCTATTCTTTTTATCTGCCTTCAGATGTGTGAAGACTGGAAGCTTCATCCTCACTGAGACCTTCTGAAGGTCAGAGGTCGTCAGTGGAGGAGCATCCCTGCTTCATGTGGATTTCAGCACAGAAGAAGACCTTCAAATTCAAGATTCAAGGAAGTGCTGCCATCATTTTCTCCAGACTAACATGCATTCAATGCAATTTAGTTGTTGTAATGACAAATTCTTTTATTTCTTTTTTTAAAGTTCTCAGCAAGAACAGAATATTGGTCATTTTTTTTTTTACAATTTTACTGAGCATTTAATTCTAAATAAATCACTGTTTAACAAGAAATTTTGGGCAATCCTGTGCTTTTCTTGTGGTGTTACATAGAATAGCATCACTGTAAACTATGGAAAAAGCAGCTGCTTTAAAATTTGTACTTCCTCACACAACTTTGAGTGCAAAAAAACTCTAAAAGTGCCATAACTTTTTGGAAAATCTCCCACAAATCCAGGCTTTTTGGGCCACAACAATCACAAAAACAGCTGACAAAATCCTGGAGGGACTGAAATACAATGAGATTATGTATGCATGGTTCATGCATTGCATTTGTTTACTTACTCTGGGTGGTGAACTTGACACGACACACCCTTTGCACTAAAGAAAGCACCTGTGAGCACTTTATGAAATGATAAGTTAAATAATAAAAAGTGCATTATTGTAACTGATTTTGGGTCAGTTTTATATGTGATAATTTATGTATTAACAAAGTTAGAAGATTCTTGGTACAATTTGCAGCATTAGGTCTCAAAGATTTTTGTTTCATGGGAAGTAAAATGGCTATTAAAATGGTAATTCCCCAGATCGAATCGGGATCGAATCGGGATCGAATCGATTCAGAATCTCAAGAATCAGAATCGAATTGATTCTGGAAATTAGGGATCGTTCCCAGCCCTAATCACAAAGTCACTCAACTCATCATTCATGACACAGACAGAGATCATCATCCAGGAGCTGAACGCCTCTTTGCAGAGCTACGTCGCAAATACTGGATTCTGCTTGGCCGTGAAGCTATCAGGTGCCACCAACGATCCTGCCCTAACTGTCAGAGAGCGGCTCCAGCTGTATTGTAAATGGCAGACCTCTCATCATGCTGGCTACGACTGTTTAAACCCCCTTCTTCTCCACAGGCATGGACTGTTTTGGGCCCTTCACAGTTAAAATTGGCTGCCCACATGAAAAAAGATGGGGCATACTCTTCAAGTGCTTGACAACATGAGCAGTGCACTTAGATGTCCTCTCCAGCCTTGGCCAAGACTCCTTTCTGATGGCCCTCTGCCACTTCATCGCACGAAGAGGCAAACCTGCAGAAATGGTTTCTAACCAGGGCACTAATTTCAAGGGAGGCGCAAAGGAGCTTCAGGATGCATATAATGCACTACACCCCACACTTCAAGCTGTTTTAGCTGAACAGCAAATTGATTTAAGTTCAACCCTCTAAGTGCCCCACATTTTGGAGGTGTCTGGGAAAGGGAAGTGAGATCAGTGAAAGCAGCACTCTACGCCACCATCCAGAGTCACACTGTCTCTGAACAAGTATTGAGGGCAGCACTCATAGAAGTAGAAGGGATTTTACATTTTAAACCCCTGGGCTATGTTTCAACAGATGTGGCAGACGCTGATCCTGTGACCCCAAATTTGCTTCTCATGGGGCAGCTACACGGATTTTATTAATTTCAGCACACTTTTCTTAACATATAAGGCCAAACATTAAAAGCTGCTACAGGATAAAATGTCATATCTGATTATTCTAACATAAATTATGACTAATCCCTCACCGCATTAAATATTCACAGACATACCTTCTCAAATTGCATGGACAAAACGTTGCATCTGGTTTGCTCAAAAGCAGCCCTTGGCCTCAGAATCAAAAGGGAAATGGCTTTAGCCAAGCAAGGTGCGCTCTCGCAGCGAGCCAATCAGTTTCTGGTGGCCCATCACGTTTTGGCTAGACAGTGGCAGTTTCTCTTGCTTTGAACATGTTCAAAAAATTTTGTGACAACAAAAACTGGTTCTGACAGTATAAACATCCGGCAAAATGCGGCAAACTGATGCCCCCAGCCCCCCCCCCCCAACACCCACCAAGCTGCAAGACACGGGGATAAATGTATTTTTAAAGAACAGTTATTAAATACAGTAAATACCGTGATATTTCAGTGTGTGCTGGATCCGGCATCCATAAAAAAAAGACTTGTTGCATATTTTTAGTGATAGGTGAGAAGGGATAATAACAGAGGCAGGTGGGAAAAGTTTGCCTTGGAGTCTTTCTGGAAGAAATCCTGCAGCATAACGGCCCCTCAGTGAAAATCGATTACTTTTGTGTCTGCTACTCTTGTGCTACCCCAAATGGACAAATTGGGAATAGCAGTTATTTTATTGAAAAAGTGCTGCTTGGGTATTCTGTTATTTAATTTTCACACTTTGCAAATTCATCCCGCGGGCCGGTTTGGACACTCTGGTGGACCGGATTTGGCCCGCGGGCCGTTTGTTTGACACCTACAGGTTAGATCATTTAACCTCTTTAAAAAATAACTTCTGACATCAAAGACAAAGAGAACTCCTTTGAGAACAGATCTGATATACCGTACATTTGTAAGTACTGTAAGTTTCCCATAAGATAATCCTTTATTAGTTCCACAGTGGGGAAATTTACAGTATTGCAGCAGCAAAGGGATAGCAACACTCAGAGCAATAATAAATCAGATGGGGTAGAAAAAAAAAATTACTGACTTCATTATTAATAAAAGTGAATAGACCACATGCAGGTGGTTCTTTCTGTAGCCCCAGTCCCAAGACTCAACTTTAAAAATCCAACAAGTGATTTACTGCCTATCATGCCCTTAGAAGTGCAGTGTGAAGATGAGTTATTAAAAAAACAATAATATGATATGAGTAATGGTAAATAGCCTTCATTCATGCATTTTAAACTGTTGGAAATTTCCATTTACCAATCTTTCATATTTGAATATGACAGAAATCGCCCCAGGCTCAAAATGAGTCATCCAACAACAAACACACTCACCATTTTGTTTCCAGTGTGCAGCTTGGATACACTGTGCACAATTGGGTTTTGCTGACAGATTCACAATCATTATTTATGGTGCAAATGATTAATCTGACAGGTGGGGAAAAAACAAAACCTGCAGCTCCCAAAAGCGCAGTCACAGTTTCCCAACTCTGAATGCTGTGTGATGTTATGTACAAGTTCTTATAGTGCTAAAATGATCAAACCCTACCATTTAAGATATAGAATTAGGTCCATATACTGTACAGTTACAGTGGGGCAAAAAAGTATTTAGTCAGCCACCAATTGTGCAAGTTCTCCCACTTAAAAGATGAGAGAGGTCTCCAATTTTCATCATAGGTATTTCTCAACTATGAGAGACAAAATGAGAAAAAAAAAATCCAGAAAATCACATTGGCTGATTTTTCAAGAATTTATTTGCAAATTATGGTGGAAAATAAGTATTTGATCACCTACAAACAAGCAAGATTTCTGGCTCTCACAGACTTGTAACTTCTTCTTTAAGAGACTCCTCTGTCCTCCACTCGTTACCTGTATTAATGGCACCTGTTTGAACTCGTTATCAGTATAAAAGACACCTGTCCACAACCTCAAACAGTCAGACTCCAAACTCCACTATGGCCAAGACCAAAGAGCTGTCAAAGGACACCAGAAACAAAATTGTAGACCTGCACCAGGCTGGGAAGACTGAATCTGCAATAGGTAAGCAGCTTGGTGTGAAGAAATCAACTGTGGGAGCAATTATTAGAAAATAGAAGACATACAAGACCACTGATAATCTCCCTCGATCTGGGGCCTCCATGCAAGATCTCACCCCGTGGGGTCAAAATGATCACGAGAACGGTGAGCAAAAATCCCAGAACCACACGGGGGGACCTAGTGAATGACCTGCAGAGAGAGCTGGGACCAAAGTAACAAAGGCTACATCAGAAACACACTACGCCGCCAGGGACTGAAATCCTGCAGTGCCAGACGTGTCCCCCTGCTTAAGCCAGTACATGTTCAGGCCCGTGTGAAGTTTGCTAGAGAGCATTTGGATGATCCAGAAGAGAACTGGGAGAATGCCATATGGTCAGATGAAACCAAAATAGAACTTTTTGGTAAAAACTCAACTTGTCGTGTTTGGAGGAGAAAGAATGCTGAGTTGCATCCAAAGAACACCATACCTACTGTGAAGCATGAGGGTGGAAACATCATGCTTTGGGGCTGTTTTTCTGCAAAGGGACCAGGACGACTGATCTGTGTAAAGGAAAGAATGAATGGGGCCATGTATCGTGAGATTTTGAGTGAAAACCTCCTTCCATCAGCAAGGGCATTGAAGATGAAATGTGGCTGGGTCTTTAAGCATGACAATGATCCCAAACACACCGCCCAGGCAACAAAGGAGTGGCTTCGTAAGAAGCATTTCAAGGTCCTGGAGTGGCCTAGCCAGTTTCCAGATCTCAACCCCATGGAAAATCTTTGGAGGGAGTTGAAAGTCTGTGTTGCCCAGCGACAGCCCCAAAACATCACTGCTCTAGAGGAGATCTGCATGGAGGAATGGGCCAAAATGCCAACAACAGTGTGTGAAAACCTTGTGAAGACTTACAGAAAACGTCTGACCTCTGTCATTGCCAACAAAGGGTATATAACAAAGTATTGAGATGAACTTTTGTTATTGACCAAATACTTATTTTCCACCATAATTTGCAAATAAATTCTTTAAAAATCAGACAATGTGATTTTCTACATTTTTTTTCTCATTTTGTCTCTCATAGTTGAGGTATACCTATAATGAAAATTGGAGACCTCGCTCATCTTTTAAGTGGGAGAACTTGCACAATTGGTGGCTGACTAAATACTTTTTGCCCCACTGTAGGCCCAGAAATATTTGGATAGTGACACAATCTTCATGTTTTGGGCTCTGCATGCCACCACATTGGATTTGAAATGAAACAACTACAATGGAATTGAAGTGCAGACTTTAAGGTTTAATTCAAGGGGTTGAACAAAAATATATGATTAAACATGTAGGAATTGAAGCTATTTTTATACAAATGCTCCTCATTTCAGGGGCTCAAAAGTAATTGGACAAATAAACATAACCCTAAGTAAAATGTTACTTTTCAATATTTTGTTGAGAATCCTTTGCAGGCAATGACTGCCTGAAGTCTGGAACCCATGGACATCACCAAACGCTGGGTTTCCTCCTTTGTGATGCTTTTCCAGGCCTTTACTGCAGCTGTCTTCAGTTGTTGCTTGTTTGTGGGTCTTTCTGCCTTAAGTTTTGTCTTGAACAAGTGAAATGCATGCTCGATTGGGTTGAGATCTGGTGATTGACTCGGCCATTGCAGAATATTCCACTTTGTTGCTTTAAAAAACTCCTGGGTTGCTTTTGCAGTATGTTTTGGATCATTGGTGAAGCGCCGTCCAATCAATTTTGCTGCATTTGGCTGAATCTGAGCAGAAGGTATATCCCTATACAATTCAGAATTCATCCGGCTGCTTCTGTCTTTTCAGAATCAGAATCAGAATAAACTTTATTGCCAAGCATGTAGAAAACACACGAGGAATTTGACTTGACATTGGCGCGCGTATAAGCGCAACACAACGACACGGCAGCCGTAAACAAGGCGCCTCATCAAACAGTGATAGATAAGGGAAGAGGGGGAAAGGGAGAGGGGAACGACACAATGGGGGGAGAGAAAAAAAACTTCGTTATCAGAATAAAGCTTATGAATATTTAAGCAGATTATGATTACAATGAAAAAAAAATCTCTCAATGGCTCAGAGCAGACAATCAACCATAAAAACCAAAGTCCAAAGTCAGAGAGAGTCAGTGAATGGATGTGAATCTCAGTATAAATGAATCAGTGTGTTGTCACATCATCAATAAACACAAGTGACCCAGTGCCATTGGAAGCCATGCATGCCCATGCCATCACATTGCCTCCGCCATGTTTTACAGAAGATGTGGTGTGCTTTGGATCATGAGCTGTTCCAATTCTTCTCCAAACTTTCTTCTTCCCATCATTGTGGTACAGGTTGATCTTAGTCTCATCTGTCCAAAGAATGCTGTTCCAGAACTGGGCTGGCTTCTTCAGGTGTTTTTTGGCAGTCAATTCTGGCCTTTCTATTTTTGAGGCTGATTAATGGTGTGCACCTTGTGGTGAATCCTTTGTATTTACTCTCATGAAGTCTTCTCTTTATGGTAGACTTAGATACTGATACACCTACTACCTGGAGAGTGTTCTTCACTTGAGTGGATGTTGTGAAGGGGTTGTTCTTCACCATGGAAAGGATTTTGCGATCATCCACCACTGTTGTCTTCCATGGACATCCAGGCCTTTTTGAGTTCCCAAGCTCACCAGTGCACTCTTTTTTCTCAGAATGTACCAAACTGTTGATTTGGCCACTCCTAACAATTCTGCTATCTCTCTGATGGATTTCTTCCTTTTTTTCAGCCTCAGGGTGGTCTGTTTCACCTCCATTGAGAGCTCCTTTGACCGCATGTTGTGTGTTCACAGCAACAGCTTCCAAATGCAAATGCCACACCTGGAATCAACTCCAGACCTTTTAACTGCTTAATTGATGACAGGTTAATGAGGGAAGAGCCCATACAGCCTTGTTTTTTTTTTTGTTTTTTTTGCAGCCTTCTGAGTCAATTGTCCAATTACTTTTGGTCCCTTGAAAAAGAGGCGACTATGTATTAAAGAGCTGTAATTCCTAAACCCTTGCTCCAGTTTGGATGTGAATACTCTCAAATTACAGCTGAGAGTCTGCACTTTAAGCCCATATTGATTATATAATTGTATCCTGAATATGTTTTTGTAAACAGCTAAAATAACAAAACTTGTGTCACTGTCCAAATATTTTTGGACCTAACTGTATATATTTGGACACTAATGCAAGTTTTGTTATTTTAGCTGTTTACCAAAAACATATACAAGACACAGTTATATGATCAATATGGGCTTAATGACCAGGCTCTCAGTTTTAATTTGAGGCTATTCACAACAAAGTAGGAGTTACAGTTTAGGAATTACAACCATTTTTATACAAGAACTCCTCATTTCAGAGGCTCAAAAGTAACTGGACAATTGACTTGAGCTGCTACATGGGCTATTCCCTCGTTTATCTCAGGTTTGTCAAATGCTTCGTGGAAATCGCACATTAGCCCATACAACTGATGCAAATCTACATGCTGGCCAAGTTTTCTTCTTCTTTTAGATTTGATTGGCGGTTGGCAACCAGCTTACAGGTGCATTACCGCCACGTACTTCACTCTATATCATCACTCTATATACCTATTCTGTCTGGGAGCAGCTTGTGCAACTCCTTATCAGCCTTTTGTGATCACCTGTCCATGTGTATGCACATGAATGTTGGATTATTCATGTGTAGGGATCACTGTGTTGTGACAAAGGATTGAGACACCACCCTGTTCCCCTCATGATTCTGTGTGAGTCATATCAAGTGCAGTTTAACAAGCTTTTCATAGAACATGCACTTGGCTCACTGCCGTTAAATCCTGCCAAATACTGTATGTTCTTGTAAAGTGCTGTGTGACTACATAATCCCTTAAACCCCTCATTTCATGAAAGTCTTTCTGGGTTTTTTTTATCCTCTTCTTTTTCTGGTTAGCTGATAAGGCCTAGTTGATGTTACTGCATTTTTTTCCTCACAGACTTCTCTCCACAAATACACGTGTGAAGCTATGCAGCACAGCGAGTGGAAAAGTACTGGATAGAGCAGCAACAGTGACTGCTCAGCAGCCCCTGTTGTTGCCATCGATGAACTGACACATAAGGCCAAGAAGAGCTGATTGGTGTACTGAATGACAAACAGGGATACCGAATAAAATTAAGTTGTGTCAAACAATTCCTAAATGCTTATTGAGCGTTGTTAAAAGGAAAAGTGATGTGACACAGTAGTAAACATGCCCCTGTCCCACCTGTTTTGGAATGTGTTGCAGGTATCAAATTCAAAATGAGTGACCATTTGCAAAAAAAAAAAAGTTTATCAGTGTGGACATTAAATATGTTGTCTTTGTAGTGTGTTCTATTGAATATTCTGCAGGTTGAAAAGGGTTTTTAAATCATTGTCTTTTATTTACACAACATCCCAACTTCACCAGAATTGGGGTTGTACATAAGACATGCACTGGTACTTGCAAGAGTGAGAAGTGGGGGTGGGCCCCCTGTAGGAAGTTTTGCACCGGCCAAGCACTGTCATTGCAATCTCTCTACATTGTCACTGCTGTGATTCAAAGTTGGTCAGCCCTTTGGGGTCCGCTTCTGGCCTGGGGCCCTAAGCATTTGCCTGCCTTGCCTACCGGCATGCAGCACCTCTGCCCATTGGCCCACTTTTCCTACATGTAGCCTCACCTACTCTTCACATCATTTCCTGTCTCTCTTCACTGCCCAGTCTAAATAAGCCTTAAAGGCCAAAAATAGACCTTAACAAGTCTAGTGTCAAATAGGCTGAAGATACTCAGATTTATGAGGATATAATCTGAGAGTGTGAGACAACAACACATTGAACAAGTCAAACACAAACAGTTGTTCTGGATTCCCATGAGAGCTCAGACTGTGAAACATTCTCAGAATATCATTTAGCCTTGAGACATGTTAAAACAAATGCCTCTTAAGAGAGTTGGCGCCTGTATAAACATGGATATGATCAGTCCCTCAAGGATTTTGCGGGATGTTTTTATGATTGTCGCAGCCCAAAAAGCCTGAATTCATGGGAGCTTTTTAAAAAAGTTGCACTAAAAGTTGCAATGTTTTTAGAGTGTTTTTGCACTAAAAGCTGTGAGGAGAATTACAGATTTTAAAGCAGATGTTTTTTTTTTCCAGTTTACTGCAGTGAGATTCTATATAACAATACAAGAAAAGCACAGGATTGTCAAAAATGTCCATTATAGTGATTTGAAAATTAAGCAGAAACTTCTGCTATATGGAAAAACTCTTTTGTGCAACAGCAAATACAAACATTCACAAAATATCCATTACAACAGCTAAACTGCATTGAATGCATGTTAAAGAGTATAGATTTGGAAATTATTGGCAGCACCTTCATTTGAAAACTCCCTACGGTCCCCAACCACTCGGTACCGAGCGAAGAGGAAAAAATAAATAATTTATTCCGTTGTTCTGTATTGGCCCCCTCATGGATCGTCACCTTATCATGGTGGGGGGGTTTGCGTGCCCCAGTGATCCAAGGAGCTATGTTGTCCAGGGCAATTTGCCTCTGATAGGGTCACCCAAGACAAACTGGTCCTAGGTGAAGGGCCAGACAAAGAATGATCCAACAGACTCTCATGATAAATTCTAGACCAAGGATTCAGTGTACCCCGCCCGGTATGGGGTTGCCGGGACCCCACCCTGGAGCCAGGCCTGGGGGAGGGGCTCAATGGCTAGCATCTGGTGGCCGGGTTTCCACCCATGGGGCCCGGCTGGGCTCAGCCCGAAGGAGTTACATGGGTCCGCCCTCCAGTGGGCTCACCACCTTCAGGAGGGATCATGGGGGTCCAGTGCTATGTGGATTAGGTGGCGGTCAAAGGCGGAGACCTTGGCGGACTGATCCCAAGTTTTCTAAACTGGCTTTTGGTACGTGGAATGTCACCTCTCTGGTGGGGAAGGAGCCTGAGCTGGTGTACGATGTTGAGAGATACCGGCTAGATATAGTCGGCCCCACCTCAACACACAGCTCCGGTTCCGGAACCAGTTTCCTGGAGAGGGGCTGGAGCTTGGCCTTTTCTGGAGTTGCCCCTGGCGAGAGGCGACGAGCAGGGGTGGGTATTCTTGTATCCCCCCACCTTGCTGCCTCTATATTGAAGTTTTCCCCGGTGGATGAAAGGGTTGCTTCCTTGGGCCTTCGGGTTGGGAAACGGGTCCTTACCATCATTTGTGCCTATGCACCAAATGATGTTTCAGAGAACCCGTCCTTTTTACCTCCGCCAAGGAGGTTATGTTTTCGTTGGCGTTGGTCTGTCTGTCTGTCTGTCTGTCTGTCTGTCTGTCTGTTTGTTAGCAGGATAACTCAAAAAGTTATGGACGGAGTTTCATGAAATTTTCACAGATTGTCAGAAATGGGGTATCCTACAGATGATTAGATTTTGGTGGTGATTCGGATCACCGTCCACAAGAAAACCGCCATTACGCAAAATGCCATTTTTGTGAATAACTACTGAACCACTAATCCTATCATTGCCGGGCTGCACGGTGGCGCAGTGGTTAGCACTGCAGCAGCACAGTTTACCCTTGTCCGGGGGATTGTGGGGATCGTGGGATCATGGGTTCAATCCCAGCCCCCGACCAACAGTGATCTATGTGGAGTTTGCATGTTCTCCCCGTGTATGCATGGGTTTACCCTGGGATTTCTCCGGTTTCCTCCCACATGCCAAAAACATGCAGGTTAGGTTAATTGGAGACTCTAAAGTGGCCCTAGGTGTGAATGTGTGTGTGAATGGTTAAGGGATAGCGCCGTATCATGGCTGCTTCATCCATCCAGGTGGTGGATGACCCTCAATTTCCCCTCTGGGGATCAATAAAGTATACTAAATCTAAATCTAAAATTGTCAATCCAATTGCTTGTCATATGTTTTCATGGTCAAGGAATCTGAAAACGTACACACAAACACTGTATGGGGGGAACTGTGGCGCTTGGTGGAGGTCTGCACTCTCCGAGTGCTTTTCTAGTTGGAGTCTGTGACTGGGGTGCTGGAGGGTGCTCCTCTTGGAGACTCCATTGTCGTACTGGGGGACTTCAATGCGCACGTGGGCAACGACAGTGAAACCTGGAGGGGGGTGATTGGGAGGAACAGCCTGCCTGATCTGAGCCCGAGTGGTGTTCAGTTACTGGACTTCTGTGCTAACCACAGTTTGTCCATAACGAACACCATGTTCAAGCATAAGGGTGTCCATATGTGCACCTGGCACCAGGACACCCTAGGCCGCAGGTCAATGATCGATTTTGTAATTGTGTCATCAGACCTGTGACCGTATGTCTTGGACACGGGTAAAGAGAGGTGCAGAGCTCTCACCTGATCACCACCTGGTGGTGAGTTGGATCCAATGGCAGGGGAGGAAACCATTCAGACCTGGTAGACCCAAACGTATAATGAGGGTGTGCTGGGAACGTCTGGCTGAGGCCCCTGTCCGGGAGGTCTTCAACTCCCACCTCCGGAAGAACTTCAACCACATTCTGAGGGAGTCTGGAGACATGGAGTCTGAATGGGCCATGTTCTCCACCTCTGTTGTTGAAGCAGTGGCCCAGAGCTGCGTCCGCAAGGTTGTCGGTGCATCTCGTGGTGGCAACCCCCGAACCAAGTGGTGGACACCAGTGGTGAGGGGGGCCATTTAGCTGAAGAAGGAGTCCTATCAAGCTTGGTTGGCTTGTGGGACTCCCGAAGCAGCTGAGGTGTACCGGCAGGCCAAGCGGAGTGCAGCTTGGGTGGTTGCTGAAGCAAAAACCCGGGTATGGGAGGAGTTCGGTGAGGCCATGGAACAAGACTTTTGGTTGGCCTCGAAGAGATTCTGGCAAACTGTCAGGAGGGGAAAGCAGCTCCCTGTCCACACTGTGTATGGTGCTGATGGGGCGCTGTTGACTTTGACTGGGGATATCGTCGGGCGGTGGAAGGAATACTTCGAGGATCTCCTCAATCCCACTGATACGCCTTCCACAGAGGAAGCAGGGTTTGTGGATGAGGGGGATGACTCGCCTATCACAGGGGCTGAGGTCGCCAAGGTGGTTAAAAATATCCTTGGTGGCCGGGCCCCGGGGGTGGACGAGATTCGCCCTGAGTATCTCAAGGCCCTGGATGTTGTAGGGCTGTCATGGTTGACACGCCTCTGCAACATTGCGTGGAGATCAGGGGCAATGCCTTTGGCATGGAAAACCAGGGTGGTGGTTCCTCTCTTCAAAAAAGGGAACCGAAGGGTGTGCTCCAACTTTAGAGGGATCACACTCCTCAGCCTCCCTGGGAAGGTCTATGCCAAGGTACTGGAGAGGAGAGTCCAGCCGTTGGTCGAACCTCGGATTCAGGAGGAGCAATGTGGTTTTCATCCTGGCCTTGGCACATCGGACCAGCTCTTTACCCTCTCGAGAATTCTCGAGGGTTTGTGGGAGTTTGCCCAACCAGTTTACATGTGTTTTGTGGACTTGGAGAAGGCATTTGACCGCGTCCCTCATGGTTTTTTGTGGGGGGTGCTTCGGGAGTATGGGGTATCGGGCTTGTTGTTACGAGCTATTTGGTCTCTGTACGACCGTTGTGAGAGTTTGGTTCATATTGCCAACACTCGGTCGGACTCATTCCCAGTGAGAGTTGGACTCTGCCAGGGCTGCCCTTTGTCACCGATCCTGTTCATAATTTTTATGGACAGGATTTCTAGGCGCAGCCAGGGAATGGAGGTTGTCATGCTTGGTGACCACAGGATCTCATCTCTGTTGTTTGCAGATGATGTTGTCCTGTTGGCTTCATCCAGCAATGACCTACAGCTCTTGCTGGGGCGGTTTGCCGCTGAGTGTGTAGCAGCTGGGATGAGAATCAGCACCTCCAAGTCCGAGTCCATGGTTCTCAGCCGGAAAAAGGTGGATTGTCCTCTCTGGGTTGGGGACAGGCTCCTGCCCCAAGTGGAGAAGTTTAAGTATCTTGGGGTCTTATTCATGAGTGAGGGGAAAATGGAGCGAGAGATTGGCAGAAGGATTGGAGCAGCATCTGCAGTGATGCGGACGTTGTACCAGTCTGTTGTGGTGAAGAGGGAGCTTAGTTCTAAGGCAAAGCTGTCGATTTACCAGTCAATCTACGTTCCTACTCTCATCTATGGTCACAAGCTTTGGGTAATGACGGAAAGAACAAGATCGCGGATACAAGCGGCTGAAATGAGCTTTCTCCGTAGGATTGCTGGACTCACCCTCAGAGATAGGGTGAGGAGCTCAGTCATCCGGGAGAGGCTCAGAGTAGAACCACTGCTCCTTCACATTGAAAGGAGTCAGTTGAGGTGGAATGGGCATCTGATTAGGATGCCTCCTGGACGCCTCCCACTTGAGGTGTTTCGGGCACGTCCCACTGGGAGGAGACCCCGGGGCAGACCCAAGACTCAGTGGAGAGACTATGTCTCCCAGCTGGTCTGGGAACGCCTTGGTATCCTCCCTGAAGAGCTGGAGCAGGTGGCTGGGGAGAGGGAAGTCTGGGCTTTTCTGCTTGAACTGCTGCCTCCGCAACCTGGACCTCCAGAAAAGTGGTAGAAGATGGATGGATGGATGGATGGATGCTCTGTATTAGCTATAGGAGTCTGTGTTTTTCTGAAAAAAAATTACAGACAATACTCTCTCTCTTTCCGTGCCTAACGCCTACCTGTTTGTCTGCTTGCACGTCAGTCTTGACACACACACATCATTCATCTACGGTGGTGGTGATGGAGGGGTGTGTTTGTTCATCCAGACCGGAGATCCACAGCTGTAAAGCTCATTGACCAGATGTAGTACCCTCTAAAGATGTATAAAATGTTCAAACACTGGCTGTAGTGTTAGATTTGCTTGCTGTGTTTGTGGTTTTATGGCATCTCTCCTCACGCACGCTTCTGCAATGAGGTGCTTTTGGGGCAGGCGGATGTTTTTCAACACAAACCCAGCACTTCGTACATACGGTCAGGACTGAGATGTGGCGAGATGTCCACCGGCAGGCTGGGGGAGACGGAGGAAGGGATGGTGTTGGAAACCTCATGGGCGAGTGTTGTTTTTTTTTAAATCACACACTGTTTGCTGGTGTGTTCCGTTAATACTCACTGTAAACATGGAAGTGAACGCGGTCCAGTGATGCATTTGATTGGTTAGACTGAGCATTTCAATGCCAGTCAGAGACTAATTTGATTGGTGAAATTGGCGGAAGTTGACGAGGATTGGCCAAAATTGCGGGAAAGTTGCGGTGGTTAGACAAAGTTGCAAGGTTGCGCAGTAGTTGCGCTGACTGGCTGATTTTGTGTGAATTGATGGGATTGCAACATCACAAAATCCTGGAGGGACTGTATGATATTTAGTACATTATCAGTCCTTGTCTGAACTACTTTGGCTGACACGAACAGACCACACTGACATAAACTGTACCTAGAGACTAGGAGTGTTCCAAGTCTAAATATGATATTCAGAATGGCACAAAACCCACTTTGAACACAAATACTGGGTGCTCGTAACACTCTTCTAGAAACTCAACAGTAGTTGTCTGTTTTACACATGTTGTTGTGTGGTAGAATTGTGTAATGAATGTTTTTTGCGTCTGACACATTTCTGTAAATATTTGATGAGATGAGATGAGATTCAACTTTATTGTCATTACACATGTATGAATACAAGGTAACGAAACGTGACTTGGCATTTGGGCACGCTCTGCAGAGCGCATCCAAGGCCGGGGCAGCCGCTGTAGATACTTAATTCTGTGTTTAAGTATTGGTACTTTTTACGTAACAGATTAGAAGAAATCTTAATCATGAGCAGCAGAAATTAATCAAATATAGAAAGAATGAAGAGTTTGTTAGAACCAATCATGTGTTCCCACTTCATGTGCTACTGTTTATGCAGTTAGCCTAAATATGAAGTCATAAGGTTGAGGCTTAGTCTCCCTGTCCATTTCCTTCATGAATTAGATTTCCATCTGTTCCTTTGCAAATATAAATAAACTTTGATCCAATTTGTCTGAGTTACTTTGAAGAAAAACATTGATATGCTAATGTTATTTACATTTTATTGAATTTAAAAAACAATAAAATCATTTACTTAAGGTTTTTGTTCACATGCAGTGGAGCCAATTCAGTCTGAGAAATCTACCATAAATATAAACACAACCAGGGACAACAAGGAAAAAAAAATAAGAACCATGGAGGATTGAAGGTTTACAATCAAATTTACGTAACATGTTTATCAAAGATAAAGAATTTGCTAATAAAATGAAAAGCACCATGGTGCTGATGTCTCTGTGCCTGTGGCATAGTAGCATGGGCAGCTGTAAAAAAGTGGCACTCCGACCTCTACTGGTCCGGCATAGTTATTACACTTCTGGTTTTTGCAGCTGCATTGACAGAAATGGTGAGTTAAATTTGTGTTTATTTTGAAAACAAAACCTTATCTGACAATTCTGGTTTATTAAAAGTCGATAAAATATGGCAAAACAATGATATAAGCCTTTAGTTTCACTTAATTTTCATTGGGCGAACTGAAACAGAGAGGCAGACAGACAGACAGACAGATACACACAGCCACAAACAGACGCACTAACCGATTACTGTATGCCTCTGTTTAACCGAGGCATAACAATACAAGGCTACAATCAGCCAATTCTGTGGGCTTTAGAGCATAAGAAGAATCTTTAACTTATGCCTGAGGAAGGAAACCATGGATATATAACAGTATATAACAGTGGATACTGGAGGAAAAAAGTCGTAATTACAAATCAAAGTTGCCATAAACTTGCATGTATGTATATTATTTTTATTGATGTATATAGTACAATTTGTACATATTTTAAATATTATTGAGCTTGTGTTTTCAGTAGTTTTTTTTAATTGTTTTTGGTTTCTGTTTTTCTTTTATGACTTTGTGCTGTGGTGGCAAATGAATTTCCCTCGTGTGGGATTAATAAAGTCTTATCTTAAAGGAGTACTCAGGATTTTTATCAACCACTGGACATCACACCAGAGCTCTGCTCTCAAACAAAAACATCCTCTTCCACTCTCTCTTTCTGCTAGCAGAATCCATGCTAATGGCTCACAACAACTCTGTCCGTGATGGGCCAGCTCCCAGGGCTTTTTTGTGGCTTTTGCTGATAGTGTCTCCTGTCACAGTCAGAGAGTCTCCTATGGTGCCTTTGCGGCCTTCAATGAACAAAGCAGAGCAGACACCTGTCAGAAGGGCCTCCGTGACCGAGCTTGCTTGGGAACAAAGGCCTGTCATGGGTGCCCTGGTGTGGCACAGAACGGAAAGGAATCCAGAGAATCCTGCGGGCTGAAAATGGGAGATGGCAGACACCCAAAAAGAGCAAATCAGCTCCCTACCAGCAGAACCCCTTGAGATGCTGATAGATGGCTGGCACAGGAGGAGAGGCTAACAAAAACATTAACAGCAATAGCAAATAGATGCAAACATAAGTTAATAATAAAAGAAGCCACATAACCACAGGCGCTAAGATATGTTTTTGGTTTGTTTCATGAGTTTGTTAGAGCCCATCCAGAGTTATTTAAAATGGGAAGATGTTGGATAGGAGATGTAAACAAACACAATAACTATGCTACACAATGCTATCTGGGCTAACAAATGATAGCCATAGAATACAAAAGTATTAACTACATTAATACAAAAGTATTACTTTATTAGTAAAGTACATAAGTTATTTATTTAAAGGGCCTATATCATGCTATTTTAAGCCTTTCAGAGTAAACTATATGCATGTATGTGATAGTATATTACCTTTGGTACACTGGAGAATGAATTTCTTATGAAATATGAGTTATTTTCGCGAGCTACTTTTCCAACCTGGAAGTAAGATGCCTCGATCTCTGAGGCTCTGCCTCTCCTTCTTGTGGCTGCAGCCCATTTCATGACGTGAGGGCAATGGATCAGCGTTCTCGTCGCACCCTCCGCCAGTACCCGGGCTCGCCCAGGGAAGCTAATGATCCTACCAGCAGACTAAATTCGAAGAGACGACACCTCTGTGCCAAGTCAAAGAAGAATCCTAGTCACAGTCCTAAAGCCGAAAGCAAACAGCCCCGAGAGCACTTTGTGGTAGGATCTGCCCTTTGCATATTACAACTAAACGTTGAAGGCCTATCTGCAGCCAAGCGAAGCCTTATCAAAGTCCTCGCCTTCCAACATTCGATTGATATAATCTGCCTCCAAGAGACTCATATTGGCACAGAGGAAGCTGGCCGCTACACCATCAAAGGCTTTGACCTCCTGTGCTATGTTCCACATGCTAAACATGGACGAACCACCTATGTGCGTTCTGACATAGTTGAAGAAAATCACCTGATAACAACACATTTCTCAGACACCATAACCATTGGTGGCTTCCATATTGTCAATGTGTACAAGCCCCCTAGTGCCAACTGGGATCTGCAGTTCTTACCCACCCTACCCCACCCTGCCATCTATGTGGGGGACTTTAACAGCCATCACCCTGACTGGGGGTACCCAGCAGTGGACACTGATGGGGAGGCACTTTCAGACTGGGCATCTAGAAATGACCTCGCTTTGATATACGACCCCAAACAAAGAAGAACCCTCCACTCTGCTAGGTGGAAGAAGGACTATTCCCCTGACTTGTGTTGGGTCAGATCTTTGAATGGGGTGCCATATCCTACACAGATCCTCATTCTTGATGATTTTCCACACAGCCAGCACTGGCCCCAGCTTGTACACATTGGCCTACAACTTCCAGTCATAAACAGCCCAAGGAAAATGCACTGGAACTTCCGCAAAGCCAACTGGAAGAAATTCGGTGAAACTCTGGACTGGAGTGTTGTTACCATCCCACTCCACATCGTCACTGTAGATGAAGCATACAACCGCTTCTGCAGCGCAATCTTTAAGGCTGCCCATACTGCAATCCCACGAGGCTACCGACCCCTCTATGTCCCATGTTTGGACGGAGAAAGCGCTGCCCTCCTACAATCCTATCAAACATCAGGGGACCCAGAGATAGCAGACCATCTCACTGAATCGCTAAATACAGCCCGGCGAAAGAAATGGGAGGAGACAGTTGCTGACCGGAGCTTTACCCACTCTAGCAGGAAATGTTGGAGCCTCATCCATCGCCTAGGAGCTGCACAGAAGCCCCCTAGCCAAAGCCGAGCATCTGTCACACCCAACCAAGTTGCATCCCACCTACTGACTATCGCCAAAGCACCCCAAGACAAAGACATCAGAAGAGCAGTTACAACTGAGCTAAAAAAACACCAAAAAATGCCTGTAGAGGAAACGAACCCTGAACCCTTCGAGGCTGCTGAACTGGAGAAAGTCCTACAGGGCCTGAAATGTGGAAAGGCAGCAGGATACGATAACATCTTCCCAGAATTCATGAAAAATCTTGGCCCCCGAGCCCTAACCTGGTTGATACAATTCTACACAAGGATCACACAAACAAACTCGATCCCAAAGAAATGGCGGACAGCAAAGGTCATTGCCATTCCAAAACCTGGCTAAGATCACAAACTACCAGCAAGCTACTGCCCAATTTCCCTACTCAGCGTTACTTACAAAATCATGGAGCGCCTAATACTGCAACGTATTTCCCCAGGAATAGAGGAAATTCTAAGTGTGGATCAAGCAGGTTTCCGCAAGGACCGCAGTACAGGAGAACAAGTACTGGCCCTAACCACCTTCATCGAAAATGGCTTCGAGAGCAGACTGAAGACAGGGGCTGTGTTTCTCGATCTTACAGCTGCCTATGATACGGTCTGGCACAAAGGCCTCCTCCTGAAACTTATAAAAGCGATCCCTGCTTGACCAACAGCAATTATAAAAACCCTGCTGACCAACCGAAGGTTCAGAGTCCATCTCGGTCAGAACACAAGTGCATGGAGAACGCAGAAAAACGGACTCCCACAAGGCTCAGTTCTAGCCCCAACTCTGTTCAACCTCTACATAAACGACCTGCCCACTACAAAATCCCGGAAATTCATCTATGCAGACGACATCTGTTTGGCACTCCAAGCACCAGACTTTGAGCCACTGGAACGGGTGCTCACGGAAGATCTTGCCAAACTGGACCGGTTCTGCAAAATCTGGCGCCTAAAACCAAGCCCAGCAAAAACCGTCTCCAGTGTATTCCATCTCCACAATGTAAAAGCTGCCAGAGAACTAAACATCCACCTGAGTGGACTCAAGCTTAAGCATGCCCTGAATCCAACCTACCTTGGAGTGACCCTTGATAGGACCCTATCCTTCAAGGAACATCTAAAGGGGACGGCTGCTAAGGTGAAGGTACGAAACAACCTGCTCTGCAAGCTCGCTGGTGCAAAATGGGGGCGGCAGCCTCCACCCTGCGCACCTCACCATTGGCCCTTTCATACTCTGTAGCAGAATATTGTGCCCCTGTCTGGTCCAGGTCATCTTACACACACCACGTAGACACCCAGCTCAACACAACCATGAAAACTATAACTGGAACAATTCGCTCAACACCACTCCCCTGGCTCCCTGTACTGTCAAACATAGCCCCTCCACACATCCGGTGAGCAGCATTAACTCAAAGGATGCTCCAAAAAAGTTAAAGATTCTCCTCACTTACCAATCCATGCAGATATCTACACCCCACCCACTGCCTGACTTCCATCCAGATGGCCGATTTGGAAAAACCCTCCCCCAGCTGACTTTACCATCCAGATAGCTTGGCAAGTGGAATGGGAGACCAAGGAGGTCCCAAACAAACACCTGGTGACAAACCCCAACCAACAGGTCCCGGGCACCAACCTCCCAAGGAGACAATGGTCTACACTCAATTGCTTCAGGACTGGACATGGCCCCTGCTTGGCCAGCCTTCACAGATGGGGCAGTAGCCCTAGCCTACTGTGCGCATGTGGAGAGGAGCAAACAATGGAACACATCATAGAGGCTTGCCCGCTCCAAAGACTGGAAGGAGGATTACACACCCTCCATACAGCAAACCAGGAGGCAAGTGCTTGGCTTAAGGACTTTGCATTCGCTAAAAAAAAAAATAATTCATGACGTAACCCCTGAGCCGGCTGCTGCAGCGTGTTGCTGGGTTCCGCCCACGAAAACAACATCTACATTGACCAAGAGTCCGATCGGGAATTTGAGGAGCACAAGATACCACAGTGACCTTGAAGACGTTTACAGGAAGTTTCTGACTGGTAAATGAAAAGCTAGGAGAAATGTCTTTCATAGTGTTGTATTTATTATAGAACTGGTGGTCACAGACAAAAAGTTGCTGGCTGGTTTGACGTGTACTCCTGAAAATAAACTCCAACCATTTTTGACGAGTAGGCTCTTCTTTAGGAAGGCTGAACAAACTCCTAAATCTCTCACAGCCAAAGACACATTTACGCCACTTAGAAGACATTGTCTTACGTAAAAAAGCAAACAGTTGTTGTCACTGAGCAGATTAGGTGCGAGAGAAACTACTTCTTCACAGCGTCAATGCTAAAGTGAAAGAGTTTTGCCGATCACTGCTCCGTGAGCTGTGCGGAGAAAGTGGGTGTGTGCGTTAGCCTGGGGGTGGTGCTGGCAGCACAGGCACTTCCTGGAGTGGGCGGCTCACCCACATTCATACGTATGAACATGGGGACCCAGTCATTATCAGGGACAGGGCGGAGCAGCAGCTCAGAGAGCAGGGTTTAGGAGGAATACTCAGAGATGCGTGAATGGAGCAAAATACCACCTTGGGGGTGTTTTTGGTGAGGAATTAACATTATAACATGCTTAAAAGCTCAAAAAAGTCGATTTTGCATGATATAGGCCCTTTAACAAAACACATTAACTGGGAGACAGATATAATTCAGTGTAACCCAGCCACAGGAGGTGCACAAGTGAGTATTGTTGTGTCCGAATAAACGAGGAGGCGAGGTGACATTTGATGAAGTTTATTATCAAGAACTATGTGCACACAGGGAGACCCTACTGCGAGTGCAGGAGTCCCAGTGAAGAGACAATATGTCTCCCGCTCCAGGCTTATATACCACAGGTGACGCCACCCCCCAAAGGTGGGGCATCACCCCTCCCTAGCCTAGGGCACTGCCATACTAATATTATATATATATATATTATGATCGTACATTCTACCCCCCCTTTGAAAAAAACACAAGCACACTAATTAACCCAACCAAATAATTTTCACCCGATCCAAGCACTAATACAAGAGGGGATAGGCCTACTCATTCACACACCATATTGGCCCAGCGGAGCTCTCCGCTATGTAAATAAACAGTCCTAGAAAAGAAAAAGGGCCACACACCAGACTAAATTAATCACATTAAATCTATATACATACAACAATTACAGACCTACATAATGGCAGTACCCAACCCCATAAACTCACAGGATACACAAAATTACACAGAGAACTCCCCACAAAAACAGGTTTCACAATATAGGGCAATTAGCACATACCCATTGACACCCAGGTGTTACTGCACCTCATACTCTCCAAACAGTCACACAACAACGGTGGTCTCGTGCATCAAATCCCATAATCACCCCATTACAGTGGCACACATTTCCATTCACTTCCAAGAATGTAAATGACTATTAAGCCCACACCACAAACAAGGGAAAATAGAATCACAGCATCAAGTGCTGGAAATATTAACACAACCAAATAGAGTAAAATCACAGTAAGGGGTTACTTTTCACAAAGAAATGGTAACATAAACAGGTTAAATCCTAATAAAATAATCATATATACACTGTTTTTTTTAAACTACAAAACGCACTAGATATCCACATGTCACACTCTTAAGTTGTACTATTAATAGGATAAACATCCATAAGAACCAACTTATACATTTCACATTACCCACATGGTTCTCATCATCCCATTCCATCACAACTTTAACATGTAAATACAGCCAGAACAAATAGTGAACCATAACACCTATTAATAAATGCACATTATCAGACACACCATAAGCCCTCATACACACTCAACCTGGGTCTCCTGAAGGCCCCCGCTGGAGTGTCCATCACGCGGCCCATTTCCAGAGCGTATCCGTTTCTTCCTGACAGGAGATGGACTGCATAGATGCCCTTTTCTGCTCCGTCGTTGCAGCTTGTTGTGATGCCGTCACAACCCATCAGTCAAACTCAGGTAGCCGTCGCCGCCGGACTGGACCACCCACAGATTATCCTGTCCAGCTGTCAGTTTTCTGGAACTACGCACCCGACCAAGCCGAGGCGCGACCCTAGGGCGCATGTCATCACCCTCACCCAGGGGAGCGCTCACTGGCTTTCTCCATCGTCTGCATCGTGATCTGGCACCTTTATGACTCCTCAGCAGTTCGCCAAGTTGACTTGAGTCATGTCCCTTGCTTTTGACTTTGGCACGGCCAGGGTTTGTGCCATCTGGTGGTACCCCGGATACCAGATGTTGTTGTGTCGAAGCGGCACCAGTCACTGTTGGTTCAGCAGTCGGAACTTGTCAGCCACCGGAGCCCTGTAGCTCATGCTCTTCAGACCTTTCCGCCACCGCAGGGATCAAACCATGTTGTTTGAGTCCACCGTCCGTGGGACCACAAACACTGGCATGGTACCCCCGCCTTGTCGGTGTACTAAGCTGCTGGCGGTGTCCCTCTTCACCCGGAATGGGCCCCCCAAAGTCCCACACTTCTTTGCCACTTCCCACATAAAACGGCCGGTCCCACCGACCACCACCTGCCCACTCTTCCACATCTCCGCAGGTGATGGCGAAACCGGACCCGTAAAACAAGTCACTACCTATCAGATTAATACCGTCTTGAGACGTCATGATGTCAAGGGGATCATTACCATAATCACAACAGGCAATGCATGTTTTACTCACATTGTAGTGGGGAAACCACCGTCTTACAATTTCCAAGTTCAAAATGGAGGTTGCCGACCCCGTGCCCACCAGCATTGGCACTGGTGTCCCGTCCATGTTGGGAGAGACAGTGTGGACCACTGTAGGCACCTTCTTCTTTCCACCATCCCTAGCAGACCTCCTTTCCTCCTTGTCGAAACTGCGGCAAACTCTGGCGAAGTGATGGAGCAGACCGCACCGTCCACGACACTTGCCCTCCGCTGTGTACTCCCTTGCTCCAAAGTGGTGCCTGCTGGATCCGCAGCCGTAGCAAGTCAGTGTCCCCGGGGTGGACTTTATTTTTATGACAGCCACGCATTCAACGTTGCTGCCGTCATCTGGATCCAAGGCCAGGGTCTTCCCATATGTGTCGTCCTTCCGCAGGGCTTCGCTATCCTTAAGACATGTTGTCAGCCGTTCTGCTGCCTCATGTTGTCGTGCTAGCTCCATGACTGCTATTGGTGCCAGCTCACCAGCGCGAGTCAGCAGGCGAACTCTTGCCGAGGAACCGGCAGCGTGTTCCACTAACTGGTCGTGGACCAACTCCTCCTCCTAAGTCTCAAGCCTGCACTCACCCATCAGCTGCCAAAGGTCTGCCACAAACCGTCAAACTGACTCTCCGAGTTGCTGGTTCCGCTGCTTGACTTGCATGTGCCACCTTATGATGGTTTCAGAGGCGCAAAAGTAGCCCGCCATGACCCTCGCCACATGGCCGAATAAGTCACCTCCTCCAAACGTGCTCAGGACCCTCCGGGTCTCCACTTCCAGGTTATGGATCATGATAGCCCTTGCACATAATTTGTCAAGATCGCCGAGGTCTAACGCCAACAGATAGTATTCGAAGGACGCCCGCCACCTGGTCCACAGGATCAACAGCTCTCCCAGAGCCTGCAAAATAAAGCAAAATACGGCAGCAGCCCTCTCCATCTCCGTTTATCCTTTCTTTCAAAGGTCTTTTTATTATTATTAATTGAAGTATCAATACAATACAAAGTATTAGAAATTTTCATTTTTGTTTCAACCAAACAGTAAAAAACTAGAACTTAAAGCCAACAAATGTAAATGCTTCAAAGCACAAAAACCTTTAAATAAACAAAAAAAAAAAAAAAAAAAAAATACAAAGAAAAATTATGTGTGTGAAGTGGGGTTGGGGTAAAGGGGATATGAGCTACTCAGAAACTATAATCGTGGGTCTTTCAAAGAAATCAAGAAACGGGCGCCATAATTTATAGAATTTGTTTTCAGAGCCACAGACTGTATATCTGATTTTTTCTAAATCCAAACAGGACATTATATCTTTTATCCACTGTAAATGTGAAGGGGGCGAAGAGTCTTTCCACTTCAGTAATACAGCACGTCTGGCCAATAATAATGAAAATTTGAATACTTTTAATTTGGAACTTGGCAAGACAAGTTCTGGAGCCACACCAAAAATGGCGCATAATGGATCAGGTTTAATTTGATATTGCAGGACTTCAGACATAGTGATAAAAACAGAATGCCAAAAATTCATCAATGCAGGGCAGGACCAATACATGTGAAGCAAAGTGCCAGGAGCGCTACCACACTTTTCACAAGTTGGGTCTATATCCGAGTAAATGCGTGCTAACTTAACCTTGGACAGGTGCATCCGGTGTACAATCTTAAATTGAATAAGAGCGTGACGAGCACACATTGATACAGTGTGAACCTGGCCAAGAATAGAGTCCCACAGTTCATCAGTAAAAGTAAAATTAAGATCTTGTTCCCAGTTCAATTTGATAGCGGCCAGAGAAGAAGATTGTAAATTTGAAATTAAATTATATAAAACTGACATTACCCCCTTAGAAGTTGGTTTAACTAATAAAAAATCATCTAGAGGATTATCAGAAGGTTTTTGAGGGAATTGTTTTGTCATGGTTTGCACATAATGTCTGACCTGGAGGAAGCGGAAAAAGTGTGTAGAAGTGATGTCGAATTTGGTGGAAAGTTGAGAAAAACTTGCAAATTGACCATCAAAATATAAATCCGCAAAAGATTTTAAACCTTTTCTGTGCCATATATGAAATGCACTATCAATAGTTGATGGGGTAAATAAATGATTTGCGGCAATTGGACTTCTAATGGAAAAAAACTGAAGACCGAAATTTTTCCTGAATTGAGACCAAATTCTAAGAGACTGACGAACTACTTTATTATTACCCAGTGTAGACAAAGCAAGGGGAAGTGGTGAACCTAAAATTGCCGGTAGGGAAGTTTGATTGTCCACATGTGACTCCATAAGGATCCAAATAGGTGATTTGGGTTCCAGATAAAAATGTTTCCAATATAACATGCACCTGATATTTGCTGCCCAGTAGTAATATTGAAAGTTAGGCAGAGCCATGCCACCTACTGATTTGGGTCTTTGAAGAAAAACTTTCCTCAATCTCAGATGTTTACCATTCCAAATAAATGAGGTAATCAGAGAGTCCAAAGACTTAAAAAAGGATTTAGGAATAAAAATGGGGAGACATTGAAACAAATATAAAAACTTTGGAAGTAACATCATTTTTACAGAATTGATTCTGCCAATTAAAGACAAGGATAATGGGGACCATTTGGAAAGTATTAACTTGCACTGGTCAAGTAAGGGGAGAAAATTATTTTTAAACAAGTAATTAAATTGTTTAGTGACACATATCCCAAGATAATTAAAATGATCAATAACAACCTTGAAAGGAAAATTTTCAAAATCCTGAACTTGAATCTTTTCATTAATCAGAAACAGTTCACTCTTATTAAGATTAATTTTATAACCAGAAAACCTACTAAAACTATCCAAAATATTAAGTATAGCGGGTAATGAAGTAAGTGGGTTGGAGAGAAATAATAAAAGATCATCAGCATAGAGTGAAACCCTATGCTCAATGCCACCCCTACGAATGCCTAGAAAGTCCCGGCTCCCACGGATTGCAATAGCTAACGGCTCAACTGCCAAGGCAAAGAGCAACGGGCTCAAAGGACAGCCTTGCCTCGTACCACGGTAAAGTCTAAAATAGTCAGAATAGCGACAATTAGTTAACACTGAAGCTAAAGGACTAGCATAGAGAAGTTTAATCCAGGAACAGAAGGAAGGACCAAAACCGAACCTCTCCAAAGTAAAAAACAAATACTCCCACTCAACCCTATCGAATGCCTTTTCAGCGTCCAAACTAATAAGACATTCAGGTATGTTGTGGTGAGGAGTATAAATAATATTAAACAACCGCCGCAAGTTAAAAAAAGAATGGCGATTTTTAATGAAACCGGTTTGGTCCTGTGAAATTATAAAAGGAAGAATCTTTTCCAACCTTGAAGCTAACAACTTTGACAAAATTTTAACATCGGTATTTAAACAAGGAAATAGGCCTGTAAGAAGCACAATCAACAGGATCCTTATCCTTTTTAAGCAACACAGTGATACAGGCCTGATAGCATGAAGGAGGAAGTGTACCAGAGTCAAGCGACTCTGTAAAAACTTGACAAAGGAAAGGGGCGAGGTCATCAGAGAATTTTTTGAAAAAATCAGCGGAAAACCCATCAGGTCCTGGAGATTTTCCTGATTGCATGGATGATATTGCCAGCTGAATTTCTTCTTTTGTGATGGGAGCTTCTAAAATTTGCCGAGATTCTGAAGAAATCGAAGGAATATCAATAGAATCAAAAAAAATTTCCAAACCCTTTAAGTTTGTTGTATATTCTGAGGTATATAATTTGGAATAAAATGACCTGAAAATATCATTAATCGCTTGTTGGTCAGATGTCACCTCTCCTTTATCTGTCCTAACTCCAGTAATAATTTGCTTAGCTCTAATACCACGTAGTTGATTAGCTAGAAGTTTACTGGTTTTTTCGCCATGTTCATAAAATTCACTCTTGTTCCTTATTAAACAACCTTCAATTTGTCGAGTAGAAAGTAAATTAAATTTAGTTTGTAATGTCATACGTTCCTTGTACAGAGCGGGTGATGGAGATTGAGCATATTGTCTGTCAATGTCCAGGATTTGATCTAAAATAACCTTCTGTTCCTGTATTAAAGATCGTCTTTTAAATGCTGCCAATGAAATAAATTCCCCCCTAAGAAATGCCTTCATGGCCTCCCATATCGTTTTATTTGACATACCAGGAGTTTTATTTTCTTTCAAAAAAAAATTAATTTTAGAAGAAATATTCGCAACCAATTTTTCATCTGTAAGTAATAATGGATCCAATCTCCAATGCTTTCTCATGGAGTCACATCCATGGAGGATCATTTTAAGTACAAGAGGGGCATGATCAGAAACCGAGATGCTATCATAACTGCAAGAGCAAAGGTTATTAATTAATAAATTGTCAACAAAAAAATAATCTATTCTGGTATAAGTATGGTGTACGTGAGAGAAAAAAGAATAGTCCCTGCCGTTAGGATGTAAAAAACGCCAAGGATCTGTAAGGCTATATTCCTCAAGAAAAGACTTAACATAAGTTGCAGATTTATTAAGACTAGCAGGTTTTGAAGATGAGCGATCTAGGATCGGATCCATATACAAATTAAAGTCACCCCCAAGAATTAGAGAATGAGTATTTAAATCTAGAAGTTGCGAAAAAAGGTTGCGAAAAAAGTGCACATCATCAAAATTCGGTGCATACAGATTAGCCAAAGTGACATGTTTATCACCAAGTTTACCTGATACTATTACAAATCGTCCATTTTTATCTGATACAACATTAGAGGGAATAAATGGGATATTTCGATCAATAAGAATAGCAGCGCCCCTGGCCTTAGCTTTAAAATTTGAATGAAAAAATTGTCCTGACCAACATTTTGACAAACGCAAGTGGTCGGAATCCTGCAAATGGGTTTCCTGCAAAAACAATACCCCAGGCTTAAATTGCTTTAGACGTGACATGACTCTCTTTCGTTTAATTGGATGGTTCAACCCCTTCACATTCCAGCTTACCAAAGTAAGATTACTATTCATTCAAAGAGTAAAATTTATATATTATGTTGTGTAGCCCAAAGAAGAGTAAAGTGAGGTACGGGTAAAAAAAAAAAAAAAAGGAAGGGGTAAGGGGGGTGTAAATAAAACCATAACAAAAAAAAACAAAACAAAAAAAAATAAATAAAAAAATAAAAATTAAAAAAAAAAAAAATAAATAAAAAAATCCAACAACCAAACCTATAACAACACTCCAGCCGGTTGCAAAAAAACAGCAACCGCTCCATCTCCTGCTCTATTTTCATCCTAACAGAATGCTCCCATACAACTGGCTTCAAACCTGCATAATATGAACGTTTTACCCTAAAAAAAAAAAATAAATAAATAAGATAAAATTAAAAAAAAGAATTAAGTAAACAACAACGTATAGGGAGCCAATTTTACCTTGTTTTTAAACATCTGAAAATGCATCAATGTCCAGTCAGTGCAGCTTCAATGAAGTAACAAGCAGCCCAGCGCGGCAGCTGGTCAACCCAGAAATGTCCAGTTCAAGGCGAAAATTGCTGGTTTCTCTCCATAGTTTGCATGAAGCGGGTGGCCTCTGAGACGGACGCCAGCCACTGGTTTTTGCCGTCTGGAAGAGTTATCCGGAGCCTGGCGGGGAAAAGAAGAGAAGGACGAAAACCTCTCTTGTACAACTCGGACATAACCTCCTTATATTCGGCTCGTTGCTTCTGAACGTCGGCGTTATAATCCTCGTAGAACTGAAGTTTATGCCCGCGATATTCCAAAGTCCCACGGCGTCTCCGCGCTTCTCTCATCACCAAGTCTTTGGTCCGAAACCGGTGGAAACAAATAATGACAGCGCGCGGCTTCCCATTCGGACCCGGCTTGGCCATGAGGCTGCGGTGGGCTCTATCCAGCTCTGGGGGAGATGGCAAAGTTTGTGCGCCAAAGACGTCCACCAACAGCCGAGAAAAAAATTCAGATGGCCGTGGACCCACATCAAAGGACTCCGGCAGACCCACCAGACGAATATTCAGCCTCCTGCTTCTTCCCTCCAGGTCAGAAAGTTTGTTTTTCAAAAGTTTGTTCTCCTCCTGTATTGACTCGCATGTAACTTCAAGCGCCGCTAGGCGCTGGCTGACGTCCTCCGCGTTGTTTTCAAGGTCGCCAATGCGTTGCTCCTGGTTCGCCACATCTGCTTGAATTTTGTCCAGCTTACCATTAATAAGTTCAAATGAAGCTTTGAAGTCAGCAGCTATGGACATTCTGTGTTGCTCTAGCAAGGCAACAAGTGCAGGGTTAAGGCTGATACTAGCATCCTCAGCTAAGCTGGTGTTAATATTGTTCCCTGCTGCCTCCTTTTCAGTCTGCTTTCTTGCTTTGGACATATTTCAAAACAGATTCTGCATGTATTAAATGTCCAAAACATTAACAGCTTACAGCAAAATAGGGTTTAAAAAGTAAAGAAAAAAAAATATAGCAGGAGCCAGCAACGCACACACCTACTCCATTGCCAGCACACCTGAAGCCAATCGACCTCCATCTCCGTTTATCCTGATCACCAAATGTTGTGTCCGAATAAACGAGGAGGCGAGGTGACATTTGATGGAGTTTATTATCAAGAACTATGTACACACGAGGAGACCCTACCGCCAGTACAGGAGTCCTAGCAAAGAGACAATATGTCTCCCGCTCCAGGCTTATATTCCACAGGTGACTCCACCCTCCAAAGGCGGGGCATCGCCCCTCCCTAGCCTAGGGCACCGCCATACTAATATTATATATACACTACCGTTCAAAAGTTTGGGGTCACTTAGAAATTTCCTTATTTTTGAAAGAAAAGCACTTTTTTTCAATGAAGATAACTTTAAACTAATCAGAAATACACTCTAAAATCTAATATACATTGCTAATGCGGTAAATGACTATTCTAGCTGCAAATGTCCGGTTTTTGGTGCAATATCTACATAGGTGTATAGAGGCCCATTTCCAGCAACTATCACTCCAGTGTTCTAATGGTACAATGTGTTTGATCATTGCGTCAGAAGGCTAATGGATGATTAGAAAACTCTTGTGCAATCATGTTAGCACAGCTGAAAACAGTTTAGCTGTTTAGAGAAGCTATAAAACTGACCTTCCTTTGAGCAGGTTGAGTATCTGGAAAAAATTATTATTTCAAATACAAATCATTATTTCTAACCTTGTCAATGTCTTGACTATATTTTCTATTCATTTTACAACTCATGGTGGTAAATAAGTGTGACTTTTCATGGAAAACACAAAATAATTGTCTGGGTGACCCCAAACTTTTGAACGGTAGTGTATATTACGATCGTACAAGTATACTCCTAGTGTTGGTCCCAAACCCAAGTAAATGGGGAGGGTTGTGTCAGGAATAGGGTTGCCAACTCTCCCGTTTTAGCTGGGATGTCCCGTTTATTGGGCTAAATATGTTTATCCCAAGTGGGATGTGCGTTGTCCCATGTTCAAGGCTGCCTTAATGAACGGGCTAGGCTGGGCTGAAGCCCAAGGACCTACGAAGATCAGGGTCTATCATGAGCCAATGATAGGCCGTGATAGGTCAGATTCTATGTCCATTAGTTGATATTCATGTGTGGCTGCTGACTGGTCTAATTTACAAGTGCCTCACGTTGGTACCACATAACAATAAACTATCAGAGGAATTGTTTTGACATGTGCCTATGCAAGTGCCAGTGAGAAGTAAGAAGTAATTAGCTTGGTCAAAATGTCCGGAAAAAAGTTTGAAAGTGGCACTCATAAAATTGAGAGGAAAAGAGCATAGGGAAAACAAATTGTTCAAAAGATCCAATCCAATCCAACTTTATTTCTAAAGCACTTTAAAAACAACCACAGCTGATACAAAGTGCTGTATGTCAGGAATAGATAAAATGTGAAGGACATGTAAGACATAAAAATAAATAAAAGACAACAAAATGCAACTAAAAAGTATAAAACAAATCAGGTAAAAATGGTTAAGTTTTCTGATAAGTTTTAAAAATGGACAGTGAAGGAACCTGTCTAAACGGCAAAGGGAGACTTTTCCACAGTTTAGGAGCAGTGACAGAAAAAGCTCTGTCCCCTCTGAGCTTCGTCTTTGATCTCGGTATCTCCAGGAGCAGCTGATCAGAGAGGGGAAGGACAGCTAAAGGAAGATGATGGAAGACAAGCTGCAACAGAGTGACATCAGCAGGGTCTGGAGAAGCCTCAAAACCATCTCTGGGCACCAGAATACCTCCTCCCAGTCCACGGGGGGTAGGGAATAGGTGAACAGCCTGAACCTGTTTTTTAACAGGTTTGACCAACTACCCTCTTCTCTGCCTGCCCATCAACCACTACTGCTTCCACCTTCATCTAGTCCCGCTGTCCATGGCCTGCCCCCAACACCCCCCCTCACTCCCAGCACACAGCCCCCCTGCCCCAACCTGACCCTCACTAAGACCAAGGTGAGAGCAGAGCTGGGGAAGATCAAGGAGAGGAAGGCCTCGGGTCCAGACGGCATCAGCGCGAAGCTCCTCAAGTCCTGCGCAGACCAGCTGTGTGGGATTGTGGAGCACATCTTCAACCTGAGCATGAAGCTGGGGAGGGTACCACAGCTGTGGAAAGCATCCTGTGTGGTACCTGTACCAAAGACCCCTCACCCCAAGGACCTGAACAGCTACAGACCAGTGGCCCTCACATCACACCTGATGAAGACCCTGGAGAGGCTGCTCCTTGCCCACCTCCGCCCCCTGGTAGGACCAGTGGTGGATCCACTCCAGTTCGCCTACCAGCATGGCATCAGGGTGGAGGATGCAGTGATCTTCCTCCTACACTGTTCCCTGTCCCATCTGGAGAAGCCTGGGAGCACTGTGAGGATCATGTTCTTTGATTTCTCCAGTGCTTTCAACACTATCCAACCAGTGATCCTGAAGGACAAGCTACTGTGCGCAGGGGTGGACCAGCACGTGTCATTGTGGATCCTGGACTACCTCACAAACCAACCACAGTTTGTGAGAACCCAGGACTGTGTGTCTGACACCATCATCTGCAGTACCCCCCCCCCCCTCCAGGGAACAGTTCTAGCTCCCTTTCTATTCATCCTCTATACTGTGGACTTTTCACACAATACACTACACTGCCACCTACAGAAGTTCTCTTATGACTCTGCGATCGTCGGCCTCATCTCTGATGGAGATGATGCGGAGTACAGAGGACTTATCCAGGACTTCGTGGACTGGTGCCAATGGAACTGCCTCCAGATCAATGCAAGGAAAACTAATTAACTGGTGGTGGACTGCCACAGGTGAGGACAACCCCCCACAGCACCAGTAAACCTACAGGGAACAGACATTGAGATGGTGGCATCCTACAAGTACCTGGGTGTTCACTTGAACAATAAACTGGACTGGTCACACAGCACCAGTGCACTCTACAAGAAGGGGCAGCGCAGGCTGTTCCTCCCGAGGAGGCTCAGGTCTTTTGGAGTGCAAGGGGCACTCCTGAAGACCTTCTACGATTCGGTGGTGGCATCAACCATCACATTTGGAGTGGTCTGCTGGGGCAGCGGCATCACAGCAGCCGACAGGAAGAGACTGAACAGACTGATCAAAAGGCCAGCTCTGTTCTAGGGCGGCACCTCGACCCAGTAGAGGGAATAGGAGAGAGGACGATGGTGGCTAAGCTGTCATCTCTGCTGGAGACAGAGTCCTACCCCATGCAGGACACACTGAATGCACTGAGGAGCTCATTTAGCAGTAGGCTGTACCATCCTAGGTGCATAACGGAGAGGTTCCGCAGGTCCTTCCTACCGACAGCTGTCAGACTTTATAACCTAACCAGAGCTGTTCGTAGAGGTTGTATTGAATGTACAAAACGTAATGTAACCCAGTGTTAAAAACGCAAATAAAAATATGAATATTGATACCGCTTTTAAAAAGAAAAACACCCATTTCACAATGGGAGTAAATAATTTAAAGATGAATATTTAAATAAATATATATTCATAAAACAGTAGGGAACATTTCCTGGGGAGTTCTGATAAAGTTCCAAATGTTTTTATTTGGTATTTTGAGCAACCAATGGCTGCGCCATTGTTTGGCAGCGCCAGCCAATGGGTTAAGCACTCTCTCTCCGGGTCTGGGTATGACTTGCATTTTTTGGCTTAGTCACGCCAGACACCGAAAGACTCCGACCAAGAGAGAGAGATGGTCCTTGATGATATGGCAACGCTAACGTGCTAATAGCAGTCTTTGTCTCGGATAAAACTTGAGATTGATTGGGATCCAAAGGTTGTTAACGCCGCTGAGCGTGGGAACCCCATGACGCACGTGTCGCTTAGCTTGGTCAGGTTTTTTTTCTTTGGACTGGTTTGACCAGAACGTGGATTCTCCAGATCTGGATGGCGAGCCGAAGCCCGAACCCTATTAACGGCTAGAGGTGATTCAACAGGTCACCTGGAACGGACACTAGAGAACTGTGAATCTTGTAAATATATTTTGGGGTATCATTGTGACAAGTGCTGTGTTTTTTTGATTAAATGTACACATCTGTAAATAATACACATTTGTAAAAAGAAAATATACATAGTTGCAAGTTCCTATATATCGGTGTTGTGTCATCTGTTGTTACGCCCTCCAGGCTCCTACGAACCCTGTAATCTGTCTGATCTGGCCCAATTATCCCTTCTGTCCAGGTAGTAGGTTAAAGGTAACTACACTGCCATACCCAGTACTACCAAAAGGGTACAAGACTACACCAAAAGTAATATTACACACAAGTAGGTGTTAGTAAGTGTTACAGTAACAACCTTGCACAATAGATGGTCCCCTCCATTATACAACTAGGACAATATCAGTCATTACTGAGGAGACAACATGGCTGATTCAAATATGAAATATACTGTCTGGTTACATATTCATATTCTGCAGGGTAACCTAACAGACTGAAATGCTGTCTATAACATCTAGCTGCAATGCTCCCGCACTGTGTATATATCTGTGTCACAACTCGCCGTCCGCTGTCATCTGCCCCAGCTGCGCGCAAACCTGCGCCTCATTAATCACAGGATATTTAACCCACTCGGCCCAGAGCTTCGGTCTGGAGCCGTCTGTTCAGCAACGCTCTCAGTTCCCCACAGGATCGTTCCTTCCCGACCTGCAACATCACCTACCAGCAAGTAAGCTGTATTATCTCTCACCTGTATTCCAGTCTCTCCCCTGTGCACAGGTGGATTCCCTGGCAGCGGATTCCTCCCGTCTTCGCCTCCTCCTCTCACTCCTCGTCGGGCGCGCAGCAGGGCGTTGTCTCCCTGGCTAGAGTTCCTTTGCCAATGCCAGCCACCACCGTTACATCTGCAAGTAAGCAACATTCAACACTTTTATCCCGCATGGTAAAGAATCAGAATCAGAATCAGAATCAGAATCAGCTTTATTGGCCAAGTATGCACAACACATACAAGGAATTTGACTTTGGCTAAAAACTTGCTCTCGTTGTTCAGGTGAAGGATTTAAATAAGGATTCAATGACAACCAGAGTATGTACAGTAAATTACAGTCTGTCCACGTTTCTATAAAAGGATGCGAATATATACAGGAATATATGCAGTTATTTACTTGGACTAACCACACTTTGCAGAAATATATGAAAAAATATACAATCACACAGTATTTCAATGTGGACTCAGATTCAGTGATATAATGTGAATGAAGTAAAAAGCAGTGTGAGAGTTATGTGCAATGTAATAATGGATGAAAAGTCATAAGTACAGCAACAGGTAGGACTAGGTGAATGTTAGGAGTTCATCAGAGTGATGGCTTGAGGAAAGAAACTGTTCCTGTGACGGGTGGTTTTGACCTTCAGTGATATGTAACGACGACCAGAAGATAGAAGTTCAAGTTCAAGGGTAACTCATATCCCTGTCTCTGCTCTGTCCATAGGGTTGCCTGGCTGCACGGTGTGCCAATCTGCCCCCGGTGCTCCTCGTTCACCCACAGACCATTTACATTCCGCACACACGCATCCATACACCCATTGTTGTTGAATAAAGCCTTTAAATCACATCTGAGCCTGCGTGCGTGTTTCCTGGGCCAGTAATTATGTCAGTACGGCTCCAGCAAGGCGGCCCAGCAGACAGTGGGCTCGCACGCCGTCTTTCCACCTTTGAGGCTTGGGTGGATTTGATCGCTCATCAACAACAAGTCATATTAAATCAATTAACAACTATTACTCACCGGCTGGATCGCCTCGACCCCCAGCAGGCGTTCCCCCCGGCTCATCCTGGCGGATTAGCTTCCGCTACTACCTCAGCTAGCCAGCCTAGCTCGGGAGCGCCAACCCAGCTCACTCCTATTCCCACACCCACATGCTTTAACGGGAAACTTGGTGAAGCACGGGGGTTCATCTTGCAGTGTGAGTCGGTGTTTCAGCGCGTTCCCGGGGATTTTCCCTATGACCACAGCCGGATTGGGTACATGGCTAACCTCTTGGAGGGGCAAGCGTTAGCTTGGGCTTACGCCGTCATGGCGAAGCCCGGCTATGCAAACCTTTCCTACGCCCAATTTGTGCGGGATTTCTTCGAGGTTTTTGATCACTCTGATCGTGACAGCGTCCTGGCCGATCGGCTCCTTAACCTTCGCCAGGGTAGCCGGTCGGCGGCAGATTACGCTGTTGACTTCCGGGTGGCACTGGAGGAGGTCGGCTGGGGGGAGGCATCTCTCTGCAGCATCTTCCTCCGCAGCCTCTGTTCTAGTCTGCGAGATGAGTTGGCTAGCCGGGATCTTCCGGGGCGGTTATCTGAATTAATCTCCCTAACCATCAGTTTAGATAACAGGCTGCGAGAGCGGGCCGCCGAGCGGAAGTCCTACAGCCGCTCGCGCGGAACCCCCGCCCGCGCCTCTCACTCTCGCCCCCTGGCATTACCCGCCCCGGAGTCCGCCGATGAGCCTGAGGCGATGTTGGTCGGGCGAACTAAGCTCCCTTCAGCGGAGAAACAGCACCGCCGGGAGCTGGGCCTCTGTATGTATTGCAGGGGCAACCAGCATTCCGTGGAGCATTGCCCGATCAAGCCAAACGGGGGGGGGGGGGGTCCACGAGTCACTGTAGGGGGCCTCGCGGACGCTAACCAGTCAAATCCCCTCACCAATTGTTCTCTGCCCATTAGGTTCTGTCACAACTCCACCGGGCACCTCACTCACACACTGGTGGGCTCGGGGGCAGAACAAAACTTCATTTCCAAGAGCCTGGCAACCCGTTTGGGCATCCCATACCAAGCATTACCAGCTCCCCTTAACCTCGTCACTCTCTCCCGTTCCCCCCTGGAAGTGGTGACGCATCGCACTAAGCCGGTGTCAGTCATTGTCTCGGGCAACCATCGAGAGGACCTCAGCCTGTTCGTCCTGTCCACCTCGGCGTCCCCCGTCATCTTGGGCTACCCGTGGCTGCGCCTCCACAACCCCGTGCTTGATTGGCAGTCTGGCAGCGTCCTCTCGTGGAACTCGTTTTGCATGGGTACCTGCCTCCAGTCTGCGGCCTGTGCCCCATCCTCTCCTCTTCCTGCTCCAGACTCTGCTCCCCCGGACCTTACCTTGGTGCCTCCGGAGTTCCACAATCTGGGGCTCGTCTTTAGCAAATCCAAGGCGATGTCTCTTCCCCCCCACCGCCCGTATGACTGCGCCATAAACCTCCGCCCGGGGGCACCGTTACCATCTGGTCGCCTCTACAGCCTGTCTGCCCCGGAGCAAGGGGCCATGGACACATACATCAAGGATTCGCTCAGCGCCGGCATCATCCGCCCCTCCTCGTCTCCACTCGGAGCCGGATTTTTCTTTGTCTCCAAGAAGGATGGGTCCCTGCGGCCGTGCATCAATTTCCGGGCCCTGAACGACATCACGGTGAAGGACAGATACACTCTTCTGCTCATGGACACTGCCTTCCACTCCCTCCAGGGGGCCACCTGGTTCACCAAGCTGGACCTCCACAGCGCATACCATCTCGTCCGGATCCGGGAGGGCGATGAGTGGTAGACGGCTTTTCGGACGCCCAGCGGCCACTTCGAATACCTGGTCATGCCGTTTAGGCTCAACAACGCTCCTGCCATCTTCCAACGGCTCATCAATGATGTCCTGCGAGACTTCCTGGGGGTCTTCGTATTTGTATACTTGGACAACATTCTGATCTTTTCCAGGTCTCGGGAGGAGCACCAAGCCCACGTGAGGTGGGTTCTGCAGCGGCTGTTGGAAAACAGACTGTATGTAAAGGCAGAGAAATGTGAGTTCTTCGCCAAGACGACCTCTTTCCTGGGTTTTATCATCTCCCACGACCAGATCCTCCCCAACCCCGCCAAGGTCAAAGCGGTGGTCGAGTGGCCCACCCCCACTTCCAGAAAACAAGTGCAACAGTTCATTGGGTTTGCCAATTTCTACCACCATTTTGTGCCTAAGTTCGGCGCCATCGTCTCCCCCCTGACCCGCCTCACCTCTCCTAAGGTGCCCTTCCGGTGGACTGAGGAGGCAGCAGCAGCATTTGAGACCCTGAAGACGGAGTTCTCCTCCTCCCGGGTCCTGGCCCAGGTTGACCCCGTGCTGCAGTGCTTGGTGGAAGTGGACGCGTCTGATACGGGGGTGGGGGCAGTTCTGTCCCAACGTTCTCCGGTGGTTGGGGTGAAGTGCCCCTGCGCCTTCTTCTCCCGGTGCCTGTCGGCGGCTGAGCGCAATTATGACGTCGGCGATAGGGAGCTTCTGGCAGTAAAGCTCGCGCTGCAGGAGTGGCGTCACTGGCTGGAGGGAGCAGCGCAGCCTTTTGTGGTCTGGACGGACCACAAGAACCTGGAGTATCTGAGGTCGGCCAAACGCCTGAATGCCCGCCAGGTGCGCTGGTCTCTGTTTTTCGCACACTTCAGGTTCACGATCACCTGCCGTCCAGGCTCCAAGAATGAGTTGCCCGACGCACTGTCCAGACAGTTTGCCCCGGAGACCCCGGAGGAGCGGGACCACACTATCCTGCCCGGCTCGTGTGTTGTGGGGGCGGTTTCCTGGTCCATCAGGGACAAGATCCGGAGGGCACAGGAGACCGAACCAGACCCTGGCGGCGGCCCGGTAGGGAGGCTTTTCGTGCCATCGGCGGTTCGGGGGGATGTCATCCACTGGGCCCACACGTCCAAGCTCGCCTGTCATCCTGGCATCTCCCGGCTGGTGGACCTCCTTCAACGCTCTTTCTGGTGGCCCGGACTGCAGAAGGACATCGCCAATTACGTCTGGGCCTCCCCCCAGTGCGCTACAAGCAAGACCTCGAACTCACCTCCTGCAGGGTTGCTCCATCCTCTGCCGGTCCCGGGCAGACCCTGGTCTCATATCGCCCTGGACTTCGTTACTGGCCTCCCCATTTCTAATTCATATGACACCGTCCTGATTATTGTGGACCGATTCTCCAAGGCTGCTCACTTTGTGCCCCTCCATGGTCTCCCCACGGCACGGGTGACAGCCGATCTCCTAATCCAACATGTGGTCAGACTGTACGGGATCCCAACTGACGTCGTATCTGATCGGGGGCCCCAGTTCATGTCCCGAGTGTGGAAGTGTTTTTGCAACGCCCTGGGGGCCATGGTGAGCCTCTCCTCCGGTCACCACCCCCAATCCAACGGGCAGTGTGAGCGCGCTAATCAGGAGCTGGAAGCGGCCCTGCGCTGCGTCACCTCCTCCAAGCCATCCTCCTGGAGCTCTTACCTGGCCTGGGTGGAATATGCCCACAATTGCCCACTAACAATTGCCCACAATATGCCCACTAAAACCTCCCGTCACATGAACAGCTTCTTCCCCTCTGCCATCAGACTGCTGAACACTAAGTGACTTATTGACTCTCATGCACTATGTACAGCAGCTCAACCAGACTCATGTCAATCATCGCTGTTTTCTTCCTGCATTACCGACTGCACTATATGGTTCTCCACATTATCTGCTGCTCGCTAATATATTTTAACTGCTGACCAGTATTACTCACTCTTATTCTACACTTTATTGCATGTATAGTTTATTTCTTTTATTTTATCATGTTTAATGTTGCAGCATTGCACCGAGACAAATTCCTAGTTTGTGTACTACATGAACAATGGCAATAAATCTGATTCTGATTCTGATTCTGATTCTGAATTCTACACGGTCTTCGGCCACTGGGATGTCCCCCTTCCGGGCGTCGTTAGGCTATGATCCTCCTTTGTTTCCCGAGCAGGAGGACAAGGTATCAGTTCCTTCCATCCAGGCCCACCTGAGGCGCTGCCGGAGCCTATGGACCAGGACGCGCAAAGCCCTTTTACGCACGGCGGCGCGCAACAGCACTACGGCTAATCGCCATAGGAAGCCTGCTCCCGGTTACCAGGTGGGCCAACAGGTCTGGCTATTGGCCCAGGACGTCAACCTCAAGGCCAAGAAGAGGAAGCTGGCGCCACGCTTTATCGGTCCCTTCACCATCACTAAGGTAATCAACCCGGTGGCTGTGTGTCTGGCCCTCCCCCCCTCCCTCCGTGTTTGCCCCACGTTTCATGTTTCCAAGATCAAACCCGTGATCTCTGATCCTCTCTGTCCTCCTCCTAGGGCGCCTCCCCCTCCCGTGATGATCGACGGCCACCCAGCTTGGAGGGTCGCCTCCATCCTGGATTCCCGGCGCCGGGGTCGTGGACTGCAGTACCTGGTGGATTGGGAGTGGTATGGCCCGGAGTGGAGATCCTGGGTGCGCTCTTCCTTTGTGCTGGATAGGGATCTCATCACGGAGTTCCACCGGGCGCACCCGGATAAACCAGCACCAGGAGGCGCTGCTCGGGGGGGGAGTACTGTCACAACTCGCCATCCGCTGTCATCTGCCTCAGCTGCGCGCACACCTGCACCTCATTAATCACAGGATATTTAACCCACTCGGCCCAGAGCTTTGGTCTGGAGCCGTCTGTTCAGCAACGCTCTCAATTCCGCGCAGGATCGTTCCTTCCCGACCTGCAACATCACCTACCAGCAAGTAAGCTGTATTATCTCTCACCTGTATTCCAGTCTCTCCCCTGTGCACAGGTGGATTCCCTGGCGGCGGATTCCTCTTGTCCTCGCCTCCTCCTCTCACTCCTCGTCGAGCACGCAGCAGGGCGCTGTCTCCCTGGCTAGAGTTCCTTTGCCAACGCCAGCCACCGTTACATCTGCAAGTAAGCAACATTCAACACTTTTATCCCGCATGGTGAAGGGTAACTCATATCCCTGTCTCTGCTCTGTCCATAGGGTTGCCTGGCTGCACAGTGTGCCAATCTGCCCCCGGCGCTCCTCGTTCACCCACAGACCATTTACATTCCGCAAGCACGCATCCATACACCCATTGTTGTTGAATAAAGCCTTTAAATCGATCTAGAATTTCTCTCTATTAACTGCAAGCCATTTTATTCCCCGCGGGAGTTCGCATCATTCGTTTTGATCGCTGTGTACGCCCCTCCCGACGCGGACGCGTGCGAGGCCCAGCACGCGCTCGCAGATCACATCCTACATGCGGAGCGGACTTTTCCAGACTCTCTGATTATTGTGGTAGGCGACTTTAACCAGAGCAATCTGAGTCACGAGCTCCCCCGATACAAACAGTTTATTAAATGTCCAACCAGGGGAAAAAACACGCTGGATCACTGTTACACTACAGTGAAGGACGCATATCGCGCTGTTCCCCGCGCTGCGCTCGGACTATCTGATCACGTGATGGTCCACCTCATCCCCACATACAGACAGAGACTGAAACTCACTAAACCTGTTGTGACCACCACGAAGAAATTGACCAGTGAAGCTGGAGAGAAACTGAACACATGCATGGAAATAACCGACTGGGACATGTTTAAAGGAGCCACACATGATCTTAATGAGTACACAGACACTGTGAACTCATATATCAACTTTTGTGAGGAGAGCATTCTCCCATCGCGCACCAGGGTGAGGTACTCTAATGATAAGCCCTGGTTCACTGCCAAGCTCAGACAGATCAGGAAGGAGAAGGAAGCAGCGTTGAAAAGTGGAGACAGGGACTGCTACAGGGAGGTCAAATATCGATTTAACAGAGAACTGAAGAAAGCTAAATCTGTGTATTCTGAGAGACTCCAGCAGCAGTTCGCTGCTAATGACTCGGCTTCTGTGTGGAGAGGACTGAGGCAAATCACCAACTACCGGCCTCAGGCTTCTAAAGGTCAGGATGACAAAGCCCTTTGTCAAAAACTGTCCCAACATTACGCCCGTTTTGACACCTCGTCAGCTGTGTCCAACTCCCCCACTCCACCCAGCTCCACTGCCGCCTCGGCCCCTAATTCATCAAAAGCGGTCCCCCCTCCTCCTCCTCCCCCCCTGCCCTTGTCATCAGTGAGCAGGACGTGCACAGACAGTTCTCCAGACTGAACCCGCGCAAGGCCCCCGGGCCGGACGGTGTGTCTCCCTCCACCCTGAGACACTGTGCGAAAGAGCTGGCTCCTGTCTTCACAGACATTTTTAACACCTCCCTTAAGCAATGCCACGTGCCGTCCTGCCTCAAATCCTCCACCATCATCCCTGTCCCCAAGAAGCCACGGATTACTGGACTTAACGACTACAGACCTGTAGCGCTCACCTCTGTAGTCATGAAGTCCTTTGAGCACCTGGTCCTGTCTCACCTCAAGTCCATCGCCACTCCCCTCCTGGACCCGCTGCAGTTTGCCTACCGTGCCAACAGGTCTGTGGACGACGCAGTCAACCTGGCCCTCCACTCCATCCTGCAGCACCTGGACTCCCCGGGAACCTACGCCAGGATCCTGTTTGTGGACTTCAGCTCTGCATTCAACACCATCCGCCCCACTCTGCTCCAGGACAAGCTGTCCCTGCTCGGCGTGCCTGACTCCCTCTGCAGGTGGATCACCGACTTCCTGACGGACCGGAGGCAGCATGTGCGGCTGGGGAAGTCTGTCTCGGACTCTGTTAGCATCAGCATCGGATCACCCCAGGGCTGTGTACTTTCCCCCCTACTCTTCTCCCTTTATACCAACTCCTACACCTCCTCCCACCAGTCTGTTAAGCTGATCAAGTTTGCGGACGACACCACCCTCATCGGGCTCATCTCCAACGGCGACGAGTCCGTCTACAGGAAAGAGGTGGCCCAGCTGGTGTCCTGGTGCAGCCACAACAACCTGCAGCTGAACGCTCTGAAGACAGCGGAGATGATCGTGGACTTCAGGAAAGTCACAACCCCTGCCCCCCCTCACCATCACAGGCTCTCCCATCACCATTGTAGATTCCTTCCGCTTCTTGGGCACCACCATCACCCGGGACCTCAAATGGGAGCCAACCATCAGCTCCCTCATCAAAAAGACCCAGCAGAGGACGTTCTTTCTGCGGCAGCTGAGGAAGCTCAAGCTACCCACCAAGATGTTAGTGCAGTTCTACACGGCCATCATCGAGTCCATCCTCACCTCCTCCATAACCGTGTGGTACGCAGGAGCCACTGCCAGGGACAGACTAAGGCTGCAGCGCATCGTGCGCACTGCTGAGAAGGTGATCGGCTGCAAGCTCCCATCTCTCCAGGACCTGTACATCTCCAGGACCCGGAGGCGTGCAGGCCGGATCATAGCCGATCCTTCACACCCTGGTCACGTACTGTTTGCCCCCCTCCCCTCAGGTAGAAGACTTCGGTCCATTCAGACTAAAACCTCCCGGCACATGAACAGCTTTTTCCCCTCTGCCATCAGACTGCTGAACATTAAGTGACTTATTGACTCTCGTGCACTATATACAGCAGCTCAACCAGACTCATGTCATTCATCACTGTTTTTCTGTTGCATTATCGACTGCACTGTGGTACCCCATATTATCTGCTACTTGCTAATTTATTTAAAACTGCCTTGACTAGTATTACTCATTATTATTATTATTATTATTATTATTATTATTACTTATTATTCTACACTTATTGCATGTTTTTAGTCTTTTAGTTTTTTAGTTTATCTCTTTATCTCATCATGTTTTTAATGTTGCAGCATGGCACCGAGACAAATTCCTAGTTTGTGTACTACATGAACAATGGCAATAAATCTGATTCTGATTCTGATTCTAAATCACACCTGAGCCTGCATGCGTGTTTCCTGGGCCAGTAATTATGTCAATCTGTGTACATATGTATATTCATTTGTTCTTATTATTCTATCTTGTTAATTATTGCTCTGAGTGCCACTATCCCTGTGCTGCTGTAATCCTGAAATTTCCCCATTGTGGGACAAATAAAGGCTTGTCTTATCAGTTGACCTGGGAGACCGAGCAGGAGTGTAAAAGTGAAGAATCTCAGTGAGGTAAGGTGGGGTAAGGTCATTTAATGATTTAAAAGCAAAAGAACTTTAAAATGAACCCTTAAGTGCACAGGCAGCCAGTGAAGGGAAGCTAAAATGGGTGTAATGTGGTCCCTCTTACGTGTTCCAGTTAAAAGATGTGCGGCAGCATTCTGAACCAACTGGAGACGTGAGAGGGAAGACTGGCTGACTCCAAAATAAAGTGCATTACAGTAATCCAGCTGAGATGTGATGAAGGCATGTATTACTGTTTCAAAGTGCTGTTTAGAAAGGATGGGTTTAACCTTTGCCAATTGCATTAAATGAAAAAGCTGCACTTCACTACTACAGCAATTTGGTGATCTAATTTAAAATCATTGCCCATCTTAAAACCCAGGTTAGTAATAGTAGGTTGGACAAACCCTGCCAAGGAGCCCAGTTCAACGGGGGGGGGGGGGGGGGGACTCACAGGAGCCACTGGGTCCAAACACAAGCACTTCTGTCTTCTTTTCATTAAAACATAAGAAGTTTACTGCTATCCAATCTTTAATGTTGTTAAGGCATTCAAGGAGTCATTTGATTGAGAAAGCCTTCTTCTGCCTTAATGGAACATAAACCTGACAGTCATCAGCATAACAGTGGAAGGAGATACCATGCTTTCTAAGAATTGAATCAAGTAGAAGCAGATAAAGTGAAAAGAGCTGGGGCCCTAAAACTGAGCCCTGTGGGACCCCACATGACAGGAAAGCAGCGGAGGATTCAGAGCCAACAAAGCTTACACATATGGTTTTATCAGTAAAATGGGACCTGAACCATTCCAATGCAGTACCAGAAATACCCACAAGATGCTGTAGGTGAGAAATTAAAATGTCATGGTCCACTGTATCAAAAGCGATGGTTAGGTCTAGCAGAACAAGAACCACATGATCAATGGAATCAGGCATCAAAAGGATGTCATTAAAAACCCTAAAAATCCCGAAGTATAAAAGATTTTTTTAAGCTGAAGCATCGAATGGAGGCGGAGCTGCTGCACGGAGGAGAGAGGTGGGCCATTAAAGCACTCACCTGGAGGCGAAGTGAGAAGAAAGTCCATGATTGCTTATATATCAGACAGCTGTGTGTGGGACAGTGGACTCCGAACTTGATAAAAAGTAGACTGGATCCATAGAGTATGACGATATTTGTGAGCTGGACTTAAAGGACATAATGAAGGATTTTTCTTTAAAGAAGGTCAGAAGAAAATACTTCTAAAAAGGTAAGACATGCTATTTACAGTGCTTTCCAGCCACCTGTGCAGGTTTTTCATTGCTGCTGTTGATGATTTTATTCAATAAATAAAATATACATATAAATACAATACATACAATATACGTATTGTGGGGAACCCACTCAGTAGTTACTCAGTAGTTTTCCCTCAGACTGAAGTGGCAGATCAAAGGTGGGGAGTGTGGGGAGTGATATGTTAATGCAGCACCCCAGGTAGCAGAGAAGTGTTAGTGCTGTGATATAAAAGAGAGTGCCTGCAACCTGGTGGTATGTTTTTTGATTCTGGTGAATGTGAGAGAGAGTGGAATAAAGTTTCATCTGCTCAGAAAAGTTTGGCCTGGTTAATCTCTCCACAGTATATCTATAAATACATTCTAGGATAACACAAAGTGTGAGCACTTATTTTCATGTTGTGCATTGTTTGAATCAGGAATATTTAACTGATGTAAATTTATGCTGATTACGCACTGTAAAAAGGGAAATCTCAGTAAGTTAAAATATCCTAAATCAAAGCTTTATACGTACTTGATTTTCTCTCACAAGATAATTTTGACAAGAATTTCTTTTTTTTTCCAGTCTTCTGTAAGATTTTACTTTCTTTATGAAAGTTTTTACTTGTTTTAAGCAATTTAATTCAAAGATTCAAGATTCAAAGATTTTGTCAATACTACTATATGTACAGGACATACAGGAGAATTAAAAAGGCATTTCTCTCTCTTCAGTCGTGTGCACAATATTAAAAAAGAAAAAGGAATAAGGCTGGAAAAACAACAGCAGTCTATGTACAGTAATGCAACCCGCAGTGCAAATGGCAACAAAAGACAGACCCAGACCGCCCATAGTGCAAAGAAAGATAAATGATTAACGATGATGAAACCCAGCAATCCTATATACAGAAAAGTAGAGCTGTAATACCTGTAGTTGCAAGTTCAATGCGGTAGTGTAGGTGCAGACAGTGACCGATAGGACTGCACATGATCAGTATTGCAATGACAGACAGACAGCAGCAGATATGGCATTTGTGCAAATGGTTGCAGTAAAGTGCAAAGACATACAGCAGCAAATGCATTACTGTTGGTGTGCCAGTCTTTCTGTGCAAACAGTTGAGGTAGTTATTGTGTGGGTGAGTGTGTTACGGTCCGGGGGGGGGAGGGGCGAAGAAGGAGGAAGTGGACAGAGTTCAGGGTCCTGATGGCCTGATGAACAAAGCTGTTTAGCAGTTCTTGTGGAGTAGGCCCAGAGGCTCCGATACCTTTTCCCCGAGGGCAGGGGGGCTGAAGAGGGAGTGTGAGGGGTGGGAGGTATTGCATGCAATGTTGATGGCTCTGCAGGTGAGGTAGATGTTCTAGAGGATGGGGCAGAGGGGCACCAATGATCTTGCTGGCTGCTTTCCCTGTGCATTGTAGTGTCTTCCGGCAGGAGGTGGTGCAGCTTCCATACCAGACCGTGATGCGGTTGGTGAGGATGCTCTTAATGGTGCCCTGGTAGAATGAGCACATGATGGGGGAGTGGGACTCGTACTCTCCTCAGTTTGCGGAGGAAATGGAGGCGAGTTTAAGGCTTCTTGGCCAGTAATGTGGTGTTGTTGGACCAGGAGAGATCCTCAGAGATGTGCACCCGCAGGAACTTGGTGCTGCTCACCCTCTCCACAGCTGCTCCATCGATGATCAGAGGGAACTGCTGTGTGTGTCCCCTCTTGAAGTTGACCACAATCTCCTTGGGTTTTCCCATGTTCAGGAAGAGGTTATTGTCTTTACACCACTGGACCAGTTGGCTCACCTCATTTCTGTAGTTGGCCTCCTCGCTGTTGGTGATGAGGCCCACCATCGTCGTGTCATCCGCAAACTTGATGATGTGGTTGGTGTTGAAGGCTGGTACTCAGTCATGGGTCAGCAGGGTGAAGAGCAGTGGGATGAGCATGCACCCTTGTGGGGCCCCTGTGCTCAGTGTGATGGTCTGGGAGGTGTTGCTGCCAACCCGCACATTCTGTGGCCTCCCTGTGAGAAAGTCCAGCACCCAGTTACAGAGAGAGGTTTTGAGTCCCAGGTGTCTGAGTTTTTGTATCAGTTGATGGGGAATGATTGTGTTGAATGCTGAACTGAAGTCTAAGAACAGCATTTGCACGTAGGAGGAGTTCTTTGAGTCCAGGTGGGTGAGGGCTGGATGGAGAACAGCAGCAATGGCATCTTCTGTGGACCTGTATGACCTGTATGCAAACTGAGATGAGTTGTTTGAGGGAGGGAGGATGAACTTGATGTTCTACATGACCAGCCACTCAAAGCACTATTATGATGGGGGTCAGTGCTACGGGCCGGTAATCGTTGTAGCTGGATGGGACAGGCTTCTTTGGGACTGGTATTATGGTGGCAGTTTTGAAACATGGGGAAAACAGCTTGAGTCAGGGAGATGTTGAAGATGTCGAAGATGTTAGATAGATAGATACATACATACTTTATTTCGAACAAAAAAGTAAAAAAAACAAAAACAAAAAACAAATGACAAGTGCAATAAAGTGACAGTATACAGTGTTCGAAAGGGAGAAGGAAAAAGTGAACACTTATTAATTCCAACTTCTCTTTTCCATAAATACAATCCATGTGAAATATATACAAATTAGCACATTTAATACCCCAAGTAAACAATTAACTATATTTTGTACATATCAACATTAACACCCATCCATCCCAACATACATACAGTCCATACATCAAAACCAGCCCCAAACAACACAGATATACACAGCACTGTCCCACCCACCATTCCATAATGTCCCAGAGTTAGCATAGTGAATCGTACATATAAATACTACCCTTCTAACATATATTCTTTCAGCAAATAATGTTTATACCTATTTTTGAATTGATTTCTGTTTGTACATAGTTTCAGTTCCAGCTCCAGACTGTTCGGCAAATCCACCCCACAGACAGATATGCACATACTTTTCTTAGTTGTTCGTATCTTAGGTTTTGTAAAGTTTAAGTCTCCTCTCAAATTATAATCATTGTCTCTTTTTTTGAATATTTTTTGTATATTAGTTGGGAGTTGATTATTAATTGCCCTGTACATGACTTGTGCTGTCTTAAATTTAACTAAATCCATGAACTTTAAAAACAACGAATTGGTATGGTCTCTATATCCTACATTATTTATTATCCTTATAGCTTTTTTTTTGGTAATGTGCATATTGGCTCTAGGTTGGTCTTGTAGGTGTTTCCCCAGACTTCTACACAGTAGTTAAGATAAGGTAGAAACAGTGAATTGTACAGTAAGAACAATGATTTATAGTCCAAGATGTGTTTTGTCTTCCCCAGTATCCCTATACATTTTGTCAACTTGGCCCTGACATAATTCTCGGCCCAGGAAACACGCACGCAGGCTCAGGTAGATTTGATAGCTTTTATTCAACCAGAAAGGTATGTTTGGATGCGTGTATGAGATATGAAAGTGGATTGTGGGTGGACGATGAGAACAGGAACAGAGCAGCACGCCGTGAGGCCAGGCAACCCTATGGGAGAAACACAGACAGGGAGTGACCTGGGCAAAACCACACAGGAAAGTGATGCAGAGTTATGCTTACTTGCAGAGGGAATGGTGGCTGGCGTTGGTGAGGATTTCAGGCCTGGGAGACAGCGCCCTGCTGCGCACACGACGAAGCGTGGAGATGCGGGAGGAGAAGATGGCGAAGGCGAGGGTATCTGCCACCAGGGAATCCACCTGTGCACAGGGGAAGGCTGAGAAAACAGGTAAGAGATTTGACAGCTTACGTGAAGCAGCGATGAGTGGCAGGACTGGAGAGATGATCCTGCTGAGGGTTTGAGCGCGTTGTGGAACAGACGGCTCCAGACCGATGCTCAGGGCGAGGTGGAATAAATAGCTCCTCACTAACGAGGCGCAGGTGTGGGCGCAGCTGAGGTGGATGCCTGAGAGCGGCGAGTTGTGACAGTACTCTCCCCCCAACAGCGCCTCCTGGCGCTGGTTTATCTGGGTGTGCCCGGTGGAACTCCGTGATGAAGTCTTGGTCCAGCACAAAGGAAGAACACACCCAGGATCTCCACTCTGGGCCATATCCCTCCCAATCCATCAAGTACTGCAGCCCACGACCTCGGCGCCGGGAGTCCAGGATGGAAGCAACTCCCCACGCCGGGTGACCGTCGACCATCATGGGAGCGGGCGGCGCCTTAGGAGGAGAACAGAGTGGGTCGGAGATAACAGGCTTGACCTTGGACACATGAAAGGTAGGACACACACGGAGGGAGGGGGGGAGGGCCAAACGCACAGCCACCGGGTTGACAATTTTGGAAATAGCGAAGGGCCAGAGGAACCGTGGAGCCAACTTCCTCTTCTCGGCCTTAAGATTGATGTCCTGTGATGATAGCCATACCCGTTGACCCACCTGGTAACTAGGAGCCGGCCTCCTGTGGCGATTGGCAGTGGTGCTGTTGCGCACCGCTGTGCGTAAAAGCGCCTCTCGCGCCCTGGTCCACAAGTTCCGGCAGTGACTCACATGCGCCTGAATAGAAGGAACAGCCAACTCACCCTCCTGCTCGGGAAACAAGGGAGGATCGTACCCCAACGACGCCCTGAAGGGGGACATCCCAGTGGCCGATGACCGTGCTGTATTGTGGGCATACTCTACCCAGGCCAAGTAAGAGCTCCAGGAGGATGGGTTAGAAGAGGTCACGCAGCGCAGGGCAGCCTCCAGCTCCTGATTGGTGCGCTCACACTGTCGGTTGGATTGGGGATGATGACCGGAGGAAAGACTCACCGTGGCCCCCAGGGCATTACAGAAGCACCTCCACACTTGTGACACAAACTGAGGCCCTCGATCCGACACGACATCCAAAGGGATCCCGTGCAGTCTGACCACATGTTGGACGAGGAGGTCGGCCGTCTCTCGTGCCGAAGGGAGACCCCGAAGTGGGCCCACAATCGTCAAAACCGTGTCGTAGGTGTTAGAGACAGGGAGGCCAGTGACGAAGTCGAGGGCGATGTGCGACCAGGGCCTGCCCGGGACCGGCAGGGGCTGGAGTAGGCCCGCAGGGGGAGAGTTCGGAGACTTGCCAGTGGCACACTGGGGGCAAGCCCGGACGTAATTGGCGACATCCTTTTGGAGACCCGGCCACCAGAAAGAGCGTTGAAGGAGGTCCACCAGTCGGGAGACGCCAGGGTGACAGGCGAGCTTGGACGTGTGGGCCCAGTGAATTACCTCCCCCCGAACAGCTGATAGAACAAAGAGTCTGCCATCCAGACCACCGCCAGGGTCCGGTTCCGCCTCCTGCGCCTTCCGGATCTTGTCCCTGATGGACCAGGAGACCGCCCCCACGACGCACGAGCTGGGAAGGATGGTATGGTCCGACTCCTCAGGAGCCTCAGGGGCAAACTGTCTTGACAAGGCGTCGGGCAACCCATTCTTTGAGCCTGGACGGTAGGTGATGGTAAATTGGAACCGAGCAAAAAACAGAGACCAGCGCGCCTGGCGGGCATTCAGATGCCGCGCTGACCTCAAATACTCGAGGTTCTTGTGGTCCATCCAAACCACAAAAGGCTGAGCTGCCCCATCCAGCCAGTGACACCACTCCTGCAGTGCAAGCTTGACAGCAAAAAGTTCCCTGTCGCCGACGTCATAATTACGCTCGGCTGCTGACAACCGTCGGGAGAAGAAGACGCAGGGCCGCTTGACTCCATCCACTGGCGAACGCTGGGAAAGCACCGCCCCCACCCCCGTGTCAGACGCGTCCACCTCCACCAGGCACGGCAGCGCGGGGTCAACCTGGGTTAGGACCCGGGAGGAAGAGAACTCCGTCTTGAGGGTCTCGAATGCGGTAGCTGCCTCCTCGGACCACTGGAAAAGCACCTTGGAAGAAGTGAGGCGGGTCAGAGGTGTAACAATGGCACCGAAGTTGGGGACAAAGTGACAGTAGAAATTGGCAAAGCCGATGAATTGCTGCACCTGTTTCCTGGAGGTAGGCGTGGGCCACTCGACCACCGCTTTAACCTTAGCGGGGTCGGGGAGAATCTGGTTGTGAGAAATGACAAATCCCAGGAAAGAGGTGGTCTTGGCATAGAACTCGCATTTCTCCGCCTTGATGTAGAGCCTGTTTTCCAACAACCGCTGCAGAACCTGCCTCACGTGAGCCTGGTGCTCCTCCCGTGACCTGGAGAAGATGAGTATGTCATCCAGGTAAACGAAGACGAAGCCCCCAGGAAATCTCGTAGGACGTCGTTGATGAGTCGCTGGAAGACGGCAGGAGCGTTGGTGAGCCCAAACGGCATCACTAAGTACTCGAAGTGGCCGCTGGGCGTCCTAAAGGCCGTCTTCCATTCATCACCCTCCCGGATCCGAACGAGGTGGCAGGCGCTGCGGAGATCTAACTTCGTGAACCAGGTCGCCCCCTGGAGGGAGTGGAAGGCAGTGTCCATCAGAGGCAGGGTGTAGCGGTCCTTCACCGTGATGTCATTAAGGGCCCTGAAGTCGATACACGGGCGAAGGGATCCATCTTTCTAGGAGACAAAGAAGAAGCCGGCACCAAGCGGGAACTAGGGAAGAATGATCCCAGCACTGAGCGACTCCCTGATGTATGTATCCATTGCCTCACATTCAAGAATTATTATTATTAATAATTATTGGCACCGGCTTGGTGCGGTGCGTCACTACCCCCAGGGGAGAGTGAGAGAGTGTGACCAGATTAAGAGGGGCTGACAATGGCTGACAGGGTATACCTAAACGGGTTGCCAGGCTCTTGGAAATGAAGTTTTGCTCTGCCCCCGAGTCCACCAGTGCGTGAGTGAGGTGCCCGATGGAGTTATGGCAAAATCTGATGGGCAGAGTGCAACTAGAGAGGGGATTTGACCCGTTAGAGTCCGCGAGGCCCCCTACAGTGACTCGAGGACCCCCCCGTTTGGTTTGACCAGGCACTGCTCCACGGTATGCTGGTCGCCTCTGCAATACATGCAGAGGCCCAGTTCCCGTCGGCGTTGTCTCGCCGCTAGAGGGAGCCTGGGGCGCCCGATCGACATAGCCTCTGGCTCATCGGCGGACTCCGGAGAGGGTAACGCCAGGGGGCGAGACTGAGGAGAGCGGGCGGAGGATCCATGCGAGCGGCTGACAGATTTCCGCTCTGCGGCTCGCTCCCGCAGCCTGTTGTCCAAACTAATAGTTAGGGAGATTAGCTCGGACAGCCGCCCTGGGAGATCCCGACTGGTCAATTCATCCCACAGACCTGAGCTGAGGCTACAGAGGAAAATGCTGCAGAGAGAAGCCTCTCCCCAGCCAACCTCCTCCGCTGCCACCCGGAAGTCAACAGCGTGATCCGCCGCCGACCGGCTTCCCTGTTGAAGACTAAGGAGCCGATCAGCGAGGACGCTGTCACGATGCGAGTGATCAAACACCTCGAGAAATTCCTGCACGAACCGGTCATAGGAGAGGTTCGCGTAGCTGGGCTTCGACATGACGGCGTAAGCCCAAGCTAGCGCTCGCCCCTCCAAGAGATTAGCCATGTAGCCGATACGGCTGTGGTCTGAGGGGAAATCCCCAGGAACGCGCAGGAACACCGATTCACACTGTAAGATAAACCCCTGTGCCCCACCGAGCTTCCCGTTGAAGCGAGCGGGGGTTGGTATCGGTGTGAGCCGGGTCGGCGCTCCCGAGCTAGGCTGGCCAGCCGTGGAAGTGGCCAAAGTCGAGCCGCCTTGATGAGCCGGGGGGAACGCCTGCTGGGGATCAAGACGGTCTAACCGGTGAGTTATTATAGTCAACTGGTTGAAAATTACCTGCTGTTGATGACCTATCATATCCATCCGAGCCTCGAGGGTGGAAAAACGGCGTGCGAGCCCGCTGTCCGCTGGGCCGCTCTGCTGGAGCTGTACTGACATAATTCTCGGCCCAGGAAACACGCACGCAGGCTCAGGTAGATTTGATAGCTTTTATTCAACCAGAAAGGTATGTTTGGATGCATGTATGAGATATGAGAGTGGATTGTGGGTGGACGATGAGAACAGGAACAGAGCAGCACGCCGTGCGGCCAGGCAACCCTATGGGAGAAACACAGAGAGGGAGTGAGCTGGGCAAAACCACACGGGAAAGTGATGCAGAGTTATGCTTACTTGCAGAGGGAATGGTGGGTGGCATTGGCGAGGATTTCAGGCCTGGGAGACAGCGCCCTGCTGCGCACATGACGAAGCGTGGAGATGCGGGAGGAGAAGATGGCGAAGGCGAGGGTATCTGCCGCCAGGGAATCCACCTGTGCACAGGGGAAGGCTGAGAAAACAGGTAAGAGATTTGACAGCTTACGTGAAGCAGCGATGAGTGGCAGGACTGGAGAGATGACGGCTCCAGACCGATGCTCAGGGCGAGGTGGAATAAAGATAAGATAAGATAAGATAAGATAAGATAAGCCTTTATTAGTCCCACAACGGGGAAATTCCAGGATTGCAACAGCACAGGGATAGCAACACTCAGAGCAACAATCAGAAGGCAAGAAAAAAAAAAAAAAAAAAAAAAAAGAAGCAAGCAAGAGCAGCTAATATACATATGTACGTATTACTATAAAATATATATATATACACACACACACAGACACACAGTGCAGAGCATTGTAGCTGGATGGAATAAATATATGAATATATGAACACAGTGCAGAGCATTGTAGCTAGATGGAATAAATATGTAAATATATAAACACCCACAGTACGGAGCATTGCAGCTAGGTGGAATAAATATGCAAGTATATAAACACACACAGTGCGGAGCAATGTAGCTAGATGGAATAATATGTAGATATATAAATATATAAACACACCCAGTGCTGAGCATTGTAGCTAGATGGAATAAATATGTAAATATATAAACACACACAGTGCAGAGCATTGTTGCTAGATGGAATGAAACAGCATAACCGTCTACTTAGTTATCCTACATGGTATGATTATGTGCCCATACATATTCTCACCCTCCATAGCGACCGGTAAGTTCCTAGTTGTATGCCGGAGGGGACCATTGTGTAAGTCTATTGCATCTTTTGCATTCAAAAAACTATTAGTTTGTTACGTCTTTTTGCTATCTCTGCGAGCAGCCCTGCTTAGGTTGTACAGTCTGACAGCCGTTGGTAGGAAGGACCTACGAAACCTCTCGGTTGTGCACCTGGGATGATGTAGTCTGCTGCTAAATGAGCTCCTCAGTGCATTCAGTATGTCCTGCATAGGGTGGAACTCGGACTCCAGCAGAGATGACAGTTTAGCCACCGTCCTTCTCTCTCCTATCTCCTCCATCGGATCAAGGCGCTGCCCCAGGACAGAGCTAGCTTTCTTAATCAGTTTGTTCAGTCTCTTCCTATCGGCTGCAGTAATGCCACTGCCCCAGCAGACCACTCCAAAAGTGATGGCTGATGCCACCACCGTGTCATAGAATGACTTCAGCAGCGCCCCTTGTACACCAAAAGACCTGAGTCTCCTCAGCAGGAACAGCCTGCGCTGTCCCTTCTTGTAGAGTGCATCAGTATTGTGTGACCAGTCTAGTTTATTGTTCAGATGAATACCCAGGTACTTATAGGATGTCACCATCTCGATGTCTGTTCCCTGTATATTTACTGGTACTGTGAGGGGCTGCCCATGCCTGCGGCAGTCCACCACCAGCTCCTTAGTTTTCCTCGCGTTGATCTGGAGGCAGTTCCGATGGCACCAGTCCACGAAGTCCTGGATAAGCCCTCTGTACTCAGCTTCATCTCCATTGGAGATGAGGCCAACGATCGCAGAGTCATCAGAGAACTTCTGTAGATGGCAGTGTGTTGTGTTGTGTGAGAAGTCCGCAGTATAAAGAGTGAACAGGAAGGGAGCCAGCACCGTTCCCTGGGGGGCCCCCGTGCTACTGATGATCGTGTCGGACACACAGTCCCGGGTTCTCACAAACTGAGGCCGGTTCGTGAGGTAGTCCAGGATCCATGATGACAGGTGCTGGTCCACCCCTGCGCGCAGCAGCTTGTCCTTCAGGATCATCGGTTGGATGGTGTTGAAAGCACTGGAGAAGTCAAAGAACATGATCCTCACCATATTCCCGGGCTTCTCCAGGTGGGACAGAGAACGGTGAAGGAGGAAGATCACCGCATCCTCCACCCCAATGCCATGCTGGTAGGCGAACTGGAGTGGATCCATCGCTGGTTCCACCAGGGGGCGGAGGTGAGCAAGGAGCAGTCTCTCCAGGGTCTTCATCAAGTGGGATGTCAAGGCCACCGGTCTGTAGCTCCTCACTAGCTCCTCAATAGCTCCTCACTAACGAGGCGCAGGTGTGCGTGCAGCTGAGGTGGATACCTGAGAGCGGTGAGTTGTGACAGGCCCAGATGTGACTGATGTGAGGTTTCCAGCAGATTTTATTGTCTAGCGTCACCCCCAGAAACTTATTTTCCTGTACTGTTTCTATTCTGGTATCATCTATTGTTACCATTATTTCATGATTTATTTTATAATTTCCAAACAACATAATCTTTGTTTTTTTCAGATTTAGAGATAATTTATTTTTGTTGAACCACTGCGTTAACCTTTTCATTTCAGTTGTGACCACCTCTAAAACCTGCTGCAAATTCTCACCAGTGCAAAGGATATTTGTGTCATCCGCAAACAAAATAAATTTCAGAATTTTTGATACTTGGCATATGTCATTTATATACAAGATAAAGAGTTTGGGTTCCAAAACTGACCCCTGGGGAACACCACAAGTGATGTCCATGAAGGGTGATTTGTGCTCACCAATTTGCACAAATTGTTGTCTGTTACTTAAATAACTTCCCACCCAACTCAGTCCGACCCCTCTTATTCCATACCTTTCCAATTTCCTCAGTAGAATTCTGTGGTCAGTGGTGTCAAAAGCTTTCTTTAAATCTATAAATACTCCTACAGCAAACTTTTTTTTATCTATACAACTAGTAATTTCTTCTATAAGTTTGATCAGTGCCAAAGATGTAGATTTATCTGCTCTAAAACCATACTGGCTGTCTGTAAGGAGGTTGTGTTTTTCAATGAAATCATCCAGTCTCTTAGTGAAGATTTTTTCAAGTATTTTGGAGAATTGTGAGAGTGAAGAGACCGGCCTGTAATTTGTGAAATAATGACTGTCTCCTGTTTTGTATAGTGGTATTACTTTTGCTATTTTCATTTTGTTTGGAAATTTACCGGTTTGAAATGACAGGTTACAGATGTGGGTGAGTGGTTTAACAATTCCTTCAATTACTTTTTTCACTATTGTCATGTCAATTTCATTCCAGTCCGTTGATTTTTTTGTTCTTAAATTTACTCACAGTCTCGATAATTTCCTTTTCAGTAAATGCACCCAAAAAGATTGTGTTTGGATTTCTGTCTTCTATTTCATTTACAGAACCACTATTGTTTGTTTCTGGTGTCACTGTTGATTTTGCTAATTCTGGACCAACGTTTACAAAAAAATTATTGAAACCACTGACCACATCCTCCGTATTATTTATCAAATTGTCATTTTCAATAAAATATTCTGGATAATTAGCATTCTTAGGTTGGTTACTAATAATCCCATGGAGTACTTGCCATATTCCTCTTAAGTTATTTTTATCATCCTCTAATATTCTGTTGTAGTATTCTTTCTTACAAGTCCTCATTATATTAGTAAGCTTGTTTTTATATCTTTTATATTTGATCTCAGCCTCTACTGTTCTACACTTAATGAATTGTTTATATAATGTATTCTTCTTTTTACATGCATTTAGTGATCCCTTGTTGACCCAAGGAATATTTTTATTTTGTTGTCTGTCACTGTATTGTTTTATAGGACAGTTTTTATTGTACAATGATTGAAATATTTGTAAAAATTTATCATATGCTTCATTTATATCATTTTCATCACAAACTATCTTCCAGTCTTGTATTAATAATTCCTTTGCCAGTAAATACATAGATTCTTCAGTTCTTATTCTTTTATATTTAATATTTTTGGTATACTTTTTCTTCCTATAATCACATTGATAGACAACAAAAATCGGCAGGTGGTCGCTGATATCATTCAATTAAAGCCCACTCATGATATTATTTTCCATAATGTTTGTGAATATGTTATCTATTAGTGTGGCACTGTGTGACGTGATTCTGCTAGGTCTGGTGATTGTTGGATGTAAGCCCATACTGCACATTGTGTGGATAAATTCTTCTGTCATACTATGTTGTTTTGAATTCATAAGATCTATATTGAAATCCCCACAGATGAACATAACTTTATGAGTTAGTTTTGCATACATTTTTTCCATCCAGTCCTTAAATAAATCATTGTTTGATCCAGGTGTTCTACAGTATATACACAGCTCACTGTGGGCTATATTAATCATATATTCCATAACCTACATATGTTGAAGCATGTGGGAATGTTTGGTGATTACATATGTAAGGCAACTTCACACCTCTGAAAGGACAAAGACTCTCAACCGCCAAGTGAAGAACAAAGACGTTCCCAGACACTGCGGTGGAGACCGGAGGAGCTACCCTCACCCCCCTAGGGCGAAGAGAGGAAGTGCCAAGACAATGGGGGGATTAAGATAATGAGGGATGTCAGCCTTTGATATGCATGTCTTTTGTTATGTGCAAGTATAAAGTCAGAGAGCCGGAGATATTCGGTCTCTTTTTCCTTCTGCTACCTCTGCACTAGATGAGACTTGTTAGGAGAGCTGATAAATAAACTTTGGTTTATATATCAAATCGCCTCATCATTTCAAGCTCTTCTACACTCATGACCATATTCTTCACATTGTCCAGACAGATTTCTATTGTAATACATTCAAATAAATCATCCACAGTTACTGACAAATTTTCAACAACCTTGTATTGCAAGCTCTTGTCAACATAAATTGCAACTCCTCCTCCTTTTTTAACTTTTCTATTTATATAATTTAATTCATAGCCATCCGTGGTAAAATCCACTCCTTTCTCTTCACTGAGCCACATCTCTGATATTGTCACAATACTGAATGGCTCTTTAAACTGATGTAAATAATCTTTAATGTTATTAAAGTTGGCATAGAGACTTCTGCTGTTGAAGTGGATCATAGAAATATTGAAATCAGATGTGACCATTGTGTTAAACTGTTCATCCGTGTAGTAACTATAGTTATTATTGATGGAGCTAAATAAATTATTATCAGGGTCTATGTTATATTCTACGTCCTGTGGGTTGTGATCCGTATATTCAAAAACTTTCAATTCCTGTTGTTCCTGTTTGTTGATCTTTTGTTTCATGTTGTTAAATGTCCAGATGCAGATGAGTGTGATCCTTCAGTGTCCTACAGTTGTCTCTTGTTGCTGTCGACTTCAGTTCATAATGTTCATTGATATTTGTTCAGTTCCATAATATCACGGATGTTAATGACCTTGGCTTCTTCAGGTGATCCTTTTAATTTTATGTATATTTTACAGTTTGATGTCTAGGTGTTTTGAATCTTTTTCTGCTTTCTCATGTATCTTGCTTTTCTGGCAAGATTCAAGATGTTGAATCTCACTTTGTTGGCAGATATTTTTTTTCCTAATTTTAACTAGAATTATCTATTGCCAGAATTTTTCTTGTTTAAGTAAAATTATCTGCCAACAGAGCAAGAAAATTTGACTTATCAAATTGTGTAAAACAAATTAAAACTATTGGAAAGCATGTAAATTTTTCTTACACATAAACTGAACAGCAAGAATAAATATCTTGTCAGACAAAAAGACAAGCATAAACAGCCTTAATTTATTTCATTTTACACTGCTCAAAAAGTTAGGGATATTTGGGTTTTGGGTGAAATTTATGGAAAATGTAAAAAATTCATGCTACAATGACATTATGTCATGAAAGTAGGGCATTGAAGTAGAAGCATGCAATGGTGATTTCCTCATCTCAAACAATTTATTGAAACAAAAACCAACAACAGTAGTGGGTATACCACAACAAAAAATGTCAATGTCTCAATACTTTGTCATGTGCCCTTTTTTTTTTTGTTACTTATTTGCACCCGTAGGTAGATTTGGTTTGCAGTCTGGTGACAAGCCACTGGCTGCTGGTCACTGTGTGCGCGAGCACCCTAAACCTACATGTTTTTGGTATGCGGGAGGAAACCGGAGAAATCCCGGAGTAAACCCACGCAACACGGGGAGAACATGCAAACTCCACACAGCTCACTGTTGGTCGGGGGCTGGGATCGAACCCATGATCTCATGATCCCCGCGATCCCCCGGCCGAGGGTAAACTGTGCTGCCACAGTGCTAAACCACTGCGCCACCGTGCAGCCAATGAGCATCAATTACAGCTTGACCACAACGTCTCATGCTGTTTACAAGTCGACTTATTGTCTGCTGAGGCATGGCATTCCACTCTTCTTGAAGGGTGGCCCTCAGGTCATTGAGGTTGTGGATTGCAGGGTTACAGGCCTCTACACGGTGACTTTGCTGATCTCATCGGTTTTCTATGGGATTCAGGTCTGGAGAAAGGGTAGGCCAGTCCATGTGTGGTACCCCAGCCTCCAGCAGCCATTCCCTAATGATGCGACCTCGATGAGATGGAGTATTGTCGTCCATGAAGATGAAATAAGGCCTGTGTTGTTCATGCAGGAGCACAATGATTGGATTAATGATGTTATTCAGGTAGTATTGGCTTGTCACTGTACCATTCACAAAGTGTAGGACAGTTCTGTATTGACTCAACACACCTGCCCAGTCTGTAACACCACCACCACCACCAAAGGCTTGTCTGGTGACAACAGTGGCTGATGCATAGTGCTCTCCTTGACGTCTCCAACATTGTTGACGGCCATCATTTCTGCTCAACGGGAATCAACTTTCATCAGAGAACAGCACCAAGGCCCACTGGCCCCTTGTCCAGCGTAAATGCTCCCTGGCCCAGGCCTGTGCCCGGTGGTGTGGTCAGGTACCCTTTCAGGTTGTCTAGCATGCAGACCACGCTGATGTAAATGGTTTTGAATGGTCTGACATGACATTCGGGTGCCTCTCACCTCTGTTAAATGTGCCTGGAGTTGAGTGGCATTCATCATCTGGTTCCGCAGGGCACTGTTTACAGTGAAGTGGCCATGAGTGTTTGATGTGGCCAAAGGACGTCCACTTTTATGCCTTTCTGTGACTCTTCCAGTCTCTCTGTATCTCTGTTGCAACCTGCTCTGATGACACACTGTGACACTTTAAGCTCAGTGGCCACTTCCCTCTGAGAACATCCTGTTTGAAGCCTCGCAATGGCGAGGTACTGTTGATCAATTGTTAGGTGTGGTCTTGGTCTCAGGATGTCAAAATGTGAACAGCATGATGAAGAGGACTGTTTACATACCAATTCTAATTGAACCAGAAAATTTATTGGTCTATTCATGGATCAAACACCTGTTGTGAATTTTGCCGTTAAGCACCTTGTTAGAGAACAGTATGTTATGCAAAAAATACTGAAACATTGAACAGTTGGAAATGTGCATTTGAAAGGTTAGAGAAGGTCAAATTAAGTTCACCTGTAAAAGTTAATAGTGCATTTTAGGTGCATCCTGAAATTTCACCAGAAAGCTGAATATCCCTAACTTTTTGTGAGTAGTATACTTAGATTTGACTTTTTGCAGTGTAGTTGTGTTTTCTAGCTCAAAGTAGCATCAAACATGACACTGAATATCAATATTTTTTAAGGTATTATCAAGGTAAAAAAAATCCCAGTATTATAGCAACACAAATGTCCACAATATCGTGGCACCGAACAATAGTTAAGACCCTCTGACCCTTATTTGGCTGTGAGAAAGTTGGCAACCCTAGTCAGGAAGGGTATTCAATGTAAAACCTCTGCCAAATCAAACATGCAGATCATGACAAATGAGACTTTCATATTTGATCGGTTGAGGCATGGGTTGACAACGACCGCCACCGGTGGTGTTAACTGACAGGGTGCCAGTGGAAATTGGACTACTGTTGGTCGAAGATGGAGGAGGAGGAGAGGGGGAAGGCATGTTAGGAGAGAGAGAAAGTAAAGGAAAGGTAGAATAGAACAGAATAGGCTTTATTGTCATTGTACAGTTGTACAGTACAATGAAATTGTGGGTGCTCCACCAGGCTACTGCACAATTAAGTATGAAAGAACACTGATAAAACACGGTTACAGAAGACACGATTAAACACACAACTGAAATAAAAAAATTAGCCCAGGATTATGAAACTATACCCAGGTTTGGTAGTGGATTCACGGATGAAACAATGTGCATAAGAATGAGAGGTGCAGATCACACAATTGAGCACACGATTGAATAAAATAGCCCAGGATTATGGAAAAATATACACAGGTATAGTAGTAGTTTCATGGATGGGTCAATATACATGAAAATGCAGTGTGCAAAGACAGGTGTGTTATTATGATGATTAAAAAAGTCCGCAGTACTGTGCATATGAGCATTCGGAGGGACGGGGTGGGGCCTCTGACTGTTTGCAGTTTGGATGGCCCAGGGGAAGAAACTGTGGGACCTAACTGATCTGACCCGTCGTCCAGAGGGAAGTAGGTCAAACAGGTGGTGAGTGGTATGTAAGGGGTCTCCTGTGATGGCCTTGATCTTCCTGAGACAGGAGGATCTGGAGATATCCTCCAGGGATGGCAGAAGGCCACCGATGATTTTTTTGGGCGGTGTTGATGACCCTCCGCACAGCCTTCCTTTTCTCAGCCATGGAGCCGGCATACCACACATTCAGGCAGTAGGTGAGCACGCTCTCCACTGAGCAGCTGTAGAAGGCCAGCAGCAGCTTCTGGTCCAAGTTGTTCTTTCTCAGGACATGGAAGTGCAGCCGCTACTGGTCTTTCTTCACCAGGGCCTTGGTGTTGACGGACCAGGAGAGGTCAGAGGAGATGTGGGTGCCCAGGAACCTGAAGGTGGGATGGTTTCCACACAGTTGCCATTTATAAGGAGGGATGTGTGGTCCTTTCTATTCTTTCTAAAGTCCAGTATGAGTTCTTTGTTTTTTTTGACTTTCAGTTTCAGGTTATTTGCTTTGCACAACAGCAGCAGATTCTCTACCTCCACGCTGTATGCCTTCTCATCGTCGTCAGTGATGAGCCCAACCAAAGTGGTATTGTCCACATACTTCACGATGGGGGAAGGGTCGAAGTGTGTGTGTGTGTGTGGGGGGGGGGGAGACAGTCCCTGATGTGCTGGGACACCAGTCGCTCAAAACACTTCATGACTACAGACATGAGTGCTATGGATCTGTAGTCATTCAGGCTGTCGATTGCGGACTTTTGGGGGATGGGGATGATGGTGGAGGCCTTGAGGCAAGAGGGAACAGTGGTGTGCGTCAGGGAGAGTCTGAACAGCTTGGTGAGGATCTCTGCCAGCTGGTCAGCACATGCTTTAACCACCGCTCCTGGGATGCTGTCAGGACCAGCAGCTCTGCAGGGGTTCACTGCTTTTAGTTTCCTCTTCACCTCATTGACCTGTAGAGAGAGGGGAGGATGGGGGAGGGGGGCGAGTTGTGGGGAGCTGTGTTCAAACCGTGTGAAGAAGCTGTTCAGGTCCTCTGCCAGAGTGAGGCTGCTGTCCAGTGTTGGGAGAGCACTGGCCCTTGTAGTTGGTGAGAGCCTGGATGCCTCTTCACATCTGTCGGGGGTTGTTGTCTATGAGGAAGCCCTCCAACTTCCTCCTGTAGGCGTTCTTGGCATGCTTTATGCCTCTTCTCAGGTTGGCTCTACCAGTGCTGTACAGAGAGCTGTCCCTCTGCCTGAAGGCTGAGTTGTGAGCTCTGATCAGAGCCTGGAACTCACTGGCCATCCACGGTTTCCGATTTGGAAAGACCCAAATGTGTTTGGTGACTGTCACATTTTCTACACAGCATTTAATGTGGAACAGGACAGACTCGGTGTAGGAGTCCAGGTCCCGCTCTTCAAAGATGTTCCAATCTGTGCAGTTTTAAAGTAGTCCTGTGGCTGGAGGAGAACATTTTCAGGCCAGGTTTTAGTTGTTTGTTTGTTTGGGGGGTGGGGAGTTCTTCCTAAGGGGGTGTAAGAAGGTATTAGAAGCAGGGAGAGATGGTCTGATTGTCCAAGGTGAGGGAGGGGGTGGCTCTGTAGGCATGCTTAATGCTGCTGTAAACATGATCCAGTGTTCTTTCCCCTCTTGTGGGACATTTAATGTGTTGGCGGAATTTGGGGAGTACAATCTTTAAGCATGCTTTGTTAAAATCCCCTGCAATAATACGGACTGTGTCGGGGTGATTTTTCTGCTGCCTGCTGACAATATGTTGGAGGTGGCTGAGTGCTAAGTTAACGCTAGCGTCAGGAGAAATGTGAACAGCTGTTACAATTACTACAGTTAGCTCACGGGGGAGGTAGAAAGGCCTACACAGAAAGGACATGGCCTCTAAGTCCGGTGAACAGTGGCTGTGAATTATTCTGCTCTTATTATACCAAGACTGGAGCACAAAAACACAGAGCCCACCACCCCTTCCCTTACCAGAATCGGCTCTGCAGTCATAATGGAGTGTAGTTCGGCCTGGTAATTCCACGGTGGCTTCTGGGATAAGCGGATGAAGCCAAGTCTTGGTCACAACCAGAAGTGTAGAAGTGAATTGTGGAGATGAGAGTAGGGACTTTAAATGTAGATATTATGACTGATAAATTGCAGAGAGTTGGCTGATATGATGGAGAGAAGAAATGTAGATATAGTGTGTGTTCAAGAAACCAGATAGAAGGGAAGCAAGACTAGGAGCACTGGAGGTAGATTTAAACTGTTCTACCATGGTGTAGATAGGGAGAGAAATGGAGTAGGGGTCATCTTGAAGGAAGAGTACGGTATGTAAAGAGTGTCCAGGAGGCAAAGAGGAAGTCAGACAGAATCATGAATTTGAAGCTAGAAGTCAAAGGTGTGATGTTGGAGGTTGTCAGTGCATATGCCCCACAAGTTGGATGCCAGGTAGAAGAAAGAGAGGAATTCTGGAGTAAGTTGAATGAATTGATAGTGTTCCCAGGGGGGAGAGAGTGGTGACCGGAGCAGACTTTAGTGGACATGTAGGTGAAGGGAACAGATGTGATGAGGAGGTGCTGGGTAGGTATGGTTTTAAGGTGAGAAATGTGGATTTTGCTAAGAGGGTGGAAATGGCTGTGGTGAACACATACACTACCGTTCAAAAGTTTGGAGTCACTTAGAAATTTCCTTATTTTTGAAAGAAAAGCACTTTTTTTCAATGAAGATAACTTTAAACTAATCAGAAATACACTCTATACATTGCTAATGTGGTAAATGACTATCCTAGCTGCAAATGTCTGGTTTTTGTATATCAATATCAACATAGGTGTATAGAGGCCCATTTCCAGCAACTATCACTCCAGTGTTCTAATGGTACAATGTGTTTGCTCATTGCGTCAGAAGGCTAATGGATGATTAGAAAACCCTTGTGCAATCATGTTAGGTCTGCATTGCTGTAATTGCTGCAAATGGAGGATTCTTTGACGAAAGCAAAGTTTGAAGGAAAAAATTATTATTTCAAATACAAATCATTATTTCTAACCTTGTCAATGTCTTGACTATATTTTCTATTCATTTTACAACTCATGATGGTAAATAAAAGTGTGACTTTTCATGGAAAAATTGTCTGAGGTGACCCCAAACTTTTGAACGGTAGTGTACTTCAAGAAGAGAGAGGAACATGGGGTGACTTACAAGAGTGGAGGAAGGTGCACACAGGTGGACTTCATCTTATGCAGAAGTAGAAATCTGAAAGTGACAGTAGACTGCAAGATGATGGCAGGGGAGAATGTAGCTAGGCAGCATTGGATGGTAGTCTGTAGGGTGACTTTGGAAAACAAGAAGAGGAAGAGAGCAAAGGCAAAGCCAGAAATTAAGTGGGGGAAGTTTCAGAATGAAAAAGGTCGCACAGAGTTCAGGAAGGATTTGATACAGGCTCTGGGTGGTAGGAAAGAATTACCAGATGACTGGGAAAGTACAGCAAAAGTATTGAAACGGGTAGAAAGGTATGTGGTGTATCCTCTGGACAGAGGAAGGAAGACAAGGAGACTTGTTGGTGGAATGAGGAGGTACAAGAAAGTATTTAAAGGAAGAAGTTAGCAAAAAAGAAGTGGGATAGTCAGGGAGATGAAGGAAGTAGACAGGAGTATTTGGAATCTAGGTGCATGGCGAAGAAAGGTGGCAAAGGAAAAGGCATATAGTGAGTTGTATGAAAGGCTGGACACCAAGGAAGGAGAAAAGGAGTTGTTTCGATTGACTAGACAGAGAGAACGAGCTGGAAAGGGTGCAGCAAGTAAGATTGATTAAGGACAGAAATGGTAATGTGTTAACAAGTGACAAGAGTGTGTTGAGAAGGTGGAAGGAGTACTTTGAGGAGCTGATGAATGAAGAAAATGAGAGAGAGAGAGGAGGATGGATGAAGGAAAGATGGTGAACAAAGAAGTCCCGAGGATTAGCAAGACAGAAGTGAGGGCAGCTTTGAAGAGGATGAAGAATGGAAAGGCGGTTGGTCCAGATGGCATACCTGTAGAGGTATGGAAATGTTTAGGAGAAATGGCAGTTGACTTTTTAACCAGATTGTTTAACATAATCTTGGAGAGTGAGAGGATGCCTCAGGAGTGGAAAAGAAGTGTTTTGGTACCAATTTTCAAGAACAAGGGTGATGCTTAGAGCTGTTGTAACTACAGAAGCGTAAAGTTGATCAGCCACACTATGAAGATATGGGAGTTGTTGAAGCCAAGTTAAGTGGAGAGGTCAGAATCAGTGAGAAGCAGTACGGTTTTATGCCAAGAAAGAGTACTACAGATGCAGTGTTTGCTTTAAGAGTGATGATGGGGAAGTATAGAGAAGGTCAGAAGGAGTTGCACAGTGTCTTTGTGGATTTAGAGAAAGCATAAGACAGGGTGCCAAGAGAGGAAGTGTGGTACTGTATGAGAAAGTCAGTGACATAACGTTCGGCTCAGGAGACGCACACACACAGGCTCAGAGTAGTTCAAACTGTTTATTAACAACAGGGATGTTTGGGTGCGTGTCTGCGGAATGTTAATGTGTTGGTGGTGGCGTCTGCTTCGGACCCAGAGGCAGGAGACCGTTCAGCCGGCAACCCTATGGGAGAAATCAGACACAGGGTGATGAGCACACACCAACACAGGAGGAGAATAGGCGAGGGAGAGAAGCTTACTTGTTAGGACAGATGACTGGCGCTTCAAGGATGGAAGCCCGGGAGACAGCCACCTGCAGGGCTCGGTGCAGCAGTGAGGAGAGACGAGGGACGGGATAGTCCGCCGCCGAGGAATCCACCTGTGCACAGGGGAGCAGACTGGAGAGAAGAGGTAAGTGATTTTCTTACCGGTAACGAGGATGCTGAAGAGAATGTGGTAGAAGCCCATGGAAGGGAAATGAAGTCTACGGCTTCAGACCGAAGCTCAGGGCAAGGCGGCTTATATCCCTCGCCGCTGATGACTGACAGGTGTGTGAGCAGGTGGCGCCGTTGATGAGCGGCGCGGCGTGACAGTACTCCCCCCTCTAGCAGCGCCTCCTGGCGATGGCTTATCCGGGTGCGCTCGGTGGAAGTCCGCGATGAGCGATGGGTCCAACACAAACGACGGGGGCACCCACTGTCGATGCTCGGGCCCATAGCCCTCCCAGTCCACCAAGTATTGCAACCCACGACCCCGGCACCGGGAGTCCAGGATGGAGGAGACGGACCAGGCCGGATGGCCACCAACCATCCGGGGTGCGGGTTGCGCTGCAGGAGGAGGGCAAAGGGGGTCGGTAACTGCCAGCTTCACCTTCGACACGTGGAAAGTGGGATGGATGCGGAGGGAGGGGGGAATAGCCACGCGCACAGCCACCGGGTTGATGATCCGGGTGATGGGAAAGGGACCCATGAAGCGCTGTGCCAGCTTTCTCCTCTCGCCTTTTAGGGTGACGTCCTGGGTGGAAACGTAGACAAGTTGCCCAACTCTGTACGCCGGGGCAGGTCTTCTACGCCGGTCCGCCACGGTCCTGTTGCGCTCCGCTGTGCGTAAAAGCGCATGACGCGCGGCGGCCCAGGTGGAGCGGAACTGCCTCACGTGCGCCCTAACTGACGGGACAGTTACCTTGCTCTCCTGCGCTGGAAGCAGCGGGGGGTCGTAACCCAGGGACGCCTTGAAGGGGGACATCCCCGTTGCAGAAGAGCGGGCGGTGTTGTGGGCGTACTCCACCCAGGCGAGATGGTTGCTCCATGACGTCGGCTTGGATCTTGCAACACAGTGGAGCGCAGCCTCCAGCTCCTGATTGGTCCTCTCACACTGCCCGTTAGACTGGGGGTGATGGCCGGAGGAGAGGCTCACCTTGGCTCCGATAGCGTTGCAAAAGGACCTCCAAACCTCGGATGAAAATTGGGGACCCCGGTCCGAGACCACGTCCACCGGAATCCCGTGCAGCCTGACCACGTGTTGGATGAGGAGGCCCGCCGTCTCCAGGGCGGTAGGGAGACCTCGCAGGGGGACGAAGTGTGCCGCCTTGGAGAAACGGTCCACGATGGTCAGGATGGTGTTAAAGGAGCTGGAAACGGGGAGTCCGGTGACGAAATCCAGTGCGATATGCGACCAGGGCCTGCCGGGGACGGGCAGAGGGTGGAGCAGACCCGCTGGAGGGGCATTTCCTGACTTGCTGGTGGCACAGACTGGGCAAGCCCGGGCGTAGCGGGCTGCATCCCTCCGCAGGCCTGGCCACCAAAAAGACCGTTGGAGGAGGCTAATCATCCGGGAGGTGCCGGGATGACAGGTGAGCCGGGAGGTGTGGAGTCAGTGGATGACCTCTCCTCAGACCGCAGATGGGACGAACAGTCTTCCCTCCGGTCCGCCACCAGGATCAGGTTCCACCTCCTGTGCCTTCCGGATCTTTGCCTCGATATCCCACGAGATGGCTCCCACGACGCACGACCTGGGCAGGATGGAGTGGGGCGTCTCCTCCGATTCCACGGGAGTGAACTGCCTAGAGAGGGCGTCAGGCAGGCCGTTCTTAGAGCCAGGCCTGAAGGTGATAGAAAATTGGAACCTGGCAAAGAACAGAGACCAGCGCGCCTGGCGGGCGTTCAGGCGCTTGGCAGATCGTAAATACTCCAAGTTCTTGTGGTCCGTAAGGACCACAAACGGCAGGTTCGCCCCCTCTAGCCAGTGGCGCCACTCCTGCAGGGCGAGCTTGATGGCCAAGAGCTCTCTGTCCCCCACATCGTAGTTCCTCTCCGCCGGGGACAAGCGCCGGGAGAAGAAGGCGCACGGTCGTTTGGCGCCATCGTCCGGTGACCGCTGGGACAGCACTGCTCCCACTCCCGTGTCCGAAGCGTCTACCTCGACGATGCACTGCAGCGTGGGGTCGACCTGGCGAAGGACCCGGGAGGAGGAGAATTCCGCCTTCAGCGCCTCAAAGGCGGCAGCGACCTCTTCGGTCCACCGGAACGGGACCTTCGGGGACGTGAGGCGGGTCAGTGGTCCAACGATGGTACTGAAGTTGGGGACAAAGCGGCGGTAGAAATTGGCGAAGCCAACAAATTGCTGCACCTGCTTCCGGGATGCAGGTGTAGGCCATTCCACCACCGCCTTTACCTTCTCTGGGTCAGGGAGCACCTTATCGTGGGCGATGATGAACCCCAGGAAGGACGTACTCCTGGCGTAAAATTCACACTTTTCTGCCTTTACGTACAGACGATTCTCCAGCAGCCTTTGGAGGACCCGCCTCACGTGGACCTGGTGCTCATCCCTGGACTTGGAGAAGATGAGAATATCGTCCAGGTAGACGAACACGAAAAGGCCAATGAAGTCCCGGAGGACGTCATTAATGAGGCGCTGGAAGACTGCAGGAGCGTTGGTCAACCCGAACGGCATCACCAGGTATTCAAAGTGGCCGTTCGGGGTACGGAAGGCCGTTTTCCACTCATCTCCCTCCCGGATCCGGACGAGGTGGTAAGCGCTGCGTAGGTCCAGCTTGGTGAACCAGGTCGCCCCCTGGAGGGAGTGGAAAGCAGTGTCCATGAGAGGCAGGGTGTAACGGTCGTTCTCCGTGATATTATTGAGGGCCCGGTAGTCGATACAAGGGCGGAGGGACCCATCCTTTTTTCCCACGAAGAAGAACCCTGCCCCCACGAGTGACGATGATGGGCGGATTATCCCGGCGTTTAATGACTCCTTCAGATATGTGTTCATCGTCTCCTTCTCCGGCGCTGACAGGCTGTAGAGTCGACCAGAAGGTAACGGCGCCCCCTGGCGGAGGTTGATGGCACAGTCGTAGGGCCGATGAGGGGGAAGAGACATAGCTTTCGCTTTACTGAACACCATACCCAGGTCGTGAAACTCCGGAGGCACCAGGGACAGGTCCGTCGCGGGGGGAGGAGCGGACGGCGAGCAGGCAGCGGACTGGAGGCAGGTGCCCAGGCAAAATGTACTCCATGCCGATACCCCAGCTGATCTCCAATCCAGGACCGGATTGTGAAGGCGGAGCCAGGGATACCCCAGGATGACGGGCGACACAGAGTTGGGAAGGACGTAAAAGGTCATCTCCTCCCGGTGGTTTCCCGAGATGATGACCGGTAGGGGGACAGTTTGATGTGTCACTCTCCCAAGGGTGGCACGGGAGAGGTGGACTAGGGAGATGGGAGTGTTGAGTGCCTGGCAGCGGATGCCCAATCGGGTTGCCAGGCTTTGTGAAATGAAGCTGCCTTCTGCGCCCGAATCCACCAGTGCGTGGGTGAGGTGCCCAGTGGGGTTATGGCAGAAACGGATGGGCAGCTTCAATTGGGTGAGTGATCCTAACCGATTGACATCCGTGAGGCTTCCAACAGTGACTCGCGGACCCCACCGACTGGCTTTCCGTGGACAACGCTCCACGGTGTGTTGGTCGCCTCCGCAATACATGCAGAGGCCCAACTCACGGCGGCGTTGTTTCTCCACAGGGGAAAGTTTAGTCCAGCCCGTCACCATCGGCTCCGACTCCTCGGGGCACGATGCTGGTGGCGCCGCCAGGGGGCGAGCTTGGAACAGGTGCGGCGAGACTCCACGAGGGCGAGAAGAAGAAGACTTCCGCCCCGAGGAGCGCTCGCACAGCCTGTTATCCAAACTTACCGCTAAGGACGTCAGCTCCGCTAGCGTCCCAGGGATATCCCGACCAGCCAGTTCATCCCTCAGATCACTATTGAGGCTACGGAGGAACAGGCCACAGAGGGAGCGTTCCTCCCAGCCCAATTCCTCCGCCGCTACCCGGAAGTCGACCGAGTGGTCCGCTGCCGACCGGCTTCCCTGCTGGAGAGCGAGAAGCCGATCGACCTGGACCGTTTCGGTTTGAGAATGGTCAAAGACCTCCAGAAAGCGCCTCACGAATTGATCATGGGTGAGGGTGGCATAACTGGGCCTCGCCATTACGGCGTAGGTCCAAGTTAACGCACGCCCCTCCAGAAGATTCCCTATGTAACCAATTCGGCTGTGATCCGAGGGAAAATCTCCGGGCACACGGTGGAACACGGACTCACACTGCATAATGAACCCCCGCGCTCCGCCGAGCTTACCGCTAAAGCGGGCGGGGGTCGGAATCGGTGTGAGCCGAACCGGTGCCACTGGAGCCGGCTGGACGGCCGCTGGAACAGCAGGAGCCGCGCCACCCTGGCGAGTCGGGAGGAACGGCTGTTGGGGGTCCAAGCGGTTCAATCGGTTAGTTAATTCTAATAATTGATTAAGAACCACCTGTTGCTGATAAACAATCTGATCCACCCGAGCCTCGAGGATGGTAAACCGGTGTGCGAGCCCGCCGTCTGCCGAGCCGCTCTGCTGAAGCCGTACTGACATAACGTTCAGCTCAGGAGACGCACACACACAGGCTCAGAGTAGTTCAAACTGTTTATTAACAACAGGGATGTTTGGGTGCGTGTCTGCGGAATGTTAATGTGTTGGTGGTGGCGTCTGCTTCGGACCCAGAGGCAGGAGACCGTTCAGCCGGCAACCCTATGGGAGAAATCAGACACAGGGTGATGAGCACACACCAACACGGGAGGAGAATAGGCGAGGGAGAGAAGCTTACTTGTTAGGACAGATGACTGGCGCTTCAAGGATGGAAGCCCGGGAGACAGCCACCTGCAGGGCTCGGTGCAGCAGCGAGGAGAGACGAGGGATGGGATAGTCCGCCGCCGAGGAATCCACCTGTGCACAGGGGAGCAGACTGGAGAGAAGAGGTAAGTGATTTTCTTACCGGTAACGAGGATGCTGAAGAGAATGTGGTAGAAGCCCATGGAAGGGAAATGAAGTCTACGGCTTCAGACCGAAGCTCAGGGCGAGGCGGCTTATATCCCTCGCCGCTGATGACTGACAGGTGTGTGAGCAGGTGGCGCCGTTGATGAGCGGCGCGGTGTGACAGTCAGGAGTGGCAGCAAAGTATGTGAGGGTGGTGCAGGACATGCATGAGACCAGCGAGATGGTGGTGAGGTGTGCTGTTGGAGTGATGGATGGATTCAAGGTGGGGGTGGAGTTACACCAGGGATCAGCTTTCTTGTTTACCATGTTGATGGACAGGTTGGCAGATGAGGTCAGGCAGGAGTCTCCATGGACCATGATGTTTGCAGACGACATTGTGATTTGTAGGGAGAGTAGGGAGCAGATGGAAGAGAACCTGGAGAGGTGGAGGTATGCTCTGGACAGAAGAGGAATGAAAGTCAGCAGAAGCAAGACAGAATACATGAGTGTGAATAAGAGGGAGACAGGTGCAACGGTGAAGATGGAAGGAGTAGAGGTAGTGAAAGTAGATGAGTTTAAATACCTGGGGTCAACCATCCAAAGCAATGGAAAATGCACAAGAGAAGTGGAGAAGAGAGTGCAGGTAGGGTGGAGTGGGTGGAGATGAGTGTCAGGGATGATTTGTGACAGAAAGATAGCAGCTAGAGTGAAAGGGAAGATTTACAAGGTGGTAGTGAGACCTGTTATGATGTATGGTTTAGAGACAATGGCGCTGATAAAAAGACAGGAGGCGGAGCTGGAGGTGGCAAAGCTGAAGATGCTATGATTCTCATTGGGAGTGACTAGGAGGTACAGGATTAGAAATGAGTATACCAGAGGAACAGCTCAGGTTAAGCGGTTTCGAGACAAAGTAAGAGAGGCAAGTCTGAGATGGTTTGGACATGTGCAGAGGAAGGATAGTGGATATATTGGACAAAGGATGTTGAAGATGGAGCTGCCAGGCAGGAGGAAAAGAGGAGGACCACAGAGAAGATTCATGGATGTAGTGAAGGAGGACATGGAGAAGGTTGATGTTACAGAGGAAGATGCAAGGGATAGGGTGAGATGGAGGAAGGTGATCCGCTGTGGCAACCTCTAAAGGGAGCAGTCAAAAGAAGAAGACATAATTCAGTGTGATTCACAGGGTCATTAAGATAAGGTAAGATAAGATAATCCTTTATTTGTCCCACAATGGGGAAATTCCAGGATTGCAGCAGCAAAGGGATAGGAGCACTCAGAGCAATAGTAAATGAGAGAATAAGGTAAGAACTGGTTAGCCAGAGCAGTGAATGAATATACACATGCACACAGTGCAGGAGCCTTGCAGCTAGATGGGAATAAACAGCATGATGGTTTGTAAAATTACCCTGCAGAATATGGATATGTACTCAGACAGTATATTTTGCCTTTGAATCAACAGTGTTGTTGCCACCCTCAGTAATGATTGTTATTGTCCTAGTTGTGTATTGGCGGGGACGATCTCTATTGTGCAACGTTGTTACGTTTTGTACATTTAATATGACCTCTATGAGCAGCCGTGGTTAGGTTGTAAAGTCTGACAGCCATAGGTAGGAAGGACCTACGGAACTTCTCTGTCATGCACCTAGGATGGCACAGCCTACTGCTAAATGAGCTCCTCAGTGCATTAGAGCCTGTCAAGGGCGTAACTTTGTTTCAGATATTGGAGGGGTTGAGATCTCTGTTTGCATATGTCATGATTCTGCCTACCAGGCAGATTGAAGTTGAAATAAGGACCCAAGGTGTGGACTGAACTCCAAAGCATAATATTTAATAATTAAGAAAAACACTGAGAACACAAATGAACAAACAACACAGGGCTGCAACACAAACCGTCAAGGTGAAAATAATCAGTACACTGGGAGAACACTGGGGAAACACGACAAGGACCCCAGACAGAGCACATGAAAAAACTTGCATAAATAGGGTAACTGATAATGACTTAATGTGAGACAGCTGGGACTAATCAAGGGCAGCAGGTGAGGGAAACAGGATGGGCGGGGCTGCACAACCACTCATAGACAGGGAATGCACAAGAGACATGCAATGGACATGCAGGGCACAATACAGAGAAAGCAGTGGCAAAAACATGACTGAACATAATTATAAGAGCCAATAAGGACATCAGGGACCAACGGGGAAGACACCACATAACAACAGACTTGGGAACACAGAAGACATAGAGGACGCAGGGGGACACAGGGGGCAAATAATGCAAATAATAATCACAATCACAGAAGCACAACAATATGAACATAAAGCGTGGGCACGGTCCCTGGCTGTGCCCCGATTGTGACTGTATAAGGATTTAAAAAAAAAAAATCTTTTTACTATAGGAATGACAGTATGTATCCTAGTGTGGAGGAAGAGTACAAATCACTAACTTTAATAAAAGGACAAGGACAATTTACCTCTTAATTTTGGCATTCCCATATTAGTAACAGTTGTAAAAATTATTTCCCTGATTTACCAACTATATATTCAGCCTTGTAATAGTCTATGCCACTATGAAGCAGCAGACCTACTTAATACCTATTATGTGTTAAGTATTTCAGCACTGGCAGAAATCGAGTTTTCTTCTTTTAGATTTGATTGGCGGTTGGCAACCAGCTTACAGGTGCATTGCCACCACGTACTTCACTCTATATCATCACTCTGTCTGGTCAGGAGCATCACTCTATGCTCCCATGGTGACTATTGTTACCTGGTCATGTGTGCCTCCTGTTCTTCCTCTGTCTCTCTAGCCATCAGTACTGTCTCTCTTCCCCTCTGGACACCTGTGCTAATTCTCTGGTTACCTTCACATCCTCTCACCTCTCCTTCTTGGATCACCCTGCTGCTGCCACATTTTTGCTCCTGATATAAAAAAGTTCAATTAATGTTGAAATGGTTTAAAAGAGGCACTTCTTGGACAATTTTAGAGGATGTATTTCATGCTAGATTTTCCAATGTCTGACATGTTTCGGACAAACCCAAATGCAGACACAGGCTCAGAATAAACACAATTATCTTTATTTAATGTGTGTGTGAGTGTGTGTAAGAGTGTAAATGAGAATGAGTGCAGGAGGACGAGCAGAGCGAGGACATGTCTGGCAACCCTAGGAGAGAGGAGAGACAAGAGTATAAGCTCTCTGTAAACTGACTGAATTAACAGGTGGTTAATCAGTCTTACGGTGCAGGTGTATAGTTGAGGCGCTGATGAACATCCAAGCAGCGCCATATGCCAGTGCCTCGGTCCATCGCGTGTCAGTGCTGGTGTTGATGATGCAGGTGCTTCTGAGAAGAATAGTTTGTTCATAGAAACCAGTGTTTCCTCCGAGTGCAGGTGAGGGTCCCGGTCCGCCACCAGGAGGAGGAAGTCCGCCCAGAGGGATCCAACTGTGCACAGGGAAGATAGAGGGATGGAGCGGAATGAATTTTTTCGGGTGGCTTACATGGAGTTGGGGAGACAAAACTCTCAGATGATCAGGTGAGCAGGAAAAATGAGGGAAGCGAGACTCCCTAGCCAAAGGAGAAGTAGACTCTTGCACAGAGGTCTTTCATCCAAATGGAGCATTGACGTCTCTGTGCAGAATGAGAGGCAGCACTCCTAAAGAAGTCTGCTGAATTGGAGGAGCAGGTGTGCATGCAGCTGTGGAGACAATTAGGGCAGCAGACGTACAGAGCGGATCACCACAGTACACCCCACCTACGAGACGCCTCTCGGCGGCCGATCCAACTTACCTGGGTGCGTCCGGTGGAACTCCCTAATGAGCTGCGGATCGATCACGAAGGAAGGACGCACCCAGGACCTCCACTCTGGACCATATCCCTCCCAGTCCACCAGATATTGTAGACCACGACCCCTGCGTCGGATGTCCAGAATACGGCTGACCGGATATGCGAGGCCACCATCAACCATCACCGGTGGGGGCGGAGTCTTGGGAGGGGGGCACAGAGGGCTGGATACAAATGGCTTCACCTGGGAGACATGGAAGGTGGGACAAATGCGGAGGGAGGGGGGAAGAGCCAGGTGCACAGCCACTGGGTTGACAATGTGAGTAATAATATACGGAACAATAAAGTGCTGTGAAAGTTTCTTGGATTCCGTCTTCAGGTTGATATTCCTGGTTGACAACCATACCTGCTGTCCAACCCGACAGGGCGGAACTGGGGTCCTGCGGCGGTTGGTGATGTCAGAGTTGTGGCTCGCTGTGCGTTGCAGCGCAGCCCTAAAAGTAGAGACTATACACACTATTCTTGCCCGCACAGTGTTTAAGATAAGATAAGATAAGATAAGATAAGATAAGCCTTTATTAGTCCCACAACGGGGAAATTCCAGGATTGCAACAGCACAGGGATAGCAACACTCAGAGCAACAATCAGAAGGCAAGAAAAAAAAAAAAAAAAAAAAAAAAAAAAAAGAAGCAAGCAAGAGCAGCTAATATACATATGTACGTATTACTATAAAATATATATATATACACACACACACAGACACACAGTGCAGAGCATTGTAGCTGGATGGAATAAATATATGAATATATGAACACAGTGCAGAGCATTGTAGCTAGATGGAATAAATATGTAAATATATAAACACCCACAGTACGGAGCATTGCAGCTAGGTGGAATAAATATGCAAGTATATAAACACACACAGTGCGGAGCAATGTAGCTAGATGGAATAATATGTAGATATATAAATATATAAACACACCCAGTGCTGAGCATTGTAGCTAGATGGAATAAATATGTAAATATATAAACACACACAGTGCAGAGCATTGTTGCTAGATGGAATGAAACAGCATAACCGTCTACTTAGTTATCCTACATGGTATGATTATGTGCCCATACATATTCTCACCCTCCATAGCGACCGGTAAGTTCCTAGTTGTATGCCGGAGGGGACCATTGTGTAAGTCTATTGCATCTTTTGCATTCAAAAAACTATTAGTTTGTTACGTCTTTTTGCTATCTCTGCGAGCAGCCCTGCTTAGGTTGTACAGTCTGACAGCCGTTGGTAGGAAGGACCTACGAAACCTCTCGGTTGTGCACCTGGGATGATGTAGTCTGCTGCTAAATGAGCTCCTCAGTGCATTCAGTATGTCCTGCATAGGGTGGAACTCGGACTCCAGCAGAGATGACAGTTTAGCCACCGTCCTTCTCTCTCCTATCTCCTCCATCGGATCAAGGCGCTGCCCCAGGACAGAGCTAGCTTTCTTAATCAGTTTGTTCAGTCTCTTCCTATCGGCTGCAGTAATGCCACTGCCCCAGCAGACCACTCCAAAAGTGATGGCTGATGCCACCACCGTGTCATAGAATGACTTCAGCAGCGCCCCTTGTACACCAAAAGACCTGAGTCTCCTCAGCAGGAACAGCCTGCGCTGTCCCTTCTTGTAGAGTGCATCAGTATTGTGTGACCAGTCTAGTTTATTGTTCAGATGAATACCCAGGTACTTATAGGATGTCACCATCTCGATGTCTGTTCCCTGTATATTTACTGGTACTGTGAGGGGCTGCCCATGCCTGCGGCAGTCCACCACCAGCTCCTTAGTTTTCCTCGCGTTGATCTGGAGGCAGTTCCGATGGCACCAGTCCACGAAGTCCTGGATAAGCCCTCTGTACTCAGCTTCATCTCCATTGGAGATGAGGCCAACGATCGCAGAGTCATCAGAGAACTTCTGTAGATGGCAGTGTGTTGTGTTGTGTGAGAAGTCCGCAGTATAAAGAGTGAACAGGAAGGGAGCCAGCACCGTTCCCTGGGGGGCCCCCGTGCTACTGATGATCGTGTCGGACACACAGTCCCGGGTTCTCACAAACTGAGGCCGGTTCGTGAGGTAGTCCAGGATCCATGATGACAGGTGCTGGTCCACCCCTGCGCGCAGCAGCTTGTCCTTCAGGATCATCGGTTGGATGGTGTTGAAAGCACTGGAGAAGTCAAAGAACATGATCCTCACCATATTCCCGGGCTTCTCCAGGTGGGACAGAGAACGGTGAAGGAGGAAGATCACCGCATCCTCCACCCCAATGCCATGCTGGTAGGCGAACTGGAGTGGATCCATCGCTGGTTCCACCAGGGGGCGGAGGTGAGCAAGGAGCAGTCTCTCCAGGGTCTTCATCAAGTGGGACGTCAAGGCCACCGGTCTGTAGCTGTTCAGGTCTTTGGGGTGGGAAGTTTTTGGTACAGGTACCACACAAGATGTTTTCCACAGCTGTGGTACCCTCCCCAGTTTCAGGCTCATGTTGAAGATATACGTCACAATCCCACACAGCTGGTCTGCACAGGACTTGAGGAGCTTTGCGCTGATGCCGTCCGGTCCCGGCGCCTTCCTCGCCTTGATCTTCCTCAGCTCCGTCCTCACCTGGGTCCTGGTCAGGGTCAGGATGGGGGGCTGTGTGTTGGGAGTGGGGGGGTGTTGGTGGAGTGGGGAGTGGGCAGCAGGACTTGATTTCTTTAGAGGCAGCAGTGGTTGTTGTGCAGTCAGGGGGGAGGGCGGTTGGTCAAATCTATTGAAAAACAGATTCAGGTTGTTCGCCCACTCCCTGCCCCCTGTGGCCTGGGGGGAGGTATTCTGGAGCCCCGAGATGGTTTTGAGGTTTCTCCAGACCCCGCTGATGTCGCTCTGTTGCAGCTTGTCCTCCATCTTCTTCCTGAAGCTGTCCTTGCCTTCTCTGATCTTTCTCCTCAGCTCCCTCTGTACGGACTTCAGCATCTCCCTGTTCCCTGACCTGAAGATCCTCTTCTTCTCTCTCAGAAGTGTTTTTATCTCAGGGTTGATCCAGGGTTTGTTGTTTGAGTGACGCCGTATGGTCTTGGTGGGAACGGATTTGTCCACACAGAAGCTGAGGTAGCCCGTGAAGGTGTGAATGAGGCCATCGATGTCCTCACCATGTGGATCGCAGAGCTGCTTCCAGGCGGTGGCTTCAAAACAGCCCTTTAGGGTGTCCATTGTCTCCTCAGACCATAACTCCACAGTGTGCATGGCCGGAGGTTGTCTGTGCACTAGGGGTTTGTACACCGGCCGGAGATGAACCAAGTTGTGATCCGATCTCCCGAGTGGGGGGAGTTGTGATGAGGTGTACGCCTCCTTAGTGTTTGCGTAGAATAAATCCAGTGTTTTATTGTCTCTAGTGTGGCATGTGACATACTGGGTGAACGTGGGTAGAATGGGAGACAGTGAAACATGGTTGAAATCGCCTGAGATGAGGAGAAGAGCATCTGGGTGTTCTGTCTGCAGCCTGCTGGTTACTGAATGGATGACGTCACGTGCTGTCCCAGCGTTCGCCGTCGGATTTGCATAAACAACAATGCAGATCACGTGTGAGTGTTCTCTCGGGAGATATGTAGGCCTCATGCTAACAGCTAGCAACTCAATGTCTTTGCTGCAGTGTCGTTGTTTAACAGTGATATGTCCCGGTCTGCACCAGTTGTTGTTAACATACATTATCACTCCACCGCCCCTAGCCTTGCCACTGTCTGGTGTTCGGTCAGCTCGTATCATGTGAAAACCCTCCAGCTCAATGTTAGCATCTGCTGCTAGTTCAGTTAGCCACGTCTCAGTAAACAAAAGGAGAGAGCACTCCCGGTATGTGCTATCATAACGGGAGATAGCCGCTAGCTCATCTAACTTTCCCAGTATCGACCGTACATTTCCCATGACAACAGATGGAAGGGAGGGTCTGTACCTTATATTTTTTGTCCTCCGCCTTACTCCAGCCCGGCAGCCGCGGCGTTTTCGCCTCAGTTCTCTCGGTATGTCGAGTTTTTCCAATGGGACCGGGTGGCGGTTGAATGCTAGCAGCTGTTCTCTGCTGTATCGTATCCTGCTATAAACAGTGGCTCCGTCCACCGGCTCAGGAGACATTTAGGACGATTTGTGTGTCCGTGATATAAGTGGGGTGAAAAAAAAAGACGGATCAAAAGAGAGAGGAAGGGAAAAAGACTCGGAATCGAGCCGCTGTTGCAAAAGGCAGCCGACTGGTGTGGCGCCGAGAGAAAAAAAAAAAAAAAAAAAAAAAAAAAAAAAGAAAGAATAGACTATTCAAGAATAGACTATTTTTGTGTTCAATAATGATTCTTTCGGAGTAAGAGATTGCAAAATTAAGACAATTGATCTCTCGGATCATAGTCCCATTTCATTGTCTGTTATTTTAGAAAAGAAGGTCAGAAAAGTGTTGTGGAAGTTCAACTCAAATATATTAAATGATTCTGAATTAAGACAAAAATTAAAGGATGACATTAAGAACTATCTTGAGTTGAACGACACAGGCGAAGTGTCACAGATAATTTTGTGGGACGCTCTGAAAACTGTAATGAGAGGAAAGATCATTTCAATGACGTCACACTTGAAAAAATTAAAGGGGCAAAAATTAGCTGATCTTCAAGGAAAATTAAAATGATTACAACGGTTAGACAGCAATAAGAGTAATTCAAACGTAAAAGAGGAAATAAAAAAGATTAAAAGTGAAATTGATAACATCTATACGCAGGACACCCAGAAAAAAAAAAAGTTTTTCTGAAGCAAAAATACTACGAAATTGGGAGTAAATCGACTAAATTACTAGCATGTAAATTATGCAAACAGAGAGCAGAAAACACAATTTATAGATTAAAACACCCCCAAACGAAGAGGGTCGAAAACAAACTGGAAAAAATACAGGAAAGTTTTGAATTATTTTATAAAGATTTGTATTCCCAACCTCAAACTTCTAACGAGACACAAATAGAAGATTTTTTAAAAGCATTGAACTTACCAACAATGACAAATACATAAAATGAAAAATGAGTCCAACCAATAACAACCAAAGAACTAAATCTGGCCATTTCCAAATTAAAAGTGGGGAAGCCCCCAGGCTCCGACGGTTACACTACAGAGTGGTATAAATGTTTTAAAGAAGAATTGACCCCTATACTATTAAAAACCTTTAACTGGATTATACAAAATGGTGAAATCCCTCCATCTTGGAAAGATGCAGTCATTTCTGTCATACCCAAGGAGGGCAAGGACAGACAGGATTGCAGTAGCTACCGTCCCATTAGTGTCCTTAACTTGGATTATAAATTATTCACAGCAATAGTGGCTCAAAGACTTGAAAAATTCCTACCTAATCTGATACATTTAGACCAGTGTGGATTTATCCAGCAAAGACAGACCTTAGGTAATATAAGACACTCCTTACATGTGATAGGACAAATAAATAAGGAAAAGACTAAGGCCATTATTGTAGGATTAGATGCCGAAAAGGCATTCGATTCAGTCAGATGGTTATTCCTCTATAAAGTATTTGCAAAATTCGGCTTTAATGAAAATTTTATCACATTAATACAATCCCTTTATGATAAGCCAAGGGCTCGTGTAAAGATCAATGGAGATCTTTCTGACTCCTTCCTCCTGGAGCGAGGAATGAGGCAGGGATGCCCAATTTCACCCCTTTTTTGCCCTTTATATTGAGCCCCTTGGCCAATTGATAAGACAGACTGGGGAGATTAAGGGGATTACAGTATCTGGGAATGAACAAAAAGTTGCAATGTTTGGAGATAATGTACTTGGTTTTTTTGGAGGAGCCTGAAGAATCTTTTATGAAGTTGATGTCTGTATTAAACAGCTTTGGGAAGTTACCTGGTTACAAATTAAATATATCTAAAACTCAGGTGATGACCCTGAATTATAAAGTTTCAAAATCTCTTAAGGAAAAATATAATCTTGACTGGGATGCTGTCTCCCTAAAATATTTAGGTGTAATTCTCACTAAAGACATCTCTAGACTGTCTCAAGCAAATTATGACCCACTATCCATCCATCCATCCATCCATCCATCCATCCATCTTCTACCACTTTTCCGGAGGTCCGGGTCGCGGAGGCCACAGTTCAAGCAGAGAAGCCCAGACTTCCCTCTCCCCAGCCACCTGCTCCAGCTCTTCAGAGAGGATACCAAGACGTTCCCAGACCAGCTGGGAGACATAGTCTCTCCACCGAGTCCTGGTTCTGCCCCAGGGTCTCCTCCCAGTGGGACGTGCCTGAAACACCTCAAGTGGGAGGCGACCCACTATCATTAGCAATAAAATCAGACATATATAGATGGAATCTTGTACCCTTTCTCAATTTAAACTCAAGGATTATTGCAGTGAAAATGAATATAGTTCCCCGATTGCTGTATTTGTTCAGAACATTACCTATTGAAGTGAATGACAATCAATTCAAGGAATGGGACAAATGGATTTCACACTTTATATGGCAGGGGAAGAAACCAAGAATACGCTATACTGTTTTACAATTAAGGAAAGAAAAGGATGGAGCAATGCTTCCTTGTTTGAAATACTATTATTATGCTTCTCAAGTTATTCCTCTATTATATTGGTGTAACCCAGACTTCCAAGCCAATTGGAAGATAATAGAATCCAACATATCACCTATACTCCCCTTACAAGCTGCAATTTTGGATAAAAGACTAGCTGACCAATTACAGGGTCTAAACCCTTGGAATGAACACACACTTAAGGTATGGCATAAAGTAGTGAAAACCTGTGAAATAGGAAACATACTAAGAAATTTCAGATGGTGTGCCTATGACACAGATTTTCAACCCAACAAAAGTGATAAAAGATTTCAAACTTGGACAAAAAAAAGGGCTAACAACGTACCTCACCTTTACGAGCAAAGGAACACTACAGAATTTCCAGTCCCTACAAACCAAATTTGGTCTTGAGCAAGTAGACTTCTTCAGGTACCTCCAAATACGTGATTATTTTAACAAGCATAGCAAATCTCTAAACCTATCTTCAACAGAGTCACACTTTTTTAAAATTTTAAAGTCAGCTTATGACACTTCGATGAAAAAGGCAATTTCTAAGTTATATAATGGGATGCTAGGAACAGGAATGGGATGCAAGGAACGATGATACGCTACACATTAAGAATAAGTGGGAACATGAAGTGGGAATGGGCATTTCTGATGACAATTGGGAAAAAATTTGTATCTTTCAATGGTCCTCCGCAAACTCATTGGTATGGAGAGAACACTGCTGGAAAAATGTGATAAGATTTTTTAAGACTCCTCACCAAAGTAAATATAGAAACATAAATAATGAGTGTTGGAGAAGGTGTGGATCTGTTGAAGCAAATCATTTTCATATATTCTGGGAATGTTCGGATTTGCATCAATATTGGTCTGGAATTCATAAAGCTTTAAATGATATCTTCAAGGTAAACATTGCAAACGACTTTTTAAATTTATATATGGGTCTTGTTCTAACTCTGGACAGAAGGGGGGACATAAAATTGCTGCAGGTGCTCTTAGCAGCCAGTAAAAAATCAATTACTAGAAAATGGTTAAACCCAGCCCCACCCACACTCAATGATTGGTTTGGAATAATTTTGGAAATCTTCAAAATGGAAAAATTGACGTATTTGTTAAGTATTCAAAGGGAAAAATTTTATTCAGTTTGGAACAAGTGGATTCATTTTATATCCCCTATTCGGAATGATTTTGAATGACTCCAGATATAAACATCCTTGTTGAATCACCTTACTAAGACTGAAATTTTGTTTATTTATTCTTCTATATGAGAAGAAGGAATGACTGTAAGCCCCCAGTTCAGTTTGTTTGTTTTTCGTTTTTTTTTTAAAATTTTTTTGTTCCTATAAAACAAATAAGAGAAGGACTATGATACAAATGTCTGAATGCTATATTTGTAAAGATGGCATCCTTTTCTAATAAAAACATAAATGAAAAAAAAAATTGATTCTTTAACTCACAGGGAGCCAATGCAGCGATTCTAAAACTGGCGTAATATGCTCTCTCTTTCTGGTCTTTGTCAGCGCACGGGCTATTGAATTCTGTAATAGTTGTAAGTTACTGATCGTGTTTTTAGGAAGACCAGAAAGGACAGCATTGCAATATTCAATATGACTGGAAATAAAAGCATGCATTGACATCTCTGTGTTTTCTTGAGAAAGAAATGGACAGACTCTGGCTATATTCTTTAGAAGATAAAATCCAGTTTTTAAAATATTATCAACATGCGGAATAAAACTAAGCTCAGAGTCAAAAACAACGCCCAGGTTTTTAACTTGTTTTGATGGAATAAGAGGCTATGTTTGTAATTTTGGTAAAAAGTTTCTCTCTCTGAGCTTCAGGACCGATAACTAAAACTTCAGTTTTGTCCTGGTTTAGCTATAGGAAATTCTCTGCCATCCAGGACTTAATGTGTAAAATGCAGTTCAAAAGGACATTAATTGGTGTTGGGTTATCAGGAGAGACAAAAATGTAAAGCTGGGTATCATGAACATAACTGTAGAAACTAAATCCGTGTCTCCTGATAACATTGCCTAGCGGCAACATGTACAAATTGAAACGAACTGGGCTTTAAATCGAACCTTGAGGAACACCACAATCCATGCCGTCTCTCTTTAATGAAGAGTGTTCACCCAGGGTGACAACATTCTCTGCCAGTGAGGCAGGATTTAAACCAGCTAAAAACAGTGCCTGAGAGGCTGATCATATTGCACAATCTGTTTAAAAGAATATCATGGTCTACTGTGTCAAATGCTGTGCTTAATTCCAGTAAGACCAGGACCGAGAGCATGCTCTTGTCCATGTTGATTCTAAGATCATTTAGAACCTTGATCAGGGCTGTATTAGTACTGTGATTTGACCGAAAACCAGATTGAAATGTTTCATACAAATCATGAGTTTTCATAAAATCATTTAACTAGTTAAAAACTACTTTCTCTAAAATTTTACTTAAAACTGGCAGGCTGGACACCAGTCTGTATTTATTCAATACTTCAGTGTTTAAATTATTTCTCTTCAGAACAGGCTTGACAATAGCTTAGTCTTAAAAATAAAGTCTTAAATAGTCTTAAAAGCACTAGGAAAAACTTCTGTCTGAAGAGAATAATTTAAAATGTTAAGAACATCATGAACTAAAAAGCTACGAATGGATTTAAAAAAATAATGTAGGAATTGGATCTAAAAGATAGGTTGCTGGTTTCAACTGGGAGATAACTTTCTCCAGCACCTTAGCATCAACCAGGTCAAAACTGTCCAGTGTTTCCCCACATAAAAACAAAGGTTCAGCTGTATTAAAAGCAATAGGTTGTAATAGATTAATAAGATAAGATAAGCCTTTATTAGTCCCACAATTCGGAAATTCCAGAGCTGACCTTATAGTTTCTATTTTACTGCTGACGTGAGCTAATAATTCCTCACATTTGGAGTCTGCAGACATCCTGCTAGACATGTTAAAAACTGGGTTTATTAACTGATCACTTATTGAAAAAAGAGTTTTTGGATTATTGTGAACTAATTTCTGATTGGCTGAATCTCCCAAACGCATGTGGGAAAATGTGTTATTGTTGCGCTGGGTTCTGTCCGTGCTCGGGCTACGCACAGCTCGCTGCCGGCCGTGACAGCTGTGGGTTGTATTCTGACCTCACCGGGCTCTTATTGTGAAGGCGCTCGGTGGGGCTTCCGCCTGTCAAGGTTGGTCAGCTGTCTGTCATTACTGCTCGTTAGTGTTCGCCTTTATAAGGCGGGCACTGACGGCAGTGAGACCGCAGGACTATCGTCAGATATCGCCAAACAATCCTCGTGAGGCCTCGTTAGACCTTCATGTCAGGTTCGTGTTCTTTTTGGTATTTTCATAGTTTAACTCGTAGTGGCTGGGGTTAGCCCTACGAGCCCTTGTATCGCTTAATGTGTGTTTTTGCCCTTAGCGACTCATAGCCTTGTGTCTTGTCTTGTTTTATTAATAAATTACCATCCTTGCAAAACTCACCGGTGGACTCTTGGCGTCTTATGGTGATCCGCGAGGGTCACCGCATGACAGTATACTCCTGCCAGACGTCTAAACGGAGACGCCACTCCGAGACGCCTTTTTCACCGTGAGTTTTGCCATTGTGTGGAGTTTTTTCCTGTAGTTGGACTTGGTAGGGAGATGCCTGCTAGCGAGTGTGATTATTGCCCGGAGTGGCTGGAGGAGATTGACGGCTATCTGGCGGAAGCCGCCCGTCTCATGCCCACCCAAGCGGCTGGTTATCACTTAGACCTTGCCCAGCGGGCTGTGCACCGTTATCATCTAGCCTATATTCCAGAAGGAGAAAAGAGGTTAGCATGGATTGTTGCACAACGCACATTAAGGGAGAAGGCGCTCTTGGGAACCCCTCCACCTCCCGTGAGGACAGCGTCCCTGGCGAGAGTGGAGTTTCATCAGCTGGAGGGGAGGCCCGGCAGGGGACCTGTGGATCGGACTCCAGTGCCTGCCGCCCGCCCAGTCCCAGCGTCATGTGTTCCTGGGCCCTTTGCCACTCCATCGGCCAGTAGGCCCCATAGCTGTGCTCCTACCAAGCCCCAACGAGAATCCCGTCCGGATCCAGCTCCGGGTCGTCGGAGGGACCCAGCCTCCCTGTTGGCCGCATCATATACGTCACGACAGAAGGAAATCCCCGCAGTTGCCGCCCATGGGTCATTTGTTCCAGCTGCGCTGTCAGCTCCTCGTGCCCGCGTCGCCCCGACTGCCATGTCCTCCTCGGAGACGTCACCCCCCCCGGCTGGGAATGCTGTGAGTTGTGCTTCGGCGAGGCCTGTCAGTAAACCACCTCGAGCGGCTCCTCCTCGTGGCCCCGTGGAGCCTGCCGTTTTCTCCCGGAGGGATGAAAGGAGAACTCCACCTGCTGCAGCAGGCACCACCTTCTCTCCAGGAGACAGGCAAGTGCGAATTGTTTCTTCCCATCATGTTTATGATCTGCCTTGTCTGACTCCTGGGGCCGGAGTTCGGGGTCTGCAGCCCCCCGAGCTTCTGCCATCTGCTATAACTATTATTCCTAAACCTGCTGCCTCTGTTGAGCGGTCCGCGACGCCAGGCCAACGTCGTCGGATGAAGAGGGGGCCTGCAGTGCTGGAAAGTCTGGACCCAGCCCTGCAGCCACGTCATGGACGGAGGAGAAGAGCAGACTGCGGCCCGGAGCCTGAGCCGACGATGAAGCGTCCCTGGGTCTCCTTGCCGGAGCGGTCCGAGCCAGTGGGTCGAGTGTCCTCTGCCCCCACACCATACGGGTCATCGGCGTGGACAGCAGTGCGGGAGGAACCTCAGGCTGCAGACGACATCTTGCCAGCTGCAGAGCCAGACGCAGCTGAGTTGGAGCCTGCTGACGAGAGTCGCCGCCCTGAACCTGGATCGTCGAAGTCCTGGGTGGCAACAGAACCCGAGTGCAGGCAAGTGCTCCCTCTTGTGTCTCTGTCCCCTGTTTTGGAGCATTTTTGCCTTCCTCTCGGGGAGGCGAGTGAGGAGCAGCCGTCTGCTGCACCCGAGCTCGTCTCGCTGGGTTCTGTTGCTACAGGTGATTCTGATCCTGGTTTTCTTCTTGTTTGTGAGCCTCGTTGCAGTGTCGCCGGCATGGAACCAGTCGGAGTCACTGGGTTGGAGGTCCCAGGTTTGGGGGTGGAGATCGTCAGCGGAGCTGCACCGACCCAGTCGGGGTCCATCGCGGGAGCTGCTGTGGCCCAATTGGGGTCCGACGTCGGTGCGCCAGAGGCTCAATCGGGGTCCACTGCAGGTGCGGTTCTGGCCCAATCGGGGTCCGACGTGGGTGCAGCTGGGACCCAATCGGGGTCCAGCGGAGGTGCAGTGCCGGTGTGGTCCGCGGAAGGGGGGGGAGCTGCAGACCTTTCACCGTCAGACGGATTATGGGCTCATCCTTGCCTTCTTTCCCCTCTACTGAGTCACCGCCCCTGCGCATCATCGCCGGGGGCTGTGGGGGTTCCTGTTTGCTCACCCCGGCTCTCCCGAGTTTTGTCCTTGTCAGGGAGGCCGCCGCGGGCTGTTTTTCCCCGGGACTGGTGGCTGAGGGACACGGGACGGCCGCCTGAGGAACTGCTTCGCCGGTTCGGCGCCCCGGGTCGGCCACCCAACGTGTTATGTGTTTCGTTGGGCGACCTGGTTCAGCCACCAGAGGAGCGGACGGGCTGGGCGTTGGATTATGGTGAGCCGCCTGGTCATGTTCTGCCTCCCATGACCACCCGCCAGCCGTTGGACGCAGGGAGACCACCTGAACTGTTCCTATGGCGCCTGGTCTCCTCCGGTCGGCATAAACTGTCGGGGTGGTAGTGGTCATTTTCTGGTGATGATCGGTCCCAGTGATTGTTCTGGGGTTTTTTTTCCCTTGCTATCCTGTGTGCTTTGTGTTATGGCCATTTGGGTGTCTGCGGGTATTTGTTATGTCTTGCATTTGCCCTAGTTTGTTTTGTGTGTAGTTAGGTATGAGCCAGTAATTGTTGTTTTTTTGTATTTGGTTATTTGAAAATTCACATGAGAATTCACACAGGTGGGAAGTCATTTTCTTGTGTAACATGTGGGCCAAGATTTAATTTTCTCGTGCTGTCCTGTGTTTTCTGTAACTGTTATTTGGGGATCCTTGGCAATTTGTGTTATGTCCTACTGTTGCCTTATTTTCCTACATGTGTATTTTTTTTGATTTGAATATTCGGTATTTTGTCATTGTCCTGTATTTAGTTTTTCTGACCCAGTAATTCTGTTTTTTTGTTTTCTCCATGTTATCCTGTGCATTTTTTTGTGATCGTTAGTTGAACATTTGATTTAATCTGAGTAGTTGGTATTCTTGTCATTGTCCTATATTTAGTTGTTCTTGCCAGGTTTTGATTGTTTCTGGGTTTGGTCTCTCTCCCTCCGCACTTACCCCCAGCCATCCACCCTGGGGTGTGGGGGTGGGGGCAGGGTGGTCCGTGGGCGTTCTGAGCCCGCCCTTGGAGGGAGGGTACTGTTACGACCCGAGCGCTGGGTTCTGTCCGCGCTTGGGCTACACACAGCTCGCTGCCAGCCTTGACAGCTGTGGGTTGTATTCTGGCCTCACCGGGCTCTTATTGTGAAGGCGCTCGGTGGGGCTTCCGCCTGTCAAGGTTGGTCAGCTGTCTGTCATTACTGCTCGTTAGTGTTCGCCTTTATAAGGCGGGCACTGACGGCAGTTAGATCGCAGGAGTATCGTTAGATATCATCAAACAATCCTCGTGAGGCCTCGTTAGACCTTCATGTCAGGTTCGTGTTCTTTTTGGCCTTGTCATAGTTTAGCTCGTAGTGGCTGGGGTTAGCCCTACGAGCCCTTGTATCGCTTAATGTGTGTTTTTGCCCTTAGCGACTCATAGCCTTGTGTCTTGTCTTGTTTTATTAATAAATTACCATCATTGCAAAACTCACCGGTGGACTCTTGGCGTCTTATGGTGATCCGCGAGGGTCACTGCATTACAGTTATGGTTCGATCAAACCAAGGTTGAACTTTTTGGCCATAATTCCAAAAGGTATATTTGGCGCAAACACAACACTGATCATCACCAAAAGAACACCATACCTACAGTGAAGAATGGTAGTGGTTCCATCATGCTTTGGGGCTGTTTTTCTTTAGCTGGAACTGAGGCCTTTGTCAAGATAAAGGGAATTACTGTATGAACAGTTTCAAATACCAGTCAGTGTTGGCACAAAACCTTCAGGCTTCTGCTAGAAAGCTGAAGATGAAGAAGAACTGTGACACAAAACAGACATCCAAACCAACAAAAGAATGGCTTCCCCAGAAGATGATTAAGGTTTTGGAATGGCCCAGCCAGAGTCCAGACCTGAATCCGATCGAACATCTGTGGGGTGATCTGAAGAGGGCTGGGCACAGGAGATGCCCTTGCAATCTGACAGATTTGGAGCATTTCTGCAAAGAAGAGTGGGCAAATATTTCCACATCAAGATGTGTCATGTTGATAGACTCCTACCCAAAAAGATTGAAAGCTGTAATAAAAGCCGAAAGGTGCTGCAACAAAGTATTAGTTTAAGGGTGTGCATATTTATGCAAACAGGTTATTCTAAGTTTTTTATTTTTCCCCTTAAAAAACTTCAGTTTGTCAGTTATGTTGTACAGGTTATAGGTAACATCAATGGTGGAAAAAGTTTTGAAATGATTTATCTTGATCTCATTTTTTTACATCACAAAAACCTGGCATTTGAACAGGGGTGTGTAGGTTTTTTATATCCACTGTATAATATAAAATACATTTTTATATTATATGGATAATATACATAATATACATATTATACACAAAAACCCACATATGTCGGGGGTGCTTCGGGAGTATGGGGTATCGGGCTTGTTGTTATGAGCTATCCGGTCTCTATACGACCGTTGTGAGAGTGTGGTTCATATTGCCAACACTCTGTCGGACTCATTCCCAGTGAGAGTTGGACTCCACCAGGGCTGCCCTTTGTCACCAATCCTGTTCATAATTTTTGTGGACAGGATTTCTAAGCGCAGCCAGGGAATGGAGGGTGTCATGCTTGGTGACCACAGGATCTCATCTTTGCTGTTGGTAGATGATGTTGTCCTGTTGGCTTCATCCGGCAATGACCTACAGCTCTTACTAGGACGGTATGCTGTTGAGTGTGAACCGACTGAGATGAGATTCAACACCTCCAAGTCCGAGTCCATGGTCCTCAGCCAGAAAAAGGTGGATTGTCCTCTCTGGGCTGGGGACAAGCTCCTGCTCCAAGTGGAGAAGTTTAAGTATCTCAGGGTCTTATTCACGAGTGAAGGGAGAATGGAGCGAGAGACCGACAGACGGATTGGAGCAGCATCTGCAGTGATGCGGATGTTGTACCGGTCTGTCATGGTGAAGAGGGAGCTGACCTCTAAGGCAAAGCTGCCGATTTACCGGTCAGTCTACATTCCTACCCTCACTTATGGTCATGAGCGTTGGGTAATGACCGAAAGAATGAGATTGCGGATACAAATGGCCGAAATGAGTTTTCTCCATAGGACTGCTGGACTCACCCTTATAGGGGGAGAGGCTCAGAGTAGAACCGCTGTTCCTCCACATCAAAAGGAGTCAGTTGAGGTGGTTTAGGCATCTGATCAGGTTGCCTCCTAGACACCTCCCACTTGAGGTGTTTCGGGCATGTCCCACTGGGAGGAGACCCCGGGGCAGACCCAGGACCCGCTGGAGAGACTATGTCTCCCAGCTGATCTGGGAACACCTTGGTATTCTCTCTGAAGAGCTGGATCGGGTGGCTGGGGAGAGGGAAGTCTGGGCTTCTCTGCTTGAACGGCTGTCTCTGCGACCCGTACCTCTGGAAAAGCAGTAGAAGATAGATGGATGGATATTTGAATCATTTCTACTCCTGCTCTTCTCAAATTTCTGAGGAAGCTGCTCCTCCTTTGCCACCTCCCATGAGCCGCCACTGTTGGGGTTATAGAGGGGTTGCACTGACATCATGTATATTTTGTTTACTCCGCCATTTTGGACGGCAACAAACAGTCAAATCACCAACAACAAGCGTGAGTGAGTGTAATCAACAAAATAAATGGCTACACACAAATCAACACCGTGGTCCAACGACGAGGTGCAGACTTTTCTGTGCTTAGTAGCTGATTAAAGAAATCAAGATGGAGCTGGATGGAGCGGCACGAAATGAATTCACAGCCACCGACCGGCGAAGGCAGACGGGAGGCCGAGTGGTGTCGATCCAACCACAGCATCATCATTGCTGAAAACTGTGATAGAGGATGGTGAGTGATGTGATATGATGTGATATTATGAATCTTTTTCCATTATTTATCCCAGTGGTGGAAAGCTCACTATGAACAAACAACACTGTTGTCTCCTGTATGCAGACAATGAGCTAGCTAGTTAGCCATCAATGCTAACTCCGTTCTCTGCTTGTATTTTGCGCTTGGTCGACAACATCTGAGGAAATAAGCTGTTGCTTATCCTGGTTAAAAAGTTGTTTTTTATATGTTGCACTTTTGTGCTGTGCATGTACTTAAGTTGTGCATGTATTTTCATTCAAGAGCCCCACCAGCATCTGCTTTGACAGCAGTACCAGCACCGATACCGGCAACGTCTAGCACAACACAGCAAGGTGACTGGTAAGAAACAAGTTGTACATCCTGTTGTTTTCACCAGTGGTGGACAAAGTACTCAGATTCTTTGCTTTTTAAGTTAAAGTACAGATGAAGTGCCAAAACTAAAGTAGCATAATTTCCACTTAAGTAAAAATATTAAAGAACTCTCTTTCAAATGTACTTGAAGTATAATAAAGTACTAGATTCCGTTCATCTGAAGGTCTCAACTCATTCTGATTGCTGAGGCCACAGTAAAAACAAATGATTTTAAACATAACCCAGCCCTTGTAAAATCTTACTTTACTGAAATTAATTAATTAAATCACCCTTATTGTCATTCAACCGTACAACCAATCATGTACAGTAGAACGAGATTGTGCTTTACCTATCTACAGTGTCAATCACACACACCCCAGTACAGAATCAGAGGGTTGCTGCCATGCAAGGCACCGCCACAGATTTCCCTCCTCCATTCCATTATTGCTGAGCACCAAGCTGGACGGCAGGAAGTTCCACTTTTATATGGTCTTCGGCATGACCCGGCCGGGATTTGAACCCCTGCCTCCCGGGTGTGGGGCGGATGCTCTACCAACTGAGCCACCACTCCGGAAGCGCAGCTACATGAAAATTGTGTTTAAATACAACAACGAAGCACTTTTTTGTCACATTCCACCACTGGTTTTTAGCAACAAGTGTATTTCCCAAATATATGTTTTAAACTTGCTTTGATTAACCACCAGTCATTTCTGTCTTTTGTCTAGGCAAGAGGAAAACGATCCACCCCATACCAGACCTTATGTTGTGGTGGACACAATATACAGTGTGTTACGGGATTGTTCCTCACACCCAGAAAGCAGAAGACCCTCTGAGACCAGAAGACAGCGGTTAAAGCGTGAACATGGGCATGAATATGTTAATGTGTCACACAATGCCTTTGTACACACACATGCATAATGCACCAACCCAGCTCTCTATGCATGATTATTAAAGCTATAAAAGCGGAAAGCAGAGAGAGTTGGGAAGGCTTTTACAGGAGAATCGGCCCCAGCGGCCACGTTGGGGCCATAGGCTGTACATAAATGTTAGAGGGTTAATGAAGATTCTTTGTCGTCCTACGCTCGTGCCTCGCCTCCACATCCTTCCCTTTTACCCTCTACAATGTCACTATTTACAGAGATACAGGCTGAAGATCTGCTGAGCTGGGACCAGCGTGAGCAGTGCATCCAGTTGCTTCTCAGTGAGGCAAGGAAGCATGAAACTACCTTGTGAAGGGAGGAGATGGCTCAGAATGCTGCCTTCAATCAATTGTTCCTTGGTGTGCAGGGCAACCTTGCCAAGGCGATGAGTGGCCGGGGTGTGTGACCCATTCTGAGTTTTTTTTACAGTTTAGAGTTTGAACTGTGCACATTCTAAATAATCTGGATTTTGCTGCTGATTGTAATAAACATATTAGTGACTTCTGTGTTTGCATCATGATTTTCTATTTTGTCTGTAATGACACCAGTGGGAAAAGAGTCAACAATACAAACCAAACATTTATCAGTGATGTTGAAAATAATGGTTCATTTTTAAGAAAAAGTAACCAAAAATAGTTATTTTATTTACTGAAGACTGTACTATTCGATGTGCCAGTGCAGAAGACGCTGCACACTTTAGTGATAGTACCAGTATATGAAAGAATTCTGTGCCATATTTGCATCTATATTTCCTAATAATGGGTTGGGTTTAATGGGATTTAACATGTTTTAACACAAACTACTTTATGGTTCATAATTCTGTTGACAGACTTAAACCAAACCAAAGGTGATTTCTCAAACTGCTGGATTATTAGACAGTTTTTCCAATCTTTTAGCATTTAATTTATGTCACTAAATCTTGGTAACCTTCACAAATAAAACAAAAATGGAGACAGATCTGCCAAAGGCACAAAAGTTTATTGTCAAAACTCCTGGTGCAATACAAAAGGAGTACATAGTACTCAAAATTTAAAAAAAAAAAAGGGCAGTGGTGACCCTTCTGTGTGGAGTTTGCATGTTCTCCCCGTGTTTGCGTGGGTTTACCCCGGGTACTCCGGTTTCCTCCCACAGGCCAAAAACATGCAAGTTAGGTTAACTGGAGACTCTAAAGTGGCCCTAGGTGTGAAGGGATGGCGCCGTACTGTTCAGGTTCAGGTTACTTTATTTGTACCCATAGTTAGATTTGTTGTGTGTGCTTCATCCATCTAGGTGGATGCCCTGAATTTCCCCTCTGGGGATCAATAAAGTACACAAAATTAAAACAAAAATAGTACATTATTCACACATAGAATATATATTTATACAGTATCTACATGTATATATCCAGTAAATCCATGTATTTCTCCATGTGACCCTGTGACTGCATTACTTTGATTCCTTTTAATCCTAGGTCAAGTTTGTTTTGAGTTAAAATGCATCATAATTGTTAAATATATCTTATTATACCTAACGCAGTACTGTTTACCTGTTGAAATATATATTTTATGGCTAATATAACCCCATAGCTATAATATGGCACCTGGTGATCAATTTTTGGCAGCTGATCCCTTTTTGCCATGACGCCACCACAGACTGGAGTGCTACTGGAGCAGGTACATCCCATGACGTCTCAAAAGTCTCTCCATGGTTTTCACACAGATCAGAGCAATTTGTAGCACAGGAAGCTAAATGTTTCTTCAGACATTCTGAAGTTCTGCAACCACTGTGCGCTTGTGAAGCTGGGGTGACATCCCACCACTGGGATGCTTGGTTGAACACCCAGAATGACGGTTTGAAGCAATAATTTTGCCACAAGAGAGCCATCTGAAACACACACGCACACAGCATACATATTTTAATACCTAATAGCAATAACTTGCTGTGATTACAATGTAGTACGGGGGACTTATTACCTCCGCCAAGGAGGTTATGTTTTTACCAGCATTTGTCTGTCTGTCTGTCTGTCTGTCTGTCTGTCTGTTACCAACATAACTCAAAAAGTTATGAACGGATTTTGACGAAATTTTCAGGACAAGTCCAAAATGGGACAAGAAAGAAATGATTAGATTTTGGGAGTGATCCGGATCACCGTCTGGATCCAGGAATTTTTTAAAGGACTCTTTATCATTGCGAGATAGGGCCATTTTTAGCATATATGTATATAACTCCACAATAAATGGTCAGGATGCTTGCAAAAAAAAATACAGGATAAGATCCCAATAGGTTCTATGAAATATCAAACACTGATCCCGATCCTGCAAAAAAATCTGAATACTGTGATCCAGAACAGGAAATAATAGGGGATCTTTGGAATTTTCATCACTGTAAGGTAACAAATTAAGATATAAACATACAACAAACACCAAAATATAGCCAAGACACTGAGGAATCAATAGTGTGCCAATGGATTTGTTGTATCTTCAAAAGCTATGGAGCTACAGTATATCCAGAAGAAAACCGCCATTACCGAAAAAGTGATTTTTCTCAATAATTACTGAACTAATAAAGATATCAATGTCAATCCAATTGCTAAAGGTATGCTTTGGAGGTCAAGGAATCTGAAAATATAGATAAGATAAATGTTGGACTATTATATTTGGGGAAAATCCCCATATTAGGGGGAACTGAGGTACTTGGTGGAGGTCTGCACTCTCCGAGTGCTTTTCTAGTTAATGACTGTAGCAAACTAGCATTAGCAATCAGTTGCTTACCCTCACATGTGATCTAGTTTGTATCCTCACATCTTTGGCTTTATACTGCTCCATGGCTTCCTGAACTCTCCAGTACTTTTCAAGAGTGTTTCGTCTTGCCGCCTGTAGCCTTCTCTGGCTCTCCTTTTTTGCCTTTACTCTGACAAAAAGCCAGCAAGCAGCAGGCTCGCCTCAATATCCATCTTGTATTTTGCTTGTCACATACAAATGATGTCATGGGAGTGTCTGGTCGCCTTGCTGTAAAGATCTCACTCACTTGAGGTGGTATTCAATTGTAATGGAAAATGAACAACATTGTGTTGAGTCGAGGGGAGTCGGGCTAAGTAGGTGCTAGTGGAATTATTATTCTCAACACAGGGCCCACGCTATGTGCCGTCCCAGAAGTCATCCAATATGGCAGACAAACAGTGTGGCACATGACTACTAACGTCACGTGCAACCCCTCTGTATTGGCTGGATTTGATTTGGATGATTTGGATTTGATTTGATAAATTACGCCTATGAAGCCCATGCAGTGATATTTGGAATAGGTATATTTAACTAGAAAAGCACTCAGAGAGTGCTCCTTCCGTCTATCATGGATCACTTCCAAAATGTAATGGGTTTGTGAGTAGGCCTAGAGCCACTTGCGGTGAAAATTGCATCAAAGTCTGTTCATTAGTTTTGGGGTATTGTTGCTAACAGTCTGTGAGAAGATAAGAGCCTTGGCTGAGGTATGCATTCTCAGATCATCACCAAAATGTAATGGGTTTGTCTCTAGCTCAAGAACCACCTCTGGTGAAAATTTCACCCATATCCATCCAGTAGTTTTGTGTAATCCTGCTGCACAAATAAAAACAAAGCTCTTGGTGGAGGTGTGCACTCTCAGATCATCACCAAAATCTAATCATCTGTTCCCCGTTCCATTACACACCTTTCCTGAAAATTTCATCAAAATCCCTTCATAACTTTTTGAGTTATGTTGGCAACAGACAGACAAACAAACAAACAAACCAACCGTCACTGAAAACATTACCTCCTCCCTTGGCAGAGGAGCAATATGGTGACTCCCATTAGACTTTTTTGTCATGTTGCCATGCAGCAGAAATGGAGAAGTGGTAGACAAAAGAATCAAAAGAGCCAGAGGGAGTTAACACACCCAAACAACTGAAATCCTCAGCAGGGGCCATTTATTTGATTAAAAAAAGTCCACAATCTAACTTATTACACCTTTAAGGGATTTGTGACTGTAACAGAAAGATCAAAACCACACTAAAACAGAAGCAAATTCATCAAAAAATGTTGTGATTTTGTAAGAAAAATTTGTAAAATCTATGTAAAGTTTCAGATTTATGAGGAAAAGCGTAAAAAAATGTTTTTTTATGAGAAATCAGCTGGATTTATCAGAAAAAAAGTCACAAATTTATGAAAGGGAATAAATGACGAGAAAAGAGTTACAAAGATAAAATCCTTAAAATTAAGTACTTTTAAAAATAAAAACTTACTTTTTCTAAAGATTTTTTTTCTTTTGACTACTCGTATTTTAACTCTGTTATAAGATAACACTGTTTTTATTTGAGTACACTTTTTGGCTAGTCTACTCACCTCTCCTAACAATCCTGATAGTCCAGTATGAGTGAAGTATTTGTTGCTGCAAGTGTCAGTACTTTCAAAGCTGTTTTATCCTCTGGAAATGGAAGGCTTAGTTAGTGATTTAGCAGCACACATTACAAAAGCTTCCTTGGTTTTGTGGAGCCAGAAGTGACATTTGAATCAGAGGTATGAGCCAACCTCGGGGAGCTTTGAAGGCATGTATAATACAATGAATGATGTGAAAAGCAACCATGGGGGGACTCTGCGTATCTTTGCTGTCATTATGAGACTGTGTAGAGTGAATCCCTCAGCATTTCAAGTCAAGGCCATCCAGCTAACTGTGGCTAAAAAGGAAGGATGGCTTGGAGCTGGTTCAAGGAGGATTTTCTCTACAATGTGGAGAAGGCCGTGGCATGCTCTTCTCTGCTCCAGGAAGAAGTCCCCACTCTGGACTGAAGAGCAGGATGTCAGGTCTCAAATGACCATGATGTGTGATATGTCGGACCAGCTGCTAAAAGACTAGGAATATGGGAGCAACACCACCTTATATAAAAGAAATGAAGTGTCAGGTTGACCCAGCTGAAACGTAAAGAAGGCTATTCTTGAACTGTTACAGTATTTAGATTACATTTTTCAGTAAAAAAGTAATCCTATGCATTACTTTTATAATTATAGTAAATGGTAAATGGCATTCACTTATATAGCGCTTTTATTCTCATCTCTTGATGACCAAAGCGCTTTACAGATCCTGCTATCCACCCATTCACACACACATTCACACACTGTACTCCGTTATGTTATGTCTAGAAACAGGGAGTAGCGGACACGTTGTCTGTGTTGAAGGTTAGCTTTATTAACATAAGCGAGCAACACATGGAACAGGTGGAATAAGCTAACAATGGTTAGCTATAGCAGGGTGCAGGCTGTGTGGCAAGCTAGAGGCAGAGCACCAAAGGCCAGGACTCCCACCGTTAGTCCCTTAATATAGTCACGGCATAGTGATGTCATCCGTACCTGCGTCACCATGTCTATGACGTGCATGGTGGTGTATCTGTATGTCACATTCACCTCCCCCCTGGGAAAAGCCAGAACCTAGTTGGTGATGGTTAACCGTGGTTGTGGCATATTGCATGATGGTTAACACAACAAATTGCCAATAATACAATACGCATATTTGAATGATGTTGACAGCATAATATGGTAGTATTAACTTCACACCAAACCATAAACCATTTCAGGTGCCATATACCATAACCATTACCAAACCTTCATGTGAACCTCTGTGAACCTGGGCAACCAGGTAAACTTCTGGCAAAACCCTGCATGGTTGAGTGGGTTATTCTGCCACTATCGTCAACCATGCTCTGTCTAAACATTTCAAAACAAAGTCACTTCACAGTTCAACTTCAGGGGGCCTCTGACAAGCCCACGGTGGACGCAGCCCTGGAGGTGCTGGACATGGTGGACCTGGGTGCCCGCTTGCTGGAAACACTCTCTTGTCAGCAAAGTCCCAGTCCAGGTCCCACACTGGCTGGGTCGGTTCCAGCATCGCTTCTTGTTCCAGGGCAGCTGCTGCTCTTACCTTTCACAGATGGCTGGTGTACCATCTCGAACCATCAGCCATCTGGAAGGCGGCTGGCCCCAACTGTGCAGTGATCTGCATCGGCGGTGACAGGAGCATCCACAGGCCATCTGGGTGTTTTTACTGTCTCACCATGATGATGTCATTAACGGTGCCAAGAAAATTAGCATTTTTTTCCCACTGGATTAGTAAATTGCAATGTGGAGCAATGTGGTTTTCATCCTGGCCGTGGCACGTCGGACCAGCTCTTTACCCTCTCAAGAATCCTCGAGGGTTCGTGGGAGTTTGCCCAACCAATTTACATGTGTTTTGTGGACTTGGAGAAAGCATTCTACCACTTCCCTTGTGGATTTTTGTGGGGGATGCTTTGGGAATATGGAGTATTGGACTTGATGTTGCTAACTATCTGGCCTCTATATGGCCGTTGCGAGAATTTGGTTCGTATTGCCAACACTCGGGTGGACTCATTCCCAGTGAGACTTGGACTCCACCAGGGCTGCCCTTTGTCACCAATCCTGTTCATAATTTTTATGGACAGGAGTTCTAGGCACAGCCAGGGAACAAAGAGTGTCATGCTTGGTGAGCACAGGACCTCATCTCTGCTGTATGCAGATGATGTTGTCCTGTTGGCTTCATCCAGCAATGACCTACAGGTCTTACTAGGATGGTTTGTTGTTGAGTGTGAAGCGGCTGGGATGAGAATCAGCACCTCCAAGTCTGAGTCCATGGTCCTCAGCTGGAAAAAGGTGGATTGTCCTCTCCGGGTTGGGGACAAGCTCCTGCCCCAAGTGGAGAAGTTTAAGTATCTCAGGGTCTTATTCACAAGTGAAGGGAGAATAGAGTGAGAGATTGACAGATGGATCGGAGCAGTATCTGCAGTGATGCGGACATTGTACCGGTCTGTTGTGGTGAAGAGGGAGCTGAGCTCTAAGGCAAAGCTGCCGATTTACCGGTCAATCTACGTTCCTACCCTCACCTACGATCACGAGCTTTGGGTAATGACCGAAACAATGAGATTGCGGATACAAGTTGCTGAAATAAGCTTTCTTCGTAGGATCGCTGGACTCACCCTCAGAGATAGGGTGAGGAGCTCAGTCGTCCGGGAGAAGCTCAGAGTAGAACCACTGCTCCTCCACATTGAAAGGAGCCAGTTGAGGTGGTATGGGCATCTGATCAGGATGCTTCCTGGATGCCACCCACTTGAGGTGTTTTGGGCACGTCCTACTGGGAGGAGACCCTGGGACAGACCCAGGACTCGCTGGAGAGACTATGTCTCCCAGCTGGTCTGGGAACTCCTTGGTATCCTCTCTGAAGAGCTGGAGCAGGTGGCTGGGGAGAGGGAAGTCTGGGCTTCTCTGCTTGAACTGCTGCCTCTGTGACCTGGACCTCTGGAAAAGCAGAAGATGGATGGAACCCTAAAGTGTACAGTCTAATTTTAATTTAATTTAACGGTTTTCTCAATTTTTAGGTTTAACATTTAAAAAACCCACAACAGGTGCTTAGGCCCCAGTTTTATAGCCCTTATGTATTTTGTATAAAGCTTTACAAAATATTTGCAAGTGAACAATCTAATTTTCTTCTACTTTTTCATTAAAAAAATTTAATGTTTTGTTTACCTTGGCTTTGGGAACACAAAGGTTGTTGATTTCACACACTGCACGTCTCAGACCCAGCCGCTTACAAACTGGTTGTAAGCTTCTAGACCAGGGGTCTGCAACCTTTGCATGGCCTTCATGATCCAACGTTTGTGTCTGTTACTCTCCAATCCAGTGATTTTTGCATTGTCCCAGACCATGATGTGATTACTTCTTTTGCAGTGGAGGGCACAGAAATTGGGAAGCGGGGCAAAGACGTCATGAATTGGGAGGAGGGGGCATTTATGCTTTCTCACACCTGGGACTACATTCTCTAGAGACCATCTGACGGTGGGGGGCGTAGCCAGCCCAGCAGATCTGACAGTTCCGCTGGGCTGACCAAGCCTAGGAAAAACAGATGATGAATGACACTTCACAGCAATCAGCTGATACTTCTGAGGAAGACTACAGATGCCAGTCGAAACAAATAAAGGTAAAAACATCTCCATTTCATCCTTGTCTGAATTAAGAAAAACAAAAAACTAATTGAACAAGAAGACAAAATGAACCTACTCAAGCTAGCTTTCTAGGCAGTGCTGTCAAGGTATGGTCGAGGCTGACAGCTATATGGCAAGCAGACTGAACATGTTATTATTCTGAGGTAAAGAAGCGTATGTATTGAAAAACAGTTTTTATGCATAGTGTGTGTGCGCACACTCATTCCACCTCTAACCTGCCGATTAATCGCAGTTATCTATAGTCAAACATTTTTTAAAAATCATGATCAGCTGTGATTAATTTGGGAAAATGTGTGCAGTTAGTTAGTTTACTTCCAGCACTACTTTATATTTTGACAGGATGGCAGAAAGTGTCTCAGTTAGCTGATAAGGAGCTAACAGATGACAGCTTCAAAACGTCAGCTAGCTTTAGCACCGACATTAGCTTTCGGATAAAGTGCCACTGGAATTAGATTAGCATGCTTATAGTAGTGACAAAATGGATGAAAAGCTACTAGTATGCTACTAACATCAACTCTTCATGAAATAAGGCAATACAAATTTGAGGCACACATTAATTTTTTTTTTTTGATTTTGTATACTTTATTGATCCCCAGAGGGGAAATTGAGGGCATCCACCTGGATGGATGAAGCAGCCACGGTACGGAGCTATCCCTTTACCATTCACACACACATTCACACCTAGGGCCGCTTTAGAGTCTCCAGTTAACCTAACCTGCATGTTTTTGGCCTGTGGGAGGAAACCGGAGAACTCCTGGAGTAAACCCATGCAGACACGGGGAGAACATGCAAACTCCACACAGATCACTGTTGGTCAGGGGCTGGGATTGAACCAGGGATCCCTCGGCCGAGGGTGAGTTGCTGTGCTGCCGCAGTGCTAACCACTGTTCCACCGCACCGCCCAATTAAGCACAATGCACAGTAGCACACACAAACATGTTCTCTACACTTTACTATGTGAATGCTGAAAACAGCTGAGTATATGGCCATGACTCAGCAAAAATTTCAAGAACTGCATGAAATGGACTAAAGGCAGAAAATCCTTCTCAAACTTAGAAAGTCAACCTGAATGTTGTTATTCAGGGAAGCCGTCCGTGATATTTCCTTTAGTGGGAGGGTGGCTATTATTAAAACCCAGAGTGGTTTGCAACATGAGCTCCGTTCTAATTACAGGGGTTTGTTGATTACATTCACCTGTTATAAACACATGGAGAGGGAATGAAGACCTCAGCAGAACCTGAACTGAAACTGGTAAACTTTTCTTTCAAAATTGGATTATATGTGTTTTTGTTTTTGTTTTTTTTTTTTATCAGAAGCCTCTTTCTGCTATCCAGTCCTTTAAAAAAATCATGTTGACAACTCATGTCAGAGCAATGCAACATTCTCGGTTGTTTCGCTGCAAGCTTAAATGTCATGTGAGTGGCAAAGTGTTGGAGCAGAAGAGATAAAATGAAACTTTGCCACATGAGAGGGTTCGTACTTATGCAGTCTGTATTAATAGCTCTGTTTGGGGTGTTGATAGCTCTCTTTGTGCCAGATGTGCTACTACATGAACTCAAACCTTTTTTGAAACAATATGCAACAGATAGATAGATAGATAGATAGATTTGTTTATTTGACAGGGACAGTGCAATAAACATAGACAATTAATCAATGACAATCAATCTGATGTGTTGCACAGAGTGTATAGCTATTAGCTAATTTGCAACTCTTGTCCCTGGATGGGCTTTAGAAAGGAGAAACAAGTAAAAAGAAAAAAAAAAAAAGGAAAGAAAAGGAATACACAATAACCACATACATCAATGCAAAAAACATAAATACATTATAAATACACAATTATAAAAACAAAAAGAGCATTTGCTATTGTTTAACAATAACAGATCTCACCACACATCAACTCTTAATACAAATTGTGTTTACTGGATTTCATAAGAATCCGTTAACTACCAGATGAGGTTAGTGTTCCTGAACAGATAGGCTTTAGAAAATCAAAGGAAACATTGTTCAGGTATTCCAGAAAAGACATATAGTACACTGCAGCTTTATGATGCTTAGATCAGATACAGAAGCTGGTTTAAAACTAGATTTTAAGAGAGAATATATTGTGTCATCACTACACCAAAGTGGTCTAGTGTGAGGCCCATGGGCAAAGTTTGGTCCTTTAACTCCACTTGTAATAAATGGATACTTGATAGCATTTGTTTACTGTAAACTCCCAATTCTAATTGAGTTTCGATTAAGATTTCCTCAAAAGCAATAGCTTTTACTGTATCTTTTACTGTACTTTTTGGAACGTCTTCTCAATTTTTCAGGCTGCATGTAGCTCAAACACATCTTTTGCTATGATAGATATCTGTTTTGACTTTAAAGGGGTCATTGAAAAATGATGTAGTTGTAGGTTTTAACTGTCTGAAATGAGACTACTGGTCACCTAATTATCAAAAAAATTTCAAAACAGTCAATTCTATTAAAAAAAAACACACCACGTTTATCTTGTTTTTTTTTTTCCTCCCAGAAATACTAGAAATGTTTTTGACTCTTCCGTCTAAATCGTTGTCACGATTAGAAAAACCCAACCCACCGTCCTTGAGACCCGCACACTACTCTATTATTGGCCCGCCTATCTTCTAAATTCAACAGAAGAAAGTTAATTTGTAGTTCTAAACATATTTAGGGTGTTTTTTACTTACTTTTTGTCTCTCCCACGACATTCTTCTCTCCTATAGCGTCCATTACAATAACATCAAATGATCAATTATGCAAATTAGGCAATGGCATCATTTAGTGACTTGGAGTGACTTTTAGGACAGCCAATAGCTACTTTCCTTACTGATGAGTTGGCAACACTAAGGGGACACAAAGGCTGTTGATTTCACACACTGCTATGTCTCAGACCCAGTCGCTTACAGACTGGTTGCAAACTTCTAGACCTTTGTAGGATCTTAGTTGTTTCAGAGTGTAAGCACTGGTACTGTACAGTAATTGTCATGGTCTGCTAGCAGCAGAAGAGGGTTGAAGGGAGAACTCGTGCAAGCAGGATATGGTGCAAAGATGGAATTCATTAACAAAAAACCATGGAGAAAAATGCAGCACGTGGACTGAGAGTAACACTAAACTAAACTTGGCAAAACACAAAGCAAAAACTTGGTAGAAACAAAGGCATGGTTAACTTATGGGGAACATGGGACAGGGACATAGCAAGGTAAGCAACGTAATGACCTCTCAAAGAACAGAGCACAGAGACACACATACAGTATATAGGGGAACTCATAATTAGAAAACACAGGACAGTTGGGAGAGTAATCGGGGCTGAACACGAACACACATGAGGAGGAGTGGCTATTGATACTGAAACATAAGGAGCTGAGGACACTAGGCAAACAAATATGCACACAAGACTAAAATGAAGACAATGAGGACAGACTAGGGATAACACAACATGACTAAAGACACAGGACAATAATACTAAACAGTAAAAATAAACCAGGATCATAAAATATAACCAAATACAACAGACAACCAAAAGACACAGACAACAGGGGGATGACATGACATGACAGACAATGATTGGAGAACATGGGGGCACTAAATAATAATTGTAATCATAAACAGAATAATGAGGATACTGTGAAAAGCAAAGACTAAATGAACATAAAGCATGGGCATGGTCCCTAGCTATGCCCCGATTGTGACAGTAATAAATTAAAGACGTCAGGATAGGCAATGCTAGCCCTCTTCTCCATATCTTTTGATCAGTTTTGCTTTGGAATGAGATAGGGGGCCTGCTTCTTCAAGTTGTTTTGACTGTTTTGATAATTTCTGAGAAATTATCAGCTTTTCTCTCTCAAGCAAATTTGGTCTTTATGTTGTGTTAATGACAGGGTGTGGTGTGCTGTGTTCATAATGTCTCTGCTGGGTGGATAACTGTTACCCTTTAGCTGATTAAATCACAAACCTGTCCTTAGTTCATCTGCTTGGTGAGAAATAGCCACAGAATGAAGTGGTGATATGATAGATTAATGGATAAACATTTGTCCTGTCAGAATAAGTGTGTTAATTGCCACAAATGATTAATAACAAAATAAAATGAGTTAAGAATAATGGCAGTTAATCACAGGGGATCCAATTAAGCCCCATCCACATTCAGTGGCTGCATGAACCTTAGTCGATACTGCTAAGATGGAAGGACAAGAAAAATCATTTTGCATTTTTCCACATTTTTTGGTGTGGGAAACTCTAGCATGAATTATATTGTGGAGAGTGCAAAATAACGCAGCCAGACTCGTGCAGCAGATGACTTTATTCATTGTCACATCAGTCATACACAGAAAAAGCATCCCTTCAATACACCAGGGTCTCTCCTTTTATATCATCTGCCCATCTCACATCTGCATGACATTTCACATCACAATACATTCAACCCTTCTCCCCCCAGCTACTCCTTCCTGCTATATAGATTGTACGGATTAGCAGTGATATTTCTGCTCATTTCGGGTCTGTTCGTTCAGAACAGCTTTGCTTTCACATCCTACACCCGAAATTAACTTTTGGACATTGGATTACAAAACAACGACCTTTTTATCAGCAACCTACGTCTCATCCCTCAGCTCTGGAGAACATCCGACGCTAGGCAAGCTACCCAGACGACTGGAAGTGCTCGCAGGCGGCGTAGAGACCATAAACAAAGGTGGAGGAAGCGCGGAGGGCTAAGAGCTAAGCTAAAGCTAACACCGCACCGGGTTTCTCTACCCAGCATTTTCCTCGCTAATGTACAGTCACGGGTGAACAAAATGGATGAGCTACGGCTTCGGATCACCAACAATAAGAAACTTATGAACTGCAATATCATGATTTTCATGAAAACATGGCTACACAGTGGAATACCCGACAATGCTATCGAGTTAGCCGGACAACACACTCTCCGGGCAGACAGAGCAGCTGATGACTTCGGTAAGACCAGAGGTGGGGGAGTATGCATTTATATTAACAAGGCTTGGTGCACGAACTCTGTCACTGTTGGGAGACACTGCTCAGCTAACCTGGAGTTTCTCATGGTTAAATGTAGACCTAAAGCGGATGATAAAATAAAGGCAGCGATGGAGTTTTAAGTTGGTTTAGTGAATCATACCACCTTCACAGGAACTCGGCTCCAGCCCATAGTGTGAGCAGGCTGAAGCTGAATTCCTCAGGCTCTCAGAGGAGACACACGGTGTGTGTGTCCAGCAGCAGTTGAAGGAGTCAGTGAATGAGAGAAAGAACATGGATTTCAGTGCAGTACTTATACCCAACTCAGACAATACATCAAAGACCTTCTCAGCAGTCAATCTGGCATTTGCATATCAGAGGTACAGACAGGATGCATGAACACAATGCATGGATGACACTTTAACCTCACAGCTGTAAACGCAGCATGCAGCGGAAAAAACCAAGGAGTAACGAGCTGATTGTCTCTGTGTGTTGTGGGGGTTGAATCCAACCCGCTACACCGCTCCCCCCAGAGGGCACGGCAGGGGGCCGAGACCTCGATGTTGCAGTTTGGGCAGTGAGCAGAGAAAAGCTCTGTGCAGGTGGAGGGGGAGGGGGAAGGGGGGTAGTAAGTGCTGACCGGGCGCAGTGAAATCGTTCAGGGCGCGCCAAAAATTGTTTGCTGCTCCGCGATGTCGAGGGTTTGTCCCGTTGAACTTGCGGAGATCACCAGAAGAAAAATTAGTCTCTGACTCCTCTCGTGGCCATGAAGAAAAACAGGAGCGGCGAGGTTGCGTAAACAAAAGCAGAGGAACTTGGCGTGTTGGCTTTAGGCGCGTGCGCAGCCCTAAAGCCCTCGGGAAAAGCAGACGGCTGAATCCTTTGTGCGCCGTGGCTGAAACCATCAGTGAATCCTGTGGGCGCGCTGTGCGCGTGCTTGCTTCAGGTGAGCGCGCAGCCTTGAAGGTTCTGCGTGCAGCTGCGCAGGACGATGGCGGTCTCTGGAGCCATTCTTGTTCCTTGCGTGTTGCGCCGTCCTCGTCACCCCCGGTGCGTGTGCCGGGGCTCCTTGCGTGGGTGGGCCCGCTGGAGAGGAACCAGGGTCGGAGACTTGGTGGAGATCGGCGCAGTCGGTGCCGAAAAACATCTATGATGAGCCGTGGCTGCAGAATAGTCATGGTGCGTTGGAGTGATGAGGGGAGATAGACGATCTTTGTCCCTCAGGCTGTCCCACGTGGACGCCCCGATCTCGGCAAGGGTCGTGCCATGACGTTTACTGCCGTTTACCCGGTCTTGGGCGATGTCCAGAGAGTAGCTCGCCTGCCGTGAGCTCTGCGTTGAGGCCTCCCTGAAGCCGCAGGGAGGGCAGATCAGTCAGGCTGCTGCGTTCGCTCGTCGGCGGAGCATCACTGCCGGGTGCTGCGTTGGCCGGCAGCTCGTTTTCTTCAGCGTCGGGTCGCCAGCGTGGCTGTCCAGACCAGAAGGTTGCATTTGCACAAAGCGTGTGCATGTTCAGGGTCACCAGTAAAGCGGATGATAAAATAAAGGCAGCGATGGAGTTTTAAGTTGGTTTATTGAATCATACCGCCTTCACAGGAACTCGGCTCCAGCCCATAGTGTGAGCAGGCTGAAGCTGAATTCCTCAGGCTCTCAGAGGAGACACACGGTGTGTGTGTCCAGCAGCAGTTGAAGGAGTCAGTGAATGAGAGAAAGAACATGGATTTCAGTGCAGTACTTATACCCAACTCAGACAATACATCAAAGACCTTCACAGCGGTCAATCTGGCATTTGCATATCAGAGGTACAGACAGGATGCATGAACACAATGCATGGATGCCACTTTAACCTCACAGCTGTAAACGCAGCATGCAGCGGAAAAAACCAAGGAGTAACGAGCTGATTGTCTCTGTGTGTTGTGGGGGTTGAATCCAACCCGCTACAGACCTTTCTATCTGCCACGGGAGTTCACTTGTACCATCATAACAGCTGCTTATATCTCTCAGGATGCTAATGCTAAGCTTGCTATGAACGAACTGCATGCAGCTATTAGCAAACAACAAACTGCACACCCAGAGGCAGCATTTATTGTGGCGGGTGATTTTAACCACTCTAACCTCAAGACAGTGCTTCCTAAATTTTACCAGCATGTCTCCTGTCACACAAGAGGGGACAAAACACTGGACCACGTTTACACCAACACTGTGGGAGCCTACACAGCAACTCCCCTCCCCCACCTAGGTCAGTCTGATCACCTATCTTTGTTCCTCACCCCCAAGTATGCACCGCTCATCAACCGGGTGAAGCCATCAGTGAGGACCATCAAAGTGTGGCCAGAGGGGGTTGACTCTGTACTCCAGGAAAAGTTCAGGAACATAGACTGGAGTATGTTCACCTCTCAGGCTACTTGTGGTTCCCACACAAACATCGATTCTTACACCCACTCAGTTCTGGACCATATCAACACCACTATTGACAGTGTCACCATGGAAAGACAGATCACCACGTACCCAAATCAGAAGCCGTGGATGAACAGAGAAGTGCGGCTTCTGCTAAAGGCACGTAACAATGCCTTCAGATCTGGTGACGCACAGGCCTACAGTTCATCCAGGGCAGATCTGAAGAAGGGCATCAAGAAGGCCAAGCACAGCTACAAGCTGAAGGTGGAGGAACACTTTGTGGACTCTGACCCCCGACGCATGTGTGCAGGGCATTCAAGCTATCTCTGATTATAAGCCCAGCAACTCCACACCTACAGCCACGACTGTGTCCTTTCTCAATGAGCTAAATGACTTCTATGCTCGTTTTGACAAGGACAATAACAAAAAGAATAACAATTCCCCACCCTTTGACGACCTCCACTACCTCACACTCGCCCATACCGACGTCCGTAACGCACTGAGTCATATCAACGTACGTATGGCTGCTGGACCTGACGGCATTCCTGGGAGTGTGCTAAGGGCATGCGCTGAGCAGCTGGCAGGGGTCTTCACGGACATCTTCAACCTATCCCTGGCCCAGTTGGTGGTACCAGCGTGCTTCAAGACCACCTCTATAGTATCAGTGCCGAAACACTCAACACCATCGTGCCTAAATGACTATCGCCCTGTGGCACTGACGCCCATAGTCATGAAGTGCTTTGAGTGACTGGTCTTGGCACAGCTCAAAAAATGTCTGCCCCCCACACTGCCCCCCACACTGGACCCTCACCAATTTGCCTACCGGAGCAATAGGAGTACAGAGGATGCGGTTTCCACAGCGCAGCACTGTGTACTCTTACATCTGGATGACAAGAACACCTACGCAAGAATGATGTTTGTTGACTTCAGCTCAGCATTCAACACAGTCATCCCCTCCAAGTTGATCACTAAACTTGGTGACCTGGGAATCAGTACCTCCACCTGCAACTGGATCATGGATTTTCTGACCAACAGACCCCAGCATGTTAGGTCAGGCCCCAACCGCTCTTTCACCATCACACCCAACACTGGTGTACCACAGGGCTGTGTGCTCAGCCCATTCCTCTACTCTCTCTTCACCCATGACTGCAGGCCTATGTATGGATCCAATTCCATCAAAAAGTTCACGGATGACACCACGGTGATCAGACTCATCAGAGACAACGATGAGGTTGAGCACTTGGCTACTTGGTGCGCTGACAATAACCTGCTCCTTAACACTAGCAAAACCAAGGAGCTCATAGTGGACTACAGGAAGGAGAGGGGAGAGACACATGACCCCATCCATATCAACGGCATGGCTGTTGAACGTGTCTCCTGCTTCAAATTCCTGGGGACTTACATCTCGGAGGACCTGTCCTGGTCAGTCAACACCACCAGCCTGATCAAGAAGGCCCATCAGCGCCTCTTCTTCTTGAGGACACTGAAGAAGAACCACCTGTCAGCTGACATCTTGGGAAACTTCTACCGCTGCGTGATAGAGAGCATCCTGACCAACTGTGTCACAGTCTGGTATGGGAGCTGCTCTGTCGCTGACTGTAAGGCACTGCAGCGGGTGGTGAAAACCGCCCAACGCATCACAGGGACTCCACTTCCAGCTATACAGGACGTCTACAGGAAAAGATGTCTGCGCCGGGCACGCAGCATTCTTAGGGACTCCACCCATCCTGCCCATGGACCGTTCCAGCGCCTCTCCTCCAGAAGGCGTTTCAGAAGCCTTCGGACTAGAACCAGCAGGTTTAGGAACAGCTTCTTCCCAACAGCTGTCATGCTATTGAACTCAGTTCCCTGCTGAACCTTCACTTTTCTCCCCTTTGACCCCCCCCCCCCCCGTGCCCGCCCATGGACATACCATCCAGATCACTCACCTTTATATATATTGTCATGGTCTTCTTATAGTCAGTTACAGCTTTTCTGGATTACTGTACATACAGTGTTATAGTCTTCTTATAGTTTGTTTAGGTCTTTATATTACTGTATATACATTGTTATATTTTTCTTATAGCCTGCTCACAGCTCTTTATATTACTGTATATATAGTGGTAGTCTTCTTATAGTCTGTTCACAACTCTTCTACATTATTGTACATACACCGTTATATATGTGTGTGTTATATATGTGTGTGTATATATATATATATATATATATATATATATATATATATATATATATATATATATATATATACACACAGTAATATATATATATATATATATATATATATATATATACAGTATATACTGTGTGTGTGTATATATATATTTTATAGTAATATGTACATATGTATATTAGCTGCTCTTGCTTGCTTGGTTTTTTTTTTCTTGCCTTCTGATTGTTGCTCTGAGTGTTGCTATCCCTGTGCTGTTGCAATCCTGGAATTTCCCCGTTGTGGGACTAATAAAGGCTTATCTTATCTTATCTTATCTTATCTTATCTTATATTCTTCTTATAGTTTTTAACTTCTTATAGTCTATTCACAGCGCTTCCTCAAACTGTATATACATATATATCACACCTGCATATTGTCATTATATATTGATACATACTGCTCTTCTGTATATTATCATTAACTACATACTGTTCTGTATATTGTCAATACATATGTATCTACATACTGCTCTTTTGTATATTGTCAATACATATTATCTGGATGCTAAACTGTATTTCGTTACTTTGTATTCATCCATGTGTAATGACAATAAAGTTGAATCTAATCTAATCTAATATCACCATAATCTCTCCCATCTCAATACCTATTGTCCTCATCTGTTTACCCTCTGCATCCAGTCTGAGATGCTTATCCGAGCATCTACACCGCCCACCCAGAATCTCAGACCGAGTTTCATCCTTTTGGCTTCAGTCTCCTCCCGTATCTGCTGTAACTGGGGTTCTCCGCCTCCACAGCGCTGCTGTGCCGGTGGGGGGCTCCTGGGGGTGCATCTGTCTGCAGGTGGGCAATGGCGAGGGGGGGGAAAACTTCGACTTTCCTGTGTGGCGGCTCTGATGAATCGTTTACCTGGGGAGTTCTCCGGGGGGGTCTTCCACGCCGAGGGGCCCGAGCCAACAACACTTGCTCGTCCGCCACCACAAAGGCGGGCTTAAGTCTGTCTATACATACTTTCTCCCGATGACCCCCCAAGTCTAACAAAAAATGTTTGTCCCCTGTTTCCAGCACTCTGAACGGGCCATCGTAGGGTGGGCGCAATGGGGGGCGGTGGGCATCGTTTCTGACAAACACGAATGCCGCGTTCTTCAAAGTTTTTGGCACAAAAACACGTGGAAAACAGTGGTGGGCCGGGCCCGGCAGCGTGCCTGTATCTGCGCTATGCTACAAACGCTGAGACGGACAGTTGTCCGGCGTGGGATTATCTGGTATCATCTGCCGTTATTCCCTGAAGGGCGAACTGAGCCTCGGTTTGGTGGAACCAAGACTGCGGGTCGTGCTGCCAAAAGTCCGGTAGTTTGACCGAAACAGCGCACGCGTTGCTGGGGCTTTCCGTCCGGGCCGTCTCTGGGATGCTTGCCGCGTTGCTGGGGCTTCCCGTCCGGGCTGCCTCTGGGATGCTTGTCGCGTTGCTGGGGCTTCCCGTCCGGGCCGACTCTGGGGTTCTTTCCTCATAATAATTCGTCAAGGGTCACCAGTGTGGAGAGTGCAAAATAACATAGCCAGTCTCGTGCAGCAGGCGACTTTATTCACTCTCACATCAGTCATACACAGAAAAAGCATCCCTTCAATACACCAGGGTCTCTCCTTTTATATCATCCACCCCTCTCACATCTGCATGACATCTCACATCACAATACATTCAACCCTTCTCCCCCCAGCTACTCCTTCCTGCTATATCACCATCATCTCTCCCATCTCAATACCTATTGTCCTCATCTGTTTACCCTCTGCATCCAGTCTGAGATGCTTATCCCAGCGTCTACAATATCCTAAATTGTCAGTGAAGTACCTCTATTAAACCACTTGGGTAATAACTGAGCTTATTTTATATCAGGAGCACAAATGTGGCAGCAGCAGGATGAACAAAGAGGGAGGGAGAGAGAGACAGGCAACACAGGAGTCACACCCTGACCAGGTAACAATCGTCAAAATTTGCTTGCTTGATTTCTGCCAGTGCTGAAATACTTAACACATAATAGGTATTAAGTAGGTCTTCTGCTTCATAGTAGCATAAATAGACCATTACAAAGCTGAAGATATGTGTTTGGTAAATGACTGAAATTCTTTTTACTACTGTTATTAATATTAGAATGACAAAATAAAGAGGTAAATTAGCCTTGTCCTGTTGTCAATGACTTTGCACTCTTCCTCTACACTCGGATACAAGTGCTGACTTTTTTTGCTTTAAAAAACATCCTTATATAGGCAGAGACCCCCCCCCCCCCATATTTAACCCACAGTTATGCCCTTGTCGTTACCTCTCTCTCACCTATCGCTGGCTTTCCCGTAGACTGGTATCATGCACACTCGTAAGATTTGGCTCAGGAGGATTAATCTTTTTGCTTGCTGATTCACTCACAATGTAAACGTGCATGCAGTAACAGTACCCGCCGCATTATGCAAAGCATTATGCACTGCACTACTTTACTGCTACTCTGGCTGCACTTAGCGCATACACATGCAGCACATGCATGTCTTATCTTTGATGGCTTCCAAGATGGCCGCACCGCCTGTGTTTCTGGCTGCTGGTCGTCTCCGCTTGTTTGTCCTGTTTTTGATTGTGTTATTGTGTCTGGATTATGTGCAATCAGCCATTGTTTATGATCCCCAAGTGCTGCTGGATATTCGATCTTCCATGGTGGGGTTTGACTGTCATAATCAGGAGGGAAGATTCTTCCATCGGTCTCTGCGTTTGCAACTTCCCGTTGGTACCTGGGATCCCCGCTGTGGTTATACCGGCAGAAAGCGATCCAAACCTCGGGGAAGACGTGCAGGTGCCGCGGTGAAATCCAGAAGGCTTGCTCGGCTTCGCCGTCTCGCTCGCTCCACCTCATCTTCTCCTAATTCTGCAGCCGGCCTCTTTCCTGGATCCTGGCCCTCGGGTGTGCCCGGAGTGAGGCCATCATTTCTCCGGCCTGTTTTCCCTGTTCTACCGTGTCAACCGGCCTTCTCCCTGCTCCGAGCCAGCAAATCCCCTGCAGGTAGCGGGTGCCTACGTCAACTTTCACCGGCCCCCATTCCTGGCAAGACTGCTGCTGTTACAGAGCCCATCCAGCTGGCGTTGCTTAACGCACGTTCCATCTCAAATAAATCATTCTTTTTGAACGATTTATTCATTACTGCAGGGCTGGACTTTTTATTTCTTGTTGAGACTTGGCAGAAAACTGAGGAATTTACCTCCTTAATTGAACTTTGTCCACCGGATTGTACCTTCTCCTGTGCTCCGAGATTGACAGGCCGCGGCGGTGGTCTGGCCATCGTGAACCGGCGCCGCTTCGTTACACGGACGGTGAGCCATGGAACTTTTTCATCATTTGAACTGATGATTTTAAAAATTGGCTTCTCAAACCCATTTTATTGTGTTTTAATTTACCGCCCTCCAGGAGTTAATGCCTCCTTTTTATCTGAGTTTAGCAATTTTTTTAACTTCTATTATTAAATTTGAGCGGATTTTATTACTTGGAGATTTTAATTTGCATATTAATGATCCCAATGACAGTTTTGCTGTGAATTTCTTGGGCATTATTGAATCATTTAATTTTGTTTTGTGTCTATCTGGCCCTACGCATATAAAAGGAAATACACTTGATCTTGTTTTTACATTCGGTCTTAATGTGAATAATGTTCAGACTAAGGAGCTTCTTGTGTCAGACCATTTTTGTGTTCTTTTTAATTTATCAGTTAAATCAGTCTGTTACACTGGCAAGCGGGTAAAATGCTCTCGTGTCATTGACCAGTTTTCAGCTGTGAAATTTTCTGCTACCTTTGACAGCAGTGTGGTTTTATCCTCTGATGACGACACTGAGAGTTTGGTTTGCTCTTTTAACTCACACTGTTCAAGCATCTTAGATGTAGCTGCTCCCTTTAAAACCAGGACTGTCCGTGCTGTTAATTCATCCCCCTGGTTAAATGATGATCTCTGTTGTTTTAGACGTAAATGTCGGAGGGTGGAAAGACTGTGGAAGTCCACTAAACTTGAGGTGCATCGATTGTACCTTAAGGAACTGTTAATTGAATTTAATAATATGATAAAAATGGCAAGAACTTCTTATTTTTCCAACATCATCTCCTCCAATAGTAACAATCCAAAGATCCTCTGATTTTACCTCAATTTCTTTTGAGGATTTGTTAGTGTTGGTGAGTTCCATGAAATCCTCCTCCTGCGTTTTAGATATTTTGCCTTCCTCAATGTTAAAAGAGGTAATTGGCTCAGTGGGTACAACTTTGGTTAATATCATTAATAGTTCTCTTGAATCTGGTTGTGTACCCTCCTATTTTAAACATGCAGTTGTGCAGCCACTCTTAAAAAAACCTAACCTTGATCCATCTGTTTTTAAAAACTTCAGGCCAATTTCTAAGCTTCCTTTTATTTCTAAGCTTTTAGAAAAAGTTGTTGCCAAGCAGCTCACTGACTTTCTGATTGAACACAATATTTTCGACAAATTTCAGTCAGGTTTTCGTCAGAAACACTCGACAGAGACCGCTCTTCTCAGGGTGTCAAATGATATTTTAATGTCATCAGACTCTGGCAATTGCTCTGTTTTAGTGTTATTAGATCTTACTGCAGCATTTGACACTATTGATCATTGTATTTTGTTACAAAGGCTTAGAGATTGGGTAGGTATTTCTGGAAAAGCTCTGGATTGGTTTTTCTCCTACCTTTCTGGTAGGAGTTTTTCCGTGGCTGTTGGCTCTTATTCATCTGACTCTGCTCCTTTAACCTGTGGGGTGCCTCAGGGTTCTATTCTGGGTCCACTTTTAATTGCCCTATATATGCTGCCACTTGGTTCTATTATCAGCAAATTTAAAGGTGTGTCTTATCACTACTACGCTGATGATTTACAGCTACTTTTCTCTTTTAAGCCTGACCATGTTGACAATTTAAAAATTATTCATGATTGTCTGTCTGCAATTAAGGACTGGATGTCTAGTAACTTTTTGCAACTTAATGCTGATAAAACTGAAGTCCTTATTGTAGCACCTGATAGTCTGATTCCTAAGTTGGTTAATAGCATTGGTTCATTAAGCTCTAACATACGGTCTAATCTAAAAAATCTTGGTGTCATTTTTGATCAATCGATGAGTTTTGATCAGCATGTTAAATCTCTGACCCGGAGTTGTTTTTTCCACCTTAGGAATATATCCAAAATCAGGTCATTGGTTTCCTACACTCAGTTAGAAATCATTATTCATGCCTTTGTTTCTTCACGTTTGGACTACTGTAATGCTCTTTTTACATGTCTTAGCAAATCCTCTTTACACCGCCTACAGTTAGTCCAGAACGCTGCTGCAAGATTACTAACTAGGTCCAGTAGATTCTGTCATATTACTCCTGTTTTGGCCTCCTTGCATTGGCTTCCTGTAAATTATAGAATTGATTTTAAAGTTCTTGTTCTTACTTACAAAGCCATTCATGAAGAGGCGCCTTTTTATATTAGTGACCTGCTCTCTCTACACCAGCCCAGCAGGTCTCTCAGGTCTTCTCATCAGAATCTTTTGGTAGTCCCTAGTACTAGGCTCAGAACCAAAGGAGATAGAGCCTTTGCTGCTGTTGCTCCCAGACTGTGGAACTCCTTGCCTTTTGAACTTAGATCTGCACCTTCCATTGGTGTTTTTAAGAAGCAACTAAAGACCCACCTTTTTAGCCTGGCTTTTTAACTATGTGCTGATTGTATTTTTATGTGCTTTTACTGTCTACTTTGTTTTTTTACTGTTTTATGTGCCTGTGTTTTTATTTTGTTTTTTACCATGTTAAGCACTTTGTGACTCTGTCTGTGAAAGGTGCTCTATAAATAAACTTATTATTATTATTATTATTACATGTACAGTGTAGTACCATTCATGTACAAGTACATCTACATGGCGAATTAATCTTTTCGTTTGTTGATTCACTGTACATGTACAGACTAGCAAGTTTTGCCAGTACATGCACCTAGTACATGTCACTATGCAAACGCGTTTGCGGTACAGTGTGTGGTGCATAATGCGAAAACATTATGCACTACTTTACTGCTACGCCAGCTGAGCTTAAAATAGATGTTGTCCCCAACATCAAAACCCTTGACCCGTAGCGCAAATCAGGTATTCAAACTTCTCACGACCAAAATACTCAAATTACATATTAGTTCAATGCTTCTATTGCAACATCTGACATTTAGGAATGTATTGTTACAGACTGGAACTCTTTTCATACATTCTGTCATGCGAGTATCAAATACTCATTGTCCAGTGCTTCTTGTGTATGTGTTTAGTGCCGAAAGTGTTGGTATTGGTATGGCTGCCCAATGTATGTCCATGGTTCCTGAGTGTTTGTGTGTTGTTGCCGTGCTCTCAGAGGGTAACAAACTGGCGAACCAAGCCTGTCATATGTGAAAACCTTAGGCCGCCTGTGTTGGCGCCATGGTCGCTGAAACTCCTCATGACTGAACACACTTGAGGTTGGGGAGGGAACAGCATTCTGCACAGGTAGGTCCTCCATGTGGCCGTCATCCCGGTTCCTTGGCTTTCGTGCTTCCTCCAACTCAGGAGGTATGTTTTCCTCTGACTGAATACAGCTGAATCACAGCTTTAGATATGTTGTGGGGGACCCATGCTGTAGTCTTCCTCTCAGTAGTTTTCCTCTCAGACTGAAAGGCATGGAGATGCAGTAGTTTTCCTCTGATGGAAGAGCATGGAGATCAAAGGGCTGGGGGACAAAGGGGAATTGTCATGGGGGAGTGAATTGTAATGCAGGACCTCAGGTAGCAGAGACGTGTGAGTGTTGGGATATAAAAGAGAGTCCCTACTACATGAGGTTAATGTTTTCTGATTCTGAAAGATGTGAGAGAGAGCAATAAAGTTCATCTGCTCGGAAAGCTCGGTCTGGTTATTGCCTTTCTCCACACTGGTGACCCTTGACGCAGAATGGAACACGAGGCGAGCACCCCGGAGATGACCCGGACAGGAAGCCATGCAATGCGTACGCCGTTTCGGTCAAACTACCAGACATTTGGCTGCACAACCCGAAGTCTTGGTTCCTCCACAACAAGGCCAGTTCGCGCTCCGGGGAATAACGGCAGATGACACCAGATATTACTACGTGGTCGCAGCGCTGGACGCTCGCACGACTCAGCAGGTGGCGAGCCTGTTCCAACAGCCCCCAGCCCGTGACAAATACGGGGCTCTCAAAACTGCGCTGACCCAGCGCTACATGCTCTCAGACTGCAAGAGAGTAGAGAGGCTCCTGACGCGCTCCGAGTTAGGATATGGGTTGGCAGTCGAACTGATGGAGAAGATGTTGGCGTTGATGGGCATGGATGACGGGCATTTTCTATTTGCCCACCTTTTCCTCCGGAACTTTCCAACGGCGGCCAGAGCGGTCCTTGCCAACTCACCACTGCTGGCCGCACGTGACTACCATGTGCTAGCCCAGGAGGCAGATCGGATCATCCTCACCACCAGAGCCCTCACAGTGAACGCAGCGGTGTCAGAACTCAGCGAGACGGTCAGCGGAGGCGAGGATCCAGCGATGGTAGAGGCAGCGGGGGCCTAGGAAGCGCCAGAGAGACACGCTCTGCTCCTACCACCGCCGTTTTGGAGAGAACACACGCCGATGCGTGCCACCGTGCCAATTCAGGCGTTCGGGAAATGCCAGGACCGACAGTCGGTAGCAGCTGCGACCGCCGGTGAAGCAAGCAAGCTGCTCTACGTGACAGACACGCTCAGGGAGACGGTTCCTCATGGACTCCGGCTCCCAAAAGAGCCTCATCCTGCCGTCATACACCGATGGGCTGGCGGGAACTAGCGGCCCCGAGCTGACGGCCGCCAACGGCTCAGACATTAGGACTTTTGGTGAGAGGAAACTGACCGTATCATTGCACGGCCGTACGTAACAATGGACATTCGTCATAGCGGCATGCAGTTTCCCAATCTTAGGTGCTGATTTTTTGTGTGCACACAGACTCCTAGTCATGTTGCTAACAGACACCTGATTAACGCAGTGTCTTTTGATTCTCTCCCCTGTACAGGTCAAGGAACCGGGCCAGCAACACTAGCTAATATCACAGCTCCAGGTGGTAAGTTCCACACACTGCTCACCCAGTTCCCAGCACCCACGGCCCCAATGTTTTCGGCAGTCATCACTAAACATGGGGTGGAGCACTTTATTACCATCACTGGGCCACCCGTTTTCACATGACCTCGGCACCTGGACGCAGCTAAACTGGCCATAGCGCGCGAGGAGTTTGCCAACTTGGAAAAGCTGGGCAACATCAGACGCTCAAACAGCCCATGGGCATCCCCACTACATATGGTTCCTAAGGCTGAGGGATTGTGGCGATCTTGCAGAGATTTCCGCAGCTTAAACAACGCCACAGCGCACCACCGCTACCGATCCCCCATATCCAGGATTTTTCCATTCACCTCACCGGGGCATGCATTTTTTTCAAGATAGACCTGGTCCGCGGTTACCAACAGGTCCCGGTGCACACGGAGGACATACCTAAAACGGCAGTAATAATCCCGTTCGGTCTGTTTGAGTTTTTACACATGCCTTTCGGGTTAAAAGGCGCGGCACAGACATTCCAACGCATGATGGATGTGGTGTTGCGCGATCTGCCGTTTGTGTTCGTCTACCTGGATGACATCCTGGTGGCCAGCGCGTCCGAGGACAAACATGTAGCCCACCTCAGGACAGTTTTCCGGAGGCTGGAGGAGCAAGGATTAATAATCAACCCGGCGAAGTGCCAGTTCAGGGTGACGGGGATCGATTTTTTGGGACACCGCATCTCACCGGAGGGAGCGATACCCTTGCCGGACAAGGTGCACGCAGTGGCGAATTTTCCCCGGCCTCAAACTTCTACAATTGTTTCCTCCCCCGCGCAGCCCAGCTCATGCAGCCACTGTACACCGCGCTTAAGAAACGGAAGCCGGCGGACAGAGTCGACTGGACTCCTGAGTGAGAGCAAGCATTTTCTGAGGTTAAAACAGCTCTGGCGAATGCTGCACTACTGACGCACCCAGACCCGGCGGCTTAGATTGGGCTCACTACAGATGCATCAAATCTGGCCATAGGGGCAGTCATGGAGCAGTGCGTCGCCGATTCTTGGCAGCCGCTCACCTTTTTTAGCAGGTCCTTGCACGAAAATGAGCATAAATACAGCGCGTTCGACAGGGAGTTGCTGGCTCTCCACCTGGCCATACGCCACTTCCAGTTCTGGCTGGAAGGGCGCACCTTCACTGCGTTCGTGGACCACAAGCCACTAACGTACGTGATGACCAAGGTTTCGGAACCATGGTCGGCCCGGCAGCAGAGACAGCTGGCCGCGATCTCGGAGTTTACATTCATCATGTAGCCGGTAAACTCAACGTGGTAGCTGACTGTCTTTTACGCGTGTTAGTGGCCCCAGTCTACGTGGGGATAGATTACACGGCCATGGCCATGAAGCAGATCAACGATGCGGATGTTTGCACATTCCAGTCTGGACCAACAGGGTTAAGGCTGGAGAGCAGAGTTATGCAAGACGGGGGGCCCCCCAATCTGTGATGTCTCCACGGGCCGCCCACGTCTGGTGGTCCCACGCGCTAGGTGACACCACGTTTTTGAGTCGGTTCACTCCCCTGGCACACCCAGGAGTATGCGTGTCAGTCAAAATGGTGGCAGCAAAGTTTGTCTGGCCGAGCCTGCGCAAACAGGTGAAAGAGTGGGCTGCAGCCTGTGTAGCGTGCCAACGAGCCAAACTGCACAGGCACACAAAGGCCCCCTTGGAGCCGTTCCATATCCTGGCTAAGAGGTTCGACCATGTTCATGTGGACCTTGTGGGCCCCCTCCCACCATCGCAGGGGTTCACGCACCTCCTGACAGTGGTGGACCGCACCATGCGATGGCCCGAAGCAGTCCCGCTAGCTTCCACTGCGTCCGCAGACGTGGCACGCGCTTTTTTGACAACATGGGTGGCACGTTTTGGCACCCCTTCGGACATCACGTCCGATCGGGGCCCGCAATTTCTGTCCGACCTCTGGTCCACGATGGCCCGGAGCCTGGGCATCTCAATTCATCGCACGACCACGTACAACCCACAGGCCAATGGGTTATGCGAACGTTTCCATAGGTCACTGAAAGCAGCGCTCAGGGCTTCACTTATGGATGCAAATTGGATGGACCGGTTACCGTGGGTTCTATTAGGTTTGCATTCCGCACCGAAAGAGGATTTGGAGGCTTCCCCAGCAGAGCTGTTTTTTTCGCATTCGCTGCGGCTCCCCGGGGAATTTTTACCAGATAACCCTGCACCGAACACCCATCTGTCCCCGCGTTCACAGCATAGCGCAGACGCAGGGACGCTACCTGGCCTGGCCCACCACTGTTTTCCCCGTGCCTTTGTGCCAAAAACCTTGAAGGATGTAACGTTCGTGTTTGTCAGGCACGATGCCCACTGGACCCCATTGTGCCCACCCTACGATGGCCCGTTCAGAGTGCTGGAAACCGGGGACAAACATTTTGTGTTAGACTTGGGGGGTCGCTGGGAGAGAATCTGTATAGACAGGCTTAAGCCCACCTTTGTTGTAGCAGACGAACAGGTGGTGTTGGCCCAAGCTCCTCGGTGCGGAAGACCCCCACTGAGAGCTCCCCAGGTAAACGATTCATCAGAGCAGTCACACGAGCATGCTGAATGCCCCCCCCCCCATTGTCCTCCCACAGACGGACACACCCCCAGGAACCCGCCACCAGCACAGCAGCGCTGTGGAGCCGAAGACCCCTACAGCAGCTATGGGCGGAGGCTGAAGCCGAGAGGACGGGAGGGTTAACACTCAGTCTGAGACTCTGGGGGGGCGGTGTGGGGGACCCATGCTGTATTCTTCCTCTCAGTAGTTTTCCTCTCAGACTGAAAGGCATGGAGATGCAGTAGTTTTCCTCTGACGGAAGAGCATGGAGATCAAAGGGCTGGGGGACACAGGGGAATTGTCATGGGGGAGTGAATTGTAATGCAGGACCTCAGGTAGCAGGGACGTGTGAGTGTTGGGATATAAAAGAGAGTCCCTACTACATGAGGTTAATGTTTTCTGATTCTTGAAGATGTGAGAGAGAGAGCAATAAAGTTCATCTGCTTGGAAAGCTCGGTCTGGTTATTGCCTTTCTCCACAATGCAATCTTAGCTTTGTTTTAAATTGTAATCGCTCTTGTCTTGTTTTCTCTTTTTTCTCTTTTGAATTCTTGGATGGAATATGGGTGGGCAATATAAGCTGCGGCTTCAGCCATCACCCATTTTGGATAACTCACGTGGAATTGTATAGAAGAAGGAGTATCTGTCTAATTTGACCTTGTTGTTATATTATACAGTTTCTTTTAACCTGTACTGTACTATCCGAAATAAATTCATTCATTCATTCATTCATTCATTCAATGTGTGTTTTTGGCTGCTGCTGCTGAAATGGCACTGGGTAATACTCATCCTCGTCATCCTCCTCGTCTGACTCAGCTTATTTCTGCACGTTTACCGCATTCTTTTTCTTTTGTCGTGGCTGAACAGAAGTCTCAAGTGGTAGATGGTCACATGGAAGGAGATGAATACGATGTAATATCCTGAATCTCCCATTCCCTTTCTCAGTTCTGAGTTCATACACAGGACTATCCTCACCCATCCTGCCCACAACTGTGTGAACGGTATCCTCCCAGTGATTTCTCAGCTTGCCTGAACCACCTCGTGGAGTCGAGTTCCTGACTAAAACATAATCACCTGGTTGTAGAACTGAACTTTTCACTTTACTGTCAAAGTATCTCTTCTCACTGTAGCTTTGTGAGCATTTTGTCTGGTGATCTCATAAGTTTCTTCTATGCCCTGTTTCCACTTTTCCATGTAGTTGTGATGATTTTCATCACCGGTCTCTGAACTCAAGTTGAACAGCATGTCTACTGGCAAACGAGGGGAGAGTCCATACAACAAATAGAAGGGTGAAAAGCCTGTCACTTCACTGCAAGTGCAGTTATATGCATAAATCAACTTGTTCAGTGACTCTTTCCAATTTGTCTTTTGTCTTTCTGTCAGTGTCTTTAGCATCTGTAGTAATGATCTATTAAATCTTTCTACCTGGCCATTTCCTTGGGGCCGGTAGGGGGTGGTTCTCAACCCTGCAACTCCACAGTACTTCTTTAGTTGAGTAAACTGTTGGTTTTCAAACTCACTACCCTGATCATGGTGTATTCTTGTTGGGAAGCCAAACTTGAGTGCATAATCATTAAAGATCTTATCTGCAGCAGTCTTGCCTGATTTTGAAGTTGTAGCATACGCTTGAACAAAGCGTGTGAAGTGGTCGAAGATTACAAGAATATATTCATAACCACCTTTGCACTGGTCCAGATGCAGGAAGTTAACAGACACAAGTTCGAATGGTTGAGTAGTAACATTGCTTTTTAGGGGTGCTCTTGACTTGTGGCTTGGCTTCTTTTGTTTCATGCACGCACATTTCTTTGTAACATACTCCTCTATTTCTTGTTGCATATATGGCCAGTAAAAGTGGTCCCTTATTAGTGACGCGGTTCTGTTCATACCCTGGTGACCCATCTCATCATGCAGTTCCTTGAACACTGTACCTTTATGTTTTCGGGGAGCATCAGCTGTTGTCTGTTTGAAGTTTTTCTGTACAGCACACCACTATCATTAGTCTCCAGTTTGTCCCACTGTCTTAGGAGACAGGTGATCTGTGGGCTGAGTTGTTTTAGTTCTTGTCCAGTTGATTTTGTTCCTTCCAGTTTGTACTGAACCACTGGTCCAATAGTCCGATCATTTTTCTGGTCATGTTTGATTTGTTCGGTTGTAAGGGGGATCAAGGTTGTCTTTGCATCTACTGTTGCGTACTGAATTGAGACACCCATGGACCAAGACACACCGGATTCATCTTGGTTTTCTACCGCTTGTGTAACTGCACCTATGACATCATATGACATTTCCTCTGTGTGCTCTTTCATAGCCGTTTCAATATCCAAAGGCATCCTGGACAAGCTGTCTGCATCGATATTTTCCTTGCCAGGGCGGTATTTGATTGTGAAGTGGAAATCAGTGAGTTCTGCCACTCAACGGCTCCCAGTTGCATTCAGTTTGGCGGTAGACAGTACATAAGTCAGTGGATTATTGTCGCTGTACACAGTGAAAAATGGTGCATAATAAAGGTAGTCACAAAATATCTCTCATGAGATATTGATATATCATATATATATATATATATATATATACCTCCTCATGGATCGTCACCTTATTGTGGTGGGGGGGTTGGCGTGCCCCAGTGATCCCAGGAGCTATGTTGTCCGGGGGCAATTTGCCTCTGATAGGGTCTCCCAAGACAAACTGGTTCTGGGTGAAGGGCCAGACTAAGAACGATCCAACAGACTCTCATCATAAATTGTATATCAAGGATTCAGTGTACCCCGCCCGGTATGGGGTTACCGGGGCCCCACCCTGGAGCCAGGCCTGGGGGAGGGGCTCGAAGGCTAGCGTCTGGTGGCCGGGTTTCCACCCATGGGACCCGGCCGGGCTCAGCCCGAAGGAGTTACATGGGTCCGCCCTCCAGTGGGTTCACCACCTGCAGGAGGGATCATGGGGGTCCGGTGCTATGTGGATTAGGTGGCGGTCAAAGGCGGAGACCTTGGCGGACTGATCCCAAGCTTTCCCAAGCTCATATATATATTATATATGAGCTTTCTCCGTAGGATTGCTGGACTCACCCTCAGAGATAGGGTGAGGAGCTCAGTCATCCGGGAGAGGCTCAGAGTAGAACCGCTGCTCCTCCACATTGAAAGGAGTCAGTTGAGGTGGTATGGGCATCTGATTAGGATGCCTCCTGGACGCCTCCCACTTGAGGTGTTTCAGGTACGTCCCACTGGGAGGAGACCCCGGGGCAGACCCAGGACTCGGTGGAGAGACTATGTCTCCCAGCTGGTCTGGGAACGCCTTGGTATCCCCTCTGAAGAGCTGGAGCAGGTGGCTGGGGAGAGGGAAGTCTGGGCTTCTCTGCTTGAACTGCTGCCTCCGCGACCCGGACCTCCGGAAAAGCGGTAGAAGATGGATGGATGGATGGATGGACAAAATATCTTTGTGATTGCCCATTTGAGTGCTAAGAACTCTAACTTGCCTGAGTGCAGGTGATAATTTTTCTCTGCTGCAGTTAAAGTACGGGAGCCGTAAGCAATCACATGAAGCTTCCCGCTCTGTCTCGGATACAGTACAGCACCCAGTCCCTGGTTGGACGCATCAGTGTGAAGGATAAAAGGCTGTGAAAACTCTGGAAAGCCAAGGACAGGGGGCTTTAGAAGGCAGTCTATCAACTGCTCCAACATTGACTGATGCACATCCTTCCATTCGATCAGAGTATTAGATGGGGTTCTTCTGTTGTTCTGTTTTGTGTGCCACTTTCTGTTTTTGTTTCTGTTTTGCATGGTGTCAGCCTGTACAGGGGCTTTAAGGAGGTTGTACAAGGGTCTAGCGATACGTGAAAAGTCTTGGATGTACTGCCGACAATCACTTAACAGTCCTAAAATGGCTCGCAGCTCAACCTACAGTACCTGGTGGTTTGTCTTTCGGGGACATTACAGCAGCAGTGTCAGCTGGGTCCATCTGATTCCCCTCAGCAGACACAATCCTCCCAAGGTATGGCACTTTAGCTTTAAACAGTTCACATTTTCTGGGTTTCAATTTTATTCCATGCTCTCTGAAACGTTCAGGTTCAGGTTACTTTATTTATACCCGTAGGTAGATTTGTTAGATTTGTAGATTTGTTGCAGCACTTTTCTGACATCATTCATGTGGTTTGCAAATGTCCTGCTGAAAACAAGGATATCATCTAGAAAAGGCACACGTATTTCATCCCTTAACTCATCCAAACACTCTTCCATGCAATGCTGAAACGTGACGGGTGGTGACATGAGTCCAGATGGAATCCTGATCCACTCATATAATCCCCAGGGGGTCACAAAAGCACTTAAGTGCCTACTGTCTTTGGCCACAAACTGCTGGTGATATGCCTTTCCCTGGTCAAGCAGTGAAAAGAGTGTGTTTCCTCCAAGATTGTCCATAATGTCCTGCACTCTCGGTATTGGGTGGTGGTCTGGGTGAGTTTTTCTGTTGAGCTCTCTGTAGTCTATACATAAGTGCAAGGTACCATCCTGTAGCATCATCTCACTTTGGCTCAGCAATAATTATTCTTCTGCTTAAAGATATTTTGTTTCACCCAGGAGTAAGACAAAGAAATGGATTTTCTCCCCCAGGCCACAGCTGAAATCCCATTCCTTTGTTAAAACCAGCCTAAGGAATTTCCCCAATGTCCGGCTTTGCTTTTATTGCCCCCATAAACATGCAACAGACCTGGCCAAACATGGATCCACAGCTCAATAAAATTTCCTTAAACTCTGGGACATGCTGGATTTAACCAGTGAATTTTAAAGTACATTTTTACAAACTCAATTCTAAACCTTCTCTTCTGTTCAGGACTATGAAAAGCAAATGGACTCTGATGTTTTTAATGTGGAAAATCAATAATATGTGTGAAATGCATTAATCTGTGATTTTATATATGTATGGATGTTAAAATTGTTTAAATGAATGTTTATTCCTGCATGTTGATTTAGAAGCATTGCTTATAATTTATACTAATCACTAAAGTTATCTTAGTTTAAGACATAAAGGAAAAAGCATATTCTCTAAAACCATGTGACTCCAGCAGCCAATCTCTGCATGACAACAATTCTTCATCCCATTGGTCCCTTGTAGACTGTTTGTTCATTGGACTGAAAGTTCATCGGGCCTCCCACGAAGGACTCTCATTGGCTGAGATTCCGGTCAGTCCGGAAGCCCGCGATAGCTCAACAGAACTTATATAAAGGAGAGGGACCCCTGCTTCACTTTTTTTTTCTCTTCGCCCTTTTCACCGATCTATTTTTTTTTCGACGTTCATCTCTCTATTGTCTACACACAGCAAGGAAGAGCAAGGAAGAACAAAGACTCCTACCACGTGTCGCTTTTCTGAACACAGAGCAGATAACTCGTAATTTGTTTATGTAACTTTGTATTTTAATGTTTTTCTTTTTCTCTTAAATGCCTAGGAATTCCTATTTCTTTGAGCTCAATTCTTAATCGGAATTAAACTCCAATTTTTATTCATCACTTTTTCTTTGTTAAACTTTCTGTAAAACCACTGTTTGTTTAATTTTAATGTAAACTTTAATCTTGACTTTATTTTTATAATATTTTTCTTGACCAAGCACCCACCAGAAGCTACTATTTTTATCTAAAGTCCGAAACTCTTTAATTTGAGATCAGATTAGATATCCTTAATTAATTATTATCGAAGGCCTCTTAGAAGACGCAGCTCTCCACATCACGTGCAGCTGAGGAATCAACGTGCAGCTGTTCATCACACGCTGAAGAAACGTCGTCATCATCTGGCTCCAAACCCAGTTTCAACTGTGGGTCATACAGCCCAGAATCCAGCCTCTTCGACCGCTTGAATTTAAAGGTCGAAATGTGGACCCTGAAAATATCTGCGGGCAGATATTAACGTCCACGAAATCTTGGGCTGAGGACGACGAAAGAACCATCATCACCGAGGGATCACGTGAGCTGTAACTTTAATTCATCTACTGAATTAAACGTCTGAGGTTCGGTAATAATTTGTATATCTAATCAGATGCAAATTAAGAAGCCCTTAACATAACTCTTCTTTTTATTAAAATTCCGTTTTTATTTTCTTAAGATTAATCCAGGATTTTTTTTATATAATTAGTAAACTTTCTCCATAAATTTGCATTGTTTCCATAATCTGTTAACTCAAACTGATAGAGATTCATTTCTCAGTTTAACCCTGGTTCCGAAAATATTGACATTGTTAATCTATCATTTACAAGATTGATTTTATGATTAATGAAATTACTGCAATGGCTGTTAATCATTTTGTTTAATAAATATGTGAAAATGAGAGAAGTTGTTGAGAATTTATTTCATTCTGAGTCTGTTTCAAGCACAGGTATCGAATTCATGGAAAACTTTTGAGACTGATTATTGATTAATTTATTGAGTGATTAAACAGGTATAAAGTGAAATTAAAGATTAAATTGCTTCTTAGAGATAGAAGCTGGTGCCCCACGAGTGTTATTAACTTTTCTGATGTATATGAAATGAGATTTGATCTCAGATTCCAATACATCAGTAGAAATTAAATAATTCATACCTGATCATATTCATATTTATTAATATTCCATATTTCACGCTACAGTATTGGTACCCCGCGTGAGAGCCTGGTTGAACTTGACAAACTCAGAATGAAAGAAATTAATACATAAGCTGTGTGTGATTTTTGGTCAATTTTTAACTCACAAAGGTGGTTCATCTGTCTGCAGCACGTCTGGTCCTTGTCTCTGTGTCACGAGGGGGATGGGTGAATTCGCCCCCTGATTACTGCTGTGTGTGTGTGTGTCTGCTGACCAAGAGAAAGGAGGGGGTGAAGAGACCCCACTGCAGCACTCTAGTCAGTTTTTACTTTTTTTGTTCAATGCATGCTTAAGAAGCGTGATTACACGCTGAATAATTAAAATAGGCCTGGGAACAAAATAGCGAAGAAATCCTATTTGTTTTCCCCGTTATTTCAACACCCCGCAGGCGAAGCAAACCCTTGGGGGATTTAATTGAATTAACCATTGTATAAACTTGTTGAATAAAGTTTAGGGAGACCGAAGTTTTCCCGCCTTTGGAAAGCAAGGCGTGGTTTTATGGACTGAAGCTCTGCTGCATCCACGTGTCAAGCTGTGCACAAAACTGCGCATGTGTAGATCGGCTAAGCGATGCCATCTTAAGTCTAAGAACTAAAGTTCCCTGTAGCCGCCATTTTGAGTAGAAATCCTTGACTTCTTGAGTGACGTCATTGGGTTTCCTCTTCCGGAAGTGCGGACGAAAACTGCCTCCATCTTGTGGTGAAACATAGGGACCGCAATTGTTATTTAAACTTCTAATCTTTAAAGACGATTTATAACCAAATTAAGTCTTCAAAGTAACTTCAAAGCAATTCATATTATTCGGAATAAACTAAATTTAACAATAATCCAAACTTTTATGCCAAGAATAAAAGGAAAAGGACCTGTTGGCTTCTGAAAGTTTTTCTCAGTGGTGAAACCCCCATTCACTGCATAGATACCTATAGCAGGAACATATATAAACACTTCTATTGTATTTAATCACTTATGTAACCACATATTATAATCTTTTAAGCTAAAAACAAACATTTACACACTTTTAAGCAAAAAGTTGCAAACTTTGAAGCTATATGTGTGCTTATTTTGCTGTTTTTAAATGTGATATGGTGTGATTCCCTTCCCACAGAAACCCAGTTTTAGTTTAAGGATTCTAATACTGATGTTTACTCAAGAGTAACATTAAAGTAGGATTAAACCTGTGCATTTTAACAAATTTACAGACTTAGTGAATATTGATAATTTTTCCTCTTTCTCAAATTTAGGAAACCACATTAAGCAATTAACACCTAAGCGAAGTTCTAGGTGTTATTTAAACTCATTGTGTCATTTCTGGATTCATGTTTTCTCTACAGGAAAAGAAAAACATTTAACCAACCAGCATAATTTTAATTTTTTTTCCCAGGATTTAAAAGAAAAGTCAAAAAGGTGCAAACATTGATTATTCTGTAAATAAGAAATTAATAGATGACAATCAAGACAGATCACTATTGACTTCAATCCTAAGAAATCCTTGGATACCAAATATTCAAACAATTCACTTGTTTCTAATTTGTAAATATTTTTAAACATTTAATGCTTCAAATGAAAATAGGCTTTAACACATAAAACCAAAGGAAAGCCTTAACTTTAAAAGGAAGTGGAAACTTGTAATCTTAAATCTTTAAAACATTTAGCCTCTTTCGTTTTTGTATTTCTTTTGTAAATAAAATCCTCACTTTCAAAGTGACATTTTGCAAAATCCCAAAGCTAGTTATTGATGGCAAAATCCAATACTACACTTTGAAAATCAAAGTAAAGAAGTCAATCCACACAATTGAAATTCCTGCTTGGTTTTGTGAAACAAATTCAATCCAATTTCAATTCAACTTTATTTATCAACATACAGTTTCAACGAACGAGTTAATTGAAGCATCTCTACATTTCTAAATAATTTCAAAATTCTATTTCCCATCCTGCAAGCCTACAAGTTGAAACAAATTCTAAAGGAACTTTCAACTATCACGGTTGTAAAATAAAACACTCACGGTTAAACCTTGTTGAACAAATTAAAGAATAATCAACAAGTTGAATTTTTTTTTTAAGACTAAATAACAACGGTCAAACATGACGAGTCATCAGACAACTGACCGATTTACCAAACTGGATGACCTTCAAGCAACACTGGACGCATGGACTTCTAATTTAATTTCTAGCTTCACAACATGGGTCAAGGAAACACAGCCTGAAGAATTGAAGCAACTCACTGAAGAACTTTTGAATGAACACACTGGAAAACCACCAGAAGGCAAGGACCTCACCAGTGTGTTAGGTAAGTTTGCGCTAACATTAGTTGCAAAGGTAGCCGAGAACGAGCTCAAATCGACAAACAACGATCCTATCTCTCCAAGAAGAGAATGAAACACTGAAAGAAAATCTGGAACAATCTCAAGAGGAGAATGATAAAACTCAAAATCAACTGGATGAAACATTACAAGATTTGGACCGTGCAGAGTCAGAAAAGGAACGGTTGATGCATAACAATGACGCGCTTCACCAAGACAACAATGAACTTGAAGATGCCCTTCAAGACACAAAGAAGGAACTCAGAAGAGTTGAAGGTCAACTTGAAAATGTGAAGAAGGACTACAAGGAATGTCAACTGCTCCTAAAGGAAAGACATGAACACCGGGACAACCACCGCGCTCCCTCGCCCGATTCCCGTTTCGAATACGGACAACCGCGTGGACAGCGTGCGTGTGCCCCTTCAGACCGCGACCTTGACAAGATCGCGCAAAATATCACCAAATTTGATCCAGGACCTACGGGTTCACCTGATGCCAAAGTCTATTTACAGGACATTGATTACTACCTGCGTAAGTATCCTGATGCTACGATTGACGATCGCATCTATCTGATTAAGCTAACATCTAACAGGTCAGTATCAAAATTCATAGACAGACAGCCGACAAACATCAAAGCAGACTACATGCTGCTCCGCGAAGCCATCGAAAAGGAGTTCTCCGATGACTGCCTACAGGCAGGGCTAACCGCAGCCCTAGCCGTGAAGCAAGGACGCTCGGAGCCAACACAAGCCTACTACCAGAGACTCCTACTTGCATATTTTGGATCTCAAAATACACCAGGGATGGAAAAAGACCACAATTTCAAGACCCTCTTCATCCAAAACCTCCATCCCACTGTGAGCCATTACCTGGGAGTTACAGCTAACCCAAGGTCAAACTCAATAAGTCAGCTGAGAGAGTTTGCACACTATGCGTTCCAAAAACGGCAACAAAGTCGCAACAAGCACGCTGAGCCTGCCACAGTGCTAGCTATTAGCGATGCATTTAACACCTTGGAGTTGGAAGGAGCTCCTCGCTCTACTTCACCTCCTACACTGTGAGTACATAAACAGCCGAAGCATTTTCCCAACCGACCTCATCAAGGTCAAGACCACACTAGGTCCTCTGGATATTACTTTGGACCAACTTTGCGAAAACCCAACTACCGTCGTAGACCATATCCATGGGATAGGTCACGAGAACGCGATACGGACTACCATGATGACAGATACCGATACGAAGACACGTGTAACCGCGACAAATGGTCTCCATCCCATCACAGAAGCTCAGAAACAGAGACCTATCACAAACCTTGAAAGGAAGAAGAAACTCCTACATTCAGTAGAGAAGATATTGAAATTGTCAAACACCTCCTAGCAGAGATTCAAAGCAATAAAGAGAATAAAACTGCTAACATTCTAGCTATATCAGCTGTGCCAACTCAAAACAAGCGTTCCAAAAGGAGGAAACGCAAGGAGAAAAATCCCTCATGCAAATGAGGAAGGACCAAAGGACTCAACGCAGTCCAGTGCTGTTATGGCAGCCCAACCACAGGTCACAGACCACTCCTCTAATGACATTTCGCAACTCTGTGTCGAACCACCGGTTCCACAATACCTATGCGATTTAAACGAGAGGGGGGTGACACGGAAATTCTACCTTCCACTGACCCTTGAAGACATGGTGTGTCAGGACGCTGTTTTAGACACCGCTGCTGACATCACTCTCATGTCACACACCCTTTTTGACAAACTACGTGTAGCCGCGAACCGTGCTAACAAACATTTGAAACTGGAACCCTGTTCATTAGCCGTGCAACCATATGTGCTCACTAAAACAACCCTGTTGGGCGTATCACTACTAAACATGTCCATTGGACCCATGACCTTGACACATCCGGTCTACGTGTCCAAACTTGACGCCATTCCATTGCTTGTTGGCAAAGACCTACTGAACCGTTTTGAGCCACTGATTGATTTCAAGAACCTCAAACTATGGGCTCAAACGCAACACGCTCACCCATTTGACCCAACAAGGACAACAGAATCACAGTGCTTTGTTCTGAACACTTTAGACACCCCAAGTCTCACACAACTAGCACTGTTGGAACAACTGCAACCGAGTGAAAGCGACCGCCAAGGACAAGGCGAGTACTGTCCACAAGAAGTCAAAAGTCACCTTCACATACAAGGTCAAGCCAAACACTCAAATGACCTTGAAAACTCAATGGCCGAGCAGAAAACACCAAACGGCCCCCTTAAAACCCTTGATACCCATGATTCAATGGTGGTGTCACATTTTGAAACCCACCCACCCGCCCATGAGACCTGCATGGTCACAAGAGCCACACCAAACGGCTCTCTAGACCCTCTGAAACCTCAACTTTTTGCGACAAAGAACCCAACTTTTGCAAACGCAAGGCACACAGTCACTCAACCTTACAACCAAATGATCCATAAAACCGTCAAACACCGGTTGGATAAAATGGTACATGCGCTGCCTGCGTCTAAACCCTATGACATACCAAACCTGAAACCACTTCATGCTACACAATCTTCTCTGCAGCTATACAATGGCACTCCTGTTCATGCTTCCGACGAACCACCATCGCCCCCGCTCAGAGTTCCTCGAAACCAGAGGGGGGTGATGACTGCCAATGCCCATAACATTCCAGCTGCAGAACACAAAAGCGTCAAAACGACATACAAAGCTCCCAAGGCTGTATTTCAAAAACATTCGGACCGAGTCGCCAAACGACAGAAAGCGTACAACGATCAAAAACTCTCGCATGACAAACTGCGAAGGGGGGGACAAGATCTTCCACCCCACATTTGTACCGCAGACACCTGAAATAAATTTACAGGAAGAGAAAATCACTCCTAAACTCCTGCCTGAGTGGAGGAATCAACAACAAACTTTGGCCACTCAAGTGCCAAGTCCAGGACCCCATTTTCAAATGGGCTCACCAAAATCAGAGTAACCTTTACCAAAACCCCATGGGACTTGTCGGGTACAACACTGTCAAAGTAAGTCCATAAATAAGATTAAAATCAAACCTACGTCTGAGAAATAACTGTAGCTAACTACTAGCCTCAGGTACACTCAGTCAAATTTCTCCAATCGGTTAACTGCATCAAACTTCCAGAAAAGGAAAGGGTATATTAAAACCAAATTAGCCCTTAAACTAATTTCAAAGACCTCTGTAAAATCTAATAAACTTCAATCAGCTTACTATTACCAAATAGTATACACAAGACATTCAACACGATTAGCTTGAGCTAATAATCTTAAAACTCCCATCAAAGGTGAAAAACAAGCACAAGGTTTAGAGTTCAATCTCTTAAGCTCTATTCTGTAATTTCCCAGTTTTGGGATCAATAAAGTACATCCATCTAAAAGAAATCATTCCACCTCTAAGAGGAATTTTCATTTGCCAACCAGGTATCTAAAGAAAGATCAACAAGAAGATTAAGATCCAAAACCACTCACTTTTATGTTTGCCAAGATGATGGCCCTCCTGTTTATCAGTTTAGCCATCTGCCTAGCAATCACACCCACTGTTACCCACTCAGAATTGGGCCAAGCCAAAACGAAAGGTCAAAGATCCTCGGGTGGATTCTTAATAACAGCCTCATCGTTAGAGCCTCTTGTTAGCCTTAGCATGCCCACTGTTAACTCGGTCAACATCGCTAAACCGAAACGCCTGGTCGTCGAACCACAAATCGTTACCAAAATCTTACAAGACACTGTGTTGGTTTTGAATGCTTGCTCCGAAGCTTCAATCAAACTCAACAAGGTCTTGAACTCTTTGCTCTTTGTGTTAAAGGTTGACTATGCTCACACACAGCCAATGTCTATGTTACTCTCAGAAGTAGCTAGAAACATTAGCTTTTCAGTTAACGCTTTAGCAATGAATATGCTCTCTCATCATATCCTTTTTGCTGCAAATCCAAATTTACTTCTCATTGCCATCCAAAGAATGATAACGACATCCTATGCCCACTCAGTTTTTCTGCACAAAAGCCTCAAACACCCTATGATGTGGACATCTGTGGAACCATGGTTTAGTCTAACTAAACAAATTCAATTTGAACCTCCTTGAGTCACCTCAATATTGATTAGTCTGAATTTCTACCTCAAGTATGAAAGAATTTTATCTTTGCTTTTGACTAAGATTTTTGGATAAATGCATGAGTATATACAAATAATCCTTAATACTTTATTTAGATTTTATGTACATTTAAACTGTTTTTGAAATTTTGAATAGATATTTTTCAGCAAACCCAAAACATTTATATCAAGTATGTCAAAACCCACATACTTCTAGTTCACTTTTTTTGTACTCAGAATTTTTAAGTCTTTACAGGCTTATACGGAACTTTAGTATATCCTAGACAATTATACAATGTTTATATTTGGTCATGCCCAAATTATTTTTGAAATTTCCAGAAGTTTTTCAGAAAACCAAATTTAAGGACCTACACTTTGGAATAGATACTGTTTACAAGCTTAAGACTTATCGACATCAGAACTTTAGTTCAGCATTTGGATCAAGCCTCGCCAAATTGGGATTTGATGCCTAGGATTGCTAGCAACGCTGAATCAACGTCACCACTGATACCAGAGGGGGGACTGTAGCATCATCTCACTTTGGCTCAGCAATAATTATTCTTCTGCTTAAAGACATTTTGTTTCACCCAGGAGTAAGACAAAGAAATGGATTTTCTCCCCCAGGCCACAGCTAAAATCCCATTCCTTTGTTAAAACCAGCCTAAGAAATTTCCCCAATGTCCGGCTTTGCTTTTATTGCCCCCATAAACATGCAACAGACCTGGCCAAACATGGATCCACAGCTCAATAAAATTTCCTTAAACTCTGGGACATGCTGGATTTAACCAGTGAATTTTAAAGTACATTATTACAAACTCAATTCTAAACCTTCTCTTCTGTTCAGGACTATGAAAAGCAAATGGACTCTGATGTTTTTAATGTGGAAAATCAATAATATGTGTAAAATGCATTAATCTGTGATTTTATATATACTGTATATGCATGTTAAAATTGTTTAAATGAATGTTTATTCCTGCATGTTGATTTAGAAGCACTGCTTATAATTTATACTAATCACTAAAGTTATCTTAGTTTAAGACATAAAGGAAAAAACATATTCTCTAAAACCATGTGACTCCAGCAGCCAATCTCTGCATGACAACAATTCTTCATCCCATTGGTCCCTTGTAGACTGTTTGTTCATTGGACTGAAAGTTCATCGGGCCTCCCACGAAGGACTCTCATTGGCTGAGATTCCGGTCAGTCCGGAAGCCCGCGATAGCTCAACAGAACTTATATAAAGGAGAGGGACCCCTGCTTCACTTTTTTTTCTCTTCGCCCTTTTCACCGATCTCTTTTTTTTCGACGTTCATCTCTCTATTGTCTACACACAGCAAGGAAGAGCAAGGAAGAACAAAGACTCCTACCACGTGTCGCTTTTCTGAACACAGAGCAGGTAACTCGTAATTTGTTTATGTAACTTTGAATTTTAATGTTTTTCTTTTTCTCTTAAATGCCTAGGAATTCCTATTTCTTTGAGCTCAATTCTTAATCGGAGTTAAACTCCAATTTTTATTCATCACTTTTTCTTTGTTAAACTTTCTGTAAAACCACCGTTTGTTTAATTTTAATGTAAACTTTAATCTTGACTTTATTTTTATAATAGTTTTCTTGACCAAGCACCCACCAGAAGCTACTATTTTTATCTAAAGTCCGAAACTCTTTAATTTGAGATCGGATTAGATATCCTTAATTAATTATTATCGAAGGCCTCTTAGAAGATGCAGCTCTCCACATCACGTGCAGCTGAGGAATCAATGCGCAGCTGTTCATCACACGCTGAAGAAACGTCGTCATCATCTGGCTCCAAACCCAGTTTCAACTGTGGGTCATACAGCCCAGAATCCAGCCTCTTCGACCGCTTGAATTTAAAGGTCGAAATGTGGACCCTGAAAATATCTGCGGGCAGATATTAATGTCCATGAAATCTTGGGCTGAGGACGACGAAAGAACCATCATCACTGAGGGATCACGTGAGCTGTAACTTTAATTCATCTACTGAATTAAACGTCTGAGGTTCGGTAATAATTTGTATATCTAATCAGATGCAAATTAAGAAGCGCTTAACATAACTCTTCTTTTTATTAAAATTCCGTTTTTATTTTCTTAAGATTAATCCAGGATTTTTTTTATATAATTAGTAAACTTTCTCCATAAATTTGCGTTGTTTCCATAATCTGTTAACTCAAACTGATAGAGATTCATTTCTCAGTTTAACCCTGGTTCCGAAAATATTGACATTGTTAATCTATCATTTACAAGATTGATTTTATGATTAATGAAATTACTGCAATGTCTGTTAATCATTTCGTTTAATAAATATGTGAAAATGAGAGAAGTTGTTGAGAATTTATTTCATTCTGAGTCTGTTTCAAGCACAGGTATCGAATTCACGGAAAACTTTTGAGACTGATTATTGATTAATTTATTGAGTGATTAAACAGGTATAAAGTGAAATTAAAGATTAAATTGCTTCTTAGAGATAGAAGCTGGTGCCCCACGAGTGTTATTAACTTTTCTGATGTATATGAAATGAGATTTGATCTCAGATTCCAATACATCAATAGAAATTAAATAATTCATACCTGATCATATTCATATTTATTAATATTCCATATTTCACGCTACAATCCTTTCTTACACAGACAACAGGGGAAGAATAGGATGATGTGGACTTTTCAACCCATCCTTGTGCTATCAAATCCTGTAAGTAGTCTTTCATTTCCTTGTATAACGGTTTTGGGACAGAGAGATAAGTTTTTGATACTGGCTCAATATCCTTTAATGAAATCTTCATTTGCAGATTGCTGATGCAGCCTATGTCGTCATCAGTGTGGGAGAATGCACCTGACTTCTCTCTTAACATCTGGCTGACTACTTGTCTGTGTTTTTCATCAAGGTAGGTCAAGTCAACAGGAGGGTCCCATTGCTCATGGGCAGGTATGCTTTTGGAGGATTTCTGAGCTTGGACATGGTGGACAGATACAGGTGGTGACTCTTCAGTTGTTTTTTTTTTTGTAACTTAGATTTTTATTCATTTTTCATCATATATAATGCATTCAGATCACATTCTACATTTAAAAAACAAAGGGGTTAGGGTAGGGAAAAAGAAAAAAAAAGAAAAAGAAAAAAAAGGGGGGGGACAAATGTTGGAGCATCAAGTTTTTAGTTTCCATCTCTTAATTCTTCCGGTTTTTTCAGTGTCTTTGGTTATTCTTTCAATTTCTGTCTCGTTGTTGCACTTTGTAGTGTGTCCATTTCCGCCATTTTTTCCCCCATAGTCCTTCTTGCATTCTTTGTCGATATGTTAGTTTTTCCATCATACGTATGTCCTCAACAATGTCAGTCCATTGTTCTTGGTCAGGAAGAACTTCTGATTGCCATTTTTTTGTGATAGTTTTTTTTACATGCAATCAACAAGATTTTAACTAGATATCTGTCCTCAGCCTGTATAACATTGTCTCTTTTAAGATCACATAAGTACATCAGGTTACAGTTCATTGGTATATTATATCCTAATATCCTCTGTATTGTCACATGTATAGATTTCCAGAATGGTGATATTTTGCAGCATTTCCAAAACATATATGAGTGGTCTGCATTTTGAGCCCCACATCCCCTCCAGCATAAAGATTGGGTATTTGTATATTTTCCTTGAATCTGTGGTGTAATGAAAAAGCGAATCAGGTTTTTCCATCCAAATTCCCTCCATGTCCTTGAATTTGTTGATGTGTGTTGTGTTTTCCATATTTCCTGCCAGCTTTCTTCTGTTATGTTTAAATTGAGCTCTTTCTCCCATTTCTCCTTTATATAGTTACTTGTATGATTGTTTGTCATAAGTTTCTGATATAGCTTTGAAATAATTCTTATTTTATTTCCTGTATATGAGCTTAAAATGAGTTGTATAATCTCGCTCACATCTGTTTGGAGGTTATGCCTAATCTTCTTCATATAATAATCTCTCATCTGCAGATATCTGAAAAATTCCGATCTTTCTAGTTTAAATTTTCTCCTGATGTTTACAAAGCTCCCGAGATCTTTTTTTCCGATATTGCCCCATGCTGTGATTCCCTTGTTCACCAGATTTTTGTATCCCCTATCTTGTTTTGCCGGTTCAAACTGACTGTCAAATGCTACCCATTTCAATAGTTTTATGTCTTCCTTTATATTATATTTTTGTACTATTTTATACCACAGTTCTAAAGTAAATTTAGTGATTGGGTCTATTTGTTTGATTTGCTTATATGCATCTTTATCTCCTATTATGCTTTGTACTGGGAGTCCCTCAATTTCCTTTTCCATTTCTTTCCATTTTGCCTCATATCCCTCGTCGCACCAACATATGATATATCTTATTTGTGCTGAGTAGTAATATTCCTTTAGACTCGGTAGGCCCATGCCTCCTTTCTCTTTTGGTAGTTGGAGAGTTTTATATTTCACTCTTGGTTTTTTACCTCCCCAAACAAATCTCGATATCATCCTGTCCCACTTTGAGAATTGGGCATCTGGAATCTCTGTTGGTATAGCCTGGAAGAGGTAAAGTAATCTAGGTTGTATGCTGATTTTGACTGTCTCAATTTTTGAATTCAGATCCATATTTAAGATTGACCATCTATCAATATCTTTTTTTATTTCTTGTTCCAACCTATCATAGTTTGCTTTATAGATTTTGCTTAGGTCTTTAGGTATGTTCACTCCAAGGTATTTTATTTCTTTTTGTTTCCAGTTTAGTTTGATCTTATCAGTTATCTGGTTTAGAGGGTTATAGTGGAATGTCAGTATTTGTGTTTTTGTTATGTTTATCTTGTATCCTGATAATTTTCCAAAATTTTCTATCAAGTTCATCATTTCCATTATTGATTCATCTGGTTGTTCAAGGTAAACTATAATATCGTCCGCAAATAGCCCAATCTTGTGTTCCGCCCCCTTTATTGTTACACCTTTTAATTTCTTATTTTGTCGTATCGCTTGAGCCAATGGTTCTATGAACAGAGCAAACAAGGTGGGCGATAAGCAGCATCCCTGCCTAGTTGATCTTTGTATATTTACTTTGTCTGTTAAGCTACCGTTTATCTTGATTCTTGCCACAGGTTCTTGATATAGCGTCCTTATGCATTGTACTGATTTTTCGTTAAATCCAAAGCGCTCCAGTACACTATATAGGAATTTCCAGTTAACCCTGTCAAATGCTTTTTCTGCATCTAAACTCATTATTACTGCGTTTTTCTTTTCTTTATGTATTTGGTTAATTATATGTATTGTTCTCCTGATATTGTCATGTGTTTGGCGTCCCTCTATGAAACCAGTTTGATCATCTTCTATCAATTCCGTCAAGAATGTCTTTATTCGTTTACATATAATTGTTGTATATATTTTATAATCCACATTTAATAAAGAGATTGGTCTATAGTTTCCGCATTGTTCTTTATCTTTCCCTGGCTTTAAAATAACTGAAATGATAGCTTCGTTCCATGATGGAGGTATTTTGTTGTTGTTCAACGTCCAATTAAATGACTTTAGGAGCTGTGGCGTGAGTTCTTCTATAAACAGTTTATAAAACTCAGATGGGTATCCATCACTACCTGGTGATTTACCATTTTTAAGTGACTTAATCACATCTCTGATCTCTTGTGTTGTTATTTCTGCTGTTAGCTTTTCATTTTGTTGATTTCCTATTGATGGCAAGTCCAATGTGCCTAGAAATTTTTTAATATCTTTAGTATTTGTTTCTTCAGGTTGCGAGTATAGTTCTTGGTAGAAATTATGGAATATTTCTTCGATGTTTTCTGGGTTAACTGTGATTTTATTTGTGGTGGGGTCTTTAATCTTGTATACATTATTCATTGTTTGTTGTTTTCTTAACCGTTTTGCCAGCAGTTTTGTGGCTTTTGGTCCCGTTTCATAATATTTTTGCTTTAGATATCTATTTTTCCTTTCAATTTCATCCATTTGTGTTTCTTTTATCTTTGTTTTTTCTTCTTTAATTTCTTGATATATTTTTGGATCACTTGTGCTTTGATGTTTACGTTCTAATTCCCTCAGTCTCTCACATCTTTGTTCATACGCTTCCAGTTTAGTCTTATTTGCTTTTCCTGTTTCAGCAATTAATTTCCCTCTTAACACGGCTTTTAGTGCGTCCCATAGTATTGTTGGGTCCACTTCTTCATTGTCATTCTCTTGGATATATTCGTTTATGTTTATTTTTATTCTTTCTTTCATTTTCACATCATTTAACAGTCCTACGTTAAGTTTCCATGTTGTTTGTCGTTTTCTATTGTTTAAATATATTTCCATGTATATAGGATTATGATCTGATATTTCTGCCCCTCCAATCCAACAATTTCTCACCCTGTATCTGTCACCTTCATTCATAAGGAAGTAATCTATTCTAGAGTGTACTTTATGGACTGCTGAATAATGTGTATAGTCTTTTTCGAGTGGGTGTAGGTCCCTCCATATGTCTACCATACCCATTTCTGCCAGTGAGGTTCTTATGAACTTTGTTACATGTTTTTTTGTCTTCTTAACACTTGTTGTATCAACTTCATGATCCATGACAGCATTTAAGTCTCCTCCACAAATTAGGACTCCTTCACTGTGTGTTGCTATGAGATCAAACAGATGTTGAAAAAAACCCTTGTCACTTTCTGGTGGGGCATAGATGTTCACTAATGTAATCTGCATACCATCTATTCTTCCCTTTATTATTACATACCTGCCTTCTTTATCCTGGATTTCCTGTTCACTTTCAAATTGTATTTTGTTTGAAATTAGTATCATAACCCCCCTTTTAGCTCCTCCCTTAAATGAACTGTAGTAGGAGTTCTTATAGCCAAATCTCTTTAGTTTCACATGTTCTGTCTTGCTCAAATGTGTCTCTTGCATAAATATAATTTCAGCTTTTTCCTTTTTGAATTTTCTTATTATTCTTTCCCTTTTAACAGGTGAGTTCAGACCATTCACGTTTAGTGTCATTATCTTAAGATTTTTACCCATATTCATGTTTTTCCATTTTTTTAACTTGTGCTCCTAGCCTCTTTAACAACAAAAATAACACATATTTATATAAAAACACATTAAAAAATCTCGACCTCCGTACTTTGGGCCTTTCTTCTGCCCACTGGTCCCTGTTGGTGGGTGGAGGGAATGTCCTCACAGAGTGAGGGGCCCTCCCTAGACCTATATTTACTATGCAAGTAATAGTCATTAGTCTAGAAATGTCCAACAAATATCACTTAAACCTCTCCTAGCCGTCTGTATCTCTTTTACCTTGTCTTCTTGGCCTTCATTTCTTCTGTGCCTTTCTTAATCTTTGTTATGATCTAGGCTTTCAGTTGAAAGCCTTGTAGCTTGTCCTGGGCCCGCTGCGCCACGTCTCTCCCCCTTCTTCCGCCTTTCACTCGTCTCCACTCCGGCTGTCGTGATGCGTTCAGGGCCGCCGCTGCTCCAGCCGTTTCCTCCGGCACGTTCACCTCAAGGCCCCGCTCCATCATATCCCGCGCTGCCTCTCTGGCCGTGTTGTAGGTTCTTACGCCGTCCTCCCAATGAATCCTCATTTTCGTTAGCGGCGTTTGGAATCTAATTTTTTTCTCTTTCAGCGTTTTTTTAATGTTGGCATATTTCTTCCGCTGCTGCACAATTTCTGTCGGGTAGTCATGGTCGAAGAACACCTGTTTGTCGCCGATTCGTATCTTTTTTTTCCATGCTTGCGTCAGGATTCTTTCCTTTATGTCATATTTCACAAAGTTTACCACAACTGACCTGGGTGTAGCGTTTGGTTTCGGGTTCTGTGCCGGGGTTCTGTGCGCTCGTTGAATCTGCAGATCCGTTTCTTCGGGCAGTTCCAGCTCTTTTTTTAAGAACTGATCCATGAATTTCGTCATCGAGTTGCCTTCAATGCCCTCCGGAATTCCAAAGATGCGTATATTGCTTCGTCTGGATCTGCTCTCCAAGTCGTTTATTTTCTCCTGCATCCTCTGTGTTTGCGTCGTCAGGGTCTGTAGTTGTTCGTTTGCCTCGCTTTTCCAATCTTCCAGCTCCGATATTCGGGCCTGCGCTTCTGTTATACACGCCCGCTGGGAGCGCAGCTCCTCCATGTTTTCTGTTAGCTTGCGCTCCATTTCTCTTCGGAGGCCCATAATTTCCTCCTTAATCTCTTTTTTCAGCTCCTCCTTAAGAGCCGCTAAATCCTGCTGTAGCTGCTGCTTGAATTCTCTTAATTCTTTACCCAAACTGGCGATGTCTGTGTTCATGTTTTCGAGTCTGGCGTCCTCCATTTTCTCTGCTGTAGACACCTCGTTTTTTTGGGCTTCGCGTTCAGCGGTTTTTCCTGCGTTGTTGGAGAGGAATTCTTCAATTTTACCCTGTTTTTGTCCTTGTGCCCGGCTCCTTCGTGTTTTCATCCCTTAGTTTATTGATCCGCTTATGTCGAGTTGGCCATTTACCGATGATTTTTAATCCGGCTAGGGAGAGCTCTCTGTTTAAGCGTTATGTCTCTCCGCCATCTTGACTCTTCAGTTTTGAACAGATTGAGAGGGTAGGCTGATCTCACAGGCTGCACAGTACCAATAACAGTCCTTCCAGGCAGTGTAATTTCATGACTTGTGGGATTTTGCACACTAACATTTTTGGGATTTTTGGGGCTCTATCTGCCTTGACTGAAACCAGAGTTTCACAAAACTCTAATCCTTCAGGCCAGCAGCAGTTCTCATTCGGCTCAAAAATCAGATTTTTGTTCACTCTAAAAGGTGGAGCTTGTACTCTACCTTCAATCTGTAATGAGCTGTTTTTAGGTACACTTACCCTCTCGTTTGTTGTCCTCACATTATGTTCAACTGTCTGCCCAATACTCACTGCACTGATAAAGATTCTTGCTTTGTGTTTCTTGAGGTAAGGAAAAGCTGTTCTAACTGCCTTTATCAGTTTTTCTTTGCCACCTGGCTTCTTCTTGCTCTGTACACTATCCAACACTAATCATTCAATAACATTGAAGCCTATGATAGGACACTGTTGTTCTCCTTTAAGCACCAATATGGGTATTATAAACTCATTATCACTAGCTGTGAGCTTAAAGGGTACTTCAAGCCAACCAATATAGGACATTTCTGTACCATTAGCAGCTTCAAGGTGCAGAGGATCACATGAATTGATAAGCTCTGTGACATCTCTTAATGATACATCAGGTAAATAGTTTTCTTTCCACATCTCATCTATGGCACAGACCTGTGAGCCTGTATCCCAAAGTGCTTGGACATTCTGTCTACGAAACACCTTATGAGACACTTTTTGCCTACCAGCTCTCTGACAGTCGGTGTTTTCTTTGGTACAGTGTTTTCCTGACACAACGTTCTCACATGGCTGAGTTACCTTCTTCTTCACAGCTAAGCATGTGTATGGTTTACATTGTTCTTTATGTACTGGCCAATTAGTCTTTTGACATTCTTTTGAACAGTATAGTGTTGTTTTACACACCAAGCAGCATTTAAATTTCCCTCTGTTTTCTTCTCTTTTACAGTTTGCACAAAATTGGGACTTACTTGTAGTGCTGGTTGCCCCATGCCCTGTGGGAGCAACCCTGTTTAGTTTAAAGAGCCCTTTCGTATGGTTTCTGATGGTCTCTGCACTTTACAACCTGCTCTGAAATGCTCATTGCTTCCACACCTGAAGCAATGTTGACAGTAGTCTTCACCAGTCTGAGTACAGGAGAAACACCTTGGTTGGGGCCGTGGTGCTGGGTAATACCACTGAGGTGCGAACCTTTGCTGGAACTGGGGTGTTTTCTGTAGCTGCCCCTGGCTGTAGGTCTGCTGGTAATTGTGCTGTGGGACTGGTGGCTGCTGGCAATAGGGGGGGCATAGCATTTGACTCAGGCTCATAGGATAATGACTGAGGGGAGGAAAACACTGGGTAAGTGGCAGACACATGTGGGTCCTTTGCTTTGTGATTTTTTTGATTACCTCCACCAAGGAGGTTATGTGATCATCGGCGTTGGTTTGTCTGTCTGTTTGTCTGTTTGTTTGTCTGTTTGTTTGTTTGTTTGTTAGCAAGATAACTCAAAAAGTTATGGACGGATTTTCATGAAATTTTCACAGATTGTCAGAAATGGGGTATCCTACAGATGATTACATTTTGGTGGTGATCCGGATCACCGTCCACAAGAAAACCACCATTACGCAAAATGCCATTTTCATCAATAACTACTGAACCACTAATCCTATCATTGTGAATCCAGTTGCTAGTCATATGTTTTCATGGTCAAGGAATCTGAAAACATACACACAAACACTGTATGGGGGAAACTGTGGTGCTAAACCGCCATTACAGAAAATGTCATTTTCGTCAATAACTACTGAACCACTAATCCTATCATTGTGAATCCAATTGCTAGTCATATGTTTTCATGGTCAAGGAATCTGAAAACGTACACACAAACACTGTATGGGGGGAACTGTGGCGCTTGGTGGAAGTCTGCGCTGTCCGAGTGCTTTTCTAGTTTTGATTTTGTATACTTTATTGATCCCCAGAGGGGAAATTGAGGGCATCCACCTGGATGGATGAAGCAGCCACGGTACGGCGCTATCCTTTAACCATTCACACACACATTCACACCTAGGGCCACTTTAGAGTCTCCAATTAACCTAACCTGCATGTTTTTGGCCCGTGGGAGGAAACCGGAGAAATCTCAGAGTAAACCCACGCAGATACGGGGAGAACATGCAAACTCCACACAGATCACTGTTGGTCAGGGGCTGGGATCGAACCAGGGATCCCATGGCCAAGGGTGAGTTGCTGTGCTGGCACAATGCTAACCACTGCGCCACCACACCACCATCACCGCCGTGATGAAGGTTGTGGTGGGGCAGGGGTTGACTTTTGCATGGTTTCTCGAATTTGGCAGACCTCAGCTTTCAAGTCTTTTAACAACGCCATATCAGAGCGCATTTCTTTAATTTCAGATAGCAGATCAAGGGGCAAAGTCACTGTATGCTGTTGGTTTGTATTTTTCTTTTCAACCTGTGCTTCACTTGACTGTACAGTGTTCACATTCATTACTTTAGATGGAGCAACATGTTTCTTTTTGTCCTGTCTTTCCTTTTCGTTGTTGCAAGCAATGTTCAGTTTCTCCATCAACAGTTCATCTGCCGTGTTTGTCTGTAGGAGGTAGGGCTGTAGGTCACTTCTAACATTGCCGTTCTGCAGGCCTGTTAAGACAGTGTGCAAAAAAAGACTCTGGACTAGTGCTGGATCATACTTTAAACTACTTTCCGCCTCCTGAGAAGCAAACCATATTTTCTGCCTCAGGTCCATTGTCCTTATCAGAAAGTTTTGAGGGGTTTCTTTACTGCCCTGAGCTTCCAAGGTTAGTTGTCTATATAACTCGGTGGCCCCTTTCTCCTGATAATGCCATCTAAGAATACGTCAAAGGGCAGGGAGTGTCAGTTTGTCTTTTCCTTCTAGGTAACTTCTTAACTGCAGGCCTGATGTGATGGCACGAATAACAGCATCAATGATCTCTAGTTCTGGGTAGCATTTACTAAGCCCATTTTCAATCTGTCTGGTAAGGCTCAAGAAAGTTAACCGATCTCTCTGCCCCAGCTCGCCAATCTGGCCTGATATCTTAAAATCTTTTCTCCACATGTTGCCCCTAGAGGGTGCTGTGGGCATGTTCCCCAGTTGTGTGCTTGCTTTTTCAGGGAGGATCATGCTCATGTCCCATGTCTCTTCTCCCCATTCATCTTCCTGCTCATTTACTGATGTCATTTGGATTTTGTCATATCCTGAATGTTAAGAAGGGCTGACATTGCCTTCGTCCTCTAACTCAGACAACTCTTCCCGTTCCAGGTACCTTATTATGTGTGTGATCGCTTTACTGTGAGTTTCGCCTGTTACATGTTCCTTGATTTGCCCTGAAATTTGTATTGCACTGTATACCTTTATCAGTTGTTCAACAGTCAGTTTATACAGTGGTCCTTTAATTTCCAGCTGCAGCTTTTCACATTCCAACTCCATTTTATCCGAGAATTTAGCTTTAGCAGCAAAATGAGGCTTTAGTAGACCTTACTGGTTTCTTGCCGCTCCCTAGTGGGCACTTTTGCTCACTTCAGGATGCAGAATGCCAACTTGTCTGGAGACCTCTTTAACTGCTGGACTGAACTCCTCTGATGCCTGGGAAATTAGAGGGATGATCGAGGAGAGGGTTCCACTACCATTTAGGACCACTCCTCCAGCCAAACCATCCCAGTGGTTCCTCCAAATGTTGTACCCTTAAACAGGGAAAAAAGTAGTGAGGAAAGGAGAAATGATCACACATGCATCTGCTGCCTTCATTTGTCTGTATTAAGTGAGATGCAGAGCGCCAACTCCCTCTACTGGATCCTTAAGGCATAAACAACAGATCACGGAGCAAAAAGGCATGACCAACAGATCACAGAGCAATCCAAAATTAACTTATGGTCTTCCTTGTCCATCAAAACGTATGCAAGAGCCTTAATTACACATTCCGAAACACATAAAAAAACTTAGTATGAAACCATTTCTATCAAATGCATAAAACTATAGTCAGTGCATTAAAGGAGAATAAAGCTGTTGGGTTAACCATGTCTGACCCATTTAACGTGTTACAGTGACTCAAACTTGGCCTCGGAATGTGGTGACTCAGACTCGGCCTTGGAATGTGGTGACTCGGACTTGGCCCCAGAATGTGGTGACTCGACTACAACAGTGGCCTTTATATCATTTTTCACTCCAAAAAGCAAAACTGACTGTTCTGGATTTGCCCCAGGATGTCACATAAATCCAGGCCCAGTGCGTTCTTGATACTCACCCGCTGCTCTATTATTGGCCAGCCTAGTTATCAATCATGGGGACAACAGTAAGCTAACAAGTTAGTTTACCAAGCAGAGTTTATATTATTATTTTCTTTAAATTTCAGTCTCCCTAATAGACATCCCTGTTTCCACCTGGTTCACTAATCCACTGTCGATGATATATCTTGTGCCATTCTGGCTTATTTTTGCAGTGTTGCTACATGGAGCTATGTTAGCATTAACTTGGCTAGATGGTCGGTTGGTCCTCATTGGTCACGTGACTGACAGGCCGCCTAGCGTTAGCTTAACTCTTTATCCGATCACTTTGGATTGTTATTTTCTATAGTCTATCCCCGCTTCCCCCCATACCACCCTAAAAATGGTCCTAGAGAGAGACACTGGGATACCAGCTGGAAACCTTAGGGTGACCATCCTAGACCAGCAGGCCTGTAAACAGATATCATTTAAAGTTACTGGCTTGCCGGAAGACTGACTGACTATTCCCCCCCTCAGGAATCCTTGTTTTTCTACCAACACTTAACCATATATGTCATTCTTAGATGTTATTTTGAGTGGCTAGTTAATGTTAGCTAGCCACAAACATCAGCTATCCACTTTAAAGCTAGCAGTTTATACACTTACTCACGAATGTTTCTGTGCTTATTGTACTCTGGGGACTGGTCATATCCTATCCAGTGTTGCCAGGTTCCATGAGAGAAACAAGCTACCAGCTCTATGGAAACAAGCCCAAAACAAGCCCAACAGGCAACCTACCACAATGTAAAAGAGAGGCTGCTTGATAACATATATTGTTGAAGATGAAAGCAGACGAGGCAGCGGGCTAGACGACACATGAACTTTATTCACCTTCCAACATCAAGTACAGAAAATGCTCTATCTGGGTCTCTGGGCGCCTCCTGTTTATACCCTTTATTTCTGTCCCATGAGACCCAGGGAGCCAAAACAATACACTCAGTGCACAAAGACATGAGTGGCACATTAAACATCATATAACACCAGCCCTGCTTCTCACACCTTTTCTTCCTCTAACAAACTCCGGTGTCTCCTGAACTCCCCAGGCGGTGGATAGTCCTTTCTGTTACATCTGACACCCCCCGGTGCCACTTCCTCCTTCAGTCTTTTGTTCCCTCTCCCCCCCAGCTTCCGACTCTGGGTGGAGAACCCCCCACACAGTGCCACCACAATATTGATATATAGATTTATTTTTGTTTGCAGTGGATTGACTGTAAACACAGTCAGCATTGAATAACGGAATTTCATAAACTCTAATTAAAGGAAAATACATATGCATTCTGCATAAGTAACAGCAAATTTATAGTAAACACGGTCAACATAAAAACTTTGAATAAATCAAATTTTTAAACTCTGATCAAAAGAAAAGACATATACATTCTGCATAAGTAACAGCACTAAACACGATTACAGTTTAGTGATGTGGGATGATGGGAGTTGTTGTCTGCTAGTCGTTTAAACAAAAACTAAATATTACTCTGTTATTATACGACAGCCGACAACTTTAATTATGTGGAAAATGATCTTTTAAATTGACAAACGTGTATAACTCATGGCAAAATTTGATCTAGATCAAAAGATAATTTTGCTCTTGCCATTCAGTTCAATGGAGAATTTTTTTTCAATTTAAGGTCCCATATGCACAGATCTGTATTAAAAAAAACCTGGATGTTTCTCACCCCATTAGTAAGTACAGAGCCGAGTGGAGTCCAGGCCACTGATCTCTATAGAAAAACTGGATGGATCATTGGCCGCCAGAAGTGAAGCCCCTGGCCGGCCCCTTTTACCTCAATAACTTCTCCCAAAATTAAGATTTTGAAATTCTTGGTGTGGAGACACAGCCAGCTTATAATCTTGCACAACCGAGCTGGAAGAGCTGTCACACAGACAGCAAAGCAAGCCCAAATAACTAACTACACATTAAAAAACGAGCCCAAAAATCCACAACCTGAGACTGATGAGCTTTGCAAGCAAGTTTAAAAAAAACAAGCCCAAAGTCGCATATAATAAGCGGACTTGGCAACTATGATCCTATCAACCACAGAAACCACACACCCCTGTCAATCAGTGATGCTATATTTCATTCATTCTTGAAGATAAATGTTGGCTGGATTAGTGGTAACAGGTCAAGTCAGCCCTGGGACCCTCAACGGTGCATGCGGAGAACCTCTGCAAAACTGCAAGGAATTTTAGAGAAATTCTCCACCCATGCCATGAAAGATCCCGGGGCCGACCCGTATTCGGCTCAGGATAAATCCAAACTAAAGGCTAGGAGCTAGCCAGTCAATATTAGCAATATGATGTAAGAAGAAGGGCGGAGTTGAATCTAGTCTGAAGATTTAAAGTGACACTCTACAAAAAAATCAAGTTTTTTTTTCTTGTTAACATGTCTCAAACGTGTTTTTTTATGACTTGCAAGACATATCAAAAGCTTAATCACTCAAATGCCTCATGTCTGTTTTTTTTTTTTTTTTGCTTTAAAATTTTGCTGAAGCCCCACCCCCTGAAAAAAGGCAGATTTAGACAGACCATTTTTGGTGACAAGACTAATGGCCCTTTTCTACTAGTACCTGCTTGGCTCTACTCACTTCGACTCGGCGCGCTTTGTAGGCTTTTCCATTAGTACCTGGTACCAGCTTCCAGGTACTTTTTTCGTACCCATCTGATTCAGGTTCCAAGCGAGCTGAGTTGAGCTGAAAATGTGATGTCAACAGACTGCAGGCCACTGATTGGTCAGGGCATAACGTCATGACAGCGACGTCTTCAACAGAATCTCCAGCCACCATTTGCAAAGATTCGTCCGTGAGCCAGCAAGCGTCAGTATAAACAACAACGATAGAATGGCTTCACAGAAATCAACACTATGGTCCAGCAGACTTTTCTGTGCCTTTGGCAGATGAGAGAATCCAGAAGGAACTAGACGGAGCCATCCAAAATGCATTTATGGCTGCCGACCGGCAAATAGCGGGATCACCCGACCACGGCAGTTGAAAGCCGTGATATTAGGATATAGAGGATGGTGAGTGATGTGATATGATGTGATATTATGCATCTTTTACGTCATTTATCCCAGCGTTGGAAAGCTCACTTTCAGGTTCAGGTTCAGGTTACTTTATTTGTACCCGTAGATAGATTTGTTTTGCAGTCAAATCTACAACTTTGAACAAACAACAACATTGTCTCCTGTCTGCAGAGAATGAGCTAGCTAGTTACAGTAGTCATCAGTGCTAACTCCATTAAAAAACTCCGGCTAAATCCTGGTTAAAAAGGTGGGGTTTTTACATGTTGCACTTTCGTGCTGTGCATGTACTTAAGTTGTGTGTATTTTCGTTCTAGAGTCCAGTCAGCATCTGCTTTGACACTACAACGTAGCACAACACAGCAATGTGTTATGACTAGTAAGTTGCACACCCTGTTGTTTTTTAGTAATGGTGGACAAAAAAGTACTCAAATCCTTTGCTTTTTAAGTTAAAGTATAGATAAAGTGCAAAAACCTAAAGTAGCACAATTTCCACTTAATATGAAAGGGACTGAACTGAGATTTATTTGATTGTATGAATATTAATTATAGAAAACTTGAAAATGAATGGGGCATCCAATATTAGCCACCGTTTAAGAACCGTTTGTTTATTTTTTTGTCAGATCACTTGTGTGATCTTTTATGAATTATATTCATAATAGTGTATCTTGCACTTTGCGGAATGGGAGTTGTTCAGTCACCAATATAATTTAGTTTATATGTGTAGTTTATAGTCTATTGTCAATAAACTCATTCAGTAACAGGACACATCACAAATATTTGAGACCCGTTGTAGTACATCCTTTTATATTTTAGCAGTACAAGTACAAAACACCGCCCACACTTGGAGCCAGGGCAAGAGGAGACACAGTGGTGACAGAGCTGTGGCTTACTTTTGATAAAAAATACATAATTTGACTGAGTGACTCCATACTCGGGGATGCACACCCTCAGTTAAAAGTACTAGATTCCATTCAACTGAAGGTATCAATTCATTCTGATTGCTGAGGCCACAGTAAAAAATGATTTTAAACGAAATGCAGCCCTTGTAAAATCTACTTTACTGAAGTGCAGCTACATGAAAATTGTGGTTAAATACAACAACGAAGCACTTTTTTTTGGTCACATTCCACCACTGGCTTTTAGCAGCAAGTGCATTTCCCAAATATGTTTTAAACTTGCATTACTTAACCACCGCCCATTTCTGTCTTTCATCTAGGCAAGAGGAAAACACTCCACCCCAAACCGGACCTTGCGTCACTATTTACAGAGATGCAGGCTGAAGATCCGCTGAACCGGGACCAGCTTGAGTGGCATATCCAGCTGCTTCTCAGTGAGGCAGCGTGGCCGGCGTGTGTGACCCATTCTATTTTTTTTTTTTTTTTTTTTTACAGTTTTAATTTTGCACTTTCTAAATAATCTGGAATTTGCTGCTTATTGCAATAAACAATTTAGTGACTTACAGTGGGGCAAAAAAGTGTTTAGTCAGCCACCAATTGTGCAAATTCTCCCACTTAAAAGATGAGAGAGGTCTCCAATTTTCATCATAGGTACACCTCAACTATGAGAGACAAAATGAGAAAAAAAAATCCAGAAAATCACATTGAAGGAATTTTAATGAATTAATTGGTAAATTCCTCAGTAAAATAAGTATTTGGTCACCTACAAACAAGCAAGATTTCTGGCTCTCACAGACCTGTAACTTCTTCTTTAAGAGGCTCCTCTGTCCTCCACTCGTTACCTGTATTAATGGCACCTGTTTGAACTTGTTATCAGTATAAAAGACACCTGTCCACAACCTCAAACAGTCACGACTCCAAACTCCACTATGGCCAAGACCAAAGAGCTGTCAAAGGACACCAGAAACAAAATTGTAGACCTGCACCAGGCTGGGAAGACTGAATCTGCAATAGGTAAGCAGCTTGGTGTGAAGAAATCAACTGTGGGAGCAATTATTAGAAAATGGAAGACATACAAGACCACTGATAATCTCCCTCGATCTGGGGCTCCACACAAGATCTCACCCCGTGGGGTCAAAATTATCATGAGAATGGTGAGCAAAAATCCCAGAACCACACGGGGGGACCTAGTGAATGACCTGCAGAGAGCTGGGACCATAGTAACAAAGGCTACATCAGAAACACACTACGCCGCCAGGGACTCAAATCCTGCAGTGCCAGACGTGTCCCCCTGCTTAAGCCAGTACATGTCCAAGCCCATCTGAAGAGGATTGGGAGAATATCATATGGTAAGATGAAACCAAAATAGAACTTTTTGGTAAAAACTCAACTTGTCGTGTTTGGAGGAGAAAGAACACCATACCTACTGTGAAGCATGGGGGTGGAAACATCATACTTTTGGGCTGTTTTTCTGCAAAGGGACCAGGACGACTGATCCGTGTAAAGGAAAGAATGAATGGGGCCATGTATCGTGAGATTTTGAGTGAAAACCTCCTTCCACCAGCAAGGGCATTGAAGATGAAATGTGGCTGGGTCTTTCAGCATGACAATGATCCCAAACACACCGCCCGGGCAACGAAGGAGTGGCTTCGTAAGAAGCATTTCAAGGTCTTGGAGTGGCCTAGCCAGTCTCCAGATCTCAACCCCATAGAAAATCTTTGGAGAGAGTTGAAAGTCTGTGTTGCCCAGCAACAGCCCCAAAACATCACTGCTCTAGAGGAGATCTGCATGGAGGAATGGGCCAAAATACCAGCAACAGTGTGTGAAAACCTTGTGAAAACTTACAGAAAACGTTTGACCTCTGTCATTGCCAACAAAGGGTATATAACAAATTATTGAGATGAACTTTTGTTATTGACCAAATACTTATTTTACCGAGGAATTTACCAATTAATTCATTAAAAATCCTTCAATGTGATTTTCTGGATTTTTTTTAATTTTGTCTCTCATAGTTGAGGTATACCTATGATGAAAATTGGAGACCTCTCTCATCTTTTAAGTGGGAGAACTTGCACAATTGGTGGCTGACTAAATACTTTTTTACCCCACTGTATGTGTTTGCATCATGATTTTCTATTTTGTCTGTTAAGACACCAGTGGGAAAAAGTCAACAGTACAAACCATTTATCAGTGACTTTGAAAATAATGGCTCATTGTTTAAAAAAAGTAACCAAACACAATTATTTTATTTACTGAAGACTATATTGTTGGATGTACCAGTGCAGAAGACCCTGCACACTTCCGTGATAGTACCAGTATATGGAGGAATTCTGTGCCATATTAGCATCTGGATTTCCTAATAATGGGTTAGGGCAGGGGTGTCCAATCATGTGCCATGGAGGGCCAAGACCCTGCAGGCTTTACCTCCAACCAGTGTCTTCATCAGCAGTTTCCACTGAATTTCTTCCACTGACTGCTGATCAGTGAAAACACCTGCTGAAGAGACTAGGTAGAAGAGAGAACCTGCAGGGTCTTGGCCCTCCATGGCACATGATTGGACACCCCTGGGTTAGGGTTTAATGGGATTTAACATTTTAACACAAACTGCTTTATGGTTCATAATTCTGTTGACAGACTTATACCAAATCAAAAGTGATTTCTCAAACTGCTGGAATGTTCTTAGACAGCTTTTCCAATCTTTTAGTATTTAATTTATGTCACTTGGTGGTAACCTTCACACAAAACAAAAGTGGAGACGCATCTTCAAAAAGTACAAAGGTTTACTGTCAAAATTCCCAGTGCAATACTAAATGAATGCATGTATAGTACATTGCTGAAGCAGAGAATATATATTTATACAGTATCTACATGTATATTAAATCCATGTATTCCTCCATGTAACCTTGGGACTATTTGTTGTGTCCATACTTACAATAATGAGCAGGGCAGAGGTGCACTGAACGTAACTTTATTATAATAATAAATAATACATACAACAGGTGTACGGCGCTCCATAGTTCGGGGCTCAACGGCGCAAAAAGGACGAGCATCTTCCGCCCATGCCCTTTATACGTACCTCGGGTGGCGTCACAACTGGAAAAGGCAGTCCGCCACCCCTGTCTATTCCCCAGCCAACTCTGCTGCCATCTTACTACTACTAATGTTAAAACTGATATGTAACATCCCCCTCCTTCAAAAAAAAAAAAAAAAAAATGCAAACACACAGGTTGGCCCACCCAAATTTATCACCCGACTCACACTCTAATCATAAAACAAATGTACAGAAATAAATAAATAACCTATCCATTCACACAACCAAGGCTGGGGGACCAGGTAGACTGCCGGCTCCCCCTACACGGCCAGGCAGATTATTCTGCTGCCTTGTCCCTCACAGTTCAAAATTTAAAAAAAAAAGCCATGTTTCTAAATAAATTAATCCCAAAACATTTACCATATATATATATATATACAACCACAATTAACGATATAAAACAGAACCTAAATAATACCCCCCCTATTGGCGGCCCCCGCCCCAACACATCCACATCATAATATTCACAGTGTTGGGTATTCAAGACCATAATTATCACTTTAACAATATACTCACTCAATCAGTCAATATACTCAAATTTTCTACTTCTTTGTACAATTACACACCATTTACCCCTACTGTAATCAACTCAGTGATTATCACAGTCAGTGTACTTTTAAAACACTTTAGTCCCCTTCTTTCAATTTACCAAAATTTCCATAATATAATCCACACTCTTCTAAAAAAAAATTCCCAAATCTATAACAATTACTTAGTAATATATTTCTGCTTTGCTTTTACAATACAGTTAATTCAAACACTTTCACTAATGTATTTTTTTTTTTTTTAAAGATTTTCCAAGGGGTTCCTCCACGTATCGTCGGACAGACCCAAATAGCCGTCACTCTGGGCCGCCATCACCTGTAGCCGCCCTTGGTCATCACTCTTCTCCCGACGTGCATGAGTCCCTCTCGGCCGAGCTTCAACCTTTGTGTGAACCACGTCACCAACATGCAGGGGAGCTCTGTTAGACCTCTTTGGACCACCATGTTGCAAGCGGGCCTCCCATTATGGACTAGTTGATCTCCCAGTCCGGCCTGAAGCCCTTTTCGAAGGCCATCTATTGGTGTGTTTTAAAACTGCACTCGTCGGTCTTGCGCCGGTGCTACTTAGCGCCGCCGGGTTGGTCCTGCCTACCAACTCGGGGAACCCGCCATGCCGTCCAGTTCCCACACCAAGGGCAACTTGAACACTGGCACCAGGTCCATCCTGGGGAGGTGCCCCCTGATGTTCATCCCTTCCATCTCCTGCAAGGCCAGGCCAGTCATGGTCCCACACTTCACCGTCTTCCACCTCCAGAGCAGGTCGGTCCCACAAGCCACAACCTGACCACTCCTCTCCGGTGTCACTGGCGATGTAAAAGCCCAAGCCATAAAACATGTTGCACCCCATGATGTTGGATCTGGAAGCAGTCACCACAACACGAATGTCCGTCATGATCTGTGACTTGTACCTTGCCGTTAATTCTGCCGCCCCCAGCACATCGAGTTTATTCCAACTGTAGCTGTAGAAGGAGGTGGATTCCTTGTGTATATGGTAGTGGGGAAACAGACTCTTTACCATAGCCGAATTCAGCACTGAAACCACCGAACCAGTATCCACCAGTAGCAACACTTCAATGTCATCCAGCTCCACAGTGCAGTGCACGCGTCCGTACGTCTCCGGGGAAACAGCATGGACCACTGTTGGACTCTTTACGGAAGGGCCTTCCTCCTGTCTCTGGTCCCTCCGCTCAAAATTCTTGCAGGCCCTGGCAAAATGGTGCAGCAGACCACATCTCCCGCAGCGCTTGCCCTTCGCTGGACACTCTCTGGACTTGTACTTATGTCTCGCGGACCCACAGCCGTAACATCTCGGCGAACCCAGAGCAGACCTGATTTTGCCAGTGGAGGTGTACTCTTCTTCCTCGATGTTGTCTTCATTCCCGGGGTCCAGCATCAGCACCTTTACACAAGGCTTGTCTAATGTTGGAATGGACATTCCACTGAAGTCCCTCGTTATTGTTTCTGCAGCCTCAAACTGTTGCGCAATTTCAATGGCTGTGGCAAACGTTAGCTCGCCCGAAAAAGTCAGGAGTCTTGACTGAGCCACAGGACAGCACACGTGCTCCGCCAGCTGGTACCGGATCATTTTATCCTGCAGGGCTCTAAAATGGCACTCACCCGCCAGCTGATGCAGGTCTGAAACAAACCTCTTCACTGACTCTCCCACCTGCTGGCGGCGTTGCCGAAACTGGATACAGCAAACAATAACATTCTCTGGGATGTGAAAATAGCACGCCATAAGCTCCACTGCCTTGTCAAAACTGTCGGCTCCTCCCAGGGTCTCAAGGGGCCACTGGCCCTCCATGCCCAAGTTATGGACCAATATCGCTGTCACGCGAAGCTTCTTGAGCTTGCCGAGGTTAAGGGCCACTAAGTAGTTATTGAAAGCCACAAACCAAGTAGGCCAAGATATGGGAGGTTCGCCTGGGGCCTCCAGGAACGGCCGAAAACTGGTAGCAGCATGCTCCATTACCGTGTTCTCCTCGTCGCCAAATGTTGTGTCCATACTTATTATAATAATGAGCAGGGCAGAGGTGCGCTGAATGTAACTTTATTATAATAATAAATAATACATACAACAGGTGTACAGCGCTCCGTAGTCCAGGGCTCGACGGCGCAAAGAGGACGAGCTTCTTCCACCAGTGCCCTTTATACCTCGGGTGGCATCACTACCAGAAAAAGGCAGTCCGCCACCCCTGTTTATTCCCCGGCCAACCCTGCTGCCATCTTACTACTACTAATGCTAAAACTCATATATAACACTTTATTTTAATTGCTTTTAATCCTAGATAAAGTTTGTTTTGGCTTAACATATGCATCATAATTGTTAAATATACTGTATCTTATTATACCTAACTCAGTACTGTTTACCTGTTGAAATATATATTTTATGGCTAATATAAACCCATAACTACAATATGACACCTGGCGATCAAGTTTTGGCAGGTGATCACTTTTTGCCATGATACCACCATAGACTCAGTGCTGCTGGAGTAGTTACATCCCATGATGTCTCAACAGTCTCTCTGTGATTTTCACACAGATCAGAGCAATTTGTTGTACAGGAAGCTCAACATTTCTACAGACATTCTGAAGTTCTGTAACCACTGAGCGTTTGTGAAGCTGGGGTGACAGCAGTGAGAGGCTGTGTTGAACACCCAGACCCATGGCTTGAAGCGATAATTTTGCCACAAGAGAGCTATCTGAAACACACACACAGCATACATATTTTAGTACCTAATAGTGATAACTTGCCGACATTACAATGTAGTACAGTGGTACCTCTACTTACGAATTTAATTCGTTCCGGAAGAATTCTCGTAACGTGAAAAATTCGTAAGTAGAGGCGCGTTTTACATGTAAATGCCGTAATCCGTTCCAAGCCCCCAAAATTCGGGCATAAATTTTTTATAAATCGTAAAAACGCATCAAAACATGTAACAAATACATGCTACAATTAGATTACTGCACAATAAACATAAAATGAGAGTTTAAAATGAGAGAAAGAATAATAAAAGAGAATAATAAAAGAGAAAGAATAATAAAAATTATGTTCATTTTATGTTCATTTCTTTAACTGCTATCGTCGTCGACGTCGTCACCTTTTGCCTTCTTTGGTTCATGTTCTGATCCAAGGACGTTTGCTTTTGTCGGCTTGTAAGTGCTTCGTTTTGTTTTAATACCGTGCTGATCGTTGATGTATTACGGCCATATTCTTTGGCGAGATCAACCAAACGCATAAAGTTTTGGAAAAAAAAAAAAACTTTGTGGCCAATGGGATACCAGGAAGATGCTAGGCGATAGCCAATGGCAGAGCAGCTACAGGTATGTTTACGTTCGGTAAACTACGGAAGCTGCGAGGAGCGCGTACTTTTTTGCCTTTCGTATCCTGAAATTTCGTTCGTAACTAGAGGCAATATTTTCCCGTTGAGGCGTCTCGTAACCTGAAAATTCCGTATGTAGAGACGTTCGTAAGTAGAGGTACCACTGTACAGAGGACTTAAAGAAAACTAGCATTAGCAATCATTCACTTACCTTCATAAGTGATCTAGTTCGTATCCTCACGTCTTCGGCTTTATGACTCTATTGTCATGTTCACTGCGTAACTCCGCAGTGAACATATGAAATGGCAGCGAGCCCAAAACGCAGAGTAAGTAACGTGTTTATTTACAATAGGTGAATGTGTTGAATGTCCAAAAACAGTCACAACGGAAAGGGGAAGACACCCCGCTACAAACTCAGTTGGTGTACAGATATGCCTAACACGCTCCCATTAGGCAGGAGCGGAGAAAAAGCCACAAGGGAATACATACAAACAGTGATGGAGCGGAAAGGCTCTGAGGGAACAACACACTTCAGTCCAGGGGTAAATCAACAAACGCGAGACTGGATGTCCAGAGTTGACATGCTAAGTTGCCACACCAGCTGGTCACATTCTACCCTATAAATACACAAACCCAGAATGAGGGCAAATGGACACAGCTGTGTGGCCACCCGGTGAGTGACTGATTGAACAGTGTGTGTGTGCGTGCGTGAGTATGAATGTGAGTGTGTGTATGTGTGCGTGCGTGCATGAGTGTGTATGTGGTGAACCATACCAGTGGTGGGTGCCTGGTGAGGAGGAGGCATGGCTGTGGGGCTGGCGGAGAGCAAGGCACAATCCACCAGCTGAAATTAATAAGCAATAATTAAACCCAACAGCCACAAGTCATGCTCGGGGTGACGACGCCGAACATGACATCTATGGCTTCCTAAATGCTCCAGTACTTTTCCAGAGTGTTTCATCTTGCTGCCTGTAGCCTTCTCTCGCTCTCCTTTTTTTGCCTTTACTCTGACAAAAAGCCAAAGATCGAGCATCCGCTATCTTGTGTTTTGCTTGTGTCGCGTGTTTTACGTTACGGGAGTGTGGCGCCGTCTTGCTGTAAAAAAATCCCACCCACCTCAGCTGTAATGGAAACAAAAGCAAACTGAGTTGAGTAAAGCCATGTCGAAATGAGTAGGGCTATATAGGTCCTAGTGGAATAGGGGCTTAACACCATGCTGGCACATCAGTAGTGTTGAGCCAATCAGGACTCTCTGGCCTAGCTGAAGTTAGCCTCCATGGCCAGGTTGTGGTGGACCACCAGGAGGTCCACTTTGACCCAGTCTCTTGGGGAGTAGGGTGAAGGGGCAGGAAATATAAATGTATGCAACTGGGGCAGGAGGTGTAAATGTATGCGCTCTTGGCGCCAAGGAGGAGGAGGCAGAAGGTATAAATGTATACGCCTTGGCGCCAGGAGCTCAGTCTTTTTGTTGGTTTGAATAAAGTTCTGAATCGGCAGCTCTCGTGTCTCGTCACATCATTCCTCCACAAGGTAGCATTTTTGGCTAGCTGCTTTGAAAACTCGACCTAGATTAAGATGGGTTTTACCATTAAACTGCTTTTAAGGACCGGTGAAGTTTCAGTCATCATTCTGGGCCACTGTGAATACAACTAGGCACGTCCTTCAACCGGTAAGGCTGGGTGTCCACCAAACACGTTTTTTTCCGCTCTGGGCGACTGTTTTCTGTTCATTCTCTATGTAGTCCAGCATCTACAGTACTGAGTTCCCTCAGTGCTGAAATGCTTTGAGTGGTGGCCATTTTTTGTCACGGCGCTCAGGGTGCTCAGAGTTGAAAAAAGTTCAACTTTTCAGACTGCAGCTGAGCTTGTCAGTCAGACCTTTCTAAGCAGCCAATCAGAATAAGGAAAGGCGGGACATAGGACGCCAATACAGTCTCTAATGAAACTCCTGTTTTTCTTGTCATCATATTTTACATCCAGAGCTGCTAGAATACGTTTCCTGCCCATTGTTTATCCATTTAGATGATGTCCATTTAGAGACTATTAAAAAATCAGTAGAAAGTCTGACCATAGGAAAAGCGGAAGTGCTGAGCTGAGAGTGATAAGCTGTTGCTGGGCGCAGACTTTTTTCTTCCCAGAACGCAGCGCACAAATGCTGAAAAAAAAAAAAAAAACCTCAGGGCGGTCGGACGATAAAAAACACGTTTGGTGGACATACAGCCTAAGTCTTTTTTATCAAGCATTCATGCTATTTAATGTAGTACTAGTCACCATTAGCCTTGTGGTATGTGGGTTGGGTATTCTGGTGTTTGGGAGGGAGGAGTGAAAAGATTTTGACATGAATCTGTAACAATGAAAGGGTTTTTTGTAGAAAAAGGGCTTAAGATACCATTTTAGACAATGTAGATTTGTGCACTCCAGTGGGGAGCCATTGGAGTGCGTCTTCAAAGGTGTACAGTGGTGTGAAAAAGTGTTTGCCCCCTTCCTGATTTCTCATTTTTTTGTATGCTTGTCACACTTAAACGTTTCAGATCATCAAACAAATCTAAATATGAGACAAAGATAACACAAGTAAACACAAAATGCAATTCATTTAGAAGGCGTTCATTATTAAGGGTAAAAAAAATCCAAACCTATATGGCCTTGTGTGAAAAAGTGATTGCCCCCCTGTTAAAACATAAATTCATCATCATCATCATAGCAGTCTGTCGGGGGTGACAATGACTTCATGTTTCATTTAGGTCTGATCAGATTCCTCCACACAGTTCTGTCCTTCACCGTCCGTTGCCAGGAACTCCTGACCTTGTTAACCCAGGCGACGTCCGAGCCGGTATGAGTTCCTTTCTGACTGGCCATTTCATGAAACTGCTTGCAAAGTATTTGAGTACCGCTAGCTTTTGCTGGACTAGCGGCACATTCTTGGCAGATAGAGGTATTATCAGTGGCAAGGACAGGCCAAGACAAACTGACTCCAGTATCTGTTGCAGTGACTGACCAGATGATAGGTTTGTTTATCTCTGCTCTTTGTGAAGTGTATGTCACGATGCACCGACTGGCAAAAGTCCACCACAGACCTTGTGATAGGTGTGCTTATCTGCCAGGATGTCCAGTCTCACCCTGTGTAACTGGGAGTGGTCCACCACAGACCTGTGACAGATATTGTTTTTAGTTCCGCCAGGATGCCCAGTTTCACCCTCCACACCCTCGGAAGGGCGGGGTTGCCGGTTGAGTTGCCAACAGCCCGACCCATGAGACAGGAAGTACCGGTTTTCATGGTTTTCCGGTAGCAAGCAAACCACTGCCTGACCTGACATGTATAACACAGGAAACTTAAGTTGTGATGAAGAAATAAGCAGTCCCATTTCTTTTAAAAACGTTCAAAAGAAGAAAAAAAAACCCCCAACATAAATTAATTGTGGTTTATCACATCTTTGGAAAGCTGAGTTTAATTTCTTTCGACACACCCAGGCCTGATTACTGCCACACCTGTTCTCAATCAAAAAATCACTTAAATAGGGTCTGCCTGATAAAGAGAAGTCCACCAAAAGATCCTCAAAAGCTAGACATCATGCTGTGATCCAAAGAAATTCAGGAACAAATGAGAAACAAAGTAATTGAGATCTATCAGTCTGGAAAAGGTTATAAAGCCATTTCTAAAGCTTTGGGACTCAAGTGAACTAAAGTGAGAGCCATTATCCACAAATGGTGAAAACATGTAACAGTGGTGAACCTTCCCAGGAGTGGCCGGCCGACCAAAATTAGATGGTTGATGAAATTTTCAGGAAAGGTGTGTAATGGCATGGGGAACAGATGATTAGATTTTGGTGATGATCTGAGAGTGCATACCTCCACCAAGGGCTTTGTTTGTATTTGTGCAGCAGGATTACACAAAAACTACTGGATGGATTTGGATGAAATGTTCACCAGAAGTGGTTCTTGGGCTAGAGAGGAACCCATTATATTTTGGTGATGATCTGAGAATGCATACCTCAGCCAAGGCTCTTATCTTCTCACAGTGTGTTAGCAACAATACTCCAAAACTGATGGACAGACTTTGATGCCATTTTCACCACAAGTGGCTATAAGCCTACACACAAACCCATTACATTTTGGAGGTCATCCATGACAAACGGAAGGAGCCTTGGCAGAGGTATGCACTCTATGAGTGCTTTTCTAGTTCTAAATGCTACATTGGTTTAAGGCTTCTAATATATGACACTGTTTTGTTTAAACATAATCCTAAACTAGAGATTACCCATGTCAGTTGGTACACATTTACTGATTCACAGAATATTTAGCGAATACTTGCTGTGAATAGCAAAAACACATTCAAATTGTGGAAGCTTTAGGTGTAATTTAAAGGTTTTTCTGCTATTCTTCATTCTTCGTTTTTCAACAGGAGAGGGAAAGCATTCACAAAATTTTTTTTAGCTTTCACCAGGAATTAGATTTGCCAAATTAACAAGGAATCATAACATCACCATTACCTTTCAATTTAATAAATCCTTGGTGACATATGCAATAAGATAAGATAAGATAAGATAAGCCTTTATTAGTCCCACAATGGGGAAATTCCAGGATTGCAACAGCACAGGGATAGCAACACTCAGAGCAATAATTAAGAAGATACAAAAAATATAAATAAGAGCAGTGAATATACATACGTACACATAAATATATAAATATTTATACAAAGTGCGGAGCATTGTAGCAAGATGGAATAAACAGCATAACCGTCTACTTAGTTATCCTACTTAGTATGAATATGTACCCATACATATTGTCACCCTCCGTAGCGACTGATATTGTCCTAGTTGTATACTGGAGGGGACCATTTGTGTAAGTCTGTTGCGTCTTTTGCATTCAATACTACTAGGTCATCACGGTTTTTTTTTGCTATCTCTGCGAGCAGCCCTACTTAGGTTATACAGTCTGACAGCCGTAGGTAGGAAGGACCTGCGAAACTTCTCGGTTGCACACCTAGGATGATGTAGTCTACTGCTAAATGAGCTCCTCAGTGCGTTCAATATGTCTTGCATAGGGTGGGATTTGGACTCCAGCAGAGATGACAGTTTAGCCACCATCCTTCTCTCTCCTATCTCCTCCACTGGGTCAAGGCGTTGCCCCAGGACAGATCTATCTTTCTTGATCAGTTTGTTCAGTTTCTTCCTATCAGCTGCTGTAATGCTGTTGCCCCAGCAGACCACTCCAAAAGTGATGGCTGATGTAATAAATTAATAAAAAACAATAATTCACTTGTGTTTCTTAACATTAATGTTATAATAAACAGTGGGATAAAGAACTGGGATAAATATTTAAGGGACGCAAAATAATGATGATAACTGGAGCATTAGTAAAATAAATTTATGAGGTGATAAAAATTTGCACTCCTGTTGATGTAAATACTGACGTAAGGACGGGGAAGCCGTGAGGTTTCCCAAAATTTTTCTTTGCAGGATGGCACCGACATTTGATCTTTGTGGGAGATGGGAGGAGGCCGGACAGTGTGTGTGTGAAAGGCTCAGTGGCTGGAAGGGGGCAACAGTGAGCACAGGGGAAAGGACCTCTCAGTTGACAAGCATTTTTTGAAGCTAAGTAGAACAAATGACATTGCAAATGACATAAAGCATAACAATTTAAATGACTCTGGCTTTAAAAATGTAGTGTTCATATGACTTCACACTGCAAGATACATCTTATGCCACTCACCACATAATGGTGTGACAATATCACATTTCAGAAATGTGACAGTAATAAGGAATGTGTTTTCTGTGCTCCCAGTGCTTAGCCGTGGCCGAGCTAGGCCTCGGGACTACAATCCACCCCATAATTTACCAAGGAATATATAAAATGAGGCATTCCTTGTACAAAATTAAGCCAAATTCTAATTAGGCAATATGTCCACCTTTCCATTGACTGAAGGAGTGTGACACAACCTTTCACAAGGATTCACTTACACAAATTCAACCTGTCTGTGTTCAATTGGACAGACAGATGTGATCCCAAGTGACTAACTCAGAATGGTTGCTTTAAATGCTAAATCACATCAAATCTGCACAGACAGCTATATTACTTTTTAGACTAAGTCAAGAGACGACATGCACAGAAGAAGCTATGACTATTGAAACCTCATTTTGAAGGAGCTATACTACTCACAAATTTTCATCTAAATTAACTGTGTGTAACATATAAAAAGTGGTAACACGCTTCCTTCTAGTAAAAAGACGCTACCCATCAAGCAAATACCCTGTAACTTTGCTGCATGTGCGTCTCCATGTATCAAAAGGGGTGTACCAAAGAAATGAAATAGCAAAAATAATTAGCAATCCTCAGAAAAATAGATAATACATAAAAATTATCAATAGATGATCAATAATGAAGAGAAAAATATAAATGAAACTGCTTGATAATGAAATCATAACATTCAATAGGAGAAGTTAAAAGTTACACCAATAAATTTTCAGATATTTAAGAAAATATCTGCAGATTATTGTAAAAGAAATATCATGTTTATAAGAAACAAGGTAAACTGATAAGGAAGAAAACCATGCAGATTTATGAGAAAAGTTCCAAATGTCTAAGAAAGGTCCAACTTGTGCTGAATTTATTTTTACGGTGGGACTTAATTTAGAATCTACCACAAGGACAATACAGATTCTTACTCAATTAAGGGAATAATGCTTTAGGAAGCTCAAAGCAAAATAATTTGGTCTTCCCTGCATAAATTTAGTCTTTTCAAAACCTTTGCATGGATCTCATTGAACTAAATAAGCGTGAAGGTAAAAATGTTTAGAAATTATTTACACACTTACTGAATATGCAAAGGCTTTCCCCTACACTAATTTAAATATTGCTATGGTGACACTGAAACCCTTAACTGAAACAATATCAAGATTTAAACTAGCTGAAATGATTTACTTAGATAATAGAAATGGAATACACTTTGTAAATCAAATCATGTCACATTTAAGTGCAGTTCCTAAATTATTAGTACCAAACATTTACCTAGGAAACCACTTAGCTTACCATCAGCTATTAGTATAATATACAAATCAGAAAAATAGGGAAATTGTGATTGGCAAACCCTATTATTGAAGCCATTTAACTTAGGTGATGAGGAAGGGTTTCTGGGTGATTATATGCAAAGAATGACAACTGACAGTGATGTCATCCACACTGTCCTTCCCAGGAGGGACCATGTGACGAAGGAACCGTGGGAGGTGCACCCATCTCTTGAGCAAACCAGGGGATCTGGTCATCAAAGGAAACTAGACCAAAATTCCCTGGTGAGGACAGCACAAAGGTTATCTGGCTGACCTGAACAGTGAAGGACGTGGCACTTGGGTACATCTAACGTTTTACCCCACCTGAAACCCTCAGCAAGAAACTGTTTAATATATATATATATATATATATATATATATATATATATATATATATATACAGTATATGTATGTATGTATGTATGTATATATATATATATATATATATATATATATATATATATTGTGTACTTATTTGAAAAAAACAACAACAAATGACTGTTTAACTGTTTCTCTATGAAAGTGTCAGCTGATGACTTGGCGTCCAGTAACAACCTCTGCTAATAGAGAAGCAGGCTGTTTGTTTATCATGACAAGGGAAAAAATACAAGGGAAGGAAAAGTGTGGTTAGTGTCGTTACCTTATCATCCTCATCATCAGCCCCCAGCCAATAAGGTGTTGTCCCACCACAGCTTGCTTTCCTCATTGGGTGCATGGGGATGAGGAGAAGTCCGAACAGCAGGCTGAGAACCTTCACACCAGGCAAGACAATAAAACAAAAGAGACCAACTCTAAAACTGGGAACTTGGAACGTCCGCACTATGATGACAGGACTCGCTGCTAACCTCAAGGACATCAACGACACCAGGAAGACTGCCATCATCAATAATGAGCTGAAGAGGCTGGGAGTGGATATCGCCACTCTCCAGGAAACATGGTTGGCTGACGCAGGCACAATGAGAGAGAAGGAGTACACGTTCTACTGGCAGGGAAAGGGCAGTGATGAACACAGGGAACACGGAGTGGGCTTCGCAGTGAAGAACACCTTGCTGAAGATGGTGGAACCGAGCAGCAATGGCTCTGCACGACTCCTCACACTCCGCCTGAACACCACTCAAGGCCCAGTCACCCCCGTCAGTGTGTATGCCCCAACACTGACAGCCACACCAGAGGCAAAAGATGAGTTCTACGAGAATCTCGCAACAACTGTCAGGATCATCCCCAACTCTGAACAACTCATTCTCCTTGGAGACTTCAATGCCAGAGTGGGTGCTGACCACGACTCCTGGCCCTCCTGTCTTGGACCTTTTGGCGTGGGCAGAATGAATGACAACGGACAGCGGCTGCTCGAGTTCTGCACATATCACGATCTGTGCATCACAAACTCGTTCTTCAAGACCAAGCCCCAACAAAAGGTTTCCTGGCAACATCCGCGCTCAAAGCACTGGCACCAGCTGGACTTGATCCTGACCAGGCGCACCTCACTGAAGAACGTGCTAATCACCCGTTCATTCCAGAGTGCAGATTGCGACACAGACCATTCATTGGTGTGTTGCAAGGTCAAGCTGCAGCTGAAGAAATTCCATCATGCTAGACAACCTGGAAAGGCACGGATTGACACCAGCAAGATGGCTCAACCAGAACTTGTTGAGCAGTTTGCCTCCACCTTTGAGAAGGAACTTGGCGTACCACAAGAAGGAGAATCTGCAAAGCAGAAGTGGGAAGAGCTGTGAAACACCATCCACCGCACAGCCTTGGCTACCTTTGGGAGGAAGACCTCGAAGTAACAGGACTGGTTTGATGCCAAGTTGACCGAGATGACCCCCGTAATTGAAGCCAAGTGCTCAGCACTTGCTGAGTACAAGAAGTACCCAAACGAGAAGAATCTCCAGATTCTCAGGGCTGCGAGAAGCAAAGTTCAGCAGACTGCTCGGCGCTGTGCCAATGAGTACTTGACTCAGCTCAGCCAAGACATTCAAACTGCTGCCATAACAGAGAACATCCGTGGTATGTACGATGGCATCAAGAAAGCACTTGGTCCGGTTCAGAGCAAGACGGTCCCCCTCAAATCCTCCACTGGGGAGATGATCACAGAAAAGAACAAGCAGATGGAGAGATGGGTGGAACACTACTCCGACCTCTACTCCAGACAGAACACCGTGACACCGTCAGCCCTTGATGCCATCGACTGCCTGCCATCCATGGACGAACTTGACGCCGAGCCAACCATCGACGAACTCAGCAAGGCCATTGATAGCTTGGCCGCTGGCAAGGCACCCGGCAATGACGGCATACCCCCTGACCTGATCAAGCACTGCAAGACCGCCCTACTGATGCCATTGCATGACGTCCTCTGCCAGTGTTGGAAGGAAGGTGCCGTACCACAGGACATGAGGGACGCCAAGATCATCACCCTCTATAAAAACAAAGGGGAGAGAAGCGACTGCAACAACTACAGGGGCATCTCCCTCCTCAGCGTTGTTGGCAAAGTCTACGCACGAGTTGTTCTCGTTCGTCTACAGAAGCTTGCCGAACGTGTCTACCCCGAGTCTCAGTGTGGCTTCCGCGCTGAGTGATCGATGGTAGACATGATATTCTCCATCCGCCAACTCCAGGAGAAATGCAGAGAACAGAACATGCCCCTGTACGTCGCCTTCATCGACCTCACCAAAGTGTTCGATCTGGTCAGCAGAGAGGGCCTTTTCAAGATCCTGCCAAAGATAGGATGCCCACCAAAGTTGCAAAGCCTCATTGAATCGTTTCACACCAACATGCAGGGGATAGTGCAGCACGATGGTAACGTCTCAGAGCCATTCAACATACGCAGCGGAGTGAAACAGGGCTGTGTACTTGCGCCAACCCACTTTGGGATTTTCTTTGCTATGCTCCTGAGGCATGCCTTCAGCACAGCAACAGAGGGAATCTACCTGCACACAAGATCTGACGGCAGGCTTTTCAACCTCGCCCGCCTGAAAGCCAGAACCAAAGTATGCGAGGCTCTAATTAGAGACATGCTGTTCGCAGACAACGCTGCAGTCGCAACCCACACACAGCAGGAGCTTCAGACCCTGATGGACCGCTTCTCCCAGGCATGCAAGGACTTCGGGCTTACCATCAGCCTGAAGAAGACTAACGTCTTGGCGCAAGGCACGGAAGCACCACCAACCATCACCATCGACGACTACGAGCTGGAGGTCGTGAATCAGTTCACGTACCTGGGGTCCATGATCAGCAACAACCTCTCCCTTGATACAGAGATCAACAAGAGGATTGGAAAATCAGCCTTCACACTCGCTCACCTCACCACACGAGTGTGGGAGAATCCCAAACTCTCTGTCAAGACAAAGATGGCAGTGTACAACGCCTGCGTCATCAGCACACTGCTCTATGGGAGTGAGACGTGGACAACATACGCCCGGCAGGAAAAGAGACTGAACTCCTTCCACTTGCGCTGCATTCGCCACATCCTGGACATATCCTGGCAGGACAAAGTGCCCAACACAGAAGTTCTGTCCCATGCCGGCCTTCCCTCCATGTTCACTCTACTCAGGCAGTGCAGGCTCCGCTGGCTAGGCCACGTTCACCGTATGGAGGATGGCAGAATTCCCAAAGACGTCCTCTACGGAGAACTGGCAACTGGCAGGAGAGACGTTGGCCGCCCACAGCTGCGCTTTAGAGACGTCTGCAAGAGAGACATGAAAGCCCTGGAGATCAACACAGAGCGCTGGGAGGACCTTGCAACGGACCGCTCCAAATGGAGAGGCACCCTGACCAGACAGCTCAAGGCGGGTGAAGAGAGACTGACTGCTGCAGCAGATGAAAAAAGGACCCGCAGGAAGAACCGCCACAGACCCAGCAGCACGGAGACCACCCACAAGTGCGACCTGTGTGACAGGGACTGCCATTCGCGCATCGGCCTGTTCAGCCACAGGCGGTGCTGTTCCAGCAGAGTAGACGTTTAGGATTCTCTTCCATGGTCATCATAGACCGACGGAGGCCAACAACAACAATATATATATATATATATATATAGTGTACTTATTTGAAAAAAAACAACAACAAATGACTGTTTAACTGTTTCTCTATGAAAGTGTCAGCTGATGACTTGGCGTCCAGTAACAACCTCTGCTAATAGAGAAGCAGGCTGTTTGTTTATCATGACAAGGGAAAAAATACAAGGGAAGGAAAAGTGTGGTTAGTGTCGTTACCTTATCATCCTCATCATCCTCTAGTAATATTTAATATTGGTTATTAAGTTGCTCCATTGCTTATACACTGTAGAGAATTGTTATGTTTGCACCTTAACAACACTAACAGTTAGGCAAAATATCTTTATTGCTAAAATAATGCAGCTACTACAGGCTGTTTGGTTTCTTAAGAAAGGCTATATACAGAAATAATATAGCAAACTTCATTTTGAATCACACCTGACACAACACATCACTCCACTGATTAGAAACATGATGACACTCCTTACTCTGTGAATGCAAGGTTAATTTCATCAGGGAACTCCTCTTTTTGAAGTGGTGATGTCCCCTTTCCAGTAGCTTAACACTCTCTGAGTATGCAACGGCTTACAGTGCGTCTCTCCTCTGTACTGCTACCCTGCTTGACCAACGAAGCGAGCAAGTGTTATACCAAGGATCTACATTGACAAAGGTCTTTGAGTCATTGGGCGTATTCACATTTGGTCAGGACACTGGGCAGATCTGTGTACCCCGCTTTGGCAACTGACCGTACCCTCATCATGCCAGCAGGGCAGGTGGGCAGGGTGAAGAGAGATGCTTTTCTACCACATGATGCCATTTATGAAGCATGAATGCAATTTCAGATGGAAAGTACAGGAGTGAGGTTTTTGTTCATTGTTTCTTTGAGTGAGAGTGGAAGCAAAATACCTTTGGGATTAAAACACTTAATCGTAGACTACAATCATTTACAAAATTTTAACAAAGGATAGAATGCTCCTTGATTGACTAATTACCACCCGCAGGGGTGTAGGCCCTATTATAGGAGATTATTGTTTTACTTCTATCCATGAAAATGATGCAAATGGTCATATTAATACCTCATATACTCATAGAAGTTAGTGTTTTTATCTTAATGGAGAAGTCTCGTCATAAAGTTGGTAATGATTTTTATAACTTCAGATTTTTCTTGTGTGAGTCCTTAATATGATGATGATGATGTTTTTGAAGGTTGCAATATGGTTTAAGGCTGTTTTTGAGTGCTTTCATATTATTTTCGATGTTCTTATTTGACACTGTCTGAGATTAATTTTGATCACATTACACATATTCACTCTTGATATGTTCTGCACACACTTTAACTTGCAAAGACACATAACAGCATGTAAATTCTTACACATATCCTTATATGTAACTTCCGGCACCACACGAATAGGCTGCCTTTTTGCAACAGCGGATCAATTTCTTCCTATTTCTATTTACTATCTGGCTTCTCTTGCTAAACTTTCTGATCCGGTGACACCCTATCCATCACGGACACATGGATCGCCCAAATGTCTCCTGAACCAGCGGATGGAGCCACTGCTTTTAGGAGGTAGTACAATAGAGACCAACTGTTAGCACTTAATCAGCCCACGATGTTAATGCAAGAATACGACATACCGGTAGAAATAAGACAGCAGCGACGTGGATGTCGTACTGGAGCAAGATGGCAGGTGAGAAATATAAGGTACAGACACGTCCTTCCATCCGTTATTATGGGGAATGTACGATCGCTACTCAATAAGACAGATGAGCTAACGGCTATGGCTCGTTACCAGAGCGTCTTCAGAGAGATTAGCATGATGTTGTTTACTGAGACGTGGCTAACAGAACTAGTAACAGGTGCTAACATTGAACTGGAGGGTTTCCACGCAATACGGGCAGACTGGACACCAGACAGTGGGAAGGCAAGGGGCGGAGGAGTGATAATGTATGTCAATAACAGATGGTGCAGACCAGGACATATCACGGTTAAGGAACAGCACTGCAGCAAAGACAATGAGTTGCTAGCTGTTAGCATGCGGCCTACCTATCTCCCGAGGGAATACTCACACATGATCTGCATTGTTATTTATGCAAATCCCATGGCGAACGCTGGGACAGCGCGTGACGCCGTTCACTCAGTAACTGACAGGCTGCTGACAGAACACCCAGATGCTCTTCTCCTCATCTCCGGTGATTTCAACCATATTTCACTGTCCCCCATTCTGCCCACGTTCACCCAGTATGTCACATGCCACACTAGAGACAATAAAACACTGGACTTATTCTATGCAAACACTAAGGAGGCGTACACCTCATCACCACTCCCCCCCTCGGGAGATCGGATCACAACTTGGTTCATCTCCTGCCGGTGTACAAACCCCTAGTACACAGACAACCTCCAGTCATGCGCATGGTGAAGATATGGTCTGAGGAGGCAATGGATGCTCTTAAGGACTGCTTTGAAATCACTGCCTGGGAGCAGCTCTGCGATCCACATGGTGAGGACATCGATGGCCTCACTCACACCATCACGGACTACATCAACTTCTGTGTGGACAACACCGTACCCACCAAGACCATACGGTGTTGCTCGAACAACAAACCCTGGATCAACCCTGAGATAAAAACACTTCTGAGAGAGAAGAGGAGGATCTTCAGGTCGGGGACCAGGGAGATGCTGAAGTCTGTACAGAGGGAGCTGAGGAGGAAGATCAGAGAAGGCAAGGACAGCTTCAGGAAGAAGATGGAGGACAAGCTGCAATGGAGCGACATTGGTGGGGTCTGGAGAAACCTTAAAACCATCTCTGGGCTCCAGAATACCTCCTCCCAGGCCACGGGGGGCAGGGAGTAGGCAAACAATCTGAACCTGTTTTTTAATAGGTTTGACCCCCCCCCCCCCCCCCCGCCTGCACACCAACCACTGCTGCCTCTAAAGCACAGGTGTCAAACTCATTCCATGGAGGGCCAAGACCCTGCAGGTTTTACCTCCACCCAGTGTCTTCAACAGGTGATTTCTCTGAATTTCTTCCTACTGATTGCTGATCAGTGAAAACACCTGCTGAAGAGACTGGGTGGAAGTAAAACCTGCAGGGTCTTGGCCCTCCATGGAATGAGTTTGACACCCCTGCTCTAAAGTCATTGAGACCTGCTGTCCACACCCCACTCAACCAACACCCCCCCACTCCCAGCACACAGCCCCCCAGCCTGACCCTCACTAAGACCCAAATGAGGATGGAGCTGAGGAAGATCAAGGCGAGGAAGGCCTTGGGACCGGATGGCATCAGCGCAAAGCTCCTCAAGTCCTGCGCAGACCAGCTGTGTGGGATTGTGGAGCACATCTTCAAGCTGAGCCTGAAGCTGGGGAGGGTACCACAGTTGTGGAAAATTTCTTGTGTGGTACCCGTACCAAAGACTTCCCACCCCAGAGACCTGAACAGTTACAGACCAGTGGCCCTGGCATCTCACATGATGAAGACCCTGGAGAGACTGCTCTTTGCTCACCTCCGCCCCCTGGTGGGACCAGCGATGGATCCACTCCAGTTCGCCTACCAGCATGGCATTGGGGTGGAGGATGCAGTGATCTTCCTCCTTCATCGTTCCCTGTACCACCTGGAGAAGCCCGGGAACGTGGTGAAGATCATGTTCTTTGACTTCTCCAGTGCTTTCAACACCACCCAACCAATGATCCTGAGGGACAAGCTGCTGGGCGCAGGGGTGGGCCAGCACCTGTCATCATGGATCCTGGACTACCTCACAAACCGGCCACAGTTTGTGAGAACCCGGGATTGTGTGTCCGACACAATCATCGGCAGCATGAGGGCTCCTCAGGGAACGGTTTTGGCTCCCTTCCTATTCACCCTTTATACTGCGGACTTCTCACACAACACAACACACTGCCATCTACAGAAGTTCTCTGACGACTCTGTGATCGTCAGCCTCATCTCCAACGGAGATGAAGCTGAGTACAGAGGACTTATCCAGGACTTTGTGGACTGGTTCCATCGGAACTGCCTCCAGATCAACGCAAGGAAAACTAAGGAGCTGGTGGTGGACTGCCGCAGGCAAGGACAACCCCTCATCATCATCATCATCATCATCATCATCATCATCATCATGGCAGTCTGTCGGGGGCGACAATGACTGTTTCATTTAGGTCTGATCAGATTCCTCCACGCAGCTCTGTAATTCGCCTTCCGCTGCCAGGAACTCCTGACCTTGTTAACCTGGGTGACGTCCGAGCTGATATGAGTTGCTCTCTGACTGACCATTTCATGAAACTGCTTGCAAAGCATTTGAGTACTGTTAGCTTTTGCTGGACTAGCGACACCTCACAGCACCAGTAAACATCCAGGAAACAGACATTGAGATGGTGACATCCTACAAGTACCTGGGTGTTCATCTGAACAATAAACTAGACTGGTCACACAATACCGATGCACTCTACAAGAAGGGACAGGGTAGGCTGTTCCTACTGAGGAGGCTCAGGTCTTTTGGTGTACAAGGGGTGCTCCTGAAGACATTCTATGACACGGTGGTGGCATCAGCCATCACTTTTGGAGTGGTCTGCTGGGGCAGTGGCATTACAGCAGCCGATAGGAAGAGACTGAACAAACTGATCAAGAAAACTAGCTCTGTCCTGGGGCAACGCCTTGACCCAGTAGAGGAGATAGGAGAGAGAAGGATGGTGGCTAAGCTGTCATCTCTGCTGGAGTCCGAGTCCCACCCTATGCAGGACATACTGAACGCACTGAGGAGCTCATTTAGCAGTAGGCTACATCATCCTAGGTGCGCAACCGAGAGGTTTCGCAGGTCCTTCCTACCTACGGCTATCAGACTTTATAACCTAAGCAGGGCTGCTCGCAGAGATAGCAAAGAAAAAACAAAAAACGTGACAACCTAATAGTACTGAATGCAAAAGATGCGACAGACTTACACAAATGGTCCCCTCCAGTATACAACTAGGACAATATCAGTCGCTACGGAGGGTGACAATATGTATGGGTACATATTCATACTATGTAGGATAACTAAATAGATGGTTATGCTGTTTATTGCATCTAGCTACAATGCTCCGCACTGTGTATGTATATTTATATATTTATGTGTACATATGTATGTTCACTGCTCTTATTTTCTTATCTTCTAAATTATTGCTCTGAGTGTTGCTATCCCTGTGCTGTTGCAATCCTGGAATTTCCCCATTGTGGGACTAATAAAGGCTTATCTTATATTAATTCATTCACTACTACTTTTGTCATTTTTGTTTTAATCCTGATGCTTTATTAAGCATCAAGGGGGAATATGATAGAAAAATTCCATATTATCTACATTATTATTGATATTAATAATGTATTATTATATTTGAGAAGTATCATACTTTTCATATGCCATGTTTAATGCTTATATGTACATTCCATGTGGAATAAGTTCATATATTCTTGGCATGTTTCTGTGAGCAGTTTCAGAGAGTTCAGACTGAAGATCAGTACAGGATCAGTACATGCATAAGGAATGCTCTAAGCCACTTTTATAATCTCTTTGACATGTCCTGTTTCAGGTCACAGGAATGCACAGGAACTCCTCAGGCTGTATAGGTCAGCTTGTATAGATTAGGTATATAGACATTGTTAGTTTTATGGACCTCATGTGCATGTCTCCACGACCCCATGCCTCCGGAGCATCTGTGACATTTCCCCGGATAAGCTTTGATTATCAGGACTGTCCCGTTCTGTCCCTTCCCTTATCCTCATCCTCCCTCTCCTTTCTCCTACCTATATACTATATCATCCCTAAAGAAATGAATTCTTTAGAGATTCTAGGTGTGTCTGAATGCCATGCTTTGTAATCTCTCCCCCAAGTGGCCATTGGGGTGACACCTTATATATTTATATGATAAATGTACATAAATCCAACTTTCCGCCTCATTTTTGACTTTGAGTAATTTAAGCTCAAAATTATTCTAACAAACATACATTAAACACATTGCCCCCCATTTCCAGTCAGTCACAGTGGAGAACCAACCCTCCAGAGACCTGTCAAGGGCGTCCTGACCAAAGCATGTTCTTCTCTTGGCGCCCGGAGATGACCCACATTGGTGCTGAGACACCTCTCCCTCCTCATTGATGTGCCACAGCTCGTTGGGGTGTCTCCATGTACCATCAGACAGCTGAAGGTAGCCATCCTCCCGAACAGCCACCACCTGCAGCCAACCCTGGTCCTCCTGTTACTTCCGCTTCCTGCGAACCCCTCTCGACCGGACTTCCTCTCTGGGCTGGACCACATCAGCGACCCCCAGAGGAGCCCGACTCAGCTTCCAGTGTTCCTGAGTGGCATTGTCGTTTCACTGTGCCAGCCGGTCCTGCCCCACTCGCTTTCATTTGAGACACTGGTGAAGCCGTTGTGACCCCTTGCTTCTTGGTACCTCCCAGCCGAACTTCGGAAACAGGAAGGGCCAGCCACTTGGCTCCACCCGCCGTCACGGGCATCCCACTGCGTCGCCCAGTTCCTCTCAGTTAGGGCTACTGGGGCACTGACACCGGGACCCTCCCGCACTGGCCCTGGATGTGGTTGGTTCTGTTCATCTTCCAGAATACTAGGCCAAGGTTCGTCCCATACAGCATCGTCCACCACTCGCAGAACCGGCCAGTCCCACAAGCCACAGCCCGACCCCTTTTCTCCAACACCGCTGGTGATCGAAAAGCCCAGTCCATAAAAAAGGTCACAGCCCATAATATTCTAGCCATTGGCAGTCACCACGAACTTCAGGTTGGTGACCTCCGCCGACTTGTACCTAGCCGTCAGTTCCACCAAACCCACAATGGCTAATCTTTGTCCTTCATACCCACACAATGGCACTGAATGATCTCTCACTCGGTAGTATGGGGAAAAAATTCCTCACAGTAGGCCAATTCAACACGGACCGCACTGCGCCCGTGTCAGTCAGCAGTGGCACCTCCGCTCTGTCTAATTTCACCATACAGTACATACGGCCATCGGTGCTCGGAGAGACGGTGTGAATAACCACAGGAATTGGAGCAGGGGTGTCCACTTTGCTTCGCCATTCCCCTCATTCGAACCTATTACAGGCCCTAGCAAAATGCATGCAGAAGTCCACACTTGCCACAGCGTTTACCCCTCGCCAGACACTCTCTAGCCTTTTACCAGTGCTTAGTGGACCCACAACCCGAACACCTAGGTGATCCCGGGGCGGACCTCATCTTCACAGCTGTCGCGCATTCCTCTTGTTCGCTATCTTCGCTGTACAGGTCCACAGCCTGCGCTGTTGATTGTGAGTCAGAGCGGTGTAGCGTAGCTGTCTCACCAAGGTCGCGTGATAATTTGCCTACTGCTTCACATTGTTGAGGTATCTCTACAGCCGTGGCTAATGTCAGTTCACCAGAGTGTGTGAGGAGCCTTGACCGTGCTGACGAGCAAAGCGTGTGCTCCGCCAACTGGTTGCTAGAGCTGAGAACGATCCCTAATTTCCAGAATCGATTTGATTCCGATTCTTGAGATTCTGAATCAATTTGATTTGATTCGATCCGATCCCGATTCGATCTGGGAAATTACCATTTTAATAGCCATTTTACTTCCCCGGAAACAAAAATCTTCGAGACCCAATGCTGCAAATTGTACCAAGAATCTTCTTACTTTGTTAATACATAAATTATCACATATAGAGCTGACCCAAAATCAGTTACAATAATGCACTTTTTATTATTTAACTTATGATTTCATAAAGTGCTCACAGGTGCTTACTTTAGTGCAAAGGGTGTGTAGTGTCAAGTTAACAACCCAGACTCAGTAAACAAATCAGAATCAGAATCAGAATCAGATTTATTGCCATTGTTCATGTAGTACACAAACTAGGAATTTGTCTCGATGCCATGCTGCAACATTAAAAACATGATGAGAAAAAGAGATAAACTAAAAAAACTAAAGGACTGAAAACGTGCAAAAAGTGTAGAAAAATAAGTAATAATAAGTAATAATGATAATAATAATAATAACAATACTAGTAATAATGAGTAGTACTAGTCAAGGCAGTTTTAAAAAATTAGCAAGTAGCAGATAATGTGAAGTACCACATAGTGCAGTCGATAATGCAACAGAAAACAGTGATGAATGACGTGAGTCTGGTTGAGCTGCTGTACATAGTGCACGAGAGTCAAAAAGTCACTTAATGTTCAGCAGTCTGATGGCAGAGGGGAAAAAACTGTTCATGTGCCGGGAGGTTTTAGTCCGAATGGACCGAAGTCTTCTACCTGAGGGGAGGGGAGCAAACAGTACGTGACCAGGATGTGAAGGATCGGCTATGATCCGGCCAGCACGCCTCCGGGTCCTGGAGATGTACAGGTCCTGGAGAGATGGGAGCTCGCAGCCTATCACCTTCTCAGCAGTGCGCACGACGCGCTGCAGCCTTAGTCTGTCCCTGGCAGTGGCTCCTGCATACCACACAGTTATGGAGGAGGTGTGGATGGACTCGATGATGGCCGTGTAGAACTGTACTAACATCTTGGTGGGTAGCTTGAGCTTCCTCAGCTGCCGCAGAAAGAACATCCTCTGCTGGGCCTTTTTGATGAGGGAGCTGATGGTTGGCTCCCATTTGAGGTCTCGGGTGATGGTGGTGCCCAAGAAGCGGAAGGAATCTGCAATGGTGATGGGAGAGCCTGTGATGGTGAGGGGGGGCAGGGGGGTTGTGACTTTCCTGAAGTCCACAATCATCTCCGCTGTCTTCAGAGCATTCAGCTGCAGGTTGTTGTGGCTGCACCAGGACACCAGCTGGGCCACCTCTTCCCTGTAGGCGGACTCGTCGCCGTTGGAGATGAGCCCGATGAGGGTGGTGTCGTCCGCAAACTTAATCAGCTTAACAGACTGGTGGGAGGAGGTGCAGGAGTTGGTGTAAAGGGAGAAGAGTAGGGGGGAAAGTACACAGCCCTGGGGTGATCCAATGCTGATGCTAACAGAGTCTGAGACAGACTTCCCCAGCCGCACATGCTGTCTCCGGTCCGTCAGGAAGTCGGTGATCCACCTGACTGCAAATTCAATGCATGAAGCATGTATACATATTCTCACTGTATTTCTGTCCCTCCAGGATTTTGTCGGCTGTTTTTGTGATTGTTGTGGCCCAACAAGTCTGAATTCGTGGGGCTTTTCTAAAACGTTGAGGCACTTTTAGAGGTTTTTTGCACTCAAAGTTGTGTGAGGAAGTACAAATTTTAAAGCAGCTGCTTTTTCCATAATTTACAGTGATGCTATTCTATGTAATGCCACAAGAAAAGCACAGGATTGCCAAAAATTTCCTGTTAAACAGTGATTTATTTAGAATTAAATGTGCAGTAAAATTGTCAAAAAATGATCAAAATTGTATTCTTGCTGAGAACTTAAATTAAAAAAAAGAAACAAAAGAATTAGTCATTAAAACAACTAAATTGCATTGAATGCATGTTAGAGTACGAAGAGAATTATGGCAGCACCTTCTTGAATCTTAAATTTACAAGCTAAGACCCTGAAAAGCTTGAGGTCTTCTTCTGTGCTGAAATCCACAAGGAAGCAGGGATGGCTCCTCTACTGACAACCTCTTCCCTTCAGAACGTCTCAGTGCAGGATGGACCTTGGAATGGAAACCCAGTCTTCACACATCTGAAGGGGAGGTGAAAAGAATAGATTTCACAGAAAAATCAATAATCATATTTTTAAATCCCCACACCACAGTAGGGTTTAATAATTTAGTTTCTTTAATTTTTTGTTGTTTATATTTTAACTACAAATAAAATTTCAATTTTTGAAAAGGGTTTCAATTCATTTCCTGGGAAGATTTATTCATTTCAGTTAAGTTCTATTGAGTAAAAATTGCTCGTACTGCAGCCTTTATTAATTCTGCCATTTTCATTTTATTGTGATTCATTATTATCTTCAAATCTCTCATTTAAGTGGTAGAAGTCCATAATCTCATAACATATACCTTTATTCTGCATTTATTCACAGCTCTTGACGAACAGTTCTCTCTGTATCCATAGTTTGTAAAAGAAACCACCATCATGCCAGATAAATTATTAATTTAAGACACAAATGTTAAAACAAACAAATGATATTATACTTACCATTTCAGCAGCTCCAAGTCTCCCTCTCTCTTCACGGGTTTCAGCCAGTCTCCGTGCTTTTTCTGTTTATCAATCGTCAACTTTATGTTCCAACACAGAGCTGCACATAGTAAAAATCCGTTTATCCTCGCTTTATGAAAAATATTCAGAAGCTGTTGAGGCCAGTCTTTACGGTGAATTTTGTTGATAAATTAAGAGACATGTACGCTAATAACTCCGCTCATGTAAACACAGAAGTAAAGATGTGTGCACGAGCCACAGGGAACTCTTGCCGGATGAGAACCGTTTTAACACCATAGAAGAAAAGCTAGCATTGTGGCACATATGTTTGGTTCATATTTCCCACAAAGAGTGTGGCACATATGTCTGGTTCATATCTCCCACAAATGTATGGCTTATGTGGATTGTATGGCTTATGTGGACTGGGGCTTCACATCTGGAGGAACAAGACAGGAGATGGCGAGGAGGTGTGAAGTCGGGCCCTCGTCTCGGAGAAGAGGACCTGGGGGGTTTCCCGGTACACCAGAGAATAAGAGACAATGGTGAATCTTCAGAGACTTGCATTGTGATTGAATGTTTGCAGAAGCACCATGTGACTTGAGTTCTTAATCCCCCGGAGGTATAAGAGTGAGCTGTAACATTATTCTGCCTCTTCTTGCTTTTTGAGAATGTTGGAAGATTGTGTTCTTCAATAAAGCTGAACCTGAGAAATACACTCAAGTCTCATCATTGAACACATCTTCCACACTGGTGACCCACGACAAAGAATGAGCAGGGAGAATTCTCCCGAGCGGAGCTCATCAGAGGCCAGCCTGATGGCTGCCTCCACGCTCCAGCTGCCCGATTTCTGGCAGCACAGCCCGCGCTCCTGGTTTAGCGCGGTCGAGGTGCAGTTCAGCCTCCGGAGAATCTCAAAGGATGAAACGAGGTTCTACCATGTGGTGGCGAAGCTGGACAGTCACACGGTCCAGAGGGTGGAAGATCTGGTTAACCACCCACCGGACACCGACAAGTACGGCGCATTGAAGGAGGCGCTGATCAGCCATTTCACCCCCTCGGTGCAACAGCGAGTAGAGGGGCTCCTAGAGTTGACGGAGTCGGAGAACGACAGACCGGCAGACCTGATGGTGAAGATGCTGAGACTGAAAGACTCCGAGGATGGCGAATTTATCTCCGCCCACCTTTTCCTCCGGACTCTGCCGCCAGCAGTGAGAGTGACCCTGGCAGACTCACCCCGCTTGGCCAAGCGGGACTACCATGGCCTCAGCAAGGAGGCGCAGCGACTCGTCGACGCCCACAAGCGGAGCGCGGTTTCGGCCGCGGCAGCTGAGCAGAGGACAGCGCCCGGAGATGGTTTGGAGCCAGAGGTGGCGGCGCCAGACGAACCGACAACGGCGGCGACAGGCGTCAGGCGACGCGGAGCTGAGGTCGGCCTGTGTTTCTACCACCGCCGTTTTGTGGAGAGGGCGCACAGATGCCTCCCACCGTGCCGCTTCAAGCGTCAGGGAAACGCCAAGACCGGGGGGCTGGTAGCAGCTGCATCCCTCGGAGAAGAAAATAAGCTGCTTTACCTGACAGATGCACACTCGGGGAAACAATTCCTCGTGGACACGGGCTCCCAGCTGAGTTTCGTCACGTCTACCTACGCGGAACGGCTGATGCCGTCCAAAGCTCCCTGGGTGTCACTATCAGCAGCGAATGGCTCAGCGATTAAGACATTCGGTGAGAGGACCATGCGTCTGTCCTTACAGGGCTGTTCATTCGAGTGGACCTTTATTGTAGCAGCAGTCAGTTTCAACATGTTAGGGGCTGATTTTTTGTGCTCACATGGTTTATTGGTTGACCTTGCTAATAGACGCCTGGTTAATGCACTGTCTTTTCATTCTATTCCCTGCACAGCTCGGGTGGCTCCGCCGACTGCACACGCCAACGTCACAGCTGCAGGTGGTAAGTTTCATGCTTTGCTCACTCACTTTCCAGCACTCACAGTTCCAAAGTTTTCGGCGACAGTGGCCAAACACGGGGTGGAACATTTTATCACCACCACTGGACTGCCCGTTTTTGCAAAAGCCCGGCGCTTGGACTCAGCTAAACTGGCAATAGCGCACAAGGAATTTGCCAATCTGGAAAAACTGGGCATAATTAGACGCTCAAACAGCCCCTGGGCTTCCCCGTTACACATGGTCCCAAAGGCTGATGGCTCGTGGCGACCTTGTGGCGATTTCCGCAGGTTGAACAACGTCTCAGCACACGACCGCTACCCGATTCCGCACATCCAGGATTTCTCAGTTCATTTGGCGGGGGCGCACATTTTTTCTAAAATAGACTTGGTGCGCGGCTACCACCAAGTCCCTGTGCGCGCGCAGGATATTCCCAAAACCGCGGTAATAACTCCGTTTGGGCTTTTTGAGTTTTTGCGCATGCCGTTTGGGTTAAAGGGCGCCGCGCAAACTTTCCAACGCATGATGGATGCTGTTTTACGCGACCTGCCTTTCGTGTTCGTCTATTTAGACGACATTTTGGTAGCCAGCACGTCCGAGGACGAACACGAAACCCACCTCACAGCGTTTTTTGGGAGACTGGCAGAGCATGGGTTGATAATTAACCCAGCGAAGTGCCAGTTCGGGGTGGCGCAGATCGATTTTTTGGGGCACCGCGTTTCGCCTGAAGGTGCAGTTCCTCTACCGGAGAAGGTGCGCGCGATAACAGATTTCCCCCGACCTCAAACGATAAAAGCGCTGCAGGAGTTTCTAGGGATGGTTAATTTTTACAACCGGTTTCTTTCGAGCGCAGCGCGGCTTATGCAGCCACTGTACGCGGCACTGAAAAAACAAAAACCCACGAATAAGGTCGAATGGTCTCCGGAGCGGGAGCGCGCTTTCTCCCAGGTTAAATCAGCCCTTGCAAGCGCCGTTTTGTTAGCGCACCCGGTCCCAACAGCCCGTTTGGCGCTCACCACCGACGCTTCAGACCTAGCGGTGGGGGCAGTCATTGAACAGTGTGTGGCAGGGACCTGGCAGCCTCTCGCTTTCTTTAGCAAATCCTTGCGCGATAACAAGCGTAAATACAACGCGTTTGACAGGGAGCTTTTAGCCCTACACTTGGCCATCCGCCATTTCCAGTTCTGGCTGGAAGGGCGCCGTTTCACCGCTTTTGTAGACCACAAACCGTTAACTTTTGCAATGGCCAAAATCTCAGAACCTTGGTCAGGCCGACAACAAAGACAGCTAGCCGCAATATCGGAGTTCACCACCGATATCCAGCATGTCGCAGGCAAACACAGTGTAGTGGCAGACTGTCTCTCACGTGCTGTGGCAACGCCAGGCCACGTGGGGGCAGACTCGGTGGCTGTGGGCCAGGGCAGCGACGCGGGAGCGCGCGCAGCCCTGGTCCACGTAGGTTTGGATTATGCAGACATGGCTGCGGAGCAGGTTGGTGGCGCGGATGTGCGCGCGCTCCAGTCTGGACCAACAGGGTTAAGGCTGGAGCACAGGGTGCAGCAAATAGGTATGCCCCCCTTAATATGCGATGTCTCCACGGGTCCGCCTCATCCAGTGGTGCCAGCCGCGTGGCGCCGCCGCGTTTTTGACTTGGTCCATTCGCTGGCGCACCCGGGGGTGCGCGCATCGGTCAAGATGGTGGGGGAGAAATTTGTCTGGCCGAGGTTGCGCAAACAGGTCAAGGAATGGGCAGCGGCTTGTGTAGTGTGCCAGAGGGCTAAGATACACAAGCACACGAGGGCCCCTTTGGAGCCTTTTCACATCCCGGCTAAGCGGTTTGATCATGTGCATGTTGATCTGGTGGGCCCGCTTCCCTCGTCTCAAGGGCACACACACCTTTTGACGATGGTGGACCGCACCACACGTTGGCCAGAAGCGGTACCTCTGGCGTCAACAACGGCGGAAGAGGTTGCGCGCGCGTTTTTAACAGCTTGGGTCGCGCGTTTTGGAGTTCTGTCGGACATAACGTCAGACAGAGGCCCTCAATTTGTTTCCGAACTGTGGTCGTCTATGGCCCGCAGCTTAGGGGTGAAGGTACACCGCACTACCGCGTATAACCCGCAGGCCAACGGTTTATGTGAACGTTTTCATAGGTCATTGAAAGCAGCCCTCAGAGCATCGCTCATGGATACAAATTGGGTGGACAAACTGCCATGGGTTTTATTGGGGTTGCGTTCTGCACCGAAGGAGGATTTACAAGCCTCCCCAGTGGAGTTGGTGTTCGCACAACCTCTCCGTTTGCCCGGGGAATTTCTCCCGGAAAATCTTGTGCTCAATTGCCCCCCCGCTCAGCTGTTGCAGAGCGGCACAGGATCAAACACGCTGCCTGGCCCAGTGCATCACAGTTTTCCACGCGTTTTTGTGCCAGAGGCTTTGAAAAACGCAGAGTTTGTTTTTGTTAGACATGATGCACAACGCCCAGGGCTGAGACCGCCTTATGATGGACCATTCAGGGTGCTGGAAAAAAATGAGAAGCATTTTTTGCTAGATTTGGGGGGCAGAAGGGAGCTAATTTGCATAAACAGACTCAAGCCTGCTTTTGTCCTGGCTGATGAACGAGTGCAGTTGGTGAAAGCCCCCCCGCCGGGGCAGGCCGCCGAGAAGGTATGCTCCAGAGCTCCCACAGAGATGTGCTAACAAATCTAATCCCCAGGTGTGAGGAGACGCTGCAGACGCAGCGAAGCCGGCCTACAGCAGATTCGGCAGGAAGCTCAGACCTAAGAGATTGGGGGATTGATTGTTGGTTATGTGGTAATGTTTTTTATGTATGCATTTACGAGTGTTTGTCCATGCAGACGTTTGGGGGGGGGTCATGTGGCACATATGTTTGGTTCATATTTCCCACAAGAGTGTGGCACATATGTCTGGTTCATATCTCCCACAAATGTATGGCTTATGTGGATTGTATGGCTTATGTGGATTGGGGCTTCACGTCTGGAGGAACAAGACAGGAGATGGCGAGGAGGTGTGAAGTCGGGCCCTCGTCTCGGAGAAGAGGACCTGGGGGGTTTCCTGGTACACCAGAGAATAAGAGACAATGATGAATCTTCAGAGACTTGCATTGTGATTGAATGTTTGCAGAAGCACCATGTGACTTGAGTTCTTAATCCCCCAGAGGTATAAGAGTGAGCTGTAACATTATTCTGCCTCTTCTTGCTTTTTGAGAATGTTGGAAGATTGTGTTCTTCAATAAAGCTGAACCTGAGAAATACACTCAAGTCTCGTCATTGAACACATCTTCCACAGCATATCCGTTAGCTTGTTAGCTGTTAGCTCCGTTAGCGCGTTGGCTGTTTCTGGTTCTTGGCCGCGGTTCCTGGCTCACTGACTCGGTTTCAACCTGATCAGACTCAGCAGATGTTCACAGACGTAAAAACATTATATTAAAAGATCGATCTGTGGATTTTGTGGATCGATATTGGCTCAGTCAAACGTGGATCGATCCAAATCGTTGTATCGATGTTTTGAACCCACCCCTATTGGTCGCGGACCATCTCTTCTTCCAAATCACCAAACTGGCAGTCTCCGGCCAGCTGCCGCAGGTCCGCAACATAATGTTGTACTGACTCGCCGATCTGCTGGTGGTCCTGCCAAAACTGGATCCTCCGGATGATGACGTTTGCAGGCGCGTGAAAATGTCACGCCATTAGCTCAACCACATCCTCGAAGCTATCACTAGCACCCAAGGTAGCAAGGATACACTGTCCTTCCATACCTAAATTGTGGACCAGAATTTCCCGTACCTTCTTCAGTTCACCAAGATTTAGTACCACCAAGTAATTTTGAAATGGGGTGAACCATCTCACCCAAGGGACCGGAGACTCCAAAAATGGATGAATTGAAGACACGCCAGCATCCATAACTTTATCCTTGTCGCCAAATGTTATGTCTATAAAACGTGGAACAATGATGAGGCGCATGATGAACAACACAGGACTTTATTACAGAATCACTATAGATACAAAGACGCTCCTGTTAGGCTGAGAGGTGGTCGAAGAGACAGGCCCTCTACTGTACAGCCCTCTTATATGCTGGGTGGCGGCAGAACCGGAAGGTGAAGCCACCACCCGTATCACACCGTAATACTATGTCCTATTGACACTACAAAAGGCTCATCTCAATTTTGCCTGAAAACATCTTGATGATCCCCAAGACTTTTGGGAAAATACTCTGTGGACTGACGAGAGAAAAGTTGAACTTTTAGGAAGGTGTGTGTCCCATTACATTTGGCGTAAAAGTAACACAGCATTTCAGAAAAGGAACATCATACCAAGAGTAAAATATGGTGGTGGTAGTGTGATGGTATGGGGCTGTTTTGCTGCTTCAGGACCTGGAAGACTTGCTGTGGTAAATTGAACCATAAATTCTGCTGTCTACCAAAAAATCCTGAAGGAGAATGTCTGGCCATCTGTTCACAACCTCAAGCTGAAGCACACTTGGGTTATGCAGCAGAACAATGATCCAAAACTCACCAGAAAGTCCACCTCTGAATGGCTTAAGAAAAACAAAATGGAAGAGTTTGGAGTGACCTTGTCAAAGTCCTGACCTGAATCCGATTGAGATGCTGTGGCATGACTTTAAAAAGGGAGTTCATGCTCGAAAACCCTCCAATGTGGCTGAATTACAACAATTCTGCAAAGATGAGTAGGCCAAAATGCCTCCACAGTGCTGTAAGACTCATTGCCAGTTAACGCAAATGCTTGATTGCAGTTGTTGCTGCTAAGGATGGCCCAACCAGTTATTGGGCGGTTTTTCACACAGGGACATGTAGGTTTGGATTTTTTTCCCCTTTATAATAAACACCTTCATTTTAAAAATGCATTTTGTGTTTGTGTTATCTTTGTCTATTATTTAAATTTGTTTAATGATCTGAAACATTTAAGTGTGACAAAGATACAAAAAAATGAGACATCAGGAAGGGGGCAAACACTTTTTCACACCACTGTATATACACTCAAAACAGGCAGTTTTCAGAAAGACTGGGAAAAATAAAACAAATTTGTTGCACTAATTAAAGAAAATTTGAACAAAATGAAACGTGTCACAAACATTTCACTAATACCTGTGAGCTGTTAAAATGTAGAAAAAAAGTTCAATGACCTTTTTAAATAAATCCCAAATAGGGTCTTTTATAGTTTCATGCCTTGTGGCTCCATACACTTTTTATTAAAGGTTGCTGACTATTGGGATGGGACATGACTGTTTTTTTTTTCCTCTTTCAAAAAGAATTAAGCCTTTAAACTGAGATGTGCTGTACTAACTGCTCATTTTGGTCAATCTGTAACTGCGCAGGCAGCCAATTGATGGAACAGTGGTGTGAAAAAGTGTTTGCCCCCTTCCTGATTTCTCGTTTTTTGTATCTTTGTCACACTTAAATGTTTCAGATCAAACAAATCTAAATATGTGGAGAAATTTTGGCCCACTCATCTTTGCAGAATTGTTGTAATTCAGCCACATTGGAGGGCTTTTGAGCATGAACCACCTTTTTAAAGTCATGCTACAGCATCTCAATCGGATTCAGGTTAGGACTTTGACTAGGCCACTCCAAAGTCTTCATTTTGTTTTTCTTAAGCCATTCAGAGGTGAACTTTCTGGTGTGTTTTGGATCATTGTCCTGCTGCAGAACCCAAGTGCTCTTCAGCTTGAGGTTGTGAACAGATGGCCAGGCATTCTCCTTCAGGATTTTTTGGTAGACAGAATTTATGGTTCAACTTACCAAAGCAAGTCTTTCAGGTCCCGAAGCAGCAAAACAGCCCCATACCATCACACTACCACCACATTTTTCTCTTGGTATGATGTTCCTTTTCTGAAATGCTGTTACTTTTACGCCAGATGTAATGGGACACACACCTTCCAAAAAGTTCATCTTTTGTCTCGTCAGTCCACAGAATATTTTCACAAAAGTCTTGGGGATCATCAGGATGTTTTCTGGCAAAACTGAGACGAGCCTTTATGTTCTTTTTGTCATGGTCTGAGTGCCAATATCGTCCGCGCTTGGGTCATGCAGTATTTTCCTCCTGTTCTGTGGCAGTTTTCCTTGTGGCCTTCCTGGGCTCTTATTTTGACAGCGTCTCGGTGGGGCTTCCAGCTGTCAGAGCTGAGTTCCTCAGTGACAGCTGTTTGCCATTTCAGCTGATGACATCCTCATCAGCTGATTATTCCTCTTGGCTATTTAAAGGCCAAATGTCACGTAACAGGGTACTTTAAATATCTTGAAACTAGATATAAAAGGGAACCGATCCGTTCGGGTCTTGGTGCATATGCTTCAGTAACAACGGAATATTCATTAATTTAAAACTGCCGCGCTTGGCCTGACACGGCCCCTGGAATCGCCTGGGGAAGAAGGCGGAAGTGACGAAATCGATTGTACCCTAGTTTGATGCTTGGGGTATTTCAATTGATTGTTTATATGGAGACTGGAAGGTTGAAGTGAGCAACAAGAAAGAAAAAATTGGATATTTCACCCATACCTTAAAACGGGACTATCAGGGACAGCTGGGTAATAAGGGACACTTCTCTGGGAAATGTTTTCATACCTGTCAAGTGAGACGTTTTCGCCGTACTTCAACACCGTAAAAAGCGGCTATAAGGAACGGCGGAGCAACAAGGCACACCTCTCTGGGATCTCTGTCTGTTCCGCAACCGCTGCACAGCTCAACGTGTTAAACCATTGTCCTAATGACTTCTCGTTGTAGTGAGAACAGCTCAAGCTGAGCAATCAGCCCGCCCAGACAATTAAACTAATGAGTGACTCCACACTTCTCATGGTAGTGCTAATAGCTCACGCTGAGCGATCAGCCCGCCCAGACAATTAAACTAATGAGTGACTCCACACTTCTCATGGTAGTGTGAATAGCTGACGCTGAGCGATCTGCCAGCACCAGCTGTGGCTGATCACACACACGAGTGCTCCGCAAAACACTCAATTTTTTTTCCAGTATATTTTTCCTTTTGGGCGTACAGAAATGGCAATACACCTGTTTTTGCTAAAATTGCATTTTCCCCGTATTTTCCTTAAAATATTTGACAATAACAACACGAACTACATTTAAAACATTTCCCAGAAAAGTGTCCACCACCACTCCGCCCACCAAAATACGGCGAAAACGTCTCCCTTGACAGGTATGTGCCTCCATTTTCATATTGATCTGGTCAATTTCTTGACAGCAGCGGCTCTCCTCCACTGTAATAATAATGGCTTCCAAAAAATCAATATTTATGGGGCGCCCTCGACAGACCCCCTTCGGCTTCGCAATTCTGGAGGCGATTAATGTCCAGTTCAATGACATTTTCCACTGGTTCTGCTCTCTGGTCATCGTTGGAACTGTTGTCATCAGACAAAGCATCTGATTCCGTCTCGGACGGCTCGAACCGGTAAGGTTCTATGCCTCTGTCACTGTCTGAACCACTGACAAAAAAAAAGACAAAAAAAAAAGACAAAACTAAACTAATTTGTTCACAATCGCTGTCACTTTCCGTCATGATTGTCCAATGTTGATAAGTGTGAATGTGGATAGGCAGGGCAGCCAGGGTACAACTGGTGATGTCAAAAACATGGGCGTGGTCTGGACTGGCTGTCACAAGCCAGCAAGCAAGGTGGGGCCTTCACCTGGTGTATTTTGTGCAATTATGTAAATACAGGTGGGTGATATGGTCTCCGGTATGAATATTTGGTTTAAGCTATGTGTATTTTATCTAAATTCGTTGTCATTTAGAAAAAAAAATTACGTGACATTTGGCCTTTAAGGGAGCAGCCTAGGTTACTCCGGGTTGCGACCTCGCCTTTTCCAGACTGGTTTCCCTTTGCCCGAAGCCAGTTCCTTTCAGCGTTAGGTTCCGCCCTCGCTATCCGTATGTAAGTGTTATATCCTTGTCTCCCGTCAGTCTCCCTAGTTCTCTGTTTATCATTGGTGTGTTCTAGTCAGTCTTTGTGTTTTGCCCCACGTGGCTCATTATTTTGCACCTTGTTCCTTCCTTTAATAAATATTGTGACGTTTGCAAGGTTCACACAAAGAAAGAGGAGCAAGATGGTTGTGATGAACAGGCTTTATTTACACACCACCGACCCCCCAACCTACTTCTGAGCACAGAGAGGAGGGAAGGTCATTCTCCCAGACCTCCGTTTCAATCATGGTTACACACACATGATACATCTTGCCCTAATCCTGCTAAACACTGCTGGGTCATTATAACGCAGTTATAATGACACAGCAGTATAGCTCAGTAATAACACATTTAATGCACACACAGTAACGTTTTCAACTGGCAAAGCATGCTGGGAAATCCCTGCCCCCCTTAACATGGCCCCGATGTTACACTATGCAAACTCACTGGTTGCCTATAGTGTCTCATTGGTGGTCCGCCAGGACTGCACCATGACACTTTTTGCTCAGCAGTGGTTTTCGTCTTGGAACTCTTACCATACAGGCCATTTTTGCCCAGTCTGTTACGGTGGAGTCATGAACACTGACCTTAACTGAGGCAAGTGAGGCCTGCAGTTCTTTGGATGTTGTTGTGGGGGCTTTTCTGACCTCTTGGATGAGTCATCGCTGCGCTCTTGGGGTAATTCCATATTGCCTTGAGAGAGAGCAGTCGCATTTTTCTTCCCTCCTCCCCTGCCTTCCTGATCTATTCCCAGCTTTTGCAATGTTGCGTTTTTGTCTGTGTTTAGTCGCTCTTCTTCTGCTGAATCTTAATCTAAATGGAAATTATGGATTTGGAAGCGGCTTAAATGTGCTATTGTCACTATTTTTCAACAAGAATTGGGCCAAGGGGGAGCCCAAGAATTGGAACCTACGAGGAGACTCATGGACATTGGAATTCATGCGTCTATGGAAACATTATTGGTTATGATCTCAGGACTTCTATTTTTGGCTGTGGAGTTCCCTGATGCATCAGAAATTGAAGGAAAGTGAGAGAGCTGATCAAGCGGACCCGGCAAGCTCCTTCATCAAATTCGACCAGTTGGGGAGGGCACGAGTAGCGGCAAACGGTGAACTGAATGACAGTGATTCAGTGAAGGAATACATCTGAAGCCCTGTGCTCTCTATGGAAAAACAGTTTAAGCCTGCATATATAATGGAAGCACAGAACTACACGGATGAGGACAAATTCTATTCTCTGAGTGCACTGTGCTGATTTGATTTGATTTGATTTGACCTTGTTTACCCCGTGTTTACATTCCTCCTGACTGAGATAAGCGGAAGGATCGGCTCATGTCTACCCAAACAATCAACAATCAGTTGTTTGTCGTCAGCGGATTGGACCCTCTAGGACAATGCCCATGTACCTTCTGCAAGCAAGAGAGAGAGAGAGAGATAGACTCTGGACTCTGGACTTGTTTATAAGTCACATGATTATAACATCTATCCACTGCCAGGAGGCGCCCTCTGCTGCTCACTAACAACTGTTACATTTACACTACACAATGCATACAACACTACATGCATACGATATACACACACTGCTCTCCTTCTGCGTGTGATTTGTCTACTAAATGTCTGCTAAATATGCATTGAGGTTTTTTTTGCCTGCAATCAAAATTTCGCTTACTCATTAAGAGTCAATTTGATAAAACATGTTTTTTTCTCTCGCCTATTGTGTCATATCCTTTTTTTTTTTCCTTTCTTCTTTATGACTGGCACCTAGCGGCTGCCCCGGCCTTAGATGCACTCTGCAGAGCGTGCCCAAATGCCAAGTCACGTTTCGTTACCTTGTATTCATACATGTGTAATGACAATAAAGTTGAATCTCAATCTCAATCTCAATCTCAATTCTGGTCGGCCTGCCACTCCTGGGAAGGTTCACCGTTACATGTTTTCGCCATTTGTGGATAATGGCTCTCACTGTGGTTCGCTGAAGTCCCAAAGCTTTAGAAATGGCTTTATAACCTTTTCCAGACTGATAGATCTCAATTACTTTGCTTCTCATTTGTTCCTGAATTTCTTTGGATCGCAGCATGTCTAGCTTTTGAGGATCTTTTGGTGTACTTCACTTTGTCAGGCAGATCCTATTTAAGTGATTTGATTGAGAACAGGTGTGGCAGTAATCAGGCCTGGGTGCACCAAGAGAAATTGAACTCAGCTTTCCAAAGGTGTGATAAACCAGTTAATTTAGATTTTAACAGGAGGGCAATCACTTTTTCACACAAGGCCATGTAGGTTTGCATTTGTTTTTAACCTTCATAATAAACACCTTCATTTAAAAACGGCATTTTGTGTTTGTGTTATCTTTGTCTCATATTTAGATTTGTTTGATCTGAAACACTTAAGTGTGTCAAAAATACAAAAGAATGAGAAATCAGGAAGGGGGCAAACACTTTTTCACACCACTGGAAAGTGTTCTGAATGGCTATACATGGACCAATGAAAACAAATTGTTTTACACAAATCAAATGATTTGAAACTAGTCCACCACAAACCACGGGGGGAGGGGGGGCTCTTTAATGAGACTGAGTGAAACACTCCCCACAGCTCAGGGCACATGAAGTTTTTGCTCTCTGATCTCCTGCCATTGTTTTCAGAATTTACTGATTGCATGCTCAGAGCAGCTTTCCCATCGTTACACAGTACTGCTGTCTAAATGTTTGGAAAAATCGCATTCAAATTTATAACCTGGAGAAAGCTCGGGAGCTGGAGAGTGTGCATTTCTGGGAACCGTGACAGCATATTTGTCCGTGCATGTTCGTTTGAGTAGAGATGAGTCAGGGGGCACTTTTGGTTTCAGCTTTTATTCTGACAGAACATCACCCCATGGAGATTTACATTAACCGATGACAAATAACAGAACTTCTCTAAAAAAAAAAAGAAAAAAAAGAAAACAACTTAATTCACAAAAGTAAAATATATAAACAACAGCAACTCATTTATTGACAATCAACATGCATAATAGTATAAAATCAAATACATATTTAGGGAGAATACAATATAGAAATCACTAGAAACTACTTAATATAAACACAGCTGTCCAGCATTTTCATAGATGTTTAAAGGTGCAGTATGTAATATTTTGGGTAATCTATATTCTAAAAGTTAATGCAGCATGAGATCAGAATTTTGTTTTTGTTGTTATATCCTTATATTCCTTATTAAAATTTGTAATATTTTCTGTATTGTAAGATTAGCTTTTATACACAGGCAGAGGGTCTCTTTCCATGTAGGTGGCCATTTTGGATCATTATAATATAAAGTATAATTATTCAAATGACTTCTGTTGCTCCTCTTAAATGCTTTCAAAGGGATAAAAAAGGGAAATACTATTTTGATTGCATCAATCATTACACACCTATTGCACCTTTAACCTTTTATTGCACAGGTGACAACACACATACACGCAGCATTATTAAGGCTGTGCCATCCTTCAATAATTAGCATTGTAAAAAGCCCGCTGAGGATGGCAAGAACGGCTCCTTCCACCGCATCATGTGGTCCGAGACATTTCGGGGCAGGAGTGTTCACGTAGGCATTTACAATAATATCAGCATTGACAGCAGAGCAGCCGCCACAGGTGAAATTCTGTATTTATATTCGTGTTCTGCAAAATTCAGGGTGAACTTAGTTTTTTAACTTTAAAAGTTGATAACTTGATGGAAAAAAGTTTAGTTGACACTTGGTGAACACCTGATTAAAAAAAAAATCAAGTGTAGATATACAGACTTTACAGTACAAGAGTATAATACAAGTTGAAATCAACAATCGCACTTAGGAAAAGACATACTTGTTTCTTTCTTCCTTAGACAGCTTGTTAACATTCAAGCAGTATTCTTTGGATAGAAATCAGAACCTTAAAAGTTTTGCGTGTTTAAAGTGGATCCAATATGCTAATTTTCCTTGTTTAACAATTCCTGGACTAAAGTAGATTTGCATGATTCACAGTTCAAAAATAAGTGTCAAGGTCACACTTTTCCCACCACCTGAAACAAGCCATTGCAAATCTTTCCTCTGACTGGCTCCTTCCCCCATAAGAGAAGGTTTGGAGCTTCTTTGGATTAACTTGCATTAGGGCTGGGCAATTTGACATAAATCAGCATCAACATTAACTGACCCTTTCATGTCCCCCCCCCCCGCCCCCCCGGACATGATTTGTAATTAAGCAATATTATACAAGACTGTGGTATCATATCACTGCGGTAGTAAATGAGCATAATATAATAAATAACAGAACTATTGCCATTTCATACAAAATAAACATTGTCCAGTGTTTACAACACATATCTCTTGAGGGTTTGTGGATCACGTCACATGCGGTAGCTAATTAGCTTGTTGGCTGCTTTTGGGGGAGTACTTCATGCACCCATGATTGTGTTACCACCACATAGTGATTACACAGGATTACAAAAATAAATTTTTTGTAAGTTGTCTTTGTTTTTCAACTGACTTAAGATAATTCTGCACGGCTGAATCCGAAAATGACATCCGTTTCTCTCGATCAGGTCAAAAAAAGAATCTGATCTTCTGACTAAATTGATTATATTTTTGTGACATTATCGTTTGATTTTTGTTAATATTTCTCATCCAAAATAGATTTTTAAGAGAAAAAATCATTTTCTAACACAATTTATTGATTAAATGTTACAAACTTCGATTACTGTAAATTGAACAGTAGACACTGATAATGGTAAGTACATGCAAATTGAATGTTACGTCATCATTGTTCAAAATTCAGAGCTTCAACTTCCGTTTATTCAAACCTCTAGAAAGCTCAGCGGCAGGGATGTCTCTCTTCACAGTCTAACAGTAATCAGCCATCATGACAATGTTATAAATTGGCGCATGCAAACTCTTCAGAGTTGGAGAAATTTCAAGAAATAAAAAAGAATTTTGCATCATATACAGTAAAGCGAAAATACCCGTACATGTAAACAAAAACGTAAAAAAACAACATGTGGCCATACTTCAAAAAGTTGACCTGATTGAGCAAAACCAATGTGATTTTTGGATTCAGCACATCAAAATTGTCCTAAATCAGCTAAAAAAACTTAAGACAATAAATTCAGTGTTGACCAGTGTTATGAGTCTCTTATTGGGTTCCTAAATACAGCCTTAGCTTGTCCATTCCCTCTATGAAACGGTTGAGATGACGCGAATAGCCATCAGAGGATAACAGCGACTTAGCTTCTGCCCCTTTTAGTGTTAGTATCCGTGCACTTCACTCGCTTTTTCTTGGCATCTTCAGATGGAATAAAGAGTCAATCATCACATACTGTGTAGATGGAGACTGTTTTTATTACAAGCCGTCTTTAATTGTTCTGCTGCAACCGAACAGCACTGACTGCAGTTTCTGGAGTTACGTATGTGCCCGTGCCTGTAACTTCATGGGGACATCTTAAAGGGGCAGTACATGAAAAGCTCTCACACAGACGCACACATCAGGGAGAGGGGAAAACCCAAAAAATGGTATGAACAAGATTGTGTGGGTTCTACACCCCAAACGCCTGTTTCGGTTTCATTTTGGTTAATTGCCCAGTCCCAACTTGCATATAATGTGAAGTCATTCCTTTACAGTCTGGTCATGTTTTTACATTGTAACAGTAATAGTAGTAACAGTAACTAAGTAAAACAAGGAAAAAGCATAATGGCTCCACTTTAAAAACTGCAACGATACCACTCTGAGGTATTTGGACAGTGACACTTGTGTCCTGCGTAAAACAGTTAGTGGAGTGAAATCAGTTTCCAGTGAAATGATTATCATCAAAGGCAAAAGTATGGCAAAGGAAGGCTTTTGACTGCCACACATTAGCAGGCTTAAAACTACTACAGTATGTAGGCTCAGAACAAAACATTGGATAGAAAATGGGAGAAGAATCTGAATCTGTACTGCTTGGAAATCATAACATAAATTCTCAGAATCTTAGCTGCAAACATCATCACTACCTCTGAGGAAAAATGAACAAAAGAAAAAAAAAATGATCCCACTGTAAACTACATATCTGCATACAGTATAAACAGGAACAGAAACTATATTAAAAAAATGAGGGAGATGTGGGGCAATATCTGACCGGACAGTTTAGTCTGTCTCCGCTGCATCTGGCCTCTCAGGGGAAGGTCATTAAATAGTCATGAAAAGAAAAACCTGCAATAGAGTTTGTGCTGTGTCCACCCGAATGTTTTTCAGTTGCCTCCTGTAAGTTTTGGTATTGCTTTAACACGCGTATTGCACTGCAGTCAACCACGTTAGAGACACTGCAGTCATCTGTACCGATGCGGTTTCAAGCCTTCTTCAACGTTTGTGCGCGCTTGAACTTGGTGGCTGTCCCTCAAGCAGTATTTGACAGCTGGAGGTAAAAATGATCTTGACATCTTGAAAAAGGAGATGGCTAAGAAGCATGTTGTCATTTTAAATAAATGACAGTACGCTAATTAACCGCTGCAGAGTGTCAAATTGGCTAGAGGGAGAGCACTTCAGTTCATATTCAAACACGCTGTCGAGCCTCTCAGAGTCGGCAATGGTTCTTTGTTCTTTGGAAGCATTTATTTGTTCTATTGTGAAAATAGGAGCTCTGCTCGTCTGCAAGACATCTCGTCTCTGCTCGAGGCATTTTGAGTCACAGTGTGGTGGCGCTAAACCTGTTCCCAGGAGGGTGCGCCTGCTGCTAAAATAAAGAAAAAACAAATCAAATAAAGGATGATGGTTCAGTAAAGGCTGTGGCACAGATAACTCGGGTAAATAATGCGAGTCAGGCTGTCATTGGTGTTAATTTTGTATGAAACTCCATTTTATGTGATGTTCACCACAGTGCAGTGGTCTTTAGGTCCAAGAAAAGAAAGCCCAACTCTGAGTAGTGTATTAAAGGTCCCATCCATTGAAAAATTGTGTTTTTTTAGGTTTTAACCTTCTGAAATGCGTCTATTGGTCACGTGATTATCAAAAAAACCTCTATCAAAATGCTCACTTGTCTTGGGGAAAAAAAAAACATACAGCCTTTATTTCGATGCTGTCTGTGAGGAGCCAGTGTAACTCTTCCGTGTTTGCTCCTGTATGTCACAAAAAGGAAAACTCAGCCTTTATACTGGAACGGTGCTCGATTATTGGCCAATGTAGCTGTCTCATGTAGATGAGCGGGGTGCCAACACTGTTAGCTTCAGAGCTAACAGTGCTACTAGGGAGTTAGCTTACCAAGTGCGGTTTATGTTGTTGTTTTCTTTAGATTTCAGTCACCCAAATAGATATCCCTATATCCACCTGGTTCACTAACCCAAAATCGATAAAATATCTTGCATTGTTCTAGCTTACTTTGTTATTTTTGCGGTGGTGCTACAACGATCCATTAGCGTTCACTTTGCTAGGTGGTCAGTGTCGATCAGTCTAATGGCACTGGAGCGCGCCTTAGCCCAAGGTGGATAGCTGAAGCTAGCAGTTCAGCCGCTCATTCATGAATGTTTTTGTGCTTATTGTACTCCAGGGACCGGTCATATCCTAGCGACCACGGAAACCACACACTCCTGCCCACTAATGATGCATTATTTTATTAAGTCTTTGAGACAAATTTACATTAGTTGGCTTAGGCTCACTCTCCGAGTTAGGAGCTAGCCAGCTAAGATTAGCAATAGTGACCTAAGAGGAAGGGTGGAGTTAACTGTGGCTCTTGGGCATTTAAAGAGACATGCATTGAAATGAGCTGTTCAGAGGAAGATGATTCACAAAGATCCTGCAGTAATTAAATAATTAAAGGAAATTTGACCAAAATATGTCACTAAGATTTCATTAAGACATGCTGGAGCGGTCAGCATGTGGGGAAAGTACAGTGAAAGGGACCTTTAATTTGTCAGAATTCATGTTTCTTTCTGAAGTATAAATTAAAAAAAAAAAAACAGGTAAAAGATGTTGCCAAAGGCATAGCAGTTTGCCATGCCAGCTGGAGTGGTGGCTGTTCTTTTTAAAAAGGGGGACTGGAGGATGTGTTCCAACTTTAGGGGGAATCACACTTATCAGCCTCCCTGGGAAGGTCTATGCCAGGGTACTGGAGAGGAGAGTCCGACTACTGGTCGAACCTCGGATTCAAAACGTGCAATGTGGTTTTTGTCCTGGCCGTGGCACATCGGACCAACTCTTCACCCTTTCGAGAATTCTCAAGGGTTTGTGGGCGTTTGCCCAACCAGTCCACATGTGTTTTGTGAACTTGGAGAAAGCATTTGGCCGCGTCCCTCATGGTCTCTTGTAGGGGGTGCTGCGGGAGTATGGAGTATCGGGCTTGTTGTTATGAGCTATCCGGTTCCAATACGACTGCTGCAAGGGTTTGGATCGTATTGCCAACACCCAGTCAAACTCGTTTCCAGTGAGACTTGGAGTCCACCAGGGCTGCCCTTTGTCACCAATCCTGCTCATATTTTTATGGACAGGATTTCTAGGCACAGGCAAAGATTGGAGGGTGTCGTGTTTGCTGATCACAGGATCTCATCTCTGTTGTTTGCAGATGATGTCCTGTTGGCTTCATCAAGCAATGACCTACAGGTCTTGCTAGGACGGTTTGCCGCGGAGTGTGAAGCGGCTGGGATGAGAATCAGCACCTCCAAGTCTGAGTCCATGGTGCTCATTCAGAAAAGGGTGAATTGCCCTCTCTGGGTTGGGGACAAGCTCCTGCCCCAAGTGGAGCAGTTTAAGTATCTTGGGGTCTCATTCACGAGTGAGGGGAGAATGAAGCAAGAGATTGACAGACAGATGGGAGCAGCCTCTGCAGTGATGCGGACATTGTACTGGTCTGTCGTGGTGAAGAGGGAGCTGAGCTCTAAGGCAAAGCTGTCGACTTACCGGTCAATCTACATTCCTACCCTCACCTATGGTCATGAGCTTTGGGTAATGACCGAAAGAATGAGATCGCAGATACAAGCGGCTGAAATGAGCTTTCTTTGTAGGATTGAAAGGAGCCAGTTGAGGTGGTTTGAGCATCTGTTTACGATGCCTCCTGGACGCCTCCTACTTGAGGTGTTTTGGGCACATCCCACTGGAGGAGATCCCGGGGTAGACCCAGGATTTGCTGGAGAGACTATGTCTCCCAGCTGGTCTGGGAACGCCTTGGTATCCTCTCTGAAGAACTGGAGCAGGTGGCTGGGGAGAGGGAAGTCTGGGCTTCTCTGCTTCAGATGTTGCCTTCGCGACCCGGATCTCTGGAAAAGCGGTAGATGATGGATGGATGGATGGATGGGAAAAGATCCTTTGAGTTGTTTTTTTGTTGTTGTTTGTTTAATTAAACAAAAAACTTGTTTGGTTTTGAAAAATAAACATTTTTAATATGCTCTGAAGGGTCAACATTTGTCTTTTTTTTCCTCATTTCATGATGATAAAAATATAATGCAGCACAAACCTATTCAGGATCTATGTGTATGTAATTAACTTTGGTATTTACACAACACAGGCTAATAATGGCTTAGAGCCAGGGAGCCTTTTCTTTTTAGCCGTTCGCAGAAGACGAGAGGAAACTCTTAAGTAGGGGATCGGAGAGCTCAGATCACGTCATCTGCTGTCCAGCCTTTACCAATGGTCCCCCCTCTCTCTGTGCGACACCTTGCCTGGTGGACAAACAAATGTGTCCACCTCCAGCCCGCACCCACCCTCTCTCTCCCTCCCTCCCTGCCGGAATCCTCAGAAGCTGGTGGTGCTCAGCAGCTGGCTGGCCACAGAGGGGTCCTTATTATCACAGCTGGTCCTCTTGCTGTCCAACCTCTTGGCTGTCGAGTTTTGAGTACGCTTGACCTTAAAAACGTCCCACTTCTCGGGCAGCAGCCCCTTGTTGAAAACGATGGACATCAGCCACGAGATGAGCAAGATGGACAGAAGTGATGTGACCATGATGGTGGTGCGGAAGGGGAAGTACTGGGTCATCTTGCCCTCTTTGTCCAGCCGGCAGCCGGGGAACTGGACGGCCGGCGGGAGGCCAATGAGGGGCTCACCGCTCAGGACCCGCAACAGGAGCCCCATGATGTAGCCCACAATGGCCCCGTAGCCGTTGGACACCTTGAAGAAGAGGATGCAGACCAGCTGGGGGAACATGATGGTGTAGGACATGTCCACACCCACCAGCCAGAAGACCAGCACACTGCTGTCCAGGAAGGTGAGGCCAGTGCCGGCGAGTCCCACGACTACCACAGAGACACGGATCACCCACTGCATCTCGTTGTCAGACGCCTGAAAGGGACACACAAAATAATGTAACTCCTGTTAACATTTGTTATATAATGGATGGATCAAATTATCACCTTAAAATCTGGCTGAGAGATCATGTTTCTAAGATTCAGGTTATATACGACAGAGGTGGAAGGGTGAAGTAAGGATAAAGTGGAGACAGAAGTGGGTAGCAGGGCCAGTTCTAGATTTTTCTGGGGCCCTGTGCAAGATTGGAGGCCCCTATTTTTGTAATGGGGAAGAGTTCAAACCCTTCAAAAATGTCTCCCCTCCCAGAAAAAACATTAAAAAATACACGAGTCATTGTCTGGATGAACATGCAAAAATTTAAACCAATACGTAGAATTAAAATTTAACCAGCATCCATAAAAAATGCTGCAAATTCACAAGAAACAAGTTGTAATTTTATATTACATTACCGCAGAGTTACTGCTGTTGGTCCGTTCTACCAACTATCACAACAAAAACATAACCAAATAAGCCAGAATGACGTGAGATCTACTATCAACTGTGGATTAGTGAACCAGGTGGAAACAGGGATGTCTCATGGGGCAACTGGAATTTAAGGAAAAGAACAATAAAAAAATGCTGTCACTAAGCTAACTCCATAGTAACAATTAGCTCTAAAGCTAAAGCCTTTGGCTCGGAAACTGGGTGGAGACTGGGTCAAAATCACAGCCAATAAAATAGTGATGGGCTGTAACTAATGATGTAATGTTTGAGCATACTAGTTTTTAATGAGTGAACGTACTGTATTGAATCACTGACCGGAGCTGTACTGGAAGCCAGGGATCACCAGCTGAATCACCCACCTAAGCAGCGAATGAGCCCTGCCTGCGTTGTTTGGCAGGTGGAGCTTCAGTACAGCACTGAGTGATTCAATGTGTAAATATTTCGAACAGATCTTTTTAGCAAACAAACCGGAAATGACTCATTACATTTTAGTTAACTGTGGATCCCATCACTAGCAGTAACTGAAGACTGGATTACATGTTAGTGATGTAGGGAAATGCAACCCAGAAAAGCTCCATAGGCTTCTGGCCATTCTGCTAAAATGTAAAAACTAGTGGTGGATGCATTAATCAAGTTAATCACGATTAACCACTTGCGCTCCGTTGTTCCGCGGGCGGGCAAGTCTCTGTGTCCTATGACGCACGAGGGCGCACGAGAGCGCGCTCGTGCGCCCTCGTGCACATGACGCATGATAAGGATATTGATGGTGATGATGTAGCTGGTGTGCCCTCCAAGCGCCACTGAAAAAAAAATCTGCAAACACAGCCGCGAACAGATTAGTTCATCTGATTGACCTCTCATTCGACTAATAAGAGCCTTGAATTGGGTTTCTGAAACCTTGAGGAGCCAATGAATGAAAATCTAGGAAGGAGGACCCGCCTACTGTGAACGCAGGAGCCAATTGAAGCACAGAAATTCAGGCTGGGTGAAGTGATATTTACTGCTGCAGAAGGACTCTGTACGAATCTACTGCAGACCCAGGCTCACCCAGCAGCATGGAAAACACCCACAAGTGGGACCTGCACTCATTCCAGCAGAATAGACGGAGGCCGACGACAAAAGTCGTAAATCATTCGCCAAAACGGCAATAATGGAATTATGTTGATCGGGATCCACGAGCGGAGCAGCGTTGCGTTCGTCTGACGCGTGGGAAGAGCTGTTCGCCACGACTCTGCTGCTTTGAAGAGGTAAGGTGTTATAAGCTAAATTATTATTTATCCCTGAAAACTGCAATCCAAAAATGACTTTTGACCGATCGGTAAATTACAACTGTACTGCGCACGAAGTGCGTGCGCCGCGATAAACGGTTCATTTGCCGTGTTCGGACCGTGAACGCACCCCCCCCCCCCCGCTCCTCTTCTGCAGTGGGGGGCACGGTCCGAACGCTCCCCGGTCCGCGGGGGGAAGCATATCAGTCTATTCCATCATGTAGCGATGGCCCTCTTCTGTAGCGAGGGGGGGGGGGGGCGTTCACGGTCCGTTCACGGTTCCCCCCCACACACACACACACACAGTAGCGAGGGAGGGGGGGAGCCGCTGTGAAAACATGCAAGGAAAAAAAAAAAAAAAAAAAGAGTGTATTCCGTCATGTAGCGAGGGCCGAATTTGGTCCTTGGTAGCGGGGGGGGGGGGGAAAGGCCCCCCGCCCACACACACACACACAGACACAGCCCTGAGTGTGACCTTTCATTAGAGCCTAAAATGAAGCTTCTACATTGAATTATTCAAAAGTTACAGATGTTTTTCCAAACTGTGCCATTTGGCACAATTTGGCACAGTTCCAAAACGCCTGGGAACAGCCTGAGAACAAAGCTGTGTAAAATATTCATTTTTTGTGGTATTGTTACCAAATTTGGATCTCAGCTGGATAACACTTGGTTCTACATTTCTGTTGCATTTTCCAGCCGGATCGGACAGCTGTGTGTTATTTACAAGCATTTGTATCCAAAAAAACACTGTGTCCAATTTTTTTTTCTTCAAGTTCAGTATGTTTAGATGACTGTAACTCAGTGGCCGGAGCACGTAGAGAGATTATGTTTTTTTTGCCAAAAAATTCAAAGTGTTTTCTTTTAAATGAGACCAACCCCATGAAGATGCTGCAAAGGGTTGAATAACAGCTTTCGATTTACTTTGGGCACGTTATTTTTTGGCATTTTTAGGAAAATTGCCCGGAGTGCAAGTGGTTAACCCAACACTCTGTTGATCATGATCATTTTTAAAATCACAAATAACTGTGGCAAAAGGGGAAAAAAAAAAAGAAGAACTTTCAAAATGACGATATTGTTTGTCAGTCTATGACGTGACTCAAAACAAACACGTGAAGCCTAATTCACGACACAAACTCCTCATTTTATTTAATTCTGGGTGTTCAAATCAGTTTGCTGGAGTATCTCTGTCATACTATGTGGACATATGGATTGTATCAATGTACAATCCCAACCTGAACACTGGAGAAAGAAAAGAAGCCAACGGAGAGTGCTAACAGCTAAGGCTAGCCTTGGGCAAGCATGGCTTTCATCAGTTTTGTTTGCAAATGCCAGTTCCGTAAAAAACAAACTAGCCTATCTATTATGGTGAAAGATGCAACTTGTATAACAACTGGTGTAATAATGCTGAAGTGGTCGCTAGTTGCACATGCAGTATTTCTGCAGCTGTTTTCATTTTTGACATGTTGAAAGCTTTAAATAAACCTCCAGCTGAAGAAAGCAAAAACATTTGACCACTCCCATGTTACTAAGAGTTTGGAAAAAAAAAAACTTGAAAAATGACAAGTTTAAGGTACATCACATCGAGAAAAGTTTCCACATTTAACTGTGATTACTCACAATTCAATTTCAAAAGACAAATCGGGATTAGCAAAAACAAATATTTCTAAATGAAGAGAATTTAATATTTTTACTGTAATCATATGACCCAAGAAAGCATTTTAGAAGGTTAAAATACATAAACGCACCATCTTTTAGTGAACGGGACCTTTTTGCGCTGATGACATTATAATCCAAAACTCTCACCTGCTTCCTGATGATGTTCTTGTAGATGTTTGAGGAGAACAGCGACGCTGAGGACAGCAGGGCCGAGTCCATGGAGGACATGACTGCGGCGGCCACGGCCCCAATGCCAATGATGGAGACGTAGGTGGGCGTGAGGTACTGCAGAGCGATGGGGAGGATGGATCCCGCCTGGTCACGCTCGTATGGTGTGGGCAAACCGTAAGCAGTTGAGTTCCAGTCTGGGAGGAGGCGGAGAGAGAAAAGGGGATTCAGGACAACAAAACTGTCACTCAATTCTACGCTCAGGTGAGCCAATGGGAGAATTTTCCAGACGTCCAAGAGGGCTCACCTGTGGATGCAGCCACGGCTCCGATCAGCACAGAGGGGATACCCAGCACCAGGCAGAAGGCAGCGGAGGCGAAGCAGGTCACCTGAGCCTGGGAGTACGACGAGGCGGACAGGATTCTTTGGTAGAACGCCTGGTAGGCCAAACCGCCCAGTGCCTGGCACAAACACATATTTGAGACACGATGACTAGGGTTAGTTTCTACAGCAAAACAGGAGAAGTACAGTAAGAGAATCCTGATGTGATTCTGCTGCCGTGTTGGTTCTTCTAATGGAATAAGCTGATTACATACGGAAGGCAGGGCTTAATTTAATTTAACTGTTTGAAAGGTTGATTTTTTTCAGTGTTTTTGTTACAGAGTCCAGTTTCAAATGGGAGCCAGACCAACCCTCCACCAACATACAACCACACTAACACCAATGCTACACCATCACAACTACGATGAAATCTTTATTTCTATTGTGGTGAATGGAAAATTAAGGGGTTAACTTACCTAAGGCTTGAAGCAGTATCTCAAGTTTTAATATAAAGCACACAGAACATTATAAAACCAACAGCTAGAAACTTACTGAATATGCCCTTCACATAATCTAATCTAAAAAAAATTCTTATAGAATCTAAAGATTATACTGTTGAAATTTTACATTTGTAATCCAACCAAGCTCCCTGTATCATAGATATGTTTGACATCTGTCAAACAAAACTGCTTGAAAATCTGTCAGAAAGTCCACAATTTTAGATGTGGGTACACTTTATTCCTTCATAGACATGATGTCACAACACAGTCTTCTGTACTGTAGCTAGTAGATAGCTGCCGGAGCACTGAGCTAATATACGAGACAAAATTTAGCCACAAGTTCATGAAGTGAGAAACACATTCTGGGTACAACTGTAAACATGTTTTACTGAATCTACACTTACACAGATGTCTGAGACGGCACATTTACAGCGTGGACATGGCAACACGCTGCAGGCCACTACTGAAATTATATTAGCCAAAACATCTCCTATTTGCTTGGTATTGGTGTTTAACATACTGATGTCTTTATAATTAAGCAATATTATATGAGACAGTACAGTATCAATTTATATAGTAACTGTGGGTTGTGATGCAGCAAGAAAGGCATTAGCGTATCACACCCTTAGTTCGTATATAGATTGATACTGTAATGATGTCGAGTGTGATATTATTTTATACAACAGTTCTGGCAAGCACAATTTATTGTTTAATCGGTTATTTTGTGCATCTCAGAAAAAAATAGTCCCTTCTAAATGTAGCCAGTAACTGTTGCTAAACATCTCAATCAGCATAAAGACGTCTATTGTCATTTCACACACATGTAAACAAATAAAATATTATCAAGTGCAAAAGTAATAAGCGTTTATTGTTGTTATTGATGTTGATCCTGTACTGCAGAAGACCCCAGATCAAAACGCATCCAATGCCGGTGTTCTGACATCTATCCGGTAGCTAGTACTTAGCATGCTAGCAATTTAGCACATTTTGCTCACTTTTTTTTTTTTTTGTATTTTCAGATGAAACAAAGAGTCCATCACCACAAAGGTATTGTAGTTTGTTAATGGAGACGATAAATCAAACTCTAGCACTGCCTATTTTTTTTTTTTTAAACAGACGTTAAATAGATAAATGAGCTTAAAATGACGATGACGCAAGGGTAGACGGAAAGGTTTTTTTTCCAAAGGGGTAGGACTTTCGGGTCACGATGTATAATTTCTTGTCAAACAGCACCTCATTGTGGAAATTAAGGTATCCAAAACAGTACTGCAATTGTCAGAGAGTTGATCACTAATTACTAGCAGTAAGTTACTGTTACATGAACACCTTTGAAGCAGAGTGATACATATCCTGTGAAATTAGAGTGCAATTATTGTGGAATATATTAAATCTTGGAATCCCTATTGTCCAGTCAAATTGCTCAGTCAGAACTAACTGTTGTATAATTTATTTTATCTGGCAACATTGGTGAAGTGCTCTTTCACTTTGTACCTGCCCATTGTGATGTTTTCATGCATTTTTTAGCACAAAAATGCTGCTGTTCTATTTTATGTCATTCTCTACCATTTTCTCACTCACCAGCAGCATGAAGTCATCGAACCACTTGCCGGCCTCATTGAGCTCCACTGTGCCAACCCATGGGGCCTGGTAGGTCTCGTTGTAAGCCGTCAGCGAGATGTCCAACGAGTGAGGGTTTGTCATCATGAAAGGAACGCAGATCCACTGTTTACACAAACACAAGATCGTCTGATTATGGGCCCAGTGCGGGAAGGAATTTTTAAAAAAAGGACTTTACAGTTAAAGATTAATTTCCTCTGTCTGATAAGGAATCTCAATGTCTGGCACAGGGGTTTTATTAGACTACGTATTCCCATCACAACATACATTGTACTTAATGTTCTGGGATTTTTAGTCATATTAAGTCATTTAAATGTTTTCAAAGTCAACACACACAGGAAGTCTTTCTTAAATGGAAAATTCATCAATGTCTAGGAATACATCCTTAGGTACGCCAAAATTATGTGAGGTTATCGATGTTGGGGGAAATTCATATTTTAACTACAAACCAATTCCAATGAAGTTGGGATGTTGTGTAAAACAAAAGCAGAATACAATGATCTGCGAATTCTTTTCAACCTATATTCAATTAAATACACTATAAAGACAAGATATTTAATGTTCAAACTGATAAAAAAAAACCCAAAACAAATCAAGGCCCTGGCGAAGAAAGTCCAGCAGCGGCTGCACTTCCATGTCCTGAGAAAGAACAACCTGGACCAGTAGCTGCTGCTGGCCTTCTACTGCTGCTCAGTGGAGAGTGTACTCACCTACTGTCTGGGTGTGTGGTACGCTGGCTCCACGGCTGAGAACTGGAAGGTTGTGCAGAGGGTCATCAACACCACCCAAAAAACACTGGTGGCCCTCTCCCCTCCCTGGAGGACATCTCGAGATCCTGCTGTTTCAGGAAGACCAAGGCCATCTCTGAAGACCCCCCCCCCCCCCCACCTGTTTGACCTGCTTCCCTCTGGACGACGGTTTAGATCAATCAGGTCCCACACCTCCAGACTGACAAACAGTTTCTTCCCCTGGGCTATCTGGACTGCAAACAGCCAGAGGTCCAGCAACCTCCCCCCACAACTCTCAGATACATAGAACTGAGGACCTTTTAATTGAAGCTTTGTAGGTGAAATTATTTTCCCAGCCTTGCAAATGTACGACTTCAGTTGGTCAACAGTCCGGGGTCTCCATTATCCTATTCTGCCCTTCATAATGCACCACCAGTGTTGGGAGTAACGCATTACTGTAACGCCACTACTTTTTCAATAACGTGCTGTATAGTGAAATTACCATTTAAAAATTCAGTAATGTGTTAGCTACTGAAATTTGATCAGATGCATTACTCGTTTTATTAATATGGATAGGTATTTTTAGTGCAAATAAATGAATATACAAACTAACCCTACCATAGCTGAGATGTAGCAGTCAGTCGACGTGACCTGTTATAGAGAGCTGAGTCTTCACTACTGAGTGGAGGAAGAGATGAAGCTACTTTATTTTTGTGGAAATAGATTATTTTTCCTTTGTCGCAGTTGAGGACAAAAGCATATTGGTGGGTTGCAAGCTAAAGTGCCAGTTGAGACCTACTGCAATCTTAAGAAGCACTTGAAAGCAGCAACAAAGCTCCAACAAAGCTCAGTGTCTCCTCTGGCTTAAGACCTTGGCGTGGTGGCAACGTATTTTTCCGGGGGTGGGTGGAAGGGCCCAGAAAACACATATTGTATACTTTATGTACATACAAATGTATGAATGTTAATTTTATACTATTTATTTCTTTTTTAAAATTTTGCATATAATAATAACAATGCATCAGATTTATATAGTGCTTTATCATAGACACTCAAAGATGCTTTTTACAGATACATTATTCATTCACTCCAGACAGACAATGGTAGTGGCAAGCTACTACTGTAGCCACAGCTGAACTGGGGCAGGCTGACGGAAACGTGGCTGCCAATCCAGGCCAACGGCCTCTCCGGCCGCCACCTAACATTTATACACATTCATACCCAGTGTTATGGACACTGGAGGCAAGGTGGGTAAAGTGTCTTGCCCAGGGACACAACGGCAGGATATCTGGGGAGAGCGGGATTCAAAGCGCCAACCATCCGGTTATTGGACGACCCGCTCTACCTCCTGAGCCACTGCTGTGCATATGGAACTTACAATTTGAAGTATTGTACAACCAAGGCTTGAATGTTGGAATAATGGGCCATTTGGGGTCCCACCCAGACATCCTGTATTTGGACTTTTTACTGGTGTCATCCTTCTCTCCTTCCTCTGCTCTCACCTCTCCTGGACCCTCTGCCTGAACACTTTCCTCTCCTTGGCTCCTCTCTTCTGTCTCATCTTGCCCTCTCTGAGCTCTGTCTAATTCAGGTTCTCTCTCTGTCTATGGTGGTATACAAACAGGTTAGAAAATATCAAGTGCCATGCAAATTAAAGGAGACAACCAAAAATTTCTAGTTAAGGGTACAAAGAGCACCCACTTAAAACTTGAGTAATGACTTCAGTCTTGAAGGTTTGAGGTTTTTCTCCAAAATTTATAACAATTTTCTTATAGTTTTCTACTTTTCTCTGTAAATTTATCTAAATTTGTGGATTATTTTATGGCTTATTTTTGTATGTTTTTTAAAATAAAATTACTGGGTTTTTTTTTTTAATAAATTTGAAACAGAATGTGGTTGTTGTTTTTTTTACTTTACTTTTTTCCTATCACAATTTATATTTTTGACCATAACTTTGCAATCAGAACAGAACAATAATTTAACTCTCATTACAAAGAAAAAAAATTAATAAAATTGTATTTAATGATTTAAATTAAATGACCAAGGATGCTGTTATTTCTGTTATAATATTTCTATATATTTATAGTATTTTTTTTAGAAATGTCCTCACAGCCAAGAAAAACCTCCCTTATTTTGAAGTCCAAATGCTGGCACGTTCAGTTTGTCTGAAGGCTGTTGACGGATTAAAGTCACTGACTTTATGAATTTCGGTCACCTTAACTTGCCAGGTACATAATCTGGGAACATAATATTGTAGTGGCTGGTGAAATATATCCTTAGCAATTCAGTAGTCCCCCTTGCCTTTCCCTTCACATGAAGCCGGCTGCATTTGAATTTACCCACATCTCTTAGCTAAGCGACTCTTCCATTATTGCTCCCGTTTCCAGATTGGTTAAAACCATGATAAATGCCTCCAGTGTTTACATACCACTTATGATTCTTTTTCCACGTTTAAAGTACTTTAATAAATTCATGTTTCTCTCGGACAGTCAAGCCTTATTCATGCTGCATTTCCCCTCTAGTCCGCCTTGGTTTTTTCTTTGGACGAGCCCGGCACACACGCGGCGCTGTACAAGCTCACTTTTTTCATCTACCCAGGCCAAGCGGTTGATGCATGTACACAACCATCATTTGTAGTTTCACTCCCGCCCGATAGGTAGCGCCAAGGCGCTGATGCGCCAGGATTTTCACCAACGAAGAAACGGCGGACTTCTTCACAATGTTTCTCTTCAAATAGAGTCTATTTCTGCTGTTTGACTTCCTGGTTTTCACTCCTTTTCCATGAAGATGCTGCTGCCGCTAGCGAGACACTGCCTGCTGACTGACTGGAAAGCTCGTGTGGGCGGGGCGCTTCTAAACTCCGCGCGGATTACGGCCACGCGCTTTGTTTGTGTGCGCGTGTGCGGAAAGTCATTGCTTCATATATTTTTCTTAAACATCTCCTTCTTGGTGAGGTGGTAAAATTTCTGGCGTGGCGGCCCACCACCGAGAAATATTATCAGAGGAAACACTGAAAGCTAGTGCTAAGTAATGGCTAGCTATGCCAACAACACTGTGTTAGTGGATCTACGCCAGGGGTGTCCAATCATGTGGCATGGAGGGCTAAGACCCTGCAGACTTTTACTTCCAACCAGAGTCTTCAACAGCAGATTTCACTGAATTTCTTTCCACTGATTGCTGGTAAGTGAAAACACCTGCTGAAGAGACTGGGTTGAAGAGAAACCCTGCTGGGTCTTGGCCCTCCATGGCACATGATTGGACACCCCTGATCTACACCATCTGAACAGCCACGGCTGGATCCATCTTCTTCCGCTTAATCCTTTTCGGGTCGCGGGGGGGCTGGAGCCTATCCCAGCATTTTTGGGCGAGAGGCAGGGTACACCCTGGACAGATCTCCAGTCCATCGCAGGGCCAACACAGAGAGCCAGACAACCATTCACTCTCACAGTCATACCTAAGGACAATTTAGAATCCCCAGTTTGATGCCAATTAACCTAACTTGCATGTTTTTGGCAAGTGGGAGGAAACCGGAGAAATCCCGGAGTAAACCCATGCAGACACGAGGAGAACATGCAAACTCCACACAGCTGGATGTAAAGTGGAAATACTCTTGTCTCAACAGCCACAGCTGGATTTCAAGCACAGGCATGCATCTGGACAGTTTGTGATCCAGCAAGAATTAAACCAACCGACTGCCAGATATGTCGTTACAGAATGAAGCTGTGATAAGTCACTTTCTATCTGACAGCTGAGACTGTGATCCACTGAAGTTAAAAGACATTTACTTGCTTCCTGGATAAAGATTATTCAAAAATGGACTTTGATCTCCAAAAGGAATATGAGGGACTGGATCATGTCTGTCACAGCAGACATTTGGACTGTGGTTAATGGACATTTTCTTTGGATCACTGCACATCGGATTAAATCCATTATAGAAAGGTAAGATAAACATGGACAGCTTTATGCAGTGTTGCCAACTCTCACTCCAAAATGAGGAACTTACTGGCAATATTATGTTGATTTTCTTCAGATTTTTCCCACAGTAAGAGCTCTCAAGGCAGGATAAAGCAGACTGAACATGTTCTAAAAGCTCTGAAACAGTCTGTTTTCAGTCTGACATTAATAAGCCCGTAATGTAATCCATTAATTAAGTTATCTTGCTATGTGTGCAAGATGATTTAAGTATGCATTTAAAAGTAATGTGAAAGATACTTTTCCAAGTAACTAGTTACTTATGCAGTAATTGGTAAAGTAACTCAATTACTTTTGAAAAGACGTTAACTAGTAACTGTAATTAGTTACTATTTTTTAGGAACTTACCCAAAACTGTGCACCACACATTTTCTAAGGGAGACAGGTCTGGACTGCAGGCAGGCCAGTCTAGTACCCACACTCTACACGTAAGCCACGCTGTTGTAACATGTACAGAATGTGGCTTGCTGAAATAAGCAGGGACATCCCTGAAAAAGCCATGGTTTGGATGGCAGTATATGCTGCTCCAAAATCTGTATGTACCATTCAGCAATAAGGCTGCGCGTCCACCAAACGCGTTTTTTTCCACTCTGGGCGGCTATTTTCCATTCATTCTCTATGTAGTCCAGCGTTTACAGCGTTGAGCGCCCTTGGCGCTGAAACACTCTCGGCGATGGCTGTTTTTTGTTGTGGCGCTCAGAGCTGAAAAAAGTTCATCTTTTCAGAGACTGCAGCTGAGCTCGTCAATGTCAGACCTTAAGCAGCCAATCAGAACTGCTGAGTGGGCGGGACATAGGACACCGGTACTAGTCTGTACTCAGACTCCTGCTTTCCGTGTCATCATACTTTACATCCAGAGCTGCTAGAAAAATGTTTCCTGTCTATTGTTATTTAGAGACTGCTATTAAAAAAAATCAGTAGAAAGTCTGTCATGAACCTGGGTTTGGTGGTTCCAAACCCAGTTCTGACCCATGGTTAGTTTTGCCCTATTTTCCATCAGGCGCATCAGGAAGCCCTTTGGGTCCTTCGCTCCCTGACAGCTCGGGCACGCCCCCTCCTCCTGCCAGTGCCATCAGCTGTGTCTCATTATTGGGTGTTTCACACACATACACACACACACACACTTCCTTCATTCCCATTCACACGCTCTTTCACTCACTCATACACACATGGTGTTAATTATGTTCAGCCCATGTACTCTCACACCGGCGGTCTCTTCCCTCGTTAGTATTATTATTACTTAAACGATGTGTTAGTAGGAAGAGACCGTTGGAGCATTGAGCTTCATACACAGCAGCGTGTTCCTCCGTGTATGTTTGTATTCACTACCTTCGTTTACATTCAGCCTGATGTCGCCGTCTTCTCTAACACGTCAAGATTGCGTATTTCCTTGGTGTTACCTACTGACCCTGCCTTACCACCATCCTCCAGACAGCACGGACTGCCTTGGATCGCCACAGCCCGTAAGTTACAGTGGGGTAAAAAAGTATTTAGTCAGCCACCAATTCTGCAAGTTTTCCCACTTAAAAGATGAGAGAAGTCTCCAATTTTCATCATAGGTATACCTCAACTATGAGAGACAAAATAAGAAAAAAAAAATCCAGAAAATCACATTGAAGGATTTTTAATGAATTAATTGGTAAATTCCTCGGTAAAATAAGTATTTGATCAATAACAAAAGTTCATCTCAATACTTTGTTATATACCCTTTGTTGGCAATGACAGAGGTCAAACGTCTTCTGTAAGTTTTCACAAGGTTTTCACACACTGTTGCTGGTATTTTGGCCCATTCCTCCATGCAGATCTCCTCTAGAGCAGTGATGTTTTGGGGCTGTCGCTGAGCAACACAGACTTTCAACTCCCTCCAAAGATTTTCTATGGGGTTGAGATCTGGAGACTGGCTAGGCCACTCCAGGACCTTGAAATGCTTCTTACGGAGCCACTCCTTCGTTGCCCGGGCGGTGTGTTTGGGATCATTGTCATGCTGAAAGACCCAGCCACATTTCATCTTCAATGCCCTTGCTGGTGGAAGGAGGTTTTCACTCAAAATCTCACGATACATGGCCCCATTCATTCTTTCCTTTACACAGATCAGTCGTCCTGGTCCCTTTGCAGAAAAACAGCCCCAAAGTATGATGTTTCCACTCCCATGCTTCACAGTAGGTATGGTGTTCTTTCTCCTCTAAACACTACAAGTTGAGTTTTTACCAAAAAGTTCTATTTTGGTTTCATCTGACCATATGACATTCTCCCAATCCTCTTCTGGATCATCCAAATGCTCTCTAGCAAACTTCAGATGGGCCTGGACACTGGCTTAAGCAGGGGGACACGTCTGGCACTGCAGGATTTGAGTCCCTGGCGGCGTAGTGTGTTTCTGATGTAGCCTTTGTTACTTTGGTCCCAGCAATCTGCAGGCCATTCACTAGGTCCCCCCATGTGGTTCTGGGATTTTTGCTCACCGTTCTCATGATCATTTTGACCCCACGGGGTGAGATCTTGCGTGGAGCCCCAGATCGAGGGAGATTATCAGTGGTCTTGTATGTCTTCCATTTTCTAAAAATTGCTCCCACAGTTGATTTCTTCACACCAAGCTGCTTACCTATTGCAGATTCAGTCTTCCCAGCCTGGTGCAGGTCTACAATTTTGTTTCTGGTGTCTTTTGACAGCTCTTTGGTCTTGGCCATAGTGGAGTTTGGAGTCTGACTGTTTGAGGTTGTGGACAGGTGTCTTTTATACTGATAACGAGTTCAAACAGGTGGCATTAATACAGGTAATGAGTGGAGGACAGAGGAGCCTCTTAAAGAAGAAGTTACAGGTCTGTGAGAGCCAGAAATCTTGCTTGTTTGTAGGTGACCAAATACTTATTTTACTGAGGAATTTACCAATTAATTCATTAAAAATCCTTCAATATGATTTTCTGGATTTTTTTTTCTCATTTTGTCACTCATAGTTGAGGTGTACCTATGATGAAAATTGGAGACCTCTCTCATCTTTTAAGTGGGAGAACTTGCACAATTGGTGGCTGACTAAATACTTTTTTGCCCCACTGTATGTCTGCCTTTCTCTTTGTGCTGACAGATACGCTGCGGCACTAGGCATTCCCTCTCTCTGGGCTGCTGTGCGTCCGGACAGCATCCCTGTTTGTCTGGTGGCCTACATTGCATCTTCTCTACTCTCTGTTCAAGTCGTGACTGTTGCTGGACTTATTGTTTGGGATTTTTGTTAATAAAGTGTACATTCTACTCCTGCAGTTGGGTTTTTTATTCCTTCCTCCATGCGCTGCGTAAAAGCGCACAATCATAACAAAGTCTGACAATAGGAAAAGCGGAAGTGATGAGCTGAGAATGACAAGCTGGTGCTGGAATACAGGGCACAGACTTTTTTTCCCAAGAGGGCAGTGCACAAACGCTGAAAAAAAAAAAATGCTCAGGGCGGTTGGGTGACAAAAAACACATTTGGTGGACACGCAGCCTAATGGTGCCTTCATAGATGTGAAAGTTACCCATGCCATGGGCACCACCACACCCTCATACCATCACAGATGCTGGCTTTAGAACTTTATGCTGATAACAATTTGGATGGTCCTTTTCCTCTTTAGCCTGGAGGACACCTTGTCAGACCACAGCACTTTTGCCCTTTGTGTCAGTCCATCTCCGATAAGCTTGGGCTCAGAGCAACCAGCGGCATTTCTGGGTGTTGTTGATATATGGCTTTGGCTTTGCATGGTAGAATTTTAACTTGCACTTGTAGATGTAGCAACGAACTGTGTTAACAGACAATGGTTTTCCGAAGTCTTCCTGAACCCACATGGTAATATCCTTTACAGAATGATGTCTGTTTTTAATGCAGTGCCGCCTGAGGAATCAAAGGTCACGGGCATTCATTTCAGCCTTGCTCCAGATTCTGACTCTTTTGATGATATTATGGAATGTAGATGATGAAATCCCCAAATTCCTTGCAACTGTACATTGAAAAACATTATTCTTAAACTGTTGGACTATTTGCCCATGCAGTTGTTCACAGAGGGGAAACCTCTCCCCATCCTTGCCTGTGAATGACAGAGCCTTTTGGGGATGCTACCCAATCATGACACTCACCCGTTTCCAATTAACCTGTTCACCAGTGAAATGTTGCAAAAAGGTGTTTTTTTCAGCATCCCTCAACTTTCCCAGTCTTTACTTGGCCCTGTCTCAGCTTTTTTGAAATATGTTGCAGGCATCAAATTCAAAATGAGTGAATATTTGCCAAAAAAACCCAAAGTTTATCAGTTTGAACATTAAATATTCAAAGATTCCTGACAATATTTCTATACGTACAGGACATACAGGAGAACTGAAATGCCATTTCTCTCTTAGTGGTGTGCACAATATATAAGAAAAGAAGGAATAAGGATGAAAAACAACAACAGCAGTTCATGTACAGTAATGCTATCCATAGTGCAAATAAAGATGAAAGATAAAACCCAGCAATCCTATATACAGAAAAAGTGGAGCTGTTAATACCCGTAATTTCAAGTTCAATGAGGTAGTGTAGGTTCAAGACAGTGAGAGATTGGACTGCACATGATCAATATTGCAATACAGACAGACAGAAGGTATCGCATTTGTGCAAATGGTTGCAGTAAGGTGCAGGGACATACAGCAGCAGATATATTACTGTTGGTGTGCCAATTCTTTTTGTGTAAACAGCTGTGGCAGTTATTGTGTGGGTGACTGTGTTACAGTCCGGGGATGGGTAAGTGCGAGGGCGTGGGGGTTCAAAGCACTTCGTTATGATGGAAGTCAGTGCTACAGGCCAGTAATCATTGTAGCTGGATGGGACGGGCTTCTTTGGGACTGGTATTATGGTTGGAATTTTGAAACACGTGGGAACAACGGCTTGACTCAGGGAGATGCTGAAGATGTTGGCCAGGACATTCTTGAGCTCCTCCGCACAGTCCTTCAGAATGTGACATGGTATGTTGGTTTAAATGAATCAACTCCCTCTGGTTATTTAAACTGTCAAAATCCCAGAAGTTCTGGTCATGGAGGAGGAGTAGCAACAATTTACCATTCCAAATTACTAGTTAATGTAAAGCAAAAAACATGTTATAATTCCTTTGAGGGCCTGGTCCTCAGTATTGGGCACTTTAGCAATTTTAGGTTAAACCCAATTTTATTTGCCATAGTTTATCGTCCCCCATCAACCTACTCAGAATTTTTATCCGAATTTGCTGATTTCTTAGCTGATTTAGTGCTGAAATCTGATAGAATAATTATAGTAGGGGACTTTAATATACATGTGGATGTAGATAGTGACTGCCTTAATGTGGCATTTAATTCAATACTAGACTCGATTGGGTTTTCTCAGAAAGTAGGAAATTCTACTCATTACCTCCACCATACATTGGACCTTGTTCTGACATATGGCATAGAAATAGAAAATCTTGTAGTGTCTCCTCATAACCCTGTACTGCCAGACCATTGTCTGTTAACCTTTGATTTTACTATTTCTGACTATTTGGCTCCTAAAGAAAAATATTATTACAGTAGATGCCTCTCAGATGATGCTGTTACCAAATTTATGCAGATTGTTTCCTCTATGCCATGTGTCAACACAACGGAAATAAGCTATAGACAGCTTGCTCCTTCTGTAATTGATAACATGGTGGATAGTGTTACAGCTTCTCTGCATCAGACTCTAGACTTGGTGGTCCCCTTAAAAAAGAAAAAGTCTAATCCGAGATTTCTAACTCCTTGGTTCAACACAGAAACTCGTAGCTTAAAACAGAAGACTCGTCAATTAGAAAGAAAATGGCGCTCCACTAATTTAGATGAAATCTATTTAGCTTGGAGAAATCATCTTTTTTTTTTTTCCACAATATCTTTATTGAACCTTTTTTTTTTTTTTTTAACAAACATGATACAAACAATCAAACACTAACACTAAAGTACTACAAAAAAAAAAAAAAATGCACTAAAAACACCAACAACCACCAACAAAATCAAATCTTCAACAATGCTCCTCTGTTTAGTCTAGACAATCCAATACATAAGTATACATATTATGTTCACCAGTTTGGAATTTACAAGGTCCACACACATCATTCACCTTCTTCTTCAAGAGTTATGTTTAAATTTTTTACATAATCAATAAAAGGTCTCCATATATTCTCAAACACAATTTCCTTTGATTTTAGTATATATGTTATTCTTTCTAATGGAAGGTTTGTTAACATCTGTCTTAACCACTGAGTCACATCTGGTCTATGAGTCTTTTTCCATAATAGTGCAATACATTTTTTGGCATTAAGCAAACTGAGGTCTATGAATGTTCTTTCACTTTTATTAAAATTATGCTTTTCTGGGTACAGACCCAACAAAAACAGTTTAGGATTCAATATGATTTGTTTTGAGATTATTTTTTCAATTGTTACCCTCACCTCTTCCCAAAACATTCTTATTAATCTACATTCCCATAAACAATGAAATAGGGTTCCTTTACTTTCCATGCATTTTGTGCATGTATCTGGTATATTTTTGTTATATCTATTTAACTCCTCCGGTGTAACATACATCCGCATTAACCATTTGAAATGTATCAATTTAAGGCGTGCATTTATTGATTTGGTTTGAGCTTCTGTACAAGCCAATTCCCATTGTTCCTCTGAAATTTCAATTTGCAGATCTTCTTTCCAGTAGTTTAATCTTTTCAGTGAATTTTCACTTGAAGATAGTGTCAATGAGTTATAAAACTCTGAAATAATACCCTTTCTTTTACTATCTTTCATCATCATTTTTTCCAAGGATGAATGGATGAATGAATCCTCATGGATCGTCACCTTATCGTGGTGGGGGGGTTTGCGTGCCCCAGTGATCCCAGGAGCTATGTTGTCCGGGGCAATTTGCCTCTGATAGGGTCTCCCAAGACAAACTGGTCCTGGGTGAAGGGCCAGACGAAGAACGATCCAACAGACTCTCATGATAAATTGTATATCAAGGATTCAGTGTACCCCGCCCGGTATGGGGTTACCGGGGCCCCACCCTGGAGCCAGGCCTGGGGGAGGGGCTCGAAGGCTAGCGTCTGGTGGCCGGGTTTCCACCCATGGGACCCGGCCGGGCTCAGCCCGAAGGAGTTACATGGGTCCGCCCTCCAGTAGGTTCACCACCTGCAGGAGGGATCATGGAAGTCCGGTGCTATGTGGATTAGGTGGCAGTCAAAGGCGGAGACCTTGGCGGACTGATCCCAAGCTTTCTAAACTGGCTTTTGGTACGTGGAATGTCACCTCTCTGGTGGGGAAGGAGCCTGAGCTGGTGTACGAGATTGAGCGATACCGGCTAGATATAGTTGGCCTCACCTCAACACACAGCTCCGGTTCCGGAACCAGTCTCCTGGAGAGGGGCTGGAGCTTGGCCTTTTCTGGAGTTGCCCCGGGCGAGAGGCGACGAGCAGGGGTAGGTATTCTTGTATCGCCCCACCTTGCTGCCTCTATATTGGAGTTTTCCCCGGTGGACGAGAGGGTTGCTTCCCTGCGCCTTCGGGTTGGGAAACGGGTCCTGACCATCATTTGTGCCTATGCACCAAATGATGTTTCAGAGTACCCACCCTTTTTGGAGTCTGTGACTGGGGTGCTGGAGGGTGCTCCTCCTGGAGACTCCATTGTCCTACTGGGGGACTTCAATGCGCACGTGGGCAACGACAGTGAAACCTGGAGGGGGGTGATTGGGAGGAACGGCCTGCCCGATCTGAACCCGAGTGGTGTTCAGTTATTGGACTTCTGTGCTAACCACAGTCTGTCTATAACGAACACCATGTTCAAGCATAAGGGTGTCCATATGTGCACCTGGCACCAGGACACCCTAGGCCGCAGGTCGATGATCGATTTTGTTATCGTATCATCAGACCTGCGACCGTATGTCTTGGACACCCGAGTAAAGAGAGGTGCAGAGCTGTCAACTGATCACCACCTGGTGGTGAGTTGGATCCGATGGCAGGGGAGGAAGCCATTCAGACCTGGTAGACCCAAACGTATAGTGAGGGTGTGCTGGGAGCGTCTGGCTGAGGCCCCTGTTCGGGAGGTCTTCAACTCCCACCTCCGGAAGAACTTCAACCACATTCCGAGGGAGTCTGGAGACATGGAGTCTGAATGGGCCATGTTCTCCACCTCTGTTGTTGAAGCGGCAGCCCAGAGCTGCGGCCGCAAGGTGGCCGGTGCATCTCGTGGTGGCAACCCCCGAACCAAGTGGTGGACACCAGTGGTGAGGGGGGCCATTAAGCTGAAGAAGGAGTCCTATCAAGCTTGGTTGGCTTGTGGGACTCCCGAAGCAGCTGAGGTGTACCGGCAGGCCAAGCGGAGTGCAGCTCGGGTGGTTGCTGAAGCAAAAACCCGGGTATGGGAGGAGTTCGGTGAGGCCATGGAACAAGACTTTCGGTCGGCTTCAAAGAGATTCTGGCAAACTGTTCGGCGGCTCAGGAGGGGAAAGCAGCTCCCCGTCCACACTGTGTATGGTGCGGATGGGACACTGTTGACTTCAACTGGGGATATCGTCGGGCGGTGGAAGGAATACTTCGAGGATCTCCTCAATCCCACTGATACGCCTTCCACAGAGGAAGCAGGGTTTGGGGACGAGGGGGATGACTCGCCTATCACAGGGGCTGAGGTCGCCAAGGTGGTTAAAAATCTCCTTGGTGGCCGGGCCCCGGGGGTGGACGAGATTCGCCCCGAGTACCTCAAGGCCCTGGATGTTGTTGGGTTGTCATGGTTGACACGCCTCTGCAACATTGCGTGGAGGTCGGGGGCAGTGCCTTTGGCATGGCAAACCGGGGTGGTGGTTCCTCTCTTCAAAAAGGGGACCGGAGGGTGTGCTCCAACTTTAGAGGGATCACACTCCTCAGCCTCCCTGGGAAGGTCTATGCCAAGGTATTGGAGAGGAGAGTCCGGCCGTTGGTCGAACCTCGGATTCAGGAGGAGCAATGTGGTTTTCGTCCTGGCCGTGGCACATCGGACCAGCTCTTTACCCTCTCGAGAATTCTTGAGGGTTCGTGGGAGTTTGCCCAACCAGTTTACATGTGTTTTGTGGACTTGGAGAAGGCATTTGACCGCGTCCCTCGTGGATTTTTGTGGGGGGTGCTTCGGGAGTATGGGGTATCGGGCTTGTTGTTACGAGCTATTCGGTCTCTGTACGACCGTTGTGAGAGTTTAGTTCGCATTGCCAACACTCGGTCGGAGTCATTCCCAGTGAGAGTTGGACTCCGCCAGGGCTGCCCTTTGTCACCGGTCCTGTTCATAATTTTTATGGACAGGATTTCTAGGCGCAGCCAGGGAATGGAGGGTGTCATGCTTGGTGACCACAGGATCTCATCTCTGTTGTTTGCAGATGATGTTGTCCTGTTGGCTTCATCCAGCAATGACCTACAGCTCTTGCTGGGACGGTTTGCCGCTGAGTGTGAAGCGGCTGGGATGAGAATCAGCACCTCCAAGTCCGAGTCCATGGTCCTCAGCCGGAAAAAGGTGGATTGTCCTCTCCGGGTTGGGGACAGGCTCCTGCCCCAAGTGGAGGAGTTTAAGTATCTTGGGGTCTTGTTCACGAGTGAGGGGAAAATGGAGCGAGAGATCGACAGACGGATTGGAGCAGCATCTGCAGTGATGCGGACGTTGTACCGGTCTGTTGTGGTGAAGAGGGAGCTTAGTTCTAAGGCAAAGCTGTCGATTTACCAGTCAATCTACGTTCCTACTCTCACCTATGGTCACGAGCTTTGGGTAATGACCGAAAGAACGAGATCGCGGATACAAGCGGCTGAAATGAGCTTTCTCCGTAGGATTGCTGGACTCACCCTCAGAGATAGGGTGAGGAGCTCAGTCATCCGGGAGAGGCTCAGAGTAGAACCGCTGCTCCTCCACATTGAAAGGAGTCAGTTGAGGTGGTATGGGCATCTGATTAGGATGCCTCCTGGACGCCTCCCACTTGAGGTGTTTCAGGCACGTCCCACTGGGAGGAGACCCCGGGGCAGACCCAGGACTCGGTGGAGAGACTATGTCTCCCAGCTAGTCTGGGAACGCCTTGGTATCCCCTCTGAAGAGCTGGAGCAGGTGGCTGGGGAGAGGGAAGTCTGGGCTTCTCTGCTTGAACTGCTGCCTCCGCGACCCGGACCTCCGGAAAAGCGGTAGAAGATGGATGGATGGATGGATGAATAAATAGGTCGAGTGAGAGCTTTATTTTGATTTGATCGAATAAAGTTTCTAAGTTGAAGATATTTAAAAAAATGTGTTCTATTGAGATTAAATTTGATCCTCAGCTCTTCAAAAGACATTATGTTGTCTGCACATGGCAAATATAAATCCTGAATCTTTTGTATCCCTTTTAAATTCCATACTTTAAATACAGCGTCCGCTCTCCCTGGTTTAAAATATTGATTACCCCATATTGGACTAAATTGTGACAATAACTGTGGTTCTTTTAAATAGTTTTTAGCTTCACACCATATTTTGATCATATGCTTTACAAATGGATTTTTAACTTGTTTTTGTAATTTTTTTGCCGAATCTGAGTATATGAATATGGGAAGAGGTAAAGGTAAATTGTATGATTCCATTTCAGTCCAGTGAGGGAGATCATTTGATGAAAAATAATATGTCATAGACCTCAGTTGTGCCGACCAATAATACAACATAAAATTTGGACATTTCAGACCTCCACGATTAAATGGTAAATATAATAAAGACAAACGTAATCTAGCCCTCCTGTTGTTCCATATAAATTCCACTAACTTTTTTTTTATTCTTGAGAATAGATCTAAAGGTGGTGATAAGGGAATGTATTGAAATAAATAAAGTATTTTAGGTAAAATATTACTTTTAAGTATATTGATTCTCCCGATCATCGACATTGGTAGTGACATCCATCTCTGAGTTAACTCACTAATATCTGACATTAAGGCTTCATAGTTGACACTGGCGACTGATTCTAGCTTAGGCATAATTTGGATTCCTAAATATTTAAACTGATTTACAACATTGAATTGATTTACCTCAGGGGCTGGGTAATTTCTCTGGGTCTCATTTAGCATTAATATTGAAGATTTAGTTTTATTTATTTTATATCCTGATATTTCCCCAAAATTCTTTATTAAATTCAACAAGGTTGGAATTGATTTTTTTAGATTCGACATAAACAAAATTATATCATCGGCGTACAGGGAGATTTTATGTTCTGTTGGTCCAACTTTAATTCCATATATTTGTGAATGTAAACGTATCGCTATCGCTAAAGGTTCAATTGCCATAGTAAACAGTAAAGGTGAAAGTGGACAGCCTTGTCGACATCCTCTATTGATTTTTATTGGTTTTGAAATATTGTTATTTGTTAGGATTTCTGCTGTAGCATTATTGTATATTATTTGAACCCATTTTATGAAATTATTTCCAAGTCCAAACCTTTGTAGGACTTCAAAAAGAAAGGGCCATTCAACTCTATCAAAGGCCTTTTCGGCGTCCAATGATAGGAGAGCTGTATCCGGTGCTTCTTTATTAAAATAAATAATATTAAATAGTCTTCTTACATTATGGAAGCCTTGTCTACCCTTTATAAAGCCATTCTGATCTCGATTAATAATATTTGGTAAAATTTCTTGTATTCGTCTTGCTAAAATTTTACAGATTATCTTAAGGTCGGCGTTTAATAGGCTTATTGGTCTCATATTTTCACATTTATTAGAGGGCTTACCTGGTTTTGGCAGCAGTATAATTAAGGCATTATTTATGTATGATGGTAAATTATTATTTTGAAATGCTTCTAAAACCATTTCCAAAAAAGGTTTTATTAATTTATTCTTAAATTTTTTATAAAGGTCAACTGGAAGACCATCTGGTCCTGCACTTTTTCCTGATTTCATATTATCAATGGCTAGCCCAACTTCTTCTTGACTAATTTTAGACTCCAATATCTCCCTGTTTTCATTTGGAATACACGGTATAGATAGTTCGTTCAAAAACCCATTTAGTTTTGTTAAATCAGGTTCATTTTTGGTATCATATAATTTTTCATAGTAATCTCTAAAGGCTCTATTAATTTCTAAAGGATCTATAACTACCTGTCCCTTACTTATAATACTGGTAATTGGTGTTTTAATTTCCAATTGTTTAATCTGCCATGCTAATAATTTTCCTGATTTTTCACCTTGTTCATAAAAAGATTGTTTCAATCTTAGAAGACTCGAGGCAGCTCTATTCGCTGATTTTTTGTCGTATTCAGCTCTCAAAATCAGTAATTCATTCTCCAACCTTGGGTCACTTCCTGCATACACTTTTTCCTGAAGATTTTTTATTTTATGTTCCAATTTAGCTCTCTCCTCTCGAGTCTTCTTAGATTTTGATCCTGTATAACTAATAATATGTCCCCTAATAAAAGCTTTGAAAGCCTCCCACTTTACACATGCTGATGTTTGTGTAGTATTGATGTCAAAGAACTCGTCTATCTGTTTTTCTATATACTTGACAAATTCCTCATCCTGAAGCCATTTATGCTGAAATTGCCATCTACCTGATTCCTTTGTCAATTTTTTATCTACATATATTAGACAACAGGGTGCATGATCAGAGATCACGATGTTATCATAAAAGCAGTTTTGAATCTTGGACCTTAATTCTGTGGAAATCAAAAAATAATCAATACGTGAGAATGTCTTGTAGGTACTGGAATAACAAGAATAGGCTTTAACTTGTGGTTTCATTTCTCTCCATATATCTAACAATCTCAATTCTTTCATAAAATGATTAATAGTCATCCTACATCCAATGTGCGTACAATCCAGTCCTGTTGATCTATCCACACCTGGATTCAATGTACAATTAAAATCCCCCGCTATTATATGTTGCCCTGTAAGTGATGATAAGATGAGAAATAAATTAGCAAAGAACTTCTGATCATCTATATTGGGACCATATAAGTTCACAAGATTTATATTTTCTAATAGCAAAGAACCTTGAATGATTACATATCTTCCAAATTTGTCTCCAATTACATTTTTCACTTGAAAAGGAACTGATTTATGTATGAGAGTCATAACTCCCCTGGCTCGGGATGAAAATGAAGAGGTGAATACACTTCCCTGCCATCTACTCCTAATTCTTTTAACATCCTCCTCTATCAGATGAGTTTCTTGTAAAAACACAATTCTTGAACCCATGTCCTTTATTTTATTCATAACTTGTTTAAGTTTTTTTAAATTTTGTAGACCTCTGCAATTCCATGAAGTTAAATTAAGATTAACACTTTGGTCCATGATCAATAGAGAGTTTGGGATTACCTTGCAGTGTAAACATGCTCATACAGAGAAGCAAAAACATGAGTGGTTGAACATTCATCCTACAAACTACACACAAACAAATTTCCCCTTCCCACACTTGTGGCAAACCCCCCAAAATCCAAAGAAAAATTCTGTCTCCCGATATAGCCATCGACCGTTCCACACCCACGGGGAACAGCCTAAGCCACTCCTTCTTCATCCTCCCAATCACCCTAACTCTACTGCTTTTAATGACGTAACATTAACTCTCCTCTGTAGTTTTCCAACTTAACTCCAAAATTTTTAACAACTTTGTACATCATAGTTTTTTTTGTTTGTTTGTTTGTTTTGTTTTTGTTTTGTTTTTTTAATATATAATACAATCTATATTTTGTAAACTTACTATTTACTTCAAGTCAGTCAGATGCCTGTGCAAATGCTTAATTATTCTACCTTATATTTTGTTCATGCTTAGCTCCCACCAGTCTCTTCTTCTTCTTTGATCTTCTTGATGAACTCCTGCGCCTCCTCTGGGGTCTTGAAGATGTGGGTTCTGCCCTCATACGTGGTCAGCAGTCTCGCAGGATAGATTACACCATGACGAATCCCAAGGTTGCGCAGCTCCTTACGTACGGGATCAAACTGCTTCCTCAATTGCTGGATTCCTGTGGCCAAATCTGGGTAGAACCGCACCTGCTGGTCCTGGTGTTTAATCTCTCCTTTAGCACGTGCAGCGTTGAAGATCTTCATCCTGTCTCTGTTGCTAAGAAACTTCATAATTAAGGTCCTCGGTGGTCCCTTATCTCTCCGTGGGCCAATACGATGTGCTTTTTCCAGAACCACTGCTGATTGCAACTCCTCGCTGCCCAGCACCTCCGGAATCCACTTTTCCAGAAAGGAACATACGTCCCGACCTTCTGATTCCTCTGGAAGACCCACCAGCCTCAAATTATTCTGTCTCGACCGAGATTCCAAATCCAAAATATTATCTTCCAGAGATTTATTTTTTTTTTCCAAAGTGCGCACCTTTAATTGAAGACGGGTGACGTCATCTTCAGCACTAGCGAGACGGAGCTCCATCTGCGCCGTTCGTTCTACACAGTCACCCAATTCCTTTCTTATTCCTTCCAACGCTGTCATAATCCCATCAAATCTAGAGGAAAAGTCCGCTCTCATTGAACTCATGGCTGCCATCAGCGCATCTGCGCCATTCCCCGCAGAAATCGCAGCGTTGCCAGCCTCCTCCGCCATATATGGAGTTTTGTTTGCTGCGTCACAGACCTGAAAGTCCGTTAATTTGGACTGTTTCGGCGGCTCGCTTTTTCCTTTTCCTGGTTTTCCAGCCTTAGGCTTCGCCGACATATCCTCGCCCAAATGCTGGGATACGTTCTGTCCCAAATGAGAGAGTTATTTGCCGATTTTTTTTTTCCAGGAGCAGAGCAGAGCGAGACACGTCCGTCCTACGTGGCAGCCATAACCGGAAGTCCGAGAAATCATCTTTTAATTTATAAAAAATCTCTTAGAAAAGCTAGAACGAGTTATTACTCTGCATTAACTGAAGAGAACAAGAATAATCCCAGGTTTCTTTTCAGCACTGTAGCCAGGTTGACAAAGAGTCAGGACTCTGTCAATCCTAGCATTCCCTTAGAGCTTACTAGTCAGGACTTTATGAACTTTTTCAATAATAAAATTTCATCCATCAGAGATAAAATCAATCAGATTCTTCCCACAGTTAACTTAAATACTGTAACTACTACAACTCCTTCTATTGATGTCTGTCTTGATGAGTTTACTCCAATCGACCTTTGTGAGTTAGACAAAATAGTTTCCTCATCCAAACCTTCAACTTGTCTTTTAGACCCTATTCCTACCAGGTTATTTAAAGAAGTCTTCCCACTTATTGGTAGCTTTATTCTTCATATAATCAATTCTTCATTAACTTTAGGCCATGTACCGCAGGCTTTTAAAACGGCTGTAATTAAACCCTTACTCAAAAAGCCAACGCTAGATCCAGGAGCTTTAGCTAACTATAGACCAATCTCTAATCTCCCTTTCATTTCAAAAATCTTAGAAAGAGTTGTTGCTACGCAATTATTTGACCACCTGCAGGGAAATGGTTTACTTGAAGAGTTTCAATCTGGGTTTAGAATCCATCATAGTACTGAAACAGCCTTAGCGAAGGTCACTAACGACCTCATCGCATCTGATAATGGACTGGTTTCTGTACTTGTCCTTTTAGACCTTAGTGCAGCTTTTGATACTATCGATCATAATATTCTACTTGATAGATTAGAACACTATGTTGGACTTAATGGAACTTTGCTGCAGTGGTTTAGATCTTATTTATCTGATAGGTTCCAGTTTGTTCATGTAAATAATGAGTTTTCTTTCAACTCAAAGCTTAGTCATGGAGTTCCACAGGGATCTGTGCTAGGCCCTACTCTTTTTAGTTTGTATATGCTTCCGTTAGGCAACATTATTAGAAAGCACTGTATGCATTTTCATTGTTATGCAGATGGCACACAATTATACCTGTCAATGAAGCCAGATGATAGTAATCAATTAGCCAAGTTAGAAGCCTGTCTTAAGGAAATCAAAGCTTGGATGACTTGTAATTTCCTGCTATTAAATTCAGATAAGACTGAAGTCATTCTTGTTGGTCCAAAAAAACCTTAGAAATTCCTTTCCAAATCAAACTTTCAGTTTGGATGCGGTTACTCTTTCTCTTAATAGCTCTGTGAGGAACCTTGGAATTATTTTTGATCAAGATCTGTCCTTCAATTCACATATTAAATTTGTTTCTAAGACTGCCTTCTATCATTTGCGTAATATTGCCAAGATTAGGAGCATCTTGTCTCAGAGTGATGCTGAGAAACTGATCCACGCTTTTGTTAGCTCGAGATTAGATTATTGTAATTCTTTATTATCAGGCTGTCCTAAAACATCTTTAAAAAGTCTTCAGCTGATCCAAAATGCTGCAGCAAGAGTTTTAACAGGTACTAGAAAGAGAGATCATATCTCTTCGGTTCTGGCCTCCCTTCATTGGCTTCCCATAGAGTTTAGAATTAAGTTTAAAATCCTTCTTCTTACTTACAAAGCTCTAAACAATCAGGCTCCTTTTTATTTAAAAGATCTGATACTACCGTATTATCCTAACAGAGCACTACGCTCCCAAAATGCAGGATTACTTGTAATACCTAGAATCTCCAAAAGTACAATGGGAGGCAGAGCCTTCAGTTATCAAGCTCCTCTCCTGTGGAACCAGCTGCCAATCTGGATTCGGGAGTCAGACTTGATCTCTGTTTTTAAGAATAGGGCTAAAACCTACCTTTTTGATATAGCCTACAATTAGGGAGGGATCATGTGTTTCTGAACCCTCCTTTAGTTATGCTGCTAATAGGTTTAGTCAGCCGGGGGACCTCCAGTAATGCACTGGGCCTCACTCCTTTCCTCACTCTCAGTGAAATATTTTTTTTGCTGGTCATTAACATTTGTTTGTTCTCTCCCATAGATTGAGTCCCCATCGTGCTGTTTGCTCTCTACATGTCTGTTCTTTTCATCTTCTCTATCCCCTCACCCCCCAGCCAGTCGCAGCAGATGACTGCCCCTCCCTGAGCCTGGTTCTGCTGGAGGTTTCTTCCTGTTAAAAGGGAGTTTTTCCTCTCCACCGTCGCCAAGTGCTTGCTGACAGGGGATCGCCTGATTGCTGGGGTCTTTCTGCAACTGTGGGGGTTCCCCCTACAGTTGATAGTGCTATGAGATGACTGTTGTTGTGAAATGGCGCTATATAAATTAAGTTGAATTGAATGTTGTCTAGTTCAACTGCCTTGCGTGGGTTGATCCTGCAGAGGGTCCCCTTCACGCTAGCCGGATCCACACTTATGCCCTGCTCGTCTGGAGGAAGAGTGGTCTTCTGTGCTGATGTGTTGTTTTGTGCTTCAAAGCGGCTGAAGAAGTCACTTAGGTTGTTAAGCAGTGTGATGTCACTCGCACAGGTCTGAGGTGGAGGTTTGTAGTTAGTGAGGGTCTGTATGCCAAGCCAGAGAGACTGCATATCTGGTGTTTTCTGAAGTGGCCGGATATTTTCTTGCTGTGCTGTCCTTTTGCCTCCTTGATGTTACGGGACAGGATGGCCCTAGCTGTTGTTAGTCCTGCAGTGTCGCCGGCCCTGAAGGCTGCACCCCAAGCCCTCAGGAGCTGGTGGACCTCTGCTGTCATCCATGGCTTCTGGTTACCATGAACAGTGACGGTTTTGCAGTGAGTGACATCATCAATGCATTTAGCCATGTATGCTACAACAACCTCAGAGTACAATGTTTGTGTTCTTTGTGCGTCCATTGTGAGTGGCTGCATGCTTGAAAGTGTCCCAGTCTGTTGTGCTAAAGCAGTCTTTCAGAGCACCTGAGGCCCCCTCTGGCCACACGTACCTGCTTTTTTGTTGGTCTGACGGCTCTCACTCTTGGTCTGTATCCAGGCCTTGGTAAGACGGTGATGTGATCAGAGAGACCCAGGTGGGGAAGGGGTTTGTATGCTCTCTTGTGAGTTGTGTACACCAGGTCCAGCAAGTTGTCTCCTCTTGTTGGAAAGTCCACATGTTCGTAGTTTTGGTAGGAGGGTCTTTAAATCTGTATGGCTGAAGTCTGCTGCTGTGATGAGGAAACCGTCTGGATGTGCTGTTTGTGTCTCACTGATGGCCTGATAGAGTTCATTTAGTGCTTTACTCCTCTTGCCGATGGTGGTGGGTGGGACATACATGGTGACTAGCAGGACAGATGAAAAGCCTCTCGGTAAGTAGAAGGGTTGGCACTTGATCATAAATTCCACCAACGGAGAACAGTGTTTGTGGTTGCATCTTGGCACCAAGCGTCACTGATGTAAGCACACACCTCTCACCCGCGGGCCTTCCCTCCTGCCATGAACACCTGATCAGCACGATAACATGTTAGCCCTGTTAACTGAATAGCAGAGTCCGGGATACTGTCATTTAGCCATGTTTCCGTAAAGATAAAATCAGCAGTTCCAAGCATCACGTTGCGTAGATCTTAGGAGCTGTATGTGGTCTATTTTGTTGTCTAGTGAGTGTACGCTGGCCAGAATGAGGGAAGGAATCGGGAGACTGCGTGGGCTAGCGGTTAGCTTCGTTCGGATACCTTCACATTTACCTCTCTTTTGTCTTCGCTCACATTGTCTGTGGCGTCTCCATTTGGGATGGGACACAGCAGTCGAGGCTGGGGGTATGGAGGTCTAGTGGAGCACGGAGTTCCTCTGTAACGCTCTGGTTCAGGGTGTAATGTTTGATTATATTCCTTATCTTCAGAAGGCTGTGGCAATTAACTTGTGCACAGCATCATATACGGACATTAAACACATGAATATACACTTAGGCGTAATTTAAACAACACTAAACGGCACAGAACACAAAGACAGAAGGGAGGCCGCCGCATGTTCATGCACAACCTAGTGAAGAAAAACAAAACAAAACAAAACCCAAATATCTTGCCTTTGTAGTGTATTCAATTGAATATAGGTTGAAAAGGATCTGAAAATCCTTAATCTGTTTTTATCTGCATTTTACACAATGTCCAAACTTCATTGGAATTGGGGTTTGTAAGAGCTGCAGGGTCAGTCACATAAAAGCAGGTAATATAGCATGAACTGGTTAAGGAGCTTTATAAATATCGGATCAGCCACAATGCAAATCATCTTGTTTGTCTGACTAGACGGCAGCCATCAAGGAATGTCTGATAAACTAAACCAGGACAATTAATTTAATAGGTAATGCAACTAGGCCTCATAGAAATAGACTACTCAATTGCCCCATATGAAACTGTATCCATCTACTGTATATTATTTCATCACCCCTGTTATTTTAATATAACAGAGTGAGTAATCTGATATAGTGCTGGGCTGAATAATGGCAGGTGATGGAGACGGCTACGCACCAGACTGATGAAGATGAGGATCAGCTGGATGACGTCCGTGTATGCCACAGAGTAGAGCCCCCCCAGCAGTGTGTAGATTATGGCAACCACTGCGGAGATGACGATGGAGTAGACGTAGGGCAGGTCCAGGATCACGCTCATGGTTCCACCTGGAACAACACAGCAGAGCAGTGAGGGGCAGAGGACTGACAAAGGTCAATACACATATCATCATCATCATCATCATCATCATCATCATCATCAGTATCTACAAGCAACTGCGTACTGACACTGTTTAATTAAGTGGTTTTGGGATTAGACTGCCATTCGCTCGCACACAAGACATATAGACACATGCATTCACTCTTATTTTCTTAAGATTTAATGAGACTCCTGTCGTGTTTTACTATAACAGAAATGCACCAATAAAAATTGAAATACTTTTATTTAAAAGTCCCATTCACTAAAGCATGGTGTGTTTCTAAAATACTTTCTTGGGTCATATGATCACAATAAAAATTTTAAAATCTCATTTCATTTAGGAATAATTATATTTTAATGTTTTGGCCAAATGAACAGAAGCCAATATAGCTCTTCTGGGTTACATTTCCCTCCGTCACCAACACATAATCCGGTCTTCAGTTACAGCCCATCACCGTGTTATGGTAAATGGTAAATGGCACTCACTTATATAGTGCTTTTATTCTCATCTCTTGATGACCAAAGCGCTTTACAGATCCTGCTATCCACCCATTCACACACACATTCACACACTGATGGTGGCATGCTGCCACCATTATTGCCTGGGAAACTGATCCAGTTCCCACACAAGAGTTTCTGGGTCTAAAGTATTAGATTCAGAGCTAGCAGTGCTACTTAGCTTAGCATACCTAGCATAATTTACGCTATTTTCCTTAAATTCCATTCACCCCACTAGACAGCCATGCTTTCACCTGGTTCATTAATCCACAGTCAATCACATATTTTGCATCGTTCTAGACTTATCCACGCCAACGTGAACCACGTGGGTAGAGTGGTTGGTGCCGCATGTTGCCTGCTGGCCAGCTGTACAGCTGCAGCCATGCTTTAACTCGACAGGGAATGAGACTATGTCCACCAAACTTAGTACATAGGCGGACCTTGGGACTAGCACTTATGGTTATACTGTTGGAGTTGAAAGGTCAAAAGTCAAGGCCACAGGGTCATATAAAGTCAAAACCCATTTTTGCTCTTTGATACCTGGTGAAGGTCACACAACTTTGACCTTGAAGATCGGTAGGTTGTGAATTTAGGTTACTTGGTCACCAAGTTTTAAAAATATAATTTTATGGCTTATTACCATTGTTACTGTAAATTCTGTAAAGTAAAAATAAATACTTTTAAATTTAGGTTAGCATTATTTTTTCCACACCCAAAGGAAGTACTAGAAGCAGATTTAGGCATCAATTCCTAATCGCTGTGATTTTGTTAAAAAAAATGTCCTTATCTTTTATTTTAAAAAAAACCAAAACCTGCTTATGGTGCTCAAGCACACCCCCTCCTGTCGGAGCAATAGTACTGCACAGCCTCTAACTGATTTTCAGCCTCACCTGCCTCCCCTGACTGCACGCCACTGACACACACAAACCATTAGCATTACTTTGGCTAGGCAGTCGGAGGCAGTCTGTCTAACCGAATTCAAGTTGCCGTTGGCGGGGAGAAGTTGACAGGTTACCTAGTGCTAGCTAACTGTTGGACTGTGGCCGATTTTGATCACTATGTTCTACAATTCTATCCCTCCCTACTGGAATACTTGCTCATCTACCAACACTTGACCATATACTTCATTCTTGGACAATATTTTAGCTTATTTTACAGCTGTTTATTTTACTCCTACCAGGACCAAAGGTGGCTAGCTGCCATTAGCAGTTTCCGTTCAGCTAATCTGCAATTTTTTCTGTGTTTGTTGTACTCCAGGGACCAGTCATATCCTATTAACCACTAAAATCACACATCCCATCCATCAGTGCTGCTTTATTTCATTCATTCTTTAAGACAAATTTATGTTAGTTAGCTCAGGCTGTGTTAACTACCCGAGCTAGTAGCTAGCTTGCTAACATTAGCATCATCATACGTAAGTGATAAAATAAGGAGGGTTGGGTGAAATGGGGCATTTGAGCAAGTTAGACCTGAGGGAACTGTGTCAACATGTGAAAAAAGTGTAGTGAATGGGACCTTTAAGTCAAGTTTGATACCTAAGCATAGGTGAATTTAAACCTCTGTAATACATTCAAATGCAGATATAAAGCAACAAAGCAACATGAAAGTGGTGATGACAAAATTATAGCAAAACCACAAAAACATGGGAAAAACAGCAGCCTTTTGATTGTGACACAGCAGTATTAATTTTCCTCATTTTTGGGTGAGTTATCACCAATTAAATGCGGACATATTTTACTTACTACTTCAAACAAGTCAAGATAAATACAAGTGTTTTTTGCAAATAGTGATATATTGTAAAAAAAAAAAAGAGAAATATGTTCATGTGTAAATTAAATAATAAAGTGCTTTATGTTTCTTTTAAAAAAAATTAAAAGAAGACATCTTGTTATTCAAACAAGACAAGCAAAAGCATCACTACCTTCACCGTCTCTTCTGCCACATTGCCAGGGTCTCCCCAGCCGCAGCCTGCAGCCACACCACAACAATGCCCTTAAACAGAGAAGTGTCAGATCGGCACCATCGATCGCCACTCAGCCCCACCCCCACCCCACCCCACCCCACCCCCCACCCCCGATCTCTCACCCTCCCACCCCCTTAAAAAAAAAAAAAAAACATGTCAGCTGAACCCGCCACCCCTCTACTTCAACTGTGTCACCCCAGCTAAAACATTATGGTAGGTTTGATCTTCAACATAGTATTCAGTGCATTTCTGACATCTGACCTGTTACTCTTCACATTTCTATTGCATAATGTAAAACCAGTTTAAAAAATATCCACTATAGCCCATCTTAAACCTTAAAATCTTGCACTGCGAAGCTGCAAAACTGTCACTCTTAGCATTTAGGATGAATTTACCACATGCTTCTGTGCGTCTCTGCTGCATGCTGTGTACTCCGATATCTGACTAGTGTGTTTCCAAGAAAGATGACGAGGTCACAGGCATGTGCAGATATTTCATTTCACTGTTGGGGGTGGGGTGGGAGGCTTAGTCAGTCTGTCATTAATTTTCTGGTGTATTTTACTTTTGTAATTCTTACCCAACGCAGAGAGAGATGGACCCAGGCTACAAATTTTCAGCCATCGTAACACACCATACGATACTTCCGTTTATATCTGAGAACATAAAGAAATGATATGTGAAGAGCTGTTTCTAGCTTCTTTTTTTTGGGGGGGGGGGGAGGTAGCGTATGCAAAATTATGCTTAGGGGCCCCTATTTTGGGGTTTGGGAAAGAATTCAAATCCTTTAAATTATAGAGGGAAACTCCCCTAGCAACAAAAATGATGAAAGTAACAAACTTGGATTGTTGTCTAGATAAAAAAAAAAAAATCAAACAATTAGATGGAATAAAAATTTAACCAATACCCATATGAATGTTGCAAATTAACAAGAAAAACCTATAATTATTCAAGGAAAAAAGTCACAAATTTAAAGAAAAAGTTCCAAACTTACAAGAAAACAAAATCTCAAATATAGTAGGATAAAAGTTGCAAATTTACGAGGAAAAATGTTGCAAGTTTATAAGAAAATAGCTGCAAATTCACATGAAAACAGCTGCAAATTTCAAAGAAAAAAAAATTGTAAATCTATTAGGAAAAAACTGCAAATTTATAAGAAATATAATCACAGATTTATGAGAAAAACATTGCAAATTTATGAGTTACAAATTTACATGAAAAAGTTGCTAATTTACAAGAAGAGCTGCAAATCTATGAGGAAAAAAGTTGCAAATTTCCAAAAACTTTTCAAATTTATGAGATAAGCATTTGAGTTCTCTCTTTTTTCACGGTTCCAAGGGCACATTTCCTCCCCCTTCCCCTTCCGATTTACACCCATGGTCTCAGCCAGAATGTACAAAGTGAAATCCATCTCAACTAAATCGAGACGTGATCTGGTCATGTCTGGAAACATGTCAAGGCGTAACGGAGCCCCGATCCTGTAACTTCTCTCTTGGTTGACGCAACAGATCGACTGCATCGTAAATAAGTCCTGGTTGGCCCATTTTCCAGATTTAGCTCGAGATGTGTCCCTCTGCTGAGCTGTGCCGTTCCTCTCCGTGCTAAATTTAGGAAGAGGAAAAGTGACATGATATTTCAGGGGCTTCACTGGGCAGCACCAGGGAAGGACAAAGGGGAATAGTACGCTAAGACCCCCGCCCCCAATCCACCCCACCGCATGTGATGTTTTTAGAGATTTGACCCACTTCTAAACTTTAAACATAGACCTGTGCACACACTCAGATGCATGCTTGTGTTTGGATGGGGGGGGGGGGGCTTATTTTTGTGATGGGAAGAGTTCAAACCCTTCAAAATGGAAAAAAAACCTCTCAACTCACAACAAAAACAAATAAAGTTGGCTCATTACCGAGGTGAACAGAAAAACAAATATACACTATTAGATATAATGAACATTTAATCTGCATGTAAATGTTAATTTACAAAAAAGTCACAAATTTACAAGGAAGGAAGTTTAAGATTTACAGAAAATTTCAAATTTACAACAAAAAGCTGCAAATTTTGGATAAAATTCACACATTTGTCAGAAAAACTTAAAAGCCCAAAAGAAAAAAAGCTGCAAATTTACACGAAAAAAGGTGAAGATAACTGTAATTCTCCTGCAAAAAAAACTGATGTGTGTGAAGTTGTAGCTTGATGGAGGCATTGCATTTGCGTACTCTGCTTTATATGCTTTTTATTTCAGGTAGAAATTTGACCCGAGTGGAAACTGTGCTCCAGAGACCCTGAAGCTCAGTTTATACCCACTACACACTCTTAGATCAACTGTCTCCCAGCAACAATGTCCTGGTGGGCTGTGTGTGGTACATGTGACATGCACAGTGCACATAAGGGAGCTTTGACTGACTTGTAAGGGCTCCCCTGACCTCTATATTGATTTAGCTCCCAGACACTCTCCCTTTGCCTCCCCACCTGTCCTTTATAGCATGGACCGTGGAACCTGTATGGCCAGTAGGGCTTGGGCCCAAGCTACTTTTTCAATAAATGTAAAAAGAGAAAGAGAAAGTTATCCTGGTACGCATTTACTGGTTAATTTTGAGAACTGAATCTTCACATAGGCTGCGGTCGCTCCCCTACCCCTTGAAGCCAGGTTACAAGGGATAGTGGCTGAAAACTAGCCTGAAGGCAGCTGATACCCCTTCAGGGCTGCTACATCAGTAGTCACTGACGGCCTTCAGATAAATAGACCACCTTTCGCCGGAAAAATAAAGAAGAGAAAGAAAGAGAAAAAAGTTTGATATTTACATGAAAAGGTGAAAAAAGTCAGAAATTTACTCAAAAGAAGCTGTAAATTTGTCAGAAAAAAATGTTAACATTATGTGGAGAAAATGTATACACTACTCACGAAAACTCAGGGGCATTCAGCTTTTGGGTGAAATTTCAGGATGCACCTAAAATGCACTATAACCTTTCGAGGTGAACTTGATTTGACCTCCTATAACCTTTTCAATGCACATGTCCAACTGTTCAGTGTTTCAGTACTTTTTGCTTAACTTGCTGTTCTCTAACAAGTTGCGTAACAGCAAAATTCACAACAGGTGTTTGATCCATGAATTGACCAACAAGTTTTCTGGTTCAATTAAAATTGGTATTTAAACAGTCCTCTTCATCATGCGGTTCACATTTTATCATGAGACCAAGACACCACCCAACAACTGATCAACAGTACCTCACCACTACGAGGCTTCAAACAGGATGTTCTCAGAGGGAAGTGGCCACTGTGCTTAGAGTGTCACGGAGTGTCATCAGCAGGTTGCAACAGAGATACAGAGAGACTGGATGAGTCACAAAAAGGCACAGAAGTGGATGTACTTTGGCCACATCCCACGCTGATGACCGCTTCATTGTGAACAGTGCCATGCAGAACCAGATGATGAATGCCACTCAAATCCAGGCACATTTAAGGGAGGTGTGAGAGGCACCCAAGTGTCATATCAGACCATTCAAACAGTTCACATCAGTGTGGTCTGCATGCTAGATGACCTGCAAGGGTACTTGACCACATCACCAGGCATAGGTGTCATTGCCTTGCGCCAGGGAGCATTTACACTAGACAAGGGACTTGTGAGCCTCAGTGCTGTTCAAGTCGATTCACGTCGAGCAGAAATGATGGCCACCAACAACGTTGGAGATGTAAAGGAGAGCGCTATGCATCAGCCACGGTTGTCACCAGACGAGCCTTTGGTGGTGGTGGTGTTACAGTCTGGGAAAGTGTGTCTAGTCAATAAAGAACTGCCCTGTGAATAGTACAGTGACAAGCCAATGCTACCTGAATAACATCATTAATCCAGTCATTGTGCCCCTGCATGAACAACACAGGCCTAATTTCACCTTCATGGACGACAATGCTCCAGCTCATATAGGTCGCATCATTAGGGAACGGCTGCTGGAGGCTGGGGTCCCTCAAATGGAGTGGCCTGCACTTTCTCCAGACCTGAATCACATAGAAAACCTATAGCATCAGCTGAGTCACTGTGTAGAGGCTCGTAACCCTGCATCCCACAACCTCAATGACCTGAGGGCCGCCCTTCAAGAAGAATGGAATGCCATTCCTCAGCAGACTAAAAGTTGACTTGTGAACAGCATGAGATATCGCTGTCAAGCTGTAATTGATGCTCAAGGGCACATGACAAGTTACTGAAACATTGACATTTTTTGTTGTGGTATACCCACCACTGTTGTTGGCTTTTGTTTCAATAAACTGAGATGAGGAAATCACCATTGCATGCTTCTATTTAAATGTCCTACTTTCATGATACATCATAACTGTAGCGTGAACTTTTTACATCCATCCATCTTCTACCACTTTTCCGGAGGTCCAGGACACAGAGGCAGCAGCTCAAGCAGAGAAGCCCAGACTTCCCTCTCCCCGGTCACCTGCTCCAGCTCTTCAGAGAGGATACCAAGATGTTCTCAGGCCAGCTGGGAGACGTAGTCTCTCCAGTGTGTCCTGGGTCTGCCCCGGGGTCTCCTCCCAGTGGGACATGCCCAAAACACCTGAAGTGGGAGGAATCCAAGAGGCATCCTGATCAGATGCCCAAACCTCCTCAACTGGCTCCTTTCAATGTGGAGGAGCAGCGGTTCTACTATCAGCCAACCGGATGACTGAACTCCTCACCCTAAGGGTGAGTCCAGCAATCCTACGGAAAGAGCTCATTTCAGCCGCTTGTATCTGCGGTCTCATTCTTTCAGTCATTACCCAAAGCTCATGACCATAGGTGAGAGTAGGAACGTAGATTGACAGGTAAATCGACAGCTTTGCCTTAGAGCTCAGCTCCCTCTTCACCACGACAGACCAGTACAATGTCCACATCACTGTAGAGGCTGCTCCGATCTGCCTGTCAATCTCTTGCTCCATTCTCCCCTCACTCATGATTGAGAGCCCGAGATACTTAAACTGCTCCACTTGGGGCAGGAGCTTGTCCCCAACCGGAGAGGACAATCCACCTTTTTCTGGCTGAGGACCATGGACTCGGACTTGGAGGTGCTGATTCTCATCCCAGCCGCTTCACACTTGGTAGCAAATTGTTCCAGCAAGGTCTGTAGGTCAATGGTTGATGAAGCCAACAGAACAACATCATCTGCAAACAGCAGAGATGCGATCCTGTGGTCACCAAGCATGACAGCCTCCATTCCCTGGCTGCGCCTAGAAATCCTGTCCATAAAAATTATGAACAGGATCGGTGACAAAGGGCAGCCATGGCGGAGTCCAACTCTCACGAGAACGAAACTTAACATTTTCCATAAAAATCCCCCAAAAGCCAAATATCCCTAACTTTTTGTGAGTAGTGTATGTTCACAAGAAAAAAAAAAATTAGAGCTGTAGTTGTACAACTGCAGAGAATAAAGAGGAGCTTCTGACTCTAAAAAATAATCACACTTAAATACAGAGGTTTTCTTCACCATTTTCCAGGGGAGTTGCAGGGCACAGCTGATGTGAGAGAAGCAGGAGTTCTCAGCGGTTCCTCATGAGCTTGGGTGAATAATGAAATGTCAAAAAAATTACTGGCTGCAACAGACTTCATCTGACACAATGAAGGCAGTTTTTGGCAGCAGTGACGAGTTTGAATCCCTTGAAATTTCTTCCTAATATCAAGTATTGCTGTCACTGCCAGGTGGCGGTCGTGTGTCTGTGTGCGCACGTGACCGTGTTGGGTGGGGAGGGGGCACCAAATCTTACAACACCCCCGCTTTTTGTGGAGCATCAGCACAGCTTGAAGTGGCTCAGACGATGTCTGTGGGATTCACATTCTCCTCCCTTCTTTACTACACTCAGAAAATGAAATTCTACCTCGGCGTGTAACATGCACACCCCTGTCAGTCAGTCAGAGCGCTGGGCTGGCACAAACTCTGGAAAAAGTCTCTAATGGCACAGCAGTCTGGTTTGAATAATTGATCACCTTTCACAATCAACAGGCTGCTCGCTGTTTAACCCCCCCTTTTTCAAATAACACTGGAAAAAGAAAACAGCGTTAAAAGCACACACAAGAAAACGTTTTTCAGGTCACCCCATTTTCTCTTGGTCACAGACACCCATCGCACACTCACATACGCACTTAGGTAGCAACAATATAACCAAAAGTACTCAATTAAAAGCACACCACCCATATTCTTCATTTAAAAAAAAAAAAAAAAATCACATTACCCATATTATATCTGTAAAACCCCCCAAACAGAGGGGAGCTGCCATTTTGAATTCCATCAGTGACAGCAACACAATAGCAGCCTAAACAAAGCTAATAACACAAGAGCCACTTTAGTCTTAAAAATAAACCGTCCTGTTATCCGAATAATGTTCCACACTCATTTATAATCCCCAAAATAATAATGGCTGCAGCTATTCTTGGAGTCCAGTCCCCACTGGGCTCAAAATAAGTGATGATTGTGTCTCAAAGACAACACTGCAGGCTAAAGCTACTGTATAGTAGCAATTTTTCTTCTTTAACTTTACTAATGACTTTGCTTCAAAAATTTGAACAACTATTATCTTAAAGGGGTCATTGACTGAAAAACTGTATTTTTGTAGGTTTAAATCTTCTGAAATGCATCTATTGGTCACATGATTATTGAAAAATTTCTCTCTCTCTCTCTAATACATCATTGTTTCCACCTGGTTCACTAACCCACAGTCCATGATATACCTCAGGTCATTCAGGCTTATAATTTTCACAGTGATGCTACATTGAACTGTTAGCATTAGCTTGGCTAATCCAGTGGCATTAGAGCTTGCCTCAGCAGCGAAAAGCTGACAGACAGCCTGCCTGGCGTTAGCTTAACTGCCAATCCAGCTAGTTTTGATCACTATTTTCTACAGCATTACTATTTTCACTAACAAGACCTAAAGTGGCTAGCTGAAGCTAACAGTTTAGCCACTCATTCACAATCGTTTCTGTGCTTACTGTACTCCAGGGGCCGGTCATATCCCATCAACCATGTGACATGTGAAACCACACACATCCAGTGATGCATTATTTCATTCATTCTTTAAGACAAATTTATGTTAATTGGCTCAGGCTTGCTATCTGATCTAGGAGCTAGCCAGCTAACATTAGCAATAGTGTGGGACACATATGTGGGTTTCATATGCTTCACATGTATATTACTGTGTGCTTATTGTATGCTTCCCGTCTCAGAGGAACAAAAGGACTGAGCCTCCTAGGAGATAACAGAAGGATGCGAAATGTGGCCTTTTGTATGCAAAGAGATGACCTTGAGGGATTTCCTGACCACCAGTGACTTTAGGTGGAGGTGAGAAGACCTGGAAGAAGACGCATTGTGACTTGGGATTAAAAGACAATGTGACTGTGTGCTTTGATGTCCTGGGGTATAAAAGGGACAGATGTTGGGGGATTCTTTCTCTTTTCTGTTTTTGATGATGTTGGAGAATGGAATAAACCTGACTCGTGAGATAAACTCAGCCTCGTCATTTCCACATTCTCCACACTGGTGATCCTAAGACGTATCATGAGTGGAAGAAATTCTCCCGAGCCAGACTCGTCAGGAGCCAGCCAAACGAATGCAGCCACAGTTCAGCTACCAGACTTCTGGCAGAACAATCCGCGCTCCTGGTTTAACGCGGTCGAGGCGCAGTTCAACCTCCGGAGGATTTCGGTAGACGACACAAAGTTCTACCATGTGGTTGCAAAGCTGGACAACCACACAGCCCAGCGGGTGGAGAGCCTGATCAACCAGCCGCTGGACAGCGACAAGTACAGCACGTTGAAGGCTGCACTCATCCGTTACTTCACCCCCTCGGTGGAGAAGCGAGCAGAGGGGCTCCTGGCGCTGACTGAATTTGAAAGTGACAGGCCTGCGGACCTGATGGAGAAGCTGTTGAGGCTGAAAGACTCTGACGATGATCACTTCATCTTCACCCACCTTTTCCTCAGGACCCTACCGTCAGCGGTGAGAGTGACCCTGGCCAGTTCACCACTGTTGGCCCGACGAGACTACCGCGAGCTGGGCCAGGAGGCGCAGCGACTCGTCAACGCCAATAAACGGCGCGCGGCCACGGCCGCGGCAGCAGAGCTCAGCGCAACATCCGGAGATGGCAGGGAGCCAGAGGCTGCAGTACCAGACTCACCGACGACGGCGGCAGCAGGGGCCAGACGACGTCCTTTGTTCCTACCATCGCCGCTTCGCAGAGAGGGCACGCAAATGTATGCCACCGTGCCATTTCAAGCGCTCGGGAAACGCCAAGACCGGGGGTCGGTAGCAGCTGCGGCCCTCGGAGAGGAGAACAAGCTGCTCTACTTGAAGGATGCGCGCTCGGGGAGGCATTTCCTCGTGGACAAAGGCTCCCAGCTGAGTTTCATCACACCTTCCTCCGCTGACCGGCTGGCGCCTTCCAGTGGTCCTGGGGTGTCAGCAGCGAACGGCTCGGCGATTAAGACCTTCGGTGAGAGGACGTTGCTTCTGTCCCTACACGGCCGTACATTCGAGTGGTCTTTCGTCATAGCTGCAGTCAATTTCAACATGTTAGGGGCTGATTTTTTGTGCTCACATGGTTTGTTGGTTGATCTTGCTAACAGACGCCTGGTTAATGCACTCTCTTTTTATTCTATTCCCTGTACAGCTCGAGTGGCCCCGCCAACAGCACAAGCCAACGTTACAGCTGCAAGTGGTAAGTTCCACACACTCCTCACTCAGTTCCCAGCACTCACAGTCCCAACATTTTCGGTGACCGTGGCTAAACACGGGGTGGAACATTTTATTACTACCACCGGACCGCCCGTTTTTGCAAAAGCTCGGCGCTTAGATTCAGCTAAACTGACCATAGCGCACGAGGAGTTCGCCAACCTGGAAAAACTGGGCATCATCAGGCGTTCGAAAAGCCCATGGGCTTCACCGCTTCACATGGTCCCGAAAGCTGATGGCTCGTGGCGACCTTGCGGTGATTTCCGCAGGTTGAACAACGCTACAGCGCACGACCGCTACCCGATCCCGCACATCCAAGATTTTTCAGTTCATTTAGCGGGGGCGCGCGTTTTTTCTAAGATAGACTTGGTACGCGGTTACCACCAGGTCCCAGTGCGCACTGAGGACATACCCAAAACAGCGGTAATAACTCCGTTCGGGCTATTCGAATTTTTGCGCATGCCGTTTGGGCTTAAAGGCGCGGTGCAGACGTTCCAACGCATGATGGACGCGGTGTTGCGCGATCTCCCCTTCGTGTTCGTCTACCTGGACGACATATTTACCAATATGTCGCGCCAGCGCGTCCGAAGACGAACACAAAAACCACCTCACGGCAGTTTTCCGGAGGTTGGCAGAGCACGGGTTAATAATCAACCCAGCGAAGTGTCAGTTCGGGGTGACGCAGATTGATTTTTTGGGGCATCGCGTCTCTCCAGAAGGAGCGGTTCCTCTGCCTGACAAAGTGCGCGCAGTAACAAATTTTCCCCAGCCACAAACGGTCAAAGCGTTACAGGAGTTTTTAGGAATGGTGAATTTTTATAACCGTTTCCTCCCCCGCGCAGCGCAGCTCATGCAACCATTGTATGCTACACTAAAAAAACAAAAACCCACAAATAAAATCGAATGGTCTCCGGAGCAAGAGCGCGCATTCTCTGAAGTCAAAACAGCCCTGGCAAACGCTGCGTTGTTAGCACATCCAGTCCCAACGGCCCGCATGGCGCTCACTACTGACGCGTCAGATGTGGCCATAGGGGCGGTCGTGGAACAGTATGTAGCCGGAGCCTGGCAACTGCTCGCCTTTTTCAGCAGGACCTTGCGCGATAGTGAACGAAAATACAGCGCATTCGACAGGGAGTTGTTAGCTCTCCACTTGGCCATTCGCCACTTCCAGTTCTGGCTGGAGGGACGCCGTTTCACCGCGTTCGTTGACCACAAGCTGCTGACTTTCGCGATGGCCAAGATTTCAGAACCTTGGTTGGGCCGGCAGCAGAGACAGCTGGCCGCGATCTCGGAGTTTACTACCGATATCCAGCATGTGGCGGGTAAACTTAATGTAGTGGCAGACTGCCTCTCGCGCGCCGTGGCGGCTCCAGCCCGCGTAGGGGTAGATTTTGCAGCCATGGCCGCGGATCGGGTTAGCGACGCAGAAGTGCGCGCAGCCGCAGTCCGCGTAGGGATAGATTATGCAGCCATGGCCGCGGATCAGGTTAGCGACGCGGACGTGCGCGCACTCCAGTCTGGACCAACAGGGTTAAGGCTGGAGAACAGGGTGCTGCAAGACGGTATGCCCCACCAATCTGCGATATCTCCACTGGGCGACTGCGTCCTGTGGAACCGGCCGCGTGGCGCCGCCGCGTTTTTGACTCGATCCATTCTCTGGCGCACCTGGGAGTGCGCGCGTCGGTCAAAATGGTGGGAGAGAAATTTCTATGGCCGAGCCTGCGCAAACAAGTTAGAGAGTGGGCGGCAGCCTGCATGGCTTGTCAACGAGCCAAGGTACACAGACACACGAGAGCTCCCTTGGAGCCGTTTCACATTCCGGCTAAGAGGTTTGATCATGTTCACATGGACCTCGTAGGCCCCCTCCCGCCCTCACAGGGGTGCACACATCTTCTGACAATGGTTGACCGCACCACGTGCTGGCCGGAAGTGGTCCCACTGTCGTCAACCACAGCCGAGGAGGTGGCGCGCGCGTTTTTAACGGCATGGGTGGCGCGTTTTGGAGTCCCGTCGGACATTACGTCCGACAGAGGCCCTCAATTTGTTTCCGAACTTTGGTCAGCGATGGCCCGCAGCCTGGGGGCAACGATCCACCGCACGACCGCGTACAATCCGCAGGCTAACGGGTTATGCGAACGTTTTCACAGGTCATGGAAGGCGGCCCTCAGAGCGTCGCTTACGGATGCAAATTGGGTGGACAGGCTACCATGGGTTTTATTGGGGTTGCGTTCTGCACCTAAACAGGATTTAGAAGCCTCCCCAGCTGAGCTAGTTTTCGCACAGCCACTTCGGCTGCCCGGGGAATTTCTCCCAGATAATCCGGCGCCAGAGTGCTCCCCAGCTCAGCGGTTACAGAGTAGCACGGACTCGAGCACGCTACCTGGCCCCGTTCACCACAGTTTTCCGTGCGTTTTTGTGCCTAAGGCTTTAAAAAATGCGGAGTTTGTTTTTGTCAGACATGATGCCCATTGCCCACCATTACGACCACCTTATGATGGACCATATAGAGTGCTGGAAACAGGAGATAAGCATTTTTTGCTAGATTTGGGGGGCAGAAAAGAAATGATTGGCATAAACAGGTTCAAACCCGCTTTCGTGGTGGCTGACAAAGGTGTGCAGTTGGCTAAGGCTCCTCGGCGCGGCAGATCCCCTAGAGAGCATTCCCCAGAACACCCACAGAGATTGACTAACAGTTCTCATCCTCAGACAGCAGCTCCCCAGCAGGAGGGCGCCGCGGAGGTGGTAAAGCCTGCTTACAGCAAATACGGGATAAGACTGAGGCCCAAGCAGCATGTGGACTGATGTGTAGTGATTTTATTATGACATGCAAACTGTTATTACGTTGTTCCATCTTAGACGTTTGGGGGGGTCATGTGGGACACATATGTGGGTTTCATATGCTTCACATGTATATTACTGTATGCTTATTGTATGCTTCACGTCTCAGAGGAACAAAAGGACTGAGCCTCCTAGGAGATAACAGGAGGATGTGAAATGTGGCCTTTTGTATGCAAAGAGATGACCTTGAGGGATTTCCTGACCACCAGTGACTTTAGGTGGAGGTGAGAAGACCTGGAAGAAGACGCATTGTGACTTGGGATTAAAAGACAATGTGACTGTGTGCTTTGATGTCCTGGGGTATAAAAGGGACAGATGTTGGGGGATTCTTTCTCTTTTCTGTTTTTGATGATGTTGGAGAATGGAATAAACCTGACTCGTGAGATAAACTCAGCCTCGTCATTTCCACATTCTCCACAATAGTGACATAAGAGGAAGGGTGGTGTTAACTGTGGTTCTTGGGCATTTAAAGAGAAAGTTATGAGGCGTGATGAGGAAGGCTGCAAAAGATGATTCAGAACTATGCTAAAATAATTAAAGAAAATGTGACCAAAGTACAGTATGTCACAAACACTTAAAACCTTTTAACCCTTTAAATGCCCTAGGCGCCGTGTGGTGCCTGGGGAAATGCAAGGCAACTCAAGGCCCCCCCAGTGGTCAAGAGTGGTAAAAAAATTTTGTCAATAAAATAGTTCAGATTTCCAAGGCTATAACTTGAAAGTTACAAGAGATAATGGCTTACTGCCAATTAGGATCCAAAGTTTCAGATAGGAATAAATTTACGCATCTAATTTGCATAATGACGTGGCAGCTATACAAATTACATAACTCAGTCAAAAGTGGACTTTGGACACATTTACACAAAGAATGGTCCGTTTTGGTTTATTTTTATGCCGATTTGTCTACAGGGATATGCTTTTATCTAATCTTCAAAGTATATGAACCAGAAAATCAATAAAATGTCAAAAAAACATATTTCTCTTACCTGTTGCTGGGTGGGGGGGCTCACTTGCCCACGTGACTGGTCCGTTTTCGTCCATCATTGCCGATGTTTCGCGTTTACTTAGTAATTAATACACCCGCTTACACATCTACAAACCCTTTGATTATCCCACGTGAATTTCGTTTGTATCACGCGGCTATTTTCCCTGTTTCATGCAGTTTTAGCCATCATCGCTCCCGCGATGACCAATCGTGAAGGCATCCACATTGGTGCTGTGAGCTCAAAGCGGAAAAAGGAAGAAGAATAATGAGGATTTCTTCTTCTTTGCTGTATTCCATGTCAGCCATGACTCCTCTGGTGCGTGTCTGCCACCTTCTAAACTGTCAGATCAATACAGATCAGTACAAATTCTCAGTATAGCCGGGGGACGTCAATAAGTTGACAGGTGCAGTTGCTGCGCTGTGCCACTGGGGGCGTGCGACCCGTCCATTTAATCTGGGCAGTTAAAGGGTTAACTGTCAGATTTTGCATGCCTGTCAATAAGTTGACAGGTGCAGTTGCTGCGCTGTGCCACTGGGGGCGTGCGACCCGTCCATTTAATCTGGGCAGTTAAAGGGTTAACTGTCAGATTTTGCATGCCCCCAGTGGCACAGCGCAGCAACTGCGCCTGTCAACTGACTCTGACGTCCCCGGCTGTACTGAGGATTTGTACTGATTTGCACTGATCTTCCAGTTCAGAAGGTGGCAGGCATGCATTGGAGGACTCATGGATGACACGTAATATACCCAAGAAGAAGAAATCCTTATTTCCTTTTCCTGTTTCCCTTCTTTGAGCCCAGAAAGCAAATATGGCCGCCATGCATCGTCATGCTCCGTCACATAAATGGCTTTGTACACGGAAAATAGCCGCGGGATACAAGCAAAATTTACGTGGGATAATCATAAGATGTTGTAGATGTAGTAGAGAGCGTAAATAACCGACAGAACGCAAAATAACGACCACAATGGATGAAAACACAGCAACCACGCCAGCCAGCAAACTCCCCTTCGCCAGCAGTAAGTGACAAATTTATTTCTTTCTTGACATTGTACTGATTTTGTGGTTCATACACTTTGAAGATAACAAAATGCCCCTGTAGAAAAAGTGGTGTCAAAAAACAGAACCATTCTTTGTGTAAATATGTCCAAAGTCGACTTTTGACTGAGTTATGTAATTTATATAGCTGCTGTGACATTATCCAAATTAGATGCATAAATTTATTCCTATCTGAAACTTTGAATCATATTTTACATCTTTCCAATTGACAGTAAGCCATTATCTCTTGCAGCTTTCAAGTTATAGCGTTGGAAATCTGAACTATTTTATTGACAAAAAATCTTTACCACTCTTGACCACTAGGGGTTATGTCGCCAAACGGCAACTGGGACAGTTAGAGGGACCTGTGGGAGCTGTCAACATATGGGAAAAGTGCAGTCAATGACCCCTTTAAAAATGTGCTACTGAAAGGCTACTAGGGATTTAAAATAATTTGTGCTAAATATTAAAAAAACCACTATATAAAATAGAGTTTAAAAACTTACTGATTCTATGGAGGAATTATAAAGCTAAAACAAAATGCCTGAAACAATTTTTTCCACGTAATTACAAGTATAAGGAAGTGAACACTATATAACTACACTATGCTGTACATCACTACATGTGTTGTGTAATGCCATTCAAGATATTTGGGATTCAAACAAATGCAAATATGACACTACCTCTGCTAATTTTACCAGCATGCATGCCAGCTTCCTTAAATACAACACTGAGCAGGAGCAGACTTCTTATGTAACTCCAGAATTGGAGGATACTTTATTTGAAACGGTACTGTTTTTTGGAAGCTAACATGTAGTTAGCAAACTGCTAACAGCCCCACAGACTTAGAAATAACCTTGTTTACAAGCATACTGTGGCTAATACACTAGTTAGCTAGACAGGCATATGATCATTGCTTATATAACTGATTAAAACATTTCTTACTCTTGTGTTCATGGTTGTATTTAACCCTGTGTGTCCTGTGTGAAGAAATCACAAGTTTATTAAAGCAATTATGGTTGCTATGTAGAAAAAATGCGATTAGCAAATGGGTGACTATAAGAGTTAGCTTCATAAACAAACACTAGATATGAAAGCCTTTATGAGCTGGGCTAAAGTTACACAATTAGAATTTAATCCAATGACAAAAAAAGACTACAACACAGACATAAGTTGATGTCAGTAAAGCACCAGCCAATGATGCACAATGATTTTTGCACTCGGTTGTTTGTGCACATTGTGTACACTGGTGATTGCATAAGTACTTGTGTGCACAATACCAGAGCCCTTAAATGGTGTGCAGTCACCTACCTAAGCTGACAAGTGTGCGCGCCACCCAAAGCACGTCAGCCACCAGTGCAGGAAAGATGAGCGCACTGGCCAGGACGTTGCCATACTTCTTCTGGAACGGATCCATCATTGTCACGTACTTGTTCTCCCTCATGGGCTTGGCAAAGAAGAAGCCACCTGTGTGAGCAGGAAAGTGCAAGATCAGATTAAAGTTAAGCAGGACACTATAGCACAGTGCTGTTCCTATGATTTAAGCCCCCCCAAACGAGCAGTAAAGGAAGGGGTTAAGGGGCAGAGTGGACCAACAAGTGTGTGTGAAACAATCAGGAGTACAAGTGTTCCTTCCAGATAAAAACAATCAACACGTTCCGCTGAACCCACGGGTCCAGTGGGCCAACAATGGACAAGAGCAGAAAGGGGAGTTTTAGGTTTCCTGCTTAGAGACTTCAGCTTCCACTTCCTATTGTTTCTCAACCATGCAGGCTATTGTGATGGAGTGGCTCCATGCATGGCTGACGATTCCACCTGCTAACAATGTTTGTCCGTTTGGTCAAATCACAAACAGCCAATCTGCATCTCTCGGTGAACTCATCCCTTTGCACCTGTTGTCTCGTGTTGCGATCGTAAACTGATTTCTCATGGTGCTATTTTTAAATGGGACACTTTTTATAGGAGTCAGATGTGTGTGTGGGGGGGGCATGAGTTGCAAGTGATAATCAACAACCTTTCAGCTCAGGACAGAAGTCAATGAAGTTCATGGGAATATTGCAACATGTCAACAGTCTTTACAAAATGTTCTCTGATGGTTATGATTAAAACACTAATTACACACATGCTTGAGCTTGTTACTGACTGTTGCCAAGCTGTTTCTCACAAGTCTGTGTCCCACAGGGTTTCATTAGCTACTGGGTGTAAAATAAAGCACACAAATGTGGTCTCAACTGTTCAGACCACAAGGACAGAACAAGCTCCCATCCTCTGGTTCCCAACCCCTCAACCAACTTTCTCCAATATTTAGGTTTCAAAATATTGGAGGATTTCGCTGGGAATGGTTGCAATAATAGCTAATCAAACCGTATAAATACCACTTACTGTACCTCTCTGACCAGTTCAGTACAGACAACCACAATCACTGACTTGACAGATGTCCAGGACACACTCCTCAAAGAGGGTAAACCACAGAAGGTCACTGATGAAAAGGTTGGTGGTTCACAGAGTACTGTATCAAAGTATATTAGTGGAAAGCTGACTGGAAGCAAAAAGTGTGGCAGAAAAAGGTGCACAATCAACAAGGATGGCTGTAGCTTTGAGGGGATTGTCAAGTCAATTCAGGAACTTCACAAGGAGTTGACCAAAACTGGTGTCAGTGCATCAAGACCCACCACACACAGATGTCTTCAGTAAAGGGGCTACAACTGTTGTGTTCCTGATACAAAGCCATTTCTAAATGACTTTACTATGCTAAAGGGAAACAGAACTGGACTGTTGCTCAGTGGCAAAAAAAGTCCTCTTTTCTGATTCGTATTTCATTTTAAAATCAAGGTGCTAGAGTTTGGAGGAAGAGTGGTGAAGGACAGAATTCAAGGTGTTTTAAGTCCAGTGTGAGGTATCCACAGTTTGTGATGATTTGGGGAGCCATTGGTTTGCTGCCTGCCAAGAACTTTTAGAGCACTTCATGGTTCCAGGTGCTAAAAAGCTTAACGGATATGTCAATTTCCTTTTCCAGCAGGATTCAGCACCTGCCCACAGCACAACAACAACTACCAATTGTTTTGCCGACCATAATGTTATTGCTTTTGACTGACCTGAGCCCCACGGATTCGCTATGGAGCACAGTTAAGTAAAAGACGAGAAACACCCAACAATGCAGATGAGCTGAAAGCTGCTATCGAAGCAACATGGGCTTCAAAGACACCTCAGCAGTGCCACAAGCTGATCACCTTTATGCCACACAAAACCAGCACAGTAGTTTTTGCTAAAGGAGCTGCAACCAAGTATCGAGTGTATAAAACCACACACTTTTCAGAAGTTGGGATGTTTCTGTATTGTAAGTAACAATTTTGGATTGATCTTAGGGAATATTCTACTGACTTGACTTGTCCAAAGCTATAAAGCATAATCATCATCAATAAAACCAGATCGTCAATGATGGACTAGCTCATTCTGGTTCGATGTTGTGGAGCGAGACCTCCAACAGCTCGGCGTCGCTGTTGATGATGCAGAGGAGCTGGCCCAAAACCAGCATGTTGGTACGCACTGGTTAGCCTGATAGGCTCTATGCATGGTGATGGCCACCCAGCCCTCACCTCACAGGAGCAGTCAAATCATCCCGGTCTGATAAAATCACCCCAAGAGGGCTCAGATATCCTGACCGCTGACCTTGAGCACAACCTGGATGCAGACCCACCTGAGGATCACTGTGAGTAAGTTTGGTCACCATGGGGGCAACTGCCTAGGAACAGTAGCAATTCCCGTGAAATGTGGATGGACGGACGACGGAGGCCACACCATTGCACTAGCTTCTTTCGGCTTTGCCAGAAGCAGCTCAAAAGAAAGACTTGAAATTTTGCTTACATTCTTCTATAAGAAGACATGCCTGGACAGTGTAGCCATACTTCTATTTGGGTCAGTCCAGATGTCTGCGTGTGCAAAAAACCCATCAAAGATGCACCGAATCATTCAGCACAGATCTGTGGTGTTGGGTTTCTTGCTACTACTCACCTAGGAAGAACGTCAAGACGTAAGGCACGGGCATGAGCGCCCACACTGCACCTAGTGTTGGGTTGTACGTCGCCTCAGCTATACCGAGGATGAAGCCGCCGCCCACCCACGTAGCTGCAGAGACAGAAGCGCTCATCATCAGCCATTTACTTAGAATGTTCAAGATGGAGAACACACCAGAGTGACTGAAGCCCCGCCTTACCTGTGAGGGTGAACATGCCGACTAGCAGGTTGATGTTGCGGCCGGCCAGCAGTGTTATCTCCATGCCGTCTCCCGTGCATTTTTTCTCCTCCTTCCGGGAGCGCAAGGACGCCCAGATACCCGTGCCCAAGATGAGCAGGTAGAAGACTGCCATCACCACCAGACCCGGGACGTTCAGAGACATCGTGGACTAGCTGCGTTTGTGATTCCTGTGGAGAGACAGAAACCGAGGAGAAGCATGAGGGCTTTAGTTGACCACTTTTGGTTAGGCTGTTTGAATAAGTTTAAAATGCAAATTATTATTTTAATTGTTGGATGACATATTTGTAAGAATGCAGGGCAGGGGGAAGAGGGCACAAATCATAACGACTAGCAAACAGTAGGCTTTATTCACATCACTAAAAACAGAAGGGTGTGCGAGGTGGAAAAGAAACTATACACCTTCTTGAAGAAAGAAAGCAACTTAAAGGCGGGGGGGGGGGGGATGTAGGAAAAGGGAGCAGCATCCTGGCCAATACGGCTTCTGCTGATTTTTTTTTCTTTTTTGCAGATGGGGAGGAGAGGTGGGTGAAGTCAAAGTAAAAGTCAAAGTCAAAGTGCCTTTATTGTCATTCCATTGCTAATAATGCAACGAAATTGAGGAGGAAGAGACGGAAGGGATGGAAAAAATTAAAGAAAAAAGGGGCGTGAGGGATTAAGAGTCAAAGAGTGGAAATGGTCTCACCATCGTACGTATCGGCAGCACTGATGAAGATGGCGGACAGATGTTGTCCCCCGTCTTCAGCGGGTGGGAAGCCTGAATTCTGACCCCAAACATCGGGAAGTGAGCACATCTTAGAGCCACGTTAGAACGTACATGTGCATGTGTGTGTAACTTGTTTTGCAATGTTTTCCTTTAAATTTATGATTTTTTTTTTTCTTGGAAATTTCCATATTTTTTCTCAAACTTGCTTTTTTCCTCATGAAACTCCTTTTCCTGGTAAATTTGCAAGTTTTTCTCTTTTTCTAATAAACTTGTTACTTTTTCTGTCATAAAATTCCTACTTTTCATGGTAAATTTGCAACTTTTTTCCTTACATATTTGCATCTTATTCTAATAAAACTTCCTACTTTTTCCTCAAAATCATATCTTTTTTTTCCTGGAAAATTTCCATCTTTTCTCTCAAACTTGCTACTTCTCTCCTCATGAAATTCCTTCTTTTTTCTGCTAATGAAACTTTTTTCCCCCACAAATTTATGACTTCTTCTCATAAATTTGCAACATTTTTCTTGTAAATTTATTTTTTTTAAATTGTAAATTCCCACCGTTTTCTTGTAAATTTTCTACTTTTTTTTCCTTGTATATTCACAGTTTTTTCTAATAAACTTTCAACTTTTTTCTTCATGAAATTCCTCCTTTTTTCTGGTAAATATGAAACATTCCCCCCACACACAGTTGTGACCTCTTTTCTCATACATTTGCAAAGTTTTATTCTAAATTTCCACCTTTTTTCTCATAAATGCAACTTTTTTTCACATAAAATTCCCACACTTTTCTTGTAAAATTTCAGCTTTTTTACCTTGCATATTTGCATTTACTTTTTAGTAAACTTTCTACTTTTTTCCTCAAGTTTTTTTGTTTTTTGTAACTTGGAAATGTGTGACTTTTTATTGGAAATTTCCACCTTTTTTCTCATAAAATTCTTACTTTTGTGGTAAATTTACATTTTTTTCTTGTAAATTTGCAACAGTGGTATCAATGTTAGTTAATTTAGGGTTGTTGTTTTTGAATTCTTTTAAAGGATTTGAACTCTTTCCCTTCACAACAACATGGCTCCCCAAACACAATCCTCCATAGGGCCCCCAAAAATCTAGAAACAACCCTGACTACAGTGAAATAACATACCTGCCCATGATTCCTTGGGGGAGGGGGAGAAAATTATTTTACACAAACTCATCCATCAGTTTTCATGGTTAAAAAAAAAGAATACATGACTCCTGAGCAAGGCAGCGAAACCCACATTTAAACAGAAACGTCTCACTCACATAATAAACGTGAAGAAAGAATGCATAAATACCCAAAGAAGAGGAAGAAAAGGAAAAAAAAAAGATGTTTGTGGATCTGTGAGTGTTTATGTGGACATATGGAGGGACAGGTGAGGGGCTGAGCGCGGCCCACGTGTTCAGACCTGTGCGTTCTGCTCGTACCCACGGAGAGGACAGACAGAAGACTTTAGCCCAAGGGGGAATGCGGAGCTGCAGGGTTAGGAGCACAGATGTTTCTGCCTATGACACAAACTGATGATGGATTGAGCCGTTGCCAACGACGGATCTCCCACCTTCTGGCTGCATTAAATTGTAAGGGGGTGCTTGTGACGGCGATGACTGATGAGACCGATGTGTGAAGCACATGGCATATCGCAATCGGGACAGATGTACATAATTGGCTGAGTGGATGACACCGACTGCTGTAGACGTCTCTGTTGCTGGGCGGCACCATGACGTGCTTTATGGCGGGCATCCAAGCGGGCAGTTCTCTCTCTCTCGAAGAGGTCAACACCTTCATGGCAGACCTTTCGCCAAAGGGGACGGTTCTCGGCCTGCATTTCCCATGTCATGGGATCAATCCCCCACGACTTGAGTGAGCCTTTGAGCACGTCTTTATACCGCTTCAACTGACTGCCCCGTGACCTCTGCCCTTTATCCAACTGGCCAAATAACAGGATTTTAGGAATGTTCTGATCTGTCATCCGAACAACGTGGCCGGCCCAGCGCAACTGGGAACGTATGATGAATGATTCGATGCTGGTGATATTGCACCGGCGGAGGACTTCTGCATTGGCAACTTTGTCTCGCCATGTGATTCCACACAGCTTCCTTAAACACCGCATGTGAAACTGTTGGCAAGTTTCTTCATATGGGGGCGATAGGTTGTCCACGACTCGCACCCTTAGAGAAGTGTAGATAGAACAACGATGCGATAAACCTTGATCTTGGTGCTTAGATGAATGCCACGCTTTGACCATAGACGATGCTGTAGGCGTCCATAGGATGCGCTAGCCTTGTTGATGCGGTGGTTAACTTCATCATCAATCTTAGCGTTCTGTGAGATGGTGCCCCCCAGGTAGCAGAACTTGTCAACTGCCTTGAGGGGTTCGCCACCGATGGTAATAACAGGATTTATTGGGAGCGTACCAGGACGAGGTTGATGTAAAACCTCTGTCTTCTTGATACTTACAGTGAGTCCGTAACGATTTGTTGCTCTAGCAAACTGGTCAATGATGAACTTCTAAATATTAAACTTCTCATCAATTTGTGTCTTTTTTCCTTCTAAATTTGTGAAGTTATTCTCATAAATTTACAACTTTTTCTAGTAGCTTTGCTACTTTTTTCTCATAAATTGGTAACTTTTTTCTTGTACATTTGGTACTTTTTTTTGGTAAATTTGCTACTTTTCTTATAAATATGCTACTTTTTTATTGTGAATTTGCTACATTTCTCATAAATTTGTGACTTTTCCTGATAAATTTGCTACTTTTTTCTAGTAAATATGTCACTTTTATAAATTGGCGAAATGTTTCTCATAAATTCACTGTTTTTTTCCTCATGAGTTTGATGCATTTTTCTTGTAAATTGGTGACTTTTTGTTAATTTTCAACTTTTTTCTTGTACATCTGCAACTTTTCTCATACATTTTCTACATTTTTCTTGCAAATTTGCAATTTTTTTAGTAAATGAATAACTTCTTGCAGATTTATACATTTTTTCTTCTACTTTTTCAGTTTTGTTAGAAATTCTTGACTGTGTAAATTTGCAACCTTCTCATAAATTAGCAATTTTTTGTCATTTGTTGTAAATTTGCAACCATGTTTATAAAGACGCTTGGTAATTTTTTTAAAAATGCTTTTGTTGGGAGAGGAAAGATTTTTCTTTTAGTCTATTTTAAACGCTTTGAGCTCTTCTCCATTCCAAAAATAAGGTGCCCCCAACCACAAGTCTTGCCTCAGGGCCCCAAAAAGCTAGAAACAGCCTTGGTTAGACGTAACCCTAAAGGTAACTTCTGAAAATTAGCTTTGGATGTGTGATAAATTAGGTCAGTTTCAATCATGCTGGACAACACCTAGACCCTTGATAACCCACAGTATCACATGTTCTGATATCCAGGTTCAGGGTGTAGGCCTCAGAGGGCTCACAGCATCTTTGCTGGATTTATTATTGGTGTCGTTCCAGCAGCAGAAGCCAAGACGGCTCCGAGACGTCCAAACAGAACTGTAAAACATTAGAGCTAATTGGCTCTGGGTTGTGTGGAGAAAACAACTAAAAAGCTAAGAATATATTCTTTTTTCTGACCCATTAGCTATAGCTATGGAGCAGGTTATTAAAATGACTGTTATTTTGCCATAAAAAAAAATATTATCACAAGAGCCTTTTTGGCCTAGAAAGCAAAGTATGTACATGCAATGGCACCCCACATCCACCCACAACAATTTTTAAGGGGAGAATTTAAATTACCTTCAGATTTTTTCAAGTAAATTTGCAGTTTTTTTTTGCTCTTAAATCTACAATTTTTTTTGCACAAGTTTTCAACTTTTTTCTCATAAAGTTGTGATATTTTCAGTGTAAATTTGCAACTTTATTCCTGTGAATTTGTAAGTTTTCTCATAAATTTGTGGGTTTTACTTGTAAATTTACTACTTTTTTCATCATAAAGGTACTAATTTTTTGGCATAAATTTCCAACTTTTTTCTCATAAAGCTGTGTTATATTCATTGTAAATTTGCAACTTCTTCCCTGTAAATTTTTTACTTTTTTGTCTCATAAATTTGTCAAAATGTAAATTCAGTCCTTTTTTCAACATAAATTTTTTCACACAGATCCATTTTGTTGTCATAAATGTGTAAATTTTATTAGTAAATTTGCACATGGGTATTCATAAGGATGCTGGTTAAAGTTTTCTCTTTTTTCCCATTTTAAAGGGTCATCCCCATCACAAAAATACGGCCCCAAAGTCTTGCATGGGGCCCCCAGAAAGCTAGAAACGGCTTTGATTGTCATTTTCTGTTGAATGAATGTCTCCTCAAATATGTTTTGCAGCTCCATCCAAAATAATATTAATAAAAATGTCTGTTTTCATTGTGGAAGTAGCTGAAATCTTACATAACTTATGTCATTTGATATGCGGCAATAAAAAAATGAATTGGCCAGTTTCATAATAGTTTATATCAGCCTGTTTAGGTCTTCTAAAGGTAAAGATTGGAACCCCTTTCCTGCGTCTTGCCAATATATGAGACATTTCACAGAGCAGGGACTGATAGAGTCTCTCTGTCCAAATATACTGTTTATTGGCCTACTTCAGAGTTGAATAAAGTTCCAGTATGCCCCAGCATACCTCAGACTTTCTCTGCCCCCACCTCCCCAAATATTACGCCCTCGAGGAGATGGCCGCATAATGTGGGTCATCTGCCTCTCCTCAGTTGGGCCGCTCCTTCTCATGTTACCAAACCCGAGCCCAAACTCAGCGGAGGGGAAAAAAAAAAACTTATTTCAAACATTATTCAAACAAATCGGCCACGCTTCATTCGCCCTGCCATATGATAAACGTTCCATATTTTTTCCTGACTAATGGATGCCTGGGTTTAATATGGGGGGAATTTATCCTGTATTTGTATCCAGGGCCAGATCCAAGAAAGCGCTGGACTGAACGGGTGCCAGGTTAATATTTAGCCGGCATGGGCTGTAGGGAACATCAAACCTGGCAACAAAACGACAGGGCAGTTATGGTAAGAGGCAATAAAATCCTGATGGCTGTTTCATTGAAATCACTGCAGAGAGGCCCTGATGTTTGGAGTTATGAAAGGATCCTTTCATTATATATACAGTATAAACTCCTAATGATGGTTAGCTGGTCTGGGATTCATTTTCAGAAGTATTTTACTTTTGCAATTCTTTCACAGTATAGTGGCACATGGACCAAGGCTGCTTGGCTGCTGGAATAGGAAAGAGTCTTTAAAACCAAACCAATAAAAGTAATAAACTTGGGTTTTATTGAGAAAACTGAGAAAAAAAAACTAAATGATTACATATAATAACAATTTAACCAGCATCCACATGAATGCTGCAAATTTACAAGAAAAAAGAAGTGAATTTATGATGAAAAACTAGAATATGAGGGGAAAAAAGCTGCAGTTACAAGAAAAAAAAAACATAAAATCAAAAGAAAAAGTCACAAACTCATGAGAAAAAGTAGCAAATTTGTTGAAAACATGTAAATGTTATGATAAAAACGTTGCATGTTTATGAGAAAAAGTAGCAAATGATGCCAAAAAAGTCAAATTCATCAGGAAAAAGCTGCAAATTTTACACTAAAATGTTACTAATTTTAACCAGCATCCATATGAATGTTGCTAATTTACAAGAAAAAAGAAGTGAATTTGCAGTGAAAAGGTAGAATATTTGAGGGAGACAAAGCTGCAAAGTTGCAAGCAAAAAAGTTTAATTTCATAAGAAAAAAGTCACAAATTCTATGAGGAAAAAAAAGTAAAATTCAAGAGAAAAAAGTTGCAAATTTTACAAGCCACAAAATCAAAAGAAAATTCATAAATTCATTGGAAAAAAGTTGCAAATTTTCACAATGAAAAAGTTGCAAATTTAAAAAAGTCACAATTTTATGAGAAAAATGCTGCAAACTGATGAGGAAAAAGTAGCAAATTTAACAATAAAAATGTTGCAAATTCATGAGGAAAAAAGTCAAAAGTTTTATGTGAGAAAAGTCACAAATTCATGAGAAAAAAATTGCCAATTTACAATTAAAAAAGTTGCAAATTTAGGAGAAAAAGTAAAAAATTATGAGGAAAAATTAAGTCACAAATTAATGAGAACAAAGTTACAAATTTCAACTAAGAAGTTACAAAAGGTTGTAAATTTACAAGAAAAAAAAAGCTGAAGACTAATTCTCCCCCAAACAATGTTTGTTTGGTCTTGTAGCGTGGGCGCCCCCTACTGGCTGAGGGGAACACATAGCATTTACATACTCTGCTTTATAGCCAGAATATACTGTACAGTATATACTGTATATATACAGTATATATATATACTGTAATTTTCCAGTTTGGGATTAATAAAGTACATCTATCCATCCATCTAGCCGTACACTAGCAAATCTTTAAGAAAATGCCCCCTTCACGATGTCGATTGTGATAAATCTGCAGCTTTTTCCATCATCAATTTGCAACTTTTCTCATGTCTGCAGTTTCCACCACCATAGATTTGTGATTAACAGTTCAGTTGCACGTGTAGCTCTCAATGTGAAGCTGGAATGTGATAACGGGAGAGAACACCGGCCCTTTTTCTCCCGACTCCAACTTGCTCCCATGCAACCTGCCAGTGTTGTCAGCTGGCTAAACATGCCGTTTATCTCTGACTCACACAGAGTTGCCACTGTACAGTTTAAAAAAAACAAAAAAAAACAACAAGCATCTTCACTGCTGGAAAACACCCAAAACTCTTAACAGCTTCATCAGTTTACCGACTCAACGCTGGCATAAAATGCTGACTCAGCTCCTGGTAACTTTCCATCACCCGTTCTTGCGCAAGGCCAGGGCCTACGGTACCTACACGTTTATGCCTAAGCTATGCTGCTGTGAAGTGTTTAAAGACATTGAACTCTGAATTAACTTTAAAAGATGTCAAATTTCAGTTGATTTTTCTTCTTGTGGTGCAGAATGAATGTTGGAAAAAAGCAAAAAATAAATTACACTAAATTTTAAACCTTTTATTCATATGCTGCAGTGAAATAAAGACGTAGGAAGTGCTACAGTCATTTGATATATTTGACTACTGCTTATAAAATCCTGACTGAATTAAAACAGAGACCAAGTGAATTAAAGAACCATTCATATTTAAACTTTGCATTATGGGGTTTTTCCTAATTACAGTTTAGACTCAAAATGATGGTGACAATTACATAAAAAAGTCAGTTTTTTTCTTCTTAAATATGAAACTTCTTGCTGAAATTAACAAGAATTTCACTTTTTTCCTTATGAATTATGGAGGATTTTGTCTTGAATTTGCAATTCTCTTCTAGTCAAATTGTGACTTTTTCCATGTTTTTTTTCTAATAAATTTGCTGCTTTTTTCTCTACAAATTTGGCACATTTTCTCATGTATTGATGAGATTTTCTTTTACATCAGTAATTTCTTCTCCAAAATTTCTGACTTTTTTTCTTAAAAAAAAAAAATCAAAACAATGTTCATGTAAAATTATGACTTTGCCTAAATTAGCATTTTTGGTCCACTTTGTCGTGCAGATTTGCAATGTTATTCATCATAAATTTATGACTTTTTCCCCCCAAAAATTGCAAATAATTTGCCGTTGTCGTGCATGTGTCCTGCAGCCACCCATTCACACACGCACAACAGCAGCAAATTATTTGCAATTTTTTTTGGGGGGGGGGGGACCAATTAAGAAGTGAGATTACAAAATTTCCAGTGGAAACCTCAATGTTCCGGGGACCCCAGGTTGGGAATCGCTGATCGAGTTGATCAGTCGACTAATCGTTGCAGCACTAACTGACATGCATGAAGACGCGCATTTTTGATCCTGATGGCTTTCCATACAAGGATAGTATCTCACTGGGATGAGATGCCCAACTAGGTTGAGATAAAAAAAAAAAAAAGAGACAAATCTAATAATTTGTGAGAATTTTCACTTGGAATCACACTTTCTCACGAATGCTGCAATAATGCTGCACCAACTCCCAGCGACTTTTTGGCCACAGTTCTCCGGGTGTTGACGTGCCATAAAAGTGTTTAGACATTTCTCACAACATGCACGAGACAAAATGTACTTTTTGGGTTTTTTTTTGCACGCTTGTAAATTTGTGAGCCGCGAGGAGCCACCAGTTGCTGGGGGGGGGGGGGGCACGTGGCTCAGTAGGTTATTTCCATTCAAATGTGATGTGAGGCGTCCTCCTTGCCACCTACAGGTGAAAACTGTGTCCCCACAGAGAAACGACGGCTTTTTTTTTTTCCTCCCCTCCACTGCTACGCACCACCCACCCAACACGCGCCGCCGCCCTATATATAGCCACAAAACGCTCATCTCTGTACTTTCAGCGGCTCTCAGTACTTTTCCACTCGCGCTGAGGCTTCTGGACGCTTCTTCTGTCGTCTCAACCTGCCCTCCATCACCGCCTCTCGCCACAGACGTGCGACGCCGGGAGAGGTGGAGGGCGGCGGGGCGGGAGATGAGGCGCTGCGGGCGCGCACATTCAAAGGCCAGTGATGCGGAGGGGGAGAGAGAGAGAGGGAGAGCGCGCTTCAGCGGGAGTCGGTGGGGCCGCGCAAGCGAGGTTCTGATGGGGAGCGTGCGCATGGTTGAAGGCAGTGAGGAGGAAGCACGCACGCACGCACGCACGCACAAAAACAGCTGTACACCGCATGGCTGATACTGTCAGCAAATGCAGCAACAATGAGAGAGGGAAAAAAAACACCTTCTTCACTATTTTCTTAGCTCATCAAACCCAACAGATGCACACACACACACGCACAAAACAAACCAAAGACAACCCCCCCCCACCACCACCCCAGCTGAGAAGCCCTTCCTCCGGACTATTTCGGGACCTGGCACGCGCTCGCAGCTTCAGCGTGGCCGAACGTGAACTTTAAAGGCTCCAAATACACACGCGCATCCAGCGCTCTAACGCCAGCATCCAGTACAGCAGAAGAGTGAAAAGGGCGTGAAGGGATACGTACCTGTAGTGTCCGAGTAAGTGAGGAGGCGAGGTGACGTTTTACGAAGTCGACTACCAAGAACTACCACGGCACGAACAGTGAGGACGTCTCCTGCTCCGAGGATATATATAGCCCAGGTGACGCCACCACCCGAAGGCGGGGTATCACCCCCCACCCACCGCCAGCCCAGAGCACCGCCATACTACTATATAATGAATGAATGAATCTTTATTTCGGATAGATTAAAAGTAAAGATTAAAAGAAACAGAATAATATAACAAAGGGGAAAAAAATCCAACAAGGTCAAATTAAACAACAACTCCTCTGATTATACATTATAATACCATCCTACATTCCCCACCCCTTTGAAAAAATGCAAGCATACAAATTACCCAACCAAACAATTTACACACTAAGGCTACGGTCACACCGCAGGTCTTGATGCTCAATTCCGATTTTTGTGTGTGTGGGCTTTCACTTTCTAATTTAAACGCGACCGCCATCAGACTGGAGGAAGAACGGTCTCCAGCGATGGAGGGACACGCATGCGCAGAAGAAAACGCAACATCAGACGGCGCAGTGCTTGAGGAAATATGAGCACCGAGCCACTGAGGGGACAGAACGTCTTCGCCTTTGATGCAGCGCATCAACGTACACGTTAAAAGACATTCAGAAATGTTTATGCACAAGATAAATGAGGCCACCTTCGTTCCTCTACATGCCAGATGACCGCTGTTATATTTATAAATGTGCCGGTACTGTGCGCATGTAATGTCTGTGGCTTCAGCCCGAACTCCCCCCACCCCCGCCCGCAATTTTGAAGTTATCGTGCAGTCTGAGCCGAAAAAATTACAATCCAGTGATAAAGTGAAGGAGACTGATTAAAAAGAGAGCACAAATCAGCTGTGTATCTGTGGCTGTGGTCACACTGCAGGTTTTAATGCCCAATTCCCATTTTTTTTTTTTGCACAAATGTGACCCATATCTGATTTTTTAATGACTGTCTGAACAACAGAGATCCGATTTTTTCACACCAGACCTGGTCCTAATTCCGAATCGTATCTGATATTTTCCAAAGCAGCCTCCGTCCGAATGGTCATGTCGCATTTCATCCGATTTTTTCCTCATTGAAGTGAGACAGGTGCTACAATTCTAAGATAAGATGAGCCTATTGCACCTTGGGGGAGTCAGATTATTTAGCATCTCAGACAAGAGACAGTGGATAAGCATGGGTGAACAATGCTCAGGAGGTTCCTGGCGAGATAGCAAGAAGGAGTCAAGGACGTAGGGGGTTGAATGCAGTGTAATGCAAATGTCATGTTGTGTGTGGAGAAATGCCATGAAACTTGTGAGGAGAGATTTGGGGTAAAAGGAGAGTGCCTGCTGAAATGAGTCAGTCTGTTCTGTGCTTGAGAGATGTGAAGTGTGTAATAAACCATGTGCCATGAGTCGGCCTCTTATTTCACACACACCACACTGGTGACCCAAGACGTATTATGGAACATGAGGCAAGAACCCTGGAGCCGGCCCGGTCAGGAAGCTCCAGCGAGGCGGCAGCCATCCCACAGACAGCCTGGACTGGAACCCCCAGCCACGTGTGTGCGGTTTCAGTCAAGCTACCGGATTTCTGGCAGCACAACCCGCGCTCTTGGTTCCACCACACCGAGGCCCAGTTCGCCCTCCGGGGAGTAACGGCAGATGACACCAGATTCTACCATGTGGTAGCAGTGCTGGACTCCCGCACAGCTCAGCAGGTAGCGAGCCTGCTCGATCAGCCTCCAGCCAGCAACACATACGAGGCGCTCAAGGCTGCGCTGACCCTGCGCTACACGCTCTCGGACTGTGAGAGAGCGGAGAGGCTCCTGACGCGGGCCGAGTTAGGAGATGGTTCAGCTGTAGATCTGATTGAGAAGATGCTGGCGTTAATGGGCACGGATGACGGGCACTTTCTGTTTGCCCACCTCTTCCTCCGGAACCTTCCAACAGAGGCGAGAGCGGTTCTGGCCAATTCGCCTCTGCTGGCCCCACGCGACTACCGTGCGCTAGCCCAGGAGGCAGACCGGATCATCATCACCACCAGGGCGATCACAGTCAACGCGGCAGTGGCGGAGCCCAGTGAGATGACCAGAGGAGGCGAGGAGCCACCGACGGTAGCAGCAGCAGGGGCCAAGGAGCGCCAGAGAGACACGCTCTGCTTCTACCACCGCCGCTTTGGAGAGAACACACGCAGATGTGCACCACCGTGCCAATTCAAGTGCTCGGGAAAATGCAGAAGCCAGCAGTCGGTAGCAGCTGCGGCCCTCGGTGAAGAGAACAAGCTGCTCTATTTGACGGATGCACGCTCGGGGAGGCGTTTCCTCGTGGACACCGGAGCCCAGAAGAGCTTCATCCTGCCGACCTCCGCCAACCAGCTGGCAGGACCTAGCGGCCCCAAGATGTTGGCAGCAAACAGCTCGGATATTAAGACCTTTGGTGAGAGGACACTGATCTTATCCCTACACGGCCGTACATATGAGTGGACTTTTGTTGTAGCAACACTGAATTACCATATCCTGGGGGCTGATTTTCTGTGTGCACATGGTTTACTGGTCGATGTTGCTAACAGGCGCCTGGTTAATGCACTGTCCTTTGAGTCTCTCCCCTATATAGCTCGAGTGACCCGGCCAACAGCACAAGCCAACGTCACAGCTACAGGCGGTAAGTTCCACACACTGCTCACTCAGTTCCCAGCACTCACGGTCCCAACGTTTTCGGCGGCCATCGCTAAACATGGGGTGGGGCACTTTATCACCACCACCGGGCCGCCCGTTTTTGCAAGACCTCGGCGCTTGGACGCAGCTAAACTGGCCATAGCGCGTGAGGAGTTCGCCAACCTGGAAAGGTTGGGCATCATCAGGCGATCAAACAGCCCATGGGCATCCCCGCTACACATGGTCCCTAAGGCTGAGGGATCGTGACGACCGTGCAGGGATTTCCGCAGGTTGAACAACGCCACAGCGCACGACCGCTACCCAATTCCCCACATACAGGATTTTTCCATTCACCTCGCCGGAGCGCGCATTTTTTCTAAAATAGACCTGGTCCGCGGTTACCACCAAGTCCCAGTGCGCACTGAGGACATACCCAAAACAGCGGTAATAACTCCGTTTGGTCTATTCGAGTTCCTGCGCATGCCATACGGGTTAAAAGGAGCGGCACAGACATTCCAGCGCATGATGGATGCAGTGCTGCACGATCTCCTGTTCGTGTTCGTCTACCTGGACGATATCCTGGTAGCCAGTACGTCCGAAGACGAACACGAAACCCACCTCACGACGGTTTTCCGGAGGTTGGAGGAGCACGGGTTAATAATCAACCCGGCGAAATGCCAGTTCGGCATGACGGAGATTGATTTTTTGGGGGCACCGCGTCTCTCCGGAAGGAGCAATCCCGCTGCCCGACAAAGTGCGCGCTGTGGCGGATTTTCCCCGGCCTCAGACAGTCAGGGCGCTGCAGGAATTTTTGGGGACGGTAAACTTTTATAACCATTTCCTTCCCCGCGCGGCGCAGCTCATGCAACCGTTGTACGCCGCGCTCAAGAAACAGAAACCCGCGGATAGGGTCGAATGGACCCCGGAGAGAGAGCAGGCGTTCTCGGAAGTTAAAGCAGCCCTGGAAAATGCCACACTGCTGGCGCATCCGGACCCGACCGTCCGGATAGCGCTCACCACCAACTCTTCAGACGTGGCCATAGGGGTTGTCGTGGAGCAGTGCGTCGCTGGGGCTTGGCAGCCGCTCGCCTTTTTCAGCAGAACTTTGCGCGTCAGCGAACGTAAATACAGTGCGTTCGACAGAGAGTTACTGGCCCTCCACTTGGCCATACGCCACTTCCACTTCTGGTTGGAAGGGCGCAGCTTCACCGTGTTCGTGGACCACAAGCCGCTAACATTCGCGATGGCCAAGGTTTCAGAACCGTGGTCGGGCCAGCAGCAGAGACAGCTGGCCGTGATCTCAGAGTTTACTACTGATATTCAGCATGTGTCGGGTAAACTGAATGTGGTGGCGGACTGCCTCTCGTGCGCTGTGGTGGCCCCAGTTTGTGTGGGGATAGATTACGCAGCCATGGCCGCGGAGCAGATTAGCGATGCAGACGTGCGCGCGCTCCAGTCTGGATCAACAGGGTTAAGGCTGGAGAGCAGGGTGCTGCAAGATGGCGGCCCCCCCTAATCTGCGATGTCTCCACGGGACGCCCGCGTCCGGTGGTCCCAGTCGCGTGGCGCTGCCGCGTGTTTGAGTCGGTTCACACTCTGGCGCACCCAGAAGTGCGCGCGTTGGTCAAAATGGTGGGAGAGAAGTTTGTGTGGCCAAGCCTACGCAATCAAGTGAAAGAGTGGGCTGCAGCCTGCGTGGCGTGCCAACGAGCCAAGGTACACAGACACACGAAGGCTCCCTTGGAGCCGTTTCGTATACCGGCTAAGAGGTTCGACCATGTTCACGTGGACCTCGTGGGCCCCCTCCTGCCATCACAGGGGTGCACGCACCTCCTGACAGTGGTGGACCGCACCACGCGCTGGCCAGAAGCAGTCCTGCTGGCGGCAACCATGTCCGCGGACGTAGCACGCGCTTTTTTAACAGCATGGGTGGCGCGTTTTGGAGTCCCGTCGGACATTACATCCGACAGGGGCCCTCAATTTGTTTCCGAACTCTGGTCCGCGATGGCCCGCAGCCTGGGTGTTACAATTCATCGCACAATCGCGTACAACTCACAGGCCAATGGTTTATGCAAGCGTTTTCATAGATCAAGCAGCACTCAGGGCTTCATTGGCGGATGCAAATTGGGTAGACAGGCTGCCGTGGGTTTTATTGGGGTTGCACTCCGTGCCAAAAGAGGATTTGGAAGCTTCCCCAGCAGAGGTGGTTTTCGCGCAGCCCCTACGGCTGCCCAGGGAATTTCTACCAGATAATCCTGCGCCGGACAGCTGCCCGTCTCAGCTTTTGCAGCGTAGCGCAAACACAGGCACATTGCCGGGCCCTGCCCACCACTGTTTTCCACATGTTTTCGTGCCTAAAACTTTGAAGAGCGCGGAGTTTGTGTTCGTCAGACACGACGCCCACCGCTCTCCATTGCGCCCACCCTATGATGGACCGTTCAGAGTGTTGGAAACAGGGGATAAGCATTTTTTGCTAGACTTGGGGGGTAGGCGGGAAAAAATTGGCATAGACAGACTCAAACCCGCTTTCGTTGTGGTGGACGAGCAAGTGCTGTTGGCTAGGGCCCCTCGGCGTGGAAGACCCCCACGGAGAGCTCCCCAGGGAAACGATTCACCAGAGCAGCCACACAGACAGACCGAAGTGCCCCCCCCCCCCCCTCGTCACGGCCCACCCGCAGTCAGACACACTCCCAGCAGCCCCCCACCAGCACAGCAGTGCCACGGAGGCAGTAAACCGCAGTTACAGCAGATACGGGAGGAGACTGAAGCCCAAACAGCATGTGGACTGATGTTCTATTGTTCTATCTAAGATGCTGGGGCGGGGGGAGTATAGCACCTTGGGGGAGTCAGATTATTTAGCATCTCAGACAAGAGACAGTGAATAAGCATGGGAGAACAATGCTCAGGAGGTTCCTGGCGAGATAGCAGGAAGGAGTCAAGGACGTAGGGGGTTGAATGCAGTGTAATGCAAATGTCATGTTGTGTGTGGAGAAATGCCATGAAACTTGTGAGGAGAGATTTGGGGTAAAAGGAGAGTGCCTGCTGAAATGAATCAGTCTGTTCTGTGTTTGAGAGATGTGAAGTGTGTAATAAACTGTGTGCCATGAGTCGGCCTCTTATTTCACACACACCACAAGCCTTTATTAGTCCCACAATGGGGAAATTCCAGGATTGCACCAGCACAGGGATAGCAACACTCAGAGCAAGAAAATAAGAGCAGTGAATATACATATGTTGTAGGACCTTGGGGGTCCATGTCTTGCGAAAGGCAGGTCCTACCGCAAGGTGCTCTCGGGGCTGTTTGCTTTCGGCTTTGGGACTGTGACTAGGATTCTTCTTTGACTTGGCACTGAGGCGTCATCTCTTCGAATTTAGTCTGCTGGTAGGGGGCGACGAGAACGCTGAAACACGCGGAAGACCAGACCCCTGTCTGGTCCAGGTCATCCTACACACACCACGTAGACACCCAGCTCAACACAACCATGAGAACCATAACTGGGACAATCCGCTCAATACCACTCCCCTGGCTCCCTGTACTGTCAAACATAGCCCCCCCACACATCCGGCGAGCAGCAGTAACTCAAAGGATGCTTCAAAAAGCCAAAGACTCACCTCACTTACCAATCCATGCAGATATCTACACCCCACCCACTGCCCGACTTCCATCCAGACGGCCGATTTGGAAAAACCCTCCCCCAGCTGATTTCACCATCCAGACAGCTTGGCAAGAGGAATGGGAGACCAAGGAGGTCCCAAACAAACACCTGGTGACAAACCCCAACCAACAGGTCCCGGGCACCAACCTCCCAAGGAGACAGTGGTCTACACTCAATCGCTTCAGGACTGGACATGGCCCCTGCTTGGCCAGCCTTCACAGATGGGGCAGTAGCCCTAGCCCACTGTGCGCATATGGAGAGGAGCAAACAGTGGAACACATCATAGAGGCTTGCCCGCTCCAAAGACTGGAAGGAGGATTACACACCCTCCATACAGCAAACCAGGAAGCAACTGCTTGGCTTGAAGACTTTGCATTCGCTAAATAAATAAATAAAGGACCTTGGGGGAGTCAGATTATTTAGTATCTCAGACAGAGACAGTGAATAAGCATGGGAGAACAATGCCCAGGGGGTTCCTGGCGAGATGGCAGGAAGGAGTCAAGGACATAGGGGGTTGAATGCAGTGTAATGTAAATGTCATGCTGTGTGCTGAGAAATGCCATGAAACTTGTGAAGAGGGATTTGGGTAAAAGAAGAGAGCTTGCTGAAATGATTCATTCTGATCTGTGCTTGAGAGATGTGAAGTGTGTAATAAACCGTCTGTCATGAATCTGCCTCTTATTTCACACACTCCACACTGGTGACCCAAGATGTATTATGGAACACGAGGCAAGAACCCCGGAGCCGGCCCGGTTGGGAAGCCCCAGCGATGCAGCAGCCATCCCACAGACAGCCCGGACTGGAGCCCCCAGCAACGCGTGTGCGGTTTCAGTCAAGCTACCAGACTTCTGGCAGCACAACCCGCGCTCTTGATTCCACCACACCGAGGCCCAGTTCGCCCTCCGGGGAGTAACGGCAGACGACACCAGATTCTACCTTGTGCTAGCAGCGCTGGACGCCCGCACAGCTCAGCAGGTAGCGAGCCTGCTCGATCAGCCGCCAGCCCACGACAAATACGAGGCGCTCAAGGCTGCGCTCACCCGGCACTACACGGTCTCGGAATGTGAGAGAGCGGAGAGGCTCCTGGGACGGACTGAGTTAGGAGATGGTTCAGCCATTGACCTGATGGAGAAGATGCTGGCGTTAATGGGCATGGACGACAGGCACTTTCTGTTTGCCCACCTTTTCCTCCAGAACCTTCCAACGGAGGCGAGAGCGGTTCTGGCCAATTCACAGTTGCTGGCCGTGTGTGACTACCGTGCTCTAGTCCAGGAGGCAGACAGGATCATCCTCACTACCAGGGCAATCACAGTCAACGCGGTGGCCGCGGAGCCCAGCGAGACAACCAGAGGAGGCGAGGATCCACCGACGGTAGCAGCAGCGGGGGCCAAGGAGCGCCAGAGAGACACGCTCTGTTTCTACCACCGCCGCTTTGGAGAGAACACGCGCAGATGTGCGCCACTGTGCCAATTCAAGCGCTCGGGAAATGCCAAGGCCGGCAGTCGGTAGCAGCTGTGACCGTCGGTGAAGAGAACAAGCTACTCTACATGACGGACGCGTGCTCGGGGAGGCGTTTCCTCGTGGACACCGGAGCCCAGAAGAGCATCATCCTGCCGACCTACACCGACTGGCTGGCAGGACCTAGCGGCCCCGTGCTGTTGGCAGCAAACGGCTTGGAAATTAAGGCCTTTGGCGAGAGAACACTGATCTTATCTCTACACGGCCGTACATACGAGTGGACTTTTGTCATAGCAACACTGAATTACCATATCCTGGGCGCTGATTTTCTGTGTGCACATGGTTTACTGGTTGATGTTGCTAATAGGTGCCTGGTTAATGCACTGTCCTTTGACTCTCTCCCCAATATAGCTCGAGTGACCCAGCCAACAGCACAAGCCAACGTCACAGCTCCGGGCGGTAAGTTCCACGCACTGCTCACTCAGTTTCCAGCACTCACGGTCCCAACGTTTTCGGCGGCCATCGCTAAACACGGGGTGGAGCACTTTATCACCACCACCGGGCCGCTCGTTTTTGCAAGACCTCGGCGCTTGGACGCAGCTAAACTGGCCATAGCGCACGAGGAGTTTGCCAACCTGGAAAGGTTGGGCATCATCAGGCGTTCGAACAGCCCATGGGCATCCCTGCTACACATGGTCCCTAAGGCTGAGGGATCGTGGCAACTGTGCGGTGATTTCCGCAGGTTTAACAACGCCACAGAACACAACCGCTACCCGATTCCCCACATACAGGATTTTTCCGTTTACCTCGCCGTAGCACGCATTTTTTCTAAAATAGACCTGGTCCGCGGTTACCACCAAGTCCCAGTGCGCGCGGAGGATGTACCCAAAACAGCGGTAATAAATCCGTTCGGTTTATTCGAGTTCCTGCGCATGCCATTCGGGTTAAAAGGCGTGGCACAGGCGTTCCAGCGCATGATGGATGCAGTGCTGCACGATCTCCTGTTAGTGTTCGTCTACCTGGACGATGTCCTGGTAGCCAGTGCATCCGAAGATGAACACGAAACCCACCTCAGGATGGTTTTCTGGAGGTTGGAGGAGCACGGGTTAATAATCAACCCGGCGAAATGCCAGTTCAGCGTGACGGAGATTGATTTTTTGGGGTACCGCGTCTCTCCGGAAGGAGCAATCCCGTTGCCCGACAAAGTGCGCGCCGTGGCGGATTTTCCCCGGCCTCAGACAGTCAGGGTGCTGCAGGAATTTTTGGGGATGGTGAACTTTTATAACCGTTTCCTTCCCCGTGCGGCGCGGCTCATGCAACCACTGTACGCCGTGCTCAAGAGACAGAAACCCGCGGATAGGGTCGAATGGACCCCGGAGCGAGAGCGGGCGTTCTCGGAGGTTAAAGCAGCCCTGGCAAACGCCGCACTGCTGGCGCATCCGGACCCGGCGGCCCGGATAGCGCTCACCACCGACGCTTCAGACATGGCTATAGGGGCTGTCGTAGAGCAGCGCATTGCCGGGGCTTGGCAGCCGCTCGCTTTTTTCAGCAGAACTTTGCGCAACAGCGAACGTAAATACAACGCGTTCGACAGGGAGTTGCTGGCCCTCCACCTGGCCATACGCCACTTCCAGTTCTGGCTGGAAGGGCGCAGCTTCACCGCGTTCGTGGACCACAAGCCGCTAACGTTCGCGATGGCCAAGGTTTCAGAACCGTGGTTGGGCCGGCAGCAGAGACAGCTGGCCATGATCTCAGAGTTTACTACCGATATTCAGCATGTGTTGGGTAAACTGAATGTGGTGGCGGACTGCCTTTCGCGCGCCGTGGTGGCCCCAGTCTATGTGGGGATAGATTACGCAGCCATGGCCGCGGAGCAGATTAGCGATGCAGACGTGTGCACGCTCCAGTCTGGACCAACAGGGTTAAGGCTGGAGAGCAGGGTGCTGCAAGACGGCATGCCCCCAATCTGCGATGTCTCCACGGGACGCCCGCGTCCGGTGGTCCTGGTCGCGGGGCGCCGCCGCGTGTTTGAGTCGGTTCACACTCTAGCGCACCCAGGAGTGAGCACGTCAGTCAAAATGGTGGGAGAGAAGTTTGTGTGGCCGAGCCTACGCAATCAAGTAAAAGAGTGGGCTGCAGCCTGCGTGGCGTGCCAATGAGCCAAGATACACAGACACACGAAGGCTCCCTTGGAGCCGTTTCGGGTACCGGCTAAGAGGTTCGACCATGTTCACGTGGACCTCGTGGGCCCCCTCCCGCCATCACAGGGGTACATGCACCTCCTGACAGTGGTGGACCGCACCACGCGCTGGCCAGAAGCAGTCCCGCTGGCGGCAACCACGTCCGCAGACATGGCACGTGCTTTTTTGACAGCATGGGTGGCGCGTTTTGGAGTCCCGTCGGACATTATGTCCGACAGGGGCCCTCAATTTGTTTCTGACCTCTGGTCCGCGATGGCCCGCAGCCTGGGTGTTACAATTCATCTCACAACTGCATACAACCCACAGGCCAATGGGTTATGCGAGCGTTTTCATAGATCACTGAAAGCAGCACTCAGGGCTTCACTGACGGATGCAAATTGGGTAGACAGGTTGCTGTGGGTTTTACTAGGGTTGCACTCTGCGCCAAAAGAGGATCTGGAAGCTTCCCCGGCAGAGGTGGTTTTTGCGCAGCCCCTACGGCTGCCCGGGGAATTTCTGCCAGATAATCCCGTGCCGGACAGCTGCCTGTCTCAGCTTTTGCAGCGTAGCGCAAACACAGGCACGCTGCCGGGCCCAGCCCACCACTGTTTTCCGCGTGCTTTTGTCCCTAAAACTTTGAAGAACGTGGAGTTCGTGTTCGTCAGACACAACGACCACCGTCCTCCATTGCGCTCACCCTATGATGGACCGTTCAGAGTGTTGGAAACAGGGGATAAGCATTTTTTGCTAGACTTGGGGGGTAGGCGGGAGAAAAATGGCATAGACAGACTCAAACCTGCTTTCGTAGTGGCGGACGAGCAAGTGCTGTTGGCTAGGGCCCCTCGGCGTGGAAGACGATTCACCAGAGCAGCCACACGGACAGACCGAAGTTCCCCCCCCCCCCTCGCCACGGCCCACCCGCAGTCAGACACACTCCCAGCAGCCCCCCACCGGCACAGCAGCGGCACGGAGGAGGTAAACCCCAGTTACAGCAGATATAGGAGGAGACTGAAGCCAAAACGGTGTGTGGACTGATGTTCTATTGTTCTATCTAAGATGCTGGAGGGGGGCGGTGTAGGACCTTGGGGGAGTCAGATTATTTAGCATCTCAGACAGAGACAGTGAATAAGCGTGGGAGAACAATGCCCACGGGGTTCCTGGCGAGATGGCAGGAAGGAGTCAAGGACATAGGGGGTTGAATGCAGTGTAATGTAAATGTCATGCTGTGTGCTGAGAAATGCCATGAAACTTGTGAAGAGGGATTTGGGTAAAAGAAGAGAGCTTGCTGAAATGATTCATTCTGTTCTGTGCTTGAGAGATGTGAAGTGTGTAATAAACCGTCTGTCATGAATCTGTCTCTTATTTCACACACTCCACAATGTACACATAAATATATAAATATATATATACACAGTGCAGAGCATTGTAGCTAGATGGAATAAACAGCATAACCGTCTATTTAGTTACCCTACATGGTATGAATACAGTATATATCCATACATATTGTCACCATCCATAGCGACTGATATTGTCCTAGTTGTATACTGGAGGGGACCATTTGTGTAAGTACAAATGGGCGGTACAGTGGTGCAGTGATTAGCACTGTTGCCTTACAGCTAGAAGGTTCCTGGTTCGAATCCCTAGGTTGGCAGGGGTTGGAACCTTTCTGTGTGGAGTTTGCATGTTCTCCCTGTGCTGCGTGGGTTTACTCCGGGGGCTCCGGTTTCCTCCCACAATCCAAAGACATGCATGTTAGGTTAATTGGCTGTTCTAAATTGTCCATAGATATCTGTTTCCTATAGGCCCTTAGAATAGAGGGTTAGTATTAGTGAAAGTGCTCTGAGTGGTCTTTGTGACTAGAAAAGCGCTATGTAAGTGCAGGTTAGTTAGTAAGTCTTTTGCATTCAATACTATTAGGTCGTCACATTTTTTTTTGCTATCTCTGCGAGCAGCCCTGCTTAGGTTATATAGTCTGACAGCCATAGGTAGGAAGGACCTGCGAAACCTCTTGGTCGCACACCTAGGATGATGTAGTCTACTGCTAAATGAGCTCCTCAGTGCATTCAGTATGTCCTGCATGGGGTGGGACTTGGACTCCAGCAGAGATGACAGTTTAGCCACCATCCTTCTCTCTCCTATCTCCTCCACTGGGTCAAGGCGTTGCCCCAGGACAGAGCTAGCTTTCTTGATCAGTTTGTTCAGTCTCTTCCTATCGGCTGCTGTAATGCCGTTGCCCCAGCAGACCACTCCAAAAGTGATGGCTGATGCCACCACCGTGTCGTAGAATGTCTTCAAGGGCATCCCTTGTACACCAAAAGACCTGAGCCTCCTCAGTAGGAACAGCCTGCACTGTCCCTTCTTGTAGAGTGCGTCGGTATTGTGTGACCAGTCTAGTTTATTGTTCAGATGAACACCCAGGTACTTGTAGGATGTCACCATCTCAATGTCTGTTCCCTGGATGTTTACTGGTGCCATGAGGGGTTGTCCACCACCAGCTCCTTACGTTTTCCTCGCGTTGATCTGGAGGCAGTTCCGATGGCACCAGTCCACGAAGTCCTGGATAAGTCCTCTGTACTCAGCTTCATCTCTGTTGGAGATGAGGCCGACGATTGCAGAGTCGTCAGAGAACTTCTGTAGATGGCAGTGTGTTGTGTTGTGTGAGAAGTCCGCAGTATAAAGGGTGAACAGGAAGGGAGCCAAAACCGTTCCCTGGGGGGCCCCCGTGCTACTGATGATTGTGTTGGACACACAATCCCGGGTTCTCACAAACTGTGGCCAGTTAGTGAGGTAGTCCAGGATCCAAGATGACAGGTGCTGGACCACCCCTGCGCACAGCAGCTTGTCCCTCAGGATCATCGGTTGGATGGTGTTGAAAGCACTGGAGAAGTCAAAGAACATGATCCTCCAAATATGGGCACAAACAATGGAGGTACCCAATCCCATAAACTCACAGGGTACATAAAAGTACATACAGAGAACTCCCCAAACAAAACAGAATTATCACATTATAGGGTAGTAAACCTAATCATTCACATCCAGGTGCTACTGCACCTCACACTCAACAACAGTCACACAACAACGGTGGTCTTGTGCTTTCAATCCCTTAATCACCCTGTTACAGTGGCAGACGTATCCCATTACTAACAATAATGTAAACAGCTATAAAGGCCCCACCACAGACAGGGAAATAGCACAGCATCTCGTGCTGGAAACAGAAATAAAATACAACATATCAAAATACTGTAGACAGTTACACTGACCAAGAGGTGGCACACACGCAAACAGGTCAATTTGTAATAAAACAATTCTATAAACACACTTTGTTTTCTTTTTTTTTTATAACTGCAGAATAAACTAAATAGTCACATAAGTTGTACCATTAATAGGGTAACTGTCCGTGGGAACCAACTTAAACGTTACACATCACTGACATGGTTCTCTTCAACCCCATTCCCATACAACTTCAACATGTGAATATATTCAGAAACCATTAACCATAATAACTGTAAACAAAACACATTTACTAATAACTGCACATTTCAGACATACCGTAAGCCCTCATACATTCAACCTGGGTCTCCCGAAGGCCCCCCCCCCTTCCCGGAGTGTCTGTCACACGGCCCACTTCCAGAGCGTCTATGTTTTGTCGTGACCGGAGACGGACTGCATAGACGCCCTTTCGTGCTCCGACGTCGCAGCTCATTGGGATGCCGTTTCGACCCATCAGTCAAACTCAGGTAGCCGTCGCCGCCGGACTGGACCACCCGCAGATTATCCTGCCCAGCTGTCCATTTCCTGGAACTGCGCACCCGACCAAGCCAAGGCTCGACCCTAGAGGGCACGTCATCACCCTCACCCAGGGGAGCACTCACTGGCTTCCTCCGTCATCTGTGCTGTGATCTGGCTCCCTCAGCGGTTGGCCAAGTTGACTAGAGTCATGTCCCTTGCCTTTGGTATCGGCACGGCTAGGGTTCATGCCGTCTGGAGGTACCCCAGATACCAGATGTTGTTGCATCAGAGCAGCACCAGTCACTGTTGGCTCTGCAGCCGGAACTCGTCAGCCACCGCAGCCCTGTAGCTCACGCTCTTTGGACCTTTCTGCTACCGTAGAGGTCAAACCATGCTGTTTGGGTCCACCATCCATGGGACCACAAACACTGGCACGGGACCCCCGCCTATTCGGCGTACTAAGGTGCTGGCAGTGTCCCTCTTCACCTGGAATGGGCCACCCAAAGTCCCACACTTCATCGCCACTTCCCACGTAGAAAGGCCTGTCCCATAAGCCACCACCTGACCACTCCTCCACTTCACCGCAGGTAATGGTGAAACCAAGCCCATACAATAAATCACAGCCCATTAGGTTATCACCGTCCCGCGACACCATGGACTTGTTGGCGCACATGGAGGCCCCTTTGTACCTCACCAACAGCCACACCGAACCCACAATATCCAGCGGGTGACTACCATAACCATAACAGGTGATATTAGTGTTACTCACTCTATAGTGGGGAAAACACCGACTTGCAGTTGCCAAGTTGAGGATGAAGACTGCTGACCCAGTGTCCACCAACAGCAGTATTGGCGTCCCGTCCAACAAAATCTCACAAATGATGCAACCGTCCGTGTCGGGCGAGACTGTGTGGACCACCGTAGGGGCCTTCTTCTCAACAGTTCCTTTCACCGGTCTCCGTTCCTCCTTGTCAAAATTGCGGCAAACTCTGGTGAAGTGATGGAGCAAACCGCACCGTCCACAATGCTTGTCCCTTGCCGTGCACTCCCTGGCTTGATAGCGGTGCCTGCTGGATCCACAGCCGTAGCATCGTGGTGTCCCCAGGGTGGACCATATCTTGACAGTGGCTACGTACTCGTCATCGCTACCATCGTCCAAATCCAAGGCCAGGTTCTTCCCGTGTGCTTCGCTCTTCTGTGGAGTGTTGTCGCAGCCGAGGTGTTTCGTCAGCCGCTCCGCTGCCTTGTGCTGTTGCGCTAGCTCCATGGCCGCTAGCAAAGTTAGCTCACCAGCGTAAGTTAGCAGGCAAACCCTCGCCAAGGAGTAAGCCACATGCTGGGCCAACTGGTCACGGACCATCTCCTCCTCTAGGGCCCCAAACCTACGCTCACCCGCCAGCTGTTGGAGGTCTGCCACAAACTGCTGGACTGATTCTTCGGGTCGCTGGTGCCGCTGTTGGAACTGGATGCACCGCATGATGATTTTTTCGGGGGCACGGAAGTAGCCGGCCACGAGCCTCACGACATAGTCGAAGCTATCACCGCCTCCTAAGGTGCTGAGGATTTTCTGGCCCTCCATGCCCAGGTTATGGACCAGAATTGTCCTCCCTCATAATTTGTCCAAGTCGTCGAGGTCCAACGCGAGTAGATAGTTTTGGAATGCCGCAAACCACCTGGCCCAAGGGACAAGTGGCTCTCCCGGAGCCTCCAAAAAGGGATGTAATGTGGTCACAGCCCTCTCCATCTCCTTTTATCCTCGTTGCCAAATGTAGTGTCCGAATAAGTGAGGAGGCGAGGTGAGGTTTTATAAAGTTTGTTACAAGAACTATGTACACGTGGGGAGACCCTACCACGAGTATGGGAGTAACAGCAAGGAGACAATATGTCTCCTGCTTCAGGCTTATATACAGTATCCCAGGTGATGCCACCCCCCGAAGGCGGGGAATCACCCCTCCCAGCCTAGGGCACCACCATACTAATATATTATAACTACATTACCATCCTACAGTACCTAGAGTGGACAGAACATGTCAGAGATGATGTGAAGGTGTGTGTAGGGGGGTGCAGAAGGACAAATTCAGTCCAGGAGGAGAGAGGGACTCAGCACTCTTCCACAGCTGCTGAGGAAAAGAAGGACAGGGAGACTTCCAGGAAAAAAAATGATTAGAAGACCCACCGGTGGCCTTCTGGTTCTTTAAATGAAGTCACGAGTGCCACCTGATTGGTGGCTGAGGCCCAAGCTTGTGTCTGCACCCAATTAGGTGGTCTCAGAGTGGAAGTGGTAGTGGAGGAAACCTGAGCCCTCCCATGAGCTGGACCACATGATGGCTATGAGCTAAGGCTGGCACTGCAGGCAGGGGTGTAGCAAGCTTTTCAAAAGTGTGGGTGTTGGGGAAGTGGGGGGGTCGTCATCATTCCTCATGTATTTACAGCACAAAGGGTCACTGACAGAAGAGGCAGCTTCCATTGAAAATAAATCTGCTGAAAATACATACATCTTTACAAAAATCTTAAAAAATAATTTTCTTTCAATAAATAAAATATTAAACGTCCATTTATTTAAGTAAATTCTTAAAAAAGCCATTACCTCTGTCAGCAAAATGAACCAAAATCATCCCCTCTATTAACCTGCCTGTTGGATGTGTATGTGTGTGTATGTGTGGCAGTGCCTGCCCCTAGGGTGGCATGAGGTTGGCACAGCCCCTCTGTATATAAACCCTGATCTGTTAATAAAGTTGAGAGTTCTATGTTGCCTGAAGTCTCGCCTCCGACTCCCTCATTTCAAGACATAACATTTGGCGATGAGGTAAATTGGAGATATTTTAAAGTATAGAAGTATAGAAGCGTGCTGATTGCCTCCACCTCTGATGCCATTCTTGGAGACCGTGGGAGAACCGTTGGTTGTGTGGCCAGACTGGAGGGCCGAATTTGAAAACTACATCGCAGCGCTGGGCCTCCATGCACTCGATTGAAGATGACAGCGGAAATTCCTGGTCCGTAACAAAATATTAAGTTAAGGGTACCAGAATTTTTGTCCAGGCCTGTTTCATGAGTTTGTTTTTTAAAATAATTCTGTTGAATCACAATTCAAAAGCATTGTGTGATTTTCACTGGTTAATTTTCATAGAATTTTTATTTATTACCACTTTTGTCAGATTCAAGTTACTTCTGTGACCATTGTGGGTTTTTCTTTCATTAACAGAGGGGTACCAGCAATTTTGTCCACGTCTGTACAGCAACAAAGCATTTTTGTCACATCCCACCACTGGCTTTCACAAGTGTATTTCCCTAATATCACACTATAAATTTGAGAAATCCCAAGATCATAGGACCACCTATGATGTTCCTATGATGTCTGTATGATGTCCTATGATGTTCAGATGTATAACTCATGTGTGAAATGTCCTATGATGTTCCTACGTAACAAAGGCAGGCATCACTCACAATCACAGGACTCACTATAACATCATCAAAGATCATAGAAGTCCCTATGACATCATCAAAGATCAAATGCAGTCATCATAGGAGTTGCTATGACATCATCAAAGATCATAGGACTCACTATGACATCATCAAAGATCAAAGGCAGTCATCACTCACAGTCATAGGACTCGCTATATCATCAAAAATCATAGGACTCACGATAACACATTCAAAGATCAAAGGCAGGCATCACTGAATGAGTGCTGATGTGCTTGCTTACACCTGCTTTCTACAGGCATGCAGAAATACTTGCTTATACTTGTTTTCTACGGGCATGCACTGGTATGCACAAGGCAGTCATCACTCACGGTCACAGAACTCGCTATGACATCATCAAAGATCACAGAACTCGCTATGACACAATCAAAGATCAAAGGCAGGCATCACTGAACGAGTGCTGATGTGCTTGCTTACACCCTTGCTTACACCTGCTTTCTACGGGCATGCAGAAATACTTGTTTATACTTGGTTTCTACGGGCATGCACGGGTATGCACTAGTATGTTTTGAACTTGCTTTAACTAACCACCATCCATTTCTGTTTTTCGTCTAGGCAAGAGGAAAAGGAGCCACACCACAACGGACCTTGTCACTGTGGAAAGTACTGAAATCCTTTGCTTTTTTAGTTAAACTATAGATAAAGTGCCAAAACTAAAGTAGCACAATTTCCACTTCATATGAAAAGGACTGAACTGAGATTTATTTGATTGCGTGAATATTAATTACAGAATGATTGAAAATGAATGGCACATCCACTGTAAAATAAACCGCTTGTTTATTATTATTATTATTATTTTTTTCAGATCACTTGTGTGATCCTTTGTGAGTTATATTCATAAGAGTGTATGTTGCACTTTGGGGAATGGGAGCTGTTCAGTCATCATAATTTAGTTTATATGTGTAGTTTGTAGTCTATCGTCAATAAACTCATGCAATATTATAATAGCAGGACACATTACAAATATGAGACCCATTGTAGTGCTTCCTTTTATATTTTAGCAATATAAGTACAAAACACCGCCCACACTTGAAGCCAGGGCAAGAAGAGACACGGTGGTGACAGAGCGGTGGCTAAACTTTTATTGATTAAAAATTACATATTTTGACTGAGCGACTCCATACTCGGGGATGCACACCCTCAGTAAAGTACTAGATTCCATTCAAGTGACGGTATTCACTCATTCTGGTTGCTGAGGCCACAGTAAAAGCAAATGATTTTAAACATAACCCAGCCCTTGTAAAATCTACTTTACTGAAGCGCAGCTACATGAAAATTGTGGTTAAATACAACAACAAAGCACTTTTTTGTCACATTCCATCACTGGCTTTTAGCAACAAGTGTATTTTCCAAATATGTTTTAAGCTTGATTTGATTAACCACCACCCATTTCTCTCTTTTCGTCTACGCAAGAGGAAAACGATCCACCCCAAACCGGACTCTGCATCACTATTTACACAGATGCAGGCTGAAGATCTGCTGAACCGGGACCAGCTTGAGTGGCATATCCAGCTGCTTCTCAGTGAGGCAGTGTGGCCGGCGTGTGTGACCCATTCTTTTTTTTTTTTTTTTTTTTACAGTTTTAATTTTGCACATTCTAAATAATCTGGAATTTGCTGCTGATTGTAATAAACAATTTAGTGGCTTATGTGTTTGCATCAGGATTTTCTATTTTGTCTGTTAAAGACACCAGTGGGAAAGTCAACAGTACAAACCATTTATCAGTGACTTTGAAAATAATAGCTCACTGTTAAGAAAAAGTAACCAATAACAATTATTTTATTAACTAAAGACTGTATTGTTGGATGTGCCAGTGCAGAAGACACTGCACACTTTAGTGATAGTACCAGTATATGGAGAAATTCTGGGCAAAATTAGCATCTGTATTTTGTAATAATGGGTTAGGGCAGGGGTGTCCAATCATGGTAAATGGTATTCACTTATATAGCGCTTTTATTCTCATCTCTAGATGACCAAAGCGCTTTACAGATCCTGCTATCCACCCATTCACACACAGATGGTGGCGTAGCTGCCATACACCGGCGCTGGCCTGACACACCAGGAGCAGCTGGGGGTTCAGTGTCTTGCTCAAGGACACTCCGACGTGCAGACTGCAGACAGAGCGGGAATCGAACCCCTGACCCTCCAGTCGGTAGTCGGCCACACTACACCTGCGCCCCAGCCGCCCCAGGGATGTCCAATTATGTGCCATGGAGGGCCAAAACCCTGCAGCCTTTACCTCCAACCAGTGTCTTCAACAGCAGATTCCACTGAATTTCTTCCACTGACAACTGATCAATGAAAACACCTGTTGAAGAGATTGGGTAGAAGAGAGAACCTGCAGGGTCTTGGCCCTCCATGGCTCATGATTGGACATCCCTGGGTATTTGAACACAAACTGCTTTATGGTTCATAATTTTGTTGACAGACTTACACCAAACAAAAAGTGATTTCTCAAACTGCTGGATTTTTCTAAGAAAGCTTTTCCAATCTTTTAGTATTTAGTCACTTGGTGGTAGCCTTCACACAGAAAAGTGGAGACAGATCTGCAAAAAGTACAAAGGTTTATTGCCAAAATTCCCGGTGCAATACTACATGAATACATGTATAGTACATTGTTGATGCAGGGAATATATATTTGTACAGTATCTACATGTATCTAGTAAATGAAGGATTTTCCATGTAACCTTGTGATTGCATTATTTTAATTGCTTTTAATCCTTTTATTTATTTTTTTTTAGATTTAGTATACTTTATTGATCCCCAGAGGGGAAATTGAGGGTCATCCACCACCTGGATGGATGAAGCAGCCACGATACGGCGCTATCCCTTAACCATTCACACACACATTCACACCTAGGGCCACTTTAGAGTCTCCAATTAACCTAACCTGCATGTTTTTGGCATGTGGGAGGAAACCGGAGAAATCCTGGAGTAAACCCACGCAAACACGGAGAGAACATGCAAACTCCACACAAATCACTGTTGGTCGGGGGCTGGGATCGAACCCACGATCCCATGATCCCCACGATCCCCCGGCCAAGGGTAAACTGTGCTGCCGCAGTGCTAACCACTGTGCCACTGTGCAGCCCATTTATCCTCACGCCTTCGGCTCTATGGCTTCCGAAACGCTCCAGTACTATTCCAGAATGCTTCGTCTCGCTGCCTGTACCCTTGTCTGGCTCTCATTTTTTGCCTTTACTTTGACAAAAGCCAGACAGCGAGCAGTCACCTCGTAAGCTGCCATCTTGTGTTTTTCTTGTGTCGCGTGTTTTATGTCTCGGGAGTGTGGTGCCGCCTTGTTGTAAAAAAATCCCACCCACCCCAAGCGGTACTCTGCTGTAATGGAAACAAAACCGTGCTGAGCCGTGTAAAACCATGTAGAGGTGTGTAGGGCTGACTGGGTACTAGTGGAAAAGGGGCATAACTGGAGCTAATGATCGTGCAGGGGAACAGGTCAAGTGGACCCCTGACCAAGTGAGCACCCCATGTGGACCCCGGTGTCCAATCTATACATGTACAAGTAGATTTTCAATCCAGTGATTTACAAACTGATTCAGAGCTTTTTAAAGCCTCATTCAGAACATTATAGTCCCACATACCTATTCTGTGAATTTGGTCTGGGTGCAGCCAGCGGTGATGAGCAGCAGTGTTGGAGAATAAAAGTCTTTTGAAAGCAGAAACAGAGCCAAAACCTTCTCCGGGTCAGCTTAGTTGTCTTCTTCTTCTTCTTTTAGATTTGATTGGCAATTGGCAACCAGCTTACAGGTGCATTACCGCCACGTACTCCACTCTATATGGACTATACATAATTCAAGAAATTTCTGTGTGTGTGTGTGTGTGTGTCTGTGTCTGTGTGTCTGTGTGCCACGATCATAGGACTCGCTTAAAGGTCATAGGACTGCCTATGATGTTCCTATGATGTTTACATGATGTCATATAGACAGACCATAGGACTGATGTTCCTATGATCTCTATATGATGTCTATGTGACGTCATATAGACACTGTCATGACCATAGGACTCGCTAAAAGATCATACGATCACCTCTGATGTTCCTATGATCTCTACATGATAGCTATATGGCATCATATAGACACCATAGTATAGACTGATCAAAGGCAGGCATTACTGAATGGTCGAGACGAAGAAGAGTGATGTCTGAAGGTAGATTTGAGGTTCGATTTGATACAGCAATGATGATAGAAGGACTACAGCACCTGACCAGATAGAGTGATTATATAGAGTGAAGTAGGAGGAGACGAAGGAGGACAGCTCGCCTATGGGCGTTCATTGATAGAGCACTTGAACAGAGACCGGGCCTGGGCACTATGTGTAGAGTGATAATATAGAGTGAAGTGATGATATAAAGTACGAGGAGACGAATGTGTTCAATTGGACACAGCAATGATGATAGAAGGACTACAGCTCCTGACCAGATAGAGTGATGATATAGAGTGAAGTACGTGGCGGTAATGCACCTGTAAGATGGCTGCCAACCGCCAATCAAATCTAAAAGAAGAAGAGACGAAGAAGGGTGACGTCTGAAGATAGAGTTGAGGTTCGATTGGACACAGCAATGGTGATAGAAGGACTACAGCTCCTGACCAGATGGAGTGATGATGTAGAGATAGGTGTGTGGCGGTGGTGCACCTGTGAGCTGGTTGCCAACCGCTAATCAAGTCTAAAAGAAGAAGAAGATTACTGAATGGGCACTGTTTGAAGAAGAAGATTGTTCAGAACTCCTTAGAAGAACTTATACAAAGATATAGAGTGAAGAAGATGAAGAAGAGGTTGCCAACCGAGAAGAATTCTGACTTTTGATACATAGAGTGATGTTTACTGCGTGAAGTACGTGGTGGTAAGGACTACAGCTCCTGACCAGATAGTGATGATACAGAGTGAAGTACGTGGCGGTAATGCACCTGTAAGCTGGTTGCCAACCGCCAGTCAAATCTAAAAGAAGAAGAAGAAGAGGAGTTGGCCAAGGTGTGTGGTGTGATGATGTAGAGTGAAGTGCGTGGCGGTGGTGCACCTGTGGGCTGGTTGCCAACCACCAATCAAGTCTAAAAGAAGATGATTACTGAATGAGTGGTGACGTGCTTACTTACACCTGCACTCTACGGGCATGCAGAAATACTTGCTTATACTTGGTTTCTACGGGCATGCACGGGTAAAAGTCTTTTGAAAGCAGAAACAAAGCCAAAACCTTCTCTGTGTCAGCTAGTTGTCAACTTACATCTATATTTATTTTTATAAAGTTCTTGGTGTCTGTGAAAAGTATTCCCAACAGTTCTATAAAAATTCTTGCTCTCCTTCTTCACTTTTATAAATCACAGGATTGAGAATATACTTGTACATGGACATATAGGATCCCGTAGTCAAGAATTTCTGAGAACAAAACTGAAAAAGTAGAAGAAAAAATGTATAAATCTGCAAGAAGTTATTCATTTACTAAAAAAAATGCAAATTTGCAAGAAAAATGTAGAAAATTTATGAGAAAAGTTGCAGATGTACAAGAAAAAAGTTGCAAATTAAGAAAAAGTCACAAATTTACAAGAAAAATGCATCAAACTCATGAGGGAAAAAACCCAGTGAATTTATGAGAAAAATTTAGCCAATTTATAAAAGTGACATATTTACTAGAAAAAGCAATTTTATTTGGAAAAGTCACAAATTTTTGAGAAATGTAGCAAATTCACAATAAAAAAGTAGCATATTTATAAGAAAAGTAGCAAATTTACCAAAAAAAAATTACCAAATGTACAAGAAAAAAGTTACCAATTTATGAGAAAAAAGTAGCAAAGTTACGAGAAAAAGTTGTAAACTTATGAGAATAAATTCACAAATTTAGAAGAAAAAAGACACAAATTGATGAGAAGTTTAATATTTCGCAGAAAAAAGCAGGGGAAAAAGGTAAAGATAGTTTTACCCCCCCCCCCCCCCCCCAAAAAAAAAAATGAGGGTGAACTTGTGGACCTGTTAGCACTTGTGTAGTTTCTGTCATAGGCAGAAACATCTGTGCTCTGTTCCCCCTTGGGCTAAAGCTTTTGTCTGTCCTCTCCGTGGGTACGAGCAGAACGCACAGGTCTGAACATGTGGGCCGCGCTCAGCCCCTCACCTGTCCCTCCATATATCCACATAAACACTCACAGATCCACAAACAGCTTTTTTTTTTTCCTTTTCTTCCTCTTCTTTGGGTGTTTATGCATTCTTTCTTCACGTTTGTTATGTGGGTGAGACGCTTCTGTTTAAATGTGGATTTCGCTACCTTGCTCAGGAGTCATGTATTCTTTGTTTTTTTAACCATGAAAACGGCTGTGTTTGTGATGGATGAGTTTGTGTAAAATAATTTTCTCCCCCTCCCCCGAGGAATCATGGGCAGGTATGTTATTTCACTGTAGTCAGGGTTGTTTCTAGATTTTTGGGGGGCCTATGGAGGATTGTGTTTGAGGAGCCATGTTGTTGTGAAGGGAAAAAGTTCAAATCTTTTAAAAGAATTCAAAAACAACAACCCTAAATTAACTAGCATTGATACGACTGTTGCAAATTTACAAGAAAAAAAAAAGTAAATTTACCACAAAAAAGTAAGAATTTTATGAGAAGAAAGAAAAAATGGGCCACACGCCAAACTAAAATTAATCCCTCCTAAGCTAAACACATGACAAATATGGGCACAAACAATGGAGGTACCCAATCCCATAAACTCACAGGGTACATAAAAGTACATACAGAGAACTCCCCAAACAAAACAGAATTCTCACAGTATAGTGCAGTAAACCTAATCATTCACACCTAGGTGTTACTGCACCTCACACTCAACAACAGTCACACAACAAAGGTGGTCTTGTGCTTTCAATCCCTTAATCACCCTGTTACAGTGGCAGAAGTATCCCATTACTAACAATAATGTAAACAGCCATAAAGGCCCCACCACAGACAGGCACAGCATCTCGTGTTGGAAATAGAAATAAAATACAACATATCAAAATACTGTAGACAGTTACACTAACCAAGAGGTGGCACACAAACAAACAGGTCAATTTGTAATAAAACAATTCTATAAACACACTTTGTTTTCTTTTTTTTTTTTATAACTGCAGAATAAACTAAATAGTCACATAAGTTTTACTATTAATAGGGTAAATGTCTGTGGGAACCAACTTATACACGTTACACATCACTCACATGGTTCTCTTCAACCCCATTCCCATACAACTTCAACATGTGAATATATTCAGAACCCATTAACCATAATAACTGTAAACAAAACACATCTACTAATAAATGCACATTTCAGACACACCGTAAGCCCTCATACATTCAACCTGGGTCTCCCGAAGCCCCCCCCCCCCACACCGAGTGTCTGTCACACGGCCCGCTTCCAGAGCATCTCCATTTTGTCATGACCGGAGACGGACTGCATAGATGCCCTTTCGTGCTCCGACGTCGCAGCTCGTTGGGATGCCGTTTCGACCCATCAGTCAAACTCAGGTAGCCTTCGCCGCCGGACTGGACCACCCGCAGATTATCCTGCCCAGCTGTCCGTTTCCTGGAACTGCGCACCCGACCAAGCCAAGGCTCGACCCTAGAGCGCACGTCATCACCCTCACCCAGGGGAACACTCACTGGCTTCCTCCGTCGTCTGCGCTGTGATCTGACTCCCTTATGACTCCTCAGCGGTTTGTCAAGTTGACTAGAGTCATGTCCCTTGCCTTTGGTATCGGCACGGCTAGGGTTCATGCAGTCTGGAGGTACCCCGGATACCAGATGTTGTTGCATCGGAGCAGCACCAGTCACTGTTGGCTCAGCAGCCGGAACTCGTCAGCTACCGCAGCCCTGTAGCTCACGCTCTTTGGACCTTTCTGCTACCGTAGAGGTCAAACCATGCTGTTCGGGTCCACCATCCATGGGACCACAAACACTGGCACGGGACCCCCACCTATTCGGCATACTAAGGTGCTGGCAGTGTCCCTCTTCACCTGGAATGGGCCACCCAAAGTCCCACACTTCATCACCACTTCCCACGTAGAAAGGCCTGTCCCATAAGCCACCACCTGACCACTCCTCCACTTCACCGCAGGTAATGGTGAAACCAAGCCCATAGAATAAATCACAGCCCATTAGGTTATTACCATCCCGTGACACCATGAACTCGTTGGCGCACATGAAGGCCCCTTTGTACCTCACCAACAGCCACACTGAGCCCACAATATCCAGCGGGTGACTACCATAACCATAACAGGTGATATTAGTGTTACTCACTCTATAGTGGGGAAAACACCGACTTGCAGTTGCCAAGTTGAGGATGGAGACTGCTGACCCAGTGTCCACCAACAGCAGTATTGGCGTCCCGTCCAACAAAATGTCACAAACGATGCGACCGTCCGTGTCAGGCGAGACTGTGTGGACCACCATAGGGGCCTTCTTCTCAACAGTTCCTTTCACCGGTCTCCGTTCCTCCTTGTCAAAATTGCGGCAAACTCTGGTGAAGTGATGGAGCAAACTGCACCATCCACAATGCTTGCCCCTCGCTGTGCACTCCCTGGCTTGATAGCGGTGCCTGCTGGATCCGCAGCCGTAGCATCGTGGTGTCCCCCAGGGTGGACCATATCTTGACAGTGGCCACGTACTCATCATCGCTACCATCGTCCAAATCCAAAGCCAGGTTCTTCCCGTGTGCCTCGCTCTTCTGTGGAGTGTTGTCGCAGCCGAGGTGTTTCGTCAGCCGCTCCACTGCGTTGTGCTGTTGCGTTAGCTCCACGGCCGCTAGCAAAGTTAGCTCACCAGCGTAAGTTAGCAGGCAAACCCTTGCCAAGGAGTAGGCCACATGCTGGGCCAACTGGTCACGGACCATCTCCTCCTCTAGGGCCCCAAACCTGCACTCACCCACCAGCTGTTGGAGGTCTGCCACAAACTGTTGGACTGATTTTTCGGGTCGCTGGTGCCGCTGTCGGAACTGGATGCACCGCATGATGATTTTTTTGGGGGCACGGAAGTAGCCGGCCACGAGCCTCACGACATAATCGAAGCTATCACCTCCTCCTAAGGTGCTGAGGATTTTCTGGCCCTCCATGCCCAGGTTATGGACCAGAATTGTCCTCCCTCATAATTTGTCCAAGTCGCCGAGGTCCAACGCGAGTAGATAGTTTTGGAATGCCGCAAACCACCTGGCCCAAGGGACAAGCGACTCTCCTGGAGCCTCCAAAAAGGGACGTAATGTGGTCGCAGCCCTCTCCATCTCCTTTTATCCTTGTTGCCAAATGTAGTGTCCGAATAAGTGAGGAGGCGAGGTGAGGTTTTATAAAGTTTGTTACAAGAACTATGTACACGTGGGGAGACCCTACCACAAGTATGGGAGTAACAGCAAGGAGACAATATGTCTCCTGCTTCAGGCTTATATATCCCAGGTGACGCCACCCCCCGAAGGCGGGGAATCACCCCTCCCAGCCTAGGGCACCGCCATACTAATATATTATAACTACATTACGATCCTACAGTACCTAGAGTGGACAGAATATGTCAGAGATGATGTGAAGGTGTGTGTGTGTGTGTGTGTGTGGGGGGGGGGGGGGTTGCAGAAGGACAAATTCAGTCCAGGAGGAGAGAGGGACTCAGCACTCTTCCCACAGCTGCTGAGGAAAAGAAGGACAGGGAGACTTCCAGGAAAAAAATGATTAGAAGACCCACCGGTGGCCTTCTGGTTCTTTAAGTGAAGTTAAAAAGAAAACCCAAACACACGCACACAAAAGTTTTAAATGGAAGAGCCGGTGCAGTGAAGGATGGGTGGATGGATGGATGGATGGAGAGGAGTCAGATGTAGCGTTCAAGAGGTCAGTAGGGATGGATGGACGCCTCTAGAATGAGCCAGTGAACACTTCCCCCTTGGATTTTAAAAGCTCACATATGGTGGGAGGGGTCGGAGGCAACACAAAGAAGAGGGACGCTTTCACGAGTGCCACCTGATTGGTGGCTGAGGCCCAAGCTTGTGTCTGCACCCAATTAGGTGGTCTCAGAGTGGAAGTGGTGGTGGAGGAAACCTGAGCCCTCCCATGAGCTGGACCACATGATGGCTATGAGCTCAGGCTGGCACTGCAGGCAGGGGCGTAGCAAGCTTTTCAAAAGTGTGGGTGTTGGGGAAATGGGGGGGGGTTGTCATCATTACTCATGTATTTACAGCACAAAGGGTCAATGACAGAAAAGAAGAGGCAGCTTCCATTGAAAATAAATCTGCTGAAAATACATACGTCTTTACAAAAATCTTAAAAAATAATTTTCTTTCAATAAACAAAATATTAAATGTCAATTTATTTAAGTAAATTCTTAAAAAAGCCATTAACTGTCAGCAAAATGAGCCAAAATCATCCCCTCTATTAACCTGCCTGTTGGATGTGTATGTGTGTGTATGTGTGGCAGTGCCCGCCCCTAGGGTGACATGAGGTTGGCACAGCCTCTCTGTATATAAACCCTGATCTGTTAATAAAGTTGAGAGTTCTATGTTGCATGAAGTCTCGCCTCCGATTCCCTCATTTCAAGACATAACATTTGGCAATGAGGTAAATTGGAGATATTTTAAAGTATAGAAGTATAGAAGTGTGCTGATTGCCTCCACCTCTGATGCCATTCTCGGAGACCGCGGGAGAACCGTTGGTTGTGTGGCCAGACTGGAAGGCCGAATTTGAAAACTACATCGCAGCGCTGGGCCTCCATGCACTCGATGGAAGACGACAGCGGAAACTCCTGGTCCGTAACAAAAAATTAAGTTAAGGGTACTATCATTTTTGTCCAGGCCTGTTTCAGGAGTTTGTTTTTTAAAATAATTCTGTTGAACCACAATTCAAAAGCATTGTCTGATTTTCATTGGTTAATTTTCATAGAATTTTTATTTATTACCACTTTTGTCAGATTCAAATCATTTCTGTGACCATTGTGGGTTTTTCTTTCATTAACAGAGGGGTACCAATAATTTTGTCCACGTCTGTACAACAACGAAACATTTTTGTCACATCCCACCACTGGCTTTCACAAGTGCATTTCCCTAATATCACACTATAAATTCGAGAAATCAAGATCATCGGACTGCCTATGATGTTCCTATGATGTCTGCATGATGTCCTATGATGTTCCTATGTATAAGACTCCTTATGTGTGAAATGTCCTATGATGCTCCTATGTAACAAAAGGCAGGCATCACTCACAATCATAGGACTCGCTATAACATCATCAAAGATCATAGAAGTCCCTATGACATCATCAAAGATCATAGGACTCACTATGACATCATCAAAGATCAAAGGCAGTCATCACTCACAGTCATAGGACTCACTATATCATCAAAAATCATAGGACTCGTGATAACACATTCCAAAGATCAAAGGCAGGCATCACTGAATGAGTGCTGACGTGCTTTTACACCTGCTTTCTACAGGCATGCAGAAATACTTGCTTATACTTGATTTCTACGGGCATGCACGGGTATGCACAAGGCAGTCATCACTCACGGTCATAGGACTCGCTATGACATCATCAAAGATCATAGGACTCGCTATGACACAATCAAAGATCAAAGGCAGGCATCACTGAACGAGTGCTGATGTGCTTGCTTACACCCTTGCTTACACCTGCTTTCTACGGGCATGCAGAAATACTTGTTTATACTTGGTTTCTACGGGCATGCACGGGTATGCACTAGTATGTTTTGAACTTGCTTTAACTAACCACCATCCATTTCTGTTTTTCGTCTAGGCAAGAGGAAAAGGAGCCACACCACAACGGACCTTGTCACTGTGGAAAGTACTGAAATCCTTTGCTTTTTTAGTTAAACTATAGATAAAGTGCCAAAACTAAAGTAGCACAATTTCCACTTCATATGAAAAGGACTGAACTGAGATTTGTTTGATTGCATGAATATTAATTACAGAATAATTGAAAATGAATGGCACATCCACTGTAAAATAAACCGCTTGTTTATTTATTTATTTATTTTTTTTGTCAGATCACTTGTGTGATCCTTTGTGAGTTATATTCGTAAGAGTGTATGTTGCACTTTGGGGAATGGGAGCTGTTCAGTCATCATTATAATTTAGTTTATACGTGTAGTTTCTAGCCTATCGCCAATAAACTCATGCAGTATTATAATAGCAGGACACATTACAAATATGAGACCCATTGTAGTGCTTCCTTTCACATTTTAGCAATATAAGTACATAACACCGCCCACACTTGAAGCCAGGGCAAGAAGAGACACGGCGGTGACAGAGCGGTGGCTAAACTTTTATTGATTAAAAATTACATATTTTGACTGAGCGACTCCATACTCGGGGATGCACACCCTCAGTAAAGTACTAGATTCCATTCAAGTGACGGTATTCACTCATTCTGGTTGCTGAGGCCACAGTAAAAACAAATGATTTTAAACATAACCCAGCCCTTGTAAAATCTACTTTACTGAAGCACAGCTACATGAAAATTGTGGTTAAATACAACAACAAAGCACTTTTTTGTCACATTCCATCACTGGCTTTTAGCAACAAGTGTATTTTCCAAATATGTTTTAAGCTTGATTTGATTAACCACCACCCATTTCTCTCTTTTCATCTAGGCAAGAGGAAAACGATCCACCCCAAACCGGACTCTGCATCACTATTTACACAGATGCAGGCTGAAGATCTGCTAAACCAGGACCAGCTTGAGTGGCATATCCAGCTGCTTCTCAGTGAGGCAGCGTGGCAGGCGTGTGTGACCCATTCTTCTTTTTTTTTTTTACAGTTTTAATTTTGCACATTCTAAATAATCTGGAATTTGCTGCTGATTGTAATAAACAATTTAGTGACTTATGTGTCTGCATCATGATTTTCTATTTTGTCTGTTAAGACACCAGTGGGAAAAAGTCAACAGGACAAACCATTTATCAGTGACTTTGAAAATAATAGCTCACTGTTAAGAAAAAGTAACCAATAACAATTATTTTATTAACTAAAGACTGTATTGTTGGATGTGCCAGTGCAGAAGACACTGCACACTTTAGTGATAATACCAGTATATGGAGGAATTCTGGGCTATATTAGCATCTGTATTTTGTAATAATGGGTTAGGGCAGGGGTGTCTGCTGATCAATGAAAACACCTGTTGAAGAGATTGGGTAGAAGACAGAACCTGTAGGGTCTTGGCCCTCCATGGCACATGATTGGACACCCCTGGGTATTTGAACACTAACTGCTTTATGGTTCATAATTCTGTTGACAGACTTACACCAAACAAAAAGTGATTTCTCAAACTGCTGGATTATTCTAAGAAAGCTTTTCCAGTCTTTTAGTATTTAGTCACTTGGTGGTAGCCTTCACACAGAAAAGTGGAGACAGATCTGCAAAAAGTAAAAAGGTTTATTGTCAAAATTCCCAATGCAATACTACATGAATACATGTATAGTACATTGTTGCTGCAGGGAATATATATTTGTACAGTATCTACATGTATCTAGTAAATCAAGGATTTTCCATGTAACCTTGTGATTGCATTATTTTAATTGCTTTAAATCCTTTTATCCTCACGTCTTCGGCTCTATGGCTTCCGAAACGCTCCAGTACTATTCCAGAGTGCTTCGTCTCGCTGCCTGTACCCTTGTCTGGCTCTCATTTTTTGCCTTTACTTTGACAAAAGCCAGACAGCGAGCAGTCACCTCGTAAGCTGCCATCTTGTGTTTTTCTTGTGTCGCGTGTTTTATGTCTCGGGAGTGTGGTGCCGCCTTGTTGTAAAAAAAATCCCACCCACCCCAAGCGGTACTCTGCTGTAATGGAAACAAAACCGTGCTGAGCCGTGTAAAACCATGTAGAGGTGTGTAGGGCTGACTGGGTACTAGTAGAAAAGGGGCATAACTGGAGCTAATGATCGTGCAGGGGAACAGGTCAAGTGGACCCCTGACCAAGTGAGCACCCCATGTGGACCCCGGTGTCCAATCTATACATGTACAAGTAGATTTTCAATCCAGTGATTTACAAACTGATTCTGAGCTTTTTAAAGCCTCATTCAGAACATTATAGTCCCACATACCTATTCTGTGAATTTCGTCTGGGTGCAGCCAGCGGTGATGAGCAGCACTGTTGGAGAATAAAAGTCTTTTGAAAGCAGAAACAGAGCCAAAACCTTGTCCGGGTCAGCTTAGTTGTCTTCTTCTTCTTTTAGATTTGATTGGCAGTTGGCAACCAGCTTACAGGTGCATTACCGCCACGTACGGTACTTCACTCTATATGGACTATACATAATTCAAGAAATCTGTGTGTGTGTGTGTGTGTGTGTGTGTGTGTGTGTGTGTGTGTGTGTGTGTGTGTGTGTGTGTGTGTGCCACGATCATAGGATTCGCTTAAAGATCATAGGACCGCCTATGATGTTCCTATGATGTCTACATGATGTCATATAGACAGACCATAGGACTGATGTTCCTATGATCTCTACATACAGTGTCTACATTGTAGACACTGTCATGACCATAGGACTCGCTAAAAGATCGTAGGATCGCCTATGATGTTCCTATGATGTCTACATGATGTCTATGCGACGTCATATAGACAGACCATAGGACCTGATGTTCCTATGATCTCTACATGATTTCTATGTGACGTCATATAGACACTGTCACAACCATAGAACTCGCTAAAAGACCATACGATCACCTTTGATGTTCCTATGATCTCTACATGATAGCTATATGGCATCATATAGACACCATAGTATAGAGTGAACAAAGGCAAGCATTACTGAATGGTTGAGACGAAGAAGAGTGATGTCTGAAGATAGAGTTGAGGTTTGATTTGATACAGCAATGATGATAGAAGGACTACAGCACCTGACCAGATAGAGTGATTATACAGAGTGAAGTAGGAGGAGACAAAGAAGGACAGCTCGCCTATGGGCATTCATTGATAGAGCACTTGAACAGAGACCGGGCCTGGGCACGATGTGTAGAGTGATAATATAGAGTGAAGTGATGATATAAAGTACGAGGAGGCGAAGAAGAGAAATGTCTGAAGATAAGAGTTGAAGTTCGATTGGACACAGCAATGATGATAGAAGGACTACAGCTCCTGACCAGATAGAGTGATGCTATAGAGTGAAGTACGTGGCAGTAATGCACCTGTAAGATGGCTGCCAACCGCCAATCAAATCTTAAAAGAAGAAGAGACGAAGAAGGGTGAGTTGTGAAGATAGAGTTGAAGTTTGATTGGACACAGCAATGGTGATAGGACTACAGCTCCTGACCAGATGGAGTGATGATGTAGAGTTAGGTGCGTGGCGGTGGTGCACCTGTGAGCTGGTTGCCAACTGCTAATCAAGTCTAAAAGAAGAAGAAGATTACTGAATGGGCACTGTTTGAAGAAGAAGATTGTTCAGAACTCCTTAGAAGAACTCCTTATACAAAGATATAGAGTGAAGAAGATGAAGAAGAGGTTGCCAACTGAGAAGAATTCTGACTTTTAAGAATTCTAACTTTTGATGCATAGAGTGATGTTTACTGAGTGAAGTACGTGGTGATAAGGACTACAGCTCCTGACCAGATAGAGTGATGATATAGAGTGAAGTACGTGGCGGTAATGCACCTGTAAGCTGGTTGCCAACCGCCAATCAAATCTAAAACACGAAGAAGAGGAAGAGGAGTTGGCCAAGGTGTGTGGTGTGATGATGTAGAGTGAAGTGTGTGGTGGTGGTGCACCTGTGGGCTGGTTGCCAACAGCCAATCAAGTCTAAAAGAAGAAGATTACTGAATGAGTGGTGACGTGCTTGCTTACACCTGCATTCTACGGGCATGCCGAAATACTTGCTTATACTTGGTTTCTACGGGCATGCACGGGTATGCACGGGCATGCACAGGTAAAAGTCTTTTGAAAGCAAAAACAGAGCCAAAACCTTCTCTGTGTCAGCTAAGTTGTCATCTTACATCTATATTTATTTTTTTAAACTTCTTGGTGTCTGTGAAAAGTATTCCCAACAGTTCTATAAAAATTCTTGTTCTCCTTCTTCACTTTTATATATCACAGGATTGAGAATATACTTGTACATGGACATATAGGATCCCGTGGTCCACTTAGGGTGCTCACTTGGTCAGGGGTCCACTTGACCTGTATCTATCGTTCAGTCTTTTTCGTTTGTTTTCAATGCGGGTGATCAGCCTAGCAGCCCATGACATTGTGTTTTTGGATTTACGGAGCCGACTACTTATGACAAATACAATTTTAAACGACCTTAACTATTGTACATGTCTTGTTGGTAAAAATATAAGATTAGATTAGATTAGATTAGATTCAACTTTATTGTCATTACACATGTATGAATACAAGGTAAGGAAACACAGTTTAGCATCCAATCAGAAGTGCAAAGGACAGCAGTGCAGTAGTGCTATATATATATAATAATATATAATATATATATATATATATATATATATATATATATATATACATATAACTATAGAAAGTCATGAAATATGTTGCACCATAACTAAATGAACAGACTGATGTTATCTGTTTACAGGTATTATGGCAATTATGACCCAATCACATCAACTCCTGTAAAAACAAAAAGGAAACATACCGTGACCCCAGTGCCACCTGTATCAAGTATACAAGGGTCACTTTCACCAGAATGGCCCTCATGGGTAAGTGGGTATTAAAATATCTCTAGCTGAATATTTTAATTAGTGACGTCATTCAAAATGCATTCTCTGTCATTCAGACCGTGGCATTTTTCCTGGTGTCAAGCAAAGCTTTTGACATGTGGCATGGGGCCAAGAATCTTGCTAAAAGGATCTCATCTGTAAGTCTTGCCAATCATTACAATATCCTAACTATCCACAAATGAATTACGAAAAATAAAAGATGGATTTGTGTATGTACTTTTCAGGCAGGTAAAATGAAGGGGCAGGCTGTATTGCTTCTGTGGCTGAAAGACATCGTTAATCATTTTTGGTGGTGCTGTAACAAAGCTGCAACACGACGACTTCATGGTAGGTGCAACATTTCTTGTATTATTGCAACAACAAAAATAATAGTGCTACCAGTGCCATTGTGCCTATCAATGAGTTTGTTAAGAAAGTATCACCCTTGATGTGCAATTTTTCTTTGTTGAGACAAAATGCTATACAGTTGTTATTGTTATCAATAAGCCCAGATATTAAAAGTATTCCCAACAGTTCTATAAAAATTCTTGTTCTCCTTCTTCACTTTTATAAATCACAGGATTGATTAATCCTATTAATCAATTAATCAATTGATTGATTAATTGATTAATTGATCAATTAATCCCAATTGATTAATTGTTCCCAGATGCTTCAAGACCTCTATCATTGTACCGGTGGCAAAGAAACCAGTTGTGTCCTGTTTGAATGACTATCGTCCTGTTGCACTGACACCAATTGTGATGAAGTGTTTTGAACAGCTTGTCAAACCACACATTACAGCCTGCCTCCCTGCATCACACGACCCGCTCCAGTTTGCATATCGTTCAAGCCGCTCCACGGAGGATGCTATAGTCACCACCCTACACTTTGTCATCACCCACCTGGACCAGAAGGACACTTACGCCAGACTCCTGTACATTGATTTCAGTTCAGCATTCAACACCATTATTCCCCAGAGACTGACGGAGAAATTACTCCTTCTTGGTCTGAACACTGCCACATGTCTCTGGATCCTGGATTTCCTGACTGAGAGACCTCAGTCTGTCCGGGTTGGAAACAACATCTCCAACTCTGTCACGCTGAGCACCGGATCCCCTCAAGGCTGCGTACTCAGTCCACTGTTGTTTACACTTCTAACACATGACTGTGTATCCAGACACGAGGGGAACCAGATTATTAAGTTTGCAGACGACACCACGGTGGTGGGACTTATTCAGAGGGATGAGGAATCAATGTACAGGGAAGAAGTGAGAGACCTGGAGGGCTGGTGCAGGGAGAACAATCTGGTGCTCAACGTGGACAAAACGAAGGAGATGATTATCGACTTCCGGCGGTCACAGCCTGAACACGTCCCCCTCAGCATTGGCGGCCGTTTAGTGGAGAGAGTGGAGAACATCAAGTTCCTCGGAGTGCAGATCTCGCAGGACCTGACCTGGAGCAAGAATTCCTTGGGGATCAGGAAGCGGGCTCAGCAGAGACTGCACTTCTTGAGGAAACTCAAACAGGCCTCTCTCCCGATCTGCATCCTCAGGACCTTCTACAGAGGTGTGGTGGAGAGTGTTCTGACATACTGCATTGCTACATGGTACTCCAGCTGCAGTATGTCAGACAAAAAAGCCCTGCGGAGGATAGTCAAGGGGGCTGAGAGGGTAATTGGAGTCTCCCTCCCCTCTGTCCAAGAACTTTTTCAGAACCGTTGCAGGAGCAGGGCACTGAACATTGTCAAGGACCGTTCTCACCCTCTGCATAAACACTTTGAACTTCTGCCATCTGGCAAACGATTCCGGAGCATCAGAGGCAGAACCACCAGACTGATCAACAGCTTCCTTCCTCAAGCTGTCAGGATGTTGAACAGTTGACCCGGAATCTCTCATACACACTACTGCACCTATGGACATTATGTATATTATTTGTATATTATAGTTAGTTAGTTTTTCCCAAGTATGTCTCAGGGATGTGTGAATGGATGGTGGGGTGGGGGTGGGGGGTGAAGATATGTGTGAGTGTGTCTTAAATCATGCTGCTTCTATTTATATGGATGCCGAGAGAAACGCTATTTCATCTTGCCTGCACTACAGTTGTATGTACAGTAATATGACAATAAAGTTTGATTTGATTTGAAAATAAAGGTATCACAGTTTATTCCTAAGTAAATTTAGTGCACACCAGAAGTCACTTGACTTCCTGAGCCCTGTAATAATTGAATTTAATTTAATTAAATAATAAAATTGGATTAAGGGCTTCTCAAGTAGAAAACCGTAATATTTTATTTCACCCCTTTTTAGAAATTGTGACTTGGCCTTCTCCACCATGTGGTGAACGAGCACAAATGGGTGGAAGGACAATATCTACATGAGGCACTGGAGAGCAGCTCCACCAAACAATGACAGGAAAAAGGCTCAGTGGTTTTCCAGGTCCTCACCGATATTGTGATGGACAAGCGGTGGTTACGAGCGGTCCTCAAACACCTGACCGTCGTCTTTTAGATTTGACTGGCGGTTGGCAACCAGCTTACAGGTGCATTACTGCCACGTACTTCACTCTATCTGGTCAGGAGCTGTAGTCCTATTATCATTGCTGTGTCAAGTCGAACCTCAACTCTATCTTCAGACATCACTCTTCTTCGTCTCCTCGTACTTCAGTTCACTTTTCAAATACCTGACCTTTAGGTGAGTACGATGGAAATTCTTTAATGCCAACAGAAAGAAAAGGACAATCATTAATATGAATGTGTTTTCACAGATCAACTGCAGACCTTGAGGCTTTTCAAAATCACATTCTAATGTATACCACCAAAAAGTTCTCCGTTAGCCCACCTGGATTTGAGGCCTGGACCCTTTTAGCTGCATTAGACTATAACCAGCACAGAGACCATGTAAGCTTTGTGCCACCAAAACATTTTACACAATAATATATAAACCATAATACTAGGATTATAAATTTAGAATGTTTTTTTTTGGGGGGGGGGTTGATTCATTAATTTTAAACCTTTTTGTAAATTTTACAGAAACAATTGTTTTTGTTAATCACTATAAATTCAAGAAATCTCTGTCTGTCTGTGTGTCACGATCAGAGGACTCGCTAAAAGGTCATAGGACCGCCTATGATATTCCTGTGATGTCTACATGTCCTATGATGTTCCTGTGTATAAGGAGTTCTGAACAACTCCTTATGTGTGAAAAAATTACGGTATCTGTCCTTGGACTGCATCACTCACGATCATAGGACTCGCTATGACATCATCAAAGATCAAAGGCAGGAATTACTCACGCTCACTCACAATCATAGGACATCTTCTTCTTCTAGATTTGATTGGCGGGTTGGCAACCAGCTCAAAGGTGCATTACCGCCACAGACTTGATTGTTTTCCTCATAGCTTTGTCATCATAGGACATCAAAGATCAAAGGCAGGCATCACTCACGATCCTAGGACTCACTATGACATTATCAAAGATCAAACGCAGGCATCACTCACGATCATAGGATTCGCTTTGACCAGCAACTATGACATCATTAAAGATCAAAGGCAGGCATCACTCACACCCCTCATGATCATAGGACATCAAAGATCAAAGGCAGGCATCACTCACGATCATAGGACTCTCTATGACATCAGCAAAGATCATAGGAGTCGCTATGACATCATCAACGATCAAATGCAGGCATCACGGGTTGCTATAACATCAGAGATCATAGGACTCACTATGACATCAAAGCTCAAAGGCAGTCATCACTTATGTTCATAGGACTCGCTATGACATCGTCAAAGATCATAGGACTAGCAATGACACAATCAAAGATCGAAGGCATGCATCGCTGAACGAGTGCTGATCCTTGCTTACACCTGCTTTCTATGGGCATGCAGAAATACTTGATTAAACTTGGTTTCTACGGGCATGCACAGGTATGCATGAGCATGCACAGGTATGCATTAGTATTTAGTGAATAATGTCTATCTATTCATATTTATCATTTTTCATAATGAATTAATTAGACTTATGACCACATTCCACTCCTTCTGGCCCGCATTCTTTCAAAGCGCCTTTCTGCAGATGCAGGGCTGCCACAACATAGACAACTGCACCCAGAGGACCCACGTACACTTGGCCTTGTTCCTGCAGAACCACCGCCACCAGTGGAAGAGCTTCTGAGGACACAAGCTAGGAGAAGCCTAGGTAGGTAGTAGAGATATTTTTCTTTTTTTAACTGTCTGATCAAGAGCATCTTACAAACGGGGATGCTAAAATGTCTTAAACGTTTCATTGTTCATGAAAATACAAGGTGACGGTACACTTGGTGTTCCAAGAATGTGGAACTGAAAATCTTTTTCCCGTTCTTGAATCAGGTCCAATGCTGCAGCAGGAGTGAACACAGTACATGGCCCACAGGTAAAATCCAGTTCCATTTCTCTACCCACTCTTTCTGTCACTAACAGTATATTCTGCATTAGTAGACCAAGCACACTCATTGTAGCATATTTGGAATGTTTAAAAAAATGTCTACAAATTCAGATTATGTCATATTTTCATGCAATTTTTTTTTCTTTAGACTGTTTTTTTTTATTTTATTTTTTTTTCATTTGGACATTGGTATTTTGTACCTTACTGTAAGAAGCTAGGGCAACACAAACTTAAGAGACAATGGAAGATTTGAAGTTTGGGTCCAATTTTTTTATATCATTTTTCTATATTGTTCTCTCAGATCGGCTCCATCGACCACGTTGATCCAGTTCACTCAACAATCACACAGGGGAAAGATACCTACATCTGACTTTGTTTTCAAATTCTGATATGTGGGAGACAGACTATTTCTACTTTTGAGAATATTGTCAAAATTTTCTTTTGCCCATCCATCCATCTGTCCGCCCATCCTCAACAGCTTTTCTGGGGATCCGGGTCATGGAGGCAGCAGTCCAAGTAGAGCAGCCCAGACTTCCCTCTCTCCAGCCACCTTCTACAGCTCTTCAGAGGGGACACCAAGTTGCTCCATGCCAGCTGGGAGTCATAGTCTGCCCCGTGGTCTCATCCTCGGGGGACGTGTTCCAAACACCTGAAGTTGAAGGCAACCAGGAGGCGTCCTGATCAGACGCCAAAACCACTTCTGCTGAAGGCTTCCTATTGTTAAAATGGAGTTTTTACTCTGCACTGTGGCTAAGTGATCCTCACAGGGGATCACCTGATTGTTGAGGTCTTTCTGTAACTGTGGGGTCTTTATACAACACTTCAAAGTTGTATGAGCTGACTGTTGTTAATTTCTGCTATAAAATAAAGTTGTATTTAAAAAAAGCCCTGTTTTCATATACAACTTTAGTTGATGTTGATTTGCTTTATAACAATATCAATCAATCAATCAATACATCAGATTTATATAGCGCTTTATCATAGACACTCAAAGACGCTTTACAGAAATTAAGGGTCATCCACCACCTGGATGGATGAAGCAGCCACAATACGGCGCCATCCCTTTAACCATTCACACACACATTCACACCAAGGGCCACTTTAGAGTCTCCAATTAACCTAACCTGCATGTTTTTTGGCATGTGGGAGGAAACCGGAGAAATCCCGGGGTAAACCCACGCATACACGGGGAGAACATGCAAACTCCACACAGATCACTGTTGGCCGGGGGCAGGGATCGAACCCACGATCTCATGATCCCCGCGATCCCCCTGCTGAGGGTAAACTGTGCTGCCTCAGTGCTAAACCACTGCTCCACCGTGCAGCAAATATTTAATATTTATAACAATATATTAGTACACTATCATCATCATCATCATAGCAGTCTTGTTGTGGGCGACAATGACTGTCAGAAAATGCAATATTGCTGAGAATTTAACTTTTATAAAATACTAACAAAACTTTAAGATTATACAGTAATCCAATATAAATTTAAATATTTAAAGAATACTTTTTTATAGATATTATGAGGCCTATGACTAGTCATGTTGTGTCAGATTGGATTAGTGATGTGCTTATTTTCTGAAATGCACTGAATTTTTTACACTGAGTATCCATATGAGAACCACTGGAGTATTACTGCACTACAAATAATTATAAATAATTATTAATATTAATATTCAAAATATATTTATTAAAATATTAAAAAAATATAAATATATAATTAAAATATTATTAAAATATAATATTAATAATAATATTCAAAAAGTGAGCTTATTGAAGAGAATGCTCAGCATATGTCTGATCAGGTACGTATAACAGAAGTTCCCAGTAATTTTACAAGGTTATACAAAGGTTGACAGTATTTCAGTTGTGCACTGAGGATAGGTAAGCCATCACTTAGTAAATCTGACAATGAATCAACAACACCCTTTACATATAAATTAGAAAAGGCACAAACTATCAGGCATCCGTTTTACAATAATTTATTTTAATAATATATAGCAATAATATAAAACAACCAAATAGCAATAATATAAAACAATAAAATTTAAATGAACAGAAAATTAGACAGAACCCAAAAATTAATTGCCACCTCCTGGTTTTTGATGCCCTGATGATGCACCTTGTACCATGGATGTACATGTGGACCTGCCACAGACCAGGAGCGTGAGCTTGAACAAACCCTGTGTATTGTCGGTAGGGATCATGGTAATGGTCCCTGATTATCCACACACAGCAACTGGGGATGACCAAGGCAATGGATTAGCCAAAGCAACAGCTCGTTTTAGAACAGCATTCTTAGCTAAAATGCTGAACATAAACAAACCACAAGAGTGTGTTACAGCATACGTATCTGCAAAAAACACTCTACCAACAGCAAAGTCCTTAAAGTCAGCGACAGTTTTGCCATGATTACATTATCAAAATTATGTATCGGGTTCAATCATGTCTGTGAAACGTTAGCATTACTATAAATTATTAATAATTATATGACAGTAATTGAAAAAATTGTCGAATGGAGATAAACATCAAAGAAGAAGACTCTGTTAAAATCACAGGGCACTATACCACAAAAGATTCGTTGCTTGACATGATTTCACTGGCTCGTAATCACAAAGACACCGATTTCCATACAGTCTGCTGTGGCCTGTGAATGCTTGTTTCCAGCACCGTTTGTGTTTCTACTTGGCAACACGTGCAATGTTATCATGAGGCAACAGTGAGTGTGACACCTGCTGGCCAGGAGGTCAAAAAGTTCTGGATTGCACCTTTAATATAGGCACGGTGTGATGACATCATCCGTGCCTGTGTCACCACGTCCATGCTGTGCATGGTGGTACAGCAATATGTCACATTCACCTCCCCCCTGGGAAAAACAGAACTGTGCCGGTGATGGTTGATCTTAGCTGTGGGATACTGCATGGTGTTAAGGACATTACGTTACCAATGTTAGGTTACACATATTTGCTCGATGTTAAGGCCTAATATGGTAGCATTAGCAACTAGATCCACGACCATTTCAGGTTCCATACACCAAAATATTCCTATGAACCATTACTATTACTATTGAACCATCATTAGAACTTACATGAAACTGGGCAACCGGGTGGACTACTGGTAGACCCTGCATGGTTGAGTGGGTTATTCTTCCACTGTTTTTCAACCATGCTCTGTCTAAACATTTCAAAGCAAAGCCACTTTACAGTTCAACTTGAGGGGGCCTCTGGTGAGCCCGTTATAGGTGCGTCTCTGGAGGCTCTGGTTGCGGCGGACCTGGGTGTTCTCTTGCTGGAATCGCTCTCTTGCCAGCAAAGTACCAGTCTGTTCCAGCATCGCATCTTGATCCGGGGCAGCTGCTCTTACTTTTCGCAGATGGCTGGCGTACTACCTTGAACCACTGTTGATCTGAAAGGTGGCTGGTCCCAACTGTGCGGTGATCATCATCGGTGATGACTGGAGCATCTGCAGGTCCAGGCATTCAGATCGGCGTACCCGGACCCAATCGAATACTGCAAGCGGCGATCTGTTTAGCTGCACTCGGTGCTGCTGCTCTCTCGTCCCCAATGTTAGTTGTTGTTGTGGCGGTGTGCTGCTCACACTGGCGGCAGGATGCGGTCTGGATTAGCATTGTTCTGCAGGGTCCTGCTCAACCACAGACTCTCTCTTCTGCAGCTGTACGGTGGCCCAATGAGGTTAGCGCCAGGCGAGGATCTGAGATGAGTTTGGATTACACCCTCTCTCCTCTGGTACAGGTTGTGGTCACAGCGGTGTGTCACTCTCGCCTGCAACAGGACGCGCTCCGGGATGTCGTCGTTCACCGGGGTCCTGCTTGGCCATGAACTCTCTCTCCTGCAGCTGTACGGCGGCTCCCTGAGGCTTATGCCGGGTGAGGATGAGAGACAAATCCGGTTTATGCCTTCTCTCCGTGTTCTGTTCTCCATGTGGTATCAAGCTTGGAGCGGCTGTACCCACATCTGGGTGAAACGCGCTCTGGTCATCAACGGTCAAACAAAGTCCTTCGTTGTCGTGTATGGTGAAACCCAATTCATAAAAAAGGTTGCACCCCAGGATGCTGTCTCCATGGATCGCTACTTGGAAGGTGAACGCTGGGAGGACTTTTGACCTGTAGCGAATCGTCAGTGTTATTATTCCTACGAGGCTGATTCAAGTGTGCACATAACCATAAAGCTCTGCTGTATTCTTCCCGACTGGATGCCAAGGGAAGAATCTCTTCACTGTGACCCAGTTCATCATCGATTTCGTAGCGGCAGTGTCCAGTAGTAACGGCAGGCTGATGTTGTCGAGCCTCACTGTGCATCACTTGTATGCCGCTCTGCTAGAATCCACTGCATGGATGGTAGTTGTCAAAGGCGGTTCAACTGAACAGGGTGGTGAGCTTGTTGTTGACCATGTTGAGCGATACACTTTGGCAAAATGGCTATGCTTGCCGCAGTATTGGTATTACTGGCCCTGGCCGGGCAGAAGCACACTCACATTCGGTGCATGGGGGAACCACAGTTACCACACATTTGGGGTTCCATGATGTTCTGCTGTCCCGTGATGTTCACCTCAACATTCTCCGAGAAGGTTGCGGTGTTAACGGATTCTTTTGCTGGGGTAACTGCCTGAGCTAGCGGGTTCTGTTGTTGTGGGTCACCAAGCTGTGATGTTCGCTTGGTGGCAGCCTCCAGCTGGAATGCTAACTACCCCGCCTTCACCCGCAACAGGTCATCCGGCACTATCAACAGCTTCACCCGCAGTCGTGGGTTGTTGGTGTGCTCTACTAGCTGGTCCCGCACCATCTCGTCCTCTAGCTGCCCATACCTGCACGTGCTCTCCAGACAGCGGAGGTCTGCAACGCGCTGCTGGGTCATTTCTCCCACTTTCTGTCGGCGCTGGTGGAACCTGTTTCTCCTCTTCAGCATGCTCTCGACTGTTGCAAAATATCCAGCGAGCAGCGTGACACATTCCTCATAAGTATCCGCAGATCCCAATGTACTAAACATACGCTGTCTCTCGGTACCCAGGCTATGGATCAGAAAAGCCACAGCTGCATCTTGCCAACCTTAGCCAGGTCCATAGCCAACACGTACATCTGGAAGGACTCAAACCAACGAAACTATGGGATGGGCAGCTCACCTGGGGATGTGAGGAACGGTGGTAGAGGTGCCAAGCACGGTTCCATGTTGATGTTTTCAAAGTTACTCTTTGTCACCAATTATTGTGTCTGGAAAGAAGACCAGCGGACACGATGACTGTGTGCTGAATGGTGGCTTTATTAACAAAGCTAACAGCATGTGGAACAGTGCAAACAAGCTAACTGTGCTGGAGTACAGGCTGTGTGTAGGCTAGAGGTGGAGCACCAAAGACCCGGGCTCCCCTGTCAGTCCCTTAATATAGGCACGGCATGATGACATCATCCGTGCCTGCGTCACCACATCTGTGCATGGTGGTACAGCAATATGTCACAGTGAGCTTGGTAGTGACTTGACTGACAGAACTGAGACTACTAAATTTTGCTAACTTGGGCTAGCACATCCACGCTTTCAATAAGCCACTTTTGGGTACATATACACTACCGTTCAAAAGTTTGGGGTCACCCAGACAATTATTTTGCGTTTTCCATGAAAAGTCACACTTATTTACCACCATGAGTTGTAAAATGAATAGAAAATATAGTCAAGACATTGACAAGGTTAGAAATAATGATTTGTATTTGAAATAATAATTTTTTCCTTCAAACTTTGCTTTCGTCAAAGAATCCTCCATTTGCAGCAATTACAGCATTGCAGACCTAACATGATTGCACAAGGGTTTTCTAATCATCCATTAGCCTTCTGACGCAATGAGCAAACACACTGTACCATTTGAACACTGGAGTGATAGTTGCTGGAAATTGGCCTCTATACACCTATGTAGATATTGCACCAAAAACCAAACATTTGCAGCTAGAATAGTCATTTACCACATTAGCAATGTATATTAGATATTAGAGTGTATTTCTGATTAGTTTAAAGTTATTTTCATTGAAAAAAACAGTGCTTTTCTTTCAAAAATAAGGAAATTTCTAAGTGACCCCAAACTTTTGAACGGTAGTGTAGTTGCCAGCCTGAACCATGATGACCCTATTCTTTCATCTCCGTCCTCAACAGGAGCTGAAGAATGATAAACAGAGAGGAGATATTTACTGCAGAAATGCAAATCAGCCGCAATGTTTGAAGGAACAGGAGCGGGAGGGTGACCAGTAGAGAGGTGGAAAACTGGAAAAACTGGTTGTTCCACTCTGTTACCTTGAAAATTGCGGCTGTTAAAACACGTCCTCTACCCAACACCGGTTTCTCTACCGGTGTGCTCTGACTTCCCACTTTCATCTCCCATTCACTTAAACAGCGTTTCTACCTTCATCGTTTCAATTGCCAACTTCCTGTTGTGTTTTTCACAGCCAGGGCTGCTTCATGCCATTTGGAGGCCCCATACAAAGTTTTTGTTATGGGTTCTGATCCTTTGAAATGGAAGAAAATAAAAGATAAGATAAGATAAGATAAGATAAGATAAGCCTTTATTAGTCCCACAACGGGGAAATTCCAGGATTGCAACAGCACAGGGATAGCAACACTCAGAGCAACAATCAGAAGGCAAGAAAAAAAACAAGCAAGCAAGAGCAGCTAATATACATATGTACATATTACTATAAAATATATATATACACACACACACACACACAGACACACAGTGCAGAGCATTGTAGCTGGATGGAATAAATATATGAATATATGAACACACAGTGCAGAGCATTGTAGCTAGATGGAATAAATATGTAAATATATAAACACTCACAGTACGGAGCATTGCAGCTAGGTGGAATAAATATGCAAGTATATAAACACACACAGTGCGGAGCAATGTAGCTAGATGGAATAATATGTAGATATATAAAAACACAGTGCGGAGCATTGTAGCTAGATGGAATAAATATATAGATATATAAATATAAACACACCCAGTGCTGAGCATTCTAGCTAGATGGAATAAATATATAGATATATAAATATAAACACACCCAGTGCAGAGCATTGTAGCTAGATGGAATAAATATGTAAATATATAAACACACACAGTGCAGTGTGTGTTTATAAATCTCACCTTCCAATAGAAACTTAGAACAGCAATTTATCCAACATTCATTAGAACTTGGAAAAAATTACAATAAAAACGTGGAAATTTACAAGAAAAAGTGTTAGAAAAATACCCGATTCTTTGATTGAAAGATCCAATAACAAGCCAGAGATTTCTTCAATTTAAAGATGGAACATTTATTTAGAGGTCACAAGTAAAGCAAGCAGCGCTGGATCAGTTTGATGCTGTCCCCTTGGGAACGTCGTCAGACTGATCCCGACTTCTGGGATAAGATAAGCCCTTATTAATCCCACAATGGGGAAATTCCAGGATTGCAACAGCACAGGGATAGCAACACTCAGAGCAATAATTTAGAAGAGAAGAAAATAAGAGCAGTGAATATACATACATACACATAAATATATAAATATATATACGCAGTGCGGAGCATTGTAGCTAGATGTAATAAACAGCATAACCATCTACTTAGTTATCCTACATAGTATGAACATGTACCCATACATATTGTCACCCTACGTAGCGAATGATATTGTCCTAGTTGTATACTGGAGGGGGACCATTTGTGTAAGTCTGTTGTGTCATTTGCATTCAGTACTATTAGGTCGTCACGTTTTTTTGCTATCTCTGCGAGCAGCCCTGCTTAGGTTATACAGTCTGACAGCCGTAGGTAGGAAGGACCTGCAAAACCTCTCAGTTGCGCACCTAGGATGATGTGGTCTACTGCTAAATGAGCTCCTCAGTGCGTTCAGTATGTCCTGCATAGGGTGGGACTTGGACTCCAACAGAGATGACAGTTTAGCCACCATCCTTCTCTCTCCTATCTCCTCCACTGGGTCAAGGCGTTGCCCCAGGACAGAGCTAGCTTTCTTGAAAGACCTGACTATAAAGAGAGAGAGAGCTCTATAGCTTTGCCTCATTCCTGTTTATCAGTTTACCATAACATATTTGTTCATAAGAATGCAAACAGAATATGTATAGAATCTGTGTAGAGCATAATGGGAGATCACTTACAGAATTATTATCTTGGCACTCTAACTTTTCAGAACCCTTTCAAAAGTCAGAATGTTATGAGAAAAAGATGAAAATTTATGAGGAAAAAAAGCTGCAAATTTTTGAGAATAATTCTCAAATTTATGATGAAGAAAATAGTGAATTTATTTGGAAAAAGAGTTGTAAATTTACAAGAAGAAAATCACAAATTTATAAAAAGGTGCAAATTTACCAAAAAGTTAAAAATTTAAACGAAAAAGTTGCAAATTTAGAAGAAAAAAGGGCCAAATTTATGATGAAAAAAGTACAAGCATAAAAAGATGGATTGTAGCAAAAAGGTAGCAAAAAATGCTTGAAAAAAGTGTCAAGTTTATGAGAAAAATATTGTAAATTTTCAAGAATAAAGTCACAAATTTATGAGGGAAAAAAGTCACAAAGGTACAAACTATTATAAACATACACATACATACTGGTGGCACGTTTTGCGTAGTGGTACTTTTTATTGACATGTCATTCCACCAAGTTGTTTTCATATTTGTCTGTTAGCAGAATTATGCAAAAACTAGACAGACTTTGTTGAAATTTTTGCTAGAAGTGGCCCTCAGGCTACAGATGAACCCATTATGGTCCAGGTCAGTTTCATTATTTTGTTTTTTTAAAATGATTCTGTTGAACCAAAATTTAAAAGCAATGCCTGATTTTCATTAGTTAATTTTCAGAAAATTTTTGTGGCCACTGTGGAATATTCTTTCTTTAACAGACTTGTCCATTCCTGTATGTAAAGGGGGGCGTGTTTGCAACTTTTATCCTGGATTTACACTGACTCCGGATGCAGCATGTAATGGCTGAGATCTGGCCTCTGCAGCAGATAGTTCCCATTCTTGTCAATTTTCTAATCCCCACCTGGCCTGGACTGCTTTAGAGCCCAAAAATCCAGGTGGGGAGCCATTACATCACACTTACTTGTTGTCATCATGTGATCGCGATTGGTTCATCTCGGTCACTCTCGGGTCTTTCTCGAGCTCTCGCGCTATTTTGTATAATTGCCATGTGATCTTGTATTTCAAACACTGTTCTCATCCATGCCACTGCAAAACACAAACGGAGCTGATAGTGATGAACCCAAGGGGCCATCCACACTGCATCTGCAATGGACTGCATCTAGAATCAGTGTAAATCCTGGGTTAGCAGTGACATAAGATTAAATCTGCAAATAATTTTGTTGCTACATTTAAAGGGAATATTTTTATTTGCAATCATATTATGTGGACAAAAAAGTCTTGATCTTGAATGGGGTTACTGTGGCGCAGGTGTAGAGTGTAGATCGATTACTGCTCTCTCTGCAGTCTGCATGTTGAAGTGTCCTTGAGCAAGACACTGAATCCTAAGTTGGTCCGGTTGGGTCAGGCCAGCGCCTTGCATGGCAGCTCCACTGCCATCAGTGTGTGAATACGTAGATAGCTGTGGCGATCCAGAGTTGAGAAAAAAGCACTAGATAAGTGAACACCGTTTGCCATTATTGATTTAAAATCCTGAGTCCATTTTGTCCAAGACCAAGACAAGACTAAATAATGGTTCACATCTTTGCACTGGCTTCCTGTCTGTTAAAGAATAGATTTCAAAGTACTGTTGTTGGTTTATAAAGGTCTGAATGGTTTAGGGCCAAAATACATTTCAGATCTTCTGTTCCATTATGAACCACCCAGAGCCCTCAGGTCATCAGGGTCAGGTCTACTGTTTGTGCCAAGTTAGGACCAAATATGGGGAGACAGCATTCAGTTTTTATGCTCCTCAAATTAGAACAAACTCCCAGAAAGCATCAGGGCTGCTGAAACTCTCAGCTGCTTTTAATCAAGGTTAAAAACTTTCTTATTTGCCACTGTGTCATGATCCTGGGCATGTGTGGGGACCTTGCCCAGTCTTCAGTGTGAGTTTGGCAATTTTCTGTTTGTTTATTTCCTGGTTTATTATTATCTGCTGTATTTGGCCTCTGTTTGTTTTTGAGTTGTCTGTAGTTTTAGTCTCATCCTTATTGTCTTGCCTAGTTATTGTGTAGTGATTGTATTGTTTTTATCTTTTGGGGTTGTGTTATTTTATTCTGTGTTATTTAGTTCCAGTCTGTACTTTTATTTTGACAGTGCTGTGCAGCTTCCGACTGTCAAACTATTTCGCGGGCTGCACATCTGTCACTTGTTTTGATTACGTTTTCACTCATATACTCACACCTGATTACCACCTGGGGCAGTGCTATATAAGCAGACCGGTGTAGCTGTTCCTTGCAGCGGTCTTGCATCTCCAGACGTTGTTGTCACATCCTTCATTTATTAGACAGCAGTCACCTCTGTCTTTTCCTCCGGGTGTTCCCCGGTATTACCTGTAAGTGTACGTGTAGGTGTATTTGGTTTTTCGTTCTTCTTTCAGTTAATAAATGTGCAAACTTATTGCCTGTGACTGGCGTCCTCTGTTTAGCCTGAACAAAGGCGTTTTATGACAGAAGACCACTGCCAAGTGAGACGCCAGCAGGCTGTAAGTGATGCTTTTTCTTTTTTATTTTTTTCCCTCCCGTATTTTCCCTTTAAATCCGTTTTTTCGCTGGCATGGCAGTGCTCCTGGACTATGATCAGTGTGGTCTTAGCGAGGTGGAGTGTTGGACTGTAAATGTGCTGCAGAACATCTTATTGGAGGTTTGTGTTTTTCGCACTCCTGAGACGGCTCGGGAGTGTGTGGTTGGAGCTGCACAAGTGCTTGAAGCATGCCCCAGCCTGTGGAGCCATCCGGGGCTCACAGACCTTCTCCTCTCCATTATGAACCCATCATCCTTGCTCCACGGGCTGGGGGAAACCTCCTCCACATCCGTGTCTGCGCCAATGAGGAAGTGGTTCCGGGCGCGGAAGCCCCGAGCCTCTCGCCACTCTTCAGCAGCAGCAGCCCCATCTTCCCCTCCCAAATAGTGGCCTGCACCATCAGCCGCTTCTCCGATGCCGGAAGAGCCCGCAGTCTGCCGGGTCAGGCACGTCGCCCTCGTGCCTCCCAACGATCCTACTGCGGAGGAGCTGGAGGAACACCAGGGGGTTTTAGCGGCAGAGACAGCGCTGCTTTTGGAATACAAGCCATGGTTCCTTCCTGAACTTGCAGCCCAAGTGGAGGGAGGATGTCCAGCTCCGCTCGTCATCCTACCGGCAGGGCTGGATCGTCCAGGATCTGCATTGGTGTCCTCGGCCCCAACAGCCAGTTGGGAGGAATCTTGACTGACAATGACTGTTTCATTTAGGTCTGATCAGATTCCTCCACGCAGCTCTGTCCTTCGCCCTCCGCTGCAAGGAACTCCTGGCCTTGTTAACCCGGGCAATGTCCGAGCCGGTAGGAGTTGCTTTCTGTCTGACCATTTCATGAAACTGCTTGCAAAGTATTTGAGTAATGCTAGCTTTTGCTGAACTGGCAGCACATTCTTGGCAGATAGAGGTATTATCAGTGGCAAGGACAGGCCAAGACAAACTGACTCCAGTATCTGTTGCAGTGACTGACCAGATGATAGATTTGTTTATCTCTGCTCTTTGTGTAGTGCATGTCACAATGCACCGACTGGCAAAAGTCCACCACAGACCTTGTGACAGATGTGCTTCTCTGCCAGGATGTCCAGTCTCACCCCGTGTAACTGGGAGTGGTCCACCACAGACCTGTGACTGATATTGTTTTTAGTTCTGCCAGGATGCCCAGTTTCATCCTCCACACCCTTGGAAGGGCGGGGTTGCTGGTTGAGTCGCCGACGGCCCGACCAATGAGACAGGTAGTACCGGTTTTCATGGTTATCTGGTAGCAAGCAAACCAATGCCTGACCTGACATGGAGGAAAAGACCAGTGAGGGAAATTAATGAGCTTTGGATCTTGCTCTTTAATAAAATTCAGGGAAGATGCATGTAGACATGGGATGAGGTTAATAACTGGAACTGGGAATTTCCTGTGGTATTATGAGTGTGGTTTTAAATGCTCAACAAGGATGACCTAGTCAGAAATCCTCGTTCTTCCTCTTCTCATCAGCTGTAAAAACAGGATGCTGCTTTTTGGTCTCGTGATCTGTGTGTAGATTTGGCCTCATAGTTTAGTACATCCACCCACATATTTATGCAGTGGAGGCAGGGGGCATTTCTAGCTTTTTGAGGGCAATATGCAAGATTGTGTTTTGAGGAACCCTATTTTCAAAGAAAAAGTTACTAATTTACAAGAAAGCAGTAGTCAATTCATGAGGTAAAAGCTGCTAATTCATGAGAAGAATGTTTGTGAATTTACAGTACGTGTAAATTTGCGACTTCTTTTCTTGTAAACTGCTGCAAATTTCTAAGAAAGATTCAAAAAATTTACAAAAAAGTTACATTTTTAAGTTAAAAGTTACTAATTTACAAGAAAAAGTACCAAATTTACAACAAAAAAATTGCAAGTTGATGAGAGAAAATGCAAAATTATTAGAAAAAAGTTTCAAATTTATGAGAAAAAGTCATAAATTTAATAAGAACAAGTTGAGAATTTATGAGAAAAAATCGGTAAATTTATGAAAAAAGTTACAAATTTATGAGAAATTTGTAAATTTCTTGTAAATATGTGACTTTTTTATTGTTAAAAAAATCAAAAATTTACATAGATAGATAGATACAGTGGTGTGAAAAAGTGTTTGCCCCCTTCATGATTTCTCATTTTTTTATGTTTGTCACACTTAAATGTGACATGGTTTAACGACCTAGAGAGCAGACTCAGACTCAAGAGTAGATACAATTATCTTTATTATGTTCTGTGTGTGTGTGCGTGCGTGTGTGCGGTGCAGCTCGGTCCGCTGCCAGGAGAGACAGAGGTCCGCTGCCACGGATCTCTGCCTGTGCACAGGGGACGAGCGTAGACAGTGATGAATAGAATGTGGGCTTATTTGGAGTTGAGGTGATTATCCTTCCTGGAGACGGATGACAGGAAGCGAGGTTCTCAGACGAGAGTAGGCTGTGGCAAGAAGGTTCTGAGAAGAGGACGAAGGCAAGTGTAGGTCTTATCTGACCATGGAGACAGACGCCGCCGCGCTGATCTGAGGGCAGCGCGGTCTAAATAGCCCCAGTAGTGATGGAGAGGAAGTGTGCACGCAGCTGCGGATAATGATCAGACAGAGCGAACCATCACAGTACTCCCCCCCTACGAGGCGCCTCTCGGCGGCCGATCCAGCCTACCTGGGTGCATCCGATGGAAGTCCCTGATGAGCTGATTGTCCAACACCAAGGAGGGGTGCACTCAGGACCTCCATTCTGGGCCGTAACCCTCCCGGTCCACCAGGTACTGCAGGCTGCGACCCTGGTAGCGGATGTCCAGGATGGCATTGACCTTCCACGCCGGCTCGCCGTCGATCACCACTGGCAGAGGTGGAGACCTGGGAGGGGGACACAGAGGGCTGGAACAGAAAGGCTTGACCTGTGAGACATGAAAGGTTGGACAGATGCGGAGGGAGGGGAAGAGAGCTAGGCACACAGCCACAGGGTTGATAATACGGGTTGTGGTGAATGGCCCAATAAACCACTGAGACATTTTCCTCGCCTCCGCCTTGAGGTTAATATGTTTGGTTGACAGCCATACCTGCTGACCCACCCGGTCGGGAGGGGCCGGCATCCTGCGACGATTAGCGGTCGCGGTGTTGTGCTCTGCCGTGCGCTGCAATGTAGTCTGGGTCACTCTCCACAGCCGGCAGCAGTGCCTCAGGTGGGCTCGGACGGAAGGGACGGCGATATCCTTCTCCTCCTCAGGGAACAACGGGGGGGTGTAGCCCAGCGAGGCCTCGAACGGGGACATACCGATTGCTGAAGAGACGGTAGTATTGTGAGCATACTCGATCCATGGGAGGAGGGTGCTCCATGATGCTGAGTTGGCGGTGGCGACGCACCGCAGCAGTCTCCAACTCCTGGTTCACCCGCTCACACTGTCCATTACTCTGCGGGTGGTATCCAGAGGACAGGCTCACTGTAGCCCCAAGGGCATTGAATTCAATTCAATTCAATTCAATTCAACTTTATTTATATAGCGCCATTTCACAACAACAGTCATCTCATAGCACTATCAACTGTAGGGGGGAACCCCCACAGTTGCAGAAAGACCCCAGCAATCAGGCGATCCCCTGTGAGCAAGCACTTGGCGACGGTGGAGAGGAAAAACTCCCTTTTAACAGGAAGAAACCTCCAGCAGAACCAGGCTCAGGGAGGGGCAGTCATCTGCTGCGACTGGCTGGGGGGTGAGGGGATAGAGAAGATGAAAAGAACAGACATGTAGAGAGCAAACAGCATGATGGGGACTCAATCTATGGGAGAGAACAAACAGATGTTAATGACCAGCAAAAAAAAAAAAAAAAATTCATAGAGAGTGAGGAAAGGAGTGAGGCCCAGTGCATTACTGGAGGTCCCCCGGCTGACTAAACCTATTAGCAGCATAACTAAGGGAGGGTTCAGAAACACATGATCCCTCCCTAATTGTAGGCTATATCAAAAAGGTAGGTTTTAGCCCTATTCTTAAAAACAGAGATCGAGTCTGACTCCCGAATCCAGATTGGCAGCTGATTCCACAGGAGAGGAGCTTGATAGCTGAAGGCTCTGCCTCCCATTGTACTTTTGGAGATTCTAGGTATTACAAGTAATCCTGCATTTTGGGAGCGTAGTGCTCTGTTAGGATAATACGGTAGTATCAGATCTTTTAAATAAAAAGGAGCCTGATGGACTTCCGGTTATGGCTGCCACGTAGGACGGACGTGTCTCGCTCTGCTCTGCTCCTGGAGAAAAAAAATCGGCAAATAACTCTCTCATTTGGGACAGAACGTATCCCAGCATTTGGGCGAGGATATGTCGGCGAAGCCTAAGGCTGGAAAACCAGGAAAAGGAAAAAGCGAGCCGCCGAAACAGTCCAAATTAACGGACTTTCAGGTCTGTGACGCAGCAAACAAGGCTCCATATATGGCGGAGGAGGCTGGCGGCGGTGCGATTTCTGCGGGGAATGGCGCAGATGCGCTGATGGCTGCCATGAGTTCAATGAGAGCGGACTTTTCCTCTAGATTTGATGGGATTATGACAGCGCTGGAAGGAATAAGAAAGGAATTGGGTGACTGTGTAGAACGAACGGCGCAGATGGAGCTCCGTCTCGCTAGTGCTGAAGATGACGTCACCCGTCTTCAATTAAAGGTGCGCACTTTGGAAAAAAAAAATAAATCTCTGGAAGATAATATTTTGGATTTGGAATCTCGGTCGAGACAGAATAATTTGAGGCTGGTGGGTCTTCCAGAGGAATCAGAAGGTCGGGACGTATGTTCCTTTCTGGAAAAGTGGATTCCGGAGGTGCTGGGCAGCGAGGAGTTGCAATCAGCAGTGGTTCTGGAAAAAGCACATCGTATTGGCCCACGGAGAGATAAGGGACCGCCGAGGACCTTAATTATGAAGTTTCTTAGCAACAGAGACAGGATGAAGATCTTCAACGCTGCACGTGCTAAAGGAGAGATTAAACACCAGGACCAGCAGGTGCGGTTCTACCCAGATTTGGCCACAGGAATCCAGCAATTGAGGAAGCAGTTTGATCCCGTACGTAAGGAGCTGCGCAACCTTGGGATTCGTCATGGTGTAATCTATCCTGCGAGACTGCTGACCACGTATGAGGGCAGAACCCACATCTTCAAGACCCCAGAGGAGGCGCAGGAGTTCATCAAGAAGATCAAAGAAGAAGAAGAGACTGGTGGGAGCTAAGCATGAACAAAATATAAGGTAGAATAATTAAGCATTTGCACAGGCATCTGACTGACTTGAAGTAAATAGTAAGTTTACAAAATATAGATTGTATTATATATTAAAAAAACAAAACAAAAACAAAACAAACACAAAAAAAAAAACTATAATGTACAAAGTTGTTAAAAATTTTGGAGTTAAGTTGGAAAACTACAGAGGAGAGTTAATGTTACGTCATTAAAAGCAGTAGAGTTAGGGTGATTGGGAGGATGAAGAAGGAGTGGCTTAGGCTGTTCCCCGTGGGTGTGGAACGGTCGATGGCTATATCGGGAGACAGAATTTTTCTTTTGATTTTGGGGGGTTTGCCACAAGTGTGGGAAGGGGAAATTTGTTTGTGTGTAGTTTGTAGGATGAATGTTCAACCACTCATGTTTTTGCTTCTCTGTATGAGCATGTTTACACTGCAAGGTAATCCCAAACTCTCTATTGATCATGGACCAAAGTGTTAACCTTAATTTAACTTCATGGAATTGCAGAGGTCTACAAAATTTAAAAAAAACTTAAAAAAGTTATGAATAAAATAAAGGACATGGGTTCAAGAATTGTGTTTTTACAAGAAACTCATCTGATAGAGGAGGATGTTAAAAGAATTAGGAGTAGATGGCAGGGAAGTGTATTCACCTCTTCATTTTCATCCCGAGCCAGGGGAGTTATGACTCTCATACATAAATCAGTTCCTTTTCAAGTGAAAAATGTAATTGGAGACAAATTTGGAAGATATGTAATCATTCAAGGTTCTTTGCTATTAGAAAATATAAATCTTGTGAACTTATATGGTCCCAATATAGATGATCAGAAGTTCTTTGCTAATTTATTTCTCATCTTATCATCACTTACAGGGCAACATATAATAGCAGGGGATTTTAATTGTACATTGAATCCAGGTGTGGATAGATCAACAGGACTGGATTGTACGCACATTGGATGTAGGATGACTATTAATCATTTTATGAAAGAATTGAGATTGTTAGATATATGGAGAGAAATGAAACCACAAGTTAAAGCCTATTCTTGTTATTCCAGTACCTACAAGACATTCTCACGTATTGATTATTTTTTGATTTCCACAGAATTAAGGTCCAAGATTCAAAACTGCTTTTATGATAACATCGTGATCTCTGATCATGCACCCTGTTGTCTAATATATGTAGATAAAAAATTGACAAAGGAATCAGGTAGATGGCAATTTCAGCATAAATGGCTTCAGGATGAGGAATTTGTCAAGTATATAGAAAAACAGATAGACGAGTTCTTTGACATCAATACTACACAAACATCAGCATGTGTAAAGTGGGAGGCTTTCAAAGCTTTTATTAGGGGACATATTATTAGTTATACAGGATCAAAATCTAAGAAGACTCGAGAGGAGAGAGCTAAATTGGAACATAAAATAAAAAATCTTCAGGAAAAAGTGTATGCAGGAAGTGACCCAAGGTTGGAGAATGAATTACTGATTTTGAGAGCTGAACACGACAAAAAATCAGCGAATAGAGCTGCCTCGAGTCTTCTAAGATTGAAACAATTTTTTTATGAACAAGGTGAAAAATCGGGAAAATTATTAGCATGGCAGATTAAACAATTGGAAATTAAAACACCAATTACCAGTATTATAAGTAATGGACAGGTAGTTATAGATCCTTTAGAAATTAATAGAGCCTTTAGAGATTACTGTGAAAAATTATATGATACCAAAAATGAACCTGATTTAACAAAACTAAATGGGTTTTTGAACGAACTATCTATACCGTGTATTCCAAATGAAAACAGGGAGATATTGGATTCTAAAATTAGTCAAGAAGAAGTTGGGCTAGCCATTGATAATATGAAATCAGGAAAAAGTGCAGGACCAGATGGTCTTCCAGTTGACCTTTATAAAAAATTTAAGAATAAATTAATAAAACCTTTTTTGGAAATGGTTTTAGAAGCATTTCAAAATAATAATTTACCATCATACATAAATAATGCCTTAATTATACTGCTGCCAAAACCAGGTAAGCCCTCTAATAAATGTGAAAATATGAGACCAATAAGCCTATTAAACGCCGACCTTAAGATAATCTGTAAAATTTTAGCAAGACGAATACAAGAAATTTTACCAAATATTATTAATCGAGATCAGAATGGCTTTATAAAGGGTAGACAAGGCTTCCATAATGTAAGAAGACTATTTAATATTATTTATTTTAATAAAGAAGCAACGGATACAGCTCTCCTATCATTGGACGCCGAAAAGGCCTTTGATAGAGTTGAATGGCCCTTTCTTTTTGAAGTCCTACAAAGGTTTGGACTTGGAAATAATTTCATAAAATGGGTTCAAATAATATACAATAATGCTACAGCAGAAATCCTAACAAATAACAATATTTCAAAACCAATAAAAATCAATAGAGGATGTCGACAAGGCTGTCCACTTTCACCTTTACTGTTTACTATGGCAATTGAACCTTTAGCGATAGTGATACGTTTACATTCACAAATATATGGAATTAAAGTTGGACCAACAGAACATAAAATCTCCCTGTACGCCGATGACATAATTTTGTTTATGTCGAATCTAAAAAAATCAATTCCAACCTTGTTGAATTTAATAAAGAATTTTGGGGAAATATCAGGATATAAAATAAATAAAACTAAATCTTCAATATTAATGCTAAATGAGACCCAGAGAAATTACCCAGCCCCTGAGGTAAATCAATTCAATGTTGTAAATCAGTTTAAATATTTAGGAATCCAAATTATGCCTAAGCTAGAATCAGTCGCCAGTGTCAACTATGAAGCCTTAATGTCAGATATTAGTGAGTTAATTCAGAGATGGATGTCACTACCAATGTCGATGATCGGGAGAATCAATATACTTAAAAGTAATATTTTACCTAAAATACTTTATTTATTTCAATACATTCCCTTATCACCACCTTTAGATCTATTCTCAAGAATAAAAAAAAAGTTAGTGGAATTTATATGGAACAACAGGAGGGCTAGATTACGTTTGTCTTTATTATATTTACCATTTGATCGTGGAGGTCTGAAATGTCCAAATTTTATGTTGTATTATTGGTCGGCACAACTGAGGTCTATGACATATTATTTTTCATCAAATGATCTCCCTCACTGGACTGAAATGGAATCATACAATTTACCTTTACCTCTTCCCATATTCATATACTCAGATTCGGCAAAAAAATTACAAAAACAAGTTAAAAATCCATTTGTAAAGCATATGATCAAAATATGGTGTGAAGCTAAAAACTATTTAAAAGAACCACAGTTATTGTCACAATTTAGTCCAATATGGGGTAATCAATATTTTAAACCAGGGAGAGCGGACGCTGTATTTAAAGTATGGAATTTAAAAGGGATACAAAAGATTCAGGATTTATATTTGCCATGTGCAGACAACATAATGTCTTTTGAAGAGCTGAGGATCAAATTTAATCTCAATAGAACACATTTTTTTAAATATCTTCAACTTAGAAACTTTATTCGATCAAATCAAAATAAAGCTCTCACTCGACCTATTTATTCATCCTTGGAAAAAATGATGATGAAAGATAGTAAAAGAAAGGGTATTATTTCAGAGTTTTATAACTCACTGACACTATCTTCAAGTGAAAATTCACTGAAAAGATTAAACTACTGGAAAGAAGATCTGCAAATTGAAATTTCAGAGGAACAATGGGAATTGGCTTGTACAGAAGCTCAAACCAAATCAATAAATGCACGCCTTAAATTGATACATTTCAAATGGTTAATGCGGATGTATGTTACACCGGAGGAGTTAAATAGATATAACAAAAATATACCAGATACATGCACAAAATGCATGGAAAGTAAAGGAACCCTATTTCATTGTTTATGGGAATGTAGATTAATAAGAATGTTTTGGGAAGAGGTGAGGGTAACAATTGAAAAAATAATCTCAAAACAAATCATATTGAATCCTAAACTGTTTTTGTTGGGTCTGTACCCAGAAAAGCATAATTTTAATAAAAGTGAAAGAACATTCATAGACCTCAGTTTGCTTAATGCCAAAAAATGTATTGCACTATTATGGAAAAAGACTCATAGACCAGATGTGACTCAGTGGTTAAGACAGATGTTAACAAACCTTCCATTAGAAAGAATAACATATATACTAAAATCAAAGGAAATTGTGTTTGAGAATATATGGAGACCTTTTATTGATTATGTAAAAAATTTAAACATAACTCTTGAAGAAGAAGGTGAATGATGTGTGTGGACCTTGTAAATTCCAAACTGGTGAACATAATATGTATACTTATGTATTGGATTGTCTAGACTAAACAGAGGAGCATTGTTGAAGACTTGATTTTGTTGGTGGTTGTTGGTGTTTTTAGTGCATTTTTTTTTTTTTTTTTGTAGTACTTTAGTGTTAGTGTTTGATTGTTTGTATCATGTTTGTTAAAAAAAAAAAAAAAAAAAAGGTTCAATAAAGATATTGTGGAAAAAAAAAAAAAGGAGCCTGATTGTTTAGAGCTCTGTAAGTAAGAAGAAGGATTTTAAACTTAATTCTAAACTCTATGGGAAGCCAATGAAGGGAGGCCAGAACCGGAGAGATATGATCTCTCTTTCTAGTACCTGTTAAAACTCTTGCTGCAGCATTTTGGATCAGCTGAAGACTTTTTAAAGATGTTTTAGGACAGCCTGATAATAAAAAATTACAATAATCTAATCTCGAGCTAACAAAAGCATGGATCAGTTTCTCAGCATCACTCTGAGACAAGATGCTCCTAATCTTGGCAATATTACGCAAATGATAGAAGGCAGTCTTAGAAACAAATTTAATATGTGAATTGAAGGACAAATCCTGATCAAAAATAAGATAAGATAAGATAAGATAAGCCTTTATTAGTCCCACAACGGGGAAATTCCAGGATTGCAACAGCACAGGGATAGCAACACTCAGAGCAACAATCAGAAGGCAAGAAAAAAAAAAAACAAGCAAGCAAGAGCAGCTAATAAACATATGTACGTATTACTATAAAATATATATATATACACACACACACAGACACACAGTGCAGAGCATTGTAGCTGGATGGAATAAATATATGAATATATGAACACACAGTGCAGAGCATTGTAGCTAGATGGAATAAATATGTAAATATATAAACACCCACAGTACGGAGCATTGCAGCTAGGTGGAATAAATATGCAAGTATATAAACACACACAGTGCGGAGCAATGTAGCTAGATGGAATAATATGTAGATATATAAATATATAAACACCCACAGTACGGAGCATTGTAGCTAGATGGAATAAATATGCAAATATATAAACACACACAGTGCAGAGCATTGTTGCTAGATGGAATGAAACAGCATAACCGTCTACTTAGTTATCCTACATGGTATGATTATGTGCCCATACATATTCTCACCCTCCATAGCGACCGGTATGTTCCTAGTTGTATGCCGGAGAGGACCATTGTGTAAGTCTATTGCATCTTTTGCATTCAAAAAACTATTAGTTTGTTACGTCTTTTTGCTATCTCTGCGAGCAGCCCTGCTTAGGTTGTACAGTCTGACAGCCGTTGGTAGGAAGGACCTACGAAACCTCTCGGTTGTGCACCTGGGATGATGTAGTCTGCTGCTAAATGAGCTCCTCAGTGCATTCAGTATGTCCTGCATAGGGTGGAACTCGGACTCCAGCAGAGATGACAGTTTAGCCACCGTCCTTCTCTCTCCTATCTCCTCCATCGGATCAAGGCGCTGCCCCAGGACAGAGCTAGCTTTCTTAATCAGTTTGTTCAGTCTCTTCCTATCGGCTGCAGTAATGCCACTGCCCCAGCAGACCACTCCAAAAGTGATGGCTGATGCCACCACCGTGTCATAGAATGACTTCAGCAGCGCCCCTTGTACACCAAAAGACCTGAGTCTCCTCAGCAGGAACAGCCTGCGCTGTCCCTTCTTGTAGAGTGCATCAGTATTGTGTGACCAGTCTAGTTTATTGTTCAGATGAATACCCAGGTACTTATAGGATGTCACCATCTCGATGTCTGTTCCCTGTATATTTACTGGTACTGTGAGGGGCTGCCCATGCCTGCGGCAGTCCACCACCAGCTCCTTAGTTTTCCTCGCGTTGATCTGGAGGCAGTTCCGATGGCACCAGTCCACGAAGTCCTGTATAAGCCCTCTGTACTCAGCTTCATCTCCATTGGAGATGAGGCCAACGATCGCAGAGTCATCAGAGAACTTCTGTAGATGGCAGTGTGTTGTGTTGTGTGAGAAGTCCGCAGTATAAAGAGTGAACAGGAAGGGAGCCAGCACCGTTCCCTGGGGGGCCCCCGTGCTACTGATGATCGTGTCGGACACACAGTCCCGGGTTCTCACAAACTGAGGCCGGTTCGTGAGGTAGTCCAGGATCCATGATGACAGGTGCTGGTCCACCCCTGCGCGCAGCAGCTTGTCCTTCAGGATCATCGGTTGGATGGTGTTGAAAGCACTGGAGAAGTCAAAGAACATGATCCTCACCATATTCCCGGGCTTCTCCAGGTGGGACAGACTCCAAATAACTCCAAGGTTCCTCACAGAGCTATTAAGAGAAAGAGTAACCACATCCAAACTGAAAGTTTGATTTGGAAAGGAATTTCTAAGGTTTTTTGGACCAACAAGAATGACTTTAGTCTTATCTGAATTTAATAGCAGGAAGTTACAAGTCATCCAAGCTTTGATTTCCTTAAGACAGGCTTCTAACTTGGCTAATTGATTACTATCATCTGGCTTCATTGACAGGTATAATTGTGTGTCATCTGCATAACAATGAAAATGTATACAGTGCTTTCTAATAATGTTGCCTAACGGAAGCATATATAAACTAAAAAGAGTAGGGCCTAGCACAGATCCCTGTGGAACTCCATGACTAAGCTTTGAGTTGAAAGAAAACTCATTATTTACATGAACAAACTGGAACCTATCAGATAAATAAGATCTAAACCATTGCAACGAAGTTCCATTAAGTCCAACATAGTGTTCTAATCTATCAAGTAGAATATTATGATCGATAGTATCAAAAGCTGCACTAAGGTCTAAAAGGACAAGTACAGAAACTAGTCCATTATCAGATGCAATGAGGAGGTCGTTAGTGACCTTCGCTAAGGCTGTTTCAGTACTATGATGGATTCTAAACCCAGATTGAAACTCTTCAAGTAAACCATTTCCCTGCAGGTGGTGAAATAATTGCGCAGCAACAACTCTTTCTAAGATTTTTGAAATGAAAGGGAGATTAGAGATTGGTCTATAGTTAGCTAAAGCTCCTGGATCTAGCGTTGGCTTTTTGAGTAAGGGTTTAATTACAGCCGTTTTAAAAGCCTGCGGTACATGGCCTAGAGTTAATGAAGAATTGATTATATGAAGAATAAAGCTACCAGTAAGTGGGAAGACTTCTTTAAATAACCTGGTAGGAATAGGGTCTAAAAGACAAGTTGAAGGTTTGGATGAGGAAACTATTTTGTCTAACTCACAAAGGTCGATTGGAGTAAACTCATCAAGACAGACATCAGTAGAAGGAGTTGTAGTAGTTACAGTATTTAAGTTAACTGTGGGAAGAATCTGATTGATTTTATCTCTGATGGATGAAATTTTATTATTGAAAAAGTTCATAAAGTCCTGACTAGTAAGCTCTAAGGGAATGCTAGGATTGACAGAGTCCTGACTCTGTCAACCTGGCTACAGTACTGAAAAGAAACCTGGGATTATTCTTGTTCTCTTCTATTAATGCAGAGTAATAACTCGTTCTAGCTTTTCTAAGAGATTTTTTATAAATTAAGAGATGATTTCTCCAAGCTAAATAGATTTCATCTAAATTAGTAGAGCGCCATTTTCTCTCTAATTGACGAGTCTTCTGTTTTAAGGTACGAGTTTCTGTGTTGAACCAAGGAGTTAGAAATCTCTGATTAGACTTTTTCTTTTTTAAGGGGGCCACCAAGTCTAGAGTCTGATGCAGAGAAGCTGAAACACTATCCACCATGTTATCAATTACAGAAGGAGCAAGCTGTCTATAGCTTATTTCCGTTGTGTTGACACATGGCATAGAGGAAACAATCTGCATAAATTTGGAAACAGCATCATCTGAGAGGCATCTACTGTAATAATATTTTTCTTTAGGAGCCAAATAGTCAGAAATAGTCAAATCAAAGGTTAACAGACAATGGTCTGACAGTACAGGGTTATGAGGAGACACTACAAGATTTTCTATTTCTATGCCATATGTCAAAACAAGGTCCAATGTATGGTGGAGGTAATGAGTAGAATTTCCTACTTTCTGAGAAAACCCAATCGAATCTAATATTGAATTGAATGCCACATTAAGGCAGTCACTATCTACATCCACATGTATATTAAAGTCCCCTACTATAATTATTCTATCAGATTTCAGCACTAAATCAGCTAAGAAATCAGCAAATTCGGATAAAAATTCTGAGTAGGTTGATGGGGGACGATAAACTATGGCAAATAAAATTGGGTTTAACCTAAAATTGCTAAAGTGCCCAATACTGAGGACCAGGCCCTCAAAGGAATTATAACATGTTTTTTGCTTTGCATTAACTAGTAATTTGGAATGGTAAATTGTTGCTACTCCTCCTCCACGACCAGAACTTCTGGGATTTTGACAGTTTAAATAACCAGAGGGAGTTGATTCATTTAAACCAACATAATCCTCTTGTCCTAACCAAGTCTCTGTAAGGGAAATTAAATCGATCTGATGATCAATTAACAAATCATGGACTAACAGAGACTTGGGAGTTAGAGACCTAATATTTAATAAACCACATTTAATTTTTAAATTATGAGGAGGAACAGAGGCCAAATCATTCAATTTAGAGGCTTTATGTTTAATTTGAGTTTTACCAATATTTTGCTTTTTCACTTTGGGATGCTTATACATTATATTTTTATTCACTTTGGAGGGAGCAGACAACGATTCTCTGATGGGGAAGACAGGGGCTAAGCTGAGGGGTGGCGGATGAAGAGGAGCTGCAGAGAGGCGTGTAAGACTGCGACTCTGCTTCCTGGTCCCAACTCTGAGTAGTCAGGGTTTTGGAAATTTGGATAAAAAAGATGCCAGATTGTTAGATAAATGAGAAGCACCATCCAAAGTGGGATGAATGCTGTCTCGTCTCATAAGACCAGGTTTTCCCCAAAAAGAGCTCCAATTGTCAATGTAGCCCACGTCATTTGCAGGACACCACACAGACAGCCAGCGGTTCAAGGATGACGAGCGACTAAACATGTCATCACTGGTCAGATTGGGGAGGGGCCCAGAGAATACTACAGTGGCAGACATCGTTTTTGCAAAGTCACACCGATTCTATATTAAGTTTCGTGACTTCCGACTGCCGGAGACGGATGTCATTAATGCCGGCGTGAATAACAATTGTGGAATATTTACAGTTACTTTTAGCCAGCATTTTCAAATTTGACTCGATGTCGCCTGCTCTGGCCCCAGGAATACATTTGACTATGGCCGCTGGAGTCTCTAGGTTCACGGTTCTGACTACAGAGTCGCCAATGATCAGAGTTTTTTCCTCAGTGGGTGTGTCGCTGAGCGGGGAAAAACGATTAGAAACGTGAACAGGTTGGTGGTGTACTGGGGCTTTGCGACTAGGCTTCCTTCTCACCGTCACCCACCCAGTCTCCTCACTGCTGAGGAGAGCCGAGGGACCGCTGACAGGGGCGCCTAAGCTAGCTAGCTCCGCTGCAGCTAATGGGCGTCCGTCAAGATTAACTGGCGCAGACGGTGTTTCAATGCAGCGGAGCCGGGATTCCAAATCAGACAACCTCGCCTCGAGCGCCTCAAAAAGACAACATTTATTACATTTACCGTTATCGCTAAAAGAGGCAGAGGTGTAGCTAAACATCTGACAGAGAGAGCACACCAGAGGAGGAGAGGAAGGAGAGCTAGTAGCCATAGCTAATGGCTAGAGAGCAAACCACAAAGCAAACCACACAGGCAGACATCAAAACAGGAAGTGACGATACGTTACCACAAGGAAGTGACGATCCACCCCAAGTGATGTCCATTGCAAAACAACCTCCACACCTGAGAAATAAACTGGGGTCCTCAGTCGGAGACGATGTTCAGGGGAATACCATGCAATCTCACCACATGCTGAACAAGAAGAGCCACTGTCTCCTTCGCCGTAGGCAGCCCCTGTAGGGGAACAAAGTGGGTGGCCTTAGAAAACCTGTCTACGATGGTGAGGATGATGGTGTGGTGGTTAGAAGGTGGGATACTGGTAAAGAAGTCCAAAGCCACATGGGACCAGGGCCTGCTGGGGGTGGGGAGAGGGTGGAGCAGACTGGCCGGAGGAGAAGAGGACGTCTTGCCGGCGACGCACTGGGGGCAGGCACGGATGTACTCTCCGACGTCCTTCTGGAGCAAAGGCCACCAAAATGTCTTCTGAAGGAGCGCCACCATGTAAGCCCTCCCCGGGTGGCACGAGAACCTAGAAGAGTGGGCCTAATGGATTACCTCGCCCCGAACGGCAGATGGGACAAACAGCCTCCCTGCTGGCCCCCCGCCTGGGCCCGCCTGGGCCCCCTGTGCTCTCAGGACCTTTTCTTTGATGGCCCACGAGAGGGCGCCCATGATGCACGACGGGGGGAGGATAGGATGCTCCGACACTTCCGTAGCATCCGAGGCAAACTGTCTGGACAGGGCGTCCGGCTTGGTATTCTTGGACCTGGGGTGGTAGGTGATGGTGAAATCGAAAAACAGGGACAAGCGGGCCTGGCACGCATTCAGATGCTTGGCCGTCCTGAGGTACTCCAGATTTTTGAGATCCGTCCAGACGATGAACGGCTGGGAGGCCCCCTCCAGCCAATGGCACCACTCCTCCAGTGCGAGCTTGACCACCAGAAGCTCCCTGTCACCAGTGTTATAATTTTGCTCTGCCAGAGATAGACGATGGGAAAAGAATGCACAGGGCCGGATCTTGCAACCGGGGAGTGCTGGGACAGCATGGCTCCAACTCCCGAGTCCGAGGCGTCCACCTCTACCAGACATTGAAGGGCAAGATCCACCTGTGCCAGAATGGGAGAGGAAGAAAATTTACACTTGAACTCGGCAAAGGCCACTTCAGCCTCCTTCGTCCACCGGAAGGGCACTTTGGAGAATGTAAGGCGGGTCAGGGGAAGAGCAATAATACTATAATTGTTAATGAAGCGGCGGTAGAAATTGGCGAACCCTAGAAACTGCTGGAGTTACTTCCTAGAGGAAGGGGAGGGCCAATCTACCACCGCTTTTACCTTCTCGGGGTCTGGCATGATTTCATTGTGGGAAATGATGAATCCAAGGAATGACGTCTTGAAGGCGTGGAACTCACATTTCTCAGCCTTAACGAAGAGCTTGTTCACCAGGAGCCGCTGCAAGGCTCGCCTCACGTGCACCCGATGTTCATCCAGGGACTGAGAAAAAATCAAGATGTCATCCAGATAGACAAAGACAAACGAGCCCAAAAAGTCCCTCAGTACATCATTAATGAGGCACTGAAATATGGCGGGGGCATTGGTCAGCCCAAATGGCATCACCAGGTACTCTAAATGCCCGCTAGGGTACCGGAATCCCGTTTTCCATTCATCACCCTCCCGGATCCGCACCAGATAGTGAGCATTGCCGAGATCCAGCTTGGTGAACCAGGAGGCCCCCCGGAGGGAATCGAATGCTGTATTGATCAGGGGAAGTGTGTATTTTTTTTTTTTTTGTTACTTATTTGTACCCGTAGGTAGACTTGGTTTGCAGTCTGGTGACAAGCCACCGGCTGCTGGTCGCTGCGTGTGCGAGCGCCCTAAACCTACATGTTTTTGGTGTGCGGGAGGAAACCGGAGAAATCCCGGAGTAAACCTGCGCAACACGGGGAGAACATGCAAACTCCACACAGCTCACTGTTGGTCGGGGGCTGGGATCGAACCCACGATCTCATGATCCCCGCGGTTCCCCGGCCGAGGGTAAAACTGTGCTGCCACAGTGCTAAACCACTGCGCCACCGTACAGCCCATGTAGGGGAAGTGTGTATTTGTCCTTGATGGTAATATTCTTCAATTCACGGAAGTCAATGCACGGCCTCAGCGAGCCATCCTTCTTGCCCACGAAAAAAAACCCTGCCCCCACCGCCGAGGACGAGGGCTGGATTATGCCCGAGTTTAAGGACTCCTTAATATAGGTTTCCATAGCCTCCCACTCCGGTGCTGACAGGCTGTAAAGTCGACTCGACGGCAGCGGGGCTCCAGCTCGGAGATTGATTGCACAGTCATATGGGTGGTGAGGGGGGAGAGATTGAGCCTGGGTCTTACTGAAGGCATCCCCCAAGTCGTGATACTCCGGAGGGACTTTGGACAAGTCGGGAGGGGGGGTGACGGGGGCACCCAGGGGCACGGATGGCAAGCAAGCAGCGGACTGCAGGCAGGCACTGAGGCAGAATGAGCTCCACAAAGCCATGCTCCCAGAGCGCCAGTTGATCGATGAGTTATGTAGCCGGAGCCAGAGATAGCTGAGGATAACCGGGGATGAGGAAACCGGCAGCACAAATAACCTTAGCTTCTCCCAATGATTACCAGACACAATGACTGACACCAGAGCGGTCTGCTGGGACACGATGGCAAGAGGGGCCTTAGACAGGGCAATGAGTCTGAGTGGGGTCTTCAACGATTGACAGGGTAGCCCCAGCCGGGTTGCCAGTTCCCCCGAAATGAAACTCTGCTCAGCCCCTGAATCAATCAAAGCGTGTGTGGCTATTTCTGTATGGTTGTGAATGAAGCGGATTGAAAGGAGAAATCTAGAGAGAAGATTTGATCGAGGTGAGTCTGTGAGTTCCCCTACTGTGACGCATGGACTCCCTCTTTTGGCCGTATAGGGCAAGATGCTACCTCATGCTCCTCGCTACCACAGTAGAGACACACCCCGAGCTCACGGCGGCGTTGTTTCTCAGCTAACAGCAATTTCGACTGCCCCACTACCATTGGCTCCAGGGCTTCCGGGGAATCAGAGGGAGGTAGGCCCAACAGGGGAGACTGTAGGGAGTGGCGAAACTGGGTGCCTGAGTGACCGGAGGTCTTCAGCTCAGTTGCCTGCTCCCTTAGCCTGTTATCTAGGCTAGTGGCCAGGGAAATTAGCTCAATTAACCTACTTGGCTTTTCTAAGCGGGCTGGCTCATCCCGTAGGCTAGGGCTAAGGCTCCTGATAAAGATACTGCAGAGCGAGACGTCTTCCCACCCCACCTCTGTGGCCACCATCCGGAAGTCGACAGCATAGTCTGCTACGGACTTGCTTCCCTGTCTGAGGTTTAACAGCCGGGAGGTAAGCACACTGTCTTGGTCAGAGTGGTTGAACACCTCGTTAAACTCGCTGACGAACTGGCTGTATGTCAAGCTAGCATAATTCACCCTAGCCATCACAGCATAAGCCCAAGCTAACGCTCGCCCATCCAAAAGGTTAACTACGTAGCCGATATGGCTGTTATCTGTGGGGAAGTCCCCAGGTACCCGCTGGAAAACTATCTCACACTGGAGAATGAACCCCCTAGCCTTCCCTAGTTTACTGCTAAAGCAAGTGGGAGTGGGGATCGGTGTTAGCCGGGATGTAGAAGCCTGAATGGGTTGGGTGGATTGGGAGCTAGCGGGAGCAGAGGCGCTACTTGGAGCCAGAGGGAAAGCCTGCGGACCTGCCAGGCGATCCAACCGATCATTAATTTGGGCCAGCTGAGGGAGGATGACCTGCTGCTGGTAAGCTAATTGATCCACTCGAGCCTCTAGGTTGTTAACTTTGCGCGCTAGCGCGCTGTCTATTGGATCGCTTTGGCGGGGTTGTACTGACATGGTTTAATGACCCACAGAGCAGACTCAGACTCAAGAGTAGATACAGTTATTTTTATTATGTTCTGTGTGTGTGTGCGTGCGTGTGTGTGATAGTGTAGCAGCCGGGGGTGAGCAGAGCATCGTGGAACCTGGTAACCCTATGGACAAATAGAGACAGGGAGCGTTAGTGTTGGACCCCGGAGGGAATGTACAGAATAGTCCAGTGCTTACTGTTTGCAGAGATGGATTTGGGCTCAGGTTCAGCTCGACGGCTCCGGCCAGGGAGACAGCGCCCGCTGTCCCGGTAGCAGCTGGGGATGTCAGAAGAATATGGGGAATGTGCGGTGCAGCTCGGTCTGCCACCAAGAAAGAGAGAGGTCCGCCGCCACGGATCTCCGCCTGTGCACAGGGGACGAGCGTAGACAGTGATAAATAGAATGTGGGCTTACTTGGAGTTGAGGTGCTTATCCTTCCTGGAGACGGATGACAGGAAGCGAGGTTCTCAGATGAGAATAGGCTGTGGCAAGAAGGTTCTGAGAAGAGGACGAAGGCGAGTGTAGGTCTCATCCGACCGTGGAGACAGATGACTCTGCGCTGATCTGAGGGCAGCGCGGTCAAAATAGCCCCGGCAGTGATGGAGAGCAGGTGTGCGCGCAGCTGCAGATAATGATCAGACAGAGCGAGCCATCACAAAATGTTTCAGATCTCCAAACAAATTTAAATATGAGACAAGGATAACACAAGTAAGCACAAAATGCAGTTTTTAAATTAAGGTGTTTTTTATTAAGAGTAAAAAAAAATCCAAACCTACATGGCCCTGTGAGAAAAAGTGATCCCCCCCCCCCGTTAAAATATAAATTAACTGTGGCTTATCACATCTTTGGAAAGATGAGCTCAATTTCTCAAGCCACATCCAGGCCTGATGATCGCCACACCTGTTCTCAATCAAGAAATCACTTAAATAGGACATGCCTGACAAACTGAAGTTGACCAAAAGATCCTCAAAAGCTAGACATCATGCAAAGAAATTCAGGAACAAATGAGAAACAAAGTAATTGAGATCTATCAGTCTGGAAAAGGTTATAAAGCAATTTCTAAAGCTTTGGGACTCCAGCGAACCACAGTGAGAACCATTATCCACAAATGGCAAAAACATGGAACAGTGGTGAACCATCCCAGGAGTGGCTGGCTGACCAAAATTACCCCAAGAGCACAGCAACGACTCATCCAAGAAGTCACAAAAGACCCCACAACAACATCCAAAGAAATGCAGGCATCACTTGCCTCAGTTAAGGTCAGTGTTCATGACTCCACCATAAGAAAGAGACTGGGCAAAAATGGCCTGCATGGCAGAGTTCCAAGACGAAAACCACTGCTGAGCAAAAAGAACATAAAGGCTCATCTCAGTTTTGCCAGAAAACATCTTGATGATCCCCAGGACTTTTGGGAAAATACTCCGTGGACTGACGAGACAAAAGTTGAACTTTTTGGAAGGTGTGTGTTCCATTACATCCGGCATAAAAGTAACACAGCATTTCAGAAAAGGAACATCATACCAAGAGTAAAATATGGTGGTGGTAGTGTGATGGTCTGGGGCTGTTTTACTGCTTCAGGACCTGGAAGACTTGCTGTGGTAAATGGAACCATAAATTCTGCTGTCTACCAAAAAATCCTGAAGGAGAATGTCCGACCATCTGTTTGTAACCTCAAGCTGAAGCGCACTTGGGTTCTGCAGCAGGACAATGATCTGAAACACACCAGCAAGTCCACCTCTTAATGGCTTAAGAAGAACAAAATGAAGACTTTGGCGTGGCCTAGTCAAAGTCCTGACCTGAATGCGATTGAGATGCTGTGGCATGACCTTAAAAAGGCGGTTCATGCTCGAAAACCCTCCAGTGTGGCTGAATTACAACAATTCTGCAACAACGAATGGGCCAAAATTCCTCCACAGCGCTGTAAAAGACTCATTGCCAGTTATTGCAAACGCTTGATTCCAGTTGTTGCTGCTAAGGGTGGCCCGAGGCAATCACTTTTCCACACAGGGCCATGCAGTATTGGATTTTTTCCCCTTAATAATAAACACCTTCACTTAAAAACTGCATTTTGTGTTTACTTGTGTTATCTTTGACTAATATTCAAATTTGTTTGATGATCTGAAACATTTAAGTGTGACAAAGATACAAAAAAATGAAAAATCAGGGAGTGGGCAAACACTTTTTCACACCACTGTAGGTAGATAGATAGATAGATAGATAGATAGATAGATAGATAGATAGATAGATAGATGTACTTTATTGATCCCAAACTGGGAAATTGGCAGCACGGTGGTGCAGTGGTTAGCACTGTTGCCTTACAGCTAGAAGGTTCCTGGTTCGAATCCCCAGGCTGGCAGGGGTTGGAACCTTTCTGTATGGAGTTTGCATGTTCTCCCTGTGCTGTGTGGGTTTACTCCGGGGGCTCCGGTTTCCTCCCACAATCCAAAGACATGCATGTTAGGTTAATTGGTTGTTCTAAATTGTCCCTAGATATCTGTTTCCTATAGGCCCTTAGAATAGAGGGTTAGTACTAGTGAAAGCGCTTTGAGTGGTCTTTGTGACTAGAAAAGCGCTATATAAGTGCAGGTTAGTTAGTTAGTTAGAAATTATAGTGTAACAGCAGCATGACAGTAGATGACCAAAATGACAGAACCACAATCAGCATAAGAGACAAAGGGATTACCCATGGAAAGTAAAACTGCCTAAACAGCTTATATACATCATAGATGAATAGATGCTGACCCATATAGATACATGAATCATACCCACTGTACAATGCAGGACTATCAGGTGCAGAGTGAAATGTGAGGTACCAATTACACTGCAAGGTGCAGTATGGCAGCATAGTTATGACCAGAAATCAACATCAGAGTGAGTTATTGTACTGTGAAATGGCATGTGGCAGGAATGATTTCCTGTACCTAACTGTTCGGCAGCGAAGCTGTAGCAGTCTGCTGGAGAAAGTGCTCCGCTGTCTGTCCCGTGTGTGGTGGAGGGGGTGATCAGGATTGTCCATGTTGGATCGCAGTTTGTTTAGTGTCCCCTTCTCCTACCACAGTCTCAAAGGTCTCCGGCCTGAGACCAATTACAGAACCAGCCCTCTTGATAACCTTGTCAAGTCTGTTGGTGTCGCTGGCTCTGATACTGCTACCCCAACAGACAGCAGCAAAACAGCTGGCACTGCTGACAGCTGCCTGGTAGAAAAACTCCAGCATCTTGTTGCACACATTGAAGGATCCTCAGGAAGCTTTTTTTTTTTTTTTTTCCAAGATGGCGCCCACAGCGGCCGCCATGGTGCCTCGCTGCGCTTTAATTTTTATAATTTGTCTGTTTTTGTTCATTGATTGCGCGTCTGCCGGTTCATACACCCATGAAGAACTATTAAATATCAGGACTCTCACTCCCATGGACCTTCTTACAGTTTTTTTAGCTCCTGCCGCCGATCTGATCCATTGTCTGGCCAAAAAAGCAAGACGGCGGAAAAGAGGAAAGAGAGGGGGGATTCTCGCTCGCCTCCGGAAAAGAGGCACGCGAACAGCCTTGCCTGGCATATTTCTATCCAATGCCAATTCTCTCTCGAACAAGGTAGAAGAATTAAGACTGCTGATGCGATTCAAGGACCTTGTTTCCTCGTCTGTCATCTGTTTCTCTGAGACCTGGCTTAATTGGAACATTCCAGATTGCGCAATCAGCCTCGAGGGATTTCAGCTGTATCGTGCAGATCGCGTCACAGAGTCCGGTAAGTCTATTGGAGGAGGAGTGTGCTTCTATATTAACAACAGCTGGTGCTCTGATGTAACGGTGATTTCCAAACACTGTTCTCCCGCCCTGGAATTTCTTTTTATTAATTGCAAGCCATTTTATTCCCCGCGCGAGTTTGCCTCATTCATCCTCGCCGCTGTGTACATCCCTCCCGACGCGGACACGCGCGAAGCACAGCGCGTGCTCGCAGATCACATCCAACTTACGGAGCGGAACTTTCCAGACTCCCTGGTTATTGTGTTGGGCAATTTTAACCAGAGCAATCTGAGTCACGAGCTCCCCCGCTACAAACAGTTTATTAAATGTCCAACCAGAGGAAATAACACGCTGGATCACTGTTACACCACAGTGAAAGACGCATATCGCGCTGTTCCCCGCGCTGCGCTGGGTCTATCTGATCACGTGATGGTCCACCTCATCCCCACATACAGACAAAGACTGAAACTCACTAAACCTGTTGTGACCACTACAAAGAAACTGACCAGTGAAGCTGGAGAGAAACTGAACACATGTATGGAAATAACTGACTGGGGCATGTTTAAAAGAGCCACACATGATCTTAATGAGTACACAGACACTGTGAACTCATATATCAACTTCTGTGAGGAGGACATTCTCCCATCGTGCACCAGGGTGAGATATTCTAATGACAAGCCCTGGTTCACAGCTAAGCTCAGACGGATCAGGAAAGAGAAGGAAGCAGCGTTGAAAAGTGGAGACAGGGACTGCTACAGAGAGGTCAAATATCGGTTTAACAGAGAGCTGAGGAGAGCTAAATCTGTGTATTCTGAGAGACTCCAGCAGCAGTTCACTGCTAATGACTCGGCTTCTGTGTGGAGAGGACTGAGGCAAATCACCAACTATCGGCCTCAGGCTTCTAAAGGTCAGGATGACAAAGCCCTTTGTCAAAAACTGTCCCAACATTACGCCCGTTTTGACACCTCGTCAGCTGTGTCCAACTCACCCACTCCACCCAGCTCCACTGCCTCCTCAGCCCCTAATTCATCAAAAGCGGTCCCCCCCTCCTCCTCCTCCTCCTTCCCCCCTCCCCTTGTCATCAGTGAGCAGGACGTGCACAGACAGTTCTCCAGACTGAACCCGCACAAGGCCCCCGGGCCGGACGGTGTGTCTCCCTCCACCCTGAGACACTGTGCGAAAGAGCTGGCTCCTGTCTTCACAGACATTTTTAACACCTCCCTTAAGCAATGTCACGTGCCGACCTGCCTCAAATCCTCCACCATCATCCCTGTCCCCAAGAAGCCACGGATTGCTGGACTTAACGACTTCAGACCTGTAGCGCTCACCTCTGTAGTCATGAAGTCCTTTGAGCGCCTGGTCCTGTCTCACCTCAAGTCCATCACCACATCCCTCCTAGACCCGCTGCAGTTTGCCTACCGTGCTAACAGGTCTGTGGATGATGCAGTCAACCTGGCCCTCCACTCCATCCTGCAGCACCTGGACTCCCCGGGAACCTACGCCAGGATTCTGTTTGTGGACTTCAGCTCCGCATTCAACACCATCCACCCCGATCTGCTCCAGGACAAGCTGTCCCTGCTCAATGTGCCTGACTCCCTCTGCAGGTGGATCACCGACTTCCTGATGGACCGGAGACAGCATGTGCGGCTGGGGAAGTCTGTCTCAGACTCTGTTAGCATCAGCATTGGATCACCCCAGGGCTGTGTACTTTCCCCCCTACTCTTCTCCCTTTATACCAACTCCTGCACCTCCTCCCACCAGTCTGTTAAGCTGATTAAGTTTGCGGACGACACCACCCTCATCGGGCTCATCTCCAACGGCGACGAGTCCGCCTACAGGGAAGAGGTGGCCCAGCTGGTGTCCTGGTGCAGCCACAACAACCTGCAGCTGAATGCTCTGAAGACAGTGGAGATGATTGTGGACTTCAGGAAAGTCACAACCCCCCTGCCCCCCCTCACCATCACAGGCTCTCCCATCACCATTGCAGATTCCTTCCGCTTCTTGGGCACCACCATCACCCGAGACCTCAAATGGGAGCCAACCACCAGCTCCCTCATCAAAAAGGCCCAGCAGAGGATGTTCTTTCTGCGGCAGCTGAGGAAGCTCAAGCTACCCACTAAGATGTTAGTGCAGTTCTACACGGCCATCATCGAGTCCATCCTCACCTCCTATATAACTGTGTGGTATGCAGGAGCCACTGCCAGGGACAGACTAAGGCTGCAGCGCGTCGTGCGCACTGCTGAGAAGGTGATAGGCTGCGAGCTCCCATCTCTCCAGGACCTGTACATCTCCAGGACCCGGAGGCGTGCTGGCCGGATCATAGCCGATCCTTCACATCCTGGTCACGTACTGTTTGCTCCCCTCCCCTCAGGTAGAAGACTTCGGTCCATTCGGACTAAAACCTCCCGGCACATGAACAGCTTTTTCCCCTCTGCCATCAGACTGCTGAACGTTAAGTGACTTTTTGACTCTCGTGCACTATGTACAGCAGCTCAACCAGACTCACGTCATTCATCACTGTTTTCTGTTGCATTATCGACTGCACTATGTGGTACTTCACATTATCTGCTACTTGCTAATTTTTTAAAACTGCCTTGACTAGTACTACTCATTATTACTAGTATTGTTATTATTATTATTATTATTATTATTATCATTATTACTTATTATTACTTATTTTTCTACACTTATTGCACGTTTTCAGTCCTTTAGTTTTTTAGTTTATCTCTTTTTCTCATCATGTTTTTAATGTTGCAGCATGGCATCGAGACAAATTCCTAGTTTGTGTACTACATGAACAATGGCAATAAATCTGATTCTGATTCTGATTCTGATTCTGAAGTAGAGTCTGCTTATCCCCTTCTTGTATGCAGCATCAGTGTTGGATTTCCTGTCCAGTCCGTTGCTGATCATAACACCCAGGTATTTGCAATGGCTGTGAAGGCGTTGGCTTCTTCCTGAAGTCAATCACCATCTCTCTGGTCTTGCTGATGATCAGCCTCAGGTGATTCTGCTCCACAAATCTGTCTACCAGTGCCCTGTACTCCCCCTCTTATGCACCCAACAACAGCTGAATCATCAGGGAATTTCTGCAGGTGGCATGACTCAGTGCTGTACTGAGTATAAGTATATCGGTGGTGTATAAGGTGAAGAGAAAAGGAGAAAGCACAGTCCCCTGTGGAGCTCCCGTATCACTAACCACCACATCAGACAAGACACTGCCCAGCTGAGCAAACTGTGGCCTGTCTGTCAGGTAGTCAGAAATCCAGGAGATCACAGAGCTGTTGACCCCCATCACCCACAGTTTCTCACACAGCAGCAGTGGCTGGATGGTGTTAAAGGCACTGTAGAAATCAAAGAATGTGATTCTCACAGTGTCTCCTCCACCATCCAGGTGCAAATGGACTCATTGCAGCAGGTAGATGACAGCGTCTTCAACTCCTAAAAGGGGCTGATACGCAGACTGCAGAGGGTCCAGCAATGTCTTCACCCGCGGCCTCAGGTGGGCTAAGACAAGTCTCTCCAGGACGTTCATCACATGGGATGTGACGGCAACTGGTCAATAGCCATTCAGGTCAGATGGAGACGACTTCTTGGGAACAGGAACCAAGCAGGACATCTTCCACAGCACCAGTACTCCCTTCAGACTCAGGCTGGGGTTGTACAGGTGTTTCGGTACTGGCGCTAGCTGGTTGGCACAGGTCCTCAGGATCCTGGTGGAGATGCCATCAGGACCTGCAGCCTTCCGCTGACGGAGTCTCTCCAGCTGTTTCTTATAAAAAGATTTTAGAAAATTTACAAAAAAGTCACAAAGTAAAACCTTGCTAATTTACAAGAAAATTCAAGTATCAAAACTAAGAGAAAAAAAAATCAATTTTACAAGAAAAAAGTAACAAATTTATGAGTTAAAAGTAGCAAATTTATGTGGAAAAAAGTTTGTGAATTTCCTTGCAGGACTGCAGCTGTGGCTCAGGAGGTAGAGCAAATCGCTTAATAACTGGAGAATTGGCAGTTTGAATCCTGCTCTCCCCAGCCATCCTGCCGTTGTGTCCCTGGGCAAGACACTCTACCTACCTTGCCTCCATCTTGCCTCCGGTGTTCATGACACTGGGCATTTCACGTGCAAGTCAAGACATCACCCTCCCCCCCAATTTCCTTCTCCCCCCCCCCCTCCAAGTCCTTTGTCACCATCGATGGGCACATCAATGGTGACAAAGCAGCAGGTGCGGCTACACTGGAAGCTGTAGCCACAATCCCACAAACAGGCGGCCCAGGGCATAGGGTCACTCTCTACTGGACCAAAGCAGCAGTGGAGTTGGGCAACCCCCTGGGTGTCTGAGCAGCCCTCTTTAGGATTCGCTGTGCTCACCTCCATGGCCTGAGGAAGGGGCTAGAAAAGGTGCCCTAAATATAGTCTGCTTCATTACACCCTGGCCAGCAAACTGCGGCTGGCAGGGATCCCACCCGAGTGGTCGAAATTCTCAGAAAAAAATCAACTAAGGTGACATCACTCACCATTGGCACATGGAATGTGCAAACGCTCATGGACAGCTCCAAAGTGGACAGACCTGAGAGACGGACAGCACTTATCACAAGAGAACTCAGCAGGTACAACATCCACATTGCAGTTCTGAACGAGACCAGATTTGTAGACGAAGGTCAGCTGACAGAAGTTGAAGCCAGCTACACCTTTTCCTGGAGTGGCTGAGGCAGCGAAGAACGCCGTGAAGCAGGAGTGGGTTTTGTGATCAGATCCAATCTGATCAGCAAGCTTCCCAGCCTCCCCAAAGGAACCAACGACTGCCTCCTGACCCTGCAGCTCCCCCTCCAAGGAAAACGCCATGCCACATTCATCAGTGCATATGCCCCCACCATGATAAACCCAAATGAGATCAAAGACAAGTTTTACGAGGACTTAGAGACTCTCATAGAAGGTGTACCGAAGGAGGACAAATTCATTGTTCTTGGAGACTTTAACGCCAGAGGTGGTACAGACTACCAGACATGGGAGGGAGTCACTGGGAGAAATGGAGTTGGAAAGTACAACAGCAACGGTCTTCTCCTGTTGAAGACGTGCGCCTCTCATGGCCTTCTGATCACTAATACTATCTACCGCTTGCCTAATCGCAACAAGACCACCTGGATGCATCCACGCAGCAAGCAGTGGCATCTGATCGATTTCATCACTGTGAGAAGAAGAGACAGGCAGGACCTTAGATTGACGAAGGCGATGTGCAGTGCAGACTGCTGGACAGAATCAGAAGTCCAAAAAGCGATCAAACTCCTTTCAAACAGCAAAGCACCAGACTCTGACTTCATCCCAGCTGAGATCTACAAAGCAGGAGGACCAGTTCTAATACAGAAACTCACCAAGCTCTTTCAGACCATGTGGCAACAGTAAGTTATCCCCCAGGAGCTCAAGGATGCCTCCACTGTCCATCTCTACAAGAGAAAAAGAAACAGGCAGTCCTGCAACAACCACCATGAGATCTCTCTCCTTGCCATCGCCGGCAAGATCCTCTCAAGAGTCCTTCTCAACCGCCTCATTCAGCACATGGAAGGTGATCACCTGCCAGAGAGCCAGTGTGGCTTCAGAGAGGGTCATGGAACTACTGACAATCTTCACTGCACGCCAACTTCAGGAGAAGTGTCAAGAGCAGAACAGGGACCTCTACACAACATTTGTAGATCTGGCCAAGGCTTTTGATACCGTCAGTCATCAGGGGCTGTGGAAGATCATGGCGAAATTCAGCTGCCTGGACAAGTTCATCAGCATGGTGTGTCAGTTCCATGACGGCATGCTTGCTTGAGTACTGGACGATGGAAACTCCTCCGAAGCTTTCCCAAGCAGGGCTGTGTACTCACGCCCACACTTTTCAGCATGCTGTTCAGAGCCATGCTGTCTGATGCCCTCTGAGACAATGAAGAAAGCGCCATCAGGATTAGGTACAGGATGGACGGCGGCAGGCTCTTCAACCTGCGGAGGCTCCAAGCCAAAACCAAGGTGGAAGGGGACTCAGTGTGTGACTTCCTGTTCGCAGATGACTGCGCACTCAACGCAGGTACAGAGGCCCAGATGCAGCAGAGCATGAACTGCTTCTCCATTGCTTGCTATAACTTTGGGCTCACAATCAGTATGAAGAAAACCAAGGTCCTGCACCAACCCGCACCGCAGAAGACTTACGTGGAACCAGCTATCACTGTCAGCAGGGAGACAATCAAGGCTGTCGACAAGTTCACATACCTCAGCAGCACACTCTCCAGGTCTGTCAACATTTATGACGAGGTCGATTCGCGCATTGCCAAGGCAAGCTCAGCATTCGGATGGCTACATGCAACAGTGTGGGAAAGGAGAGGCATCAGTCTGACCACAAAACTGAAAGTGTACAAGGCAGTTGTCCTGCCTTCCCTACTGTACGCCTGTGAGACCTGGACAGTCTACGAGCACCATGCCAGAAAGCTAAACTGCTTCCACCTGAACTGCCTTAGAAAGCTCCTGTAGATCACCTGGCAGGACAAAATCCCTGACACAGGTGTCCTCTCCTGAGCTGAGCTGCCCAGCATCCTCACCCTGCTCAAGAGAGCCCAGATTAGGTGGGCTGGCCACCTTGTTCGTATGCCTGACTCATGCCTACAAAAGAGACTGTTCTACGGTGAACTAACAGAGGGCAAGCGCTCACGAGGTGGTCAGAAGAAGCGCTACAAAGACACTCTTAAGGCCTCCCTGAAGAGTTTTGACATCAGTCCTGACATCTGGGACCCTAGTGCTAGACCGACCTTATTGGCGTAGCCATACCAGCAAAAGTGCTGCCTCTTTTGAGCTGAACAGGATTGCCAAGGCCCAGAGAAAATGTGAGCTTCACAAGTCCAGAGCCACCCCTGTATCTTCTGCCTTCGCAGACCACCTATGCCTGACCTGTGGCAGAGCCTTCCGTACCCGCATCAGACTGATCAGCCACAGCCGGACACACTACACCCAGTCCTCTTCCCTGTGATGTCCTTGATCATCGTCTAGAACGACGGACGAACAACAATTACAACAACAGCTTACCACTATCAATGTCTTTGGATTGAATGAATAATGTATCCATTGAAAAGTATATAAATACTATATAAATCTGCTGCAATACTATAATAATAATAATAATAATAATAATATTATTATTATTATTATTATTATTATAAAGTTACAAGAAAAAGGTTACTAATTGAAACAAGTCAAACATTTATGAGAAAAAGTTGCAAATTTACAAGAAAACAAAGGAAACTTACAATAAAAAGTAACCAATTCATGGGAAACATTGCTGATTTACCAGAAAAAAAAAGAAAAAAGAATTTACTTGTAAATTTGTGACTTTTACAAGAAAAAATTACCCAAAAACCCAAATACCCCCCCCCCCCCCAAAAAATTTTTTTTTACATATTTGTCACAAAAAAGTTTAAAGCAATTTAGATACTCCCTCAAAACTGTTGAGGGTCAACTTGTAGCTTGGGGGCCCCCTAGTAGTTGAGTGGAACTGAAGCATTTGTGTATTCTGCTTAAAGCCAAAAATGGCACTGAGTGGGGGCATGAACTTATGTAAAATCTCTAGAGAAAAGCCAAAACAATACTCCCTTCCTGCTGTGTTCCCACTCTCATGAATTTACATGTCAAGCCTGTTGAATGTGAAATAGTTTCGTCTCTCCATCCTGATGTGAGTCTTTGAAATCTTCCTGAATGTATTTGTTCTGTGGTTGGTTTTTGACGAATAACTGACTGGAGCTCCTTTGCAAACACAGTTGCTCCTCTGTTTTTGTCTCTTTTAGATCATGTCTCATGCTTGTTTCTTTGCAACAACTTCTTCAGCCTCACATTTTATGTATCTGGCTCACTCCATGTCATTTACTGAACTGATACACTTAGCCCATATGGGCAGAAGAACAAGGAAAGCTTTGTGGAAGGGCCCAGGCAATGAGGCACATGCTCATAAAACTCAGATTAAGTAAAAAAAAAAACCAAACAAACAAACTACCAAGAAAGATGCTTTTCTCTTTGTGTTGCAGGAAAAGTAAGTGTAACCCTTGCCTTACGTTAATTAGGTAAAAGAAATTATTAAGTGTAGACCAGTTGCTAGGTTCGTAAGGATTACAGTAGGGAGTTAAAATGAGTGTGGAATGAAATAGCTGGAGGCAAGAAATGAGCAATTCATGGCTGTATTTTTTAAAGATAAAGGGAACAGAATATACAAACAATTTACAAATATACAAATATAACAACAGCCGGCATGAAATAAAACCCCCAAAAATGTCTTACTGAGCTCAGTGTTTGTTTGTCTTTTTGTTTTAGTCGTTTGACCAGTCAAGATATCTTGTATTTCCAGACTCAGGTTTCTTTTCCTCTTTTAAAGCGGCGGCTTGAGTTGTTACCACTTTGAATTTTGTGCACTGGAGAGAGGAAGGATGTTCTTCAATCGAGATCTTGGTTCAGATCTTGGGTCAGGCTCGTCATCTCCATTTGGAGAGAATCCAGGATCCAGAAGATTCTTAATCAGCAACCAAAAAAAACCTAGCCTGCACAACAATAATGGTATTATTGTTTACAGCTAGAGTAATTCATTTTCCAGTCTCTTCTCATATAACACTATAGCTTGGTGTTTAAATTCTTCTCTCATATTACTATTGTTACAATCCAGTAATATAGTAATATCTTACAATTCACATTTCACATCTTACATGCATGTTTTTTTTTTAACTCAAAATCTCTCTGGTAGTACATGAAATACTTTTTTTTCTCATGTAACCAAATAAATGAATTTCTCTTTTTATCTCTACATCATTTAACCATGAAATTACGATTAATCTTTTTAACCTTTTCTTTGTAAATCATGAAATGAATTACAATTAATTTATCACATAACCAGGGAATATACTGTCCCATTACTTCCAGTATCCCCTTTTAAAATCAGTAAAACTCTGTCTGAGCTACTGGGTTTAGCATAACCTATGAAATTACATAGGAAACCAACAAAATGAGCTTTTAGCATCAAACTACACATTACATTCGACAGAAATAGTGCAAAAGAACTAAAAGTACTTCAGCATACTGTTGTGAACTGAAATCACATTTAGGAAAACCATACAGACACAAAAATAGCCTTTTCCATTGCTTTTAAACAGGAAAAAATCCACTCGTGATTAGCATTAACATAACGCTAACATTACCATGGCGCTAGCATGTATTGTTTTAGCACACACTTGGTTTTCACTCACCAAGATGAGATATCAGCGTGAACACAGCAAAGGGGCACAGCCACATGCCTCTCAAGCTCGTGCTCCCGTCAACTTAGGAAAATTAAGGTTTCAAATTAGCATTTGGACAGTGTTTAGATTTATTTATAGCACTTTGCTATATTAAACTCACCAAGATGACCCACAGGTTTTTACACGGACCGTCTCCAGCCTCTCTCGTTCGTTCCCAGAGCGCAAAAGACTGGAAAACGGGTGCGTGCCTCGGCACTCTGCTCGGAAGGTGGGACCATTACCGCTCCCAATGAATGAAAAGACCAAGATCGCCCAACGTGACCATGAAACAGGAATTTAAAAGTTGGATAACGAGGATCACACTTCCTCTTCCCAAAATAATCGTTTTTCAAAATAAAATCACACAATTGCATCAATACAAATGAAATGTAAGAAAAAGGGTCATTTTCTCAGCTGGGTTACGTAAGGGTCCTGGATTCATGTTTGAAACACTGGCAGCTGAGTAATTCTGAACAGAAACGTCTCTGGCTTTAAGCAGAGTACACAAATTCAATGGGCCCCAAGCTGCAAGTTCAGTGTGAACATTCTTTTTTCCACACAAAATTGCTGTTTTTTTCATAAAGATTTTTACAGGATGCCATGATACCACTGAAAGTTACTGTATATGAGAATGGAGACTTTGACACTGGTGGTCTAGTATTTTACAGTATGGAACTTTCGGAAACCCTTTGGTCATAAAGTGAACTGCAGCCCCATTCGTGTCATTCAGAAGCCCCATTTCCACTAAAGAAACCAGGAACCAATTTTACAGCAACTTTCTACTACAGGAACCTCTACATAAAGAAAAGTTTTCAGGAACTTGAAGTGGCTGAAATAAGGCCCTGGTCAGAGGTAGGTACATCAGAGCGACAGATTGAATCGATGTTGACTGGATAAAACTCAGCATCCCAACCAGAAACCGCAGGATTGACTGAAAAAATGTTCTAAGTTTCTTTGTTACTTCTCTCACCTGCTGTGATATTTGTGTAATTCTGGCACACACAGTTGTCTGCTGTAGCTTCAGTCTTAATACAAGGTGCAGTGGTGTGAAAAAGTGTTTGCCCCCTTCCTGATTTCTCATTTTTTTGTATCTTTGTCACATTTAAATGTTTCAGATCATCAAACACATTTCAATATTAGACAAAGATAACACAAATAAACACAAAATGCAGTTTTTAAATGAAGGTGTTTATTATAAAGAGAAAAAAAAATCCAAACTTACATGGCCCTGAGTGAAAAATTGATTGCCTCGGGCCACCCTTAGCAGCAACTACTGCAATCAAGCATTTGCAATAACTGGCAGTTATTTTGAGTCTTTTACAGCACTGTGGAAGAGTTTTGGCCAACTCATCTTTGTAGAATTGTTGTAATTCAGCCACACTGGAGGGTTTTTGAGCATGAACAGCCTTTTTAAAGTCATGCCACAGCATCTCAATCGCATTCAGGTCAGGACTTTGACTAGGCCACGCCAAGGTTTTCATTTTGTTCTTCTTAAGCCATTCAGAGGTGGACTTGCTGGTGTGTTTCAGATCATTGTCCTGCTGCAGAACCCAAGTGCACTTCAGCTTGAGGTCACAAACAGATGGTCGGACATTCACCTTCAGGACTTTTTGGTAGACAGCAGAATTCATGGTTCCATTTACCACAGCAAGTCTTCCAGGTCCCGAAGCAGCAAAACAGCCCCAGACCATCACACTACCACCACCATATTTTACTCTTGGTATGATATTCCTCTTCTGAAATGCTGTGTTACTTTTACGCCAAATGCAATGGCACACACACCTTCCAAAAAGTTCAACTTTTGTCTCATCAGTCCACAGAGTATTTTCCCAAAAGTCTTGGGGATCATCAAGATGTTTTCTGGCAAAACTGAGATGAGCCTTTATTGTCTTTTTGCTCAGCGGTGGTTTTCGTCTTGGAACTCTGCCATGCAGGCCATTTTTGCCCAGTCAATTTCTTATGGTGGAGTCATAAACACTGACCTTAACTGAGGCCTGCAGTTCTTTGGATGTTGTTGTAGGGTCTTTTGTGACCTCTGAGTTGCGGCTGCACTCTTGGGGTAATTTTGGTCAGTCAGCCACTCCAAGGAAGGTTCACCACTGTTCCATGTTTTTGCCATTTGTGGATAATGGCTCTCACTGTGGTTCGTTGGAGTCCCAAAGCTTTAGAAACTGCTTTATAATCTTTTCCAGACTGATAGATCTCAATTACTTTGTTTCTCATTTGTTCCTGAATTTCTTTGGATCGCAGCATGATGTCTAGCTTTTGAGGATCTGTTGATGTACTTCAGTTTGTCAGGCAGGTCCTATTTAAGTGATTTCTTGATTGAGAACAGGTGTGGCAGTAATCAGGCCTGGGTATGGCTTGAGAGAATTCAGCTTTCCAAACGTGATAAACCACAGTTAATTTATGTTTTAAGGAGGGGGGCAATCACTTTTTCACACAAGGCCATGTAGGTTTGGATTTTTTTTTACCCTTAATAATAAACACCTTCATTTAAAAACTACATTTTGTGTTTACTTGTGTTATCTTTGTCCAGTATCTAAATTTGTTTGATGATCTGAAATATTTAAGTGTGACAAACATACAAAAAATGAGAAATCAGGAAGGGGGCAAACACTTTTTCACACCACTGTATGTCAGAAAAGTAACTGGACTTAGTGTGCTGTGTGTCCACATTGCATCGTTCACATTAAGCCCTTGCCACAGGGCCAGATGATCAACCAGCATGTCTATGAAGAGATCTTGTGCCATTTGCTTTGTTCGATGCACGAGAAGAAGCAAGAGTTGTGGTAAAGCAGCTCATGGCTGCTTCATCATGACAATGCGCTGGGTTACAACGGTGGCAGGACAGTTGCCCACCGGACAATTGCTGCAAAGAGGACATTTGTCCACCATATGGAATAAAAAAAGTACGATGGAATAGAAATTTATACTGGACAAAGTTCTTGATATTGAAGAACAATTAACTTTTTTCCTGGATAATTACATTGCTAGTAGCTAACTTCTGCAGAGCTTACCAATTGCATTTGAGAAGAGGTTTAAAAACATTAAGCAAATGCTTTGATATGTACTAAATAAGATAAGATAAGATAAGATAAGCCTTTATTAGTCCCACAATGGGGAAATTCCAGGATTGCAACAGCACAGGGATAGCAACACTCAGAGCAACAATCAGAAGGCAAGAAAAAACAACATCTAGTAAACATATGTCCATATTACTATAAATGTATATATATAGACACACAGTGCAGAGCATTATGGTTGGTTGGTGAATGTGCAGCATAAAGTCTAAGCTCTCTCTCCGCGGATGCGGCGGGCCAGCTGGAAGTCTTTGGGCATGATGGTGACCCCCTTAGCGAAGAAGAGACCACCAGGTGGGCCTCGCTGGTCTCCTGCAGAGCCATGACGGCGAAGCTCAAGAAACGCAGGACGGTCTTGAAGTCCTGAGCGATCTCCCTCACCAGGCGCTGGACGGGCAGCTTACGGATGAGCAGCTCCGTGGATTTCTGGTAGCGACGGATCTCTCTCAGAGCCACGGGCCTGTGACGGCGAGGCCTCTTCACTCTGCCGGTGGCCGGAGCGCCTCTCCGAGCAGCCCTGGTGGCTAGCTGTCTCCTGGGGGGCTTCTTCCTCCAGTAGATTTTACGGGCGGTCTGCTTGGTTCTTGCCATCGCTCTTTATTATTCTGTCTCATATTTCTTGCACACCGCCTAAACTCCAGCCCGGCACCCGCGTTGTTTTCGCTACAGCTCCCGGTATGTCGAGTTTCCCATTAGCACCGGGCGGTGGCCAAGTGCTAGCTAGCACTAGCTCCTCCCCGCTGTAATGTCTCCCGCTGCAAACCGTGGCTCCGTCCGCCGACCCGGGAGACCCCCGGGGTGATCCGTGCGTCCGTGATATATATACAGAGTGAAAGGTGTAGAAGAATTAAATGTGATTAACTTTAATCGTTAAAACATTTACAATCATTAAAGATTCTTTATACTTTAATATGTACTCACTTGGAGTACTTACTAACCGGATTGCACAAGAAGAACTTGATGTTCCCGATTTTTTTGATTCTGGTGAACATTCTATTTGTTTGTAAATAATCTCATGTTGTTGAATTCTACATATATGTGTCTTCGTGTTCGTGTCCAGGTTCAGGTTCAGGTTACTTTATTTGTACCCGTAGGTAGATTTGTTTTGCAGTCTGGTGACATCCATATTTACAAGCCACAAATTACATTCAACATAGACACAAACACAGGCACACATGAAGCTGACTATAAACATGATAAAAATACTCAAGGCTCCATCAATCAGGGTATAAAAAGACAAAGAGATGGGAGAAAAACCAGAGGTAAGAGAGGAGGGTCATATTAAAAGTTAAAAACTAGTCAAAGAGGTTAAAAACTCAAAGATCTAAAACCCAATAAAATATTTATAATCCAGGTAACATCCTACAAAAATAAGTAAATATAAAATGGAGTTAATAAATAGGTACCTAAATTATGTGCAATATATTGTTACAGCTTGTTCAACTCTTTGACAGCAGCAGGAACAAAGCTGTTTTTGTAACGCTGGGTTTTACCTTTTGGGACAGCAAACCTCCATCTTGAGGGAAGAAGCTGAAAGTTGCAGTGCAAAGGGTGGGAGTCATCATTTAAAATGGAGGTAGCCATCCTCTGTACTTGTCTGGTGTACAGGGATGTCAGGCTCAGCTGTGACTCACCAAGCAAACGACTGGACCATCTAACTACCTGATTCAAGGATTTCCTCTGTTTCAGTTTTATCTGACCAAACCACGACACTAAAGAAAAGGATAAAACAGATTCAATAAAAGCCCGAAAAAACATTGTCATTATGATTCGGTCAGTTTGGAAGCGTGCAAGTTTTCTCAAGCAATGCAAATGTTGCTGACCCTTTTTGCACACCCTTTCACAGTTCTCTTCAAAGTTTAAATTACTATCAGTAATCGTCTCAAGATATTTGTAGGATTGTACACATTCGGTGATCTGGCCTTTTAGTACGGCGACTTTGTGCCTGGGAGTTTTCCTCCTAAAGTCAATAATCATGTCTTTAGTTTTTGTCGTATTCAGCTGCAGGTAGGAATCCTCACACCAGTGAACAAAATCATCAACTACTGGGCCGTGGCCACTCTCACCATCCTGGAGGAGACTGACAATAACTGAGTCATCAGCGTACTTTATAATGTGTCTGTTGTCATGTCTGCTCCGACACATGTTTGTGTACAGGATGAAGAGTAGTGGTGACAACACACACCCCTGAGGAGAGCCAGTAGAAGAGCACTTTAGGTCAGACAATGTACCATTGACTCTTACTCTCTGTGTCCTGTTGGTTAAAAAATCCAGAATCCAACCCACCAGATTATTGCTCAAATCAAATTGTTGCAGGAGCCTTTCAACTAAGATATGAGGTTGGATTGTATTGAAGGCGGAGGAAAAGTCCACAAATAAAAGTCTGTCGTGTGTCCGTTTAAAATCCAGATGTTTAAAAAGCATGTTAAACAGAGTGACAGTGGCATCCTCCACTCCTCTGTGAGGCCTGTAGGCAAACTGCAGAGGATCCAATGCATGCTCAGTCTGCTTTAGGACCTCACATCTGACCAGTTTTTCAAAAATTTTCATTAAAATTGAAGTCAAAGCAACTGGTCTAAAGTCGTTTACCATTTTAGGACAGCTGGATTTTGGAATGGGAACAACCACGGCTTCGTGTATGTATGTTTTTAGTTCACTGTGTAAATAAAATTTTGATCTTATATTTTTGCATTCGTTTTTTGATGGCAGCAATTCATATTGACAAAAAAATGATAAGTGTTAGGATGTGGATGGGGCCCCACATCCTCACCCTGAGTTATTGCTTTATTCTTTGTTTCCAGGACATGGCCCCAGCCCATGTTCTCACCTTGAGTTTGTATTTTGGGTTTTTCTCTATTTATTATTATTCATTATCATGTCTCCTCTTATATTCCGTAGGCTTTGTCCCTGCCCGTTCCTTAGTTGTTTATGATTAATATTAATATCATGACTTCTGTGTTCTGTATCCTTGGTTATTGTTATTCAGTCTTGTTTATTAGTATTATTATTATCTTAGTCATGTTTATGTTTGCTTGTGGTTATTCCTGTCTTTATCTCCTGTTTTAATTTGGCTTTGGCAGCGTCTTCAGTTTCCTTTTCTGCACAGCCTGATTTTGCCCCCGTTCTGTTCATTGTCCACACCTGCATTTAATTATGTTCATTTTGTCTAGTTCATTTAAGGAACACCGTTCCCTTACCTGGGCACAGTATTCTCATCAATCCCAGCGTCATTAACACGTGTCTGTCTGTCCTATCAGCCTCATCTGTATCATCAATTCATTCCTGCCATATCAGCCTGTGTGCCCATCTGTTTTTTGTTTTTTTATTGTTTATAGTTTCGTGAGCTGAAGGTGGTATTCAGCTCTCAATATACATTGCAAACCAGAGTCTGGGGTTTGGGTCCATTTTTCAACACATTCCCTGACAATAAGATGATACTGATGAATATTAGCGGTGGGCAATGGTCCCTTTTGTAACTTTTCTGGTGGGTAAATGTCCTATGAGCAGGCGTCCGGTGGGCAACTGGCCAGTGGACAACTGTCCTACAGTCGGCTCACAACACCCTGAGCATCCAGCATCTCCTGGCTCAGGAAAGCATTGCTGTGCTGGAGCAACCTCCCTACTCACCTGACCTGGCTCCATGTGATTTTTCCCCTTTTCCCCAAGTTCAAATGAATCATCAAGGGGACACATTTTCGGTACGTGGAAGACATCAAGAGGGCCATGATGATGGAGCTGTGGAGAATCCTTGGGGAATCGTTCCAGGAGTGCGTGGAGGTGTGGCAGTGAAGGATGGGAAAGTGCATTAGACTAGAGGGGGATTATTTTGAAGGGGAAAACTTGTAGATTGTAGTTCACATTTGAAATAAATTTTTTGTGACCCCAGTCCTTGTCGCTCTGCTGTGACGTGGTGGCAGCGCCACCTACTACACTGCATGCTTCTTATCCTATTCAAATGTTGGCAGAGCTGAGGTACCCTAAGGTGAGATGGGATATGACCCACTCCTAAGGCATTCCAATCATCCTCCTTTATCCATTCTTGAGACTGGAAAAAAGAAAATTTTATAACAAATTTTACAACATTCATGATCAGCCAGTGGCATCTTTGGGCATGTGCCATTGATTTGAGGTGGCTGCAGAGGGTGAACACCTCCTGCTCTGATTGCAGCTGAGAGGGACTGCTGATTGAGGACTGTGCCACCTGTGATGCTTTGGACAGGGGAGGGGCCCACAGTAGCACACACTGCTCGTTGAGAAGAGTTACGGTGCATTCAGATGGCTACTGTTTGGCCCAGACCAAAGGATCAAACAGTGGCTTCCGCAGATAGTTTACCTCCGCCAAAGGGGGAGGTTATGTGATCATCGGCGTTGGTTTGTCTGTCTGTTTGTTTGTTTGATTGTTAGCAAGATAACTCAAAAAGTTATGGACGGATTTTCATGAAATTTTCACAGATTGTCAGAAATGGGGTATCCTACAGATGATTAGATTTTGGTGGTGATCCGGATCACCGTCCACAAGAAAAACGCCATTACACAAAATGCCATTTTCATGAATAACTACTAAACCACTAATCCTATCATTGTCAATCCAATTGCTTGTCAGTCCAATTGCTTGTCATATGTTTTCATGGTCAAAGAATCTGAAAACATACACACAAACACTGTATGGGGGGAACTGTGGCGCTTGGCGGAGGTCTGCGCTCTCCGAGTGCTTTTCTAGTTTGGTTTGTTTGGTGCAGTCTGAATGAGCGTTGGAACTCTGGTGTGCACCGAACAAGCGAAGTCTGGTCCCACTGAAAACGGGAGTTTCAGTTCACTTGCAAACGAAGTCTGGCGCACTCCCCTTGCAGTGTGAATCCAAACGGACTATCCAGCGGACCAAAGGGTGAAAGTGCACCTTGGTGTTTGTGTAACCATAGCAACACATAGTCTGAGAAGAGGAAGTGGCGTTTACCATTGTACATTTTGGGTAGAAAATAACAATAAACACAACTGCGTGAATCTGAGAAATCCTTTTACTGGAGAAAGCCGAGGAGAAAAGTTAAAAAAAAATGTCTCGTTTGAGGCGGACAAACAACCCAGTTGAAGGGAATGGATTTCCATTTTTGGTCCTGGCCAAATGATGAACCTTGATTTTTCTTCATCGTCAAGATTTTTTCTTCCTGGTCAGTGGTGGCTTCAGCTACAGCACCCCAAATGAGCAGTTGTTGTAAATGCGTGACATTGTCCAGGCAGTTTGGTCCGTTGCAGTGTGAATGCAAATCAAACCAAATGAAGGTGAGAAAATTTTTGGCATTCCCCACCCAGTCGAACTGAGACACCTCGGACTATCCTGGTCGGAATGCAGCCTAAGAACGATATGTACTTTCATGTCTAGCACAGATGTGCCCTGCCAAAAAGTTTTGTCTCGTGTGTCCATAGGACATTCTCCCAGAAGCTTTGTGGCTTGTCAACATGCAGTTTGGCAAATTCCAGTCTGGCTTTTTTATGATTTGTTTTCAACAGTGGTGTCCTCCTTGGTCGCCTCCCGTGAAGTCCACTTTGGCTCAAACAGCGATGGATGGTGCGATCTGACACTGATGTACCTTGACCTTGGAGTTCACCATGAATGTGTTTAGAGGCTGTTGTGGGCTCTTTTGTTACCATTCATATTATCCGTCTCTTCCATTTTTGATCAAGTTTCCTCCTGCTGCCATGTCCAGGGAGGTTGGCTACAGTCCCATGGATCTTAAATTGCTGAATAATATGTGCAACTGTTGTCACAGGAACATCAAGCTGCTTGGAGATGGTCTTAGAGCCTTTAGCTTTAACATGCTTGTCTATAATTTTCTTTCTAATCTCCTGAGACAACTCTCTTCTTTGCATCCTCTGGTCCATGTTTAGCATGGTACACACCATGTCACCAAACAGCACAGTGACTACTTGTCACCCTTTAAATAGGCCGACTGACTGATTACAAGTTTGTAGACACCTGTGATGTTAATTAGAGGACACATCTTGGTTGGACATGTCCCTATGGTCACATTATTTTCAATTTTTTCTAGGGGTACCATCATTTTTGTCCAGGCCTGTTTCATGAGTTTGTTTTTTAATGTAATTCTGTTGAACCACAATTCAAAAGCATTGTCTGATTTTCATTGGTTAATTTTCATCCATCCATCCATCCATCCATCTTCTACCGCTTTTCCGGAGGTCCGGGTCGCGGAGGCAGCAGTTCAAGCAGAGAAGCCCAGACTTCCCTCTCCCCAGCCACCTGCTCCAGCTCTTCAGAGGGGATACCAAGGCGTTCCCAGACCAGCTGGGAGACATAGTCTCTCCACCGAGTCCTGGGTCTGCCCCGGGGTCTCCTCCCAGTGGGACGTGCCTGAAACACCTCAAGTGGGAGGCGTCCAGGAGGCATCCTAATCAGATGCCCATACCACCTCAACTGACTCCTTTCAATGTGGAGGAGCAGCGGTTCTACTCTGAGCCTCTCCCGGATGACTGAGCTCCTCACCCTATCTCTGAGGGTGAGTCCAGCAATCCTACGGAGAAAGCTCATTTCAGCCGCTTGTATCCGCGATCTCGTTCTTTCGGTCATTACCCAAAGCTCGTGACCATAGGTGAGAGTAGGAACGTAGATTGACTGATAAATCGACAGCTTTGTCTTAGAACTAAGCTCCCTCTTCACCACAACAGACCGGTACAACGTCCGCATCACTGCAGATGCTGCTCCGATCCGTCTGTCGATCTCTCGCTCCATTCTCCCCTCACTCGTGAACAAGACCCCAAGATACTTAAACTCCTCCACTTGGGGCAGGAGCCTGTCCCCAACCCAGAGAGGACAATCCACCTTTTTCCGGCTGAGGACCATGGACTCGGACTTGGAGGTGCTGATTCTCATCCCAGCCGCTTCACACTCAGCGGCAAACCGTCCCAGCAAGAGCTGTAGGTCATTGCTGGACGAAGCCAACAGGACAACATCATCTGCAAACAACAGAGATGAGATCCTGTGGTCACCAAGCATGACACCCTCCATTCCCTGGCTGCGCCTAGAAATCCTATCCATAAAAATTATGAACAGGATCGGTGACAAAGGGCAGCCCTGGCGGAGTCCAACTCTCACTGGGAATGACTCCGACCGAGTGTTGGCAATACGAACCAAACTCTCAGAACGGTCATACAGAGACCGAATAGCTCGTAACAACAAGCCCGATACCCCATACTCCCGAAGCACCTCCCACAAAAATCCACGAGGGACGCGGTCAAATGCCTTCTCCAAGTCCACAAAACACATGTAAACTGGTTGGGCAAACTCCCACAAACCCTGGAGAATTCTCGAGAGGGTAAAGAGCTGGTCCGATGTGCCACGGCCAGGACGAAAACCACATTGCTCCTCCTGAATCCGAGGTTCGACCAATGGCCGGACTCTCCTCTCCAGTACCTTGGCATAGACCTTCCCAGGGAGGCTGAGGAGTGTGATCCCTCTAAAGTTGGAGCACACCCTCCGGTCCCCTTTTTTAAAGAGAGGAACCACCACCCCGGTTTGCCATGCCAAAGGCACTGCCCCCGACCTCCACGCAATGTTGCAGAGGCGTGTCAACCATGACAACCCAACAACATCCAGGGCCTTGAGGTACTCGGGGCGAATCTCGTCCACCCCTGGGGCCCGGCCACCAAGGTTAATTTATTAGAGGTTAATTCATAGAATTTTTATTTATTACCACTTTTGTCAGATTAAAGATAAGAGATAAGATAAGATAAACTTTATTGTCCCTCAAGGGGAAATTTGTCTTGGGCTTGACACCCGTGCTGCAACCACACAATCCACACATACACAATGGATGTAGTACATAATAAATGAAATAAAACCCAAGTTATTTCTGTGACCATTGTGGGTTTTTCTTTCATTAACAGAGGGGTACCAACAATTTTGTCCACATGTGTAAGTGGTGACAGGTGTGGGTTCACATGAGCGGGCAAAAGGTAACAATGAATGAAGATTGGGATCAACTGGAAGAGATGAGGGAGGAGCAGCTGGACTTGACAGCTGACAGGGCAACACCCACACAGAGCACCAAACCGGAAATGCCGCCTGACAGCTGTCAACCCAGAGAAAGAACACCAAAGGACAAGTATAAGGAATAAACATCATCAAAAACAGACGAATTGTAGAAGAGCTTGAAAGAACGAGGCGGTATGATATATAAACCAAAGTTTATTATCAGCTCTCCTAACAAGTCTCATCTAAGTGTAGAAGCAGCAGAAGGAAAAAAGAGACCGAATACCTCCGGCTCTCTGACTTTATACTTGCACATAACAAAAGACATGCATATCAAAGGCTGACATGCCTCCTTATCTTAATCCCCCCATTGTCTTGGTACTTCCTCTCTTCGCCCTGGGGGGGTGAGGGTAGCTCCTCCGGTCTCCACCGCAGTGTCTGGGAACGTCTTTGTTCTTCACTGGCGGTTGAGAGTCTTTGTCCTTTCAGAGGTGTGAAGTCGCCTTACATATGTAATCACCAAACATTCCCACATGCTTCAACATATGTTGGTTATGGAATATATGATTAATATAGCCCACAGCCCCCCCCCCCAAACGACTAAGAAAAGGCAATAGAAAAATTCACAGTTTAAGATAATTACTATGACATACTAACTGTTACACCTCTTGCCACAGAAGAAACTTTCCAGCAGCCATGCTCCTAAGAGAGTTCAGTGGTAATCATAACAGCATAGTAAAATCATAAGTCAGTCCTAAACTGTTACAGCACAATTAGTGAACAACTGTGGAGTAGTTTGCATCAGTCCCTGTGCTGTCTGGGTTTTAATCTTCTCCCAAAACTGCTGTGGGTTCGTTTAGGCGTCCTGCTGGGACCTTCTTGTAAGGAATCTGCAGCGTGGGAAGGAGAGTGGTTAATTGTTCCCTGCAGGGGGGCTGAGTCTTTTCTCTTGGGGGGTCTACCCCGCCGAGGTGCTCTCGCCAACTGTGCAGGCTCGTCTTTCAACAAGAAGGCAGGTTTAAGTCTGTCAATGCTGACTGTTTCTTTTCTATCCCCAAAATCAAGCACAAAGTGTTTATCACCAGGTTCCAGCACTCTGAATGGCCCATCGTATGCTGGGCGGAAAGTTGGTTTTAAAGCTTCATGTCTAACAAAAACAAATTCAGCGTTCTTTAAAGCTTGAGGGACAAAAACCCGTGGAAAGGAGTGATGAGCGGGACCGGGGAGAGAGTCCGGTCCGTTGCTGCCTAAAAACCTTGGGACTGGAAGATGCCCTGGCTCTGGGTTCTCTGGTAAAAATTCACCTGGGAGCCTGAGAGGTTGTGCAAAAACTAATTCTGCCGGAGAGGCGTCTAGATCCTCTTTAGGCGCAGCACGCAACCCCAATAAAACCCAGGGAAGTTTATTTACCCAGTTTGTATCCGTTAGTGAGGCTCTGAGGGCGGCTTTTAAAGACCTGTGAAAACGCTTGCATAACCCATTAGCCTGAGGGTGATAAGCGGTGGTGCGATGAATTGTTGCCCCTAAGCTGCTGGACATGGCTGACCAAAGCTCCGAGACAAATTGAGGTCCTCTATCGGACGTGATGTCCGAAGGGACGCCGAAACGTGCCACCCAGTTTGTCAAAAAAACGCGAGCGACTTCCTCTGCTGTAGCTGACGCTAGAGGGACTGCCTCTGGCCAGCGCGTGGTGCGGTCTATCATTGTTAACAGGTGTGTGAAACCTTGGGAGGAAGGTAGTGGTCCCACGAGGTCGACATGAACGTGGTCGAACCTTCTAGCCGGGATCGGAAAAGGCTCCAGAGGGGCTTTTGTGTGTTTGTGTATTTTGGCGCGCTGACAAGAAATGCAAGTTTTTGCCCATTCTTTTACGTTTTTGTGCAGGCCTGGCCACACAAACTTTTCGGCGACCATTTTAACCGAGGCGCGCACACCTGGGTGCACGAGGGAGTGAATTGAGTCGAAAATACGGTGGCGCCATGTAGCTGGGACTAACGGGCGAGGTCGGCCGGTTGAAATATCGCATATTAGGGGGGGCACGCCGTTGCGTAAACCCTTTTCCTCCAGCCTTAACCCTGTTGGTCCATACAGGAGTGCGCGCACGTCCGCGTCACTGCTTTGTTCCTCTGCCATGGCTGCATAATCTATCCCTGCATGGATAGGTGCTGCGTATGTGTCCGCGTTAGTGAAAAGTTCTGCGGCTGAGGCAGTATAATCTGTCTCCTCGCGCTCTGGTGATGTCACAGCGCGAGAGAGGCAGTCTGCTACCACGTTAAGTTTGCCTGCCACATGTCGAATGTCTGTGGTGAACTCTGTAATCGCAGCCAGTTGTCTTTGTTGCCTGCCTGACCATGGTTCTGAAATTTTAGCCATAGCAAAGGTGAGCGGTTTGTGGTCCACAAAAGCCGTGAAACTCCGCCCGTCCAACCAGAACTGGAAGTGGCGGATGGATTAATGAAGCGCTAGCAGCTCCCTGTCAAAAGTGCTGTACTTACGCTCAGTTTGGTTTAGCGATTTGCTGAAGAATGCTAAAGGTTGCCAAATCCCGCTGACATGTTGTTCTACAACTGCCCCTATAGCTAGGTCCGAAGCGTCTGTGGTTAGCGCAATGCGGGCCGAGGGATCGGGGTGAACTAACAATGTGGCATTAGCTAGAGCGCTCTTTACTTCCGCAAAGGCGCGTTCGCGCTCCGGGGTCCATTCGACCGCATTGGAAGCTTTCTTTTTTCTGAGTGCGTCATATAGGGGCTGCATGAGCTGAGCTGCGTGGGGGAGGAAACGGTTGTAAAAATTAACCATTCCCAAAAATTCTTGCAGCGATTTGACTGTTTGTGGCTGTGGGAAACTTTTTATCGCGTGAACTTTGTCTGGAAGTGGAACTGTCCCTTTCGGAGAGACTTTGTGTCCTAAAAAATCAATTTGTGACACGCCGAATTTGCATTTGGCTGGATTGATTATTAACCCGTGCTCTTCTAGTCTCTGAAAAACCGTAGTGAGATGCTGCTCGTGTTCTTCCTCAGACGAGCTGGCTACCAGCATGTCGTCGAGGTAGACGAAAACAAAAGGAAGGTCGCGTAATACCGCGTCCATCATCCGCTGAAAAGTTTGAGCAGCGCCTTTGAGGCCGAAAGGCATTCGCAGAAATTCAAAAAGGCCGAAAGGGGTTATTACAGCTGTTTTAGGAATGTCCTCTGCTCGAACTGGGACTTGATGATAACCGCGGACCAGGTCTATTTTTGAAAAAATGCGCGCACCCACCAGATGTAGTGAAAAATCCTGAATGTGAGGAATTGGGTAGCGGTCATGCGCTGTCGCATTGTTTAATCTGCGGTAATGGGCTGCACGGTGGCGCAGTGGTTATCACTGCGGCAGCACAGTTTACCCTTGGCCGGGGGATTGTGGGGATTGTGGGGATCGTGGGATCGTGGGTTCGATCCCAGCCCCCGACCAACAGTGATCTGTGTGGAGTTTGCATGTTCTCCCCGTGTTGCGTGGGTTTACTCCAGGATTTCTCCGGTTTCCTCCCACATGCCAAAAACATGCATGTTAGGTTAATTGGCTGTTCTAAATTGTCCCTAGATATTTGTTTCCTATAGGCCCTTAGAATAGAGGGTTAGTATTAATGAAAGCGCTTTGAGTGGTCTTTGTGACTAGAAAAGCGCTATATAAGTGCAGGTTAGTTAGTTAGTTAGTAATCTCCGCACGGTCTCCAAGAACCGTCGGATTTCGGAACCATGTGAAGTGGTGAGGCCCAAGGGCTCTTCGAGCGTCTAACAATGCCCAATTTTTCAAGGGTAGTAAACTCGTCCCGAGCTATGTTGAGCTTGGCCGCGTCTAAGCGGCGAGCTTTGGCAAATACGGGTGGGCCCGTTGTGGGAATAAAGTGTTCAACCCCGTGTTTAGCCACAGTGGCTGAGAATTTGGGAATTGTGAGTGCTGGAAATTGGGTGAGGAGTTGCTCAAACTCACCTCCTGCCGTGGTGATGCTAGCCTGCACAGGTGGTGGAGAAACTCAGGCTGAGCAGGGAATAGAAGCAAAGGACAGTGCATTAACCAAGCGTCTATTCGCTAGATCCACTAATAACCCATGTGCACACAAAAAATCTGCGCCTAACAAGTTAAAACTCACCGCCGCTACAACAAATGTCCATCTGTAGTTGCGGCCGTGGATGTGGAGGTGCAGGCTCTTTTCACCGAAAGTGTCAATGTTGGAGCCGTTGGCTGCCACCGCTCCGTTGCCCCGGGTGCCCATGGCTCGATCTGCTTGGGAGGGCATGACAAAACTCAGCTGAGCTCCTGTGTCAATAAGGAACTGCTTGCCGGTGTGTCCATCCGTCACATATAACAGCTTACTCTTCTCGCGGAGAACTGCTGCTGTTAATGGCTCTTGGCTTTGGCATTTCCCGAAATCGTAAATTTGCAGGGGGGAACGCATTTGCGGGCCTTCTCGGCGAAGCGGTGGTGATAATAACAGACGTCGCTCTGTCTGTTACGTTTTGGCCGTGTTGCTGTCACCGCGGGCTGGATCTGCTCAGTGGGTTGTGGCTCTTCGTGGTTCTGGGCATCAGCGTTGAGGTCTGCGGATGCTGCTGTGGGTGTCTGCTCCTTGCAGGCATTGACGAGCCGTTGAGCTTCGCTGGCGAGCACGCGGAAGTCTTGCTGGGTGCTGCATCTCATGTTGGCGAGTGTCCCTCTCATGTGTGGCGGCAGTGTGCTGAGGAATATGAATTGGAAGAGGAAGTTGTCATTGTCCTCTTCTTTAAGCTGCAGCAAATCCTCCATGAGGGCTTTAGGTTTGCACCCTCTGTGGCCGTAGACCGCCAGGATCTTCTCGGCTCTCTCTTCAGCTGAGGGGACGTAATTTGCCACGATGGTTGCTTTCAGTGTTTCATATTTGTCTTGGGCCGGCGGCCGCCGGATCATGCTCCGCACACACCTCGAAGTGGCGGCGTCGAGTTTGGAGACGATATGATAGAATTTCGTATCGTCAGCCGTGATGCCCGCTAGTGTAAACTGGGCTTCAGCTTGTTGAAACCACGAGGCGGGGTCTTCCTGCCAGAAGTCCGGCAGTTTGACAGCGACGGCATTCATGTAGACCGTCACTGATGTGCCCGCAGGATGAGAGTGCCTTGCTTCGGCTCTCTCAGTGGCGCTGGTGCTCGGTTGAGCCCTCTCAATCCCTTCTGCCGGGGGGAAAGTCGTCCATCTGTTCCCCTGTCTGCGTGGGCGCTGGCGTCTGCCTGGGTCGCCACAGATGAGTCGATCTCGGGGGAACGCCTCAGGTCCATACTCGCGTCAGGGGTCACCAGTGTAGAAGAGCTTGAAAGAACGAGGCGGTATGATATATAAACCAAAGTTTATTATCAGCTCTCCTAACAAGTCTCATCTAAGTGCAGAAGCAGCAGAAGGAAAAAGAGACCGAATACCTCCGGCTCTCTGACTTTATACTTGCACATAACAAAATACATGCATATCAAAGGCTGACATGCCTCATTATCTTAATCCCCCCATTGTCTTGGTACTTCCTCTCTTCGCCCTGGGGGGGTGAGGGTAGCTCCTCCAGTCTCCACCGCAGTGTCTGGGAACGTCTTTGTTCTTCACTGGCGGTTGAGAGTCTTTGTCCTTTCAGAGGTGTGAAGTCGCCTTACATATGTAATCACCAAACATTCCCACATGCTTCAACATATGTAGGTTATGGAATATATGATTAATATAGCCCACACGAATAAATAATTACAAAGTGAAGTGAAACATGAGCGTAACAAAACTGAAGCCTAAACAGAAAAATAGAAAGCAGTATTAAAACTCAAAAGGCACAAAATGCGACAAATATGTATAAATATAGGGAAAAAGCCACGAGACTGAGTCTGGCAGAACTTCCAGAGCTCAGCTCATGACAATGGTTTTATATCATATAGTGTGTATGTATGTTCACAAGACATGAATTCTTGTCATGTCAGTTTCAATTATGTCCTATAACACAAGCACATTGATTTACTTTATTAATAGACCATGACTGATATATTGTGATATATTGAAACTTTATTGATATCCCATGTTCAACATAAATTCATCTGGTATGCAATACCTCATATGGGGATTCTAACATAATACTTGGAATATAATACCTGGAATTTCCCCATTGTGGGACTAATAAAGGCTTATCTTATCTTTCTTAAGTATTATCTTATTTTTCGCTGCAGGTTATATGCAGGCACTTCCAGTTCTGACTGGACCCCATCCAGGGGTCTGGGGTCAATAACTCAGTCAACTCAGTCAAGTCCGTTCTTATTTCAGTTCATTTTTTATATTAAGACCTTTCTCAGAAAATGAGCTGTTCCCAGTAGGCTTGCTTTCTGGATTGTTTCAAATGATAAGTCGATTCCTAAATCTGACAAGAAGTGTTTGTGCCTCATTGTCACTGTTCCCAGAGCTCCAATCACTACTGGTATTACTCTTGTCTTAACTCCCCATATTCTCTTAAGCTCCCATGTTAGATCACTGTACTTTTCTATTTTTTCATCTTCCTTGGTCCATGATCTGGAGTCTACAGGGATTGCAAAATTGATAATAAGGCTTTCTTTTTCTTTTTTCCTCATGAGCACAATGTCTGGTCTTCTAGCTTGAATTACTCTATCTGTTTGTATATTAAAATCCCAAAGTAATTTTGTCTAATTGTTTTCACTTAAAACTTCTGCCTTATGCTCATACCATTTCTCAGAATGTTGTAATCCATATTTTTTGGCCAATCCCCAGTAGACCACTGTTGCCACTCTATCGTGTCTGTGTTTGTACTCAGATTGGGCTATTTTGCTACACTCACTAACCAAGTGGATTACGTCTCATCTTTCTGTTGGCACATCCTACAAAGAGGTGAGACAGATTGTTTCTCAATTTTTGTCTTCCTGTAGTTGGTGTGAAGTTCTTGATCTTGAGCAGCAACTAGAAGGCTGTCCATTTCTCGCGTCAAACTCCCTCACTTCAGCCACTGCCAGCCTTCTGGTCAAGAGATCTCTTCTGCCTGTCTTAGATGTTGCCCATGCATCACCTTTCCTTTCCACCCATCCAGTCTGCCCTTTTCTTGTTCTACCTTAAAAAGCTGATGACCAAATTTTGACATTTTTTAGGATGTTGTGTAAACCCAAAAGTCATTGTCGATGATCAATATAAAATTTACAACCGCGCCTGCATAAACTAGTTCTCATCAAAAAACAGCAGCCGCTGACTTGACTGTGGTGCCGCCCACCGAATTACCATGATGTAAGCGATAGAACGGACTCTGGTGTTGTTGACTGGAATGACAGCAGCTTTGTAGCTCACAGTTTCTCTGCTTTCTTGTCTTAATTTTACACCTGTGCCTTCGCATTGTGTCGCAGGCTTAGATAAACAGCAAGCCGTGAAAGACCACATCACACGCTTCAGCTCCAACTGTCATAAGCCTCCTCTGCTCCTCGTGTGCTTTTATGCAGGAGGCGCGCACGAGGAGGGGAAGGCTTAATGGATTTATGCGCAGCTTTGACCTACTTTCTGTGATCCCATGCTGACATCTCGCCGGTCCGGCCACATCCCCTCTAATCATTATCACCAGCTGATTCAAACTCCTGCTGATCATGTTTCCCGGTCTTCGCTCAGGTGCTTCTCATCACACCATCACCAGCAGTGCGTGCCAGTCATGCACTGATGGTCCATAGTATTGTCATCTGCGCTGTTTGTCTGCCAGTATTTTCAGCACTCTCACGATGTGCTAGTCACTCCATGTTCGCTATGGCTCTCGTGCGGCCTTGAAGCAATGTCGGCTCTGGGGTGCACCTGTGGAAAACACATCTCCTCTCATTCGTTCGCTGGGCGATGCCGGCCCCTGAACACCATCAGTAAGTGTGTCTGTTTCTTGTACGTCTTCACCTTTCAGGGAACTGTCTGTCTTTCTGTATTAAATGTGCTGTTGTGAACCCTGCACGCAAATCCTCGTTATTTCATCCTCCCTCTCCCTGCCCTGCATAAGAGCGCACGGAGGGTCGTGATGAATGGATTTACGCGCAGAATTCATCACAGCACATTTATTGAACATAAGAATGATGACAACAGTTCCCAAAAAGGTGAAGACCCACAAAAATAAACAGAAACACCCACAGTTGGCGCTCAGGGCCGACATCGCCCAGCGAACATGGAGAGGAGACGTATTAACCACGGTTGCGCCCCAGGGCTAACATTGCTTCAAGGGGCGCAACAGAACCACGGCTGTGTGGAGCGGCCAACACGTCCTGATCGCGCTGGCACCATTGGCTGGCTGACAACACAGCAGATGATGCACACAAACCATGAACAGCTGACTGTCAAAGAGAGAGGGCGAATGTGTTCGGACTGGCGAATCTTGGACAGTGCCCACCTGAAAGTGGCTCAAAACGCACATAAAACACATGTACAAAACAAAAACAACAAGAACTCGAAATATAATCCATAATAAACCCGATGCCTGAGCCACAGAGAATATACTGCTATGATTTTATTGAAAATTGGGTTTAAACAAATTATATTTATGAACAAATAATTTGTTGCAATATCTGTAACAAAAGAATAACACTGGTGTTCCCCTGCCATGTGTTTGTCACTGCTGCTGCGGCGGGCATGTGTGCCTCTCCACCGTCACTCTCTGAGTGTGACTGGCTTGGCACAACACCCACTTGGCACGGCTCAAACCTATACAGTCTGATGCCCCCAGATTCTTCATTATCATCCCATTCTTCGGAACTATAATCGTCTGAAGATTGGACAACACAAACCAATTTCAGACTACATGTGCTGGAACCATCGTCAATGTTTTCAACTGCTTCCATCCTGTGTGTACAATGAGCAGCCAAGCGCTGTGTTCTGTCGATGACGTGACTACATGGCAGCGAGGTTTTCCAGCCACTGACGTAATTAGTGACGTGGCGCTCATGAAAACATTGGATATTCGTGTGAAAAAAAGTCTGTTTGACTTAGAACTGCACAGACCAACCTATTTTGCCATATTGTATTATGTGTTGAAAAATTAGAGGAAGTCAAAAACGTGTCATCAGCACTTTAAGCTCCTTTGCTGACACATCGCTTCCCTCTTTTATGTAGATTTTAACTGTTTCCATGATGTTACCCTTCTTCCCATCTACGTACTTGAAAAGGCTCTGCTCCTCAAACCTCACTGTCTCTACTCCCATCAATCCTCTACCACCTTTGACTGTTGGTACATATAGCCTGTCTACATCTGATTTGGGGTGCAAGCCTCCGTACATCGTCAGTAGTTTTCTTGTCTTCCTGTCCATCACTTTCAACTCCTCTTGTGTCCAGACAACTATGCCTGCAACATACCTTACAAGAGATACTGACCATGTGCTGATAGCTTTAATGACATTCCCGGCATTAAGCTTCGACTTAAGCACCTTTCGCACTCTGCTGAAATATTCTGCTAAATTTTCTTCTTCATTTCAAGGTGTTTAATTTGGTCAGCTTCTATTACCCTCAGGTACTTATAGTTTCTATCTTCTCCCTGTGAGCTAAACTCTTTACCATCTTGCATTGCAAGATTTTTGCTGTGACTTATTTATTTACTTAGACCAAGTTGCATTCCTATGTCATTGCTAAAGATCCGTACTGTGTTCACAAGGGACTGAATGTCATCTTCTGTTTTTGCAGTTTAAGATCATCCATGTGTAGGAAATGATTGATCTTCACTTTGTTCTTGAACTTGTAACCGGTCTTGAGTATTTTAGAAGTTGTGGCAGCGGCATCATTGACATTACAAAGAGCAATGGGGACAAACAATCACTATATTTTAATTATTATTATGATTATCGTCATCATCAAATAATGATCAGATAATGCAATTGCATCATTATGTTTACAGATCCACTGGTATGTTTACTCTGTGTGCTGCTATCCCTTTGCTGCTGCAATCCTGTAATTTCTCCATTGTGGGACCAATAAAGGCGTATCTTATCTTATCTTATCTTATCTTAACTTATCTGATGTAGCCCACATGTAATATCACAGTAGGACTGCTATACATCAAATGATCAGCAAATGTCAGTACTCACAAATGGGGCATTGTGTAATCAGCATTTTGACAAAGCAATATGCCAGAAAGATCCGACACATTCACGGGGCTTCATCACACCATCACTAACCAGAACACAAACTCAAGACAGACACAAATAATTATGTGGACGCAAAACAGCTGGAAGACAATCGGAGCTAAACAGCAACACACGTGAGGGAAACTGGCTATGGATATGGAACACATGAGGAACTGAGAACAACAGGTAAACAAGTACAGGAGATGCACACAAGACTTGCACAGAAGACCAAAGGAGGACACAGAAGACAGCTACAACAGGGACAACAGGGATGGCATATATGAAAATATAGATCAGTAAAATTTTGAACAATTGTCAGAAAAGGTCTGTATGTGTTAAGTTAAATAACAAGCATTCACAGCATGACAGTAGCATGAGTATTTTAATTCATTCATTCATCTTCTTCCGCTTAATCCTTTTCGGGTCGCAGGGGGGCTAGAGCCTATCCCAGCATCTTTGGGCGAGAGGCAGGGTACACCCTGGACAGATCGCCAGTCCATCGCAGGGCCAACACAGAGAGACAGACAACCATTCACTCTCACAGTCATACCTAAGGACAATTTAGAATCCCCAGTTTTGATGCCAATTAACCTAACTTGCATGTTTTTGGCATGTGGGAGGAAACTGGAGAAATCCCGGAGTAAACCCACGCAGACACGGGGAGAACATGCAAACTCCACACAGATCACTGTTGGTCGGGGACTGGAATCGAACCCCAGGATCCCCCGGCTAAGGGTGAGTTGCTGTGCTGCCGCAGTGCTAACCACTCCGCCACCGCGCCGCCCGAGTATTTTAATTTCGGGATAAAACAAATGGCTGCAGTTGTCTGTGTTTACCCTGACATTAAAACACCCAAGCACGGTGTTGTGGTTCTTTGATGCGGGAGTGCATGTGTGTGTAAGTGTGTGTGTGTGTGTCTGTGTCTGTGTGTGTGGATGGCGATGTGGCCTGGGTGGGGCTGGGGGATACATTCTTCTTCTTTTTTAAATATGTAAAGCACTTTGTGCAACATTGCTATTTGTTTGAAAAGTGCTACACACAGGCGCTCCTGATGGCCATGTTAGCGCCTGTGTGTGGCAGCTCTGCCGCCACCAGTGTGTGAATGTGTGCATGAATGGGTGAATAACAGGATCTGTAAAGCGCTTTGGCCATTCTAGATGAGAAGAAAAGCGCTATATAAGTGAACGCCATTTACCATTTATATAAATAAAGTTTGATTGATTGATTGATTGATTGATTGATTGATATGACAGACAGTATCTCTTACTGTAGTGTCACCTACTGTTTGGGTGTGTGGTACACCAGCTCCAAGGCCGAGAACAGGAAGGCTGTGCAGATGGTCATCAACAATGCAAAAAAAATTATTGGCAGCCCTCTGCCCTCACTGGAAGACATCTCCAGAGCCTCCTGTCTCAGAAGGATCATGGCCATCACAGGAGACCTCTCACATCCTGCTCATCACCTGTTTAACCTGCTTCCCTCTGGATGACAGTTCAGATCAATCAGGTTCCACACCTCCAGACTGACAAACAATTTCTTCCCCTGGGCCATCCGAACTGCAAACAGTCAGAGACCTTTTAATTATCACTGTAACTCACCTGTCTTTGCACTCATCACTTTCATGTATATTGTCCCATCCGTGAAATCACAACTGCACATATTTTCCATAATCCTTGAGCCATTTTACTCTATTATGTGTTCTGCACTCCGCACTCTTATGTACATAATTCCATCTGTGAAGCCACTACCGTACCTCTGCTGTACCTGTGTATATACCTATAGGCTATTTGTTATTTTTACTTCAGTCAGATGGTTAACTGTGTCCTGTAAGTGTTTTATTTCAGTTTATGATTGTAAACAAACTGTACAGCGTGTGGAATAGCAGCAAAATAAAACAACGTTATCCGGGTGGTGCAGAAAAATGAAGAAAAAGGGAAGAGCACAGAAATCTTTTTTTTTTTTTTTTTATCAAAGCTACCAAAGGTAACAACCTTCTTTACTTCAACCATGAGGAGACTAACCCTCCCGAGGAGCAGATAGCAAGCAAAGCTGCTTGTATGAATCAGAATCAGAATCAGAATCAGAATCAGATTTATTGCCATTGTTCATGTAGTACACAAACTAGGAATTTGTCTCGGTGCAATGCTGCAACATTAAACATGATAAGATAAAAGAAATAAAAAACTATACATGCAATAAGTGTAGAATAAGAATGAGTAATACTAGTCAAAGCAGTTTTTAAATATATTAGCGAGCAGCAGATATTGTGGAGTACCACATAGTGCAGTCGGTAATGCAACAGAAACAGTGATGATTGACATGAGTCTGGTTGAGCTGCTGTACATAGTGCACGAGAGTCAATAAGTCACTTAGTGTTCAGCAGTCTGATGGCAGAGGGGAAGAAGCTGTTCATGTGCCGGGAGGTTTTAGTCTGAATGGACCGAAGTCTTCTACCTGAGGGGAGGGAGGCAAACAGTACGTGACCAGGGTGTGAAGGATCAGCTATGATCCAGCCTGCACGCCTCCGGGTCCTGGAGATGTACAGGTCCTGGAGAGATGGGAGCTTGCAGCCGATCACCTTCTCAGCAGTGCGCACGACGCGCTGCAGCCTTAGTCTGTCCCTGGCAGTGGCTCCTGCGTACCACACGGTTATGGAGCTGGTGAGGATGGACTCGATGATGGCTGTGTAGAACTGCACTAACATTTTGGTGGGTAGCTTGAGCTTCCTCAGCTGCCACAGGAAGAACATCCTCTGCTGGGCCTTTTTGATGAGGGAGCTGATGGTCGGCTCCCATTTGAGGTCCGGGTGATGGTGGTGCCCAAGAAGCGGAAGGAATCTGCAGTGGTGATGGGAGAGCCTGTGAGGGTGAGGGGGGGCAGAGGGGTTGTGACTTTCCTGAAGTCCACAATCATCTCCACTGTCTTCAGAGCGTTCAGCTGCAGGTTGTTGTGGCTGCACCAGGACGCCAGCTGGGCCACCTCTCTCCTGTAGACGGACTCGTCGCCGTTGGAGATGAGCCCGATGAGGGTGGTGTCGTCCGCAAACTTGATCAGCTTAACAGACTGGTGGCTGGAGGTGCAGGAGTTGGTATAAAGGGAGAAGAGTAGGGGGGAAAGTACACAGCCCTGGGGTGATCCGGTGCTGATGCTGACAGAGTCTGAGACAGTCTTCCCCAGCCACACATGCTGCCTCCGGTCCATCAGGAAGTCGGTGATCCACCTGCAGAGGGAGTCAGGCACGCCGAGCAGGGACAGCTTGTCCTGGAGCAGAGCGGGGCGGATGGTGTTGAATGCAGAGCTGAAGTCCACAAACAGGATCCTGGCGTAGGTTCCCGGGGAGTCCAGGTGCTGCAGGATGGAGTGGAGGGCCAGGTTGACTGCGTCGTCCACAGACCTGTTGGCTCGGTAGGCAAACTGCAGTGGGTCCAGGAGGGGAGTGGTGATGGACTTGAGGTGGGGCAGGACCAAGCGCTCAAAGGACTTCATGACTACAGAGGTGAGCGCTACAGGTCTGTAGTCATTAAAGTCCAGTGATCCGTGGCTTCTTGGGGACAGGGCTGATGGTGGAGGATTTGAGGCAGGTCGGCACATGGCATAGCTTAAGGGAGGTGTTAAAAATGTCTGTGAAGACAGGAGCCAGCTCTTTCGCACAGTGTCTCAGGGTGGAGGGAGACACGCCGTCCGGACCGGGGGCCTTGCGCGGGTTCAGTCTGGAGAACTGTCTGTGCACATCCTGCTCGCTGATGACAAGGGCAGGGGGGGAGGAGGGGGGGACCGCTTTTGATGAAGTAGGGACCGAGGAGGCAGTGGAGCTGGGGGGAGGGGGGAGTTGGACACAGCTGACGAGGTGTCAAAACGGGCGTAATGTCGGGACAGTCTTTGACAAAGGGCTTTGTCATCCTGACCTTTAGAAGCCTGAGGCCGATAGTTGGTGATTTGCCTCAGTCCTCTCCACACAGAAGCACACATGAGCACACATGAGCACACATGTTCTTGATGCTAATGATGAGCATGAACATGTTGTTAATGAGGAGGCAGCGGCGATGCCGGTTGCTGACAGTACAGGTAAACAACAAAATGTTTTACTATTTTTTTCTAATTGCAAGATTTGCAGAGGCCAAGGCTCACAAGGCTAAATTTTAAGTATGATCAACTGTGCTCCCCAGCCATGCACAGGATATCTGCAGCCTCACAGCAGATGACATTACATGAGATTAAATATTTTGAGTATCCATGAAAGAGTTCAACCACTATTCTGTTTATCCTGTACATTATTGAAGCAATGGCCCAGTGTTGTCTTGGAATGCTCCTTATTACCCTTTATAGCATGTTGAGAGCAAATTGGTGAGAGAATGTAAACAAAACCCGACCAACAAAAAATCTTTAAATGATAATAAAAGCACTAAAAAAGGGAAAGGAGAATAGAATGGACAGAAAGAGAGAAGGTAGAAGTAGAGAAGGATCAACAGTGAGGAAAAATAGACAAGGGAGAGGAAGTGATGGACAAAGACTGGTGAAGATGAGAAAAAGAGAAGAGAAAGTCACAAGTGAAGAAAAAGGAAAAGACAGTATGCAAATAGGTATAAATTCCAAGGATGTATTAGGGTTAATATTTTTGGTATTTATCTGTATATTGTTTTGTGTGATATATTCTCCATTGTGTTTACATAGTACAGAGGAGGGAGCACAATAGATGCCTGTGCAAAATGGACCAGTCAGCAGACCATGAACAGGATCCTGCTGGCAAATATAGGTAAGTGTGAACAAACAACAGATCTTCCATGTGAACTGTTGTTTTACAATACACGAGTCTACATTCAATTTGTTAAACGTCTTTGTTTTTCAACAGATGTAATTCCTGATGCCTAATTGATATCATCATTTGAAGAGTTCTGAGGACAATAAGTTTCAGGTAGAATTTTAATAAGGCCTTAAAATAAAGTGTATAACAAAGAAAAAGTAGGGCCCCATTTCTGTCTTTGCCTTGGGCACCAAATGGGTTAAGTCTGCCCCTGACTGTGTGAGTGCTTTGGGATCGGGAGAGGCTCACGGTAGCGCTTGCTGCTTGTTGAGATCAGCAACTGCAGAGCAATCGTGCTTTCATGTCAAAGTCTCCACAACACCAGAAAAGTTTCTGCTAACACCAGAAAAAGTCACTAGATTTGTCACTAGTTGCTTTTGGCAAAAAAAAAAAATAAGTTGCCAAGAGGATTTTGAAAAGTCACCGGATTTGGAGAGAAAGTTGCCAAGTTGGCAACACTGCTGGTTTGGAGTTGATATGAAACGGTTTTGTCGGACTGTCAACTCAAATTCCGGAAACCGAATGTAGTATGGAAAAATAGCTGTACGAGAGACTTCACAGACTCGGAGTTCTAGACACTTCGTAATAATAATAATAATAATAATAATACAGAAGGCAATTGTTTGAACATGGTAGCTTTTTTCTGAAAGGAAATTTAAAAAAATTCCCATTTAGCAAGACTAATTATTGAAAACGGCTACAGTTCCTGCAAAGCTGTCAGCAGAGGAAATAATACTGCATAGAAATTTCAGCAATGAGAACACGTTTTTATAACACTGAGTGTGAATAACAAACCAGCAGATGAAAGGCATATACAAGGCAATACAGAGCATATTGACATGGTTTAGGACCCAGGAGACAGACACTGACACGGGCAGATTGTGACAATAATCCCTTTATTGAATTGTGAGAGTATGTAGTGCGTGAGTGAGTGCAAGTATTGTGTTCTGGCCACTGGAACTGAGCAACCTGGACGGAGACCCGGCAACCCTGCAACACACAAGCAGACACAATTATTGCTGTACAGTACTCGTGGGTAACTGTAAGAGAAGGGGCTTACTTGGGCAAGGCGCAGGGGGCGTCCTGCTGAATTCCAGCGGCCGTGTGACGTGGAGGTGAAGGTGTCCGTGGCCGTGCTAGTGAATCCACCCGTGGTTGTGACGAGGGGAGTTCCAGTGATGATGACTGCAGTGATTCCACTGACCGTGACGATGACTGCTCAGAGGATGGTGAGGATAGTGATTCCTCTGACCGTGGCGATGACAGTACTGATGATAGCGATGACAAGGATTCCACAGATCCTGGTGACGACTGTTCCTGCAACTGAGATAATAACAGTTCCTGCAGCTGAGGAGCAAGACGTACCGATAGTCGAGGTGGTAGCGAGGAGCTACGTGGGTGAGGTGGCGTTGCCCCGTCGGCTGGGGTAGCTGGTCCGCCGCCTGGGAGGTCCACCTGTGCACAGGGATTAAGACAAGGGGTAGAGTAACAAATAGTTCTCTTACGTGGTTGTACTTGACGAGAGGTTCTTGACGAGGCTCGAGAGCGGAGCTCTGGTTCATACTCCGACGAGGAGGACAGACGACTCCGTGACGGGCTGTCAGCAACGCTGGCTTTTAACAGCCGTTGATTGACACCTGTTGGTCTGTGCGCAGCTGGAACTGATGACGCCAATGACGGCTCAGAGGCCACCATGACACATATTTTACAACTGCAGGCGAAAACCAGTTAACCAGAGTAAACCCAACCAAACCCCTACCACCCTAAGGACCAATACCAGGAACCTTCTAACTATGTAACATATAACAATTCTAACCATTAATTCCATCCTGCTTTTACCTGCAAGCTTGCAAACGTTTTCTCTCATAATGTTGGTATTTTTTTTCTTGTGACTTTTCAGCCTTTTTCATCAATTTGTGACTTTTTTCCTTAAAAATATTTCAACTTTTTATTCATGAATTTGCAACTTTCTTATGAATTTGTAACTTTTTTCTAATAAATTTTCATTCACTAATCAATTCATACATCAATAAGTTTTCATTCATAAATATGCTGTTTTTTTCTTCATAAATTTGCCACTTCTAATAGTTTGCAAGCTTTTCTCATAAGTTTGCAACTTTTTCTAACAAATTTGCAGTTGTTTTTCCATAAATTTGTAGCTTTTTTCTTGTAAATGTTAAATTTTTTTGTTATAATTTAATTAAAAAAATTCATTTAAAATTTGCAGCTTTGTTCTCATAAACTTGCAACTGTTTTTCCTCATAAATTTATTACCTTTTTTGTGTAAATTTGCAACTTCTTTCTCCTTAATTTTGTGAGTTTTCCTTGTATATTTGTAACTTTTTCATCATAAATGTGTGGCTTTTTTCTTATAAATTTTCAACCCTGTTCTCATCAATTTGTGACTTTTTTCTTAACTTTTTAATTCATAAATTATTTCTCTTCCTAAATTTGCATCTTTTTCTCACAAATTTGTAACTTTCTTCTTATCCACCTTATTCCTGAGGGTGTTGCTGTAGTCGAAACGATTATGGGGGCAACTCCTGGTTTCGGCGGAAGTCGTGTTAAATCAGTCAGCAAGAGTGGAGTAGTGGGGCATTTAAAACAGCATTTTAAAAAGTGTTTAAAATTCGCTTTAATGTATAGTCCACATACCTGTTTTGCAGTCAAGTGGCAGATAATTTCAGTGCTTGTAGTTTTTGTATTTTTGAATGTTCTTGTGTAGTTCTGGTACTCGTTGCTATTTGTGGTGTGAGGCTCCTAAACTTCTGTGCTGGCTTCAACAGCAATGCATAGCTCATGCACTGAAAACTAAAAAGGACCGTTCGTCTGATCGGTGGTACAGACACAGGACAGACGCAACAGCACCAGGTATGTTTTTACTTGTATGAATGTCACAGATCTGATGTTTATACATGTCACCAGACGCAAGGCTGCATGAAGTATAATAACAAATAAAATAATAGTAACAGTTTGCTTCCTAAGGCTTAACGATTTAAGAAAGATATCAAATAGGTGTTTGGTTTTTTTTGCATTCATTGCACTGCATTGGAATGATATGGGCTTGATTTTAACACCTTCAGCATGCATTCATTTTTAAATTATCACAAAATATAGATCAATAAAATTTTGAACAATTGTCAGAAAATGTCTGTACGTGTTAAGTTAAATAATTCACGGCATGACCGCAGCGTGAGAATTTTAATTTTGGGGTAAAACAAATTGGCTGCAGCTGTCTGTATTTACCCCGACATTAAAACAGCCAAGCACGGTGTTGTGGTTCTTTGTTGCTCAGATTAGAGTCTACGTCTGCTCTGAGGTAAATTTGATTATGTCCATCATATTTTAACAAAATGCAACTGACTTTATTGCGGTGGAAACACTGATATATCTCAGAGCTTTTATTTGTTTACAGTGTTAGCATCTTAGCAGCGGAGCTAACTAACGGAGCTACTGTCTGCCAGGGCACTTTTTAAGGTCAGCTTCTCATCCCTTGATAGTCGTGGGAAGTGATATGATTATATTACTCTTTTTGAGGTGCAAAAGGCCGTGTTCCCACATTTTTGATGCCAAAGTTATTGTTTTTTAACAAGGAAAAGTGTCCCGTTTCTGTGACAACCATACATTCTAAACTAGTACTGGAAGTTGCGCCCATAATTCACGCAAGGCATCATGGGGGCTAGGAATAAGGTGGATAAATTTGCAATTATTTTTTCATAAATTTTTTCTATTCTTGAAAATTAACAACTTTTTTCTTGTAAATTTAAACATTTTTCTTGGAAAATTTAAACAGTTTTCATTTAAATTTGCTACTTTTTCTCATTAATTTGCATCTGTTTTTCCATAAATTTGTTACTTTTTTGTGTAATTTTGAAACTTTTTTCCCCAGAAATATGTAACTTTTTCCTTGCAAATTTGCAACATTCATATGGATGCTGGTCATTTTTTTAATTCTCTGTAATGGTTTATTTTTTCTGTTGATTCTAGACAATGACCAATGTTTTTTTTTAATGTTTTTGTTGGGAAAGGAGAGATTTTTTTTCCACGCTTTTTAAAGTATTTGAACTCTTCCATATCTCAAAAATAGGGGACACCAAACAATCTTGCATAGGGTCCCCAAAAAAGCTAGAAATTACCCTGATGCTGCTCAACTGTAAAAACCAAACAAGACGGTTCAGGTAGGTTCATTCCCAGAATAATGAAAGCACCAAAGTGCTGATGCCTCGGTGTCAGAGCCTTGGTGGAGGTATGCATTTTCGGATCATCACCAAAATGTTATGGGTTCATCTCGAGCCCAAGGACCACCTCTGGTAAAAACTGTTGGCGGCAGCGAAGAGCCACCAACCTGATTTGAACAGCTGCAATCCAAACATAAAGAAGAGTATGGTGGCAGAAGTTTTAAATGACGGAAGCAATGGAGGTACATGAATACAATGACAAGATGAACAGGAGCTTTTGCTGTTTAGTGGCAGAGGAAGAAAACAGATGGGCAAAAAGACGGATATTTGTTCACCCAGTATTGGCGGATTGCTCAGTACTTCCCTCTAGCAGGAGTCTCCGGGCGTATGCACACTACCGTTCCATTGATGGAAAAGGAGCTATTTTTGTGTTTATTTAAAAAACAAAGCGTTATTTTGAAATTCACAGCCACAAACAGATGTAATAACCGATTATCATATGCCTCCGTTTCACCGAGGCATAATAACAGCACCACAGTCCTAATCATTTCATTAAAAGTGTTCTAACTAGACATGGTGATATTTTGTTTTGGACTGGCAACAATCTCTTCACCAGATGCCAGAACACTTTTATTATGTGATAGCTTAGAGTAAACTGAAATCACAAGCAGTCATTGCACCACTACATACATGAATGTTTTGGTCGGACCACATTGGTGCTGTGAAAAAGCACACAATGTCAGCAAAAATCTCAAGGTGCCCACAATGTTCTGAGACCAATCAAGTCAGAACCAGAGCAGTCATGCCTCTGAGACTCCGTTGGGGAGATCAGATGTGAAATAAAAGCTCTTGGAAGGGCACCAGTTCAGAAATCAGGAATGATGGCTCTGGTCCATCTGTGATTGCCTGTAAGTCATTACAGTTCCAGCATGCTTGAGTTCTGCAGGACTGCCAGACAGAGAGGAATGTAAAAAAAAACAAGCTGCCTCTAGCCACACTTGTCCCCTTCGATGTTTTTCTATCTCAGTACTTCCTGGATGTCCTGGGTCCTGAAAAAAACAGCTGCACTCACCGTTGTTTTTGTCAGATTTGATTTCAGACTGCAGGGAAATGACTGTGACTTAAAAAAAAAAAACTGACATCAAAACAAGAGTGACAGGTGACAGAGTCTTCAGGAATCCCCGTGCCATTATAGTGCCACTGTTATATCAACTACATTATAGATGTATTTTGACCCCAAACTGGGAAATTAAGATAAGATAAGATAAGATAAGATAAGCCTTTATTAGTCCCACAATGGGGGAAATTCCAGGATTGCAACAGCACAGGGATAGCAACACTCAGAGCAACAATCAGAAGGCAGGAAAAAAAACAACAACAAAAAAAAGCAAGAGCAGCTAATATACATATGTACATATTACTATAAATATATATATATATACACAGACACACAGTGCAGAGCATTGTAGCTGGATGGAATAAATATATGAGTATATAAACACACAGTGCGGAGCATTACATTAAAGACTCATTGTCCTCCAGCTATTCAGATTTGGCGAAGCGCCTGAAACAGGATAGAGCTTGTAAATGATGGGGTGCTGTATTTATTAGAGTTTACACATTTGAAATCTTCATCAGTGACTGAGTGCCATTATCAGCCACTGCAGTGAACTGACTCCCTCTGACTATCTTTCTGGTGATTCTCAGATTCTTATTTACATTAGGCTTAGTGGTGGTTAGAGATGTGAACTGGTGACCACAGGGTTGCCGGTTCAATCCCTGCGCTGGCAGGATCAGATCTGGGTGGGACAGATGACACAGCAGTGTTGCCCCACCTTCCTTAACCCCACTGTGGTGCCTTTGAACAAGGCCCTTAACCCCAACTGCTCCAGTGGAGCTGCTCAGTGGCCACAGGTCAGTCTGTGGCTGTCCTGGGCTGCTTGCAGCTGTGAATGTGTAACTGTGTGAATGTGAACAGGGTGTCTTTGAAAAAGAGACCTTCCCTGTATAAATAAAGGTTAAATAAATTGCAGACCCGGCTGCTCACTTTTCTAAGTCCGCTCCTTAAATCCTTTGGCCTGCCTCTATTGCTTGGTAATGTGTCATCAAGTGGCATCATGCCACAAAGGTGTATGGGAGCAAGTTACTGTGCAGCCAGTGCGTTGTTTACTAAAGTAATGATACATTTACCTATGCAAAATAAAACTGTGTAGGCTTTAATGAACCAGTGAATCACAATGAAATAATATATCTTACTCACATTTATTATGTGCCTTATTTTATTAACTTATGTGCACAGTGTTGAGTGTCTATTGTTTGGTGGCTTGCATAGCAGTGTAGTTATTGTGTTGGTTTGCACCTCTTTTTTTCCACAAAAAGGACCATCTTTATTTATTTATAAAATAATTCATAATATTCTACTTGATAGATTAGAACACTATGTTGGACTTAATGGAACTTCTTTGCAGTGGTTTAGATCTTATTTATCTGATAGGTTCCAGTTTGTTCATGTAAATAATGAGTTTTCTTTCAACTCAAAGCTTAGTCATGGAGTTCCACAGGGATCTGTGCTAGGCCTTACTCTTTTTAGTTTATATATGCTTCCGTTAGGCAACATTATTAGAAAGCACTGCATACATTTTCATTGTTATGCAGATGACACACAATTATACCTGTCAATGAAGCCAGATGATAGTAATCAATTAGCCAAGATAGAAGCCTGTCTTAAGGAAATCAAAGCTTGGATGACTTGTAATTTCCTGCTATTAAATTCAGATAAGACTGAAGTCATTCTTGTTGGTCCAAAAAACCTTAGAAATACCTTTCCAAATCAAACTTTCAGTTTGGATGCGGTTACTCTTTCTCTTAATAGCTCTGTGAGGAACCTTGGAATTATTTTTGATCAAGATCTGTCTTTCAATTCACATATTAAATTTGTTTCTAAGACTGCCTTCTATCATTTGCATAATATTGCCAAGATTAGGAGCATCTTGCCTCAGAGTGATGCTGAGAAACTGATCCACGCTTTTGTTAGCTCAAGATTAGATTATTGTAATTCTTTATTATCAGACTGTCCTAAAACATCTTTAAAAAGTCTTCAGCTGGACTTCCGGGAAGATGGCGGAGAGACATAACACTTAAACAAAGAGCTCTCCCTAGCCGGATTAAAAATCATCGGTAAATGGCCAACTCGACATAAACGAATCAATAAACTAAGGGATGAAAACACGAAGGAACCGGGCACAAGGACAAAAACAGGGTAAAATTGAAGAATTCCTCTCCAACAACGCAGGAAAAACCGCTGTACGCAAAGCCCAAAAAAGCAAGATATCTACAGCAGAGAAAATGGAGGACACCAGACTCGACAACATGAACGCTGGCATCGCCAGTTTGGGTGAAGAGTTAAGAGAATTCAAGCGACAGCTACAACAGGATTTAGCGGCTCTTAAGGAGGAACTGAAAAAAGAAATTAAGGAGGAAATCATGGACCTCCGAAGAGAAATGGAGCGTAAATTAACGGAAAACATGGAGGAGCTGCGCTCCCAGCGGGCGTGTATGACAGAAGCGCAGACCCGAATTTCGGAACTAGAAGATTGGAAAAGCGAGGCAAACAAACAACTACAGACCCTGACGACGCAAACGCAGAGGATGCAGGAGAAAATAAACGACTTGGAGAGCAGATCCCGACGAAGCAATATGCGCATCTTTGGAATTCCGGAGGGCATTGAAGGCAACTCGATGACAAAATTCATGGATCAGTTCTTAAAAAAAGAACTGGAAATACCTGGAGAAACGGATCTGCAGATTCAACGGGCGCACAGAACACCGGCACAGAACCCGAAAACAAACTCTCCACCCAGGTCAGTTGTGGTAAACTTTGTGAAATATGACATAAAGGAAAGAATCCTGACGCAAGCATGGAAAAAAAAGATACGAATCGGCGACAAACAGGTATTTTTTGACCATGACTACCCGACAGAAATCGTGCAGCAGCGGAAGAAATATGCCAATATTAAAAAAACGCTGAAAGAGAAAAAAATTAGATTCCAAACGCCGCTAACGAAAATGAGGATTCATTGGGAGGAAGGCACAAGAACCTACAACACGGCCGAAGAGGCAGCGCGGGATATGATGGAGCGGGGCCTTGAGGTGAGCGTGCCGAAGGAGACGGCTGGAGCAGCGGCGGCCCTGAACGCACCACGACAGACGGAGTGGAGAAGAGTGAACGGCGGAAGAAGGGGGAGAGACGTAGAGCAGCGGGCCCAGGACAAGCTACAAGGCTTTCAACTGAAAGCCTAGATCATAACAAAGATTAAGAAAGGCACAGAAGAAATGAAGGCCAAGAAGACAAGGTAAAAGAGAAACAGACGGCTAGGAGAGGTTTAAGTGATATTTGTTGGACATTTCTAGACTTATGACTATTACTTTGATAGTAATTAGAAGTCTAGGGAGGGCCCTTCACTCTGTGAAGACAAACCCCCCACCCACCAACAGGGACCAGTGGGCAGAAGAAAGGCCCAAAGTACGGAGGTCGAGATTTTTTAATGTGTTTTTATATAAATATGTGTTATTTTTGTTGTTAAAGGGGCTAGGAGCACAAGTTAAAAAAATGGAAAAACATGAATATGGGTAAAAATCTTAAGATAATGACACTAAACGTGAATGGTCTGAACTCACCTGTTAAAAGGGAAAGAATAATAAGAAAATTCAAGAAGGAAAAAGCTGAAATTATATTTATGCAAGAGACACATTTGAGCAAGGCAGAACATGTGAAACTAAAGAGATTTGGCTATAAGAACTCCTACTACAGTTCATTTAAGGGAGGAGCAAAAAGGGGGGTTATGATACTAATCTCAAATAAAATACAATTTGAAAGTGAACAGGAAATCCAGGATAAAGAAGGCAGGTATGTAATAATAAAGGGAAGAATAGATGGTATGCAGATTACATTAGTGAACATCTATGCCCCACCAGAAAGTGACAAGGGTTTTTTTCAACATCTGTTTGATCTCATAGCAACACACAGTGAAGGAGTCCTAATTTGTGGAGGAGACTTAAATGCTGTCATGGATCATGAAGTTGACACAACAAGTGTTAAGAAGACAAAAAAACATGTAACAAAGTTCATAAGAACCTCACTGGCAGAAATGGGTATGGTAGACATATGGAGGGACCTACACCCACTCGAAAAAGACTATACACATTATTCAGCAGCCCATAAAGTACACTCTAGAATAGATTACTTCCTTATGAATGAAGGTGACAGACACAGGGTGAGAAATTGTTGGATTGGAGGGGCAGAAATATCAGATCATAATCCTATATACATGGAAATATATTTAAACAATAGAAAACGACAAACAACATGGAAACTTAACGTAGGACTGTTAAATGATGAGAAAATGAAAGAAAGAATAAAAATAAACATAAACGAATATATCCAAGAGAATGACAATGAAGAAGTGGACCCAACAATACTATGGGACGCACTAAAAGCCGTGTTAAGGGGTAAATTAATTGTTGAAACAGGAAAAGCAAATAAGACTAAACTGGAAGCGTATGAACAAAGATGTGAGAGACTGAGGGAATTAGAACGTAAACATCAAAGCACAAATGATCCAAAAATATATCAAGAAATTAAAGAAGAAAAAACAAAGATAAAAGAAACACAAATGGATGAAATTGAAAGGAAAAATAGATATCTAAAGCAAAAATATTATGAAACGGGGCCAAAAGCCACAAAACTGCTGGCAAAACGGTTAAGAAAACAACAAACAATGAATAATGTATACAAGATTAAAGACCCCACCACAAATAAAACCACAGTTAACCCAGAAAACATCGAAGAAATTTTCCATAATTTCTACCAAGAACTATACTCGCAACCTGAAGAAACAAATACTAAAGATATCAAAAAATTTCTAGACACATTGGACTTGCCATCAATAGGAAATCAACAAAATGAAAAACTAACAGCAGAAATAACAACACAAGAGATCAGAGATGTGATTAAGTCACTTAAAAACGGTAAATCACCAGGTAGTGATGGATACTCATCTGAGTTTTATAAACTGTTTATAGAAGAACTCACGCCACAACTCCTAAAGTCATTTAATTGGACGCTGAACAACAACAAAATACCTCCATCATGGAACGAAGCAATCATTTCAGTTATTTTAAAACCAGGGAAAGATAAAGAACAATGCGGAAACTATAGACCAATCTCTTTATTAAATGTAGATTATAAAATATACACAACAATTATATGTAAACGAATAAAGACATTCTTGACGGAATTGATAGAAGATGATCAAACTGGATTCATAGAGGGACGCCAAACACATGACAATATCAGGAGAACAATACATATAATTAACCAAATACATAAAGAAAAGAAAAGCGCAGTAATAATGAGTTTAGACGCAGAAAAAGCATTTGACAGGGTTAACTGGAAATTCCTATATAGTGTACTGGAGCGCTTTGGATTTAACGAAAAATCAGTACAATGCATAAGGACGCTATATCAAGAACCTGTGGCAAGAATCAAGATAAACGGTAGCTTAACAGACAAAGTAAATATACAAAGATCAACTAGGCAGGGATGCTGCTTATCGCCCACCTTGTTTGCTCTGTTCATAGAACCATTGGCTCAAGCGATACGACAAAATAAGAAATTAAAAGGTGTAACAATAAAGGGGGCGGAACACAAGATTGGGCTATTTGCAGACAATATTATAGTTTACCTTGAACAACCAGATAAATCAATAATGGAAATGATGAACTTGATAGAAAATTTTGGAAAATTATCAGGATACAAGATAAACATAACAAAAACACAAATACTGACATTCCACTATAACCCTCTAAACCAGATAACTGATAAGATCAAACTAAACTGGAACCAAAAAGAAATAAAATACCTTGGAGTGAACATACCTAAAGACCTAAGCAAAATATATAAAGCAAACTATGATAGGTTGGAACAAGAAATAAAAAAAGATATTGATAGATGGTCAATCTTAAATATGGATCTGAATTCAAAAATTGAGACAGTCAAAATCAGCATACAACCTAGATTACTTTACCTCTTCCAGGCTCTACCAACAGAGATTCCAGATGCCCAATTCTCAAAGTGGGACAGGATGATATCGAGATTTGTTTGGGGAGGTAAAAAACCAAGAGTGAAATATAAAACCCTCCAATTACCAAAAGAGAAAGGAGGCATGGGCCTACCGAGTCTAAAGGAATATTACTACTCAGCACAAATAAGATATATCATATGTTGGTGCGACGAGGGATATGAGGCAAAATGGAAAGAAATGGAAAAGGAAATTGAGGGACTCCCAGTACAAAGCATAATAGGGGATAAAGATGCATATAAGCAAATCAAACAAATAGACCCAATCACTAAATTTACTTTAGAACTGTGGTATAAAATAGTACAAAAATATAATATAAGGGAAGACATAAAACTATTGAAATGGGTAGCATTTGACAGTCAGTTTGAACCGGCAAAACAAGATAGGGGATACAAAAATCTGGTGAACAAGGGAATCACAGCATGGGGCAATTTCGGAAAAAAAGATCTCGGGAGCTTTGTAAATATCAGGAGAAAATTTAAATTAGAAAGATCGGAATTTTTCAGATATCTGCAGATGAGAGATTACTATATGAAGAAGATTAGGCATAACCTCCAAACAGATGTGAACGAGATTATACAACTTATTTTAAGCTCATATGCAGGAAATAAAATAAGAATTATTTCAAAACTATATCAGAAACTTATGACAAACAATCATACAAGTAACTATATAAAGGAGAAATGGGAGAAAGAGCTCAATTTAAACATAACAGAAGAAAGCTGGCAGGAAATATGGAAAACACAACACACATCAACAAATTCAAGGGCATGGAGGGAATTTGGATGGAAAAACCTGATTCGCTTTTTCATTACACCACAGATTCAAGGAAAATATACAAATACCCAATCTTTATGCTGGAGGGGATGTGGGGCTCAAAATGCAGACCACTCACATATGTTTTGGAAATGCTACAAAATATCATCATTTTGGAAATCTATGCATGTGACAATACAGAGGATATTAGGATATAATATACCAATGAACTGTAACCTGATGTACTTATGTGATCTTAAAAAAGACAATGTTATACAGGCTGAGGACAGATATCTAGTTAAAATCTTGTTGATTGCATGTAAAAAAACTATCACAAAAAAATGGCGATCAGAAGTTCTTCCTGACCAAGAACAATGGACTGACATTGTTGAGGACATACGTATGATGGAAAAACTAACATATCGACGAAGAATGCAAGAAGGAATATGGGAGAAAAAATGGCGGAAATGGACACACTACAAAGTGTAACAACGAGGCAGAAATTGAAAGAATAACCAAAGACACTGAAAAAACCAGAAGAATTAAGAGATGGAAACTAAAAACTTGATGCTCCAACATTTGTCCCCCCCCCCCCTTTTATTTATTTATTTTTTTTAATTTTTAATTTTTATTTTTTTTCTTTTTCCCTACCCTAACCCCTTTGTGTTTTAAATGTAGAATGTGATCTGAATGCATTATATATGATGAAAAATGAATAAAAATCTAAGTTACAAAAAAAAAGTCTTCAGCTGATCCAAAATGCTGCAGCAAGAGTTTTAACAGGTACTAGAAAGAGAGATCATCTCTCTCCAGTTCTGGCCTCCCTTCATTGGCTTCCCATAGAGTTTAGAATTAAGTTTAAAATCCTTCTTCTTACTTCTATTTAAAAGATCTGATACTACCGTATTATCCTAACAGAGCACTACGCTCCCAAAACGCAGGATTACTTGTAATACCTAGAATCTCCAAAAGTACAATGGGAGGCAGAGCCTTCAGTTATCAAGCTCCTCTCCTGTGGAACCAGCTGCCAATTTGGATTCGGGAGTCAGACTCGATCTCTCTTTTTAAGAATAGGGCTAAAACCTACCTTTTTGATATAGCCTACAATTAGGGAGGGATCATGTGTTTCTGAACCCTCCCTTAGTTATGCTGCTAATAGGTTTAGTCACCTGGGGGACCTCCAATAATGCACTGGGCCTCACTCCTTTCTTCACTCTCAATGAAATATTTTTTTTTTTTGCTGGTCATTAACATCTGTTTGTTCTCTCCCATAGATTGAGTCCCCATCGTGCTGTTTGCTCTCTACATGTCTGTTCTTTTCATCTTCTCTATCCCCTCACCCCCCAGCCAGTCGCAGCAGATGACTGCCCCTCCCTGAGCCTGGTTCTGCTGGAGGTTTCTTCCTGTTAAAAGGGAGTTTTTCCTCTCCACCGTCACCAAGTGCTTGCTCACAGGGGATCGCCTGATTGCTGGGGTCTTTCTGCAACTGTGGGGGTTCCCCCTACAGTTGATAGTGCTATGAGATGACTGTTGTTGTGAAATGGCACTATATAAATAAAGTTGAATTGAATTTTTGCTCTTATGAAGTGTTCAGTAAAAACTAGATATCCAATTATTACTATTTTTTAACAGATACAGGATAAATAATAATAATAATAATAATAATAATAATAATGGATTGCATTTGTATAGCACCTTTCAAGATACCCAAAGTGCTTTACATTGAGTCTATTATTTATTCACTCCACAGACAGACAATGATAGTGGTAAGCTACTGCTGCCCTGGGGCAGACTGACGGAAACGTGACTGCCAATCCGCGCCAACGCCCTCTCCAATCACTACCGAGCATTTATACAAATTCATACCCAGTGTCATGGACACTGGAGACAAGGTAGGTAGTAGGTAGAGTGTCTTGCCCAGGGACACAACGGCTGGGGATGGCTGGGGAGAGAAAATGAAAGCTCACACATCAAAAAACAAACAAGCAAACAAACAAACAAACAACAAAAAAAAAAAAACCGGATTGCTAAATAATCCCAATTTGATTCCTCTAAATAAATAAAAATTATCAAGGAGACAAGGGTAACATGACCAGCGCATTTCATTTTCAGTCATAAAATTGCAAAAATAGGACAAAACACTTTCAACATTAAATCAAATTAAAAGTTTTTTTATCCAAAATATTTATTGAAGAAAAACAATAAATAGATTTAATACATAATTTCTTAAAATGTATGTATGTAAATAATTTAAATGGAACTTCTGTTACAATGTTGTGTAGTTGCAAAAATTAGAGCAAATGAAATGGAGAAATAACCATAATAATAAATACAGTAACCTGCTTCTACAACCTAAACCCTCTCTGCTATTAATCCAGCACACATTAAATTCATATTACATAATAAACTGTCATGTTATTATTTATTTATTAAAAGTAATGACATGCTCCCTTTCCCACACAAGTTGACTACTTCTTTGTTCCACAGCAGTTACAAATTAGCTAAATTAAATTCTATAATACAATATTTTCAATCTGTTACATATTGTTTTAAAACCTTTTTTGATTTGTTACATTTGTTATATTTGTTTACATCTCTTATCAGACATCTATCAATCCCAAATAACACTGCACGGACTACATTGAACCTGTGAAACAAACCCAACTGTGTATTAGTTCCAGCGGTTATGTGGCTTCTTCCACTATCAACTTATGTGCGCAGCCATCGGTTCTTACTGTTAAGCTGGATTCATGCTGCATCTCCACTGTCTGCGTCTGCTCGACCCCGAGGCTTGTGTGACTAAAATTTCGTCATCATCTCCAGTCCGTGGACATCCGTGCACAGCCCAAATTTTCTGACCGTGTGGCCTGACCACATTGACTGTGCATGCGCACGATTGAACCTCCCATTCACAAGGTGGCGTTACCATCACAGCATGCGTTTAAGTTTAAGTTTAATGTTTATTTGAAAGGGACATTACATACTAATGAACATAAATACAAATGTACAGTATATATGCTAGATTTAGCAATACTGCTAACTAGCATACAAAGCCAAAGTAGACGAAGAAGACAAAGAGGAAGAGGAAGATGAGAATAAATACACAGGAATCATTTTGCTGCAGCAGCAGCTTGAGCGGAGAAGAATACTGAAAAACAATAATTCCTCCTTTTCCTAGAAATGATGACATTGTTGTTGCTACAAAAAATGTGTGTTGATCTCATGTTTCTTCACTTTTATATAGAACAAACTGGCGTGTTAGTGCATTTGCGCTACCCACAGGACTGGGGTGAAACTATAAATAACAGTTGTGCGTATGCGTCAGCCGCTTGGCCTGGTAGACTAAAAAAGTAAAGCATATACACAACTGCGTGCGTGCCGGCCTCGTCCAAAGCAGACACGGACCTCAGTGGACCAGAGCGGAAACGTACCAAGAATCCAGCTTTAGCTTTCCCTCCTCTGACAGGGGCTTGTGGGTGTCTCGGTAGGTTCCACCGGTAGCGAGCTAGGCATCTCCCGTTTTTAGCCCACTGGCCTCTCAAAGCTCCTCTCTGGCATCTATTGCACGCAGGACCACAAGGGCAATAGATGCTCAGAAGGTGGGAGCAGTCCTCTGCACCATGGCAGGCCTGCTTTGGGAGCTTCTTCTGAGTGGTACTGCAGTAGGAACAATTGTTTTCCTCGACATTTAGCATGAAGACTAATACTGAGCGCCTGATCTACAGTGTCAGTTATAGGCCGTTGAATAAACACAGTTTGAGATTGTAGGAAAAATCCTCTTTGCTTTACTTGAAGCCACTATACGCTTCATGCACTAGATATGCAAAATTCTATTATTTAAGTGCAATACCAACTGCAGGGGTATGGACATAGCAAAAATGGGCTGCGTACTGTACATGACTGGTCCTGTTGCTCACCTGCCTGAGACTTCTTATCTCTCCCTTCTGCTTAAGATCAACTTTATTTGGTTATTCTTTAAATTTGCATGTTTTTGCCTTGTTGCGCACGTGTCACTGACCCTGTAAGAAGACATTATTTGTGTGTAACAAGGATTTGCATCTTTCTGTTTGTTACATAATAAAGTCCTTATAAAATCATTTACCAAAATACTGTGGACTCGACTTCCTTTTGGCATCCAACATGAGGTGCTGTGTGTGAAGCTCTAGGGTTTCTTCATTGTCAGACCCTGTCATGAACTCCTCGTGCGCTTTTCCACAGCTCATGGAGGAGGGGTAAAAGGATGAGGATTTATGCACTGGGTTACACCACACACACATTTATTAAGTACAACACACTGATAAACAGTTAGTGTGTCTACAAATCACAGTGGCTCAGGAGTCCTCCAGGACGCTCCACAGTCAGAGGTGAGAATACCGGGGAAAGCACACACACAGATTATACTCACATGACTGGAGCCTGTCCCAGTAAGTCCAAAAGCACCGAGTGACACAGTCCTTTAGACGAGACTTCATACGATGCACGATGACTGTTAATGAAGTACAATGACCCAGCAATGCATGACTGGAAAAAGGCTCCTTAAGTGCATGCATTGCTGGATCCACAAATTGAGCACACCTGGGGGAGGAGCGGGGAGATGGCACACGGGAGTGGGAACAACTGGCAGTAATAGAGAGGGGGCGTGGGCAGACCGGCAGACAGTTAGACAGTGCTCACTCCAGGGTGAGCCCAAGAGGCTGCCTCACTGCTTCCAGCCAGAAAGCAGTGGCTATGGGTACGGCAGAGCACACAGAAATACATACACACACACAGAAAGATTTTGGGAGGATGGCGAAGCTGGCTAAAATAAATTGTAAGAATAAGGTGGAGCAGAAATTAACATCAGGAAGTGTGAGAGAGGCATGGCAAGGTCTAAACATCATGATGGGCAGAGCCCCAAAACCTGCCATGGCCAACTGCCCAGACCCAACTTCCTTTGCAGAACAGCTTAACACCTTCTTCACCCGTTTTAATACCAGCAGCACACTGACCACCTGGACCTCCCAACCTTCCATCTCCCCCCATGAACCCCTTATCATTGAGGAGCAACTTGTGACGTCCATCTTACATAGGGTCAACCAACACAAAGCCGCTGGCCCTGATAGGCTCAGAGGCAGAGTCCTCAAGGAATGTTCCACTCAGCTAGGTGGAGTCCTCACCAGACTTTTTCAGCATCTCTTGGATTCTGGATGTGTCCCTGATCAGTGGAAGGAATCTACCATCATTCTAATCCCCAAAAAGACACCCTAAGGACCTGAAAGACTACAGACCAGTGGCCCTGACCTCTGTGCTCTGTAAATGTACAGAGCGAGTGGTGTGTGAGTTTTTGACTAACATGTTGTCACACAAATTGGATCCCCTCCAGTTTGCCTATAAGGCAAACGGGGTATAGAGGATACATGTCTTACACTTCTAGACACTGTCACTAAACAACTGAATTCTTCACACCCACACACACAGATTTTGTTTACGCACTTTTCTTCTGCTTTTAACACTGTACACACAGGCACCTTGCTACATCACTTGACAGACCTGCAGGTTCACCCAACATTGATTTTATGGATTCAGAGTTTTTTTTATATGACAGGCCACAATAAGTGTATTTAAATGGTTTTACATCTAGCAAGTTGATTTTAAACACAGGTCTTCCTCAAGGTTGTGTTTTATCTCCGGTTCTGTTCTCTGTGTACACAAATAACATCTCCTGTGACAGTGAAGGAATGACTCTTTTTAAATATGCAGATGACATGTCCTTGGTGGCTCATCTGACAGACAGTACTGCACTGATATGCTATCAGCAGGCAGTCAGTGATCTAGCTCAGACTTTTAATCAAAACTCTCTGGAGTTAAACACCACAAAGACTAAGGAGTTGTGCTATGGGAACAAAGAGAAACTTTCAACTACTCTCTTTACACCCCTCAGTATCCAGGGTCAGGCTATTGAACAGTTTCAAGTTTTTAAATATTTGGAAATAGAGATGGACTGTAGTCTGTCTTTTGCACACCATGTTGACTCTATTTATAAAAAAGCACATCAACGCCTCCACCTGTTGAGGAAACTGAGGACTTTAAATGTCAGTAGACACATTTTAACTCTGGTTTACACTTCATTAATTGAATCCATTCTCACTTTTAACATTTCATCCTGGTACAGCTCCCTCTTCATCAAGCACAAAACAAAGCTTTCCCATATAGTTAATCAAGCTAGCAAAATCATTGGCTCACCACAGACACCGTTGTCTGAACTGTATCAGTGCTCTGTGATCAGGAAAGCCACCCTGATCACAGAGGACCCATCTCACCCCCTCCATCACTCTTTTCAGTTACTGCCATCAGGCAGACGATACAAAGTTCCTTTGGCCAATAAAAACATTTACAAGAAATCTTTTATTTCTTCTGCAGTAACAATCCTGAACAAAGTCAAATAGTTATCATACTTCAGTTAGCTATCAATATTAGTTATCAGCATTTATCTATTAATACTATTAATTTTTAATAGTTACAGTATAAAATATTTTCTGCCACATGATTTTATTTGCTGTTTCCTTTTTAACCATGTTTCCTTTTTTAAACCGTTTTTATTCTGTGAGTTTGAACATGTTTTTGAGAGTGTTGAATGTGTTATATTGTTGTAGCTGTGCCTAAGAAGAATTTCTGTCACTACTGGGACAGACAACAAAGTTATCTATCTATCTATCTATCTATCTATCTATCTATCTATCTATCTATCTATCTATCTATCTATCTATCTATCTATCTATCTATCTATCTATCTATCTATCTATCTATCTATCTATCTATCTATCTATCTATCTATCTACTAACTTATACATACAACGTGACACATACCCACAGAGAGGCCAGGACCGAGCTGGGGGAAACCAAGCCGGCTCAGTTCCTGACAGACCCTTGTTGCCTTTGCCCTTGTTCCTCCACCAGCTTTGCATCTCTGCATCTCTGCTTTATTTCTTGGATGGCCTTGGGTAGCACCAGCTCCAACCAGTCACCAGTTGTTTTTTTGGTAAGATGATAGGAAAGAAACAAACAAAAATGTGCTCTCCTGGAAGGGGAAAATACTAGTCGGCAGTTCTTCTGATCTCTGTGACCTCTTCCCTGTGAGAAGGGATGGGTGGTATCAAATGGGTATAAGGACTAAATCCCCCCATTAGATTAAAATTAGATGAAGGCTCCTGAGGGCACGGGACACAGCTTTCAGGGCCAGCGACACTGCAGGACTAACAACAGCTTGGGCCAACCTGTCCCGTGGTATCAAGGAAGCAAAATGACAGTACAGCAAAGAAAATATCTGGACACTTAAGCAACATCAGAGATGCACGCTCTCTCTGGCATGGTGTACAGACCCTCATCAACAACAAACCTCCACCTCAGACCTGTGCAAGTGACTTCACACTGCTTAACAACTTAAATGACTTCTTTGGCCACTTTGAAACACAAAACAGCACATCAGCATGGAAGACCACTCCTCTCCCAGACGAGCAGGCTATAAGTCTGGATCCGACTAGCATGAAGAGGACCATCTCCAGGATCAACCCACTCAAAGTAGCTGGACCAGACAACATACCAGGTCGCATTATGAAGGACTGTGCGGAGGAGCTCAAGAATGTCTTGGCTGTCATCTTCAGCATCTTCCTGAGTCAAGCTGTTGTCCCCACATGTTTCAAAACTGCCACCACTAGCCCACACAAACTCACGACTCCTTCCCTCATTCTGGCCAAAGTACACTCACTAGACAACAAAATAGACCACATACAGCTCCTGAGAATTACACAATGTGATGCGTGGAACTGCTGTGTTTTTATCTTTATGGAAATGTGTATAAATGACAATATACCGGACTCTGCCATTCAGTTAGCAGGGCTAACATGCTACCGTAGCAACAGAGTGTTCATGGAAGGAGGAAAAATGCCAGGCGGTGGGTGGGGTCTGTGTCTACATCAGTGACGCTTGGTGCAGTGATTCAACTGTTGTACACAAACACTGTTCTCCATGGGTTAAGTTTATGATCGTCAAAGGCTGACCCTTTCACATTCCGAGAGAATTTTCATCTGTCCTACTAATTGCCGTGTATGCCCCGCCCACCGGCATTGGTGAGAGAAAAGAACTCTATTAGGCCATCAGTGAGACACACATGGCACATCCAGACGGATTCCTCATCGCAGCAGAAGACTTCAACCATGCAGATTTAAAGGCCCTTCTACCAAATCTACACTAACATGCAGACTTCCCAACAAGAGGAGACACTTTGCTGGACCTGGTGTACACAACTCATAAAAAAGCATACAGAACCTCCCCCCTTCCCCACCTGGGTCTCTCTGATCACATCACCATTTTGTTAAGACCGGCATACAAACCCAGAGTAAAAACAATCAGACCAACAAAAAAGCAGGTACGTATGTAGCCAGAGGGGGCTTCTGATGCTCTGAAAGACTGCTTCAGCACTACAGACTGGGACACTTTCAAGCACGCAGCCACTCACAATGTACACACAAACCTAGAGGAGTACACTGAGGTAGTTCTAGCATACATACAGACGTGGACAAAATTGTTGGTACCCCTCTGTTAATGAAAGAAAAAACCACAATGGTCATAGAAATAACTTGAATCTGACAAAAGTGGTAATAAATAAAAATTCTATGAAAATTAACCAATGAAAATCAGACAATGCTTTTGAATTGTGGTTCAACAGAATTATTTAAAAAAAACAAACTCATGAAACAGGCCTGGACAAAAATGATGGTACCCCTAGAAAAGATTGAAAATAATGTGACCATAGGGACATGTTCAACCAAGATGTGTCCTCTAATTAACATCACAGGTGTCTACAAACTTGTAATCAGCCAGTCGGTCTATTTAAAGGGTGACAAGTAGTCACTGTGCTGTTTGTTGACATGGTGTGTACCACATTAAACATGGACCGGAGGAAGCAAAGGAGAGAGTTGTCTCAGGAGCGTAGAAAGAAAATTATAGACAAGCATGTTAAAGGTAGAAGCTATAAGACCATCTCCAAGCAGCTTGATGTTCCTGTGACTACAGTCGCGCATATTATTCAGAAATTTAAGATCCACGGGACTGTAGCCAACCTCCCTGGATGTGGCCGCAGGAGGAGAGGGATAATACGAATGGTAACAAAAGAGCCCAGAACAACCGCTAAACACATTCATGGTGAACTCCAAGGTCAAGGAACATCAGTGTCAGATCGCACCATCCGTCGTTTGAGCCATAGTGGACTTCATGGGAGACGACCAAGGAGGACACCACTGTTGAAAACAAATCATAAAAAAGCCAGACTGGAATTTGCCAAACTGCATGCTGACAAGCCACAAAGCTTCTGGGAGAATGCCCTATGGACAGACGAGACAAAACTGGAACTTTTTGGCAAGGCACATCAGCTCTATGTTCACAGACGCAAAAATGAATCAGAACAAGAAAAGAACACTGTCCCTACTGTGAAACATGGAGGAGGTTCTGTTATGTTCTGGGGCTGCTTTGCTGCATCTGGCACAGGGTGTCTTGAATCCGTGCAGGGTACAATGAAATCTCAAGACTATCAAGGTATTCTAGAGAGAAATGTGCTGCCCAGTGTCAGACAGCTTGGTCTCAGTCGCAGGTTATGAGTCTTGCAACAGGATAATGACCCAAAACACACAGCTAAAAACACCCAAGAATGGCTAAGAGCGAAACATTGGACTATTCTAAAGTGGCCTTCTATGAGCCCTGATCTAAATCCTATTGAACATCTGTGGAAGGAGCTGAAACATGCCGTCTGGAGAAGGCACCCTTCAAACCTGAGACAACTGGAGCAGTTTGCTCATGAGGAGTGGGCCAAAATACCTGCTGAGAGGTGCAGAAGTCTCATTGACAGTTAGAGAAATTGTTTGTTTGCAGTGATTGCCTCAAAAGGTTGTGCAACAAAATATTAAGTTAAGGGTACCATCATTTTTGTCCAGGCCTGTTTCATGAGTTTGTTTTTTAAAATAATTCTGTTGAACCACAATTCAAAAGAATTTTCTGATTTTCATTGGTTAATTTTCATAGACTTTTTATTTATTACCACCTTGGTCAGATTCAAGTTATTTCTGTGACCATTGTGGGTTTTTCTTTCATTAACAGAGGGGTACCAACAATTTTGTCCACGTCTGTAGCTCAATGCATTGATGATGCCACTCACTGCAAAACTGTCACTGTTCGTGCTAACCAAAAGCCATGGATGACAGCAGAGGTCCACAGGCTCGTTAGGGCTCGGGACGCAGCCTTCAGGGTTGGCGACACTGCAGGACTAACAACAGCTAGGACCAACCTGTCCTGTGGCATCAAGGAGGCAAAATGACAGTACAGCAAGAAAATATCCGGCCACTTCAGCAACACCAGAGATGCATGTTCCCTCTGGCATGGCATGCAGACCTTCACCAACTACAAACCTCCACCTCAGACTTGTGCGAGTGACATCACATTGCTTAACAACCTAAATGACTTCTTCGGCCGCTTTGAAGCACAAAACAGCACATCAGCACATAAGACGACTCCTCCTCCAGACGAGCAGGCCATAAGTCTGGATCCGGCTAGTGTGAAGAGGACTCTCTGCAGGATCAACCCACGCAAGGCAGTTGGTCCAGACAACATATTGGGTCGCGTTCTGAAGGACTGTGCAGAGGAGCTCAAGAATGTCCTGGCCAACATCTTCAACATCTCCCTAAGTCAAGCTGTTGTCCCCACATGTTTCAAAACTGCTACCATAACACCAGTCCTGAAGAAGCCCATCCCATCCAGCTACAACGATTACCGGCCCGTAGCACTGACCCCCATCATAATGAAGTGCTTCGAGTGGCTGGTCATGCAGAACATCAAGTCCATCCTCCCTCCCTTCCATGACCCATCTCAGTTTGCATACAGGTCAAACTGATCAACAGAGGATGCCATCGCTACTGCTCTCATCCAGCCCTCACCCACTTGGACTCAAAGAACTCCTATGTGTGAATGCTGTTCTTGGACTTCAGTTCAGGATTCAACACAATCATCCCCCAGCACCTAATAAAAAAAACTCAGACACTTGGGACTCAAAACCTCTCTGTAACTGGGTGCTGGATTTTCTTCTTCTTGGTTATAGGTGCATTACCGCCATGTACCTTTACCTTATCACTCTACATATCATTCAAGAAATCTCTCACAGAGAGGCCACAGAATGTGTGCGTTGGCAGCAACACCTCCAAGACCATCACAATGAGCACAGGGGCCCCACAAGGGTGCCTGCTCAGCCCGCTGCTCTTCACCCTGCTGACCCATGACTGTGTACCAGCCTACAACACCAACCACATCATCAAGTTTGCGGACGACATGACCTGGGCCTCATCACCACCAATGAGTTGGCCAACAACAGAAATGAGGTGAGCAAACTGGTCCAGTGAGGTAAAGACAATAATCCCTTCCTGAACGTGGGAAAAACCAAGGAGATTGTGGTCGACTTCAGGAAGGGACACACATAGCATCCCTTTCTGATCATCGATGGAGCAGCTGTGGAGAGGGTGAGCAGCACCAAGTTCCTGGGGGTGCACATCTCTGAGGACCTCTCCTGGTCCAACAACACTACATCACTGGCCAAGAAGGCTCAAACTCGCCTCCATTTCCTCCGCAAACTGAAGAGAGCATGATTCCCACCCCCCGTCATGTGCTTCTTCTACTGGGGCACGACTGAGAACATCCTCACCAGCTACATCACTGTGTGGTACGGAAGCTGCACCGCCTCCTGCCGGAAGACACTACAACGCACAGTGAAAGCTGCCAGCAAGCTCATCGGTGCCCATCTGCCCCCCCCCCCCCCGGACATCTACCACATCCACCTCATCCGCAAAGCCATCAACATTGAAGGCAACACCTCCCACCCCTCACACTCCCTCTTCAGCCCCATGTCCTTGGGGAAAAGATAATGGAGCCTCCGGGTCCACTCCACAAGACTGCTAAACAGCTTTGTTCACCAGGCCTTCAGAACCCTGAACTCTGTCCCACTCCCTCCCTCCCCTGGACTGTAACGCACTCACCCGCACAATAACTACCTCAGCTTTTGGCACAGAAAGACTGGCACACCAACAGTAATATATCTGCTGCTGTATGTCTCTGCACCTTACTGCAACCATTTGCACAAATGCCATGACTGCTGCTGTCTGTTATTGCAATACTGATCATATGAAGTCCAATTTGTCACTGCACATACACAACCACATTGAACTTGCAACTATAAGTATTACAGCTCTACCTTTTTCTGTATATTTATCGTTTATCTTTATTTGTACTATGGGATGTCTGGGTTTTATCTTTTACTGTTAGTTGCACTACAGGTAAGTAGCATTACTGTACATAGACTGCTGTTGTTTTTCCAGCCTTATTCCTTATTTTAATATATTGCACACACCACTGAAGAGAGAGAAGAGGCATTTCAGTTCTCCTGTATGCCCTGTATGTGTAGTGGTATTAACAAATAAAGTCTTTGAATCTTTGAAAATAAAGAAATTGAAGAAAATAATTTGCTTTTTTGGGATTTGGCAACCTTAAGATTCCCCAGAACTCACAATAAAACACTGCATTTGAAAAACACTATGACACTGCCATCCAATCATATCTATCCATGTGTGAGTGGCAGATGTAAGACACACTCCCTTGATTAGCTTCACTTTTGGGCTAAATGAAAATAGCTCACAGGCTACTGCAGAATGCCCACAGGTCTTTAAAAGCCTTAAAAAGTCTTAAATTTGATCAGCCAAAATCATGGCCTTAAATATCTCTAAAAAATGACAAATAATCCTTAAATTCCTGCTTCATGGTCTTAAAAACTAAACAGGTTATGCTGGAATTACTCAACATTACTTACAGAATCCTGTGGGTTAGTATAATTTTCACTCAAACACAACTCATTGCAACCTCAACAATGAAATTGCTAAAAAATAAAAGCCTAATAGCCCCTCAATGATCAGAAAAAAAACATTTCATTCATTCATTCATCATCTTCCGCTTAATCCTTTTCGGGTCGCGGTGGGGTGGGGTGGTGGCTGGAGCCTATCCCAGCATCTTTGGGCGAGAGGCAGGGTACACCCTGGACAGATTGCCAGTCCATTGCAGGGCCAACACAGAAAGACAGACAACCATTCACTCTCACAGTCATACCTAAGGACAATTTAGAATCCCCAGTTTGATGCCAATTAACCTAACTTGCATGTTTTTTGGCATGTAGGAGGAAACCGGAGAAATCTCCGAGTAAACCTACGCAGACACGGGGAGAACATGCAAACTCCACACAGATTACTGTTGGTCGGGGGCTGGGATCAAACCCAGGATCCGCCAGCCAAAGGTGAGTTGCTGTGCTGCCGCAGTGCTAACAACTCCGCCACCACACTGCCCATCTTAATTTATTTACATGCTTTTGTTTTGAAACACTTAACAGGATGTGTGTGTCTCATAGCAGCAACAAACAGCACACAGTGTTACTAAATCTATCCACCTTTTTCCTGGGGGTGCCACTGTAGGAATGATTATGGGTGGAGCTTCCAGTTTCGGCAGACCTAGTGTTAAATCAGTCAGTAAGAGTGGAGTAGCAGGGGCATTTAAAATAGCGTTTTTAAAAGTTTTTCAAATTCATTTTAATGTATAGTCCACATGTGTGTTTTGCACTCAAGAGGCAGCTAATTTCAGCTCTTCTAGTTTTTGTATTTTTGAATGTTTTTGCATAGTTCTGGTACTTGCTGGTGTTCGTGGTTGTGCCAGACTGGATAAATGGAGGCTTCTCACCACACGGTGTCAGACGACATCCAAGCATGGCGTTGTAGAGTACGTCTTCTCTAAGGTAAATTTGATTATGTCCAACATATTTTAACAAAATGCAGCCGACTTTATTATGGTGGAGACGTGCTGGTCAGAATGCCCACTGCGTCATTATGAGTACAGGCAACGAGAACTCATAAATCATGACTCTTTTTTTGTTCGGTAGGGCATGTCCCGGGAAACCCCCATGAGTGCCTGCTATCATTGGAAAGCTTAGAAATCGTACTTTCTAAAAACACCTATATTTTTGTGGAAGACGTAACTCCCAACCGATCAAACGCGAGTTTTCAACCTAGCTAAAATATAAACAAATCGTCTTTTTCTGGGTCAGTTTTTGCGTACTACCTAAAAATTAAATACCATTTTGAAGGTCTTTCAATACAGAATATGGAAATAACGTTACATCAGTTTTGAAAATGTCCTCAAAGTGACTCATTTTGCCAGGACGGATCATTTGTTAACACCGTTAGCATCTTAGCAGCGGCGCTAAGATGCTGTGTACGAGGCCATTTTTAAGGTCATCTTCTCATCTCTCCATAGTCGTGGGAAGTGGTATTATTATATTACTGTTTTGAGGTGCAAGAGGCCGTGTTCCTGCATTTCTGATGCCGAAGTCATTGTTTTTTAACAAGGAAGTGTCCCGTTTCAGTGACAACCATATGTTCTAAACTAGTTCCAGAAGTTGCTACCATAAAATTCACGCAAGGTATCATGGGGCCTACGATTAAGGTGGATAAATTTAACAAGATGAATGAACTTTGTAAAATTGTTTAGAAGAGCTGGAGAAGCTGCATTTTGTCTGATGACAGTAATCGTGTAAAGGTGAGACTGTTTTTTATGATGTTCTGAACTAGGTCTGCGGAATATAAAGATCTATATCGGTGACATGATAAAAAATGTCTACTGTTTCATATAAAACTATATCATTTATATTGGGATTTAAAAGACACATACTTGTCACCACCCGCCTCCCCCCCGTAGTAAGCCATGTGTGTGCAATAGTGGGCTCTGGTGGATAGCAGCTAACTGCAAGCTAATGTTTTGGTCAAATAGCTGCTACTTCTGTTTCCAGGGATGTGAGACTTTTTCCCACCATGCTGCATCAGAGAGGATAGTCGTCGAACCTCGTTTTAACTGGAGGTAAGTAATGTTAACACCATCTCTCTCTATTTTTAAAACAGCAAATGCTAAATGACAATGCTAATTCATTGCTAATAGGAAACTGTTATGATCCCTCATGCACCATTACGCAGTGCACAGAGGGCAGAATGAAAATCCAAGAGCAGGTGTAGATTTGTGCACTTTATTAACAAAAACCCCAAACTTGTCCAGTAAAAAGTCACACAATAAACAGAGAGTTGAAATGGTTGTACTTGTGGCCACCAGACATACAAGGACGCCACCTGGATGCTCTACAGCCTGAGGGAGGGAATGCCTAATACTGCCATACTGCTGTAGGCACAAAGAGAAAGGCAAACATGAACCTACAGTTAGAGTGATCCCGGGTCGTCCGTGCAGTCCGGTGGATGAGGATTAAACTGGAACAGCTGCTTACACAGTGTAAGAGAAGACAACTTGGTCAGGCTGAAAGTAAACGTAGGTAATGATAACTTGCATACATGGAGGAACACGCTGCCGTGTATGAAGCGCAATGCTCCAGCGATCTCTTCCCATAACACAGCGTTTAAGTAATAATAATATTAATGTGGGAAGAGACCGCCGGTATGAAGGAGCGTGACAAGACAAATGAAGAACATGTGTGCATGAGTGAGTGTCAGAGCGTGTGAATGAGAGTGAATGAGGTGTGTGTGTGTGTGTGTGAGTGTGTGAACACCAATAATGAGACACAGCTGATGACACTGACAGGAGGAGGGGGCATGCCCAAGCTGTCACGGAGCAAAGGACCCAAAGGGCTCCATGAAGCGCCTGATGGAAAATAAATAGTGAACTGGGCCAAAATAGCCATGGTGTCAGAACTGGGTTTGGATCACCAAACCCAGGTTCATGACAGAGCGCCCCCCCAAGGGGTGGAATCCAGACACTCAAGTGCCACCAGCAGAAAAACACAAAAAACACAAAAGTACCCCCTTCAACGGACAACCACCACCCAGGGTGGGAGGTGGGGGGAAAACAGGTTAGGAGGGAAGCAACCAGTACATCACACAAAAAAAAATATACAAATATTGTGCATAAACCTCCTAACCACCCCGACATAGGGCACTAACCCCTTTCCCCAGGACTCCAAAGTTCAGGGGGCCGACCAGAGTCCCAGACCCCAGGCATAACAAGGGGTGACTGATCAGGTGGCCTGCCCGAGTCCCAAGCCCGGCAGGTGGCCCACTGAACAGCGTCAGGTGGCCTGCCAGGACCGATGGGCCACCCGACCCGAGAGCCAAGTCTTTCGGGTAGCCGACCAGTGTGGTTGAGCCACCAGGACCGGAGGGGAAGGTGAAGAGGTGGCCTACCCACCGGGGACCTTAGAGGTAGGTGGCCCAGCCGAGGGATAGAAGCCCCCCCGCCCTCTGCGGCTTGGAGCGGGGGACCGTAGCACCCACGATGGTCCCGGTCTGGGACACAACTGCACTCACGGTGGACTCCAGCTGGAGCTCTGCTGCACCGGCGGTAAACCCCGGCTGGAGCCCTGCTGCACCCGCGGTGGACTCCGGCTGGAGCGCTGTTGCACCTGTGGTGGCCCCCATCGGGGACCTCATTGCGCCCACGGTGGCCTCTCCAGCGAGGGAGGTAGGGTTCTTCATGAACCCCGGCACTGAACCCAGATCCTCAGCGCCCTCTGGAGGGATCAGCTACTCTCTGGCGACCCTGGCAAGGAGCTCCGATCCCGGAGGGAGAGAGAAAGAGACTGAGTCAGGGTCGCCAGCAGTGACAGAGCCCGGTGAGGCGGCCCTGAGAGCTACTGTGAGCTGCTCTGGGCCCTCCTCACCTTGAGTCAAGCAGTGTGACTTTAACATTGACATAGGAGACATTGTGAAGCACACTTGTCTGAACTTGGGCTCCACTGCCGTTCAGGACTCCAGTGATCTAGGGTGCGCGAGTTCCATCAGTCCGCCAGGTGCTGCACCCACGTCGACCTCCCCCATGGCGGCTGGACTCACGTCGCAGTCATCTGCGGACACCCCAGGTTACAGCAGCTCCTCTCCAACAACCCTAGGAAGGAGCTCAGAGATGACGGGAGAGGAAAGACGGTTTGGGTCGCCGGCAGCAGCGGAGCCCGGTGAGGGGAGTTCGGATGCAGCTAATGGCTGCACCCGACTCTCCTCCCCAAGAGCCAGGCAAGATCTCTCCACAACTGACAAGCAAATTACAGGAGAGGTTACTTGCCTGTACTCGAGCTGCACCGCCGTCCAGGACTCCGACGATGACAACGTTCTGAACCATGTCGGCTGGAGGTTTGGTCCAGAGGGTGACTCTGCTGCAGTGGCCCCCGTAGCAGGCATGATGGCAATAGCAGTCTTGATGCCCCTGTGCACTGTCTCCCACGCCACCGGCTCGTCTGGCATGGTGGCCGGGGATTGCATCATCGCTGGACCTGGAGCTGGACTCTCCAGGAGCTCTGGTTCCTCTCCCCTCGAGCAACCTGGTTCCGGAGCCGGCAAACCCTCAGGGATTACGGGAGGAGACACAGAGAAAATAGGGGATGAGTTTATAACTGTAGCTGGAGGAGAGGACCCAGCGGACTGCTGAGACTGGGACTCTCCCTCGGGAGCAAGACAGGGTTTTTTATGGCTTAAGTGAGTAGAACGAAAAAACACTTGCCTGCCCGGCGTTTGATGTTCACAGCTGCAGCAGGCGGATTGTCGTCCACGGTGATCTTGGCCCCTTTAATGGATAGTGGAGGAGCTGTCTCTTTGGCGACGGAGGTGGGCGTTCCCTGGGCAGGCCTGGCAGGCCTGGCAGACCTCCTGGCAGCTGGAGGAACGATGGCTGCCGAGGAAGAGGAGGGCCTTTCCCGACGCTTCCACGCAGGATGACCTTGACTCCCTGGTGCTGGCTTGACCGGAACGGGGATGGGCAACGAAGGCTGGCGAGACGCTGGAGTGACGGCGTCCCGGGAGCGCCCTCCCCTTGGCGCGAGCTCGGTCTTCTTGGGGGACTTCCTCTCCCTCTCGCTGTACTCATGCCGCAGCGCTGCCACCAGGGAAAATCCTCTCAAACCCCTCAGCATGCTCCGAGAGTCGAGGGCAACGGCGAACTGCTGCCTCTGCCAGGCCCACATACCACAGCACGTCCTCGGGGGTGGAATACATGCTCGCCGAAGAAATGAGGCCGTCTGCCTCCATCAATGTTTGGCAGCATTCCCATCCCAGACTCATCGGAAAAGACCAAACCGTCAAAGCCATCTCCAAAATTTGGTGAGTCAACAACACAGTTCAAAAGGAAAAAATGAGGTGAGGGTATAACCCCCTAGAAAAAGAAAAAAATGCACGGCTACTCCACTGGTTTTCTTTTGCTGGCCGGAGCATTCTTTATGATCCCTTGTGCACCATTATGCAGCACACAGAGGGCAGAATGAAAATCCAAGAGCAGGAGTAAATTTGTGCACTTTATTAACAAAACCCCCAAACTTGTCCAGTAAACAGTCACGCAACAAACAGAGTTGAAGTGGTTGTACTTGTGGCCACCAGAAATACAGAGATGCCACCTGGATGCTCTACAGCCCGAGGGAGGGAATGCCTAGTGCCGCCATACTGCTGTAGGCACAAAGGGAAAGGCAAACATGAACTTATGGCTGGAGCGATCCAAGGTTGTCTGTACAGTCTAGTGGATGAGGATTAAACTGGAACAGCTGCTTACACAAACTAACCCAACAGTAACGTGGTGTAAGAGAAGACAACTTGGTCAGGCTGAAAGTAAACGTAGGTAATGACGGCTGTCATACATGGAGGAACACACTGCCGTGTATGAAGCACAATGCTCCGGCAATCTCTTCCCATAACACAGCGTTTAAGTAATAATAATACTAATGAGGGAAGAGACCGCCGGTGTGAAGGAGCGTGACAAGACAAATGAAAAACAAGTGTGCATGAGTGAGTGTCAGTGCGTGTGAATGAGAGTGAATGAGGTGTGTGTGTATGAGTGTGTGAACACCAATAATGAGACACAGCTGATGACACTGACAGGAGGAGGGGGCATGCCCAAGCTGTCAGGGAGTGAAGGACCCAAAGGGTCCCTGAAGCGCCTGATGGAAAATAAATAGTGAACTGGGCCAAAATAGCCACGGTGTCAGAACTGGGTTTGGATGACCAAACCCAGGTTCATGACAGAAAACAGTGTATTAGGCCATTGTTTCTGAAAAAAATATTACTAAAGCTGCAAAAGTGCGTGATAGTGGCCATATACACACTACATCTACCTGCTGCAACGAGTCCATTTGCACATGGATGGCAGAGGAGACTGCGGGAATCGCATTCTTTGATTTCTCCAGTGCCTTTAATACCATCCAGCCACTGCTGCTGGGTGAGAAGCTGCAGGAAATGGGGGTTGACTGCTCTGTGATCTCTTGGATTACTGACTACCTGACAGGCAGGCCACAGTTTGTCCGGCTGGGCAGTGTGTTGTCTGATGTGGTGGTTAGTGATACAGGAGCTCCACAGGGGACTGTGCTTTCTCCTTTTCTCTTCACCTTATACACCACTGACTTTCAGTACAACTCTGAGTCATGCCACCTGCAGAAATTCTCTGATGACTCCGCTGTTGTTGGGTGTATAAGAGGGGAAGAGGAGGGGGAGTACAGAGCACTGGTAGACAGATTTGTGGAGTGGACCGAACAGAATCACTTGAGGCTGATCATCAGCAAGACCAGAGAGATGGTGATTGACTTCAGGAAGAAGAGGACACCTACACAGCCATTGCGGATTAGGGGGGAGGATGTGGAGGTACTCAAGGACTACAAATACCTGGGTGTCATGATCAGCAATGGACTGGACTGGAAATCAAACACTGATGCTACGTTCAAGAAGAGGATGAGCAGACTCTACTTCCTGAGGAAGCTGAGATCCTTCAACATGTGCAACAAGATATTGGAGATTTTCTACCAGATCGCTGTTGCCAGCGCCATCTTCTTTGCTGCTGTCTGTTGGGGTAGCAGTATCAGAACCAGCGACACCAATAGACTTGATAGGATTATCAAGAAGGCTGGCTCTGTAATTGGTCTCAGGCCGAAGACTTTTGAGACTATGGTTGAGAGGAGGACACTGAACAAACTGTTATCCATCATGGACAACCCTGATCACCCCCTCCACCACACACTGGACAGACAGTGGAGCACTTTCTCCAGCAGACTGCTACAACTCCGCTGCTGAACGGTTAGGTACAGGAAATCTTTCCTGCCACATGCTATTTCACTGAACAATAACTCACTCTAATCAAGAGTGTTAATTCACTCTAACAATAACTCACTCTAATGTTGACTCTTGGTCTTAACAATGCTGTTATTCTGCTCCTTACAGTCTGATTGGTACCTCACATTTCACCCTGCGCCCAGTAGTCCTGCATTGTACAGCTAATACAAGCCATGTATTTATACGGGTCATTATCTATTCACCTGCGACGTATATAGAGTTATCTAGGCAGTTTTTCTTTCCCCTGGTAATTCTTTTTGCTATTATGCTGTGTGTGTTTCTGTCATTTTTGTTGTCTACTTTGTCATGTTGCTGTTACACTGTAATTTCCCAGTTTGGGCTCAATAATGTACATCTATCTATCTATCTATCTATCTAAATAATCAATAAAAATGTGTCGGAGGAACAAACTGGCTCTTAATGTCACTTGATTTCTAATAATTTTTAATTAGTCAAGTAGTGATGATGAATAGTTGAAGTCATTTCAAATGCACATTAAAAAAACAATTTTATAACAACACTGCAAAATTAAGAGGGGATAAGGGGTGCATAAAATTAATGACATGAATTTGTATAATTGACTTTTTTTCACTAAGTAATTTAAAATGCAGAAAAAGAGATGGTCCTTTTTATTGGTTATTATACAGCGGAGAAATTAAGCATTAAACATATCAACATTTTAATCATGGAGCCATTGACCTGAGATTTTCACCAGATGTCAGTAACAGCCCAAATAATCCATACATATAAAGAAATCAAGGCAACTGTGCTCACAAAACAAGTTATATTTAATAAAGTGGAATGACACTGAGAATAAGTATTGAGCACATGAAGAAAAAGAGGTGCAAAAAGACACAGAAAGCCAAGAAACCAGCTGAAATCCATCAGAATTTAGAAAGCCATCCCGTCCCCCATCAGTGTAAATTAATTTCAGCTGGTTAAGTCCTGACTCACAGCCTTTAAAAAGGTCTGTGAATATCAGATTGTCACACCACAAAGAACTCATGATGGATAGAAGAAAAGTGCTCTCTCTACACCTTTGTAACCTTATTGCTGCAAAACATAATGACAGCACTGGTTACAGGTGCATTTCTAAACTGCTGACTGCTCCAGGGAGCACTGTTGGAGCCATCATTCTGAAGTGGAACGAATATCATTTTACCAAAAACTGGCCACGACCAGGAGCTCCTCGCAAGATTTCTGACAGAAGAGTCAAAAGAATTATCAGAAGAGTTATCTAACAGCCAAAGCCCACTTGTGGAGAGCTCCAGAAAGGCCTGGAGTTAGCAGGTACTGCTGTTTCAAAGAAAATAATAAGTAATGCACTCAACCAACATGGGCTGTATGCCCAGTCACCTCGCAAGACTCCATTCCTGAAGAAAGAGCATGTTGAAGCTTGTTTAAAGTTTTCTGCACAGCATTTGGATAAGCCAGTAAAATACTGGGAGAATATAGTCTGGTCAGATGAGACCAAAATTGAACTTGTTGGATGCCCCAACACAGCATGTTTGGAGGAGAAATGGCGCTGCACATCCCATTATGGTGTGTGGGAGTTTTTCAGTACATAGTACAGGCAGACTTCATATAACTGAAGGAAAGATGAATGGACAAATGTACAGAGACATCCTTAATAAGAACCTGTTGCCATCTGCCAAGATGCTGAAGATGAAACAAGTGTGGACATTTCAGCAAGACAGTGATCCCAAACACACAGCCAAGGAAACTCTCAACTGGCTCCAGAGAAGGAAAATGAAGCTGCTAGAATGGCCCAGTCAGTCACCTGACCTGAATCCAATTGAAAATCTATGGCACAAACTGAAGATCAGAGTTCATAGAAGTCACCCTTGGAACCTTCAAGATTTGAAGACAGTTTGTGTGGAAGAATGGGCTAAAATCACTCCCGAGCAATGCCTGCACCTAGTTTCTCCATACATGAGGCATCTGGAAGCTGTTACTAACAAGGGCTTTTCTACTAAATATTAAATGAATTCCACCAAGCGCGTTCAATACTTATTCTCTGTGTGATTACATTTTATTAAATATAACTTGGTTTGGGAACACAGTTGCCTTGATTTCTTTGTATGTATAGATTACTTGGGTTGTCACTGATATCTGGTGAAAATCTCAGGTCAGTGGCTCCATCAGAAATATGTTTAATGAGAAAAGTGTTGACATGTTCAATACTTGTTTTCTCTGCTGTATATAAGCTACAGAATTTACAGAAAAATGTATATCCTGATATATATCGTTATCGTCAAATAAGATTACTTATATTGTGATATGAAAGCTGAGTCATATCGCACAGCCCGATTCTCAACTTTTCCATTCTCAGCAATGTTACTGGAAGCTAATATTGTTAGCTAATGTTGGGAAGCTAATGCAGCACCCAGTAAAGGGGTCTGGAGGTTAATTAAAGTTTATAAAATGTGTGAATATGTTTATATTCATCAATGCCAACAATGTCCATCAATGCCATATACAGTATATATATACATATATATACTGTATATATATATATATATATACAGTGATCCCTCGCTACTTCGCGCTTCACCTTTCGCGCCCTCAGTGCATCGCAGATTTTTCAAAAATATTCATCAAAAATTCAAAATTGAGAAATAATGGGCGGGCGCTAGCAGAAGGCAGGGAGACTACATTAGACCATCAGGTGTCAACACGGAGAGCCGCACAACTCTCTGTTCGCTGTTGTCGTGTTGGCTGGGCTCGGAAATCTCGCAAGCTGATTGGCCGAGACGTTTCACCCCGCAAGCTGATTGGCCGAGACGTCTCACCCACCTCCTCTCCCTGCCGAGCACCCATGAAGGGAAGGAAGACCGCATTCATTGCTTTTTATCGCTCGTGTTACTTAGTCTCGCCGCGTGGAACTTTTTGCTGTTCTCTCGTGCCATTTTGTGCGAAATAGTCTTGCCGTCGAGCCACTACGCCGCCTCCTGCAGCTTCAGCTCTATCGGAAGCTGCCCTCGATGATCCTGCGCCTCCAGCACCTCACGATGAGGCGTCACCTGAGGAGCAGTAAAGCTCTCATTAACCTGTGCAGTAAATCATTTTCATCTTGAGTTACGTATCTTGTTATAAGAATAAAAGAGTTCTAAAAACATATTTATGTACACTTTGTTTACATCTACGTATGTATGTACACGTACACACACACACACGTATCATATGAGAGTGAGAGAATGAACGTACGTATTGTTTATGGATGACGTCATTGGGGTGACGCTACTTCGCAGTTTTTCACTTTTCGCGGTTGGTTCTGGAACCCATTAACCGCGATAAGTGAGGGATCACTGTATATATATATATATATCTTTTTGTGGTTTAGTGGAGGTGTATAAAGTTAGCTAGATATTTTTTCGGTTGTAGGCCCGACTCAAAGACACCGCTGCAGTGATATATTCATGATATCACATGTCCTTGAGTGTTTTTTGACTTTTATAAAACTGTTCTGAGAAAAATAGTCCTTTCAGTTAACTGTTGCTAAGCACCTCAATGAGCATAATATAGAAAAGAATAGGTTTATTGTAATTCCTCACACATGTAAGCAAATTAAATATTGTCCAATGCAGAAATCACTATTTATGTACAAATTGTGTCATCTGTTGAGTAGGTTTTGTACTGTAGGTCATGTGACTCACACTGGCGGGGACTTAGCTTGCTAGCTGCATTGAGGGAGTTATTTATGCAGCCACTTGTTTGCATGTGCTCATCTTATCATATACAAGTCTCTGATCGGGATGGGAAGTACCATTGCAGCATGCCCATTTTGCTGTCCGTTCCTTCACTGTAAATGGTCAAGCTAACACAGATAGTGGTTACAGGTTAACAGCAATTTAGCTTTGGTGCTTTTCCATAGTTTCCACACACTTCCCTCAGTCTTTTTTGCCATTTTCAGATAAAAGAGAGAGTCCATCACTACAAAGGTATTATGGTTGACTAATCAAGACAATAAATACAACTCTAGCTTGTCTATTTTGTTGTAAGTGTAGCCAAGTGGATGGGCAGTTAAGCCCCAACTGGTGCCGTCCAACTGGGGGTTTGAACCCACAACCGCCGGCTTCAGAGTCCAGCACTCTTATCTGTGTCACCAAGAGGGTCAACCCACTTGGCAAGCCAAGTATGAATGCTTTTATTGACTCTGTTACATAAACAAAAATGAAATATCTAGCCAGATGTTTACAAGGGCGGCACTTCTGGGTCAGAGAGGTCTGGATTTTTAGGACCGTCTCATTTCAAACAGTGCCTCTCTGTGGACATTAAGGCATCCAAAACAGCATTACAGCTCTCACATATTATAAGAAGCCGCTGATTTTAACTATAATTTAAAGTTTCTTAAAACACAGCTAAAGCAGAGTGATACATATTCAGGGAGACAGCAGAGTGCGATTATCTTGTATTGTAACTGTGTAACTTGTGGAACTTGTGGAACTTGTGGAACCTTATTGTCCAATCAGATTGTTCGGTTCGAACTGTTGTATAAAGTACATTTTACAAGTTCTAAAAAGATGCTAAATGGACTTGATTGGAAAAATAAAATATTTATTTCAGCACCTTTACCTAATTAATTTGTTTTGTAATGTAACTGGGTTGTTAATTGTCATTTTTTAACTGGAGAGTTAATCACATAGTCAGACGTGGACAAAACGTTAAAGAAAAAACATCCCACAATGGTCACTGAAATAAGTTGTAATTGAAGTAATAAAAAAATAAAGTAATAATTTTAATTAATAATAATTTTGTGACATTCCACGTACCAAAAGCCAGTTTAGAAAGCTTGGGATCAGTCCGCCAAGGTCTCCGCCTTTGACTGCCACCTAATCCACATAGCACCGGACTTCCATGATCCCTCCTGCAGGTGGTGAACCTGAGGAGGAGTTTAAGTATCTTGGGGTCTTGTTCACGAGTGAGGGGAAAATGGAGCGAGAGATCGACAGACGGATTGGAGCAGCATCTGCAGTGATGCGGACGTTGTACCGGTCTGTTGTGGTGAAGAGGGAGCTTAGTTCTAAGGCAAAGCTGTCGATTTACCAGTCAATCTACGTTCCTACTCTCACCTATGGTCACGAGCTTTGGGTAATGACCGAAAGAACGAGATCGCGGATACAAGCGGCTGAAATGAGCTTTCTCCGTAGGATTGCTGGACTCACCCTCAGAGATAGGGTGAGGAGCTCAGTCATCCGGGAGAGGCTCAGAGTAGAACCGCTGCTCCTCCACATTGAAAGGAGTCAGTTGAGGTGGTATGGGCATCTGATTAGGATGCCTCCTGGACGCCTCCCACTTGAGGTGTTTCAGGCACGTCCCACTGGGAGGAGACCCCGGGGCAGACCCAGGACTCGGTGGAGAGACTATGTCTCCCAGCTAGTCTGGGAACGCCTTGGTATCCCCTCTGAAGAGCTGGAGCAGGTGGCTGGGGAGAGGGAAGTCTGGGCTTCTCTGCTTGAACTGCTGCCTCCGCGACCCGGACCTCCGGAAAAGCGGTAGAAGATGGATGGATGGATGGATAATTTTGTGTTTTGGCTGCTCCCTTTTGGGGTGACCACGATGTATCATCACCTTATATTGCAATGATCCGCATGTTGATTTGGCAAGGATTTTTACACCAGATGCCCTGCCTGATGCAACTCTGCCCATTTATCCGGGCCTGGGACCAGTACAGTGAGTATAATGGCTTGTGCACCCCCTGTGGCTGGGTAACCAGCTTTCCTTCCTCCGTTCTATTTTTTCCTGAGCACCAAGCTAGAAGGCAGGAAGTACCATTTTTTTATATGGTTTTTTGGTATGACCTGGCTGGGACTTGAACCCATGACCTCCCAGTTGTGGGGCGGATGCTCTACCTCTAAGCAACCACTCTGGTTAGTTACCATGACAAATGTAATAATAAATAACAATTTTCTGAAAATTAACTTATGGAAATCAGACATTGCTTTTGAATTTTGGTTCAACAGAACAGAAGTGGAGCTTTCGGGCCAGTCAGCTCTATGTTTACAGAAGGAAAAATAAAGCATACAAAGAAAAGAACACTGTACCTACTGTGAAACATGGAGGAAGCTCAGTTATGTTCTGGGACTGCTTTGCTGCTTCTGGCACAGGGTGTCTTGAATCTCTGCAAAATATGCAAAATATTAAGTTAAGGGTATTATAATTTGTGTCCGGGCCATTTTCATTAGTTTGTTTTTAAAAATGATTCTGTTGAACCAACTGTAGTCAATATGTGAAATGTTACAAAAAGTTAGGACCTTGTTTCTTTCTCCAGAGTCTGATACACAGTACTTTAAAACACAAAAATAGAATTGTATAATTCTGGCCCTCTTCTGTACCAGGATCACAATGGTCATCCTTTTTTTTTAATAATAAGGTACTAAAGGTCTTCTGGAAACAAAGTTGGAGGTAGAACATAGACCAACTTTAAGAGGTGAAGTTCTGTAAAAAACTAAATCTAGGCACATTCAGTTTTTCAGTGATTCTTACCAGATATAAGATTGAAACCAAGTCATTTCTGGTTACATAGTTCATTACACAACTTCAATGGGCCCATTCAGCTGCTGGGGGGCAATCTACAAGTTCACTCTCAATATTTTGGGGGAAGAATTAAAATTACCTTATTTCTTCACATAAAACACATTTCTCTTAAACTTGCAGTTGTTTCATATATTTGCTGTTTTTTTTAAAATTTGCAACTTTTTTATCATGAAATTTTTAACTTTTTTCTCATAATTTGCATAAATGTTTTTTCATGTAACTTGTTTTGTAAATTGGGCAGCACGGTGGCGAAGTGGTTAGCACTGCAGCAGCACAATAATTCACCCTTGGCCGGGGGATCCTGGGTTCAATCCCAGCCTCCGACCAACAGTGATCTATGTGGAGTTTGCATGTTCTCCCCGCGTCTGTGTGGGTTTAATCCGGGATTTCTCTGGTTTCCTCCCACATGCCAAAAACATGCAAGTTAGGTTAATTGGCATCAGACTGGGGATTCTAAATTGTCCTTAGGTATGACTGTGAGAGTGAATGGTTGTCTGTCTCTCTGTGTTGGCCCTGCGATGGACTGGCGATCTGTCCAGGGTGTACCCTGCCTCTCGCCCAAAGATGCTGGGATAGGCTCCAGCCCCCCCCCCCCCCCGACCCAAAAAGGATTAAGCGGAAGAAGATGGATGGATGGATGGATGTTTTGTAAATTTGTGATTTTTTTTAATTTCCAAAAATTCATATGGTCAATGGTTAAATTTTTATTTTTAAATTTTGTGGAGGTTTTTTTTAAATATTTTTTTTCTGTCATGATTCAGGGCAAGTGAGGCTCAAACGCAGAGCTGCCAGAACGAACACTCGGACACAGGTGTAAAAAGCTCATCAGTTTATTGTAAAAATAAAACTAACACACAACTAAATAAAGATGCTCAACTAAAGAAAAGCGCAACACAAAAACGCACACTTAAATTTACACAAAAACTGGTGCCCACTGGTGCGCACGTAGCCTATGAGGAAAGAGCAGACAGAAGTTATTAGGGACATAATCTCCCGAAGGAGAGAATAATATGGGAAAGCATTCTTACTCGGAGAGCAGAGGAGCCCGGCAGGGAACTCCTGCGTGGACCAGGGGAACAGGGGAAAGGACGGTGACCTAGGTGGACGTCCGGCGTCTTCTTGGTCAGGCAAGCGTGATCAGCTCCGGAGTAGCTGCAGCAAACCTGGGGGACAGAAGGACACAGGAGTCAAAACACAGACCAATCGGTAAGAACAACGTTTTAAGTGCCTGAACATTTTCAAGGTAGCAAACCTAACGATCCAGTGATGGATGCTCCACACGCTGGCTCTTAAATATGCTGAGGTGTGTGATCACGCAGGTGTGTCTGATCCTCCGGAGCCAAGACGACAGGAACAGGAGGGGAGGTCGCTCACTGGCTCATCACATTTTCTGTTAATCTAGACAATGACCCAGTTTTATTTTTTAAAAAATGTTTTAGCTGGAAGGTGGGAGATTTTGTTTTTATATTAAAGAGTTTGAGCTCTTCATCATTACAAAAATTGGGGCCTCCAATCACAACCTTGCATAAGGTCCTGAAAACAGCTAGAAATGGCCATAACTACTATGAGATACTTATAGTGTCCCTGTCAATATTTACTCTAGAAAATGTTCTATTACTCCCACCAACAGTGAAATGAAAATCGGCCCATGTCAAGATTCCACTGGGTGACTTTATCGGGGTTAATATGCATCGTGGGAACTTCTGTGATTTAGTAGCTTCCCTTTAGTGCACTTTACCAATAAAAAGCTTTATTATGCTCACACTGTACAAACTACACTGTTGAGGGTAAAAAAGTGGTTGATAAATTGATGATGCAAATGAGTAAAAATGCTGCGTGAAAGATATCTTCTGACATTTCTCACTGACATGAAATATCTGATAGATAGTAAATGGAAAACATAACTGGGGAAGTGGGAATGAGTACAACAGCATTCATGAAATAATACACTGTGGAGAGATGAATAATCAGGCCGAGCATTCAGAGCAGATGAAACTTTATTCTCTCCCTCTCACATCCACCAGAATCCAACACATTAAAGCACAGGTTGCAGGCACTCTCTTTTATATTAACACTCCCCCACTACCTGAGGTGCTGTATTGACATACTGACACCCCATGACAATTCCCCTTGTCCCCCAGCACCTTTGATCTTCCATGCCCTTCAGTCTGAGGGAAAACTACTGAAGGAAAACTACTGAGGGAAAACTGGCTCCACACCCCCCAGACTCTCAGACTGAGCCTTAACCCTCATGCCCTTTGGGCTTCAGCCTTTGTCCATAGCTGCTGTAAAGGGGGATCTTCGGTTCCGAGGTGCTGCTGTGCCGGTGGGGGGTTCCTGGGGGTGCGTCCATCTGTGGGGGGACAATGGTGGGGGGGAACACCTTCAGCATGCTCGTGTGACTGATCTGACGAGTCATTTACCTGGGGAGTTCTCAGTGGGGGTCTTCCGCGCCGAGGAGCTCGGGCCAACACCACCTGTTTGTCTGCTAAAAAAAGGCAGGCTTAAGCCTATCTATACACATTTTCTCCCGGCGACCCCCCCAAGTCTAACAGAAAATGCTTGTCCCCAGGTTCCAGCACTCTGAACGGGCTATTGTAGGGCAGGCGCAATGGGGTCCGGTGGGTATCGTGCCTGACAAATACGAAAGATGCGTCCTTCAAGGCGTTTGGCACAAACGTGCAGGGAAAACAGTGGTGGGCCGGGCTGGGTAGCGTCCCTGCCCCTGCACTATGCCATGAATGCGGGGACGGATCGGTGTTCGGCGCAGGGTTGTCCGGCAGAAATTCCCCGGGGAGCCACAGTGACTTGGAAAAAAACAGCTCTGCCAGGGAGGCCGCCAAATCCTCCTTCGGTGCTGAACACAGCCCTAATAGAACCCACAGCAACTGGTCTACCCAATTTGCATCCGTAAGCGAAGCCCTGAGCGCTGCTTTAAGCGATCTATGGAAACACTCGCGTAACCCATTGGCCTGGGGTTGTATGCGGTCATGTGATGAATTGTGATGCCCAGACTCTGGGCCATGGTGAACCAGAGGTCGGAAAAAAACTGCAGGCCCCGATCGGACATGATGTCTGAAGGGGTGCCGAAACGTGCCACCCATGTCGTCAAAAAAGCGCGTGCAACTTCTGCGGACGCGGTGGAAGCTAGCGGGACAGCTTCGGCCAGCGCGTGGTGTGGTCCACCACTGTTAGGAGGTGCGTGAACCCCTGCGATGGCGGGAGGGGGCCCACGAGGTCAACGTGAACGTGGTCGAACCGCTTAGCTGGGATGCTCCTACCATTTTGACTGACACGCGCACTCCTGGGTGCGCCAGGGAGTGAACCGACTCAAAAACGCGGCGGCACCAAGCGCGTGGGACCACCGGGTGCAGGCGGCCCATGGAGGCGTCACAGATTGGGGGGGCCCCCATCCTGCAGTACTCTGCTCTCCAGCCTTAACCCTGTTAGTCCAGACTGGAGCGCGCAAACGTCCGCATCGCCAATCTGCTCAGTGGCCATTGGCTGTGTAATCTATCCCTACTTAGACTGGGGCCACTAATGTGTGTGAGAGGCAGTCCGCCACCATATTGAGTTTACCGGCCACATGCTGAATGTTGGTCGTAGACTCCGAGATCGTGGCCAGCTGTCTCTGCTGCCAGCCCGACCATGATTCTGAAACCTTGGCCATCATGTACGTTAGCGGCTTGTGGTCCATGAACGCAGTGAAGGTGCGCCCTTCCAGCCAGAACTGGAAGTGGTGTATGGCCAGGTGGAGAGCCAGTAACTCTCTGTCAAACGTGCTGTATTTACGCTCACTGTCGCGCAAAGACCTGCTAAAAAAGGCAAGCGGCTGCCAAGAACTGGCGACGCGCTGCTCCACGATGGCCCCTATGGCCATGTCCAAGGCATCGTAGTGAGCGCTATCTGAGCCGCTGGGTCCGGGTGCGCCAGCCATGCGGTGTTCACCAGGGATGTTTTAACCCTGGAAAACGCCTGCTCTAGCTCAGGAGTCCAGTCGACTCTGTCCGCCGGTTTCCGTTTCTTAAGCGCGACGTACAACGGCTGCATGAGCTGGGCTGCACGGGGGAGGAAACGGTTATAAAAGTTAACCATTCCCAAAAACTCCTGCAGTGCCCTGACTGTCTGAGGCCGGGGAAAATTCGCCACTGCGCGCACCTTGTCCGGCAAAGGTATTGCGCCCTCTGGTGAGATGCAGTGGCCCAAAAAACTCGATTCCCATCACCCCATACTGGCACTTCGCCAGGTTGATCATTAACCCGTGCTCCTCCAATCTCTGGAAAACTGTCCTGAGGTGGGCTACGTGTTCGTCCTCAGACGCGCTGGCCACCAGGATGTCGTCCAGGTAGACGAACACAAAGGGCAGATCGCGTAACACTGCATCCATCATGCATTGGAATGTCTGCACCACACCCTTTAACCCGAAAGGCATGCGTAAAAACTCGACCAAACGGGGTTATTACTGCCATTTTAAGTATGTCCGCAGCGCGCACCGGGACCTGGTGGTAACCACGGACTAGGTCTATCTTGGAAAAAATGTGCGCCCCGGTGAGGTGAACGGAAAAATCTTGAATATGCGGGATGGGGTAGCGGTCGTGTGCTGTGGCGTCATTTAATCTGCGGAAATCACTGCAAGGTCGCCACAATCCCTCGGCCTTAGGAACCTTATGTAGCGGGGATGCCCATGGGCTGTTTGAGTGTCTGATGACGCCCAACTTTTCCACGTTGGCAAACTCCTCGCGTGCTATGGCCAGTTTAGCTGCGTCCAGGTGCCGAGGTCATGCGAAAATGGGTGGCCCCGTGGTGGTAATGAAGTGCTCCACCCCATATTTAGTGACGGTCGCCAAAAACGTGCACTTCCCGTCCAGGTCGTCTCTGGGGTGTTCGCCTCGTGTTCCATTGTGCGTCAAGGGTCACCAGTGTGGAGAGATGAATAATCAGGCCGAGCGTTCAGAGCAGATGAAACTTTGTTCTCTCCCTCTCACATCCACCAGAGTTCAAAACATTAAAGCACAGGTTGCAGGAACTCTCTTTTATATTAACACTCCCCCACTACCTGAGGTACTGTATTGACATACCAACCCCCCATGACAATTCCCCTTGTCCCCCAGCACCTTTGATCTTCCATGCCCTTCAGTCTGAGGGAAAACTACTGAAGGAAAACTACTGAGGGAAAACTGGCTTCCCAAAACACAATGAAATGGTTTTGAGTTCAGTTTAGTGCATTGTCTTTAGCAACAACAGTGTGTATTCCTGTTATTCTCAATGCTAGACACCTAAAACATTGGAGGTGTCATAAGGCACTTTTCCACTAGCCCCACTCGGCCCCGATTGGCAAACACGACACGACTCACAACGACCCGTTTCGGCCTCGATTGCATTTCCACATTACTGCTGACACGCCTGCGGTGGGTGGGATTTCTTGAACAGCAAGGCGGCGCCACACTCTCGTGACGTGAAGCGCGCGACGAAATCCTCCACCAAAAAAAATGGATGATTACAAGGGGAGGATTTTCATTTTGCTCACTCTGTGGCTTTTTATGACAATGAAGGCCAGACAGTTTAACCAGAGAAGACGACGTGCATCGAGACGACTGGTGCTGACTTGTTGTGCTCTGCATAATCTGTGTGAGAGTCATGGAGAGACGTTTGACACTACATTGGATGATGCAGTAGATGAACCAGTGGTGGCAGCGGCACAGGGAGCAGAGGAGCAGGGTGGCGGTATACGAGATGCTGTGATGCAGTACTTAAGCAGCAATAGGTAGAAATTTAATTTCACCCATATTTATGTGCATACATATGTAAAACATCTCTGTTTTGTAAATAAAATGTTGTGCCTTTTTCATCTACATGTCCTCTGTTGTTCATAACGCTTATCTGTTAAGGTACGGGTAATTACATGCAGAAACACCGCACAGGCCATGTTCAAAAAATGCAGCTAGACAAGCCACTTTTGCTTTGGTGGAAATGCAAATTGAACTATAAATCATGTGGTGCAACATGCCATATTCCCATGTAATGGTATTAAAGCGGCATGATAAAATAAAGGCAGCGATGGAGTTTTTAGTTGGTTTATTGAATCATACCGCCTTCATCGGAACACCTCCCCAGCCCTCATGCTGCGGACTGAGGTGATGTCCTCAGGCTCTCAGAGAAGAGGAGACACACAGTGCGTGTGTCCAGCAGCAGTTGAAGAGTGAGTGAATGAGAGGCAGATTTACAGGACAGTGCAGCATATATACCCAACTCAGACAATACATCAAAGACCTTCACAGCAGTCGATCTGGGCATTTGCATATCAGAGGTACAGACAGGATGCATGAACACAATGCATGGATGACACTTTAACCTCACAGCTGTAAACGCAGCATGCAGCGGAAAAAACCCAGGAGTAACGAGCTGACTGTCTCTGTGTGTTGTGGGGGGGTTGAATCAAACCCGCTACACCGCTCCCCCCCAGAGGGCACGGCAGGGGGCCGAGACCTCGATGTTGCAGTTTGGGCAGCGAGCAGGGAAAAGCTCTGTGCAGGTGGAGGGGGAGGGGGAAGGGGGTAGTAAGTGCAGTGAAATCGTTTGGGCCGCGCCAAAAATTGTTTGCTGCTCCGCGATGTCGAGGGGCTGTCCCGTTGAACTTGCCAGATCACCAGAAGAAAAATTAGTCTCTGACTCCTCTCGTGGCCATGAAGAAAAACAGGAGCGGCGAGGTTGCGTAAACAAAAGCAGAGGAACTTGGCGTGTTGGCTTTAGGTGCGTGCGCAGCCCTAAAGCCCTCGGGAAAAGCAGACGGCTGAATCCTTTGTGCGCCGTGGCTGAAACCATCAGTGAATCCTGTGGGCGCGCTGCGCGCGTGCTTGCTTCAGGTGAGCGCGCAGCCTTGAAGGTTCTGCGTGCAGCTGCGCAGGACGATGGCAGTCTCTAGCTGGCTAGAAACCAGCTAGCCAGCTGGCTAGCAATCCTCGGTAACAACCATTACCCACAATCTAACAACCTTCCTATTGTTTAAAAACAGTGAGCTTGCCACCGAAAGGATAAATTGATGAAAAGACGCGCAATATCAAAACAACACTCACCATCCACGGTTTCCAATGGCGTGACCGTGGCCATGTCGAGCCCAATGTCTCTGCCATTGCTAGCAGGCCTATGTCCGTAGATCGCATCCATCTGCTCGAACCACTTCCAGTCCTTCCGATTTGCTCCACTTCGACCGTTGTGGTCCTTTATTGCTCGGTAATCGCTTTTCATTTTTTTCAGTTTACAATTACAAATGGCGGTCGTGTACACTGAACAGAAGACGGTCGCTTTCGTGACGTTACGACCTGACCAATCAGCGGCGACCAGTCTGTTGACGTCACATCATGGCCCGACTCAGCTCGGTTGTACCCTGCCCTCGATCAGGTACGAAAATAGCGCCTGCTAACCGGTGCTGGGGCTAATGGAAAATGCTCAAACGCTGGCTGAGCGGTGCCGTGTTGGGCTAAGCGGGGCTAGTGGAAAAGGGCCAATATTCATTTAGATCAAGTCAAACCAGATCTTTAATTGTGTTCATGTGGATTCCTAACAGTATGCTCCATGATTACACAACAAAAATGTGCTTGAAGATATCATAGACGATCTGTGGTTATCATGTGTTCTGCCTTTGGCAGATGAGGTTGGAAAAGGAGGATTAGGTGCAGGCAGGATTAGGTGCAATAATGATAATTTATTAACTCAAAAACAAAACACAAATCAACAGCAGTGCGGGGGCTGAAGCAAAATTAAACTGAAAAGGCAACAGCACACTCAGGGGGCTAACTCGGGACACAGAAACACACAGGAATCACAACAGCAAGCAAAGGTGAGAACATTAATGACACCACAAAGAACTGAGATTGACACAGACATAAATAGGGGAACTAAGGATCACACAAACGTAAGCTAGCTGGGAAACAGTCAGGGCTAAATGGTCACACATGAAGGAAACTGGCCATGGGTACAGGAAACATGAGGGACTGGGAACAATAGGTAGACAAGAACACACACACAACCCAGGACCAGACAGGGGACTGACAAAGGAAAAAAACATGGATGGGGAAACACAAAGAGAACAATAATGATGATAAGGACAAACGGGATAAGCACAGTGGACCAGGGGAAACACAGAAGACACATAATGCAAATAATAATGATCAAAATAACAAGGGAAAACACAATGACCATTCCCAGATCATAACTGTGGTATTATATAATAAACACCTCTGTGCATTCAATCATAGACACAGGTGAAAGAATTCATATTTTATGTTAAACTTTGTGATAGCTGAGATGCTGACTACATTTCCTAAAAATTATTTACTAAAATAATTTAACAGAAAAAGTCCTAGAAGCTCTGGGAGACTCTGAAAGTATTGTATATGCATAATTTAACTTGTCTGTCATAATCAAAAAAGTTTATAAACTTTAAGATAAATTAAACTATGTAAAGAATCAGTTTAATCAAATGAACGCAAGGTTAACCCCCAAAATGGGGTGCTGCAGCGATATCTGCTGGGCCCACTGCTTTTACTCTGGACCTGTGGTGTTTTCTCCAAAAAGCCAAGGGAAGGGAAGCTGATGATTCCATATTTCTCTCAAAAGTGAATGATTCCATAATATTGAGAGGGTAAAGAGCTGGTCCGATGTGCCACGGCCAGGACAAACCACATTGCTCCTCCTGAATCCGAGGTTTGACCAACGGCCAGCCTCTCCTCTCCAGTACCTTGGCATAGACCTTCCCAGGGAGGCTGAGGAGTGACTGTCCGGCTGTCAGAGCCTCAGCTCTGACAGCCGGAAGCCCCTCCGGACGCTGTCACAATAAAAGCTCGGAGAGCCATAGGGAACACACACACACACACACCAGATGGGAGGAAAATACTGCATGGCCCGAGCGCGGACGAAATTGGTGCTTGAACCACGACAGTACCTCCCCCTGAGGCGGAATACTCCGGGCGCCGTATGACATCCAAGCCCCCCCAGGCTGGGAGGATGGGGGAAAGGCCTGGAGGGTGAGAACCAGAAAAGAAAGAAAAACACCAAGACGAGGAACGGGAAAACACAGGGAACAAACACAAAGCAATTACAGAGTATGGTAGGAAAAAAACCCCCCAAAAAACCCACAATACTCCATAAAGCAATGATGGTACAGAGACAGGACAAAAAAATGCAAATAACAGAGGGAGGCCTATAACTAAAATACACAGGCCCGACAGGGGAGGGGAGAAGAAAAAAAAACACACACTAACAGCGGAGAATACAAAGATCAAAAATAGGGCAAATGACAACACACCACAGTGACCTTTATATTTAGAGGAAATAAGAAACATACGGAGATGACAGCAGGCGGAGTCCAATGATACACAAACAGTTCTGGTGATCTCCCTGCATCCAATGTCCAGATAGCTGATAAGGGGAAAAGGGAGCGTTTGGGCGGCCTACCCCACTCCCAGGCACCGAGAAACAGGATCTCTGGCGGCCGGACCAGGTCGCCAAGCAGACAGTTTAGTTGGTTGGGTGGCCGACACAGGATGCCAAACGGGCGAGGCAGTCCTCCAGGCGGCCGACCCGCATCGCTCAGCCTCCAGGACCGCAGGGGAGAAAACAACAACAGCTTCCCTGTAGAGGGGGATAGCGAGGGAGAGCCGAGCCGAAAATGAGGAACCCCAACGGCACCCGGTGGAGAAGGGTTGGAGGAAGGATGAGGGACCAGTCCGGCGTCGCTCAGCGGAGGACCTGCAGCTCCACCTCCGAACGTCACCAGAATAGGCGCTGTCCTTCTGTTGGACCCCGGGTGAGCCTGCTTGGAGGAAGGATGAGGGACCAGTCCGGCGTCGCTCAGCAGAGGACCTACATCTCCACCTCCGAACGTCACCAGAATAGGTGCTGTCCTTCTGTTGGACCCTGGGTGAGCCTGCGCTGCACCCACGATGGACCCCGACCAGGTCATGGCTGCACCCACGATGGACCCCGACTGGGTCGGAACAGCTCCATAGATGACCTCCAATCCCAAACCCAGAACCTCCAGCACAGCGACCGGGGTTGACTCCGCACCGGTGACCCTGGGAGAAGGCTCAGGAGAAGAAGAAGAACCGGGACCAGGATCACCGGTAACGACAGAGCCCAGCGAGACAAGCTCAGATGCAGCGGGCAGCTGATCCTGGCTCGTCTCCCCGAGAGACAGGCAAAAATGCTCTAGAAGAGATAGTAGGGAGGAAAAATAGAGCCCTTGCCTGCACTCGAGTTCTGTCACCGTCCAGGACTTTGATGATCCGGGTTCAGCAGGCAGAAGGACGTCTTCTGGCTCCCACTCGGCTATGGTGGGCCCCGCAGCCGGCATGGCGTTCTCCACAGTCTGAGGACCCTCCAATGCTGACGTCCACCCCGAGGACCCGCACGGCATGGTGGCAGGGGATCCTCGACCTGCTGGATCGAACCGCTCATCGATGGAGACCTGGGGACGTTTCGTCGTCGGTGCAGGCTCCACACTGCAGTCCGCTCTTCTCCTCTGCCCGTGACATGGCTGCGGGGCTGGAACTAGGCTCTCCAGGACCGCAGGCCCCCTCCCCGTCCGGCGGCGTAGGCCTGGCATCGCTGAACGCTCAGCGGAGAGAGACACAGAGGCAGCAGGTTCAACGTTAGATGCTACAGCATGTGGAGGAAGCTTGGGGGGCTGTGAACCCTGAACTCCACCCCCAGGAATCAAGCAAGGCAATTCACTCAATGAGGGAACAGAATGAAAAGACACTTGCCTGATCCGTAGGGGCCCGATAGAACCCGCTGCAGTGGACTTTGTTCCTCCCTTTCCCCGCTGGATGGTGACGGAGGGCCCCCTGGGAGGATGAGGAGGAGCCGCTCGCGATGGTCCGATAATGGGCTTCGCCGGAGCAGGACTCGTGGCACTCACAGCAGCCGGGGAAGACGTCGAGGAGGAGGGGAAGACAGCCGAGGCGATCCGGGCACGACCAGTTGACGGGACATCAGGGAAAGATGACCCGGGGGGAGAGGCTGCGGGAATTCCCTCCTGACGAGACGCCGAAGAGGCAGCTGACTGGGAGGTAGAGTTCCTCCGACGACCCGGAACAGGATCCGGATGGGGTTCTCGCTGAGTCTCGCTGTTGGCCATGTGACGACGGTTCCCGGCAGAGGGCGAGGTGAAGGAGAGGTTCAGGAAACGCTGCTCCTGTGCGGAAACAGAGGTGAGCAGGTCGGTGTACTCCGGATAGTCACTTAACTGGTGTCCTGCGCCTGGTGAGGGAGATCGCTCAGGACTTCAAGACCGACCTGCGCTTCCAGAGCTCCGCCGTCATGGCTCTGCAGGAGGCCAGCGAGGCCTACCTGGTGGGTCTCCTCGAGGACACCAATCTGTGCGCCAATCCACGCCAAGAGGGTCACCATCATGCCAAAGACATCCAGCTGGCCCACCGCATCCGCGGAGAGAGAGCTTAGACTTTCTGCTGCACATCCACCAACCACAATGCTCCGCACTGTGTGTCTATATATATATATATATATATATATATATATATATATATATATATATATATATATATATATAGACACACAGTGTGGAGCATTGTGTAATATGTACTGTAATATGTACTGTAATATGTACTATGTACATATGTATACTAGCTGCTCTTGTTTTTTCTTGCCTTCTGATTGTTGCTTTGAGTGTTGCTATCCCTGTGCTGTTGCAATCCTGGAATTGCCCCATTGTGGGACTAATAAAGGCTTATCTTATCTTATCTTATCTTAACGCCGGATTCCTCTCCACCAACCTGACTGCTGCCGTCACATGCTTGATGATCTGCGTAGGGTGAACGGCGGACCGAGCTGCAGCCACTCGGTCTCGGATGGAAGCAGCTGACAGCTGTAACCTCTCCGGGGGAATCCCGACTGACGTCACACTCCTTGGGAAATCACCCCTGGGCGGTGTGAACTCCTGGACTGGAATGGGGACAGGAATGGGATCCCGAAGCGAGGAGCGAGGATGCCTCCTCTTCGGCTTCCTGCCGGAGTTTCCCTTCAGCCCATGGAGTATCTCCCGGTGCGCAGCGATGTCTGCCTTCCTTGCCGTGACTTCCGGGTGGTTGGAATAGTGAGGAAGGCGATTAATGATGTCCTCAGTGAGGTCCAGGTGCTGGCGTACATCGCTGAGAGTGTCATAGAGGCCAGCAGTGAAGAGAGTTCCATCAATGTAGTCCAGGGCCTCCACCAGCTTGTAGCCCAGGCTCCGAGGGTGGCCCCTGAATGACGACATGACCTCCCAGCAGACAGGTACCCAGACAGGGAAAACAAGTCCAATTCAGGCAAAACTCACGGTGACCGGAGTCTCAGTCCGGCGGCAGTCTACTGTCATGGATGGCCCTCACGAGCCATCAATAAGACGCTATATTTCAGCCGGTGAATTTGGACAGTTTATTAAAGGAAAGGAAAATGACAAAATAACAAGCCATGGGGGGCTAAAACACACTATAACAATAACTCAGTCAATGACAGGGAAGAACAGATTCGTAATGAAACACACTTACAATAATAGATGAAGGGAAGATAACGTCTGACCAGGAAGCTCGGCGAGGAGTGCTCGACGATGTCAAACGAGGGGTTGTCTGACGAGACTGTCGCAACGTTTCACCCTCAGCTGCCATCTTAAATAGGGCTCAGGGTGGAACAGCTGATGAGGCAATTAATGCAGCTCAGCTGGAAGCCCCTCCAAGTGCTGTCACAATAAAAGCTCGGAGAGCCATAGGGAACACACACACACACCAGATGGGAGGAAAATACTGCATGGCCCGAGCGCGGACAAAATTGGCGCTTGAGCCACGACAGAGGAGCTCATTTAGCAGAAGACTACATCATCCTAGGTGCGCGACCGAGAGGTTTTGCAGGTCCTTCCTACCTACGGCTGTCAGACTGTATAACCTAAGCAGGGCTGCTCGTAGAGATAGCAAAAAAAATTGACAACCTAATAGTACTGAATGCAAAAGATGCAACAGACTTACACAAATGGTCCCCTCCAGCATACAACTAGGACAATATCAGTCGCTATGGAGGGTGACAATATGTATGGGTACATATTCATACCATGTAGGGTAACTAAATAGACGGTTATGCTGTTTATTCCATCTAGCTACAATGCTCCGCATTGTGTATATATATTTATATACTGTATTTATGTGTACAAATGTATATTCACTGCTCTTATTTTATTTTCTTATCTTCTTAGATTAGATTAGATTAGATTCAGCTTTATTGTCATTACACATGTATGAATACAAGGTAACGAAACACAGTTTAGCATCCAATCAGAAGTGCAAAGGACAGCAGTGCAGTATATACAGTAATTGACAGTATGTGCAATTTAAGCAAATATATGCAGATAGGTCAGTGTAGAAAGTTAAGAGTACCGTTATGTGCAAATAATGTACAATAAGTTAGGTGGGCAGTTGTGTACAGGTGAGGATGGTAAGAGATGGGAATAAGTTAGCATAAATTACAGAAGAGCAAAGTACAGGTGAAGTGAGGTAAGTAGCAGACAATCTATCTAACTATACAGAGTGGCAATATGCAGAAAAACAGTATGTAGTTAAATATGTGATGATAATATACAGAAGAATCCCCAGTTTTGATGCCAATTATGAATGTGAGAGTGAATGGTTGTCTGTCTCTCTGTGATGGACTGGCGATCTGTCCAGGGAGTACCCTGCCTCTTGCACAAAGATGCTGGGATAGGCTCCAGCCCCCCCGCGACCCGAAAAGGATTAAGCGGAAGAAGATGAATGAATGAATGAATGAATATACAGAAGAGCAGTATGTATCAATATATAATGACAATATGCATTCTTAATTATTGCTCTGACTGTTGCTATCCCTGTGCTGTTGCAATCCTGGAATTTCCCCATTGTGGGACTAATAAAGGCTTATCTTATCTTATCTTATATCTAGCCGGTATCTCTCAACTTCATGCACCAACTCAGGCTCCTTCCCCACCAGAGAGGTAACATTCCACATCCAAAAACCAGTTTTGGGATGTGGTTTTTGGGATGTGGAACTGGTTTTATGGTGTCAATCACTGATTTTAAAGGTACTTGTCATGAATCGCCCAGGCCGGGCGGAATGGAGACCCAAACGCTGTACTGTGAGTTTGCAAACGTTTAATGAAAACACAAAGTCCAGACAGACATGAACAAAAACTTACAAGGCTAGGATGAACTTGCAGGAATACACGAAAGGAAGTGTGTGGAAACGCTGGATTCCGGGTTCAAAGTGAAGGACGTCGCCCCAAACTACAGGGCAGCGTCCTTTAAAGAGAGCAAGGAGAAATTAACCAAATGATCATCAGGTGTGGACAAAACAAAGCCAAGAACAAGAAATAATTAATCCAGAATACTGACAGCTGAGACAAACCGCAAAACTATCTCGGAGCAAATGGAAGTAAATAAAGAACCTTGTCAGAATAAAAGTACAGACCGGGATGAATAATCAGATGTGATACAAATGATAAACTAGGAACTGAAAGTGTGAGCACGGCTCTCCACCCGTTCTCAGCGTCATGAGAGTACTGCACAGAACTTCTGTTTTAGAGACATGCTGTTGTCACTAAGTGAACCATTCATGCCCTTACTTTCGGAAAACATCCAAGTAAGGACTATTAATCTCAGTAACAGTTCTTCTAAGGAATGGAACGCCAACCTGCAGTACTTCTTATAAACGAGAAGAATTAATGTGGCTGCCATTCAGTTAGCAACCAAAAGCTGTCACTAAAAAGCTGTTTCCAAACGTTGCATATAGCTACTTTATTTTTGTAAGTTCCAAAATTAACATATGGTTTCAAGCAGATGTCTAAGACATAAACACAAAGGGCCGTATTACCAGGACACAGTTGGTCAGTCAGTTATCAGTGACGCAGAATGCATTTATGGGCATTTCCAAGTTTAATTTTCCACTTGTTATAATAAATAGTGAAGATTAGTTAGTTAGATATTAGTAGTAGTAGTAGATTAGTTTATTTGACAGGGACAGTGCAATAAACATAGACAATTAATCAAAGACAATCAATCTGATGTGTTGCACATAGAGTGTATAGCTATTAGCTAATTTGCAACTCTTGTCCCTGGATGGGCTTTAGAAAAAAGAATCAAGTAAAGATGGGGAAAAAAAAATAAAAAAATATACACAATAACCACATACATCAATGCAGAAAAATTATAAATACACAATTATAAATATTATAAATATTATAAATACACAAATATAACAGCCTGACTCACACTTAACATAAATATTATAAATATTATAAATACACAAATATAACAGCCTGACTCACATTTAACACATATAACATAACTCACATTTGCCTATTTCAGGCCTTCCTCCCTCCGTCACTCACTATAAACAAACACATTTATTCCTTCCCTTCATTCACTCTCACTTTGCAGACAATTAATTCATACATGAGTACATTCTTGTTTATTTTATTATTATATAGTTTTATATAGTTTATATAGTTTATTTTATTATTATTATTATTTTATTATTTTATTTATTTATTTATTATTCAAAGTGCTCGCATACATGCTTATATCTTTAGCTGCACCCACACACCAAAACTGCTGTGCAATGAAGTATCTGCTTTTGTTTCCATATATGGGCATGCTTTTGGGGTGGGGGCCGCATTGCCCTGAAGAGACACCGAGAACAGGATGTGGAGATGTGCTGAGGAGAGGAACATCTGGGTGAAGATAACGCTGAGGACCGGTCAGAACCAGTATGGACAGAGACACTGTACTTTGTGGAAAGTTGCTGGGAACGCCCTGTACCGTGAAGCTATATGTACTGTTGGAAACCATTGCTCTTGGTTCTTCTGCCAGATCATGCTGGGAAGGACCCACAGCTGTGTTTTGACTCTGCGTGTTTCAATAAAAGATAAACTGAGAAATAATATTATTTCTGTCATTATTGATTGGTTAACTGAAAAGATTCTGATAACTGTCTAATTCTGAAATCTTACCGCTAATGGGGGAGGATGTGGGCATTTAGCCAAGTCCACTGACAGACATCGGGACACAAAGCTTTGGCTGGTTGCTGCAGACAATCTGGGGCCCCAAATCAAGAGGTGAGCAACGGACTGTAGGATTGTCTGTAGTATTCAGTAAAGTAAGTCTTTTGTCCTGTTTTTAAAATTTTATTGAAAAAATTTAATACAAAGATAATGTTGTATTTTGTGGCTATTTTTTATGATTGTAAAAACACGCAGAGAGTCTCATAAGCATTACACTGAAAGGGAAAGAGATGAACGCTGCATAAGTATAGATTTAAAATAAGAATTATAAGACTCTCAGGTTTAATCAGTGAGTGAGTAATATAGGAATAATTACAAGACTCAAGTGTAATCAATGAGTGAGTAATATAAGAATAATGAAGATGAAGAGATACAGTACAAGAACTTAGAGATAAATAGCTAGTAACTGTGCCACCAGTTTGTTAAAAATTAGTCCGGGATTAAATCTTTATGATAAGTAACCTCTTGTCTTGAACCTGGACACAGATCAAGGAAAGTAACCTCTACGTAAAGTTAAACTGGTTTAAAGCGGCAGGGACATATACACAATAACTGCAACATTTTGGTGATTTTGTATGGGAAATGTGTAGGTGGCTTAACCTCTCTATTCTTATTAAAAGACAAAAGTGGTGGTGTCGGAAAAGGCCCAATATGCCCAATATGTGGAATGGTCATTTAAGGACCTGAAGGGTATATGCAACACACTGCCTCCTTTAACTTCGGGAGGTTCTCCCTGGATTAGTGCTATGCAGAAGGCTACAGTGGGCTGCCGACTATGCATGGCAGACATCAGGCGAATTATCGCCAGTCATACCTCACCCTCTGTGTTGAAGAATATAGAGGAAGAGGCACACACTATTGATGTAGCAGATGGAGCACCATTCAGCGATCACAGTGATGAAACTTTTACAGTAATGAGAATGTTCCCTGTTGATCTCACGAGTGCTGAATTAACAGACATACCTATGAAACCAGGAGAGGATGCTGGAGCTTATGTAGACAGATGTTTGGCACTTTGGGCAGATATGACTGGAAAGAACCCTCGTAACAACCCTACCACACTTGCAGTATTCCGCAATGTGATACAATCATCAGTGCCACCACCCGTAAGGACTGCGCTGGAGGGGGTTGTTGGCTTGAACACTCAACTCTGGGCAACATGGCTCTCACATGTGCATCATTATGTTAAGCAATATCAAAAGAAACAAAATGAAAAATGCTGAAACTGCAGATTTGTCAAATCAGTTGGTGAAAGCTCAGTTGAAAGCAGCGTGAGAAGTATTAAATAAGGATAAAAAGCAAAAAACTACTGTACAGGCTCCAGCCGTTACAGTGGCACCCCAACAACAATGGTATCCTCACCCACCTCAGAGAGGGCATGATAGAGGTGCATACAGAGGAGGCATGCGATCACCTGCCCCAACACAAGACATGTGTTACCAGTGCAGAAGACCGAGACACTGGGCACATGACTGCAGAAGTCCGCCTGCTAATAGAGGGTGTACACAGATGATGTACACACCCATCCCACCCCCAGCACCAGGGGTGTGGCCTGACCAGTCCTCTGCACCACAACAACCACAACAATATCACATGGCTCCCAACCAGAACATGATGTCCAGCCAACGATGACGGGGCCTAGGGAGCCACACTGAAGAGGGGGCACTTTCGGCTCCAATGCTATCCCTCAAGGTGGGAGACAAAATTTATGAAGTTATGATGGATACAGGCACTCGTTTTTCATCAATATCAACTTCTCTACCCCTGTCCACTAACTATACATCAGTTGTTGGCATCTCTGTGACCCCAGTGCACCTCCCCTTCTCAGTACCATTGAACTGTTCAATAGCCGGACTTGATTTTGTCCATTCTTTTCTGTACTCCCTGGACTGTCCTGTAAGTCTTCTGGGAAGAGGTGTGCTTCTGAAAGTAAAAGCACACATCTACTTTGCTTCAACTAGAACTGTGGTGTGTCTGCCTGATGGTACCATGCTCCAGTGTATGTCAGATCTGCCCACTCCTCTGAATGCTCCACAACTTCAAGCTCAGGAAGTTGGATTGGAGGAAGATCAAACCCTTCAGCAACTGTTTGGTTGTTACAACTGAATGATGTGAGCCCTGACAAAAATCAGTTGATAAACAAATATGTTTCCTGGGCCAGATGGATAGACTCTGTTCGGCCAAATGACCCCCCCCCCCCACACACACACACACATGATCCACGCCACTGTACAATGAACTACTCACATGATGACCGAGAACTGTATGATGATCAATGGGAGACTCTGGTGGGGGTTCAGGATTTGGTGTGCAAGGACATTTATGTTGGCCCATAAGGAGTGGCTGCTGTAGTCTGTTTGAATTGACTGGGGGTGTCCGCAGGGGATGAGGCAAGGGCATTGGACCAATGGTGAAAAACTGTCTCAAGTTGATTGACTGGGTTGTCACACAATGTAGGGATTTACATTATTCACCATCTGCAGATTGTTATCGTATATCAAGCAATGTGATAATACAGGCCGCCCCACAAAGATTACACTTTGACCGAACACATGGTAGAGAAAACGCTGATCACCCAGATTCTGATGCACTGTTGGAGTCTATGCCTCCCTCTCTATGGTCAGACGGCTCTGCGGATGTTGGTCTGATTACCTGTACACCAGTAAAAATCTCACTCAAACCAAACACTCAGCCTATATGGTGAGGACAGTATCCTCTCCCAAAGGAGAAAGAGACAGGTACTGTATAGCAGGGGCAATACATGGTCTTCTCCAGGCAGGGGTCCTGGTACAAACACAATCCCCATGGAATATGCCAATTTTTCCTGTAGAGAAGCCTGGGAAACTGGACTACAGGATTGTTCATGATCTGCAACCCAGTAACGCTGTAGTGGTGCCTACAGATTACACTGTTCCAAATCCTTACCTGCTGCTGAATAACATTACTCCACAACATAAGTTTTCCACTGTAGTGGATATATCTAATGCATTTTTTAGTAGCCCACTACATGCAGACAGCAGGCCTCTTTTTGCATTCACTTATCAGGGTCAGCAATATACTTACAGCGGACTACCACAAGGTTTTGTTGACTCACCAGCTATTTTTAATTACATACTGTGCCAACATTTGCAGGATTTATTCCTGGCTCCTGGCATATTACTGTTGCAGTAAGTGGATGATCTGCTGTTAGCAGGTCCCACTGCTGCTTCTGTCCTCACAGCCACGGAGCTCCTTCTGAAACATCTCTATCAGAAAGGCTATAAATTAAGCCACAAGAACGTACAGTGTTGTCACCCCAGAGTTCACTATTTGGGCAGGCCAATCACATCTGGTGACTCCACGGTGTCCCTGTCCCAAAGGTCATCAGTTCTCTCACACTCTAAACCGCACACTGTGAGGGAAATGATGCCATTTTTGGGACTTACCGGATACAGCAGTAATTTTGTTCCAAATTACACTGCGCTTATTCAACCACTGCACGACCTCCTTAAGGAAGCAGGACATAAAAATCTCACGTCACCGTTGCAATGGTCCACTTTGGCTGAGGGTGCTTTCACTGAACTCAAACAGCTGATGTCACGTGCGTGTTCACTAAAACCACCTGATTACTCTTCCCCATTTCATCTTGATGTTTCTGAACAGTTCGGTGTTGTGAACGCCGTACTGTATCAGAAGGGGGAAGGTACAGGGTCCAGGTCAGTTCTAATGTATTACAGTGATCCCTCACTTATCACGGTTAATGGGTTCCAGAACCGACCGTGAAAAGTGAAAAACCGCAAAGTAGCGTCACCCCTAATGACGTCACCCATAAATAATACGTACGTTCATTCTCTCACTCTCTCTCTTGTATGATACGTGTGTGTGTGTGTGTGTAAGTGTACATACATACGTAGATGTAAATAAAGTGTACATAAATATGTTTTTAGAACTCTTTTATTCTTATAACAAGATACGTAACTCAAGATGAAGATGATTTACTGCACAGGTTAATGAGAGCTTTACTGCTCTTCAGGTGACGCCTCATCGTCAGGTGCTAGAGGCGCAGGATCGTCGAGGGGAGCTGGAGAAGCTGCAGGAGGCGGCGTAGTGGCTCGACGGGAAGACTATTTCGCATAAAAAGGCACAAGCAACACGAGCGATAAAGAACAATGAATGCGGTCTTCCTTCGCTGGGTATGGGCGCTTTCTATGTCATAATTCTGTACTTTCACTTTGTTCTCAATAAAGTTTTGGAAAAAAAAAACGTCTCGGCCAATCAGCTTGCGAGATTCCCGAGCCGAGGCAACACGAGAACAGCGAACAGAGGGGTGGATTTTGAGTTGTGCGGGCTCTCCGTGTTGATACCTGATGTTCTAATGTAGTCTCCCTGCCTTCTGCTAGCGCCCGCCCATTTTTTCTCAACTTTGAATTTTTGATGAATATTTTTGAAAAATCCGCGATGCACTGAGGGCGCGAAAGGTGAAGCGCGAAGTAGCGAGGGATCACTGTACAGCTCAACATTAGATAATATAGAGAAAGGACACCCACCATGCACACGTCATGTTGCAGCAATAGCTAAAGCATTGGAAAAAAAACTTCACACATCACAATGCAACATACTGTGATAGTACACACTATGCATGGGGTAGCTTCATACCTACAAAGTGTCCTGTTAACACTCTCAGCCAAGCAAACACAAAGGCTGAAAAGAATACTGCAAGCACCAAATGTCATTTACATAAGTGAAGGGACAAATACGGCGGAAGACATGTTCATAGGTGAACCTCATGACTGTTCAGCAATTGTGGAAACAGACATGAAAGCTGTTCCAAATCTCCAGGCTGATGAAATTGAACATCCAGATTTGAACCTTTTTTGTGATGGCTGTTGTTATTGAAAAATGGATAGGTCTCTGAGTGCCTCATATGCAGTTGTAAAATATGATGAGGGGACAGGTGACAGAAATGGTTGAGCTGTTGGAGGCTTGGACACAAAGAGGGTAGTGATTCTGATGTGTAAAGGGCATCAAAAAAGAAATGCAGTTGTGGCCAAAGGAAATGAAGCTGCTGATTTAGCTGCTAAGCAAGCAGGTGGTTATGTTAAGCAAGCATGATGGCACAGAAAGAAGATCAGAAGTACATGGAACTAGGCATAGAGGAAATTAAGCAGTTACAAGAGAAGGCAAGTCCTGAAGAAAAAAGTAGGTGGATAGAGAAAGGAGCAAAGAAAGATGAGGAAGGTTTGTGGAGATCAGCTGATGGAAGGCTAGTAGCCCCGGTTAAGGTGTTGTTGCTATTGTGCAAAGAGGCACACTTAAAAGGCCATGTCTCAAAAACAAAAAATCTCCGCTTTGACTGAAGCACATTGGTGGCATTCACACTTGATTGAGGTTGCAGAGCTAGTCGTCACTGAATGTGAAGCATGCCAGAAGTTCAATCCCAAACGCACGTTAAAGGCCTTCATGGGAGATTTTCCTGCCCTCACAGGGCCATGGAAAGAAATAATGATTGATTTCACAGATAATTTTTGATCAAGATCTGTTTTTTAATTCACATATTAAATTTGTTACGAAGACTGCCTTCTATTATTTGCGTAATATTGCCAAGATTAGGAGCATCTTGTCTCAGAGTGATGCTGAGAAATGAATCCACGCTTTTGTTAGCTCTAGATTAGATTATTGTAACTCTTTGTTATCAGGCTGTCCTAAAACATCTTTAAAAAGCCTTCAGCTGATCCAAAATGCTGCAGCAAGCGTTTTAACAGGTACTAGAAATAGAGATCATATCTCTCCGGTTCTGGCCTCCCTTCATTGGCCTCCCATAGAGTTTAGAATTAAGATTAAAATCCTTCTTCTCACTTCTAAAGCCCTAAATAATCAGACCCCTTTTATTTAAAAGAGCTGATACAGTGTTTCCTCTGGCTTAAAGACCTTGGTGCGGTGGCAACATATTTTTCCGGTGGGGGGGGGGGGGGCAGAAAACACATGACACGCTGGCAAGCAGAATATGTTAATTTTACACTATTTATTTTTATTTTTTTTTAAATTTTGCACAGTAATATTGCATAATGGAACTTTCCATTTGAAGTATTGTACAACCAAGGCTTGAATGCTGGAATATCGGGCCAGTTGGGGTCCCACCCAGACGTCCTGTGTTTTGACTTTTTACTGGTGTCATCCTTCTCTCCTTCCTCTGCTCCCACTGCTCCTGGACCCTCTGCCTGAACACTTTCCTCACCTTGGCTCTTCTCTTCTTTCTCATCTTTCCCTCTCTGAGCTCTTATCTAATTCAGGTTCTCGCTCTGTCTATGGTGGTATACAAACAGGTTAGAAAATATCAAGTGTCACGTTTTGTCCTGCAGGATTTTTTTTTTTTTTTTTGCCATGGTTTACATAAATGACAAAAATATGTATTTTTTTTTAGTATTTTTATTCTGGTGTGTTTTCCATTGAGATAAAGTAGGTAAGAGAAGGAAAAACATTCATAATAGTAATTTACTCATGCATGCTTTAATTATATGCTCAGAGGTGGGTATAATAGAAATATAATAGAAATTCTACTCATGTAAAAGCGGTGCTATGAAATTAATAATTAAAAGTAGACAACCAAAAATTTCTAGTTGAGTTAAGGGCACAAAGAGCACCTACTTAAAAACTTGAGTAATGACTTCAGTCTTGAAGGTTTGAGGCTTTTCTCCAAAATTTATAACAATTTTCTTATAGTTTTCTACTTTTCTCTGTAAACTTATCTAAATTTGAAACCATTTTCCTCAAATTTGTAATTTCCTCTTGTAAAACTGACTTTTCTTCAACATTTGAAACTTTATTATAAATTTGTGGATTATTTTATGGCTTATTTTTGTCTGTTTTTTAAAATAAAATTATGTTTTTTTAAATAAATTTGAAACAGACTGTGGTAATTTTTTTTTACTTTTTCCTAATAACAATTTATATTTTTGACCATAACTCAGAACAGAACAATAATTTAACTCTCATTACAAAGAAAAAAATATTAATAAAATTGTATTTAATGATTTAAATTAACTTAAATGTCCAAGGATGCCGTTATTCCTGTTATAATATTTCTATATATTTATAGGATTTTTTTTTAGAAATCTCCTCACCACCAAGACGGCAAGAAAAACCTCCCTTATTTTGAAATCCAAATGTTGGCACGTTTAGTTTGTCTGAAGGCTGCTGACGGATTAAAGTCATTGACTTCGTGAATTTCAGTCATCTTAACTTGACAGGTACATAATAGGGAACATAGCTTAATATTGTAGTGGCTGGTGAAATATATCCTCAGCAATTCAGTAGCCCCCTTTGCCTTTCCCTTCATATGAAGCCGGCTGCATATGAATTCTAACCACATCTCTTAGCTAAGCGACTCTTCCGTTTTTGCTCCCATGACCAGCGGGATAGTTTTTGTCATTTTGGATATGTTGAGAGCTTTAATAAACCTGGATGGACTGGCCAAGCATGTCTCCAAACCAAAACCCTACTGAGCATCTGTGGGGCATCCTCAAATGGAAGGTGGAGGAGTGCAAGGTCTCTAACATCCACCAGCTCTGTGATGTCGTCATGGAGGAGTGGAAGAGGATTCCAGTGGCAACCTGTGAAGCTCTAGTGAACTCCATGCCCAAGAGAGTTAAGGTAGTGCTGGAAAATAATGGTGGCCACACAAAATATTGATACTTTGTGCACAATTTGGACATTTTTGTCATGGCGGCCTCTGGGCCGTCATTAGCATCATTAACTCCAGCTGCGCGCAGATCCACAGGGGTTAATCAGCAGCTGTTAAAAGCCAGCGTTGCTGACAGCCCGGCACGGAGTCGTCTGTCCTCCTCGTCTGGGAAAGAACCAGAACTCCGTTCTCTGGCCTCGTCAAGGTATTCTCTTGTCTCGTCAGAGTATGTCTCGTCAAGAATTGTTTTGTCAAAAACTGCCTCGTCTGAAACTGTCTCGTCAAGAATTGTCTTGTCAAGAACTGCCTCGTCAGAAACTGTCTCGTCAGAACCTGTCTTGTCAGAAGCTGTCTTGTCGGAAGCTGTCTCGTCTGAAGCTGTCTCGTCAGAAGCTGTCTCGTCAGGAACTGTCTCGTCAGGAACTGCCTCGTCAGAATCTTCTCTGGCCTCGTCTAGAATGTCTCTCGCCTCGTCAAGGACTTCAGTTCAAAGTCAAGCACGTAAGAGAGCTGTTTGCTACTCTACTCCTAACCTCTACCCCTGTGCACAGGTGGACTCCCTTGGCGGCGGACCTGCGTCCCCAGCTGACGGGGTTACGCCAACTCGCTCACGTAGCGGCTCGCTACCACCACGACTACCGGTACGTCTGGCTCCACAAATTCCTGAATTATTACTGTATCAGTTACAGGAGTACTGGCCACCGTTACCGGTGGAGTTTGGGTCATCGTCATCTGTTGTGTCATCGTCACCACGCTCTGTGGAATCACTCACCTCGTCATCGTCTGGATTGTCATGGTCATCACGCTCTGTGGAATCACCCGCCTTGTCATCGTCTGGATTATCATCGTCACCACGTTCTGTGGAATCACTCGTCTTGTCATCAGCTGGTTTGTCATCGCCCCGGTCTGTGGTGTCACAGCCGGAGTCACTGGAAGACCTGTCCTCGCCTCAGTCACAGGTGGAAGCCCCAGCTCGTTACCGGACGCCTTCACCTCCACGTTGCACGGCCGCTGGTTCTCAGCAGGACGTAACCTGCACTTCTCCCAAGTAAGCCTCACTACTGATAGCTTGTCATTAGCGTGGGACAAAAGTAATCGTCTGTGCTTATATGTTCCAGGGTTGCCGGGTCTCCGTCCAGAGTGCTCAGTTCCAGTGACCAGGATACTATCCACGCGCTCACACTTGCACTACACACCCTTTCTCTCTAATAAAGATTATTGTTCACTAATTTGCCAGTGTCAGTGTCTGTCTCCTGGGTCCCAAAACATGTCAGTACGACTCCGTCACGTTGACCCAGCGGACAGCTCACTGTCGCGCTTAATTAACACTCTTAGCGCCCGGGTTGATTTGCTTGCCCACCAGCAGACAGTAATCTTGAATCAATTAACTCAAATTAATGGTCGGCTGGATTGTTTGGAGGGACACCAAACGTTTCCCCTGACCGCAAATACCTCAACCCCTGCAGGCATAGCGTCAGGACTAGCTAACACCTCCTCGTTCTCTCACCTCACTCCTATTCCAACACCTGCCCGGTTCAGCGGAAAACTCGGTGAAGCTTGAGGATTCATTTTACAGTGTGAATCAGTTTTTCTGCGTGTGCCGGGGGATTTTTCTCTCGACTCTTGCCGGATAGGCTATGTCATAAATTTGCTGGCAGGTAGAGCCTTGGACTGGGCATATTCGATCATGGCTAGACCTAGCTATTCTCTGCTTACCTACCAGGAGTTTGTGTCAGAATTTCTGTCTGTATTTGATCATACGGATAGGGGAGAGGTGTTGACAGAACGTTTTTTAAGCCTACAGCAGGGAAAGAGATCAGCTGCAGATTACGCCATCGACTTCCGGGTTTTGGCTGCAGAGATTGGGTGGGGGGAGCCATCTTTTTGTGGCATTTTTCTACGCAGCCTTAGCGACGAGCTAAAGGATGAGTTAGCGGCACGGGATAAACCAGATAACTTGCAGGATTTAATTGCTTTAGCAGTTAGTATCGATAGTAGGTTAAGGGAACGGGCGGCTGGTCGGCGAGTTACTTCCCGTCCGGTTAAACCCCGCCCTCGTGTCCCTGTCTCACTTCCTCTCGCTTTACCCGCGTCAGAGAAGGCCCCGGATCAGGAAGCCATGATTGTTGGTCATTCTAAGGTGTCTGCAGCTGAGAAACAGCGCCGTAGGGATCAAGGCCTGTGTTTCTATTGTGGGAAGGAGTCACATGGGGTTTCTGAATGTCCTAGTAAAGTTAAAAGGGAAGGCCCGTGGATCGCAGTAGGGGGATTCACGGGCAAGAACACAGAGGAACCCCTTACTTGTTGTCATTTACCCCTCAGACTCATTCATACTCACACTGAACACTCAACACTAGCGTTAGTTGATTCTGGAGCTGAGCAAAATTTCATTTCTAGAGACCTGGCAACCCGGATGGGCCTCAGTTGTCAGTCTTTAGAACCCCCTGTCAGATTGATTACCCTGTCGAAGGCGTCGTTGACTACCATTAACCTTCAGACAGCACCTGTGTCTATAATTGTCTCAGGAAATCACAGGGAGGAGATTCAGTTTCTAGTGCTGCCCGTTTCCTCTTCGCCCGTTATTCTGGGATATCCCTGGCTGCGCCTACATAACCCCACTATTGACTGGCAAGCTGGGAGAATAACGGCATGGAGTACGTTTTGCCTTAGTGCCTGTCTCCAATCAGCGGCGTGCGCCCCATCTGTGAAGATGCCTCTGCCCGATTCATCTCCACCGGATTTATCTAAGGTACCAGAGGTTTATCACGATTTGGGGCAAGTGTTCAGCAAATCTCGGGCGTTGTCCTTACCCCCCCATCGTCCGTATGACTGCGCCATTAATCTGAAGGCTGGGGCCCCTCTACCTGCTAGCCGCTTTTACAGCCTATCAGCCCCGGAGCGCGAGGCCATGGACACTTACATTAAGGAATCTTTGGCCTCTGGTATTATTCGCCCGTCGTCGTCGGCCGTGGGGGCCGGATTTTTTTTTGTTGGAAAGAAGGACGGTTCACTACGCCCCTGTATTGACTTCTGGGGGCTGAATGAAATAACGGTCAAGGATAAATATACACTGCCCTTGATGAACACTGCGTTTGACTCCCTCCAGGGGGCATCATGGTTTACTAAACTGGACCTCAGGAATGCTTACCATCTTGTGCGCATTAGAGAAGGTGATGAGTGGAAAACGGCTTTCCGGACCCCCAGCGGTCATTTTAAGTACCTGGTAATGCCGTTTGGGTTAACTAACGCCCCAGCCGTTTTCCAGCGTTTAATCAACAATGTACTACGGGATTTCTTGAACTCATTTGTTTTCGTTTATCTCGATGATATCCTCATTTTCTCCCACACACTAGAGGAACATCGGGTGCATGTCCGCAGAGTATTACAGCGCCTCCTGGAGAACCAGCTGTTCGTCAAGGCCGAGAAATGCGAATTTCATACTGATCAGACTTCTTTCCTTGGATTTATTATTGCTCGGAACCAGGTGCTTCCTGACCCTGCCAAGGTCAAGGCAGTGGTGGAATGGCCTGCACCCACCTCCAGAAAGCAGCTTCAAGGGTTCCTGGGGTTTGCAAATTTTTATAGGAGGTTTGTGCCTAACTTTGGTAATATTGCCCGTCCTTTGACTGCTCTCACCTCCCCTAAGATTTCATTTTGCTGGAGTAAGGAAGCAGCCGATGCATTTGAGAAGCTCAAGAGGGAGTTCGCCTCGGCCCGAGTCCTTACCCAGGTGGACCCGAAGCTTCAATGTTTGGTGGAGGTGGACGCGTCTGATGCAGGAGTTGGAGCAGTACTCTCCCAACGATCTCCCATGGATGGTAAGATTCGCCCTTGTGCCTTTTTCTCTCATCGTCTCTCCCCTGCAGAGAGGAACTACAGCATCGGGGACAGGGAGTTACTGGCTGTGAAATTGGCCTTGGAGGAATGGAGACATTGGCTGGAGGGGGCTGCTCAGCCGTTCGTGGTTTGGACTGATCACCGTAACCTGGAGTACCTCAGGACGGCTAAGCGCCTGAATGCACGCCAGACTCGCTGGTCCCTCTTCTTCGGCCGGTTTAATTTTACTATCACGTACCGGCCGGGAAGCAAGAACGGTAAGCCGGACGCTCTCTCCCGGCAGTTTGACCCCCCATCCTCCGAGGATCTGGAGACCACTATCCTGCCGCCTTCCTGCGTCGTGGGCACCCTGTCCTGGGGAATCTGCAAGACGGTTCGCCAGGCCCAGAAGACTGAGCCGGACCCTGGGGGGGGCCCCCGGGCCGCTTGTTTGTTCCACGCGCTTTCCGAGGCAAGGTGATTGAGTGGGGTCACGCTTCCAAGTTGGCTTGTCATCCTGGAGTGGGTCGGACTGTGGATCTTCTTCAAAGGACCTTCTGGTGGCCAGGGTTGCGGAAGGACGTTGTTGGCTACATCCGGGCCTGCGCTCAGTGCGCCACCGGGAAGACGTCGTCATCTCCCCCGGCAGGCTTACTACATCCGTTACCTATTCCTTCACGCCCTTGGTCTCATGTAGCAATGGACTTTGTGACTGGGTTACCCACTTCAGATGACTACACCACAGTATTAACCATTGTGGACCGGTTTTCGAAGGCGGCCCATTTTGTGCCACTTCGGGGTCTGCCTTCGGCCCAGGAGACTGCGAACCTCCTGGTGCAACACGTGGTACGTCTTCATGGCATCCCTGCGGATATTGTGTCCGATCGAGGACCCCAGTTTGTATCTCAAGTTTGGAAGGCCTTCTGCACGGCACTAGGAGCCACTGCCAGCCTCTCTTCTGGCTATCACCCCCAAAGTAATGGTCAGTGTGAGAGGGCTAATCAGGAGCTGGAAGCCGCCCTCCGTTGTGTCATCTCCTCCTGCTTATCTTCCTGGAGCAAGTTCCTGCCCTGGATTGAGTACGCTCACAACGCTACAATCTCCATGGCCACAGGCGTCTCCCCGTTTAGAGCCTCTTGTGGGCTTGATCCTCCGTTGTTTCCTGAGGAGGAGAAGGAGGTAGCGGTTCCTTCTGTCCAGGCACATATTAAACGCTGCCGGCGAGTGTGGCTCCTCGCTCGCAAAGCTTTGTTGAAAACTACTGAACGTAATATCCAAGTGGCCAACCGGCATAGGAGACCCGCCCCGGAGCATAAGGTGGGTCAGAAGGTTTGGTTATCTACCCGGAATATTGGTGTGCCGGCTGAAAAGCGTAAGCTGACTAAACGCTTTATTGGTCCCTACACCATTAATCGTATTGTTAACCCTGTGTCTGTGCGCTTGTCTCTCCCCTCTTCGATGCATATCTGCCCCACCTTTCATGTCTCCCAGGTCAAGCTGTACGTCTCTGACCCCCTGTGCCCTGCTCCCGCGGCACCCCCACCCCCGAGGATGATCGAATGGCCATCCGGCCTGGGGGGTGACTGCCATCTTGGATGTTCGTAGGCGGGGTCGTGGCCTTCAGTATCTGGTGGACTGGGAGGGCTTTGGACCGGAGGATCGGTCTTGGATTCGCCCAGCGTTGATCTTGGATAAGCAGCTGATTCGCCACTTCCACCGGGCGAATCCAGGTAGGATTGGGCAGGTGCCTGGAGGCACTGCTAGAGGGGGGAGTACTGTCATGGCGGCCTCTGGGCCGTCATTAGCATCATTAACTCCAGCTGCGCACAGATCCACAGGGGTTAATCAGCAGCTGTTAAAAGCCAGCGTTGCTGACAGCCCGGCACGGAGTCGTCTGTCCTCCTCGTCTGGGAAAGAACCAGAACTCCGTTCTCTGGCCTCATCAAGGTATTCTCTTGTCTCATCAGAGTCTGTCTCGTCAAGAATTGTTTTGTCAAAAACTGCCTCGTCTGAAACTGTCTCGTCAAGAATTGTCTTGTCAAGAACTGCCTCGTCAGAAACTGTCTCGTCAGAAGCTGTCTTGTCAGAAGCTGTCTTGTCGGAAGCTGTCTCGTCTGAAGCTGTCTCGTCAGAAGCTGTCTCGTCAGGAACTGTCTTGTCAGGAACTGCCTCGTCAGAATCTTCTCTGGCCTCGTCTAGAACGTCTCTCGCCTCATCAAGGACTTCAGTTCAAAGTCAAGCACGTAAGAGAGCTGTTTGCTACTCTACTCCTAACCTCTACCCCTGTGCACAGGTGGACTCCCTTGGTGGCGGACCTGCGTCCCCAGCTGACGGGGTTATGCCAACTCGCTCACGTAGCGGCTTGCTACCACCACGACTACCGGTACGTCTGGCTCCACAAATTCCTGAATTATTACTGTATCAGTTACAGGAGTACTGGCCACCGTTACCGGTGGAGTTTGGGTCATCGTCATCTGTTGTGTCATCGTCACCACGCTCTGTGGAACCACTCACCTCGTCATCGTCTGGATTGTCATGGTCATCACGCTCTGTGGAATCACCCGCCTTGTCATCGTCTGGATTATCATCGTCACCACGTTCTGTGGAATCACTCGTCTTGTCATCAGCTGGTTTGTCATCGCCCCGGTCTGTGGTGTCACAGCCGGAGTCACTGGAAGACCTGTCCTCGCCTCAGTCACAGGTGGAAGCCCCAGCTCGTTATCGGACGCCTTCACCTCCACGTTGCACGGCCGCTGGTTCTCAGCAGGACGTAACCTGCACTTCTCCCAAGTAAGCCTCACTACTGATAGCTTGTCATTAGCGTGGGACAAAAGTAATCGTCTGTGCTTATATGTTCCAGGGTTGCCGGGTCTCCGTCCAGAGTGCTCAGTTCCAGTGACCAGGATACTATCCACGCGCTCACACTTGCACTACACACCCTTTCTCTCTAATAAAGATTATTGTTCACTAATTTGCCCGTGTCAGTGTCTGTCTCCTGGGTCCCGAAACATGTCAATTTTCACTTTGGGGTGTACTCACTTTTGTTGCCAGTGGTTTAGACATTAATGGCTGTGTGTTGAGTTACTTTGAGGGGCGTACTCACTTTTGTAAGATCTCTCTCTCTCTCTCACTCTCTCTCAAAAAGTGTTCACCCCCTTCCTGATTTCTCATTTTTTTCTCTGTTTGTCACACTTAAATGTTTCAGATCATCAAACAAATTTAAATATTAGACAAAGATAACAAGTATTCACAAAATGCAGTTTTTAATTGAAGGTGTTTATTATTAAGGGTAAAAAAAAAAGAAAAAGCCAAACCTACATGGCCCTCTGTGAAAAAGTGATTGCCCCCCTGTTAAAATATAAATTAACTGTGGTTTATCACATCTTTGAAAGCTGAGTTCAATTTTCTAACCATTTCTAAAGCTTTGGGACTCCAGCAAACCACAGTGGTAGCCATTAGTTTGTGAGAATCCGGGATTGTGTGTCCGACACGATCATCGGTAGCACAGGGGCCCCCCAGGGAACGGTTTTGGCTCCCTTCCTGTTCACCCTTTATACTGCGGACTTCTCACACAAAACAACACACTGCCATCTACAGAAGTTCTCTGACGACTCTGCGATCGTCGGCCTCATCTCCAACGGAGATGAAGCTGAGTACAGAGGACTTATCCAGGACTTCGTGGACTGGTGCCATCGGAACTGCCTCCAGATCAACGCGAAGAAAACTAAGGAGCTGGTGGTGGATTGCCACAGGCAAGGACAACCCCTCACAGCACCAGTAAACATCCAGGGAACAGACATTGAGATGGTGACATCCTACAAGTACATGGGTGTTCATCTGAACAGTAAACTAGACTGGTCACACAATGCCGACGCACTCTACAAGAAGGGACAGCTCAGGCTGTTCCTACTGAGGAGGCTCAGGTCTTTTGGTGTACAAGGGGTGCTCTTGAAGACATTCTATGACACGGTGGTGGCATCAGTCATCACTTTTGGAGTGGTCTGCTGGGGCAACGGCATTACAGCAGCCGATAGGAAGAGACTGAACAAACTGATCAAGAAAGCTAGCTCTCTCCTGGGGAAACGCCTTGACCCAGTGGAGGAGATAGGGGAGAGAAGGATGGTGGCTAAACTGTCATCTCTGTTGGAGTCTGAGTCCCACCCCATGCAGGACATACTGAACGCACTGAGGAGCTCATTTAGCAGTAGACTACATCATCCTAGGTGCGCGACCGAGAGGTTTCGCAGGATCTTCCTACCTACGGCTGTCAGACTGTATAACCTAAGCAGGGCTGCTTGCAGAGATTGCAAAAAAAAGTGACAACCTAATATTATTGAATGCAAAAGACGCAACAGACTTACACAAATGGTCCCCTCCAGTATACAATCAGGACAATATCAGTCGCTATGGAAGGTGACAATATGCATGGGTACATATTCATACCATGTAGGGTAACTAAATAGACGGTTATGCTGTTTATTCCATCTAGCTACAATGCTCCGTACTGTGTGTATATATATTTATATATTTATGTGTACATATGTATATTCACTGCTCTTATTTTCTTATCTTCTAAATTATTGCTCTGAGTGTTGCTATCCCTGTGCTGTTGCAATCCTGGAATTTCCCCATTGTGGGACTAATAAAGGCTTATCTTATCTTATCTTATCTTATTATCCTTAAATGGCGAAAACATGGATCAGTGGTGAACCTTCCCAGGAGTGGCCGGCTGACCAAAATTACCTCAAGAGCGCAGTGACGACTCATCCAAGAGGTCACAAAAGACCCCACAACAACATCCAAAGAACTGCAGGCCTCACTTGCCTTAGTTAAGGCCAGTGCTCATGACTCCATCATAAGAAAGAGACTGGACAAAAATGGCCTGCATGGCAGAGTTCCAAGACAAAAACCACTGCTGAGCATAAAGAACATAAAGGCTCATCTCAGTTTATATCATTTTGATGATCCCCAAGACTTTTGGGAAAATATTCTGTGGACTGAGGAGACAAAAGTTGAAGTTATTGGAAGGTGTGTGTCCCATTACATCCAGCGTAAAAGTGACACAGCATTTCAGAAAAGGAAAATCATACATCATAACATCATAACGACCTCCTCATCGCATCTGATAATGGACTTGTTTCTGTACTTGTCCTTTTAGACCTTAGTGCAGCTTTTGATACTATCGATCATAATATTCTACTTGATAGATTAGAACACTATGTTGGACTTAATGGAACTTCGTTGCAGTGGTTTAGATCTTATTTATCTGATAGGTTCCAGTTTGTTCATGTAAATAATGAGTTTTCTTTCAACTCAAAGCTTAGTCATGGAGTTCCACAGGGATCTGTGCTAGGCCCTACTCTTTTTAGTTTATATATGCTTCCGTTAGGCAACATTATTAGAAAGCACTGTATACATTTTCATTGTTATGCAGATGACACACAGTTATACCTGTCAATGAAGCCAGATGATAGTAATCAATTAGCCAAGATAGAAGCCTGTCTTAAGGAAATCAAAGCTTGGATGACTTGTAATTTCCTGCTATTAAATTCAGATAAGACTGAAGTCATTCTTATTGGTCCAAAAAACCTTAGAAATTCCTTTCCAAATCAAACTTTCAGTTTGGATGCGGTTACTCTTTCTCTTAATAGCTCTGTGAGGAACCTTGGAATTATTTTTGATCAAGATCTGTCCTTCAATTCACATATTAAATTTGTTTCTAAGACTGCCTTCTATCATTTGTGTAATATTGCCAAGATTAGGAGCATCTTGTCTCAGAGTGATGCTGAGAAACTGATCCATGCTTTTGTTAGCTCGAGATTAGATTATTGTAATTCTTTATTATCAGGCTGTCCTAAAACATCTTTAAAAAGTCTTCAGCTGATCCAAAATGCTGCAGCAAGAGTTTTAACAGGTACTAGAAAGAGAGATCATATCTCTCCGGTTCTGGCCTCCCTTCATTGGCTTCCCATAGAGTTTAGAATTAAGTTTAAAATCCTTCTTCTTACTTACAAAGCTCTAAACAATCAGGCTCCTTTTTATTTAAAAGATCTGATACTACCGTATTATCCTAACAGAGCACTACGCTCCCAAAATGCAGGATTACTTGTAATACCTAGAATCTCCAAAAGTACAATGGGAGGCAGAGCCTTCAGTTATCAAGCTCCTCTCCTGTGGAACCAGCTGCCAATCTGGATTCGGGAGTCAGACTCGATCTCTGTTTTTAAGAATAGGGCTAAAACCTACCTTTTTGATATAGCCTACAATTAGGGAGGGATCATGTGTTTCTGAACCCTCCCTAAGTTATGCTGCTAATAGGTTTAGTCAGCTGGGGGACCTCCAGTAATGCACTGGGCCTCACTCCTTTCCTCACTCTCAATGAAATATTTTTTTTGCTGGTCATTAACATTTGTTTGTTCTCTCCCATAGATTGAGTCCCCATCGTGCTGTTTGCTCTCTACATGTCTGTTCTTTTCTTCTTCTCTATCCCCTCACCCCCCAGCTAGTCACAGCAGATGACTGCCCCTCCCTGAGCCTGGTTCTGCTAGAGGTTTCTTCCTGTTAAAAGGGAGTTTTTCCTCTCCACCGTCGCCAAGTGCTTGCTGACAGGGGATCGCCTGATTGCTGGGATCTTTCTGCAACTGTGGGGGTTCCCCCTACAGTTGATAGTGCTATGAGATGACTGTTGTTGTGAAATGGTGCTATATAAATAAAGTTGAATTGAATTGAATTGAATACCAACAGTGACATAGTGGGTTGACCCAGTGAACAGACTCAGACTCAGGAATAGATACAATTAAGTTTATTAACAACAATGGGTGTGTGTGTGAGTGTGTGGGTGTGTAGTCTGTAGTCACTGGGGGAGAGCAGAACACCGTACGACCTGGCAACCCTAGGGACAAACAGAAGCAGGGACAGTTAGAGATAATCACAGATGAGAATGTGCCGTTTAGTCCAAGGCTTACTGTTTGCAGAGATGTAGCGTGGCTCAGGTTCAGCTCTGCGGCTATGGCCAGGAGGACAGTGTTCGCAGGTCTTGTTGCGGCTGAAGGAGGTGAGAGTGTGCAGCTTTGTCTGCCGCCAGGAATGACGGAGGTCCGCCGGCACAGAAAGGGAGAGATTCGCCGCCACGGAGCACCGCCTGTGCACAGGGGACTGAGAGAGGGATTAGAGGAATGAGTTAGGCTTACTTGAGCTACAGGGAGATTCTTCCAGACGCCGGTGGGCAGCAGGCTGGGAACGAGGACGAAGGTAGACTGAGGCTGGAACTCAGGAACAACTTTGAAGGCGAGAGAAGGCCACATGGAGTGTAGACAGACGACTCCGCACTGATCCCAGGGCAGAGTGGTAAATATAGCCCAGGCCGTGATGAGGAGCAGGTGTGCGCACAGCTGAAGGGAATAGGCACTGGAGCAGACCATTACAAACAGTAAAATATGGTGGTGGTAGTGTGATGGTCTGTGGCTGTTTTGCTGTTTCAGGACCTGGAAGACTTGCTGTGGTAAATGGAACCATGCATTCTGCTGTCTACCAAAAAATCCTGAAGGAGAATGTCTGGCCATCTGTTCGTGACCTCAAGCTGAAGCGCACTTGGGTTCTGCAGCAGGGCAATGATCCAAAACACACCAGCAAGTCCACCTCTGAATGGCTTAAGATACACAAAATGAAGACTTTGGAGTGGCCTGGTCAAAGTCCTGACCTGAATCCGATTGAAATGCTGTGGCATGACCTTAAAAAGGTGGTTCATGCTCAAAAACCCTCCAGTGTGGCTGAATTACAAGAATTCTGCAAAGATAAGTGGGCCAAAATTCCTCTACTGTGCTTTAAAAGACTCATTGCCAGTTATCGCAAATGCTTGATTGTAGTTGTTGCTGCTAAGGGTGGCCCAACCAGTTATTAGGTATAGGGGGTGTGATGACTCGCTCTGAGCCATTATCATCCACAGCTGCACGCACACCGGCTCCTCGTCAGGACAGGACTATTTAACCGCACTCAGCCTGCTGGCCTGCACGGAGCCGTCTGTCTCCCTGGCTATGAAGCGCATCTCCCAACTTCCTAGCCATCATCTTCACGACGTTCTACCTCGCCACCTCGGCATTAACTCCCGGAGGATCTCCCCTCAAGCCCAAGTAAGCCAATCCTTTTACTCACCTGCTCTCCGCTACTCCCCTGTGCACAGGCGGAATCTCTCGGTGGCGGAATCGTCTCCCTTGGCGGCAGTTTCCGCTCTTTCCTCTCCACCATCTGCACAACTGCAATGACGCTGGGACAGTGGGCGCTGTCTGCCTGGCCAACGGGTGATCACCATCCACCTGGAACAAGTAAGCCACAGTTACACCTAAGCGTGAGCCCAGCTAGCTCCTTGCTAATTGTGTGTCTTGCTCCGTCCATAGGGTTGCCAGGCCCCACGGCGCTCTGTTCCCTCCCAGCTGCTCGAAGTCTCCAGCCAGCTCTCACATACACAACATAACACATTCACGCATCCACACACGATACACTGGGTCAATAAAGATAATTGAATCCATTTCTGAGTCCGTGTCTGTTCCCTGGGTCAGCCATTATGTCAGGGGGCAATCACTTTTTCACACAGGGCCATGGATTGTTTTTTTCCCATAATAATAAACACCGTCATTTAAAAACTGTATTTTGTGTTTACTTGTGTTATCTTTGTCTAATATTTAAGTTTGTTTGATGATCTGAAATATTTAAGTGCGACAAACATGCAAAAAAAAGAGAAATCAGGAAGGGGGCAAACAGTTTTTCACACCACTGTATTTATCACACACACACACACACACACACACACACACACACACACACACACACACACACACGTGTATATATATATATATATATATATATATATATATATATATACTGTATATATATATACGGTATATATATATATATATATATATATATATATATATATATATATATATATATACTATATACTGTATATACTGTATATACTGTATATATATATATATACTACCGTTCAAAAGTTTGGGGTCACCCAGACAATTATTTTGTGTTTTCCATGAAAAGTTACACTTATTTACCACCATGAGTTGTAAAATGAATAGAAAATATAGTCAAGACATTGACAAGGTTAGAAATAATGATTTGTATTTGAAATAATAATTTTTTCCTTCAAACTTTGCTTTCGTCAAAGAATCCTCCATTTGCAGCAATTACAGCATTGCAGACCTAACATGATTGCACAAGGGTTTTCTAATCATCCATTAGCCTTCTGACGCAATGAGCAAACACATTGTACCATTAGAACACTGGAGTGATAGTTGCTGGAAATGGGCCTCTATACTCCTATCTAGATATTGCACCAAAAACCAGACATTTGCAGCTAGAATAGTCATTTACCACATTAGCAATGTATAGAGTGTATTTCTGATTAGTTTAAAGTTATCTTCATTGAAAAAAACTGCTTTTCTTTCAAAAATAAGAAAATTTCTAAGTGACCCCAAACTTTTGAACGGTAGTGTATATATATACAGTATACAGTATACGTATATATTAGTGTTGGCATTATCATGTTATCATGTTAACTGGCTGTTAACACTTTGCCCCCATTAATGGCAACAAATTTTGGGATCGCGGTTAACAGCAGTTCACGTCAGGAAACGCAAACAGTACTTTTTGGCCTAGCAGGCCTCCGTACCAAAGCCACTCTGGCCACAGACACTGTGCGTGCCATGCAGACAATGTGAAGTCAAACAAGCTGGATTACAGCCATGGAAATCCCCAAAGTGCTGTCATGTTTAAGTTAACCCATAGTTAGGTGAGGGTGTAAGCTGTCCAAGATGTGCATTAGATACAACTGTTGTATCAATATGAAAAGCCTGCATCATTTCTTTCAGTAGTTACTGTGTATAGAAGATTTAGAGAAAAATCTGACCTGACCTTTGACCTCAAGGTCATCTGATGAGAGTGAAATTGTAATATGCGCATCATCAGAGTATATCAAACCGTGGTACCAACTTTCAAAACTATTGGAACAAAACTGTAGGAGGAGTTGACTTCACAAAACAATTACTGTCTATGAAGTGAGGTGAAACAGGATGTCATAGGTCAGGGGCTACAATTTTCGCAAAAATCATCCCATCAGAACCAAACTGCAATAAGTGTATCCTTGGTGTATATCAAACCATGGTACAAGTTTCAAAACAACCAGACCAAAATTGTAGGAGGAGTTGATTTCACAAAAGTGGGACAGACAGACGGATGGATGGACAGACAGACAGACGGACTGACCCATAACATAATCCCCCTTCGGTCTTCGACCGGCGGGGGATAACAACTATTTGGTGTGTGATCATATTATAAATAAAATGACAGGCGATTATATTATGACTGTTACAACTCTCTCCATTAAAATAACAGAAAAACCCAGCGTGTGCTGTTTCCTCATGTGCTCCAGAGCTGCGCGATATCAAAACACATCACTGAAATATCATTAAACAATGTACTTCTGACAACAGATCACCTTTTTCCTGCTCAAAAGCGCATTGGTGTAACATTCACTGTAATAGTGCTGCTCCTGAGATTGTGCACCGCCAAACCTCTTTGAAATGAGCCTCCACCTCCCAGTGCAAACCGGGCGCACTGTCTACTGGTAATTAGATGGCGTGATGCTGGCGTATGGCGGAAAGTCTGGCAGAAAAGTCCGCTGATATCCATCAAAATGGGGCCCTAAGAACTAGTTTTGGGTAAATTTGCAAGTCATAATTAAGTGGTGAGGTCAGGGTGTTGTGCAATTGTTAAAGTATATAATGGATTTCAAAGTCACTTTCAAGTTCAAGGAGTTAATATGCTAAAATATTTCATAGAGAGTGAGGAAAGGAGTGAGGCCCAGTGCATTACTGGAGGTCCCCCGGCTGACTAAACCTATTAGCAGCATAACTAAGGGAGGGTTCAGAAACACATGATCCCTCCCTAATTGTAGGCTAGATCAAAAAGGTAGGTTTTAGCCCTATTCTTAAAAACAGAGATCGAGTCTGACTCCCGAATCCAGATTGGCAGCTGATTCCACAGGAGAGGAGCTTGATAACTGAAGGCTCTGCCTCCCATTGTACTTTTGGAGATTCAAGGTCAGGGGTGTCCAACCATGTGCCATGGAGAGCCAAGACCCTGCAGGTTTTACCTCCAACCAGTGTCTTCAACAGCAAATTTCAGTGAACTTCTTCCCACTGATTGCTGATAAGTGAAAACACCTGCTGAAGAGACTGGGTAGAAGAGAAAACCTGCAGGGTCTTGGCTCTCCACGGCACATGGTTGGACACCCCTGTTCTAGGTATTACAAGTAATCCTGCATTTTGGGAGCGTAGTGCTCTGTTAGGATAATACGGTAGTATCAGATCTTTTAAATAAAAAGGAGCCTGATTGTTTAGAGCTTTGTAAGTGAGAAGAAGGATTTTAAACTTAATTCTAAACTCTATGGGAAGCCAATGAAGGGAGGCCAGAACCGGAGAGATATGATCTCTCTTTCTAGTACCTGTTAAAACTCTTGCTGCAGCATTTTGGATCAGCTGAAGACTTTTTAAAGATGTTTTAGGACAGCCTGATAATAAAGAATTACAATAATCTAATCTCGAGCTAACAAAAGCGTGGATCAGCTTCTCAGCATCACTCTGAGACAAGATGCTCCTAATCTTGGCAATATTACACAAATGATAGAAGGCAGTCTTAGAAACAAATTTAATATGTGAATTGAAGGACAAATCCTGATCAAAAATAACTCCAAGGTTCCTCACAGAGCTATTAAGAGAAAGAGTAACTGCGTCCAAACTGAAAGTGTGATTTGGAAAGGTATTTCTAAGGTTTTTTGGACCAACAAGAATGACTTCAGTCTTATCTGAATTTAATAGCAGGAAATTACAAGTCATCCAAGCTTTGATTTCCTTAAGACAGGCTTCTAACTTGGCTAATTGATTAGTATCATCTGGCTTCATTGACAGGTATAATTGTGTGTCATCTGCATAACAATGAAAATGTATACAGTGCTTTCTAATAATGTTGCCTAACGGAAGCATATATAAACTAAAAAGAGTAGGGCCTAGCACAGATCCCTGTGGAACTCCATGACTAAGCTTTGAGCTGAAAGAAAACTCATCATTTACATGAACAAACTGGAACCTATCAGATAAATAAGATCTAAACCACTGCAATGAAGTTCCATTAAGTCCAACATAGTGTTCTAATCTATCAAGTAGAATATTATGATCAATAGTATCAAAAGCTGCACTAAGATCTAAAAGGACAAGTACAGAAACTAGTCCATTATCAGATGCAATGAGGAGGTTGTTAGTGACCTTCGCTAAGGCTGTTTCAGTACTATGATGGATTCTAAACCCAGATTGAAACTCTTCAAGTAAACCATTTCCCTGCAGGTGGTCAAATAATTGCGTAGCAACAACTCTTTCTAAGATTTTTGAAATGAAAGGGAGATTAGAGATTGGTCTATAGTTAGCTAAAGCTCCTGGATCTAGCGTTGGCTTTTTGAGTAAGGGTTTAATTACAGCCGTTTTAAAAGCCTGCGGTACATGGCCTAGAGTTAATGAAGAATTGATTATATGAAGAATAAAGCTACCAATAAGTGGGAAGACTTCTTTAAATAACCTGGTAGGAATAGGATCTAAAAGACAAGTTGAAGGTTTGGATGAGGAAACTACTTTGTCTAACTCACATAGGTCGATTGGAGTAAACTCATCAAGACAGACATCAATAGAAGGAGTTGTAGTAGTTACAGTATTTAAGTTAACTGTGGGAAGAATCTGATTGATTTTATCTCTGATGGATGAAATTTTATTATTGAAAAAGTTCATAAAGTCCTGACTAGTAAGCTCTAAGGGGATGCTAGGATTGACAGAGTCCTGACTCTTTGTCAACCTGGCTACAGTACTGAAAAGAAACCTGGGATTATTCTTGTTCTCTTCTATTAATGCAGAGTAATAACTCGTTCTAGCTTTTCTAAGAGATTTTTTATAAATTAAAAGATGATTTCTCCAAGCTAAATAGATTTCATCTAAATTAGTAGAGCGCCATTTTCTTTCTAATTGACGAGTCTTCTGTTTTAAGCTACGAGTTTCTGTGTTGAACCAAGGAGTTAAAAATCTCTGATTAGACTTTTTCTTTTTTAAGGGGGCCACCAAGTCTAGAGCCTGATGCAGAGAAGCTGAAACACTATCCACCATGTTATCAATTACAGAAGGAGCAAGCTGTCTATAGCTTATTTCCGTTGTGTTGACACATGGCATAGAGGAAACAATCTGCATAAATTTGGAAACAGCATCATCTGAGAGGCATCTACTGTGATAATATTTTTCTTTAGGAGCCAAATAGTCAGAAATAGTAAAATCAAAGGTTAACAGACAATGGTCTGACAGTACAGGGTTATGAGGAGACACTACAAGATTTTCTATTTCTATTCCATATGTCAGAACAAGGTCCAATGTATGGTGGAGGTAATGAGTAGAATTTCCTACTTTCTGAGAAAACCCAATCGAGTCTAATATTGAATTAAAAGCCACATTAAGGCAGTCACTATCTACATCCACATGTATATTAAAGTCCCCTACTATAATTATTCTATTTATTTTTATTTATTTTATTTTATTTTTTTTATTTATTTATTTTATTTATTTATTTTCGGATAGTACATTACAGGTTAGAAGAAACTGTATAATATAACAACAAGGTCAAATTAGACAAAGACTCCTTCTACTATACAATTCCACGTGAGTTATCCGAAATGGGTGATGGCTGAAGCCGCAGCTTATATTGCCCACCCATATTCCATCCAAGAATTCAAAGGAGAAAAAAGAGAAAACAAGACAAGAGCGATTACAATTTAAAACAAGGCTAAGACAAAATATGACTGAGAGAAAAAGAAAACTGAGCTAGTCTAAGTTAAGCGGTTACTATTCAAAAACAATATCTATCAGATTTCAACACTAAATCAGCTAAGAAATCAGCAAATTCGGATAAAAATTCTGAATAGGTTGATGGGGGACGATAAACAATGGCAAATAAAATTGGGTTTAACCTGAAATTGCTAAAGTGCCCAATACTGAGGACCAGGCCCTCAAAGGAATTATAACATGTTTTTTGCTTTACATTAACTAGTAATTTGGAATGGTAAATTGTTGCTACTCCTCCTCCACGACCAGAACTTCTGGGATTTTGACAGTTTAAATAACCAGAGGGGGTTGATTCATTTAAACCAACATAATCCTCTTGCCCTAACCAAGTCTCTGTAAGGGATATTAAATCAATCTGATGATCAATTAACAGATCATGGACTAACAGAGACTTGGGAGTTAGAGACCTAATATTTAACAAACCACATTTAATTTTTAAATTATGAGGAGGAACAGAGGCCAAATCATTCAATTTAGAGGCTTTATGTTTAATTTGAGTTTTACCAATATTTTGCTTTATCACTTTGGGATGCTTATACATTATATTTTTATTCACTTTGGAGGGAGCAGACAACGATTCTCTGATGGGGAAGACAGGGGCTAAGCTGAGGGGTGGCGGATGAAGAGGAGCTGCAGAGAGGCGTGTAAGACTGCGACTCTGCTTCCTGGTCCCAACTCTGAGTAGTCATGGTTTTGGAAATTTGGATAAAAAAGATGCCAGATTGTTAGATAAATGAGAAGCACCATCCAAAGTGGGATGAATGCTGTCTCGTCTCACGAGACAGCATTGAATAAAATTCACCTCCACTTCCAGCTCTGCTGCAACTACATGTTCCAGGACTCCTGCAAAAACACAGATAGGAGTCACAAGCCAGAGTTTATTCCAAAGGCCAGAATTTGTTGTGCTTTTGCATAGCAAAATCCATTTAAATATCAATATTACATCAACCCTATTCCTGTGTGGACCACCACTTTATCGTGGTGGAGGGGTTTGCAGGCCTGATGATCCCAGGAGCTATACTGTTGGTGTAACTTGCTCCCAGTAGAGTCCCAAGTCAAGATGAAAGGCTAAGAGACTAAAGCGCAAGTTACACACCCACGTCGACGCAACGCAGCTGCAACAGCGTTGACGCAGCATCAACACAGCAACAGCGTGTGTTCCTATTGTGTTGCCCCACGTGCACATCTCGACGGGCACATCAGTGACACAGGCCGTAAGAGCTGTGATTGGTCCGCTTTGTCTCCTCCTTCACATTTCCTGGATCTCGCCACAGCTCCACTCTGCCTGTTCATGGTGGCACAACTTCCAAGGCAAGTTGGTTAAACAGTGGTCCAAATTCAAAAGAATCTTGAGCTAGTAAGCACATATAGAACATTTTGTGACTCATCATAACCCCAGTAATAACACAGATAGTCAAATAATGACAGCAGTGGTGGTCGCATGCACAGTTTTCTCTGACTTCTTCTCTTTTTCTCTGTACAACAATCATATTAAAAGTTGCTTTTCTTAACATTTTTAACTCCATCACAATCTGCTCTTGTCTGTCACTATTTCATCAACAAAAACACACGACGAACGCAAATCACTCTACACATTGGCTGAAACCCATTTTAGCAACAGAACAATGCATTTTACCCAACACACAAGAAAAAATTGCTGATCACTGCGTTTGTGATGGATGTCGGTAATGGCGTCGACGTGATGCTGGTGTATAAATCCCGCTGAAGCGTTGTCTACAACAAGGATCCTGTATACCCCTGCCTGGTATATGGTTACCTGGGTCCTGCCCTGGAGGGAGGGGCTCGATGGCAAGTTCCCGGTGTCTGGGTTTCTGCCCATGGGACCTGTCAGGACTCAGCCTGAGCGAACCACTTGGGTCCACCCTGCAGTGGGCTCCCAAAGCTGCAGGAGGGAGCATGAGGATCATGGTGCTATATGAACTGAACAGTGGTCTGGGCTTCTCTGCTGTGGTTCTCATTCAGTGGTCACATGTTATACCTTCTTTTTTTGTTGTTCTTCCTCCTCCAGAAATAGTAACAGGAGCTCCTCTTTGGCTACGGATAAATAACGCCATTGTTGTTGTTACAAAAAAAATGCGCGCTGCTCTCACGTTTCTTCACCTTAGCTGGTGAACAAAGTGGCGCGTCAGTGCATTGGTGCTACCTATAGGGCAGGGGTGTAATTACAAATGACACACGTGTGCATGTGTCAACAGCTTGGCTTAGTAGATGAAGGAAGTGAAGTATATACAGATCCACATGCAGGCCAGCGTCATCCAAAGCGGATGCAGACCAAAACAGACAAGAGTGGAAATGTAGCATGAATCCAGCTTCACTCTCCTGTGCATCACCTCTCTCCCCCCTCACCCCCTCCTCATCCACTGGAGACATCAGCACCAACCGCCACATCACTGTGACTACAGATCAGGTTAGGAGACAGCTGGAGAGACCTCACCAGCGTAAGGCTGCGGGCCCTGATGGCATCTCCCCCAGGATCCTAAGGACCTGTGCCAACCAGCTATCTCCTGTACTGAAATGCCTGTACAACCTGAGCCTGAAAGTATCGGTGCTGTGGAAGACATTCTGCCTGGTTCCTGTCCCCAAGAAGCTGTCTCCATTGAATCTGACAGACTTTCAACCAGTTGCCATCACATCTCATGTGATGAAGGTCCTGGAAAGACTGGTCTTGTCAAGAATCTGGGTTTGGAAGCCAAACCTAGTTCTGACTTATTGTTTTGCTTTGCTCTAGTTTCCTCCCGACAGCTCTGGCACGCCCCCTCCTCCTGTCAAGTGCCGTCTGCTGCACTGTCACGGGTGCTCACACACATACACACACCCACACGCACACACACACTTGCACATGCTCCATTCACTCTCATTCACACGCTCTCTCACACACCTGGTGCCAATCAGTCCTGCCCACGCATTCTCGCACCAGCAATCTCTTTCCTCGTTAGCTTCAGGAGTACAGTATTTGTTTGCCGCTTCGGAGGAAAGAGATTGTCTGGGCATCCATATGCGGTAGCCAATTCTCCCCGTATGTGATTCATTCCCTGCATTGTTTTCCAGCCCGTCACTGAAAGCCTTGGTCCTTCTCCTGGTGTTTGGGCTGGCCAGCTTCTCTATCCTCATCCTCCAGACTGCATGGCTCCCCCCGGATTAGCTCCAGCCCTGTAAGGGTCTGTTTCGTCTTTCTCCTGTGCTAAGCAGCCCTGCAGCACTAGGCTGATCGCCTTTCTGTTTTTGTGCGGATCACAGCCCTGCAGCACTAGGCTCCATTTAGACCGGGCTGCAGAGCATCCAGTAGGTGCCCTGTATGTCTGGTGTCCTTATCCCATCATTGCACCTCTCTGTATTTGTGTGTGGCTAACTGAACTGTAACTTGGTGATTACAGGACTTGTTATTTTGTGAACTTTAATAAGCATGGCACTCTCTACTCCAGGGATTTGGGTTTTTCATTCTCTCCCTCGTGCGCCGTGTTATGGTGAACAGGGGTTTGTGACAGAATGCCCCGACCATAAAAAAAAACAAAAACAAAACAGCGGAGTAGAGTTGTGTGGTTTTTTTCCCTTCTTCCTTTCCTCCTCGTATGTTGGCACTATGATCTGGACAGACGAGGAGCTGGAAGCCCACAAATTGCTGGAGGAGGTGATCTTCGTCTTTCAGTGGCTCCCCGAGGATCGGGAATGGGCACAATTTGTTACAGAGGACGTCGAGCGGCGCCATCCTAACCTCCGGATTATTCATAGGGTGGACGCCACCCTCTCCGCCATCCTTCCCGTCCCGGACGCAGAGCCAGAGGATGCCTCTCCACGATCGGAGCCGGCCTCTTGCCAGAAGATGCGCTCCCGTCAGAGGAAGACTTTGTTCGTCCCTGGATCCTTTTCATCTCCTGGGCCAGTGCCCACCCAATCTTCGGATGGAGGTGGAGCGCCGCGAGATAGAGAAACGAGGACGCGCTTCTCCGGCAGAAAGGGCAAAAAGACCACCTCTTTTTGCTGGACCAGATTTCATCTCGTCCAGACTGTAGTTCAGGGGAGGTTTCACACCTACAATTTTGGTCCGGATCAAAATGAAAAGTCCGAAAGTTCAGACCAAAAAATTTAGGCATGAAAGCACCCTTAGGCTCCATTCAGACCAGGATAGCCCAGGGGTCTCAGTTCGACTAGGCGAGGACTGCCGAGAATTTTCACACCTTCGTTTAGGTTGGTTTGCATTCACATTGCAGCTGACCAAACTATCTGGACAACGTCACGCAGATACAACAACTGCTCATTTGGGGTGCTGTAGCTAAAACCATCACAGACCAGGAAGAACAAATCTCAGCGAAGAAGAAAAATCAGGCTCATTGACTGGCCAGGACCGAAAATGGAAATCTGTTCCCTTCAGCCGGGTTTTTTGTCCGCCACAAACAAAACATTTTTTAACTTTTTTCCTTGGCTTTCTCCAGTTAAAGGATTTCTCTGATTGATGCCGTCGTCTTTATTGTTATTTTCTACCCAAAATGTACGACAGTAAATGCAACTTCCTCTTCTCAGACTACATGCTGGTATGGTTACACAAACGCTGAGGAGTGTTGTGTCTCAAATTAGGAAGGAGTCGTGGTGACGTTTTATGTTTTATTAAGAACAAGAACAGGAACACACACATATATATATATATATATAGAGAGATCTCTCTCTCTCTCTATATATATATAGAGGAGACTCTAACGCGAGCACAGGAGCCACAGCAAATGTCTCCCGCAGTTGGCTTATATATCCCAGGTGACACCATCTCCCAGAGGCGGGGCGTCACCCCTCTCCAGCCCCAGGGCACCACCATAATACACACACACACACACACACACACACACACACACACACACACACACACACACACACACACACACACACACACATATATAATATACGATCCTACCTCCTCCCCCCCCTTGAAAAAGTACAAGCACACTAATTGACACACTTTTAAAATTTATACCCGACTCACACACTAATACAAAGGTATTTACAGACCTAACCACTCACACACCACACAGGCCCAGCGGAGCACTCCGCAATGTAAACAGTCATTGAACTTAAAAGGGCCACACACCAAAATAAATTAATCCCCAAAATAAATGTACACACCTTATAAGTATAAAATTTACACAAATAGGAACAATGGCAGTACCCGACTCCTAACCCGCATTTTATCCCATAATATATACACAGATGTGGCGGTTCGGTTAACCCCCACAACAGATTAAGGACAGTCAGCTCGCTTCTCTTGGTTTTTCTCGCTGCACTACTGAGATGTAATGTGCCATTCATGTATTGTGATGTAATGTGCCATTCATGTATAGTGTTCATGCGTCCTGTCCTTACTGTGACCTAGAGACTGAGATCAATATGTAGATGTGCCTTGTAACCTCTTTGTCCTGCAAGCTGGAGCAGAGGCCAGCAATCTGCCTATTGTTATGTAGGTCTCTTAAATGCAAATGTCTCATGCCTGTTCTGCAGTCTCTTTGATCATACCAACTGCTGGGAATACCCTTTGATGTATTGTCTGAGTTGGGTATATATACTGCACTGAAATCCATGTTCTCTCTCTCATTCTCACTTCTGCAACTGCTGCTGGTGGACACACACTTTGTGTCCCTCTGCCGAGAGCCGCTGGGCTCACTCCCGGCGCGCATGCACAGTGCCGGGAGCGGAGCTCGTGACGGCGGTATGATTTAATAAACTCTACTTAAAACTCTTAACGCCGCTTTATTTCATGCCGCTTCACTGGTGACCCCGAACATGCACACGTTTTGTGCAAAGCAACCTTCTGGTCTGGACAGCTACACTGGTGACCCGTTCTTCATGATGAGATCTGCACGTCTGAGATCTGCTCATCCACGCTGGACCGGCCGCGCTCGCAGCTCCTCCACACGAGAGTGCAGGCACCTCGTCCCCTCTCCACGACGGCGATCTCCATGGCCAGCGGAGAACGCAACGCGTGGACCTGAACGCACCACGGCCGAGCGGTGACAAAGATCGTCTATTCCCTCTCACCGCTCCAACGCATCTGTAGGAGCCTGAGGGACAAAGATCGTCTATTCCCTCTCACCGCCCCAACGCACCATGGCCAATCTGCAGCCACAGCTCAACTTGGATATTATCGGCGCCGTCTGCGCTGATCTCCACCAAGATTCCCGACCCTGTCTCCTCTCCAGCTGGCCCACCCACGCACGAGCCCCGGCGCACGCACCGGGGAGTTACGAGGACGGCGCACCACGCACAGGACAATAACGGCTCCAGAGACCGCCATCGTCCTCCGCCGCTGCTCACAGTAACCTTCAGGGCTGCTCGTTCACCTGAAGCAAGCACGCAGCTCGCCACTGGATTTTCTAATGGTCTCAGCCACGGCACATAAGGGAATTCAGCCGTCAGCTTTTCCCGAGGGCTTTAGGGCTGCGCCGCACCTAAAGCCAACAAGCCAAGTCCCTCTTCTTCTATTTTTTTTCCTACAGCCGCTACACAGCCTCGCCGCTCCTGTTTTCTTCATGGCCACGAGAAGAGTCAGAGACTAATTTTTCTTCTTGTGATCTCCGCATGTGCAACGGGACAGCCCCTCGACGTTGTGGAGCAACAAGCAATTTTTGCGCGGCTCGGACGATTTCACCGTCCCCGGCCGGCACTTATTACCCCCCTCCTCCCTCCCCCTCCGCCTGCAGCGAACTTCTCCCACAGCTCGCTCCCATAGATGGCTATCGAGGTCTCGGCCCCCTGCCGTGCCCTCTGGGGGGGAGCGTGTGGCGATTCGGTTAAACCCCACAACAGATTAAGGACAGTCAGCTCGCTTCTCTTGGTTTTTCTCGCTGCACTACTGAGATGTAATGTGCCATTCATGTATTGTGATGTAATGTGCCATTCATGTATAGTGTTCATGCGTCCTGTCCTTACTGTGACCTAGGGACTGAGATCAATATGTAGATGTGCCTTGTAACCTCTTTGTCCTGCAAGCTGGAGCAGAGGCCAGCAATCTGCCTATTGTTATGTATAGGGCCTTTTCCACTAGCACGCTTTAGCGCGACACGGGACGGCTCAGCACGCTTTGTATGCTTTTCCACAAGCCCCAACACGGTTTAACAGCCGTGATTCTCAGCCCCGCTGAAGGGCAGGGTACAGCAGTGCTGAGCTGTGCCGTGTTGTGACGTTAACAGACTGGTCGCCGCTGATTGGTCAGGTCGTAACCGGCGCTGATTGGTCAGGTTGTAACCGCCCCTCTCCTCCTCTTCTTCTACCAAATCTTCACGACCTTCTCAATAAAGTTTTTGAAAAAAAAAAAAAAAGAATCTTCACGACCTACTCAGCACGCAACCACTGTTGGCGGTTCCTTTTGAGTGTATTGCTGTGCTATTTTTCATTTATTCTCTATCAAAAATGGCTTCGCGTAATAAGGGTGTTCCATGGAGCAGTAAGGAGCTGCAGTGTCTGCTCACTGCATTGTCAGACGAACGTATTCAGCGCGAGTTAGACGGAGCCGCCCGGAATGAAAAAATATACCGGGAGGTCTCGACATTGGAGTCCTTTAACGGTGAGTTTTAATTTTTTTTTATTGTGCGTTTTTTCGCAAATATATTCGGTAAGACGCTCAGTTTATTTATGCAATAAAAAAGCTGTTCATTTGTGGATGGATCGCTGCTTTATTGCAGCACAATGCGGACTAAAGCTTTTATTGTAATTATTCATGTGAACAATACGCTGAAATAAGCTTATGTATTCTTGTTAAAAACTATTGTCTTTTCTGTATATATTTCGTGCTGTATTTTATTGTGTGCATTTTCCTTGTAGAATCATCCCACGCGTCCGCCGCGACAACCCGTCCGGATTATTCAACCGAGCCTTCCTGACCCACAGCTGGCAGAGACGGATTAATTCTACCGAGCCTCAGCACTCAGTGGTCAGCGTGTATAAAATGTTGATTAACCTTCATGTTGTGTTGCAAAGTTTTTTTTTATTTTAATATTTTGTATATAATAAAATGGAATTGTTTTGGAAAGTGTGGTTTGTCTGTTATAACACTGAATTATAAAACAGTATAATTACATAGAAATTCCATTGCCTAGTCTGATCAAAATGATGCTGAGGGTCAACCATTGTAAAGGTAATGTAATTTTTAACTAGACCAAAAAAGAAATCTTTTTGTACGCTTTCTGTTCTTTTTATTGAAATATCATTAAAAATTAGCACCAAGTCAAAGGTACAAGTATATGTAAATTGAATGTTCTATCGGCATTCCAAATTCAGAGATTTACAATACTTTAGAAGGAGTGTAGCATCATCTAAACGGAAAATAATAATACTGTTGTTCCAAACGTTGACCTGAAGGTGAAAAACATGAATTTTTTTAATTCAGTACATCCAAAATGCCCTAGGATGTGGTGTAGTCCAGTGTGCCACCGTCTCATTATTTAATACGAATAAAAACAAGTTTCAGCTCATTATTTCTAGGTCATTTGGCAGTTAATTCAAAACAAAAGTGACTTGTGTTGTTGCAGCTTAATTATGAAATAAAATTAATTGTGAGATAAAACCACAGAGCGTGCAAGGCAATAATCCTTGGATCCTCCATTTTTTGTCTGGTGTAAATAAGGACTCAGTCCGGTGCATAACATCACGGGAGTGTGGCCCCGCCTCGCTGAGAATCTGCTGCTGCCCCGCAACACTGTGCTAATGGAGACAGAAGCATTCCGAGCCGTACTGAAGTGAATCGAGCCGTACCGAGGTGTGCTGGGCTAGTGGAAAACAGGCTTAAGTCTCTCAAATGCAAATGTCTCATGCCTGTTCTGCAGTCTCTTTGATCATACCAACTGCTGGGAATACCCTTTGATGTATTGTCTGAGTTGGGTATATATACTGCACTGAAATCCATGTTCTCTCTCTCATTCTCACTTCTGCAACTGCTGCTGGTGGATACACACTTTGTGTCCCTCTGCTGAGAGCCGCTGGGCTCGCTCCCGGTGCGCATGCACGGCGCCGGGAGCGGAGCTCGTGATGGCGGTATGATTTAATAAACTCTACTTAAAACTCTTAACGCCGCTTTATTTCATGCCGCTTCACAGAGACTCCTTATCAAACCACAAAGCACACAACATAGGGCAAATCACTTCAATTACACACGCTCCCCACTACTATTCACACACAGGTGTTACTGCACCTCACACACACACACACACACACACACACGCACGCACGCACGCACGCACACACACACACACACACACACAAACAGAGGACAACCCAAAGGTTACATAATATTCACAGCACACAACGGTGGTCACCATCAAATTAAATTACTTTGCATCTTCTTTTAACTTCACATTTGTTCGTACTGCACACTTTTTTTTTTGAACATTAACCTTAAACACACTGAAAAGTACACTATAACTGGACACACTAAGCCCCAATAAAGTCCTAACCCGGGTCACCCGTAGGCTTCCCTCTGGAGTGTCCGTCCGGCGGCCCACTCCCAGAACATCTCTGCTCCCTTGAACTGCGCACACGTCCAAGCCAAGGCTGGACCCCAGGGCGCACCCCATCGCTGTCGCCCAGGGGAGCACTCACTGGCTTCCTTCTTCTTCTGCGTTGTGAACCGGTACCCATATGGCTCTTCAGCATTCCACTAGGTTTGCTTGTCCCTTGTTTTCATTCTGGGCACGTCTAGGGTTCGTGCCATCCAGTCTCACCCCGATCACTTTCATTTGCTGCATTGGAGCGGCACTGGCAGCACCTGGCTCAACAGTAGTACTCGGACGGCCACCGGAGTCACACTGCGCCTGGTCTCTGGAACCATCCGCCTTCACGGGGGCTAAACCATGCCGTTCGGGTCCAGCGTCTCCAGGACCGCAAACACTGGCACGGAGTTCCCGTCATGTCGGCGTACTCTGGTGCTGGCGGCGTCCCTCTTCACCTGGAATGGGCCACCCTAAATCCCATGCTTCTTCGCCACTTCCCGTATAAAATGGCCGGTCCCACAGTCCACCGCTTGACCACTCCTGCACCTCTCCACAGGTGACGGAGAACCCAAGCCCATAAAACAAATCACAGCCCGTCAGATTGTTACCACTACGGGCCACCATGAACTCGGCTGCGCACATAGAGGCGTTCTTGTACCTCACCGACAGCTACACCGAGCCCACAATGTCTAGAGGGTTGCTACCATACCTGTAACAGGCAATGTTTGTCTTACTCACGGTGTAATAGGGGAAGAACTTCTTTACCGTAGCTAGATTCAAGATGGATACTGCTGACCCCATGTCCACCAACATCGGTATTGCCGTCCCGTCCAACAGTATGTTGCAAATGATACGTCCATCAGTGTTGGGCAAGACAGTGTGGACCACTGTAGGTGTCTTCTTGGTTGGGCTACTTTTCTCAGGTCTCCGTTCCTCCTTCTCAAAGTTATGGCAAACCCTGGTGAAGTGGTGGAACAAACCACACCATCCACAACGCTTGCCCCTCGCTGCACACTCCCTCTCTCTATAGTGGTGCCTAATGGCTCCACAGCTGTAGCATCTCGGCGTCCCCGGGGTGGACCTAATTTTCACGATGGCCGCATACTCGTCCTTGCTGCTATCGTCTGAATCCAAGGCCAGTACCTTCCACTGTTTGTTGTTCCTGTGCGGGGCTTCCATGTCTCCGAGATTCTTTGCTAGCCTTTCTGTTGCCTCGTATTGTTGTGCTAGCTCCATGGCTGCTAGCAGTGTTAGCTCACTAGCGTGGGTTAGTAGGCAGAGTCTCGCCGAAGAATAGGCCATGTGTTCCGCTAGCTGGTCGCGGACCATCTTGTCCTCCAAAACTCTGAACCCGCACTCACCCGCCAGCTGCCAAAGGTCCGCCACAAACTGCTGAACTGACTCGCCGGGTCTCTGGCGCCGCTGTCTGAACTGTATATGCCGCATTATGGTGTTCTCAAGGGCGCGGAAGTAGCCAGCCATGAGCCTCACGACATCGCTGAATGAGTCATCGCCTCCAAGTGTGCTCAGGATCCTCTGGCCGTCCATACCTACAGTGGGGTAAAAAAGTATTTAGTCAGCCACCAATTGTGCAAGTTCTCCCACTTAAAAGATGAGAGAGGTCTCCAATTTTTATCATAGGTATACCTCAACCATGAGAGACAAAATAAGAAAAAAAAATCCAGAAAATCACATTGAAGGATTTTTAATGAATTAATTGGTAAATTCCTTGGTAAAATAAGTATTTGGTCGATAACAAAAGTTCATTTCAATACTTTGTTATATACCCTTTGTTGGCAATGACAGAGGTCAAACGTTTTCTGTAAGTTTTCACAAGGTTTTCACACACTGTTGCTGGTATTTTGGCCCATTCCTCCATGCAGATCTCCTCTAGAGCAATGATGTTTTGGGGCTGTCGCTGGGCAACACAGGCTTTCAACTCCCTCCAAAGATTTTCTATGGGGTTGAAATCTGGAGACTGGCTAGGCCACTCCAGGACCTTGAAATGCTTCTTACGAAGCCACTCCTTCGTTGCCCGAGCAGTGTGTTTGGGATCATTGTCATGCTGAAAGACCCAGCCACGTTTCATCTTCAATGCCCTTGCTGGTGGAAGGAGGTTTTTACTCAAAATCTCACGATACATGGCCCCATTCATTCTTTCCTTTACACGGATCAGTCGTCCTGGTCCCTTTGCAGAAAAACAGCCCCAAAGTATGATGTTTCCACCCCCATGCTTCACAGCAGGTATGGTGTTCTTTCTCCTCCAAACATGACAAGTTGAGTTTTTACCAAAAAGTTCTATTTTGGTTTCATCTGACCATATGACATTCTCCCAATCCTCTTCTGGATCATCCAAATGCTCTCTAGCAAACTTCAGACGGGCCTGGACATGTACTGGCTTAAGCAGGGGGACACGTCTGGCACTGCAGGATTTGAGTCCCTGGTGGCATAGTGTGTTACTGATGTAGCCTTTGTTACTTTGGTCCCAGCTCTCTGCAGGTCATTCACTAGGTCCCCCCATGTGGTTCTGGGATTTTTGCTCACCGTTCTCGTGATAATTTTGACCCCACGGGGTGAGATCTTGCGTGGAGCCCCAGATCAAGGGAGATTATCAGTGGTCTTGTATGTCTTCCATTTTCTAATAATTGCTCCCACAGTTGATTTCTTCACACCAAGCTGCTTACCTATTGCAGATTCAGTCTTCCCAGCCTGGTGCAGGTCTACAGTTTTGTTTCTGGTGTCCTTTGACAGCTCTTTGGTCTTGGCCATAGTGGAGTTTGGAGTCTGACTGTTTGAGGTTGTGGACAGGTGTCTTTTATACTGATAACGAGTTCAAACAGGTGCCATTAATACAGGTAACGAGTGGAGGACAGAGGAGCCTCTTAAAGAAGAAGTTACAGGTCTGTGAGAGCCAGAAATCTTGTTTGTTTGTAGGTGACCAAATACTTATTTTACTGAGGAATTTACCAATTAATTCATTAAAAATCCTTCAATGTGATTTTCTGGATTTTTTTTCTCATTTTGTCTCTGATAGTTGAGGTATACCTGTGATGAAAATTGGAGACCTCTCTCATCTTTTAAGTGGGAGAACTTGCACAATTGGTGGCTGACTAAATACTTTTTTGCCCCACTGTAGGTTATGGACCAGAATAGCACTCGCACATAATTTGTCTAGGTCACTGAGGTCCAGTGCCGTAAGATAGTTTCCGAAGGTTGCATACCATCTGGCCCATGGGACCAACGGCTCACCCGGAGCCTCCAAAAATCGATGTAATGCGGTAGCAGCCTTCTTCATCTCTGTATATCCTCGTCACCAAATGTTGTGTCTCAAAATAGGAAGGAGTCAAGGTGACGTTTTACAAGTTTTATTAAGAATGAGAACAGGAACACAGGAGACTAACGTGACCACAGGAACCACAGCGAAGAGACAAGATGTCTCCCGCAGTTGGCTTATATATCCCAGGTGACACCATCTCCCAGAGGTGGGGCGTCACCCCTCTCCAGCCCAGGGCACCACCATAATAATATATATATAATATACGATCCTACAAGGAGCACTTCTGCCCTTTTGTCCGCTGGATAGTCCATTTGGATTCACACTGCAAGTGGAAGCGGAGCACACCAGACTTCCTTTGCCGAGACCAAACCGAACCGAGACCCCTGTTTTTAGGGGGACCAGACTTCGCTTGTTTGGTGCGCACCAGAGTTTCAACGTGTGTTCAGACTGCACCAAATGAACCAAACTATGCATGGAAGCCACTATTTTGGCCTTTGGTCAGGACCAAACAGCGACCATCTGAATGCACCCTTAGATGACATTGATGTACCATGTCTAATTCATGGTCAAGAAAAACTATCCATTTGTGAAGATTTTTGCATACTGGGGTACACATATGGCCCTTTTCCACTAGTGTCAGTTTGGCCCGGTACAGTACGGTTCGGCACGCTTGTGTTTCCATTACACCGAGAGCACCGCTTGATGTGGGTGGGATTTGTTACAGGGAGGTGGCGCAACCCTCCCGTTACGTAAAACAAGCGTAACAGGTGTAAAACAAGCGTAACTTTTCTTAAAAAAAGCGACCCAGGCAAAACACAAAATGGCAGGATACGAGGCCACTGCGTTCTCTGGCTTTTTTTTTTTTTGCCAGAGTAAAGCCAAAAAAGGAGAACAGAAGGTTATAAGCAGCGAGACAACACACTCTGGAAAAGTACTGGAGCGTTTAGGAAACAATATAGAGCAGTATAAAGCAGAAGACATTAGGACACAAACTACATCACATATGAAGGTAAGCTAATGATTGCTAATGCTAGTTTGCTTTAAGTCCGCTGTACGACATTGTAATGTCGGCAAGTTATCACTATTAGGTACTAAAAAATGTATTATCTGTGTGTGCGTTTCAGATGGCTCTCTTGCAGCAAAATTATCGCTTCAAATCGTGGGTCTGGACATTCAACGCAAGCTCCCAATGATGAGATGTCACCCCAGCTTCACAAACGCGAAGTGGTTACAGAACTGCAGAATGTCTGTAGAAATGTTTAGCTTCCTGTGCAACAAATTGTTCTGATCTGTGTGAAAATCATAGAGAGACTGTTGAGACGTCATGGGATTTACCTGCTCCAGCCGGTGGTGTCATAGTAAAACAAGATCAGCTGCCAAACTTGATCGCCAGGTGCCATATTGTAGTGAATGAGCCGTAAAATATATATTTCAACAGGTAAACAATACTGAGTTAGGTATAATAAGATATATTTAACAATTATGATGCATTTTAATCCAAAACAAATGGATCTAGGATTAAAGGCAATTAAAATAACGCAGTCACAAGTTTACATGGCGAAATACATGGATTAACTGGATATACTGTATATCATATCGAGTATTGCTGACTACATGTAGATACTGTATATATATTCTCTGCATCATCAGTGAACTATACATGTATTCATGTAGTATAGCACTGGGAATTTTGACAATAAACCTTTGTACTTTTTGCAGATGTGTCTCTTTTGTTTTATGTGTGAAGGTTACCACCAAGTGACATAAACTAAATACTAAAAGATTGTAAGAGCTGTCTAAGAACAATCCAGAAGTTTGAGAAATCACTTTTGGTTTGGTGTAAGTCTGTCAACAGAATTATGAACCATAAAACAGTTTGTGCTAAAATGTTAAATCGCATTAAACCCTAACTCAGGGGTGTCCAATCATGTGCCATGGAGGGCCAAGACCCTGCAGGTTCTCTCTTCTACCCAGTCTCTTCAACAGGTGTTTTCACTGATCAGCAGTCAGTGGAAAAAAAATTGGTGGAATCTGCTGATGAAGACACAGGTTGGAGGTAAAGCCTGCAGGGTCTTGGCCATCCATGGCACATGATTGGACACCCCTGCCCTAACCCATTATTAGAAAATACAGACGTTAATATGGCTAAGGGTTAATTATGAAAGTAAGAGTGATTAGATGCTAAAAGACAGGGGAAGCCATCTACGAGTGGTCCAGCAGTTACATATACAGACGTGGACAAGATTGTTGGTACCCCTCTGTTAATGAAAGAAAAACCCACGATGGTCACAGAAATAACTTGAATCTGACAAAAGTGGTAATAAATAAAAATTCTATGAAAATTAACCAATGAAAATCAGACAATGCTTTTGAATTGTGGTTCAACAGAATTATTTTAAAAAACAAACTCATGAAACAGGCCTGGACAAAAATGATGGTACCCTTAACTTAATATTTTGTTGCACAACCTTTTGAGGCAATCACTGCAATCAAACGATTTCTGTAACTGTCAATGAGACTTCTACACCTCCCAGCAGGTATTCTGGCCCACTCCTCATGAGCAAACTGCTCCAGTTGTCTCAGGTTTGAAGGGTGCCTTCTCCAGACGGTATGTTTCAGCTCCTTCCACAGATGTTCAATAGGATTTAGATCATGTTAATGCGCCGACAGGCTTTGTGACTATGTGTATTGTGGGGTGAGCCCCCAGGTCGCTAGGCAAGGCATATAAAATATAAAAGGGAGATGCCCTGCGACCTGGATTAGTATTCTTGTTGACTTGATGTTAGAGAGAATAAAGTCCACGCTGGTCCAGCTCACTCTCTCGCCTGCTCATTTCTTTCTACAAAAGTATCATTCTCATACTAACCTTAACCCATTCTGTGTTTAAACATTTGGAGGAGACAACCTCATATGCATCTTTTATTGGTTGATTTTAGTTCAGCTTTTAACACACTGCAGCCACACCTTTTAATTAAGAGGTTAAATGATTTTAAAGTGCATCCTGTCATTATTAAATGGTACCACTCATTTTTAACTTATCGTAAACAGCAAGTTAGTGTAAATGGAACTTTATCTAAATTTAGAACCCTCAGCACAGGAGCTCCCCAAGGCTGTGTTAGTTCACCATTTTTGTTCACCTTGTACACTGATGAGTGCAGAAGTGTCTATCCAGGCAATCGAATTATTAAATTTTCTGATGACACTGCTATTTTATCACTACTTCAAAAGACTCATGATCTGTCAAACTGTTTTATAGAAATTCAGAGGTTTGTCAATTGGTGTGATGACAGTCATCTCATTTTGAATACTGATAAAACAAAGGAGATGGTGTTTGACCCTCGGGGAGTTGGTGACCACAGGCCCATGGTCATCCACAACCACACTATAACACAGGTTAGTTCCTATAAATATTTGGGAGTATTTATTGACAATTCATTAACCTGGAGCACACATATTGATTACCTCTGTAGTAGACAACAACAGCAGCTGCATTTCTTGCGTAGATTAAGAATACACGGCGTTGATAAAAGGATTATGTTAATATTCTACCAGGCTGTGTTGGACAGCTGTATTAGATACAGCATTACAGCTTGGTTTGGCAACCTCTCTGTGAAACTAAAGAACAGAGTGTTGTGTTTAATTCATACAGCATGGAAAATTATTGGAGTTAAAGAGTATTTACCCATGCAGATCTTACACGAACAGGCAGCCTGTAGACAAGCTCAAAAAATAATCAGTGACATGAGCCATGTACTAAACAATGAATATGTGTGGCTGCCCTCAGGGAGGAGATACTGAGTCCCCAAGTGCATGTACAATAGATATAAGAACTCATTTATCCCGACGTCAGTAAAACGTTTAAACTCAGATAAATAGGTCAGGGACACTTATAACTCCTTTTCTTAATGACTGCTGTTATATATTTATTTATGTATGTACTTGTATTATTTATTGGGTTTTATTTCATTTATTATGTACTACATCCATTGTGTATGTGTGAATTGTGTGGTTGCAGCACGGGTGACAAGCCCAAGACAAATTTCCCCTTGAGGGACAATAAAGTTTATCTTGTGGAGAATGTGTTCAAGGATGAGGCTGAGTTTGTTCCTCAGATTCAGCTTTATTCACAGAGCACATCTCCAACAAATCTCAAAGCAAATCAAGAGGAAGTTTTCATCTCACATCAGGGGTTTTATACCCCGGGCACGAAACAGCAGTCACATGGTGTTTGATCAAACATACAGTCACATGGTACTTAATCTCAACCACAAAGTAACCCCTTTGATCTCACGCCATTGTCCTCTAGTCTCTGTGGCCCGGAAATCTTCCCCAGTCGTCTCCCGGACACAAAGGCCGAATCTCACACTCCTCTGCTGAATCCCAGAGTCTCAGTCCTCTTTGTTCCATGAGACGTGAAGCACACAATAAACATACAGCAACACATTTGTGGGGAATATGTAACCAACATATGCGCCACAAGACCCCCCCCCCCAAACGTCTAAATGGGACAAACATAACCAGAGACACATGACATCATAACATTACTACACATCAATCCACCAGTTGCTTAACTCTCATTCTCCTGCCGTATCTGCTGAAAGCCGGCTTTGCTGCTGTCTGCACCTGTGGATTAGAACTGTTAGTCAATCTCTGTGGGAGTCCTGTAGAATGCCCTCTAGGGGGTCTACTGCGACGGGGGGCTCTCGCCAACTGCACCTCCTCATCCACCAAAACAAAAGCAGGTTTGAGTCTGTTAATACAAATCGATTCTTTTCTGCCTCCCAAATCTAGCAAAAAATGCTTCTCTCCTGTTTCCAGCACCTTGTACGGCCCATCGTAAGGTGGGTGCAGGCTGGGGCGACAAGCATCATGTCTCACAAAAACAAACTCCGCATTTTTTAAAGCCTTCGGCACAAAAACGCGTGGGAAACTGTGATGAACTGGGCCAGGAAGCGTGTTTGATCCTGTGCCGCTCTGCAACAGCTGAGCGGTGGGGGGTGGTGGTGGAATTTGGGGCAGGATTATCGGGGAGAAATTCCCCTGGCAAACGGAGAGGCTGTGCAAAAACTAATTCCGCTGGAGAGGCTTGCAAATCCTCCTTAGGTGCAGAACGCAACCCCAATAAGACCCGTGGTAACTTGTCAACCCAATTTGTATCCGTAAGCGACGCTCTGAGGGCCGCTTTCAATGACCTGTGAAAACGCTCGCATAAACCGTTAGCCTGGGGGTTGTACGCAGTGGTGAGGTGGATCTTTACCCCTAGGCTGCGGGCCATCGACGACCAGAGTTCGGAAACAAATTGAGGACCCCTGTCTGACGTTATTTCCGACGGAACTCCAAAACGCGCTACCCAAGCTGTTTAAAACGCGCGCAACACTTCCTCCGCTGTGGTTGACGCCAGAGGAACCGCTTCCGGCCAACGCGTGGGTTTTATACCCCGGGCACCAAACAGCAGTCACATGGTGTTTGATCAAACATACAGTCACATGGTACTTAATCTCAACCACAAAGTAACCCCTTTGATCTCACGCCATTGTCCTCTAGTCTCTGTGGCCCGGAAATCTTCCCCGGTCGTCTCCCGGACACAAAGGCCGAATCTCACACTCCTCTGCTGAATCCCAGAGTCTCAGTCCTCTTTGTTCCATGAGACGTGAAGCACACAATAAACATACAGCAACACATTTGTGGGGAATATGTAACCAACATATGCGCCACAATCTTATCTTATCTTATTTTATCTTATACTAGGTATTGCTTGTTGTACAAGTAATGTTTGATACAACATTAATATAGCTGTGCAGACATGAGAAAAAAAAAATTCTCCTTTGGAACACTGAAATAAACAGGTGAAATGCAAATAATACTATTCAACTACTCATCTACATTCAGTCATTTGTTAGGAGAGAAAACTTCCATGCAAACAACTAAAATTATGTAGAGATGATGTCATTCATCCATCCATCTTCTACCGCTTATTCGGAAGTCCGGGTCATGGGGAGAAACAATCTAAAGTTGATAAAACAATTTTAGTCAGTTTTAGTTGACGAAAATAACACTGGTCATACATGCCAATCCACTGTGAGTCAAAGTGAAAATTGCCTCAGAGAAGCCCAGAGAGAAAGCTCAGAGAAAATACATGCCATACATGTACATTTATGCAATAGATAGAGAGAGAGAGAGAAAACTCAGAGAAAATACACGCCATATATGTACATTTATGAGAGAGAGAGAGAGAGAGAGAGAGAGAGAGAGAGAGAGAGAGAGAGAGAGAGAGAGAGAGAGAGAGAGAGAGAGACTTTGACTTTTAAAAAAGGCTTTATTGTACAATTCAAAAATGCAAGAACACCAATATCACGGCCCCAAGTGTGTCACATCTCAAAAGTGCAAACATAACTCATCCCCCTGACCCACAGAACACAAAACGTTCCCTACAGTCCATCTATTGGTGAATGCCTCCAAATTGTCCACCATCTGGTAGTAAGAGAACTCCACCTGGAGTCTGACTTTCAACAAGGCCTTGAAAGCAGACACAGGATCCACATTGCCAGCGTTGGTAGTCCGATTTTTCCTTGTCAGCCAGATGGCAAGTTTAGCAGTACCAGATAGGAAGTTCAGCAAAGTGTGGGCAGACTTCCTTGCCACTTTATACTTTGGACCGTAAATGAACAAGCCAAAAGAGAAATGTTCACCCAAAGCCTGAAACCACTCCCGCAAAAGATCAAAAAGGCCAGATAAACGAAAACATTGAACAAACAAATGCTCCAGGGTCTCAACTTGGGAACAAAACAAACATTCCCCCCCACGGTTGGATCCAGGCGTGCTCTGTATTTATTTGTAGCTATTGCCCCATGCACAATCCTCCACTGGAGATCTGCTGTCCGTTTCTCAATAGGGAGCTTGTACATGCACCGCCAGCTGCCTTTCGGGGAGACCTCTGGCCCCAAAAAACCCACCCACCTCGACTCTGTCACGTCCATCAGAGAGCGCAGATTCAGAACCTTCACACAGATGTGATACACCGTCCTCGTCCCGACAAACTGGAACCTGCCCAGGCGAGGATTTCTGAAGGTCAGCAGATGATCCTCCCCTCCCTGCCACTCCCCCACAGCTGGACTTATGGAAATGGCAGGAAAGTTGGACACAGTGTCGTCATCCCATTGATTGGAAAGAGTGCGGTTTGTCGCAAACGCTCGAAGCGGTTGTGGCAGGGCAGCGCACACTTCCCCTACCACCCTTTGCAGCAGTCTGACAGATGTAATGTTGGCACTCCGCCTCAGCGATTCCATCGATGTGGTCGACATCTTCATAAGATGACCAAGCTTGGTACAGCGTGCCTCTCACAAACAAGTCCGCAGACTGACCAACTGCAGCACCGTAGCATCTATGAATCGATTGAAAAACAGTGGGTCCTCGAACAGCCACATGCCCGGTGTCTCATCATGGAAGCGGGCTACGGTGAAGACTCGCCATGCATGCAAGACGGACGTGTAAAAAGCAGAAAGTCCAGTAAGGTCCACCTCCCCAGATGTCACGAGGAAGAGCTGCTTATCATAGCCCAAGCGACCAACTCTCCTCAGGAGCAGTTTAGCAGTGTCCATCCAGCAGGGTCCGCATCCATAAAGGAGGCGTTGTGCAGTTCGAAGCCTGAAGCAGGCGATCTTGGAGTGTATGTCCACCAGGCTCTGTCCCCCCTCGGCCACAGGCAGGTAGAGAACAGGTGCACGGACCCAGTGGCGACCAGACCAAAAGAAATCCACGATGATCTTCTGAACCTCCTCCACGAGGCTCCTGGGCGGTGTCAAAGCAACAAGCCTATGCCAAAGAGCCGAGGCGACCAGATTATTGGCGACCAGAACCCTGCCCCTATATGACAGCTGTGGTAGCAACCATTTCCATTTTGAAAAGCGAGCACACACCTTGTCCTTAACACCCTCCCAGTTCTTTCGTTCAAACGCCTCCGAACCCAGAAAACCCTCCAACACTTTGAGACCGGCCGTCCCCCACTGAAGACCGCTGGGTAGCCGAGGGACGTCTTGACGCGACCACTGGCCCACCAATAGACCCTCACTCTTGGCCCAATTCACCCGGGCAGAAGATGCCCTTTCATAAACTGACAAAGTGTCCACCAGACGCTGCACATCCCCGTGGGACATGATGTAAACGCTGACGTCATCAGCGTAAGCAGACAAGACGATCGGCCAGCAACAGCTTGATGGCCCTGGCAGAACCAAACCACCCAGCCGAGTGCGCAACCTGCACAGCAAAGGCTCAATAGCCAAGCTGTACAGCTGACCCGAGAGTGGACATCCCTGGCGTATTCCCCGGTGTACAGGTATTGGCCAACTCAGCCCTGCCCCCATCTTTACCAAACACTCAGCTCCAGTATATAGCAGATTGACCCACCTCAAAAAGATATTGCCAAAACCAAACCCCCTCATTGTGGAAAACAAATAGGAATGGTCAACCCTATCAAAAGCCTTTTCCTGGTCCAAAGACACAATCCCGAACTGTAAGTCATGACATTTACTGAGCTGGAGAACGTCACGTATGAGAAAAACATTGTCCATAATGGTTCGGTCAGGAATACAGCGTGTTTGATCCTTATGTACGGTCAAACCCAAGACATTGTTCAGTCTGTTTGCCAGGGCTTTAGAAAGCACCTTGTAGTCCGTGCAAAGAAGAGCCATGGGCCTCCAGTTTTTCAGCAGGGCCAAGTCCCCCTGCTTAGGCAACAGAGACAGCACTGCACGGCAGCAGGAGACAGGTGATGTTCCCTTTCTGTAACAGGTAGTTAGAACGTCATAGAAGTCTGATCCAATAACATTCCAAAAATGCTTAAAGAATTCAACAGAAGAGAGAAAGAGAAAGAGAGTTTCAGTTTTAAAAAATGCCTTTATTGCACAATTCAAAAATGTAAGAGCACCAATATCATTCCACCAAGTGTCTCACATTTCAAAAGTGCAAACATAACTCATTCCCCTCTCCCACAGAACACAAAATATTTCCTACAGTCCATCTATTGGTGAATGCCTCCAAATTGTCCACCATTTTATAGTAAGAGTACTCCACCTGAGAGAGAGAGAGAGAGAGAGAGAGAGAATATATACAGAGTGGGGAAAATAAGTATTGAACATGTCAACATTTTTCTTATTAAATATATTTCTCATGGAGCCTTTGACCTGAGATTTTCACCAGATGTCAGTAACAGCCCAAGTAATCCATACATACAAAGAAATCCAGGCAACTGTGTTCACAAAACATAGTTGCCACAGAAACATATATACAGTGGTGTGAAAAAGTGTTTGCCCTCTTCCTGATTTCTGAGTTTGTCACACTTAAATGTTTCAGATCATCAGACAAATTTAAATATTAGACAAAGATAACACAAGTAAACACAAAATGCAGTTTTTAATTGAAGGCGTTTATTATTAAGGGTAAAAAAAATCCAAACCTACATGGCCCTGTGTGAAAAAGTGACCCCCCCCCCCCCCATTAAAACACAAATTAAGTGTGGCTTATCACATCTTTGGAAAACTTAGTTCAATTTTCTAGCCATTTCTAAAGCTTTGGGACTCCAGCGAACCAAAGTGAGAGTCATTATCCACTAATGGCAAAAACATGGAACAGTGGTGAACCTTCCCAGGAGTGGCCGGCTGACCAAAATTACCCCAAGAGCACAGCGATGACTCATCCAAGAGGACACAAAAGACCCCACAACAACATCCAAAGAACTGCAGGCCTCACTTGCCTCAGCTAAGGTCAGTGTTCATCTCAGTTTTGCCAGAAAATGTCTTGATGATCTCCAAGACTTTGGGGAAAATACTCTGTGGACTGATGAGACAAAAGTTGAACTTTTTGGAAGGTGTGTGTTCCATTACATCGGGCATAAAAGTAACAGCATTTCAGAAAAGGCTTTGGAGTGGTCTAGTCAAAGTCCTGACCTGAATCCGATTGAAATGCTGTGGCATGACCTTAAAAAGGCAGTTCAGGCTCAAAAACCCTCCAATGTGGCTGAATTGCAACAATTCTGCAAAGATAAGTGAACCAAAATTCCCCCACAATGCTGTAAAAGACTCATTGCCAGTTATCACAAACGCTTGATTACAGTTGTTGCTGCTAAGGGTGGCCCAACCAGTTATTAGGTTCAGGGGGCAATCACTTTTTCACACAGGGCCATGTAGGTTTGGATTTTTTCCCATTAATAATAAACACCTTCATTTAAAAACTGCATTTTGTGTCTACTAGGTATCTTTGCCTAATATTTAAATTTGTTTGATGATCTGAAACATTTAAATGTGACAAACATACAAAAAATGAGAAATCAGGAAGGGGGCAAACACTTTTTCACACCACTCTGTGTGTGTGTAAATGGTAAATGGCATTCACTTATATAGCACTTTTATTCTCATCTCTTGATGACCAAAGAGCGTTACAGATCCTGCTATCCACCCATTCACACACACATTCACACACTGATGGGGGCATGCTACCTAACATGGTGCTTCCAGACCCGCCAGGAGCAATTGGAGGTGAAGTGTCTTGCCCAGGGACACAACGGCAGGATATCTGGGGATAGCGGGATTCGAACCACCAACCATGCGGTTATTGGACGTCGTCCAGAAGAAGGTCTTACCTTGAAGAAAGTCTGAGTAGCGCTACCACCATATAGATGGACATCTAAATTTGTGCGGACACCTAAAGCCTAAAGCATAAATCCAGTGCATTGGTTGCTGACATTAATTGATAAACTTTGTCTATTTTTACGCACACCTTTTAGAGAAGGTGTGTCTAAAAAGGTGCTAAGAAAGCCAATTAATTGCACGTAGCCTAATAAAATGAAGGTGTGTGTGGTTCAGTTTTCAGACCCCAGGCTTTTGTATAGCTTAGCCTCAACCCTCTGAAACAAAGTGTGAATCTGCAGTTTGAGTTCACTTCTTTTTCTTTGTTAGGGGTGTGGGGGAAGGGGAATTGTGCAAGGATGTGTTCAGGTTCAGGTTCAGGTTACTTTATTTGTACCCGTAGGTAGATTTGTTTTGCAGTTGGTGACGTCCATATTTACAAGCCACTAATTACATTCAACATAGACACAAACACAGGCACACATCTTACAAAATAGGTAAATATAAAATATGTACAATATAATTTTTATAGCTTGTTCAACTCTTTGACAGCAGCAGGGACAAAGCTGTTTTTGTAGCGCTGGGTTCTACTTTTTGGGACAGCAAACCTCCGTCTGGAGGGAAGAAGCTGAAAGTTGCAGTGCAAAGGGTGGGAGTCATCATTTAAAATCGAGTCGGCCGGGACTTCCGGGAAGATGGCGGAGAGACATAACACTTAAACAAAGAGCTCTCCCTAGCCGGATTAAAAATCATCGGTAAATGGCCAACTCGACATAAACAAATCAATAAACTAAGGGATGAAAACACGAAGGAACCGGGCACAAGGACAAAAACAGGGTAAAATTGAAGAATTCCTCTCCAACAACGCAGGAAAAACCGCTGTACGCAAAGCCCAAAAAAGCAAGATGTCTACAGCAGAGAAAATGGAGGACACCAGACTCGACAACATGAACGCTGGCATCGCCAGTTTGGGTGAAGAGTTAAGAGAATTCAAGCGACAGCTACAACAGGATTTAGCGGCTCTTAAGGAGGAACTGAAAAAAGAAATTAAGGAGGAAATCATGGACCTCCGAAGAGAAATGGAGCGTAAATTAACGGAAAACATGGAGGAGCTGCGCTCCCAGCGGGCGTGTATGACAGAAGCGCAGACCCGAATTTCGGAAGTAGAAGATTGGAAAAGCGAGGCAAACAAACAACTACAGACCCTGACGACGCAAACGCAGAGGATGCAGGAGAAAATAAACGACTTGGAGAGCAGATCCCGACGAAGCAATATGCGCATCTTTGGAATTCCGGAGGGCATTGAAGGCAACTCGATGACAAAATTCATGGATCAGTTCTTAAAAAAAGAACTGGAAATACCCGGAGAAACGGATCTGCAGATTCAACGGGCGCACAGAACACCGGCACAGAACCCGAAAACAAACTCTCCACCCAGGTCAGTTGTGGTAAACTTTGTGAAATATGACATAAAGGAAAGAATCCTGACGCAAGCATGGAAAAAAAAGATACGAATCGGCGACAAACAGGTATTTTTTGACCATGACTACCCGACAGAAATCGTGCAGCAGCGGAAGAAATATGCCAATATTAAAAAAACGCTGAAAGAGAAAAAAATTAGATTCCAAACGCCGCTAACGAAAATGAGGATTCATTGGGAGGAAGGCACAAGAACCTACAACACGGCCGAAGAGGCAGCGCGGGATATGATGGAGCGGGGCCTTGAGGTGAGCGTGCCGAAGGAGACGGCTGGAGCAGCGACGGCCCTGAACGCACCACGACAGACGGAGTGGAGACGAGTGAACGGCGGAAGAAGGGGGAGAGACGTAGAGCAGCGGGCCCAGGACAAGCTACAAGGCTTTCAACTGAAAGCCTAGATCATAACAAAGATTAAGAAAGCCACAGAAGAAATGAAGGCCAAGAAGACAAGGTAAAAGAGAAACAGACGGCTAGGAGAGGTTTAAGTGATATTTGTTGGACATTTCTAGACTTATGACTATTACTTTGATAGTAATTAGAAGTCTAGGGAGGGCCCTTCACTCTGTGAAGACAAACCCCCCACCCACCAACAGGGACCAGTGGGCAGAAGAAAGGCCCAAAGTACGGAGGTCGAGATTTTTTAATGTGTTTTTATATAAATATGTGTTATTTTTGTTGTTAAAGGGACTAGGAGCACAAGTTAAAAAAATGGAAAAACATGAATATGGGTAAAAATCTTAAGATAATGACACTAAACGTGAATGGTCTGAACTCACCTGTTAAAAGGGAAAGAATAATAAGAAAATTCAAGAAGGAAAAAGCTGAAATTATATTTATGCAAGAGACACATTTGAGCAAGACAGAACATGTGAAACTAAAGAGATTTGGCTATAAGAACTCCTACTACAGTTCATTTAAGGGAGGAGCAAAAAGGGGGGTTATGATACTAATCTCAAATAAAATACAATTTGAAAGTGAACAGGAAATCCAGGATAAAGAAGGCAGGTATGTAATAATAAAGGGAAGAATAGATGGTATGCAGATTACATTAGTGAACATCTATGCCCCACCAGAAAGTGACAAGGGTTTTTTTCAACATCTGTTTGATCTCATAGCAACACACAGTGAAGGAGTCCTAATTTGTGGAGGAGACTTAAATACTGTCATGGATCATGAAGTTGACACAACAAGTGTTAAGAAGACAAAAAAACATGTAACAAAGTTCATAAGAACCTCACTGGCAGAAATGGGTATGGTAGACATATGGAGGGACCTACACCCACTCGAAAAAGACTATACACATTATTCAGCAGCCCATAAAGTACACTCTAGAATAGATTACTTCCTTATGAATGAAGGTGACAGACACAGGGTGAGAAATTGTTGGATTGGAGGGGCAGAAATATCAGATCATAATCCTATATACATGGAAATATATTTAAACAATAGAAAATGACAAACAACATGGAAACTTAACGTAGGACTGTTAAATGATGAGAAAATGAAAGAAAGAATAAAAATAAACATAAACGAATATATCCAAGAGAATGACAATGAAGAAGTGGACCCAACAATACTATGGGACGCACTAAAAGCCGTGTTAAGGGGTAAATTAATTGTTGAAACAGGAAAAGCAAATAAGACTAAACTGGAAGCGTATGGACAAAGATGTGAGAGACTGAGGGAATTAGAACGTAAACATCAAAGCACAAATGATCCAAAAATATATCAAGAAATTAAAGAAGAAAAAACAAAGATAAAAGAAACACAAATGGATGAAATTGAAAGGAAAAATAGATATCTAAAGCAAAAATATTATGAAACGGGGCCAAAAGCCACAAAACTGCTGGCAAAACGGTTAAGAAAACAACAAACAATGAATAATGTATACAAGATTAAAGACCCCACCACAAATAAAACCACAGTTAACCCAGAAAACATCGAAGAAATTTTCCATAATTTCTACCAAGAACTATACTCGCAACCTGAAGAAACAAATACTAAAGATATCAAAAAATTTCTAGACACATTGGACTTGCCATCAATAGGAAATCAACAAAATGAAAAACTAACAGCAGAAATAACAACACAAGAGATCAGAGATGTGATTAAGTCACTTAAAAACGGTAAATCACCAGGTAGTGATGGATACTCCTCTGAGTTTTATAAACTGTTTATAGAAGAACTCACGCCACAACTCCTAAAGTCATTTAATTGGACGCTGAACAACAACAAAATACCTCCATCATGGAACGAAGCAATCATTTCAGTTATTTTAAAACCAGGGAAAGATAAAGAACAATGCGGAAACTATAGACCAATCTCTTTATTAAATGTAGATTATAAAATATACACAACAATTATATGTAAACGAATAAAGACATTCTTGACGGAATTGATAGAAGATGATCAAACTGGTTTCATAGAGGGACGCCAAACACATGACAATATCAGGAGAACAATACATATAATTAACCAAATACATAAAGAAAAGAAAAGCACAGTAATAATGAGTTTAGATGCAGAAAAAGCATTTGACAGGGTTAACTGGAAATTCCTATATAGTGTACTGGAGCGCTTTGGATTTAACGAAAAATCAGTACAATGCATAAGGACGCTATATCAAGAACCTGTGGCAAGAATCAAGATAAACGGTAGCTTAACAGACAAAGTAAATATACAAAGATCAACTAGGCAGGGATGCTGCTTATCGCCTACCTTGTTTGCTCTGTTCATAGAACCATTGGCTCAAGCGATACGACAAAATAAGAAATTAAAAGGTGTAACAATAAAGGGGGCGGAACACAAGATTGGGCTATTTGCAGACGATATTATAGTTTACCTTGAACAACCAGATAAATCAATAATGGAAATGATGAACTTGATAGAAAATTTTGGAAAATTATCAGGATACAAGATAAACATAACAAAAACACAAATACTGACATTCCACTATAACCCTCTAAACCAGATAACTGATAAGATCAAACTAAACTGGAACCAAAAAGAAATAAAATACCTTGGAGTGAACATACCTAAAGACCGAAGCAAAATATATAAAGCAAACTATGATAGGTTGGAACAAGAAATAAAAAAAGATATTGATAGATGGTCAATCTTAAATATGGATCTGAATTCAAAAATTGAGACAGTCAAAATCAGCATACAACCTAGATTACTTTACCTCTTCCAGGCTATACCAACAGAGATTCCAGATGCCCAATTCTCAAAGTGGGACAGGATGATATCGAGATTTGTTTGGGGAGGTAAAAAACCAAGAGTGAAATATAAAACCCTCCAATTACCAAAAGAGAAAGGAGGCATGGGCCTACCGAGTCTAAAGGAATATTACTACTCAGCACAAATAAGATATATCATATGTTGGTGCGACGAGGGATATGAGGCAAAATGGAAAGAAATGGAAAAGGAAATTGAGGGACTCCCAATACAAAGCATAATAGGGGATAAAGATGCATATAAGCAAATCAAACAAATAGACCCAATCACTAAATTTACTTTAGAACTGTGGTATAAAATAGTACAAAAATATAATATAAGGGAAGACATAAAACTATTGAAATGGGTAGCATTTGACAGTCAGTTTGAACTGGCAAAACAAGATAGGGGATACAAAAATCTGGTGAACAAGGGAATCACAGCATGGGGCAATATCGGAAAAAAAGATCTCGGGAGCTTTGTAAATATCAGGAGAAAATTTAAATTAGAAAGATCGGAATTTTTCAGATATCTGCAGATGAGAGATTACTATATGAAGAAGATTAGGCATAACCTCCAAACAGATGTGAACGAGATTATACAACTTATTTTAAGCTCATATGCAGGAAATAAAATAAGAATTATTTCAAAACTATATCAGAAACTTATGACAAACAATCATACAAGTAACTATATAAAGGAGAAATGGGAGAAAGAGCTCAATTTAAACATAACAGAAGAAAGCTGGCAGGAAATATGGAAAACACAACACACATCAACAAATTCAAGGGCATGGAGGGAATTTGGATAGGAAAACCTGATTCGCTTTTTCATTACACCACAGATTCAAGGAAAATATACAAATACCCAATCTTTATGCTGGAGGGGATGTGGGGCTCAAAATGCAGACCACTCACATATGTTTTGGAAATGCTACAAAATATCATCATTTTGGAAATCTATGCATGTGACAATACAGAGGATATTAGGATATAATATACCAATGAACTGTAACCTGATGTACGTATGTGATCTTAAAAAAGACAATGTTATACAGGCTGAGGACAGATATCTAGTTAAAATCTTGTTGATTGCATGTAAAAAAACTATCACAAAAAAATGGCGATCAGAAGTTCTTCCTGACCAAGAACAATGGACTGACATTGTTGAGGACATACGTATGATGGAAAAACTAACATATCGACGAAGAATGCAAGAAGGAATATGGGAGAAAAAATGGCGGAAATGGACACACTACAAAGTGCAACAACGAGGCAGAAATTGAAAGAATAACCAAAGACACTGAAAAAACCAGAAGAATTAAGAGATGGAAACTAAAAACTTGATGCTCCAACATTTGTCCCCCCCCCCCTTTTATTTTTTTTTTATTTTATTTTATTTTTTTTATTTTTTTATTTTTATTTTTTTTCTTTTTCCCTACCCTAACCCCTTTGTGTTTTAAATGTAGAATGTGATCTGAATGCATTATATATGATGAAAAATGAATAAAAATCTAAGTTACAAAAAAAAATCGAGTCGGCCATCCTCTGTACTTGTCTGGTGTACAGGGATGTCAGGCTCAGCTGTGACTCACCAAGCAAACGACTGGACCATCTGACTACCTGATCCAAGGATTTCCTCTGTTTCAGTTTTATCTGACCAAACCATGACATTAAAGAAAAGGATAAAACAGATTCAATAAAAGCCCGATAAAACACAGTCATTATGGTTCGGTCAGTTTGGAAGCGTGCAAGTTTCCTCAAACAATGCAAATTTTGCTGACCCTTTTTGCACACCCTTTCACAGTTCACCTCAAAGTTCAATCCACTATCAATAATCGTCCCAAGATATTTGTACGATTGTACACATTCGGTGGTCTGGCCTTTTAGTATGGTGACTTTGTGCCTGGGAGTTTTCCTCCTAAAGTCAATAATCATATCTTTCGTTTTTGTTGTATTCAGCTGCAGGTAGGAATCCTCACACCAGTGAACAAAGTCATCAACTACTGGGCCGTGGCCACTCTCACCATCCTGGAGGAGACTGACAATGACTGAGTCATCAGCATACTTTATAATGTGTCTGTTGTCATGTCTGCTCCGACACATGTTTGTGTACAGGATGAAGAGTAGTGGTGACAACACACACCCCTGAGGAGAGCCAGTAGAAGAGCACTTTAGGTCAGACAATGTGCCATTGACCCTTACTGTCTGCGTCCTGTTGATTAAGAAATCCAGAATCCAACCCACCAGATTATTGCTTAAATCAAATTGTTGCAGGAGCCTTTCAACTAAAATATGAGGTTGGATTGTATTAAAGGCAGAAGAAAAGTCCACAAATAAAAGCCTGGCGTGTGTCCCATTAAAATCCAGATGTTTAAAAAGCATGTCAAACAGAGTGACAGTGGCGTCCTCCACTCCTCTGTGAGGCCTATAGGCAAACTGCAGAGGATCCAATGCATGTTCAGTCTGCCTTAGGACCTCACATCTGACCAGTTTTTCAAAAATTTTCATTAAAATTGAAGTCAAAGCAACTGGTATAAAGTCATTTACCGTTTTAGGACAGCTGGATTTTGGAACGGGAACAACCACGGCATCTTTCCAGATCTTAGGCACATGTTGTGTCTGTAAGGACTTATTGAAAATGTAATGAAATATAGGACTCAGTTCATGTACACAGGACTTTACCAGGCGCCCATATATATTATCAGGGCCCTGACTTTTGTTCACTTTTACAGCGCGGAACTCCCTTTTAACATCCTGCATCTCAATATTAAAGTGCTGATTGTTTTTGAGTTTCTGTTTCAAATCTTGGATTTCTGTGCTAAAATCAAAGGAGTCAAAACGACCATAAAAACAATTAAGAGCATTAGCCAGCTCTGTGTCTGAACTAAAACCATCTAAAAACACACGATTACTGCGCTCTGTGCTCTGAAGGCCTGCAATAGTTTTCATACTGGCCCAGGCCGAACCAAGTTTGTTTGCTGCCATCTTGCTTTCCAACTCTGATTTATAATTCTGTTTTGCTCTTAAAATTTCGGCCTTCAGCTCCTTGGTGGCAACCTGTAGCTCAGAAACAGACCCCTGTTTAAAGGCAAGAGCTTTCCTCTGTAAGCAGGATTTAACTGATTTAGTAACCCATGGTTTGTTGTTGGGGTATATTTTGACACGTTTACGTGGAACAATCTTATTTTGACAGTAAGCCATGTATGAGCATGTGAGCTCAGCCAGAGAGTCCAAGTCATCCCCGCAGGCCATTATGAACATCTTCCAGTCTGTACAGTCAAAGCATTCCTGGAGGCTGTGCTCTGAATCTTCTGTCCACACATCAATGTCTCTCATCTCCACCTTGCCTCTTCTGAGAGCAGTTTTATATATGGGCAGCAAATGAATACAGTTGTGATCTGATGATCCTAAAGGAGGAAGGGGGAGTGATTTATAGGCCCTCTCTATGGATCCATAGCACAGGCCCAATGTCTTTTTCCGCCTGGTTGGGCAGGAGACATACTGATGAAAGTTTTTAAGTGTCTTCTTTAAAGAAACATGGTTAAAATCCCCAAGAATGAAGTTTGGCGCCTCTGGAGAAATTGACTGCAGCCGCTGCACCACATCAGAGATGGTGCTGGAGGCGGAGTCAGCGTCTGCCCTCGGATGAATGTACACAACTGTGATGAAAAGTTGGGGAAACTCTCGAGGCAAATAAAAGGGGCGTAGTGACACAGACAGCAACTCCACATCGGGTGTACAGATGCGCTCTCTGACCGTGACAGATGTGCAGTACTGCTTATTAATGTATAAACATACTCCGCCCCCCTGACGCTTCCCAGTTACCTCTTCCTGTCGATCCGAGCGCAGCGGGGCTCCAAAGCCGTCAATCCACAGGTCTGCATCTCGATCATGCGCAGTAAGCCAAGATTCAGTGAAAGCCATGACGCAGCAGTTCTTAAAATCCTTCTGGTAACGTACATTGCCTTGAATTTCCTCCACCTTGTTTCTCACAGACTGTGCATTCCCAAAAATGATCGAAGGAAGAGGAATGTTACCAAACTGACGTCTCCTAAGGCGCAATTTCACACCTCCACGTCTTCCACGCTTCCTCCTGCCGCTTCTCTTTTCACCGCTGTGTCCGTCTCTCAAAATAAAGTCCGGCAGTTGAAGTTTGGGCTCAATCAGAGACGCTGCATCAGCTGTGTTAAAGCGTAGCAACACGTCCCTGGAATATTGTATTCTGCCCGCTATTCTGCCCGCCATGGAGCCGAACGTGTTTACCTCAGAGACAAAGAGCCACAGCACAGATAGCAGCAGTGCGAGAGAGGAGAGGAAATCCATGTTGTAGATACCAGGGAGCTCTTCGCCATATATTCCACAAACGCTCCAGGGCAGAAACGACACAGAGGATTTTCTAAAAACGTAAAAAAGTACAAAAAACACACACACGCACACACGCACTATATCATCAGCTGCTGATCGCTGCGTGCGCATGTGCCCGAACCCACTATATAAGCCCGTGTCCCACTATTGCTCCAAAATACATTTCAGCACTTTCACTGGTAGGCTCCTTCTCAATAACTTGGAGCCAGTTCTGGATTTTTTTACTGAGTCGGTGTGAGCTGGTCCTTTTTTTTTTTCTTTTGGGTGGCCTCACAGATGATGTTGTGGGAGGCCATGGTGGGGCCATAGACTTGCCTGATGACAAGGGGCATGTTGATGGTGGACAAAGGGGGATAGGAGTTGTGTTCCCTGGGGGGAGAAGTTTGTCAACAGGTTTAATGTGTTGGAGGGTTCCCTTGGTGAGGCCATAGACAGGCCTGATGATGAATTGAGAGGTGATGGTGGACAAAGGGGGAGCGGTGTTGTGTCCTTGGAGGGGGAGTTTGTCACTTGGGGTTCTTGGTTCTCTAGAGACTGAGTGTTCTGGTCAGTGAGGGGATGGTCAGGAGAAATGCTGTCTGTCTCCAAAGTTTCCAGTGTGTTCTAAAAACAAAAATGAGAATATACATTCAAACCACTTATTATGTGTGTATAACTGCAAATAACAATGCATTTTCAGTAAGCTGTCATATTATATCTCAAAGTGTTTACATTACCTCACCAACATAGTTGGTCTGTGTTGGGCGATGCTTTATGTGCACCGGTAGCCAGTCATTTTCCCCCGGTTCACCACTCCATCCTTTTAACTTTTTTTTTTGCCTTGACGTAGCAGTCACAGAGATGGTGTAGATGCTGGGATAATCATCTCAGACTGGATGCAGAGGGTAAACAGATGAGGACAATAGTTATTGAGATGGGAGAGATCATGGCGATGTAGCAGGAAGGAGTAGCTGGGGGACTGTGGGGGGAGAAGGGTTGAATGTATTGTGATGCGAGATGTCATGCAGATGTGAGATGGGCGGATGATATAAAAGGAGAGACCCTGGTGTGTTGAGGAATGCTTTTTCTGTGTATGACTGATGTGAGAGTGAATAAAGTCGTCTGCTGCAAGAGTCTGGCTCCGTTATTTGCACTCTCCACAATACTTCCATTTACTTCCTCTCTCCCCAAGGTCGCGGCTATTGTCTTCCATGAGTTTGCAGACATTTGAAGGTCCTTGTATTGTTTTTGTACAAGTGTGGATAACGGTAGACTTCTTCACACAGTTACTCTTCAAATAAAGACTCCGTTTTCTGCTGCTTGAATTACCGTTTTTCAATGTTGTTCCAAGATGCTGCTGCTGCTGCAGAATGATTCATGTATGTTTATTATTCGCTCCATCTGCTTCCTCTTCGTCTTCTTTGTCTACTTTGACTTTGCATGCTGTGTCGATAGCGCCACCTTGTGAATGGGAGGTTCAGTCTTGCACATGCACAGTCAATGCGGTCAGAAAAGTTGGGCTGCACACGATCATCCACAGAAGAGCTCTCCGGACACTAGTGGACTGGAAACAATGATATAAATTTTGCCACACAAGCCTCGCGGTCGCGGACAACAGAAATGCAACATGAATCCAGCTTGATGGGGGAGGGGTGTGTGGGGGTCTGGCTGTGTTGGGGGGTGGGGTGACAGACTGGTCTAGACCTTGATGTGGACCTTCAGGTGTGAGAATGTCCTAAGAAAGTCTCCCTCACATATGCAATACGTGGCTGGGTTAGTTCCTCTGCTGGAAATCAGGTAGTTTGCTTACTGGTCTGGGTACAGTGACAAACATTTATCTTTATCCCCGGGATGTGCAGTTCATGCTCACACTGTACTATTGCTAACACATAAGCATCTCAACAATGCCCCTCACTACTTGACTTCCTGCTAGCCTGGCATTAGCTGGAATGTTTTTCATACCGGCCATGCATCGTCACTGTGAAAACACATTGCAAATTTGTTACAACTGAGAATGCTCAGCGGTTAGTAACTTTGGAAAAGTACTAGCAAAAATCTGAATGTCAAATCCTGATTGTGATGATAACAAAATGTAGCTCACTGATTCTTTAGTCATGGGAAACCATGTCCAGCAGTTGTAATTGCTATTGGACAAAAAAACTGAAATATTTAAAACTGGAGATGTCATGAGGGATTAACTATAGAATGTGTTAAGCACAGTTATTCCTTTTAATTTAATTTAGTCGTTATTATATTAAATTTATGACAATTATTGTCTCCCCACTACCTCTAAAACAGCCTGTCTGGAGAGAAAAGTTTTAACTTTCATGTGGAATAAAACTGCTTAATTGTTTTCAATTATTAAAAAAGCCCATTTCATCAAAGAAACATTTGATAATATCCCATATCAAAGCAAAATAGTTTACATCAATTTCTTAATTTTTTACAAGGTTTTAAAGATGTGTCTGAACTTTATGTCAAGTCCATCAGACAATTATAAAAATGTAAACAATCAGGTTATTTTATGGTCAGGTGTCATTCTGAAGGACCTCTTTTCAAAATTCCTTCTATGCAAAGTGCATCCATAGCAGAAAGACTCTTGCAAGTTTTACATTTTGTGAGTATTTTAAATCAGAATGTTGAAATTTGACATGTCACACCCATGATACGTCAACATTGTCATCCAGTTTCTGACAAAATTGTTTGAAATCTTCAGACAATTTTATTCTCCTTAAGTTATGTTAGCATCTAGCATCAAGCTAAAAATAAAATGGCTACACCATGAACTCTGTTAGATTTTTGAAAAAAAAAAATGCTTGTTTTGTCAGCTCCGTCAGATGGTGTTCACTTATGTAATGCTTTTTACTCATCTCTGGATGACAAAGCACTTCACAGATCCTGCTATCCACCCATTCACACACTAATGGTGGCGGAGCTGCCATGCAAGGCGCTGCTCTGACCCATCAGGAGCAACTGGGGCTTCAGTGTCTTGCTCAAGGACACTTCGACATGCAGACTGCAGAGATGGTGGGAATCGAACCCCTGACACTTCAATTAGTAATCAGCCACACTACACCTGCACCACAGCCGGATAGCAACTCCATCAGATTTTCTGTCTGATGGAGTTGACAGGAAAATGGTGGACCTGACATTCATTGGGAATGCATCATATTTTCATGTTTTTTGTTACATTGAAATTATACAAATTAAAGGAATGTTATTATTTTAGCTAATAATGATTATGTACTAATTATGCAGTATCAACATTTTCTATGTTTTTATTATTTTGCTGAAATGATTGTCAGAAACTATCAGTGTTGTGTTGATGGAACATAGTGCTAAACTAACATAATGGTGAGAGTAGTTAGACACACTCCCTCTCTATTATAGGAAAGTTTGATTTAAGATATTAATTAATTTTTTTTTTAAATTTTAATTGTAATCTGTCAACATGACCGACAGGCTTCAGATTTTTCTGTCATTGCTCCAAAAATTCTGTCAGTGACAGACATTTTCCAGTTAATGCAGCCTCTGGTCTAAAGTCAGTGTCACATTATCAGTCATTATTTAAGAAAGACAAATACACAGTTCAGAATTACTTATGTAATTCTACACCTATGCCCACTAACAAGCAAGGCACAATTACACAAAAGAAGAAGAAACACCTGAGATTACTATGTTAACAAGGCAGATATACTGGAGACTATAATCTATAAATCATTAGTCATATGTAATAAAATCTTAAATAAAATCTTTAAAAACATACTCATTCATTGTTTTAATGATGTAACTGATTGATTTAATAAATTTTAGAGTTAAAATGACCACAAATTCAAGTTTTTGTTAACTTCGTCAGATATACGTTAACTCCGTCAAGTCTATGTCACCTCTGTCAGGTTCATATTTTGATAATTTTTCATTATAATATTTCTTATTTTGTGAAGGATTGTTGGGCATATGTGAAAATATAATCTGTCTTCTACCATTATGTTATGTTGTCAGATTTAAAAATCATTGTGGTTGCTGCTGAGGTAAAGTTAATATTCTAATATACAGTCCAATTTAAAAAGCAGAGATAAAACCCTTCATAATATAAAAATATATACATGTTGAAAGTAACTTTCTTCTAGGTTCTGTCAGTCTAGGTAAAAACCTGACTTTGGTATAGTTTTTGTAGGCCTGGCATAACGCTGAGTGAAAATTAATGTGTGTTTCTGGTGTCAGATGGTGTTGACACAAAATAGGTGAGGGAAAGGCAAAAAGCACTTTTTTTTAAAAGAAAAAAAAAGTTGGTGGGTGTATCAAAGCATAGTTTGGTAGACTAGTCCTTGGTAGGTTGATACACGTAGTTTAATTTATCTGAGCTTCAATTTTTTTTTTATCCCGTTTTGTCCCAAGTCTCAAGAATCACTGAGCTGTTTGTTTCGACTGATGTGTCCACTGATAACACAGCTCTCTGTGACCAGCATGCGTAAGCAGCCCATCCTCTGATACAATGTCTGTGTTTGACGCACATCAGCTATCAGGATTTTCATTGACCTTGAGGGATTGTCAGATACCATGCTAAACCTGAACAAGCAGTCACAGTATTCAGATAAGGTAATCAAAATGAAACAATTTCAATTTACATATCTGCTCCACAGAGTGTGAAATGTGCTGAGATCAAGCTATCTGGGTCACTCAGCCCTATGAAAACCTTAAACATTGCCAGGCATATTCCAACAAAACCTAAAACAGGATCAGAAGGGGATATTATACTAATGCATTCATTTCTTTTACACAGAAACCACAGCCTTGGCCCACAGATTAGAAAACACAGTACTGGTTCTGTCTGTGGCTCTAATAACTGTAAACTGGCAGGGAGAGATAATAGCTGTTTTGTGTGTAGTCGCTCAGTGATTTAGAGATGAAGCCCCTGTTGGATCAGAGTGGACTTTAAGTTCTCGTTAAAGAAAATAAACAAAAAGGGGAAACCACTACCAACAGACCACAGGCAGGCAGTGTAATTATGTGTAATTTGCTGGCATAGGAGCTAATGGTAGCCAGACAACGTTGTTATGTAGGCCAACTGCTGATAATGAGACCAAAGAGCATAAAGGTGAACTGGAGTCTGGTTGAAGTTTTTGAAAACAACGGTTGTGCAAACTTTGAAGTGCTAAGAGATTTTTTTTTTAAAAGATAGAGAAGTGACATTTATTGAGCCAGAATTAAATAATAAAGTGAATGATTGATTTTAGATAGATTTTGATTGTGTTATGGTTGGGAGCAGACAAAGAGGACAGAGGGCCCAAATTTGCAGGCAATAGCCAGTCACTTGGAAGATTTATCAAGTAATTCAACGAACTGAAGACTGTGGAAAAATTCTGGAAAACAAAAATTGAGCTAAATACTGTAATAAACAGTGAAAAAGTGCAGCACGGGGGCTGCAACTAAACCAGCCTAGTCTTAAATACAAACCCTAATTCCAGTGAAGTTAGGGCATTGTGAAAACGAAAATAAAACATAAAGAAAAACAGAATACAATGATCTTGCAAAGACTTTTTAAGTTGTATTTAATTGAATATTTTTGTACAGAGGTACTACATCATCTTATCTTCAAAGTATATGAACAAGAAATCAGTACATTAAAAAAAACCCTAGAAATTCCTCACTTACTTTTGACAAAGGGGGGCTGGTTGGCTGGCGGGGCCGCTGCGTTTTCACCCATCGTGGTCGTTATTTTGCGTTCTGTTGGTCATTTAAAGTCTCGATCACATCTATAAAGTCTTATGATTATCCCACATAAATTTTGCTTGTATCCCGCAGCTATTTTCTGTGTACAAAGCCGACAAAGTGACGGTGCACGATGACGGACAGCAGCCATATTAGCTTTCTGGGCTAAAATGCTAAAAACAGGAAAAGGAAATGAGAAGTTCTTATTTGGTGTATTACGTGTCATCCATTGAGTCCTCCAACGGATGTCTGCCACCTTCTGAAACTGGCAAATCAGTACAAATCAGTTCAAATCCCCAATGCAGCCGATCATGTCAGAGTGACATGACAGGTGCAGCACCGCGCTCTGCCAATAGGGGCATGCAAATTCACACACTCAGAGGGTTAATATTCAAACTGATAACTTTTTTGGTAAATAGTCTTGTAATGGCCTGCTCCAGTGCTCATTCTCTCCAGCTGTGCGCACACCTGCTCCTCATCATGGTGTTCTGCTCTCCCCCTGCGGCTCCAGACTACACATCCACACACACACACACACTTATTATTGTTAATAAACTTAAATGAGTCTATTCACGAGTCTGGGTCTGGTCACTGGGTCTATACACCATGTCGGTATGACTCCGCCAAAATGACCCAGCTGACAGCGCTTTGGTGCACAAAGTTAACAACATGGAGACTAGAATAGATCAATTAGCTTATCAACAGCAAATCATCCTCACTCAATTAGCCCGTGTAATGGACCGGTTGGATCGCCTGACAGGTCCACAGGCTTTTCCTCCGGCTCCTTGGGCCCCAAGCAGCTCCTTGGCTCCCGTTAGTTCCCCTGCTGGTTGACCCGGGCAGAGGCCTTCTTCCCGGCTAACCCCCGTTCCCACTCCCACCCGTTTTAGTGGTAAATTAGGGGAGGCTAGGAGGTTTATTATGCAATGTGTTTTTCAGCGGGTGCCTGGGGACTTTCACACAGATCACAGCCAAATTGGCTACATAATTAACCCCTTGCACTCTGGTCAATTTCCCTAAAAACGCCTAAAAATAGCGTACCCAAAGTAAATCAAAAGCTGTTCGTCAACCCTTTGCAGCATCTTCATGGGGTTGGTCTCATTTAAAAGAAATGAGAAAACTTTGAATTTTTTTTGCAAAACAGTCATAATCTCTCAAAATGCTCCTGCCACTGAGTAACAGTCATCTAAACATACTGAACTTGAAGAAAATAAAGTTTGCCTGGGTGTTTTTTTGGATACAAATGCTTGCAAATAACACACAGCTGTCAGATACTGGCTGGAAAATACAACAGAAATGTAGAAGCAAGTGTTATCCAGCTGAGGTCAAAATTTTGTAACAATACCACAAAAAATGAATATATTACATAACTTTTTTCTCAGGTTGTTCCCAGGCGTTTTTGAACTGTGCCAAATTGTGCCAAATGGCACAGTTTGGAAAAACGTCTATAACTTTTGAATGATTCAATATAGAAGCTTGATCTTAGGCTCTAATGAAAGGTGAAACTCAGGGCTGTGTGTGTGTGTGTGTGTGTGTGTGTGTGTGTGTGTGTGTGTGTGTGTTGTTTATTCATTCGTGAATGAATGAATGAACAAACAAGCCCCCCACACACAAAGAAGCATGCCACGTAAAAAATGTGTGGCCTTTTTTTTACAAGAAAAAATAACCTACAGTGCAATAAAAATTATACTAAAATATCTGCAATGTAGAGGATAACACCCCCCCCCCCCCGCTACAGAGGAGCGCGGCGCACAAAAAAACGGTCAGTCAACGGTCCGTCATGTGGCGATGACGCACAGTTGTAATTACCGATCTGTCAGAAGTCATTTTTAGTACTATTTTCAGTGATAAAGAATAATTTAACTTGTAACACTTACCTGTCCACAACAGCAGTGTTGTTGGCGAACATCTGTTCCTCATTGTCAGACGAACATGAAGCTGGTCCGCTTGTTACGACTCGTGGTTCTGGTCACGCGACCCGGTCAAACCATCATTCCATTATTGCGGTTTTGCGCTTCCATGATTGCGGTTTTGGCGAACGATTTTTCAAAACAAATAAGAACAGTAGTAATAAAAAAAGACTGGCGAACGCTACTGTTACACACAGCGGCTTACACAAAACAGATTTTACGCACGGGATGCACGCTTTCAATCGTCGAACTTCTCTGCTTCAATTGGCTCGTTGTATTTGCAGTCGTTGGTAGGCGGGTCCTTCTTGCTGGGTTTTCAGTCATTGGTTCTTCAAGGTTTCAGAAACCCAATTCAAGGCTCTTATTAGTCGAATGAGAGGTCAATCAAATCTAAACCAATCAAAACACTCCTTTGGCTTTCTGTTTCCCGGCTGTGTCTGTAGTGGAAGAACGGAAATGCAGCTTTTTTTTCAGTGCGCACTGAGACGCACAGTGCGCACTAGGACGCACTAGGACGCAGAGACGTGACTGCCCGCGGTATCCCGGAGTGCAAGAGGTTAACCTATTGGAGGGGCGAGCGTTAGCCTGGACATATGCCGTTATGACTAGGGTGAACTATACCAGCCTGACATACAATCAGTTTGTCTGTGAGTTTAAGGAGGTGTTTGACCATTCTGACCGTGATAGTGTGCTTACCTCCCGGCTGCTGAATTTGAGACAGGGTACCAAGTCCGTGGCTGACTACGCCGTCGACTTCTGGGTGATGGCCACTGAGGTGAGGTGGGAGGACGCCTTGCTTTGCAGCATCTTCACCAGAAGCCTTAGCTCTAGCCTGCGGGACGAGTTAGCCCCCTTAGAGAAACCTAGTAAGATAAGATAAGCCTTTATTAGTCCCACAACGGGGAAATTCCAGGATTGCAACAGCACAGGGATAGCAACACTCAGAGCAACAATCAGAAGGCAAGAAAAAAAACAAGCAAGCAAGAGCGGCTAATATACATATGTACATATTACTATAAAATAAATATATACACACACACACACACAGACACACAGTGCAGAGCATTGTAGCTGGATGGAATAAATATATGAGTATATGAACACACAGTGCAGGGAAAAGCCAGTGTGAACACACAGTGCAGAGCATTGTAGCTAGATGGAATAAATATGTAAATATATAAACACCCACAGTACGGAGCATTGCAGCTAGGTGGAATAAATATGCAAGTATATAAACACACACAGTGCGGAGCAATGTAGCTAGATGGAATAATATGTAGATATATAAAAACACAGTGCGGAGCATTGTAGCTAGATGGAATAAATATGTAAATATATAAACACACACAGTGCAGAGCATTGTTGCTAGATGGGATGAAACAGCATAACCGTCTACTTAGTTATCCTACATGGTATGATTATGTGCCCATACATATTCTCACCCTCCATAGCGACCGGTATGTTCCTAGTTGTATGCCGGAGGGGACCATTGTGTAAGTCTATTGCATCTTTTGCATTCAAAAAACTATTAGTTTGTTACGTCTTTTTGCTATCTCTGCGAGCAGCCCTGCTTAGGTTGTACAGTCTGACAGCCGTTGGTAGGAAGGACCTACGAAACCTCTCGGTTGTGCACCTGGGATGATGTAGTCTGCTGCTAAATGAGCTCCTCAGTGCATCCAGTATGTCCTGCATAGGGTGGAACTCGGACTCCAGCAGAGATGACAGTTTAGCCACCGTCCTTCTCTCTCCTATCTCCTCCATCGGATCAAGGCGCTGCCCCAGGACAGAGCTAGCTTTCTTAATCAGTTTGTTCAGTCTCTTCCTATCGGCTGCAGTAATGCCACTGCCCCAGCAGACCACTCCAAAAGTGATGGCTGATGCCACCACCGTGTCATAGAATGACTTCAGCAGCGCCCCTTGTACACCGAAAGACCTGAGTCTCCTCAGCAGGAACAGCCTGCGCTGTCCCTTCTTGTAGAGTGCGTCAGTATTGTGTGACCAGTCTAGTTTATTGTTCAGATGAACACCCAGGTACTTATAGGATGTCACCATCTCGATGCCTGTTCCCTGTATATTTACTGGTGCTGTGAGGGGCTGCCCATGCCTGCGGTAGGCTGTCTGAGTTAATTTCCCTGGCCATAAATCTGGACAACAGACTAAGAGAACGGGCAGTGGAACGCAGGACTTCCAGTTGCTCAGGTGCCCAGTATCGCCATGCCCCTCAGCCTTCCCTATTGGCTCTACCTCATTCCAATTCCCCCGAGGCCCCGGAACTGATGGTAATGGGACAGTCCAGGCTACCCCTAGCGGAGAAACAGCGCCGCTGCGATTTGGGGCTGTGCCTCTACTGTGGGAGCGAGGAGCACAAGGTAGCGTCATGCCCTCTACGGCCAAAAGGGGGAGTCTGTGCGTAGCAGTAGGTGGACTCACGGACTCACCTCAATCTAATCCCCTCTCCAGGTTTCTTCTCTCCATTCGTTTCATTCACAACCATCGGGAAATTGTTACACACGCATTAATTGATTCGGGGTTGAAGCATTGCTTTATTTTGGGAGATCTGGCAACCCGGTTGGGTCTTCCCTGTCAGTCGCTTAAGACCCCACTGAGACTCATCGCTTTGTCTAAAGCCCCCCTTGCCATGGTATCTCAGCAGACCGCCCCAGTGTCTGTCATTATTTCTGGTAACCATCAGGACGAGTTGAAGTTTTTTGTGTTGCCGTTCCCCAGTGATTCTCGGCTACCCCTGGTTACACCTCCATAACCCCTCCATCGACTGGTGCTCTGGGAACGTGATGTCTTGGAGCTTGTTCTGTCTCGGCGCCTGCCTTCAATCTGCCGCCTGCTCGCCATCCATGCCCCTGGGTGCTCCCATCAACCCCCCACCCCCCCGATCTGTCCAAAGTTCCCCCGGAATACCATGACTTTGGGGCCGCCTTCAGTAAGACCCAGGCTCTTTTCCTTCCCCCTCACCGCCCATATGACTGCGCCATCAACCTCCGTGCCAGAGCCCCGCTACCGTCGAGTCACCTGTACAGCCTGTCACCTCCAGAGCGGGAAGCCATGGAGGCCTATATTAAAGAATCTTTGAACTCTGGCATAATTCGGCCGTCATCCTCACGGTGGGGACGGGGTTTTTTTTTTTTTTTGTTGGCAAGAAGGACGGTTCACTGAGGCCATGCATTGATTTTAGAGAATTAAATAACATCACTGTCAAGGACAAATACACCCTTCCTCTTCTTAACACAGCATTTGATTCCCTTCAGGGCGCCTCCTGGTTCACCAAGCTGGATCTATGTAATGCCTACCACCTGGTGCGGATCCGGGAGGGCGACAAGTGGAAAATGGGGAAAATGGGGTTTCGGACCCCCAGCGGACACTTCGAGTACCTCGTAATGCCGTTTGGTCTGACCAATGCCCCCGCTGTGTTCCAGCGCCTAATCAACGACGTGCTGAGGGATTTTCTGGGTGTTGTTGTGTTCGTTTATCTTGACGATATCCTAATTTTTTCAGAGTGTTTGGACGAGCATCGGGTGCATGTGAGGCGGGTTTTGCAGCGGCTCCTGGAGAATAAATTATTAGTCAAGGCCGAGAAGTGTGAGTTCCATGCCTCCAAGATATCCTTCCTGGGCTTTGTTATTTCCCATAACGAAATCCTCCCAGACCCCAGCAAGATAAAGGTGGTGGTAGAATGGCCCACTCCCTCTTCCAGGAAACAGTTGCTCTCCCCTTGACGCATTTCACTTCTCCAAAGAACACCCTATTCTTTCGTCTTCATGTGTCATGGGCGCCCTGTTATGGGGCATCAGAGAGAAGGTCCTGAGGGCACAGGACGCCGAAGTGGACCAGAGCGGGGGGCCAGCGGGGAAGCTGTTCCTCCCATTGGCCATTTGGGGTGAAGTTATCCATTGGGCCCAAGCATCCAGGTTCTCCTGTCACCCTGGGAGGGTTCACACGGTGGCGCTTCTTCAAAGAACATTTTGGTGGCCCTCACTCCAGAAGGACGTTGGGGAGTGTATTTGTGCCTGCCCCCAGTGCGTCTCTGGCAAGAAGTCCTCATCCTCTCCAGCCGGGCTGCTCCACCCTCTCCCTACTCCCAGCAGGCCTTGGTCCCATGTGGCGTTGGATTTTGTCACCGACCTTCCACCTTCTAATAACCATACTGTTGTTCTCACCATTGTCGACAGGTTTTCCAAGGCTGCTCACTTCATTCCCCTGCAGGGGCTGCCTACGGCGAAGGAGATGGTGGACCTGCTCGTCCAGCATGTGGTGAGACTGCACGGGATCTCCCTGGACATCGTCTCTGACCAGGGTCCCCAGTTCATCTCCCAGGTGTGGAGGTCTTTCTGCAACGCCCTTGGGGCTACGGTGAGCCTGTCATCTGGATACCACCCTCAGTCCAACGGGCAATGCGAGCGGGCTAACCAGGAGCTGGAGGCTGCACTGCGGTGTGTGGCCACCGCCAACCCAGTATCTTGGAGCACGCATCTACCATGGATTGAATACGCCCACAATACGACAGTCTCCTCGGCTATCGGCATGTCCCCATTCAAGGCTTCGCTCAGATACAACCCCCCGTTGTTCCCTGAGGAGGAGGGAGACATTGCCATTATGCCCGTCCGGGCACACCTGAGGTGCTGCCGCCGGCTGTGGAGGGCGACCTGGACCGCGGTACGGCGCACGGGAGAGCGCAATTCCACGGTTGCCAACCGCCGCAAGACACCAGCCCCATCCTACCAGGTGGGTCAGCAGGTATGGCTATCCACCAAAAATATTAACCTGAAGGCAGAAACGAAGAAGATGTCCCAACGGTTCATTGGGCCTTTTGCCATCTCCTGCTTTATTAATCCTGTTTCTGTGTGTCTAGCTCTCCCCACCTCCCTCCGCATCTGTCCTACATTCCACGTGTCTCAGCTCAAACCCTTCTGTTCCAGCCCTCTGTGTCCCCCTCCCAGGACTCCACCTCCGCCGATGGTTATCGATGGCAACCTGGCATGGAAGGTCAATGCCATCCTGGACGTCCGTCGCCGGGGTCGCAACCTATAATACTTGGTGGACTGGGAGGGCTACTGGCCGGAATGGAGGTCCTGGGTGCATCCCTCCTTCGTGTTGATCACACAACTCAGCCTCCTGGAGTTCTTACCTGCCGTGGATTGAGTATGCCCACAACTCAACGATCTCTTCGGCTACAGGTATGTCCCCGTTTCAGGCTTCACTTGGGTATTCTCCCCCATTGTTTCCCGAGGAGAAGGGTGACATCGCCGTGCCATCGGTCCAGGCGCACCTGAGACGCTGTCATCGGCTGTGGAGGGCTACCCAGGCAGCGCTGCGGCGTACGGCTGAACGCAACTCTGCGGTGGCTAACCGCCACAGGACCCTAGCGCCGTCATACCAGGTGGGCCAGCAGGTTTGGTTATCTACTAAATATATCAACTTGAAGGCCGAACGCCGGAAGATGACGAAACGTTTTATTGGTCCCTTTGTCATCTCCCGCATCATTAATCCCATGTCTGTGCGACTTGATCTCCCTCCCTCCCTCCGCATATGTCCCACGTTTCATGTGTCTCAAGTGAAACCTGTGTCTTCCAGCCCACTGTGTCCTCCTCCCAGGTCTCCACCCCCTCCGAGGATGATCGATGGCAGTCCCGCGTGGGGTGTGACAGCTATCCTGGACGTCCGTCGCTGGGGACGCGGCCTGCAATACCTGGTGGACTGGGAGGGCTATGGTCCGGAGGCTAGGTCCTGGGTGCATTCCACCTGCATGCTGGATAAAGATCTCATCAGGGAGTTCCATTGGACACACCCAGGTAGGCTGGAACGACTGCCAAGAGGCGCTCATTGGGGGGAGTACTGTCATGGCCTGCTCTGCTAATCATCCCCAGCTGCGCGCTCACCTGGTTCCCATTACGGCTGGCCTATTTATACCGCGCTGCCCTGACTGGCGGTGCGGAGATGTCTCACTGCGCTCCAGAGGAGCTTCATCGCCAACTCCTTCTACTCGCCTGATCTCACCCAAAGCCTGCTTCGTTCCTCGCCGGAGAATCCCTCCAGCTGTCCACATAAGCGCAATCCTCAACTCACCCTGTCTTCCAGTCCCCTGTGCGGCAGATTCTTCCTTCCCTCCTTCGTCGTCGAAATCCCCAGACACTCACCTGCAGGAGCTGCACTCCCAACCGAAGGACACTGTCTTCCTGGCCGTAGCCGTCGTGCTGAACTTGAGCCTGTCTCCATCTGCTCCCACAGTAAGCAACAGTGTAACTGTTTAACTCCAGCTACGACACTCACTAACCATCCCTCTCTGTGTGTCTTTAGGGTTGATGGGTCGTATGGTGTGCCGCTCTGTCCCTGCTGCTCCTGCCTACATTCTCACGCACCAACATACACATTCTTGCTGTAAATAAACCTAATTGTATCAATTCGAAGTCTGTGTTTTGTCATTGGGCCAACAAATCATGTCAGGTCAGAATATTCACTCCAATCTGAGCCGCTAACCAGCTTCAGAGTAAAGGTACCAACACTGCAATTAAACTAGTTTAAAAATGCCACTCTGCCACTCACCTCCATACAAATGGACCAAAGCTCTGAAGAGCTGAAACGAAGTGTCAGGATTAATGAGGGTAGAAGTGTAAACAGATTGTAGTCTCTGGTCTTTGTGGAGGCAACTATTATTTTCCCAGCTGTGAACTCCGGTGGATAATTTTTGCAAACCTAAACATGGTGGCTTTTTGGGGATTTCCATAGCAGGTATAATTTATTTTCTATTATTAGAATGTTCCGCCAATGCGCAGTGAAGCTGGTGTATGTATCCAGTAGTTACAAATATCAATAAATGTTGCTTCTGGCCACTCCATTGGATCATTCTTCCACATAATGGCTGGTAGAATGTAGGGACACTTTTTGAGATGACAGATTTGTAGTTTATGATCATATCTGGACCGATCTTGCGGTGAAAGCTCATCATAATATTGATATGCCATATTGTTTCAATGGTCAACTACTGGGTTTTATTACCTCTGTGCATTTTGGTGGGTATCTGGATGTGTAGACAACCCAATTGACATTGACACTGTACCATCATGTTATACTTCAACACTGAAATTTGTATTCAAGTAACATGATAACACGTGTTAAGTCAATGAAAGTTGCTGCAGCACCACAGTATGTCTTCCAATACATAAAGTAAACTAATTCAGTACAGTACATGCTGTAGACCACAAGAGATGTTACAGCACTTAGTGGGTTTGCACATTGTTGTTACGGAGGAATAAGCAGTACATGAATTTCAGTAAGTGTGCATGATAAGCGGCTGCCCCGGCCTTGGATGCGCTCTGCAGAGCGTGCCCAAATGCCAAGTCACGTTTCGTTACCTTGTATTATACATGTGTAATGACAATAAAGTTGAATCTCATCTCATCTCATCTCATAAGCTGGTGGAAGACCTTTCACAGAGCTTGATTTAAAAAATGTGGGTCTTTTTCAGACTTTCAGGTTAGTTTCCTTTAGCGTCATATTTGTTTGGTACAGCAATTGTTTTCTTTCTAAGTTTTTACTTATCTTGGTGCATTGTTATATTTTATTTATTTTACTGATTTTATTATTAGGAAGTCAAGTGTCAGTTTTGGTGCCCTTTTCTCCAAATCTAAAGAGACTTACAGATTCCGTGCTGTGATTTATCACAGATACCCATTATGACTAGTACTTATTTAATAAATTATGTTTTCCATCAGGCAAAAATTTAAGAAACAATGGGCCTCATTCAAGAACCATGCATGCAAACATTTTAGTAGTTTAGGTTAACTTTTGGCATTCATTTTTAGTATTTTTAAATTTAGAGTTATTAGAGTTATGTGCAAATAATTTGCTACTATTCTAACCTTGGTTTTCACTAAATTGCTCTATAACATTCATCAGGATCAGTTTTAAGAGTGCAGCCTCTCAACATCAATGGGATTGAGGTGAAGCAGAATGGCAGCTGTAAGTTCCTGGGTCTTCATCTCAGAGAGCCTTAGCTGGGCAAAAATACTACAACAGTGAAAAGAGCTCAGAGGCTGCATTTCAGACTGTTGAAGATGGCCGGACTTAGAGGCATGTTCTTGCATGACGCCCATTATCCAGTACTTACGAGGTTACGTAACATATAGACACACCCAGGCATCCACTTTTTGTTTGTGTGCATACCTAAATGGCACTAAAAGATAATCTGCATTTCATGACAATGATATTCTTAACACTTCACCCAGCAACAAAGTTTGAAACGGAACCAACAAACAGACCTGACACGACTTACTACCACTGTCACACTTCCTGAACAACAGGAATTTCCTCTCATAGTCCAAAGACATATTTTTTAGAGCGGTTACAGACCTGCAAGGCTCTTTGCCAGTTTCTGTTTTAGCATTGAAGTCCCAGAACTGTTGTGCCTTGCTCCACCTTATTATAATTTTCAAATATGACAAAGAACTTGAACAAAAATTGAACAAACAAGTGCATGAACATGCAAACAGCAGGTATAAAGAGGAAGAAAATCAACTCATCTAGCCTCACAACTTGTTGGGTGGAATGCAGTCAAAGCCACAATACCATCTACTACAGCACTTGTCATGGTGCGGTCCTCGTGGACCACTAATGAGACACTATAGGCAACCAGTGAGCTTGCGTATTTATTAAATGACTGATACAAGGTACAAAATAATGAGCCTCGTGGGGCAAAACACAAATAAAGACTGTGGCTAAGACACACTGACAATATACACAGACTAAGGAATAACTTACTGAGAGTAGCGAGGATGAAAAGGACGACTGGAGCTGGGAAATAGGGACTCCAGCCTAACGTTGGGGAGACCAGCGTTATTCGTACTTGAGGTCGCAGCCCAAAGTAACCTAAGCTGCTCCCTTAAATAGGGCTAAGGATTAATCAGCTGATGAGGCAGTCATCAGCTGAATGCAATCCAGCTGTCAGAGGAGCTCAGCTCTGACAGCCGTAAGCCCCTCCGAGACGCTGTCAAAATAAAAGCTTGGAGAGCTACCAGGAACTACACAGAATGGGAAGAAAACACTGCATGACCCAAGCGCGGACGATATCGGCGCTCAGACCCTGACAGTACTCCCCCCCCGAATGGTGCACTCCGGGCACCGTGTAACATCCAAGCCCCCCCCCCCACTCAAAAGGCTAAGAAGGCCCACCCAGGATGGGAGAAGGGGTAAAAAGGCCAGGAGGGCGAGAACCAGAAAAAAAAAACAAAAAACCCAAACACATCAAGACAGGGAACCGGAAAATAACCAGGGCGAATACAAAAAACATAAGAGCATGATGCAACAGCAGAGCATGGGAAAAAAAACCACAAATATACTCCATAAGCACAGGTAGAAAAACAGATAGGACAATAAATGCAAATAACAGGAAAACTAAGCCTACAGGCCACAAATAACAGAAATACCAAGTCTATAGACCAAGAAACACAGGCCAAAAGAAGCAAAAGGCAACTACATATCATCTCAAACAGAGGAAGGGGAAGAAAAACAATCACGCTAAATAGCGGCGAAATACAGGTGGTACAATAAGTCCAAATAACTGGCAGAGGCAACAGAACAATAAATGCAAATAACAGAAATACAGTGCCTACAGACCAAGATACACAGGCCCAAAAGGAACGACATATCTCTTAAACAGAGGAAGGGGGAAAAAAAATCACGCTGAATAGTGGCGAATACATACAGTTCAATAAGAAAAAATAACTGGCAGAGGCGACAACAGCGCACATCTCAGACTACAGAGGGGGAAAGAAAAACAAAAACACGCTAAAGAGCGGTGAAATAGACAATTTAAATCAGTACAAATAAACGGCTATCGGCAACAAAAGAACATCTCAGACTACGGAGGAGGCAATCAAAAGGAGAGAAAAAAAATCATCACAGGAATGCAGGCAGGCAGAGCACAATAAACAAAAACAAACAGTTCGGGAGATCTGCCTGCATCCAACGTCCAGATCGCTAGCAGGGGGAAAAGAAAGAGTATGGGCGGTCTACCCCAGTCCCAGGCCCAGAGAACCAGTACCCCTGGCGGCCGGACCAGGTCGCCAAACAAAAAGTCCAGTTTGTCGGGTGGCCGACCCAGAACGCCAAACGGGCGAAGCAGTTTCCCAGGCTGCCAACCCACGTCATCAGGCCACCAGGACCGCAGGGGAGAACTCAGAGGCAGCATCCCTATCGCGAGGAATAGCGAGGGAGAGCCGAGCCGATTACGGGGAATCCCCGCGGCACCCGATGGAGGGAAAAAGGAAACGGGGAAACGATGAGGGACCAGTCCAGCATCAATCGGCGGAGTATCTGCAGCTCCTTCTCCAAATTCCACACGGACTGGCGCTGCACTTTCGTTGGATCCCAAGCCGGACCGTGCTGCACCCACGACGGATCCCGATTGGGCCCGAACAGTGTCCATGACGGACCCCGATTGAGTCTGCATTGCACCCACGTTGGACCCCGACTGGGCCGGAACACTACCCACAACGGACCCCAACTGGGCCGGCGCAGCACCAGGCACGACCTCCAGACATGAACCCAGAACCTCCAAGGCGACTGCCGGAACAGGCTCGTCACCAATGACCCTGGGAGAAGGCTCAGAGGAGAGAAGAGAACCGGGATCAGAATCACCGGCAGCAGCAGAACCCAGCGAGACAAGCTCGGACGCAGCGGACGGCTGCGCCCGGCTAGTCTCCCTGAGAGACAGGCAATAATGCTCCAGAATAGAAAAAAGGAAGACAAAATAGAGCACTTGCCTAATCTCGGGCTCTATTGCAGCCCAGGACTTCGACGATCTGGGTTCAGCGTGCTGAAGGTCCACTTCTGGTTCCCACTTAACTGCGGCGGGCTCCGCAGCTGGCATGATGGTGTCCTCAGTCTGGGGATTCCCTGACGCTGACGTCCACGCCGAAAACCCGCACGGCGTGGTGGCAGGGGATCCTTGACCTGCTGGGTCAAACCGCTCCTCCGTGGAGACCCGGGGACACTTAGTCGTCGGCGCAGGCGCCAGTTGGCAGTCCGCCCTCCTCCTCTGCCCATGACGTGGCTGCGGAGCTGGAACCAAGCACTCCAGGGCTGCAGGCTCCTTCCTCGTCTGGCGGTGTAGTCCTGGCACTGGGGAACACTCAGGGGAAGGAGACATACAGGTAGCAGGTTCACAATTAATAAGTGCAGCAGGTGGCGGAAGCTCGGGGGACTGAGAACCCCAAACTTCACCCCCAGGGATCGAACAAGGCAATTCACCCTGTGGAGGAAAAGAATGAAAAGCCACTTGCCTGATCCGCTGAGGACCGATGGAAGCTGCTGCGGTGGGCTTTGTTTTCTCCCTTCCCCTTTAGATGGTGATGGAGGGCCCCCCGGGAGGATGAGAAGGAGCCACTCGCACTGGATCGATGACAGGCACAGCCGGAGCAGGACTCGTGGAGTTCTCAGCCGCTGGAGAGAGCATCGAGGAGGAGGGAGGAACAGCTGAGGCAGGCCAGGGAGGAGGCACATACAACCCAGAGGCGGCGACAGCAGTCTTACTCCTCCGATGAGACACAGAGCCTACAGCTGGCTGGGAGACAGAGTTCGTGTGGCTACCCAGAACTGGGTCGGGACAGGGTTTTTGCTGAGGATTTGCCGAGGGAATCCAGGCTGACGTCTTTCTCCGCTGGGGATGACCCCTGGGTGGTGCGAACTCCTGGACTGGACAAGGGATAGGAATGGGATCCCGAGATGAGGAGGGAGGATGTCTCCTCTTCGGCTTCCTGCTGGAGTTTCCCTTCAGCTCACGGAGCTTCTCCCGGAAAGCAGAGATGTCCGCCATCCTCGCCATGATTTCAGGGTGGTCAGCGTAGCGAGGATGGCGGTTAATAGTTGCCTCAGCAAGGTCCAGGTACCAGCGTGAGGTGCTGGGGACGGTGTGATGGTGAGCGCTGGAAATGATCCCGTCGATCTCGATAAGGGCCATCACCAACTCGTAGCCCAGGCTCATGGTGTAGCCCTCGTGTGGCGACGCCATCTCCCCACACACGTACGCGGAAAGGGGAAAACTACGAGCCCAAATTAAGCAAATTCACGGTCACTGGTGTCTCGTTTTGGCTGCGACCTACTGTCATGGTGTGGTCCCCGCAGACCACTAATGAGACACTATACGCAACCAGTGAGTTTGTGTATTTATTAAATGACTGATACAAGGTACAAAATAATGAGCCTTGTGGGGAAAAACACAAATAAAGACTGTGGCTAAGACACACTGACGATATACACAGACTAAGGAATAACTTACTGAGAGTAGCGAGGATGAAAAGGACGACTGGAGCCGGGAAATAGGGACACCAGCCTAACGTTGGGGAGACCAGCGTTATTCGTACTTGAGGTCGCAGCCCAAAGTAACCTAAGCTGCTCCCTTAAATTGGGCTAAGGATTAATCAGCTGATGAGGGAGTCATCAGCTGAATACAATCCAGCTGTCAGAGGAGCTCAGCTCTGACAGCCGTAAGCCCCTCCGAGACGCTGTCAAAATAAAAGCTTGGAGAGCTACCAGGAGCTACACAGAATGGGAAGACTGGAAAACACTGCATGACCCGAGCGCGGACGATATCGGCGCTCAGACCATGACAGCACTGGCTGAACTAGCCCCTTCATATCCATTTAAGCAGAGCATTTCTCATGAGTTCCATGTGTGTGGTCTTCCAAGATTTCCAAACCCTGAAACAAATCAACTCAGCAGTAAAATTTCACTGACATCTTGAAGACATACCAGCAAAAGGCATTTCTATTTAGGTTTATTTGACATCAACAACTGCTCTTTGAAATGCTTAACAGAAGTTGCATTGGACCAAGTACATTTTGTCTGACTGGAATACCTGTGGATCATGTTAAGGTTCACAGGTAAAAAACAATGGGATGGGATCCAGTATGGAGCCTTAATGGTTTGAACCTGTAGATGTGATTATATGTGTTTGTGGTTGATTCTGTGATGGACTAGCGATCTATCGGGTGTCAACCCTGCCTACCTTCCAAAGGCAAAATCAGGTTCTGAACGGGATAAAATACAGCAGGAAAATAAATATTGAACACGTCAACATTTTTCTCCTTAAACATATTTCTGATGGAGCTATTGACCTGAGATTTTCAGCAGATATCAGTAACAACCCAAGTAATCCATACATACAAAGAAATCAAGGCAACTGTGTTCACAAAACAAGTTATATTTAATAAAGTGGAATTATACAGGGAAAAGTATTGAACACGCTTGGGGAAATTCATTTAATACTTAGTAGAAAAGCCTTTGTTGGTAATAACAGCTTCCAGATGCTTCCTGTATAGAGAAATCAAGTGCAGTCATTGCTCTGGAGTGATTTTAGCCCATTCTTCCACACAGACTGTCTTCAAATCTTGAAGGTTCTGTGGGTGTCTTCTATGAACTCTGATCTTCAGTTCATTGTAGATTTTCAATTGGATTCAGGTCAGGTGACTGACTGGGCTATTCTAGCAGCTTTGTTTTCCTTCTGTGGAGCCAGTTGAGAGTTTCCTTGGGTGTGTGTTTGGGATCATTGTCTTGCTGAAATGTCCACCCTCGTTTCATCTTCAGCATCTTGGCAAATGGCAACAGGTTCTTATCAAGGATATCTCTTTGTATTTATCCATTCATCTTTCCTTCAATTATATGTAGTCTACCTGTACCATGTGCTGAAAAACACCCCGACACCATGATGCTTCCACCTCCAAACTTCACTATTGGTATGGTGTTTTTGGGCTGATGTGCAGTGCCATTTCTCCTCCAAACATGCTGTGTGTTGTGGCATCCAAAAAGTTCAGTTTTGGTCTCATCTGACCAGATTACATTCTCCTAGTATTTTACTGGCTTGCCCAAATGTTGTGCAGCAAACTTTAAACAAGCTTCAACACTTTTTTTTCCGGTGCCGTAAGGAGAGGCGGCCATAACAGCAGCAGCTCTCGTGTCTTTGTGTCTTTATTAGCTTATTCTTGTATATAGGCAAAGCCAACTTTATTGTTATTTAATCCATACAGCCAATCATGTACAGTAGAACAAAATTATGTTTCTCTTATCTACAATGTTAATCACATCTAGAATCAGCGAGGTCGCTGCACTCCAGTGGTGGCCTAGTTGGTAGTGTGATAGTGTTGATAGTGTTTCTTTTCATCAGGGCTCAGTAGGAAGACTCAGATTAACGACTGGACCAAGTTTTTCTATTTTTCTCCTGGTCTTTCTTTTATTTTTCTTCCTCAGGGCAATCAAGAACAATAGAGGTGGGGGCGAGCGCATTGCTTACACACTTGACCAGCTGTTTGCACTGGGGAGATCAGCGCTGCTGCCCGGAGACAAGCCCCTGATCCCAGATGAGCTCAAGAGGAGATGCCACAGGCAAAGGGTTGGAGCCAAGGTGTGGAGGAGGAGGAGGAGGATGCATAAGCCAGTTGTACCGATGTTCATCATGGGTAATGTGAGGTCGCTGGGAAACAAGGCAGGTGAGTTCACAGCACTGGTCAGGATGCAAAGGGAAAATTGTGAGTGTAGTATCATGTGTTTTACAGAAACGTGGTTACACTCACACATCCCAGACAAGCAATACCTGCGATACCTGGCTTTAAGACTATCCAGTGGGACAGGAACGTTATAAGTAGTGGGAAAAGGAGGGGAGGAGAATTGACACTTTTTGTAAATGAGAAGTGGTGTAATCCTAGATATATTTATGTGAAGAAATGACACTGCAGCCCTGACATTGAACTGCTTGCTGTGAGTATGCAACCTTATTATATGCCACAAGAGTTCACGTGTGCCATTGTGATAACTGTTTACATCTTTCTGTCAGCTGATGCAGCAGTGGCCTGTGATGTCCTCAGCTACACTACTGCCACTTTACTGGAGCAGCACCCTGATGCATTTATGGCCATCACGGGTGATTTTAACCACATCTCACAGGGCAAAACACTACCAAACTTCCAACAGTTTGTTGACTGTCTCACCAGAGAAGATAAAACACTGGATCTACTGTATTCCATTACAAGAGATGCATGCAGTGCTACAGCCCTACACCCCTTTGACAGATCAGATCACAACCTGGTCCTGTGATCACCCAAGTACGTTCCCCTTGTGCAAAGGCAGCCTGCTTATACACGGAGTGTGAGGAGGTGGACACAGGAGCCTGCTGATGCACTACAGTACTGCTTTGAGACGATGGACTCGGACGTACTCTGTGAACCACATGGGGTGGACATAGACAATATGACCGACTGCATCACAAAATACATTAGATTCTATGAAAACACAATTATGCCAGCTCAGTCGGTGCGCTGTTTCCCCAACAACAAACCATAGCTCACCAGTGACCTGAAAAGCACTTCTTAACAAGAAGAAGAGGGCTTTTAGGTCTGGAGACAGGGAGGAACTGAGGAGAGTGCAGCGTGAACTGAGTGAGATGCTGAGGAGATGTAAAGACAATTACATGAGGAAGTTGGAGGATAAACTCCAGCAAAGCAATGTGAAGGATGTGTGGACGGGAATGAAGAACATCATTTGGTGTAAGGGGATAGACAGACAGACATCGGGGAGCCTTGAGAGAGCTGATGAGCTGAATCTGTTTTTTAATAGGTTGAACTCACCATCTGTCACCCCCAAAACACAGCCAGGCCCCCACACACCCCTCCCCCTCCCCCTTCTGTGCAGCACCTCTCTCCATCTACCCTTCACCCTCCTCTGGGGACAGCAGTCTTTCCTCCCACATCACTGTGACTACAGACCAGGTTAAGAAACAGCTGGTGAGACTCTGTCAGTGGAAGGCTGCGGGCCCTGATGGCATCTCCACCAGGATCCTGAGGACCTGTGCCAACCAGCTATCTCCTGAACTGAAACACCTGTACAGCCTGAGTCTGGAGAGATTACCGGTGCTGTGGAAGACATCCTGCCTGGTTCCTGTCCCCAAGAAGTCGTCCCCATCTGATCCAAATGATGATTCAACCAGTTGCTCTCATATCTCATGTGATGAAGGTCCTGCAGAGACTGGTCTTAGCCCACCTGAGGATGTAGGTAAAGACATGGTTGTACCCCCTCAGTTTGCATATCAGCCCCATTTAGGAGTTGAAGACGCTGTCATCTATCTGCTGCAACAAGCTTTTTTTTTTTTTTTTTCTTTCAACTGGCCTCTTTAGGGGTTGTCACAGTGGATCATCTGCCTCCAGCTCACCCTTGCATCTTCCTCTGTAACACCAGCCCTCTCAATGTTCTCCTTCACTGCATCCATGAATCTTCTGTGGTCTTCCTTTTTTCCTCCTTCCTGGCAACTACATCTCCAACATCCTTTGTCCAGTATATCCACTAGCCCTCCTGTACACATGTCCAAACCATATCAGCTTTTCCGCTCTTACTTTGTCTCCAAACTGCTCATCCTGAGCTGTCCCTCTGATATACTCATTTCTACTGCTGCTGTCCCTCCTAGTCACTCCCAAAGAAAACCTTAACATCTTCAACTCTGCCTCCTCCAGATCCGCCTCTTGAATTTTTATCACTGCCAACATCTCCAAACCATGCATCATAGCAAGTCTCACTACATTTTTTAAATCTTTCTTTTCACTCAAGCCACTATCCCTCTGTCACAAATCACCCTTGACACTCATCTCTACCCACTCCACCCTGCCTGCACTCTCTTCTTCACTTCTTGTGCATTTTCCATTGCACAAGAAGTGCAACCCCAGTTAACCCCAGCTATTTAAACTCATCTACCTCCACTATCTCTACTTCTTGCATCTTCGCTGTTACACCTGCCTCCCTCTCATTTAAGATAAGTCCTCTTCCAGCACCAGGCATAATTCAGATGTTTTTTGCACTAAATCTCCTCCATTTGTTCAAGCCTTAATCTAAACTAAAAATTGTAGCTGAAAATTGGGCTGTGCCTAATGTAGAACCAATTTAACCAAAAGATAGTTGTCTTTCAACAACCTGAAAAACACAACTTTTAATCTTTCATTTTTAAACCAAATCCAGTTGTTGTTTAGAACAGTGGTCCCCAACCACCAGGTCTGAGTGGCGGACCACTTAGTACTGGGTTGCAGAGAGCCACAGATAATAACACAGGGTTACAAAAATAATTTTTTTGTAAGTTGTCTGTGTTTTTTCAACTGATTTAAGACAATTTTGCACCACTGAATCCAAAAATGACATCCGTTTCTCTTGATCAGGTGCTAAGCAAAAACCTGTACTTAGTACTTAGTACCGTGCATGTACTTACCTTTATATAATGGTAAGTACATGTAAATTGAATGTTATGTCATCAATGTTCAAAATTCAGAGAATTTCAAGACATAAAAAAGAATTTTGCATCTGTTCGAATACCCCACGCCACGACCCTAATCACCGCCGAAGGGTAGAAGGTGGTCGGCCTTCCCCATCACACCGATATACCCCCTATGGAAGGAAAATGGGCAATTCTGCTGCTGATCATAACAGGCTTCAAAGATCCACTCAGGGTAACCAGCAAAATGAGAGGAATTATCAGAAGGCCCAAAATCCAGCATTCAGAAAAGATGGCAACAGACAACATTGGTGAATCACAGAGACTGAATGTACAAGCCATATTAAATTGCATATGCCATGCTATGTGATATTTTCTGTATGATAAGTAAATCAATATGCTCATCGAGTTAAAAGTACATGTAATGTATGCAATCACCTAAAATGATGAATGTAATCAAACTGTATAATTATATGTATCTTTTAACTGCACAATAGAAGGTTTTATGCAAAACAGATTGTGATATGTTGGAAAGAACCCTGTTTACTGGAAATGTGTTAGAAATGAGGAAATAGGCACAGATGTCCAGCGAACTGAGGTATTTTGGAAATGGAAAATGCTGAGAGGCTAGCGGGAAAGGCCATGAGTCATGAGCGCCTGACCAGTCACATGGTTTACGAGAATTGACTAGCCTGAACATGTGCAGAAATGAAGTAATGGTATTATATAAATGTGACTTTAAGCCAATCATAAAGAGGCCAAGAAGCCTAGGGTGAGTTTGGGACCAATCAGGGAACTTGGGCGAAGGTTATAAAAACCAAGCCTATTTTGCCCCAAATGTTCACTTTCTCGGCGGTCTACAATGAGGCAACAACATCATCGGAGCAGCGGACTGAAGACGGGGAATGCCAGAAGAGAAGTGATCCAGTTTCTGCCTCAATTCTTCAGCCTTTAAACAACTTTTACATCAGCTGCTAAAGTGTTATTATAACACTTGTGCAAAAAGAGGAACAAGCTACAGCTGCTGTCCCCAGCTCTCAGCCAGGGCGCTGTGAGTCATCGGGCGTAGCGGAGCAACAGCGGGAGAAAGCAGAAGCTCCCCCGGGCTGGAACATCACATCGGAGTCGACTCATCTCATCTTCCCGGCCAAAGGTGGCCGCCGTCCAGCCTGAAGAGGAAGCATCTGCCCACGGCGGTCTTGTTCCTTCCCTGCCTTCCCTATCCCCTCACTCCTTCTCGACGAGAGGGGCTTCGAGGAAAGAAGACCAGCGATCACATCCTTTTCCCAAAACTCACCCTTTAGGTTTCTTAGATATAACCAACAAATTATTCAGGTATTTTTATCAGGTTTTAGTTAAAGGACTATGATTTATTTTGACTTTGATTTTGATTTTTTTGAACTTTTTGATGATTTACTGTGCGGCGGCATGAAATAAAGCGGCGTTGTTGGAGGTTTTAAGTAGAGTTTTATTAATCATACCGCCGTCACGGGATCCCCTCTCCGGTGCATAGTGTGAGCAGCCCGGAGAGGGATCCCAAGGCTCTCAGAGAAGAAGACACAGAGTGCGTGTCTGCAGCAGAGGTTGAAGTCAGATTGAGAGTGAGAGAGAGGAAGTGTTACAGAACCTGTGCAGTATTTATACCCAACTCAAACAATACATCAAAGCAGATTCACAGCAGTTTGTCTGATCAAAGGGACTGCAGAACAGGCATGAGATATTTGCATTTGTGAGACATACATCACAATAGGCAGATCTGCTCTAGGTGCAGAACAAAGGGGTTAACAGGCACATCTACATATTGATCTGAGTCTCTAGGTCACAGTAAGGACAGGACGCATGAACACAATGCAAGAGAGGCGACATTAACATCACAAGGCATGAATGGCACATTACGTCTCAGTAGTGTAGCGGAAAAAACCAGGAGTAGCGAGTTGTCTGTCCTTATCTGTTGTGGGGGCTAACCGAACCGCCACACGCTCCCCCCCAGAGGACGCGGCAGGGGGCCGCGACCTCGATAATCCATCTGTGTGAGCGAGCTGTGGGAGAAGCTCGCTGCAGGCGGAGGGGGAGGGAGGGGAGGGGTAGTAAGTGCCGGCAGGAGCTGTGAAATCGTCCTGGGCCGCGCAAAAATTGCTTGCTGCTCCGCGACGTCGAGGGGCTGTCCCGTTGCACGTGCGGAGATCACCAGAAGAAAAATTAGTCTCTGACTCTTCTCGTGGCCATGAAGAAAAGCAGGAGCGGCTGTAAGAAAACAAGTAAACAAAGCAGAGGGACTATTGGCTTTGGGTGCTGAAGCAACCCCAAAGCCCCCGGGAACAGCTGACGGCTGAAATCCCTTTGTGCCGTGGCTAAGACCATTAAAAAATCCAGTGGCGAGCTGCGTGCTTGCTTCAGGTGAACGAGCAGCCCTGAAGGTTCTGTGAGCAGCGGCGGAGGACGATGGCGGTCTTTGGCGTGGCTGAGACTGTTAACAAATCCTTCGAGCGTGCTACATGCGTGCCTCAGGTGAGCGAGTAGCCCTGAAGGGCAGCGGCGAAGGAGGAAGGCAGTCTGTGGAGCCGTTACTTGTCCCGTGTGTGATGCGCCGTCCTTGTAACTCCCCGATGCGTGCGCGGGGGTTCTGTGCGTGGGTGGGCCGCTGGAGTGGCGAGTCAGGGTGCAGAAACTTGGTGGAGTTCGGCGCAGACGGCGCCGATAAAAATCCAGGTTGAGCTGTTGCGTCGGTCGGTCGTGGTGCATTGGAGCGGTGTGAGGAAGTAGACGATCTCTGTCCCTCGGGCTCGTGGAGACGCGTTGGAGCGGTGTGAGGCAATAGACGATCTTTGTGCCCCGGGCTCGTGCAGCTGCGTTGGAGCGGTGAGAGGGAGGAGACGATCGTTGTTGCTCGTGCGGCCATGGTGCGTTCAGTTCCACGCGCTGCGCTCTCCGTCGGCCCTGGAGGTTGCCGTCGTGGAGAGAGGACGAGGTGCGTGCGCTCTCTGTGAGAGTGGCCGGTCCAGCGTGGATGTGCAGATCTCAGGCGTGCAGATCTCACCGTGAAGCGTGAAGCGGCACCAGTGTCGCGGTCCAGACCAGAAGTTGCTTTGCACAAAGCATGTGCTTTCAAGCGGGGTCACCAGTGCGGCGGCATGAAATAAAGCGGCGTTGTTGGAGGTTTTAAGTAGAGTTTTATTAATCATACCGCCGTCACGGGATCCCCTCTCCGGTGCATAGTGTGAGCAGCCCGGAGAGGGATCCCAAGGCTCTCAGAGAAGAAGACACAGAGTGCGTGTCTGCAGCAGAGGTTGAAGTCAGATTGAGAGTGAGAGAGAGGAAGTGTTACAGAACCTGTGCAGTATTTATACCCAACTCAAACAATACATCAAAGCAGATTCACAGCAGTTTGTCTGATCAAAGGGACTGCAGAACAGGCATGAGATATTTGCATTTGTGAGACATACATCACAATAGGCAGATCTGCTCTAGGTGCAGAACAAAGGGGTTAACAGGCACATCTACATATTGATCTGAGTCTCTAGGTCACAGTAAGGACAGGACGCATGAACACAATGCAAGAGAGGTGACATTAACATCACAAGGCATGAATGGCACATTACGTCTCAGTAGTGTAGCGGAAAAAACCAGGAGTAGCGAGTTGTCTGTCCTTATCTGTTGTGGGGGCTAACCGAACCGCCACAACTGAACATTTTATTGGGTTATTTTGAAACTTTTTGAGTTTAAATCTTTTTGATCAAATGACTGATTTTCACAATTTTTCAACTTTTGAATCAAGGTTCTGCAATCAGGGTTCTGGGTTTGATTTTCAATTTTCATTTTTATTATGGACTGTTTAATGCAATTTATCCTATTTTGGCTGAGCTTTGCTGATTTTTAATAAATACCACAGCATATTAAAGACAGTATGGGACTCTGTGGGCTTATTGATTCAGCGTCCATTCTCATGGGGTGATTTTTTGACATTTTTTGAGCTTTAAAAGGTTTTCCTTACTTAATGGTATTTAAAACAGATCCCCTATAAACCAATTTTTTCCTGGTTTTAAACATTTACCCAGATTACCAAGAGCAATGTAAGACCATGAGAGGCTGTCGTTAATATCGGAGGTGTATTCCAGGTATCTGGCTGGACAGGTCACTCAGTCAGAGGTCTGGTGTACAGGCAGTGGGGGTCCTCCAATAAATGAAGACAGTAGAGCTGGGTTAACTCTCAAGTCACCAAGCACACCTACACAGGTAACAGAATTTCCTATGAGGAAAATTCCTCTAGGAACTGCAAGCTGGTGAACCTAACCTCAATTCCTGAGGTCCAAGGTCAAAGGGTCTTCGACACGGTGGCATCCTTGAGTGGGCCCCGAAGGAGCACCGAGGTCCACAAGCTGTTGGGTTCGAGTCACCTGAGCAGCCAAGAAGAGTCCAGCAGTCAAGAGCGGCTGCTGTGCTGTTCAAAGGGATCCTGATCTGAGGCTCGGGCAGGCAGGTGTCCTGCCTGGGTCTTGTTACATTGGCAGCCTGCAAGGGAGCACCATAACAGGTAAAAAACCTATCAAGAAATTGGTAGGCAACGTGGGTGCTACAGGCTGCAGAGTTCTGTCAAAGAAGCTGACAGGGCTAGGAGCATCGACTCAGCCGGGCCTGACAAGGTCCGGGAGGAGGTGCAGTGACCTGGGTCTCTCCCCTCATCCCTGAGCCCCGATGCGCTAAGGGGAGGCTTTGAAGGGAGGACACAAGGTGACCTACAAGGAAGATGGCAGAAGGTATCAACGCAGCAGGGGTCAGGAGATATCCTGACCTCAGCACACTGCAAGACAACGCTCCTGTGGGCTCTGAGCAAGCAGAGCTCTATGGGGGGTCTGAAGGCGAAGAAGGTCAAGAAACAAGTCAAAGGCCACCGCCCCACAGGGGCACATTAAAGGTAAGCGAAGAATCAGCTGAAAGAAGACAAAGTGGAGTTCCAAGAATCCCCATCAAAGTGGGGGTTATGCTGCATACGGGTGACCCGCTCACCTGGAGCAGCAGGGTCCTGCAAGAAATGAGTCAAGAATACAACCAGCAAGGCTTCATCAGCACCCCTGATAGCTTAGGGGAGCACCTCAGTGAAGAGGTAAAAAGAAAAGGTAAAAGTCTCCTGCTAACAAACTATCGCAACATCCCGCTGCTGGTGGTGAAGTGCCCTCCGGCTGCTGCCCACAAAAAAGAGGTCGGGCAGTGGTTGGAGTGATGGGTGAAGCGGCTAAGGCAGCTGGATGAAGAACAGTTTGAAGTGGTGAAGCTCTACAGCTCCAGTCAAGAACTCGATCCCTTGGTCAAAATGGTGGCCAGGGAAATGCAAGTTTCTTCATGTCGCATCAAAGAGGAAACTACAGCAGCAAAAAGGTATGACGATTATACAGACTATCTGCAAGAACTCCGACAATATGAAGGAAAGTGTAAGAAGCGCCGACAACTTCTTCAAACAGCAGAAGACAGCGATAGTGACAGTACTCAATATACAAGTCTGGCTAGGTCAGATCCGAACTACTTCACAAAGCAACAAGAAGAGCAAGGTGAGCAGGCAGAACAGCGATCTCCCTCCTCAGGCAGTGAAGAAGAAAAGCAAATAGAGTCTAGAGCTGATTCTGAGGAGGAGGGGGACATAGCAGATACGCTAGAAAGAACAACAGACCAGTTAGCTGCCTCGCTGGAAGAACTGCAAAGGCATCTGACTCCAGGGCGTAGCCTGGGGAACAACAAAGAAGAAAAACAACACAGCTTAGGAGCAGCCTGGCAGGGGGGTCAAACTCCCCCAGCTACAGCAGTGAAGAAAAGACCGGCAGTTCATCAAGAGCTGCTAGAGGGACTCAGGGCGGTCTTGAAGAACACAAAAGAGCAGCATTACCGTCCTGTGAGTCCAGTAAGGTATCCAGCAGACACACCCAGTACACCAGCAACAGTGGTAAGAGGTAAAGAAAGTACACAAGTACGGGGTGGGGGGCAGTCATCAAGATTCTACGACAAACCTTACCCCCTTTCAGATTACCGCCTTTCCCCCTACAACCAAGCAAACGGGGGGTATGAGAAGAACCCCCACACAGCGGTTGCCCCTATCTTCGAAGATGAGAAGAAATCACTTCCCCCTCTCCTAGAAAAAGCCCAATTGTTCCTGTCAGCAGGGAAGATCAAGGCATTCAGGTTAGTGGCAAGACCCTGGCTGCTAGAGGCAGATGGGTTAGTGGTGTTCACTGACCATGAGCTGAAGATAAGAAATGCCTCCTTCAGAAAAGAGCTGCATGGAAGAATTGGTAAAAAGTGGCAAGAAGAAGTCCAAGCAGTCAAGAAAGAACGCCACGATCAAAGAAAAGAAGAGTCAACAATAGGGGTGGTAAGTGGGGGCGATCTTCCTTACTATATGATCCTGCTGGTGCCTATGCAAGAGTACAAGAAAGGAGGTGCAGTTAGGCTTCATCAGTCACTCGTGGGCTCAAACATACTTAAAGCCCTCTGCAGAGCTGCAGTCTTCCAGCTAAGAAGAGTAGTGCTACCACTACGTGGGTTAATTTCTGGCGCTCATCATTGGGGTGAAACAGAAAAAGCAGTAAGGGCAGCAATAGACGAGTACATGGAGTGGCCGGGAAGAGGGCACTCACTGAGAGAAATAATCATGGTAGTTTCACCAGAACAAGACACAGAACAACGACTCAGAGAACAAGCTGCAAACAAGTCAAGAGAAGAAAAGAGTTTTGGCAGCAAAAAGGTACAACAAACTCAGACCCCTAAAGGTAAAGGTATGGGGGCTGAGCGGCTAGGCAGGTCAGGGAGTCAACGAAGAAGCTCATTACCTCAAAAAGCTGCCATCAGTTTAAAGCAAGAAAAGCCATCAACTTCAAGAGGCAGAGAGCAACAAAGAGCAACAGATAGATCACATTGACAAAGCAAAGTGGGGGCATGGGTAGAGCACAGTCCAGAGAGTGACTCTGAGGAATCTCAAGCCAGTCCCAACAGGTATTATGTAGGTGAGACATGCAGGAGGGACTGGAGGCAGGAAAATGAAAATTCAGAAGAAGAACCTGACTCCCTGGAAAGGGAGCAAGGACAAATTGAACAACACCCCCCTAAAAGTGACACAGAAAGTGCTCTATCTGAAGAAATACCCCTGCGAGAAATGCAACAGCTCAGGATTAGTAGCCGCAGGTGTGACAAAAAAGAAGATCCAAGGGTAGACATTGAAAAGGCATCAGAGAAAGTAGCCCGTGATCTCAGCATTGGCCCCATAACAACAAAAGACCAGCGCAAGACATACATGCCCGAAGTCGACCAAGCTGATTTTGAAATTCCAGAAAACTGGAGTCAGAATCAGAACACCTTCAAAACCCTGCCAGTAACAGCTACATATGGTGAGTGGGTTAATTTGTTAATGATGCCATCATCTGCTAAAATAGACAAAGCAAAAGCTCTCACCAAGCCATTTAAAAAAGCCTTCTTTGAAATAACACATGATGTCATGCTAAGAAGAATGAAAAAAGCTGCAAGAAAACACTCAGAAGAAGTGCTGGCAGAAGAAGAAATCTCTGCAGATGATGAGGAGGACGAGTCCCCTCAAAGGCAAAGAAAACAGGTAAAGCAAAAGTTGCAAAGCACAAATCCTACTGTTGTGACAGCATCACACCTGCAAGACGGGGCCTACAAAGACTTCAAGATTTTAAACACACTAGTCCCCCCACCAAAATCAAATCAAGCAGTGGTAGACTACCTTAAAGGTGTTTGGGAGATGGTGGAAGGTAGTACCACTAATGAATTGGCCAAAAAACTCTGGTTAAGTCGAGTCACTAACAGCAGGGTGCCCTTAGATGACTTAGTACCAGCCAAAACTTATTATCTGAGAATGGTACTGGAAGATGATAATGATGAAGACAGCTTGGTGGTGAAGATGCGGCAACAGCTAGATTCAGGTAGCACCCTCTCACATGTCTGGCACTTAGTCAAGAAAGACATACCACCGACAAGATGGGTAATGGTCCTGAGGAAGCTCACCGAAGGCAGGAGAGGAGAGGTAACATTCCACAAGCTTCTGCCCTCCAATACCACAGAGAAACAACTTGATGAAAAAGTATCACATTGGGACTTGGAAAGCAAGTTCTATGAAAAGAAAAGAAGACACGGTGAGCAACAGCAAAGACCCAAAAATAAACCACCTGAAAGAACTCCTCAGCCGCAACAATCCCCTGGGCCAAGGCCCAAGCCGCTGTCTACATCTGCACAGACCCCCTCAGCTACAAGTTCTAAAGGTGAAGTGAAGAAGAAAAGTAATTATTTGCCACCTGAAGAGTATCAAAAACTGACTCCAGAACAGAAAAGAGCCCACCAAGAGGAACATCAGAAGAACCTCTCGGGGGCTAAAAAGTAATGGCAGCTAGGGGGCAGGTCATTTTAAAAGACGTCTACCAAGATGAAGAAATGTTTTACACCGACATCAATGGGGTCCGCTACTTGGCAGATACAGGAGCAGAGGTGTCAATGACCTGCCAACCCATAAAAATAGAGGGACACCTAACAGTGATACTCGCAGACGGGCGGACTACAAAAATGCCATATGGGGTATGGAATGACATTGTGTTTTTGAGAGGGCCCCATAACTTGATCTCCTACAGAGACCTAAAGGACCTGCAAGATCCTAAGGGTCGGAAGAAAAGACTCAGAGCAAGAATACAGCATCTGCAATCCATCAAGGTAAAAATAGATTTCAGTAATCTATTGATGTATTTGAGTAATCTGACAGACAAAAAGTGGTACAAGCCAGTAAAAGTACCGACAGTAAGAGAGCAAAAAGTGGAGGAGAGTGATCTCTCCCAGCAAGGTAAAGAAGAGCTAAAGCGAATTCTTCAAACTGCAAATGTGGCCTATTTCAAAAATGATTGTGGGGACATGGGTGCAAAATATACCCACACAATAGAAGGGGGGATTCATCCTGCAGTAAAACAATATCCTCTGAACCCTGCCGCTGTTGAGGAAATGGACAAAATAGTGAGAGAATTAAATGCTTTAGGCATAATTAGAAAAGAGTCAAATCCCCCAACAAACAGTCCCATTCAAGCAGCAAGAAAACCAGAGTCAGCCGGAGGAGGTTGGCGGCCAGTGATCAACTTCAAAGCCCTCAACAGAAGAACAATAGCCAACAAAGCAAGTTTGATAAATCCACAAGGCACTCTGAAGACTCTACAGGTGAGGAAATTCAAGTCCTGCATCGATCTAGCAAATGGGTTTTTCTCACTAAGATTGGCAAAAGAGTCACAGGGTAAAACAGCATTTACACATAAAGGCCAATCTTATGTATGGCAGCGCCTCCCCCAGGGGTACAAAAATTCACCAAATGTATTTCAAGCAGCGGTAATGGATATACTGTGAGGTTTAGAGGCCACAATCTACATTGACGACGTGTTCATTGCAGATGACACGGAAGAAGAACACCTGAAAAAGCTACAAACAGTTATTGACAGACTCACAACAGCAGGGTTAAAACTCAACCTTCCAAAATGTCAGTTTGCCCGCTTCCAAGTAGACTACCTAGGGTTCCAAATTTCATCTGAACTGGGGCTCTCAGAGGGCTACAGGGAGAAGTTGGAAAAAATCAGGCCCCCTGCAACAGAAAATGAAATGCAGAAAATCTTAGGGCTTTGTAATTATGTCAGAGATCATGTTCCTGGCTATCAAAAATATGCTAGGCCTCTCTATGCAAAGCTCAGGAAGACTGACAAAACTCCAAATGCAAAGAAGAAATGGGAATGGTCGGCATCAGATCAACAGTATCTGGAAGGTTTGAAGAAAGCCATTCAAAATGCAGTTACCCTAGAGCCCCGAACCCCTCACCACCCGCTTAGTGGCTGAAGTAAGTTGTGATGAAGATGATGTGATTGTCACTGTGGCTAATGAAAATGGTGGGCTAGTAGCCCTTTGGAGCTATACTCTGTCATCAGTGGAGAAGAAATATCCCCTAGAAGAGAAAGAGTTGGCTGTAGTAGCTAAATATTGGAGTCATCTTAAAGAGTTAGCTCAAGGGCAAGGTATCAAGGTAATCACACAAAGTCAGGTGCACAGGTATCTGACAAAAGCCACAGTGGAAAGCACAAAAGCCACAAATGCAAGATGGGGCCGTTGGGAAGATCTGCTACAAGACCCTGACCTAGAAATAGGCCCTAAAAGGCCAGTCCCTAAGAAGACAGCAAAATCTGACAAAAACAAAGAGCAACTATCACAATGGACACTCTACACAGATGGGTCTAGGAAAGGGCTAGATGACAAAGCATACTGGGGCTTTATCCTAAAAGAGGGAGAGAAAGAGAGGTGGAGAAAAAAGGGTAAAGTGCCTGGTACAGCACAAACCGGAGAAGTCACAGCAGTTCTGGAAGGACTGTTAGAGTTGGAGAAAAGAAAGGTAAAAAAGGCAACAATAATCACAGACAGTGACTACTGTGCACGAGCATTGCAAGAAGATTTAACCATTTGGCAAGAAAATGGTTTTGAAGGAGCAAAAGGAAAGCCGGTGGCACATCAAGACTTGTGGAAGAAGATTGCAGAAATCAGATTAAATATGGAGCTGGAGGTAGTGCACCAGAAAGCTCACAAGAAGACAGGTCCTCACTGGCAAGGTAACGATGAGGTTGATCGTTATGTGCAGATGAGGAGAGTCATCCTAGTAGGTCAGGAAAACTGGGAAGATACACCCAAAGGAAGGGTGGTCCCAGAAGGTTCCGTGCAGGGAGTAGTGGCTGCAGTGCATGAGTCACTGGGTCACGCAGGTACAGTCCCTACACGAAGAGAGTTGGTGAAATTGCAGCTCTGGGTCCCTACACATCGCATCCGTCAAGTCCTCAAGAACTGTGAAGTATGTGGGAAATACAACGCAGGTAGGAGAGGGCAGAGGGTGGATGGGTTGACAATAAAGAGCACTGTGCCATGGGGTTCAGTATGCATGGATGTGGCTGGGCCAATGGGGGTGAATGGCAAGAAGGGTGAGAAGTATATCCTAGTCTTAGTCGACTCCATGTCTGGTTACATGATTGCAAAAGCAGTGCGAAAAGCAAATGGCAACAGTGTAGTGACAATGTTGGAAGAAACCTGTAAATGCTTGGGGGTGCCAAAAGAACTGAGAACAGATAATGGCGCTCACTTTCGCAATGCACAGGTAGATCAGTGGTGTCAGCGGTTTGGGGTAATAAGGGTTTATTCCCCTCCATACACTCCACAGGCAAATGGGGTGGTGGAAAGAACAATAGGGCTGGTGAAAAGTTGGATTGGGAAGAATGAAAACTCCAGAGAATGGAGTACAAAACTGTTAGAAATGGCTCAACAACTGAATGACAGACACCGCACAGGTAGGCCCTCCCCCTCTCAAGAGCTAAACCAACGCCCCTTCACATCTCAGGAAGTGGGGCGGAGCCCTGAAGATAAAAAGGGGCCACAGCAACCTAAGGTGCCTTTTCAGGTGGGTCAACGAGTGTGGATCAGAGCACATCAGCCTACAACCGCTGCAGTCAAGCCAAAGTACGATCGAGCTGACATAGTCAAGCAAGTTTTGGATAGTAATACTGTCCTTTTGGAAGAAAACGGGATTCAAGGAGTGGAGCAGTTAAAGCCAATCTCTATTTAAGAGAAAACCAGAAGCTGAAGATGGCTAGCGACACCTCTACAATACCTCCCTTCATCGAACTGGCAACGGTGAAGGGCTTGATTGTCATGAGAAGAGCTTTGTATAGCTTTTGGGTAGGCAGAGCCTTAGATTTATTGTATTATGCCAAAAAAGGTTATTTAACCCCAGCAAAAGAAACCCTAATCTGGTACCAAGCAGGAAAAGTGTGTGTGATATGCCTACAGCCTTCTCAGTGCAAGATAATATGGGAAGGCCCAGCTTACAAGAAACCGAAGAAGATTTCTGCTGATCAAAATGAGCTTCAGGAAATGCTCTGGAAGCCGGTTCAGATCCTAGGTGGCCACGTTTGCGGCCAATGTCGTGTGGGAACTTTGCCCAGGGTAATGGTCATGATGCAGTGGGATTATCGAGAGAGCGCCGGAACATCACCTAGTGGGTGCACTTGCCAGTGGGACGGACAATATCTCCATCCCTGCCTCAGTTGTAAGAGTGACCTGGCACGAGGGTATCTATTCATGGCAGGGAAAGCAGAAGGTTGGCAAATTAGGAGGATGTATAGTCCGTTGCAAGCATTTTCACCAAACCAGGAGCAGGTGTGTGGAGGACAAAAGAAGACAGAAGGGGAGGACACAGATCAAGCAAGTGCATCCAGCTCATCTATAACGCCATCTGCACCTTGCGCTTCCCCCGGTCCCTCAGCTCCGCCGGCCCTAGGGTTTGACCCAATCAATCCAGGAGTTTATAGGGTCAATCTTGCTGTAGGCCTAACACACCTAGATACAGCAATGTGCCTGGGATGGCCCTACAATCCTTATGCTGCACCACAAATGTTGGCACCCATGGGCACTATACAATATCCACAGGTATTCAGGGTGTACTGTGACCCGAACCACCCTGACTACACACCTCTTCCAGCATATCTTTCTGAGGCACACCAGGAGGAAGCACGTAGATATGGCTATGAAGGGCCATGGCAGCTCACCACATGGGCTACATTGATTAAGGAAGTTATCGAGAACCCCCATCTCCCCATTCAAGGGCTTGACTCAGTCCCTAAAGAGAAAGACCTCCGGGCGACGACTCTTTGTACTTGGATAACAGACATTGATGTTGTGAAGCCTGTAGGGGTCACAAGATTAGCTAAAACTGCCACATTCATCGTGACACCTGAAGGTTGGATGAGAGGGGGTCGGGCACAGATACCGGGCACTTTGGTTGGTCGAGCCCCAGAGCCGATTCGGCCAGGAGATACACGCAAGATAACTTTGACGGTGTCCATGGTGACTGTGCCCTTGAGGGGTATCTACTCAGTGGGTGCTGAGATTCGAGTCATCGACGAGCCCGCATGGCAGAAAAGCTCCAAGACCACTGAAGGAAAGGGTCGACTTGGAAAACTTCTGGCAAGAGCTAAAGAATGGCCCTTATTCCAAAGAAGAAGTCGGGACTCGTCATCTCCACCCCCTGTGTAGGCTCCACATTCATGCTGCTAAAACAAAATCTACCTCAAAACACACATACAACATAATCACAAGTGCATCACGTTACATATACATTACATAACATACATAAACATACACTTTTTCACGTCTCACATGCAACATACACTCATCAGAGCATCATACGTACATACATAAACATATACATATTCTTTTTGTTATTTTGAGTTATTAGAGCTGCACTGTTCAAGCCAACCGAGGGGTGGCCACACCCCCTCGGGGAAGAAAACAGAAGTGATGACATCACTAGTGCAGCATAAAAATCTTGTCCGTCTTCATGGGTGTTCATTTAAGTCAAGGAGCGCCACTGAATACAACCTCAAAGTCCACTACCTCAGAAGATGGGTCGAAGAAGAAAGAAAATAACAGAAGAAGAATTATATTATGAGATCCCAAAGAAGAAACCCAAGAAAGGGGAGCCTCAACAAATGAGTGCGAAGAAGCTTTGTCTTATTCTTTGGCTCAAGCTCACGACCATAACCCTTGGTATGATAGCAGTTCTTGCCATATTATACTGGTTGGGTTATGAGCCATGGGCCCTCACCCACACAAGGGCTCAGTTTGTTACCACCAAGAAATTTCAACAAACCTGCTGGGCAGCAGAAAGAAGAAGAATTTACATTGCACCGCTCAGCAATGACACTCAGTTCAACTTAACTGAGATGCAACAACAAATAACCAACCTCAGCTTTGAAAATTGGAGAAAACAAATGAACGGCACTTTCTGGGTTGAAGAACAGTTCAATATCACCGGTGCCCAACCTGGGAAATGGGCAATTGAAGATTTGCAAGACCTCTCAGAAGAAGGGGATCTACTAGGATTACTTATCCTCACAAAGAAACAAACAATCAACGTCTGATGCAACTGGATAAAGCCAGAAATGTATTCTTCAGCATGGTATTGTACCTGGGGTTGCAGACCCGTACCAGGTATGAATAGAACAGGGTACTGGGAGTCTGAAGTGGTAATTGCACCAGCCCATTATCGCAATGAGACCTGCGAGGGAATCTTTCCAAATTATGGGCCCTTCTGGGGTAATTATATCCTTGAATGTCCAGGTACAGACCCACCTAAGAAAAGAGCAAAGAGGGACGTCGCCTCAACTAACAAAACACCTCCAACACCCTCACCTCGAGGTGCTCTAACTCCAACCCCAGGAAAGCCCCGCTCCTGTAACGACGCTGCTAAAACACCCTTGCCAGAAACAGTCTTAAAATTTACAGAAGAAATAGTGAACAACTTCAAGCCTGTTGCTAAAAGAAGACAAACAGACTACGACCGAAAGCTGATTAATTATTGTATGCAAGAAAAAAGAAGCAAATTAGCCCCATGTTTCTGGAACTTCGGTGGCAAATGCCCCAGTGGTAAGCATTATATGGTCATCACTAGGGTGTACAAACCCCTCTTCTTCATAATACCTGGCACATCCCTTAAAACAACACCACAGGCCTACCATGAAGACTGGTTAAATGACACCTGGCCTTGGCTGTGGATGTACGACTTAAACTACTTCCAAGCTACATTTGCACCTAGTATGCCTGTTAGGCCACAAGGCCTTGGTGAAGTTCGCAAATCCTTGTTTTATGTGCAAAAGTTACCAACTCCAGATGACCTATTCAGTGTTCCAAAAGAAGACTTCAAAAAGATTGATGAATGTGTGGTGAACAAGATATTTGACACACTTAATGGCACTGAATGGGTATATGACAAGAAATTGCCCAGATGCCCCTTATGGCAAGTATGGGACCGCGTCTGGAGTTCTTGGGTGTATGATTGTACCTCACTGAAGAAGAATAAAACAGTCAAAGGTATCCTGCAATCCTGGCATGAACAATGGAAACGAGAAGAATGGAGAACATGGTGGGGTATGGAGGAAGAAGAAGCAAAGGAATGGGTCCTGCCATGTCTCTCTCAGTCCTCAAATTATTGGGTAAAATATCAGTATCTGGCAACAGTGTACTCAAAGCATCGAAGTATTCTGCCTTGGTCATTCTTCACCATCAATTATATTAGCCCAACACCATGGAAGATGGTCTGTGACAAAAAGAGTACCACCTGCACAATTAGCTTGTCAAGGGGGCATTGCGGAGAAGTCCGTTTTTGGGAACAAGACTGTGAAGACTATTATGAGGGACAGTATGAAACTTACGGGTTGCAAACGGTTTGGAAGAAGATCAATGGGAAATGGAGCAGAATACCTCCTGAAAAGGTGGGATGTACTAAAGCAATTATGGGGCACAACATGCATAAGAGGAAGCAGATTCTAGGCCTAATTATCCCTCAAGTAGTAGATGACCCACAGTTCTATGTTGCAGAGGGTTATGCCTTCAGGAAAAGTGTCTGTGAAGGTAAAGAAATAGTGGGTTATGGATGGTTGGGCAAGAATGGCATCTACAACAATGGCACCTGTCACTCTCCTGCTGAGCATTGGCTTCGTTGTGACACAGGAAAAAATGAACATGAGTGTACTTTCCTAGAAATAGCAGGAAAAACAATTAAGGGGACTGTAACTACAGTTCTACAAGGAGGGGCCGAAGTAGTTGAAGAAGGGCTACAAGTCGTCCCTTCCTGGCTGGGAACACTACTCAGCTGGGTATGGCCCTATCTTTTGCTGGGATTAGGCCTGCTGATTGCAGGAATAATCCTACTGGTAGTCATCAAAGGTAGCGCCCGAGCTGCTGTATCATCCATCTTTCGTCGAAAGAGGGCGCCAAAGAGAGGAGGGGTGGGAGAACTCCGCCCATTAAAAGAGGAAGTATAGATAAAACTTCTGCACCACCCAGTTGCAGACTTCATTTGGACTTCGGCTGGCGGCCATTAAACAACCAAATACCCCCCACTCCTCAGCCTTATCAGAATCAGCTGGCACAGCATAGCCTACTGCAAGCATGTCTACAGGAGCACCAACAACAGATGATCTCTACACTACGGTGAACACTCCATACAAAGTGAGTACAGCATCTTCACCTGCGTGGGTCACTGAAATGACAAAGGCCAAGATACAGTTTTGGGTACTGCAAGCCGTCTGGGCATGCTTCTGTTTCACCGGAGCCTGGTCTAAGCGGCATGTCCTAAGAATAGTAACGACTTTGGCAGCAGTCATCCGCATCGTCTTGGTCAACATCATATTTGGCAAATATGATTACACTCTGACTCTGTTCGTCACCTACATGCTGGGTCGCATCACACCACAATGTAATTCCGAAGGTTTTGCCCGCGCAGTGGTGATTCTCATCTGGGTTGCTATTGACATGCTTGCCATCTTCTACCAGGCCGTTGAGATAATGGCTGTGATTTGGGTAGGATTAATGGCAGCTGCATTACTGGGTCGTCAAGTATGGCTAGTATTGAAGCTGAAAGAAAGCGGCCGTAAAATCTGGGTTAGAAGACTGGCAGCTGTTGCCTTTTGGGGAGTGATTTGGGGGGTCATAACAGCAATATGGTGGATGAGACTCATCTGTGGCTCAACTATGATGGCATGGATGATGACATATGCAGTATTCTTCCCCAAAAAAGTGGAGGGCTACATGAAAGACATTGCCAAAATAAATGCAAAGCCGAAGCCTGAGCAGTCTGTGACTGAAGTTAACAACGGTGATTCAACTTAAAGGGGAGAGTAAAATCTCCCGAAGATTTGCTTACAGCTAACCAGCAAGCCTGCTAAGTTGCCTAACAGACTATCCAATTACAAGATGTACTCTGTGTCTCACCTGTGTGTTGCAGGATGGGAAAGTCACCTGCCTGTTCTGTTACACTTCGCTGGTTGACGTCAAATACCTATGGGACAATAATGGAATTCTGTGGTGTCCAAACTGCTGTCCGGGTCCCACAACAATTCCACCTGTGTCCCTGACTGGTCTTTTTAGTCAAGAAGAACGCATCCCTATACCCCCAATTCCGTTGGAGGCAAGAAGGCCCATACAAACAACAGGGAAGATGCTTCATGACTCGTTGAATGAGGGGTATAGACCACAGTGGAAGCCTATCAAGTACAGCAATGGCTTCTACTATCCACTGTATCAGAAGGTATGGGAACTCTCTGATGGGTTTAAGGCTTTCTCTACCCATCTCATGCACAACGACGCCTGGGTGGCTTACATCCAAGCTGCACTGGCACAACCTCAAGCAAATGACAACATGTATCGTGAAACCATGGATGCCCTTTCACAGTTGACGCAGGCACTAGGTGAGGAGCCAGTGCCGCCACAGTCCTTGGGGTCTGGACCATCTGTGACCCAGGTTTCAGCAAAGACAATGACCTCCACACCGGGGGTTGTGAGTCTTCCAGCTGCATCCCCACAGGTTGATCAGCCGTCCTCTACGCAGCTTACTTCACCAGATGGTCAACCACCAACTCCAGGAGATGATCTTCTTATAATAGATGAAGCTGTGGATGAGCCTCCTGAAACACCGCTACAGGGAGCAGATACAGCCTCGTCTCATGGGCATCACACGTCGTCAGCGGCACAGCACAGTTCAACTCCACGTGAGGATGTTCTTTCTCTCACAACAGAGGATGAAGGGACTCTTATAGAACTTATTCCACAGGTGCATAAAGGTGAAAATCATCAGAATCGCCCAACCGAGGGGTGTTCGAATACCCCACGCCACGACCCTAATCACCGCCGAAGGGTAGAAGGTGGTCGGCCTTCCCCATCACACCGCTATACCTCCTATGGAAGGAAAATGGGCAATTCTGCTGCTGATCATAACAGGCTTCAAAGATCCACTCAGGGTAACCAGCAAAATGAGAGGAATTATCAGAAGGCCCAAAATCCAGCATTCAGAAAAGATGGCAACAGACAACATTGGTGAATCACAGAGACTGAATGTACAAGCCATATTAAATTGCATATGCCATGCTATGTGATATTTTCTGTATGATTAGTAAATCAATATGCTCATTGAGTTAAAAGTACATGTAATGTATGCAATCACCTGAAATGATGAATGTAATCAAACTGTATAATTATATGTATCTATTAACTGCACAATAGAAGGTTTTATGCAAAACAGATTGTGATATGTTGGAAAGAACCCTGTTTACTGGAAATGTGTTAGAAATGAGGAAATAGGCACAGATGTCCAGCGAACTGAGGTATTTTGGAAATGGAAAATGCTGAGAGGCTAGCGGGAAAGGCCATGAGTCATGAGCGCCTGACCAGTCACATGGTTTACGAGAATTGACTAGCCTGAACATGTGCAGAAATGAAGTAATGGTATTATATAAATGTGACTTTAAGCCAATCATAAAGAGGCCAAGAAGCCTAGGGTGAGTTTGGGACCAATCAGGGAACTTGGGCGAAGGTTATAAAAACCAAGCCTATTTTGCCCCAAATGTTCACTTTCTCGGCGGTCTACAATGAGGCAACAACATCATCGGAGCAGCGGACTGAAGACGAGGAACGCCAGAAGAGAAGTGATCCAGTTTCTGCCTCAATTCTTCAGCCTTTAAACAACTTTTACATCAGCTGCTAAAGTGTTATTATAACACTTGTGCAAAAAGAGGAACAAGCTACAGCTGCTGTCCCCAGCTCTCAGCCAGGGCGCTGTGAGTCATCGGGCGTAGCAGAGCAACAGCGGGAGAAAGCAGAAGCTCCCCCGGGCTGGAACATCACATCGGAGTCGACTCATCTCATCTTCCCGGCCAAAGGTGGCCGCCGTCCAGCCTGAAGAGGAAGCATCTGCCCACGGCGGTCTTGTTCCTTCCCTGCCTTCCCTATCCCCTCACTCCTTCTCGACGAGAGGGGCTTCGAGGAAAGAAGACCAGCGATCACATCCTTTTCCCAAAACTCACCCTTTAGGCTTCTTAGATATAACCAACAAATTAATCAGGTATTTTTATCAGGTTTTAGTTAAAGGACTATGATTTATTTTGACTTTTATTTTGATTTTTTTGAACTTTTTGATGATTTACTGAACATTTTATTGGGTTATTTTGAAACTTTTTGAGTTTAAATCTTTTTGATCAAATGACTGATTTTCACAATTTTTCAACTTTTGAATCAAGGTTCTGCAATCAGGGTTCTGGGTTTGATTTTCAATTTTCATTTTTATTATGGACTGTTTAATGCAATTTATCCTGTTTTGGCTGAGCTTTGCTGATTTTTAATAAATACCACAGCATATTAAAGACAGTATGGGACTCTGTGGGCTTATTGATTCAGCGTCCATTCTCATGGGGTGATTTTTTGACATTTTTTGAGCTTTAAAAGGTTTTCCTTACTTAATGGTATTTAAAACAGATCCCCTATAAACCAATTTTTTCCTGGTTTTAAACATTTACCCAGATTACCAAGAGCAATGTAAGACCATGAGAGGCTGTCGTTAATATCGGAGGTGTATTCCAGGTATCTGGCTGGACAGGTCACTCAGTCAGAGGTCTGGTGTACAGGCAGTGGGGGTCCTCCAATAAATGAAGACAGTAGAGCTGGGTTAACTCTCAAGTCACCAAGCACACCTACACAGGTAACAGAATTTCCTATGAGGAAAATTCCTCTAGGAACTGCAAGCTGGTGAACCTAACCTCAATTCCTGAGGTCCAAGGTCAAAGGGTCTTCGACACATCATATAAAGCAAAAATACCCGTACATGTAAACAAAAATGTATCAAACAACATGTGGCCATAATTCAAAAAGTTGACCTGATTGAGCAAAACCAATGTGATTTTTCGATTCAGCACATCAAAATTGTCCTAAATTAGCTAAAAAAAAACCCTTAGACAATAAATTTGGTGTTGACCAGTGTAATTTATTATGTTCCTCTGTATTGACTAAAACTGATGGTTGTTTTATTTTGAAAAATTACCAGATGTTCTCTCTCTTCCCATGAGGCATGTCTTGAGTTTGAGTGTTGCTTCCTAACTCAAGTGGAGGGGCCACATATGCAAGAAGAGACCACCTTGCTGAGTTAATTGCCTCCCCCTGCCGCCGGGTCATGAAAAAAACAAAAAAACAAACAAAACTGTAGTGTTACTGGTTTGTGAAGAAAACAGGTTGGACCACTGGTTTTGACAGGTGGGGAGACAAAGGTACACAACACAGCACTGCAATTCTCACATATATAAAAAGCCACAGGCAGTTACTGTAATTAATACTTAACAGAAAACAACTGAAGTGGAGTGATGCACATCCTGCACACATCTGAGTTATGGTTATCAGGAAATATAGTTACTCCTGCACTCTATACTGTCCCAGGATATTGCTTGGTCAGAACAAACTGTTCTATCATTCATCCTCATATTTGTTATATAACCCTTTATTTGCATAAGAAACATGTATGGAACATGTTTGAATCTGAAAGGTGGTTAAAGAAAAAAACAGCACCAGTGTAGAGAAAGTTCTGAATTTACTTAGTTGGGCCTCTGTTATGGTGCAAAGAGTGAGTTTCTTTGTTATAGTTTATTTCACAGCAATGCACTTTCCTCTCTTGGATATAGAGGATTAATGGGCCTGAACAAAAGTAACATCAAAAGTCTGACTGTAGGTGGTAGGTCTGCTTACACAGCTGGATCATGAGGAGCAGGGTTAAAGCAAGCCAGGTAAAATCCCCACTCATTCCAAATATTTTGAAACTTGGTACTAGGGTTTGATATACACTGATGATGCTCATGGAGAAGCTGAAAACTGCTCTCCTTCAGTAAGTATTGGGATCTTCAAAGAAAACAGAGGTGGGGGATATTGCACTTGCCTCAGAGTGCTCTTGTTTGTAAAATCTTTTAAACAGCAGTAGCACTGGGGGTTTGAAAGTTTCCTAGCTTAAATATTTGAAGGCAAAACATTGATATCAAAGCAATGATAATGTTGACTCTCATAACAAATTTCTTGTGTGTTCAGTACTTGCTTAAAAGCAACAATGCTGTTCCAGGTAGGACCACTAAAAAGACTACAGCTGGTACATTTTAAGGCCTGACTCCCAATACTCAGTCCTGGGATGATTTGCTATTGGTGGCTAAAGTCATGCCCTATGATTGACTGATGCCGACCCTCGCTGTAAAATGTGCCAGTTGTAGTCTTTTCAGTGCTCCTACAGTATCTCACAAAAGTGAGTACACCCCTCACATTTTTGTAAATATTTTATTATATCTTTTCATGGGACAACACTGAAGATATGACACTTTGATATAATGTAAAGTAGTGAGTGTACAGCTTGTATAACAGTGTAAATTTGCTGTCCCCTCAAAATAACTCAACACACAGCCATTAGTGTTTAAATCACTGGCAACAAAAGTGAGTACACCCTTAAGTGAAAATGTCCAAATTGTGCCCAATCAGCCATTTTCTCTCCCTGGTGTCATGTCACTCATTAGTATTACAAGGTCTCAGGTGTGAATGGGGAGCAGGTGTGTTAAATTTAGTGTTATCACTCACACACTCTCTCATACTGGTCACTGGAAATTCAACATGACACCTCATGGCAAGGAACTCTGAGGATCTGAAAAAAAGAATTGTTGCCCTACATAAAGATGGCCTAGGCTATAAGAAGATTGCCAACACCCTGAAACTGAGCTGTAGCATGTTGGCCAAGACCATATAGTGGTTTAAAAGGCCAGATTCCACTCAGAACAGGCCTCGCCATGGTCAACCAAAGAAGCTGAGTGCACGTGCTCAGCGTCATATCCAGAGGTTGTCTTTTGAAAATAGACGTATGAGTGCTGCCAGCATTGCTGCAGAGGTTGATGGGGTGGGGGATCTTCAGCCTGTCAGTGCTCAGACCATATGCCGCACACTGCATCAAATTGGTCTGCATGGCTGTTGTCCCAGAAGGAAGGCCTTTTTTAAGATGATGCACAGGAAAGCCTTCAAACAGTTTGCTGAAGACAAGCAGACTAAGGACATGGATTACTGGAACCGTGTCCTGTGGTTTGATGAGACCAACAAAAACTTATTTGGTTCAGATGTTGTCAAGCGTGTGTGGCGGCAACCAGGTGAGGAGTACAAAGGCAAGTGTGTCTTGCCTACCGTTAAGCATTATGGTGGGACTGTCATGGTTTGGGGATGCATGAGTACTGCCATTGAGGAAACTATGAATTCCAACATGTACTGTAACATACTGAAGCAGAGCATGAGACCCTGTTTTCAGAAACTGGGCCACAGGGCAGTATTCCAACATGATAACCACCCCAAACACACCTCCAAGATGACCACTACCTTGCTAAAGAAACTGAGGGTAAAGGTGATGGACTGGCCAAGCATGTCTCCAGACCGAAACCCTACTGAGCATCTGTGGGGCATCCTCAAATGGAAGGTGGAGGAGCGCAAGGTCTCTAACATCCATCAGCTCCGTGATGTCGTCATGGAGGAGTGGAAGAGGATTCCCGTGGCAACCTGTGAAGCTCTAGTGAACTCCATGCCCAAGAGAGTTAAGGCAGCGCTGGAAAATAATGGTGGCCACAAAAACAATGACACTTTGGGCACATTTTAGACATTTTCACATAGGGGTGTACTCACTTTTGTTGCCAGTGGTTTAGACATTAATGGCTGTGTGTTGAGTTATTTTGAGGGCACAGCAAATTTACACTGTTATACAAGCTGTACACTGACTACATTGTATCAAAGTGTCACACAGTGTATCTTCAGTGCTGCCCCATGAAAAGATTCAATAAAATATTTTCAAAAAGGTGAGGGGCATACTCACTTTTCTGAGGTACTATGCCTGGTAAAGTAAAGTGCTGTTGCAGGTGATGCAGGCCCACACAGGCTGTGGTGGAAGTGACAAAGTTGATGTACGATCAAAGCGGTGTTGAAAATGTTATTTCAGGGTGAAAATATGAATTAGAGTTGTCTTAAATATCAGTTATCATATTACCTCACACTGTATGCTACGCTTCATAATCTGGAATGTTCTACTCACTGACCATGTTTACATGTACATGAATAAACCAGTTATGATTGGATTCCATCTCCATGAAAAACATTACATCAAGGACCCAATGTAAATGGGTCTGCCCTCCAGTGGGCTCACCACCTGCAGGGTGGATCAAGGGGATCATGGTGCTTTGTGAACCGGGCGGAAGTCTGGGATACTCTGCCTGGTCTGAGGCCCCCGTGATTTGGTTCTCTGGATAAGTGGTAGAAGATGGATGGATTTCTGGAGTTATCTGATTATTGAAGCGACCATGGAAACAGAATAATCCAATAAAGGCCATGTAACTGGGGTCATTAACTCAAGTGGTTTACCCTCCAGTAATAGGTTTATTTAGTGTGTGTAAACACAAGAAAACTGATTATTGGCATTATGTGGGCTGTGGGCATATGTCGGGGCTCCAGAATACCTCCCCCCAGGCCACAGGGGGCAGGGAGTGGGCGAACAACCTGAATCTGTTTTTCAATAGATTTGACCAACCGCCCTCCCCCCTGACTGCACAACAACCACTGCTGCCTCTAAAGAAATCAAGTCCTGCTGCCCACTCCCCACTCCACCAACACCCCCCCACTCCCAACACACAGCCCCCCATCCTGACCCTGACCAGGACCCAGGTGAGGACGGAGCTGAGGAAGATCAAGGCGAGGAAGGCGCCGGGACCGGACGGCATCAGCGCAAAGCTCCTCAAGTCCTGTGCAGACCAGCTGTGTGGGATTGTGACGTATATCTTCAACATGAGCCTGAAACTGGGGAGGGTACCACAGCTGTGGAAAACATCTTGTGTGGTACCTGTACCAAAAACTTCCCACCCCAAAGACCTGAACAGCTACAGACCGGTGGCCTTGACGTCCCACTTGATGAAGACCCTGGAGAGACTGCTCCTTGCTCACCTCCGCCCCCTGGTGGAACCAGCGATGGATCCACTCCAGTTCGCCTACCAGCATGGCATTGGGGTGGAGGATGCGGTGATCTTCCTCCTTCACCGTTCTCTGTCCCACCTGGAGAAGCCCGGGAATATGGTGAGGATCATGTTCTTTGACTTCTCCAGTGCTTTCAACACCATCCAACCGATGATCCTGAAGGACAAGCTGCTGCGCGCAGGGGTGGACCAGCACCTGTCATCATGGATCCTGGACTACCTCACGAACCGGCCTCAGTTTGTGAGAACCCGGGACTGTGTGTCCGACACGATCATCAGTAGCACGGGGGCCCCCCAGGGAACGGTGCTGGCTCCCTTCCTGTTCACTCTTTATACTGCGGACTTCTCACACAACACAACACACTGCCATCTACAGAAGTTCTCTGATGACTCTGCGATCGTTGGCCTCATCTCCAATGGAGATGAAGCTGAGTACAGAGGGCTTATCCAGGACTTCGTGGACTGGTGCCATCGGAACTGCCTCCAGATCAACGCGAGGAAAACTAAGGAGCTGGTGGTGGACTGCCGCAGGCATGGGCAGCCCCTCACAGTACCAGTAAATATACAGGGAACAGACATCGAGATGGTGACATCCTATAAGTACCTGGGTATTCATCTGAACAATAAACTAGACTGGTCACACAATACTGATGCACTCTACAAGAAGGGACAGCGCAGGCTGTTCCTGCTGAGGAGACTCAGGTCTTTTGGTGTACAAGGGGCGCTGCTGAAGTCATTCTATGACACGGTGGTGGCATCAGCCATCACTTTTGGAGTGGTCTGCTGGGGCAGTGGCATTACTGCAGCCGATAGGAAGAGACTGAACAAACTGATTAAGAAAGCTAGCTCTGTCCTGGGGCAGCGCCTTGATCCGATGGAGGAGATAGGAGAGAGAAGGACGGTGGCTAAACTGTCATCTCTGCTGGAGTCCGAGTTCCACCCTATGCAGGACATACTGAATGCACTGAGGAGCTCATTTAGCAGCAGACTACATCATCCCAGGTGCACAACCGAGAGGTTTCGTAGGTCCTTCCTACCAACGGCTGTCAGACTGTACAACCTAAGCAGGGCTGCTCGCAGAGATAGCAAAAAGACGTAACAAACTAATAGTTTTTTGAATGCAAAAGATGCAATAGACTTACACAATGGTCCCCTCCGGCATACAACTAGGAACATACCGGTCGCTATGGAGGGTGAGAATATGTATGGGCACATAATCATACCATGTAGGATAACTAAGTAGACGGTTATGCTGTTTCATTCCATCTAGCAACAATGCTCTGCACTGTGTGTGTTTATATATTTGCATATTTATTCCATCTAGCTACAATGCTCAGCACTGGGTGTGTTTATATATTTATATATCTACATATTATTCCATCTAGCTACATTGCTCCGCACTGTGTGTGTTTATATACTTGCATATTTATTCCACCTAGCTGCAATGCTCCGTACTGTGGGTGTTTATATATTTACATATTTATTCCATCTAGCTACAATGCTCTGCACTGTGTGTTCATATATTCATATATTTATTCCATCCAGCTACAATGCTCTGCACTGTGTGTCTGTGTGTGTGTGTATATATATATATTTTATAGTAATACGTACATATGTTTATTAGCTGCTCTTGCTTGCTTGTTTTTTTTCTTGCCTTCTGATTGTTGCTCTGAGTGTTGCTATCCCTGTGCTGTTGCAATCCTGGAATTTCCCCGTTGTGGGACTAATAAAGGCTTATCTTATCTTATCTTATCTTATGTTTATGGCCAGTAACTGGTTTATAGTGACCATGTAACCGGGGTCACTGATATCTTCATGTTGGTGGTTCAAAATAATGCAGCAAGTTTTTTGTTTTTTTTTTGCATCTAAAGCTGGATTTTTTTAGTGTCCACATGAATGAAACAGATGCAGATTGTGGCCGAACATGTAATTCTTTTCTTTATTTCCGGCACTGAGCCATCGGCCATACGGCCATGTTTCATTTGTGCTTTTGCATCTAATATAATTTGACTTTCATATGCCACACAGTAGATGGCAATGACATACCAGCAAACTGATTTGAACACGCAGAATCAACCTAAATTAGGAGGAAGAACACGAAGGCAGCTCATTTCACTGTAAGCACATGGTGTGTATGCATGAGGTTGAAGAGTTTTGTGTGTTGTTGGTGGCTAAAGTCCCCTTCACACTGGATGAAGATCCTGGTACACTCTCCATGCTCTCCATGACCTATAAGAATGTGGCTGGGTCACGGAAAAATTGAAAAACCTCCTTCAGTGAGAAGGCTATACTTTTCCTCTGATATTTTCCACTATTTTCTACATCCCTGAGAATCTCTCCTGCACCACCACTCTCTTTATACACATCAGCAACAGGTTCCCTCAACAATCCTACCACGTACAGCCATGATTGCACTTTACTCCATATCCACCCAGCACAATCTCCTTTCAGACCATACCAGGCGGCAGATACACACTAGAGGATCTTTCCACTCTAGCACAACCCTATTGCCACATTTATCAGCTTCAAATTCTTGACATCCAAGCCTCACCAGTGCACATGTGCCCAACGACTTTGATAAGATCTCACTGCTGCCACTACACTCCACCCAGGGCCCCGATACCATGGATATTTCCTGGTCTCTGGCGACCCTATGCTGCTCCCCCTCCACCCGTTTACATTGTTGTTTGGAGTATAGATTAGCAGACAACAAACACGCATCTAGTACACCTTGCACAGTACAAAATAAATGAACAGAATACCAGATATAAGAATGATTAATCACATTATGAAATACACGCATTCAAGAAAAAATAAATTAGGTAGCCTAAATGCTATGTTTTCCAACTAAATAAACCTAAACAACACATATAAACCTATACAAGCTCCCAAAGACCTCACCAAGACCCCTCAAAAGACCATCCATGTTCTGGCTGATTTCTTGGATCATAAACTTCATTCAGTTTGAAGGGGGTTTGAAGAGAAAACCAGACATGCACTAGTTAAAAGGTGAAAATATGTATATGAACATGAGTACCCTGCAGTGCAGACCCTTTGCATTCTGTCTGGGTGGTCACAAAATTTGGTCTGCATGTGGTTGTTTGCAGAGGGGTCTGTGCAAAAACAACTACATGAATGAGGTGATTTGAATGCATATACTTTATTTTTTGAGCCTTTGAGTATTTTTAAGATGATAATTCATCACTGTAACATTGTAGATAAGTCAGAAAACATGGAAAAGCATGCCATGGGCCCTTTAACTTTTCTCTCTGTCACTGTTATGAGAAAATTAAAGAGAAATGGGATCAGGACAATAAACTGAATTACTAAACTTCCTGCTGTTTTTGATAGCAGGGTAGATAAACAGTCAGAAGCCCTTTAAAGATGCAGGGTGGGACTGACGCTTGATGAATGTGACAGCATGCTATACGTTGGTATCTGTAAAGGAAGAACTGTGAGCACAGAAAGCCAACAAAACACAGAGTGATGTGATCATGTAGATTTTCCTGTTTTCTTGAAACACTATCTCTGCGAACACACGTGCACACGCACACATACACAGAGAAACTAACAATACCAGCGTGTTTGCTTTGCCATGCTAGGAGAGCAGCCTCTCAGTTATTGTCCATTACGTCTCTGCCATGTGAGTGTTTGTGCAGTGTACTTCCTCTGTTATGCCATGTTTGTGCTGAAAAGGCCAGCCTCTTACATTACCGCAGTTATGAGATGATATGATGTGAAATCGTGACAGCTTGGCACCGAGACAACACACATGTATGTGCAACAAGTGGTAATAAAGAGGAAATGCTTGTCATGCACAAGGAAACTGTGGTTTGGCTAGCTGTCTTGCATGTGGCAAAATCTTTAATAAATGTGTTGTTGAGAAATTGTACACACAAATGCAAATAAACAAGAAAAAATTGATCCAAATCTGATTTTTTTTTTAAATGGGAAAAATGTTTGAGTCATTTTCCTAAGTAGTGCTTGGAAACCAAACCTTAGTGATAATGGTTTCACTTTAGTTTCCTGTACTGGAAATGTACAGACATTAGTATAATGTGGTTTCATAACCTACTCTTAATCACCGTAAAATGAACAAGGAAATGTGCCATGTTACTGAATATGTAAGCTTTACTTTTTGCAACTAAAACTAGAATCTTACTCAGCTGAGATGGCATGTTCAGCCTCTAACAGCAGCTACGAGTAGCTCCTCCAGCTTTGGCGTCCTTCAAAGATCCAAATGATTAATCAGCTTTTAATAATGATAAACCTGAATTTGCAAACATACAATGACATCTAAACTCCTAGACTGATGGTTGCTGATTAAAGGCCTCTGTGGATCTTTCTTGCATTTTTATGCAAAACAGGGAAATTTCAGAGTGGCCCCAAACTTCTGAACAATAGCGCACGAGCAGACATATTGTACATAACACAACATATGCATTACTGACATGCTGTTAGGTCCAGAGTACATAGAGATCAACCACTGCTGTAATCAGAGGTGTTTCTAAAGTCTCTTGCAGTCCCAGGCAAAAATTCATAGAGGGCCTCTCCAACCAGCATTCATCACCCCTATATAATAAATAATCTGTCACTAACAAAAAATGTGGTCAGTGCCCATCAACACCCTTTGATAACTAAAGAAAAGTATTGTCCAGGTTAGCTGTTTTTATTTTCAGCCTGCTAGCTAAGCAGAGCAGACAAGTACCAGTGTCCTTTCCGCGACACCGAGGAATCAGGTGTCTCATCCTCACCATCCCGGTTACCAGCTTCAGCTGTCACCTGTGCATATGAGCAGTGTCTGGTGTTAAGACTAGGGATAAGCCAATACCACTTTTTCAAAACCGATACTGTGACTTTGAGTATCGGCCGATACCGATCCAAACCCGACATCGTCTCTCTTATTTAAAACAACAGTACAGAACATACTTTGGTATCTTGGCACTTTGGTTGCATTTTGCACACAGATAAAAACAGAAATTTAAAAGTCAAAGAATATATTACAAATCTGACTTGGTTCAGTAACGCTGCTGCTTTTTTAAATCTTAAATTTTGCAACATTGGCAGCATTTCACTGGTCAGCACCATGTAAACATGCATTCCGAAGTTTTAAGTGCAAGTTTATTGCGAAACTTTAAAGCTGATTATTTAAATAAACATTCAGATGAAATTCAAAGTGCCACTGTGCATGAGGTAAAAAATGCTGTAGATTCGAAATAACCCTTTAAGTTGTATTTTTGTCATCGATTATCATTATCATGACACATTTGTGTCAAATCAGGCATTGGCTTGCTTGCTACCGGATAACCATGAAAACCGGCACTACCTGTCTCATGGGTCGGGCCGTCAGTGACTCAACTGGCATCCCCACCCTTCCGAGGGCATTGAGGGTGAAACAGGGCATTCTGGCAGAACTAAAAACAATATCTGCCACAGGTTTGTGGTGGACCACTCCCAGTTACACAGGGTGAGACTGGACATCCTGGCAGATAAACACATCTGTCACAAGGTCTGTGGTGGACTGTGCCAGTCGGTGCATTGTGACATGCACTACACATAGAGCAGAGATAAACAAACCTATCATCTGGTCAGTCACTGCAACAGATACTGGAATCAGTTTGTCTTGGCTTGTCCTTGCCACCGATAATAGCTTTATCTGCCAAGAATGTGCTGCTAGTCCAGCAAAAGGTAGCAGTACTCAAGTACTTTGCAAGCAGTTTCATGAAATGGTCAATCAGAAAGCAACTCATACCGGCTCGGACGTCGCTCGGGCTTACAAGGTCCGCACTGATCTGTTCACACTCCGACAGGCGGCGAAAAGTAAGCTAGGAGCAGGAAGAAAAGAAGAGGAAAACAGCAACCTTGTGTGTAGCAGAATGGAATGTATGAACTCTGCTGGACAGAACAACATCACAGCACCCAGAAAGACAGACCGCGCTTGTGGCCCTGGAATTGAACAGGTACAATGTAGACATAGCTGCACTTAGTGAAACAAGATTGCCTGGATATGACATCTTGGAAGACCATGGGTACATTTTCTTTTGGAGTGGGAGATCAACTCAAGAAAGGAGAGAAGCAGGAGTGGGCTTTGCAGTTTGAAAGGAGATAGCAGCAATGCTTGATGAGGAACCGGTGCCAATCAACGACAGGATAATGACTATGAGACTCCCACTACAGCGGAAGATGTATGCCATACTCATCAGTGTATATGCCCCAACAATGACCAACACAGAGGAGGTGAAGGAAGAGTTCTACAGTGATTTATGTGAGACTATCAGGCGTGTACCGACTGATGACAGGCTGATACTCGTTGGAGATTTTAATGCCAGAGTTGGTTCGGACACCAAGAAATGGAAAGGAGTGCTAGGCAGTTATAGAGTAGGTAAGTGCAATGCTAATGGAGAACTTCTACTTGCACTATGTTCAGAGTACAACCTTGTGATAACCAACATTCTATTTAAGCACAAGGACACACACAAGAAGACATGGATGCACCCAAGATCCAAGCACTGGCACTTATTAGACTACATCATAGTCAGGCAGAGAGACATAAGGGATGTATTGGACACCAGAGCAATGAGAGGCACAGACTGTGGCACTGATCATGTTATGCTGAGATCTAGATTAAGGATTTGGAGACAAAAACAGCACTGCAGGACGGGTGCGAAGCCACCACGGAAGCTAAACACCAGTGCACTGAAAGGCCAAAAGAAGCAGGAAGAACTTGTACAAGAAATGGATGAAAACTTGAAAGACTGGGACAGCAACAACTCTGAGAATAACATAGAAGAGAAATGTGCAACATTGAAGGATACGGTGTATCAGACTGCGAGTGATGTATTAGGCTACCCTGAGAGGAAACATCAAGATTGGTTTGATGAGCATGATGAACACCTGAAGAAACTACTAGAAGCAAGGAATACAGCTAGGCAGGAAAACCTACAGTGTAACACAAGGTCGAAGAAGAAGAAATACTCAAAGGCTCAGAGTGAGCTACAGAAGTACACCAGAGAAATGAAGTCCAACTGGTGGGATGAAAAAGCGGAGAAACTTCAAACTGCAGCAGACAGGAAGGACATGAAAACATTCTTCACAGGTTTGAGAGAAATCTACGGCCTTAACCCAAGAGGATTGATCCAACTAAAGGCTATGGATGGTGAAATGGTTTTGCAGGAGAAAGACAAGATCCTGGACAGATTTGCAGACCACTTTGACCAACTACTAAACAACCCTGGAGATCTCACTGATGAGGCTAAAGAAGCTCTAGTGCAGCGACCAGCTGTATCAAGTCTGGATGAACCACCAAATTTTGATGAATTAATGGCAGCTATCAGGACAACACAGGATGGTAAAGCTCCAGGAAGGGATGGAATTCCAGCAGAAGTGTGGAAATTTGGTGGTGTTCAGCTGACCAACTGCCTGCACAAGCTCATCCAAGAGATATGGGATGCCCAGAAGGTACCTCAAGACTGGAAGGATGCAAGTATTGTGCTTTTGTTCAAGAAAGGTGGCCGGAAGGATTGTGGAAATTACCAAGGTATATCACTGCTAGCCACTGTTGGTAAGATTCTCTCACGTGTACTACTTAACAGACTCAGCGAACACATCTCACAGAATGTATTACCGGAAACCCAGTGTGGCTTTAGAAGTGGAAGAAGCACAATGGACATGATTTTCTGCTTGAAACAGGTTCAAGAAAAGTGTATTGAACAGAACATGCCGCTTTATGTAGTCTTCATAGACTTCAGTAAAGCCTTCGATACTGTTTCGTGACAAGGACTTTGGCAGGTACTCAAGAAATATGGTTGTACAGAGAAGTTTGTCAGCCTGATCGAGGCACTCCATACAGGTATGCAAGCAAACGTGGCAATGAGTGGTTCAGTATCTAAAGACTTTTCAGTAAGCAACGGGGTGAAACAAGGGTGTGTGCTGGCACCTACACTCTTCTCGCTATATCTGGCAGCCATGCTTGAGGTGGCCTTCAAAGACACTTCAGAAGGACTATACAGTGCATTCAAACAAGGAAAGAAGCAGACTTGTTCAATGTGGCACAGTTTAAAGCCAAGAGTAAGACATCGATAAAGGTAGTAAGAGAAATGCTCTTTGCCAATGACAATGCTCTAGTTGCACACAGCATGGAAGATATGCAATCTTTAGTGGAGAAATTTGCAAGAGCAGCTAGCCAATTCAGCTTCCAAATCAACATCAAGAAGACAGAGTGCCTTTATCAACCACCAAAGTTCCAATTATCAACATCACTACCAGAAGAGATCAGCATTGGTACAGAGCCACTAGTCAAGTGCAAGACTTTCAAGGCGGCACCACATGAGTTGGCTGCCTTTTGCAACTGCCTTTTTTTTTAATCTTCCTTCTTCTTTCTACACCTTTCACTCTATATACACTACCGTTCAAAAGTTTGGGGTCACCCAGACAATTATTTTGTGTTTTCCATGAAAAGTCACACTTATTTACCACCATGAGTTGTAAAATGAATAGAAAATATAGTCAAGACACTGACAAGGTTAGAAATAATGATATGTATTTGAAATAATAATTTTTTTCTTCAAACTTTGCTTTCGTCAAAGAATCCTCCATTTGCAGCAATTACAGCATTGCAGACCTAATGTGATTGCACAAGGGTTTTCTAATCATCCATTAGCCTTCTGACGCAATGAGCAAACACATTGTACCATTAGAACACTGGAGTGATAGTTGCTGGAAATGGGCCTCTATACACCTATGTAGATATTGCACCAAAAACCAGACATTTTTTTTTTTTTTTGTTACTTATTTGTACCCGTAGGTAGACTTGGTTTGCAGTCTGGTGACAAGCCACTGGCTGCTGGTCGCTGCGTGCGCGAGCGCCCTAAACCTACATGTTTTTGGTATGCGGGAGGAAACCGGAGAAATCCCGGAGTAAACCCGTGCAACACGGGGAGAACATGCAAACTCCACACAGCTCACTGTTGGTCGGGGGCTGGGATCGAACCCACGAGCTCATGATCCCCGCGGTCCCCCGGCCGAGGGTAAAACTGTGCTGCCACAGTGCTAAACCACTGCGCCACCGTGCAGCCCATTTGCACATTTGCAGCTAGAATAGTCATTTACCACATTAGCAATGTATAGAGTGTATTTCTGATTAGTTTAAAGTTATCTTCATTGAAAAAAAGTGCTTTTCTTTCAAAAATAAGGAAATTTCTAAGTGACCGCAAACTTTTGAACGGTAGTGTATATATCACGGACACACAGATCGCCCCAAAGGTCTCCCGAGTCGGCGGACGGAGCCACTGTTTACAGCAGGAGACGATACAGCAGGGAAGAGCTAGCTAGCACTCAACCGCCACCCGGTGCTAACGGAGAAACTCGACATACCGGGGAACTGAAGCGAAAACGACGTGGGTTCCGGGCTGGAGGTTAGGCGGCGTGCAAGAAATATAAAACAGAATAATAAAGAGCGATGGCAAGAACCAAGCAGACCGCCCGCAAATCTACTGGAGGAAAAAGCCCCCCAGGAAGCAGCTAGCCACCAAGGCTGCTCGGAAAAGTGCTCCGGCCACCGGCGGAGTGAAGAAGCCTCACTGTTACAGGCCCGGTACCGTGGTTCTGAGAGTGATCCGTCGCTACCAGAAATCCACGGAGCTGCTCATCCGTAGGCTGCCCTTCCAGCGCCTGGTGAGGGAGATTGCTCAGGACTTCAAGACCGACCTGCGCTTCCAGAGCTCCGCCGTCATGGCTCTGCAGGAGGCCAGCGAGGCCTACCTGGTGGGTCTCTTCGAGGACACCAACCTGTGCGCCATCCACGCCAAGAGGGTCACCATCATGCCCAAAGACATCGAGCTGGCCCGCCGCATCCGCGGAGAGAGAGCTTAAACTTTCTGCTGCACATTCACCAACCACAATGCTCCGCACTGTGTGTCTATATATATTTATAGTAATATGTACATATGTATACTAGCTGTTCTTGTTTTTTCTTGCCTTCTGATTGTTGCTCTGAGTGTTGCTATCCCTGTTCTGTTGCAATCCTGGAATTTCCCCATTGTGGGACTAATAAAGGCTTATCTTATCTTATCTACCTAGGGAGTACTGTTTCAGAGCATGCTAGGCTGGAGGATGAACTATCTCTCAGAATGGGAAGAGCGAGCGCTGTGTTTGGAAACTTGAGGGAGAGACTGTGGAACAATTGACATGTGTCTATCCGTGTGAAATGCAAAGTGTACAGAGTGACAGTACTAGCTACTCTATTGTACGGTGCTGAAACTTGGACTGTCTACAGAGTGCAGGTGAAGAAACTCAACATGTACGTGATGAGACACCTTCGAGCCATAATGAACATCTCATGGAAAGACAAGATAACCAACATAGAAGTGTTGAAACGAGCTGGTCTACCATCAATGGAGGACATGCTAATACAGATGAACCTGAGATGGCTCGGACATGTTGAGAGGATGGACCACCAGTGTCTCCCTTGGCAGTTACTCTACTCACAGTTATGCAAGGGCAAACGCAATCAGGATAGGCCAAGGCTCAGATTTAAAGACACTGTAAAAAGAAACTTGAAGAAGTTGGACATAGACAGGAGTTCCTAGCAGCGGAAGGCTAAGGACAGAGCTGTGTGGAGGAATCTGATCAGACCTAAATGAAACAGTCATTGTTGCCCACGAGAGACTGCTATGATGATGATGATGATGATGATGATGATGATGATGATGATGATGATGATGATTACCATAAGTATTCTCCTGTTATTCAGTTTATTTAATAGTTTATTCTCTGTTCATAGTTTTTAGGCTTGCTCTTATTTTGAAGTTATCCCTGTTCCATTTCATGTAGCCTTGTTAGTCCTTGTATAGTCCTGCTTCCAATTGTTATAATTTGCTATTTATGTTTCTGTCATCTACTTCTCATCAGCTGTAACTGTCCATCTAAAGGTAAGCCCATGTTATGTCTTCATTCCTGCTCGTCTGGTTTTTACTTTCAGTTTTGCTCTTTTAGTTTCACTTTTGGGCATTACAGCAGTAAAACAGCAGCTGTTGCTGCATGACACACTTGCTTCTGCTCGGTTCTTGACAGAATTCAGCATACTCCTTTACCGTGATACTTTTGCAAGTGTTTTATCAAGTTGGTGGTAATAATATTGAGGCTAGTACCACAGAGCAACTTTATACTGAGATGAGTCTCACAGACATGCTCCAGGGATTTGACATGTTTTAATTTACAGAAGCCGTGCATACCGCGGCTGAGAACATGATCGTGTCTTCATTTTAATAGTGTTAATGTATCGGATCAGTAAATTACTTTTATTCCTTACCGATACCGATCCAGCCATTTTGCCTGGATCGAACCAGATACCGATACGGCGGATCGGACTGGCTCATCCTTAGTTAAGACCACTCACAATAACATCATCCATTCTTGTGAACTGTTCCAATTTGTCCACATGTCTTTCCAGAATATTGATTTTCTTGTTTTTTCTCCAAGACGAAGATTGAGGAGGAGGAGACGGGGGAAGGCGTGTTAGGAGGGAGAGAGAGAAAAGGAAAAGTAGAAGTGTGGAGGTGAGAGTAGAGATGTTAAATGTAGGGTTAAGTGTTCTCGTGCAGTGTGTCGAAACTCTGACTAAACACCAAGTTAAACCATAGTCAATGAAGACAGAGTCATTGTAAGATTGATCATTTACTTCCACACTTCTTCATTAACAGTTGGTGAAAACTGTAAACAAAATAATACAAAAATATTCAGCCTCTGTGCTTTTAACAAAGATTTCTCTGTACATAGTTGTTAACCATGAATTCACATGACTATGTGCACTTAATTAGCATCATGTAGCTGTTTTCATACGTTTTTGGCATGTTTTTAGCTGTAAATAAAATCCTTTTGAATCTCTCAAGTTACAATTTTTAACAAAACATCACTATTTATAGTCTTTGACATACTTGGCATTAAATCAATGAACTTACGGCATTGTCTTTGTGATGTTCGATAGTGGATGGCGACAGATTAAATTCAGAGCATGCACAACATGTCCGCCATACATCTTCTTCTTCTTCTTCTTTTAGATTTGATTGGCGGTTGGCAACCAACTTACAGGTGCATTACCGCCACTGACTTGATTATCATCACTCTATATCTTTGTATAAGGAGTTCTGAACAACTCCTTATGTGTGAAAAAATTATTCGTCCTTGGACTGTGTCCGAGGTGCCGGCTATATTGGCGGTTGGCAACCAGCTCAAAGGTGCATTACCGCCACTGACTTGATTATGTCCGCCATATTTCTCAGGAGAGCCAGGAAAAAGACAAGAAGTAGCTTAACATGATGTGATGTCAACTAATGGCTCCTTTCAGAATAAAATTACCTTTGCAAACAAATTAAAACTTTTGCTGCAATCATTTGATTTTATGTACTTTTTTGATTCCCAGAGAGGAAATTCACGGCATCCACCTGGATGGATGAAGCAGCCATGGTACGGCGCTATCCCTTCACCATACAGTTAGGCCCAGAAATATTTGGACAGTAACACAAGTTTTGTTATTTTAGCTGTTTACGAAAACATATTCAGGATACAATTATATAATCAATATGAGCTTAAAGTGCAGACTCTCAGCTGTAATTTGAGAGTATTCACATCCAAATTGGAGCAAGGGTTTAGGAATTACAGCTCTTCAATATGTAGCCGCCTCTTTTTCAAGGGACCAAAAGTAATTGGACAATTGACTCAGAAGGCTGCAAAAAAAATAAAAAAAATAACAAGGCTGCATGGGCTCTTCCCTCGTTAACCTGTCATCAATTAAGCAGTTAAAAGGTCTGGAGTTGATTCCAGGTGTGGCGTTTGCATTTGGAAGCTGCTGCTGTGAACACACAACATGCGGTCAAAGGAGCTCTCAATGGAGGTGAAACAGACCATCCTGAGGCTGAAAAAAAAGAAGAAATCCATCAGAGAGATAGCAGAAATGTTAGAAGTGGCCAAATCAACAGTTTGGTACATTCTGAGAAAAAAAAGAGTGCACTGGTGAGTTTGGGAACTCAAAAAGGCCTGGATGTCCACGGAAGATAACAGTGGTGGATGATCGCAGAATCCTTTCCATGGTGAAGAACAACCCTTTCACAACATTCACTCAAGTGAAGAACACTCTCCAGGAAGTAGGTGTATCAGTATCTAAGTCTATCATAAAGAGAAGACTTCATGAGAGTAAATATAAAGGATTCACCACAAGGTACAAACCATTAATCAGCCTCAAAAATAGAAAGGCCAGAATTGAATTGCCAAAAAAACACCTGAAGAAGCCAGCCCAGTTCTGGAACAGCATTCTTTGGACAGATGAGACTAAGATCAACCTGTACCAGAATGATGGGAAGAAGAAAGTTTGGAGAAGAATTGGAACAGCTCAAGATCCAAAGCACACCACATCTTCTGTAAAACATGGTGGAGGCAGTGATGGCATGGGCATGCATGGCTTCCAATGGCATTGGGTCACTTGTGTTTATTGATGATGTGACACAAGACAGAAGCAGCCAGATGAATTCTGAAGTGTATAGGGATATCTTTCTGCTCAGATTCAGCCAAATGCAGCAAAGTTGATTGGACGGCGCTTCACAGTACAGATGGACAATGATCCAAAATATACTGCAAAAGCAACCCAGGAGTTTTTTAAAGCAAAGAAGTGGAATATTCTGCAATGGCCGAGTCAATCACCAGATCTCAACCCAATCGAGCATGCATTTCACTTGCTCAAGACAAAACTTAAGGCAGAAAGACCCACAAACAAGCAACAACTGAAGACAGCTGCAGTAAAGGCCTGGCAAAGCATCACAAAGGAGGAAACCCAGCGTTTGGTGATGGCCATGGGTTCCAGACTTCAGGCAGTCATTGCCTGCAAAGGATTCTCAACAAAATATTGAAAATTACTATTTTACTTAGGGTTATGTTTATTTGTCCAATTACTTTTGAGCCCCTGAAATGAGGAGCATTTGTATAAAAATAGCTACAATTCCTACATGTTTAATCATATATTTTTGTTCAACCCCTTGAATTAAACCTTAAAGTCTGCATTTCAATTCCGTTGTAGTTGTTTCATTTCAAATCCAATGTGGTGGCATGCAGAGCCCAAATCATGAAGATTGTGTCACTGTCCAAATATTTCTGGGCCTAACTGTATGCACACACATTCACACCTAGGGCCACTTTAGAGTCTCCATTTAACCTAACCTGCATGTTTTTGGTCTGTGGGAGAAAACCAGAGAAATCCCGGAGTCAACCCACGCAGACACGGCGAGAACATACAAACTCCACACAGATCACTCTTGGTCATGGGCTGGGGTCAAACCCGGAATCCCATGGCCAAAGGTGAGTTGCTGTGCCATCACAATGCTAACCACTGTGCACTGCACCACCCAATTTAGTCTTTTAACCAAAATAAGTGACATAAGATGATCATCCATCCATCCATCTTCTATCGCTTTTCCGGAGGTCCGGGCTGTGAAGGCAGCAGTTCAAGCAAAGAATCCCAGACTTTCCACTCACCAGCCACCTGCTCCAGCTCTTCAGAGAGGATACCAAGGTGTTCCCAGACCAGCTGGGAGATGTAGTCTCTCCAGCGAGTCCTGGGTCGTTCCGGGGTCTCCTCCCAGTGGGATGTGCCCAAAACACCTTGGCGTCCAGGAGACATCCTAATCAGATGCCCATACCACCTCAACTGGCTTCTTTCAATGTGGAGGAGCAGCGGTTCTGCTCTGAGCCTCTCCCGGATGACTGAGCTCCTCACCCTATCTCTAAGGTTGAGTCCAGCAATCTTATGAAGAAAGCTCATTTCAGCCACTTGTATTCGTGATCTCATTCTTTCGGTCATTACCCAAAGCTCATGACCATAGGTGAGGGTAGGAACGTAGATTGACTGGTAAATTGACAGCTTTGCCTTAGTGCTCAGCTCCCTCTTCACCATAACAGACTGATACAATGTCAGCATCACTGCAGATGCTGCTTCAATCCATCTGTCAATCTTTTGCTCCATTCTCCCCCCACTCGGGAATAAGACCCCAAGATACTTAAACTCCTCCACTTGGGGCAGGAGGTGTCCCCAACCTGGAGAGGACAATTCATCTTTTTCCAGCTGAGGACCATGGACTCAGACTTGGAGGCGCTGATTCTCATCCCAGCAGCTTCACACTCAGCAGTAAACCATCCCAGTAAGACCTGTAGGTCATTGCTGGAAGAAGCCAACAAGACAACATCATCTGCAAACAACTGAGACGAGATCCTGTGGTCACCAAGCATGACACCCTCCGTTCCCTGGCTGCACCTAGAAATCCTGTCCATAAAAAGTATGAACAGGATCGTTCACAAAGGGCAGCCCTGGCGGAGTCCAACTCTCACTGGGAATGAGTCCGAACGAGTGTTGGCAATACGAACCAAACTCTCACAACAGTCGTACAGAGACTAACTAGCTCATAATAACAACCTTGATACCCCATACTCCCAATGCACCCCCAACAAAAAAACACGAGGAATGCGGTCGACTGCCTTCTCCAAGTCCACAAAACACATGTAAACTGGTTCGGTAAACTCCCACGCACACTCAAGGATTCTCGAGAGGGTAAAGAGCTGGTCCGATGTGCCATGGCCAGGAAGAAAACCACATTGGTCCTCCTGAATCCGAGTTTTGACCAACAGCCGGACTCTCAACAGCCGGAGGAGTGTGATCCCTCTAAAGTTGGAGCACACCCTTCGGTCCCCTTTTTCTGAAGAGAGGAACCACCACCACGGTTTGCCATGCCAAAGGCATTGTCCCCAACCTCCACACAATGTTGCAGAGGCGTGTCAACCATGGCAGCCCTACAACATCCAGGGTACTCAGGGCGAATCTCATCCACCCCTGGGGCCTGGCCACCAAAGAGATTTTTAACCACCTTGGTGACCTCAGCCCCTGTGATAGGCGAGTCATCTCCCTCGTCCACAAGCCCTGCTTCCTCTGTGGAAGGCGTGTCAGTGGGATTGAGGAGATCCTCAAAGTATTCCTTCCACTGTTCGATGATATCCCCAGTCAAATTCAGCAGTGCCCCATCTGCACCATACACAGTGTGGACAGGGAGCTGCTTCCCCCTCTTGAGCCGCCGGACAGTTTGCCAGAATCTCTTTGACGCCAACTGAAAGTCTTGTTCCATGGCCTCACTGAACTCCTCCCACACTCGAGTTTTTGCTTCAGCAACCACCCGAGCTGCACTCCGCTTGGCCAGCTGGTACACCTCAGCTGCTTCGGGAGTCCCACAAGCCAACCAAGTTTGATAGGACTCCTTCTTCAGCTTAATGGCCCTCCTCACCACTGGTGTCTACCACTTCGTTCAAGGGTTGCCACCACGAGATGCACCGACAACCTTGTGGTCGCAGCTCTAGGCAGCCACTTCAACAATGGAGGTGAAGAACATGGCCCATTCAGACTCCATGTCTCCAGACTCCATTGGAATGTGGTCGAAGTTCTGGAGGTGGGAGTTGAAGACCTCCCCACAGGGGCCTCAGCCAGACGTTCCCAGCACACCCTCAATATACGTTTGGGTCTACCAAGTCTGAATGGCATTCTCCCCTGCCATCGGATCCAACTCGCCACCAGGTAGTGATCAGATGACAGCTCTCTTTACCTGAGTGTCCAAGACATACGGTCGCAGGTCTGATGACACAATAACAAAATCGATCATCGACCTGCAACCTAGGGTGTCCTGGTGCCAGGTGCACATATGGACACCCTTATGCTTGAACATGGTGTTTGTTATAGACAAACTGTGGTTAGCACAGAAGTCCAATAACTGAACACCACTTGGATTAAGATCGGGCAGGTGGTTCATCCCAATCACCCTCCTCCAGGTTTCACTGTCATTGCCCATGTGCGCATTGAAGTCCCCCAGTAGGACAATGGAGTCTCCGAGAGGAGCACTCTCCTGCACCCCAGACAGAGATTCCAAAAAGAGTGGGTACTCTGAAGCATCATTTGGTGCATAGGCACAAATGATGGTCAGGACCCGTTTCCCAACCCGAAGGCACAGGGAAACAACCCTTTCGTCCCCTGGGGAAAACTCCAATATAGAGGCAGCAAGGTGGGGGGATACAAAAATACCCCCCCCCCCCCCGGCCCATCACCTTTCGCCTGGGGAAACTTCAGAGTAGATCAAGCTCCAGGCCCTCTCCAGGAGACTGGTTCCAGAACTGGAGCTGTGTGTTGAGGTGAAGCCAACTATATCTAGCTGGTATCTGTCAACCTCATGCACCAGCTCAGGCTCCTTCCCTACCAAGGTAGCGCCTTGTGGCCAGGTGTCCACCCATGGGACCCGGCCGGGCTCAGCCCAAAGGAGTTACATGGGTTCACCCTCCAGTGGGCTCACCACCTGCAGGAGGGACCATGGGGGTCCGGTGCTATGTGGATCAGGTGGCGGACATAAGATCAGTTAAAAACAATATGTAACTAAAAACTAAATAAATGCTTTAAGAACATCACCCTCCCCGCCTGGCCTCTGTGAGGCCACGATGAACCTCGCTATGCCGGTCACATCACGTGACTCAAGGGCTTGCAGGAAGTTTTAGAGGGTTGGGCATTTGAATATAAGGGCGTATTCAAACGGCTACTGTTTGGTCCAGACCAAAGGACGATTCACGGCTAGTCTGATTCATTTGGTGCCGTCTGAATGCGCGTTCAAACTCTGGTGCGCACCAAACAAGCGAAGTCTGGTCTGCCTGAAAACAGGCATCTTGGTTCACTTGCAAACAAAGTCTGATGTGCTTCACTTGCAGTGTGAATGCAAACGGACTATCCAGAGGACCAAATGGCAAAAGTGTCCCTCGGCGTTTGTTTAACCATAGCAAAACATAGTCTTAGAAGAGGAAGTGGTGTTTACCATAGCGCATTTTGGGTAGAAAATTACAATAAAGACAACTGCGTGGATCCAAGAAATCCTCTTACTGGAGAAAGCTGAGGAGAAAAGTTAAAAAATGTCTTGTTTGTGGCAAAAAAAACAACCCCGCTGAAGGGAATGGATTTCTGTTTTCTGTCCTAGCCAGTCGATGAGCTGGATTTTTCTTCTTCGCCAAGATTTTTTCATCCTGGTCAGTGGTGGTTTCGGCTACAGTGCCCCCAAACGAGCAGTTGTTGTGGCTGCGTGATGTTGTCCAGGCAGTTTGCTCCAACCAAACCAAATGAAGGTGCGAAAATTCTTGGCATTCCGCACCCAATCAAACCGAGACCCCCGGACTATCCTAGTGTGAATGGGGTCTAAGTCAGGGAGAGTATTACACAAGTTAGAATTATGTTTAGGTCAGTAACATTAAACAAAAACACATTAAATTTACTACGTATTACACAGAGATGCATGCATACACACTTTCACACAAACACACTAGATAGATAGACAGACAGACAGACAGACAGACAGAAAGACAGACAGATACAGTATCTCACAAAATTGAGTACACTCCTCACATTTTTGTAAACATTTAATTATATCTTTTCATGGGACAACACTGAAGATATGACACTTTGATACAATGTAAAGTAGTCAGTGTACAGCTTGCACAACAGTGTAAATTTGCTGTCCCCTCAAAATAACTCAACACACAGCCATTAATGTCTAAACCGTTGGCAACAAAAGTGAGTACATCCCTAAGTGAAAATGTCTAAATTGTGCCCAAAGTGTCAATATTTTGTGTGGCTACCACTATTTTCCAGCACTGCCTTAACTCTCTTGGGCATGGAGTTCACTAGAGCTTCATAGGTTGCAACTGGAATCCTCTTCCACTCCTCCATGATGACATCACGGAGCTGGTGGATGTTAGACCTTGCGCTCCTTCACCTTCCATTTGAGGATGCCCCACAGATGCTCAGTAGTATTAAGGTCTGGAGACATGCTTGGCCAGTCCATCACCTTTACCCTCAGTTTCTTTAGCAAGGCAGTGGTCGTCTTGGAGGTGTGTTTGGGGTCGTTATCATGTTGGAATCCTGCCCTGCGACCCAGTTTCCGAGGGGAGGGGATCATGCTCTGCTTTAGTATATCACTGTACATGCTGGCATTCATGGTTCCCTCAATGAACTGTAGCTCCCCAGTGCCGGCAGCACTCATGCAGCCCCAAACCAAGACACTCCCACCACCATGCTTGACTGTAGGCAAGACACACTTGTCTTTGTACTCCTCACCTGGTTGCCACCACACACGCTTGACAACATCTGAAGCAAATAAGTTTATCTTGGTCTCATCAGACCACAGGGCATGGTTCCAGTAATCCATGTCCTTAGTCTGCTTGTCTTCAGCAAACTGTTTGTGGGCTTTCTTATGCATCATCTTTAAAAGGGGCTTCCTTCTGGGATGACAGCCATGCTGACCAATTTGATGCAGTGTGCGGCGTATGGTCAAAGACATGCCTTTCGCCCCCCGCAGTGCCAGGTTCACACCTGAGGATGCATGGGTGTGAATGTATTTTAACAAGACCTGCTCTGTGACGTGTGTGTCAATGTTATGTTAATGTCTGTACATGTCTTTCAGCCTATATGGGTGATTCCATTTATTAGGGGTCCAATGTGTGACATTGGTGGCAAAATTTAAAATTGATCAAATCTGCACATGAAATTGACTAATCACTATCCAATTGTGTCAGGTTTATGAAACTATTAACTATTTTCGTAACGGCATTCGCGTTCAGGAACAGATAGCATGCAAGTGTGCACACACGTGTCCATTTTTCTGGTGTAAAGGGGACACCAAACCTAAAAATGGTTTTGTACATAAAAGCCAAGAACACTTTCATTCTTTGAAAGTTGGCATGTGTTAGGTACTCTAGTCTGACTACTTTCCCAAATAGCATGACCTATTTAAAGCCTCTTTTCATGAAAATGAAATTTTGAGTGTCTCTTTATAGACTTGTTTGAGTCCTTGTTTACGTCTTTATCTCACTCAAGGTACAGCCACTCATTTCGATACATATTTCTAATTTTTTACCTTAAAACTTATACAGGTACTTGCAAAATGATCTACGGTAACAAATATAATGCGAAATAAACCATGACATTGACTTGATTTCCAGAAAACGACCTGGTGCAGACGACGTAAATGGAGACGCTATTGTTTTGGTTTCCCTTTAATTTGCTTTACGTCTATGGCACTTCCCTCGTTTTTAGATTATACTTTATAAGCGACAACTCCAATAGGTATTTTATGAGGATAAAGAAGCACCAGAAACAAGTATATAATTCAAATGTCCAAAACTCTTGAGGATGAGAGCTCACTTTAACTACTTGTAAGTTAAGGCGTAAATGGGACACTCGGGCTTTTGTTTCCCGGTATGGAGTTGAATGCACTTTGCAATGGCACACGTTTTACACGAAACAACTTCAACACTTCCGGTATTTTTAACGCATCAAAACTCATCAACAGCTACATTTTCATGACATATTAAGATGTGATAACGTGTAAACATATCTTCAAATTCTCCCTGTTTGTTGGATAAGACGTAAAATCACAAAATGCGTAAATGTGGGACACAGAAGTTTGGACCTTTGATAACTTCTATCCAAAATGGCCACGGTAAATCCTCTCCACATGGGTTGAGCACATCCGGGGTAGAGAAAATCAAGGGCTTTCCCAGGGCGGTCACCTCGCCAGACGGGGCTGTGCGCGGCCGACCAAGACCGAAGATGTAAATTTTTTAAGGGACACCATATTCGATGTGTCATAAATGTTTGAGATTTTATTGAAATATTCTACATCTGAGCTTCACAAAGACTGATCTCCTTTTTACGTGTATGGTTTGGGATTTGAAAGGTGCAAAGTGAAAAGCATCAGCACTTCTTTTTTTCTTGTTACTTTACCGAATAACTTGCATGTTGATGCGTAAATTTGGGGACACGAAAATTTACGTCGTACGAGTAAATTTGCAGGGGTCGCCGTACAAAAACCACAGATACGATCACATTGGGGAATGTTTTATATTGAATTTGCATTACAACTCTGTTATCTCTTGCATAAATGAGTAGAAAGAGTTACTCAGAGATCCCTTTCAGGTACTTTGAAATTGATGCGATTGTCATGTCACACAAAAACTGAGAAAAATGAGGGGACCCGACCAATAGTTTCAATGGTAACGGCAAAATCAATGATTTTTTTTTAAAACTGCAATGCAAGTCTGAAACTCTTTTATGTTCCCTTGCATGTTATAAAAATGAAACCGACATCTGCAAATTACAGAAAAAGAGAGCACGCTTGAAAGTCGGATACCCCTGATATAGTGCACTGGACCCCAAATAAATGGAATCACCCATATGTTAATGTGTTTACCCTGTGTGCCGGAGGCGGGAATAAAAGTGTATAAAGGAGTTTGCTCAGTCACTCAGGGTTATTCTGTTCTATTCTGTATCGGAGGAGAAATAAAGTTCTGTGTCGTGCAGCTCGCTGTCTCGTCTGATTCCATCCTCCACAATGGCTGAGAAACGTACACGTAAATGTGCGGAGGACCCCGTGGGGTTAAAAGAAAAAAAGACAATATATTGACAGTTACCTGAACTATGGATTTATAGAAGCACAAGACTCTTTTCGGCCAGAATGTGTTATTTGTGGTGAAAAGCTAGCTAATGACAGCATGAAGCCCAGCAAACTGAGACGTATCAGAAGACTCAACACTGACAGACAATTGATGCAAGTCGGGAAGGGCACATGGCACTTTCAAGGAAACACAGGGATATCAGGAAATCCTTTGAACTGGCAGGTAGTGACTTACTCAGAGCCACTGAAGCATCATTCAACTGTGCGCTGCTCACTGTGAAGGCAAAAAAGCCGCACAGTATTTGTGAGCAGCTGATCAAATCCGCATGCCTATCACCACTATCACTCCAAACATCGCATCACTGGTCAGAGACATGCAAGCTCAAGGTACATTAATATTCATTTTTGAATCAACAGACTGGAAAAAAAGCAAAGAATCATTGAATTAATTTTTGCAATGTTAATTGCTGGGTAGTGTTATGAGAAAGAGCAGTCAAGGATATTTGTTTTTTGTGTACGACAGAGGTGGTTTTTAGGCTAACTGCCATTAGGCCCATACTGACTGACCTTTAGGCCTTTACTGAATTATACAGTCATGTGTGTGTATAACCACTATTTTGGTTGTTAGAAATTTTTGCTTTCACAAGGGACATGTTCTTGTTAACATTTCTGTTTCATACCTCTGGCAAAGATAAAAATTTTATGTTACTGACAATGAACAATGAAGACTCAGGACCGCCTTCTGGCGTCAAAACGGCCATGTTTAAAAGTAATGCTGTCTTAAAACAAAAGGACAAATATTTTAATACCATTGCAGTCATTTGCCACATTTATTTTTTGTCTGTGTGTGATACACATGTTCACATAATTCAATTTAGATCAAGTATAAAGGAAAACAAATCCACATTTCAAAACAAATGGAATGGGTTAAGCACAAAAATGATATTTTTTCCCTAAATAAATGTTCTAAAATGACTTTAATTCCTCTGGAGTGATCGTGTGGGCTGCAGGGGCCCGACACTTCTGTGACACAGACAGGGGGTGCTCCTGGGAAAAAGATTGGGAACCACTGACCTAGGCCCTATCTGTGCACGTGGCTGCAGGCTTACTGAACTGATGGCAAGTAACAGCCACCTCTGACTTCTCTGCCCCTCTCTCTACCATTTCTTCTTCAACTCCCTGACTCTGTTCTTCTTGTCTGCCTTTTCCTTCCTCTTCATCTCTGTCCTCACTACTGGCCACATCTTCACATTATGTGAGGAGTGTATGTGAGTCACATACACCCTAATCAAAACTAACCATAAAATTGGGAATTTTATATGCACACACACACACACACACACACACACACACACCAGACACGAGTGCACTTTGGATGGAAATAAGCAGCACCCACGACACAGACACAAACACGCTGCCGCTCTTCCTTCAATAGACACCTTTCACAAACTAACTAAAAAAAACCTGTATATAGTTAATTTAATCCTAAATTTATTTCATTGCTCACCTGTGAAGCTTTCCGCTTCACTTACAGGAGCGCAAATCAGGCAGTCACACTCAAAGCCAGTCACCAGCGTTATGTTTCAAGGAACGGGAGAGGGACGGGGAGAGCAGCGCTCAGAGAGGCCAGAGAAACTGAGAGGCATTTGTGGAAAACTGGAAAAACTGTGGGTGTTCACCCCTGTCCCCTTGAAAACTGGGGGCTAAAACGCCCGTATCCCCCATGGGTGCGACGCCCATGCGTTTGTTCCCTGTGCCTTGAGATCTGTCACCATCAGGAGCATGAAGGGGGCATAACTAGGGAAGCGTGGAAATGCATGCCTAGGTGGACACGTAAGAGCAATAGTGCTTTCACATCAGAGTCTCCAAAACACCAGAAAAGTCTCCAATCACACCAGAAAAAGTGGCTAGATTTGTCGCTAGTCGCTACTGACAAAAAAGTCACCAAGTGGATTTGAAAAGTCACAAGATTTAGCGAGAAAGTCGCCAAGTTGGCAACACTGCGATCATGAAGCAATTGTCTCAAAGTTGTTCATTGTTTCATAAGGCCTGTTTCATCATCATTACCTTTGACAGAATTTTTCAGCAATTCTAAAAATTCTGAGAGCTGTCTATCATTTGACAGATTATATGGAGGCTGATCTAATTAAAATCAATTAAAATGACAGATGACAGAATTTTTATAAGTCTGTCTGAGAAAATGACATAACAAAAAAGTGTAGTACAACCTCTCATATAAAGTATTGAGGCTTTTCAGGTCTTCCACTCAGAAGCAGTTCTGACACTCAGTCAGCAGATGGCACTCTATTAAATGCGTCATAACACTGTCGATCATGAAGCAACTGTCATTGTTTCATGAGGCCTCAGTATCACCATCACTAAGAAAGGGCTGAAAGCAGAGGCAAGCCCAGGGCAAGGCACACAGAGGAGAGCAGCTCTGGAAAGCTAAGGCGGCAAAGACAGCATTGAAAGTCTAACAATCCCACAACCTAGGACAGCTCCTCCAGAGCTTAAATAGGCAGCTCCATGATGAGCTGCAGGTGGTGCAAAGAGGCAGCTGCACCTAATTAGGAGAGAGAGCACTGCGGATGATGAGAGGAGAGATAGATGCAGCCTACCCCAGATATATAGAGGGTGTGTGAATGATGTCACCAAACGTAACTCACATCAGTTAAAAAACACTGAGTGGCAAAAATGAGTGGCAGCATTAGGGTGTATGTAGTAAAACACAAAAAATGCACACAATATTCAGTCACAGCAGTACACAGAGTACCTGATTGTATTGTGGAGAGATAATCTTATCATTCTATCTTGATTAATTAGCAAAAAATTAAATAAATAAATAAATAAATAATTAATTAAATGCTCTGAATCAGTTCTTCACTTACCATATACTCCTTGGTCTTTAACCACATATCACTACAGTCAAGTGAATGGTGTAGTATTAACATCTAAAGTTAAAAAAAAGTACTCTTACTTTATGTTTTGCTGCATACAAAATAAAGCTGTCACATGTGATTGCCACTCAGTGCTGTGTTGCTTTGGTAACTCTCCTAAAACTGGCAAGAATTCTGTTCCAATGTATCCCCTCTATTGAGGGGGGGGGGCACTATAATTGTAGGCAGGGGCATTTCTAACTGTTTAAGGGCCCTATGCAAGATTGTGTTTGGGGGCCCACATTCTTGTAATTTTGTTCAAACTCTTTAAAACTGGGGGAAAAAATCTCTACCCTCCCAACAAAAACATATATAATGAAATAAAATTGGCTCACTGTCTAGAGATGAACAGGAAAACGTAATTTTTTCTGGAAAAAGTAATGAATTCACAAGACAAAAGTTGCCAAACTACAAGAAAAATGTAGCAAGTTTATGAAAAAAAGCTTGCAAATTTACAAGAGAAATTTAACAAATTTACATAAGTCGCAAATTCACAACCTAAAGTATTGCATGAGAAATTAGAAAATAAATAGTAAATTTACAAGAAAAAATGTAAAAAATGTATTAGAAAAAGTTACTTGCAGACTTGTAAGATAAAAATGCAAATTTACAAAAAGTTGCAAATTTCTGAAAAAAAAGTTGCACATTAACAAAAAAGTTGTATTTTCCCATTTATGCTTAGCATAAATGGAAAAATACATTAGCTTCAGATACATTTTATTCAGTTATGTAGTATGATATAGAAAAGTTTATAATGATCCTGGGGGGATAATTGTCATTTTTTCCTCTGGTTTGCAAGGACATGCCTTCCCACCCTCCCCCTTCATTTAAGCCTGTGGCTGAAATGCACAGAATAATGAGCAGCAAAGATGTAGAGAGAGGGGTCTGGAAACGGGGTCAGCCAAAGTCATGGACAGAAACATGTGGGAAGTGTGTAAAGAAAGCAGTCCCAGCAGAAAGAGACTTTTCCAGGATGCTGGACTGAGGCTGAAAGGTGCCTGCTGGGTATTTGTGGAAATTTGGAAGTCAGACTATGGAAAAAACAAACTGACAGATGGCTGTCCTGAGAGCTGTGCAGCTAATGCAAACATAAGAACCGGTCTGACGAGAAGTAGAGCTCAGGAACAAAGACGGAGAAAAGGAAACAAGCCTTACTGTCACCAGAGTGAAACGTAAGCATAAAGCACTTTGAAATTCATTCAGACATACAGTATACAGTATATACAGTGGTGTGGATTTTTTTTGTTTGGATTTTTTTCCCCTTAATAATAAACACTTTCATTTAAAAACTGCATTTTGTGTTTACTTGTGTTATATTTGTCTAATATTTAAATTTGTTTGATGATTTGAAACATTTAAGTGTGATAAACATACAAAAAAATGTGAAATCAGGAAGGAGGCAAACACTTTTTCACACTGTGGGGGCATGGTGTTCGACTTCTCCACCCAGGGAACAATGGACCGAACGAGGAGGTGTCACCGGGGGTACCAGACGGGATAGTAAGGACTATGCGCCCCCCAGGGAGAGGAGTAATTGCTGGTGCCACTGGGAGAAGAAGAGTGTTGAAGCAGTGCCGGCGTTATGTTATGTTAATGTGCCACACGGTTCTTTGTTCAGACAACAATGGTTATGGTAGGAAGTCTGGGTCTCGATGCATGGAAATAAAGCTATAAAAGAGGAATACACAGAGACCCATGATTCTCTTTTGCTGTACAATATGTTGGAGAAAGAAAAAAGTACCTGTGTCATCCAGCTCGTTGTCTCGCCTGCCTCCTTTCTCCACATTGGTGACCCTAAGACGTGCCATGGAAAACGAGCCGAGCATCGCCCTGGAGACTGCCTGGAGGGAGGGCACCAGCACCTCGTGTGTGGTCCCAGTTGAGCTCCCAGGCTTCTGGCTTCACAACCCGAACGTGTGGTTTTTGCATGCTGGATGCGCGCGCCACACAACAGGTGACGAGCCTGCTCCCGGAGCCGCTGGCCCAAGGAAAATATGAGGCGCTCAAGAGGATGCTTCTCCACCGCTATACCCTTTGACAGTGAGAGGGCAGAGAGGGCAGAGAGGCTTCTGCTGCGGATCCCTGGAGAGTTTTTACCAGAAAACCCCGCGCCTGAGGCTGATCCACCCACGCAATTTTTACACAGTAAGGAGGCTGTGAGCATACCGGGCCTGGCCCACCATTGTTTTCCCCACATATTCGTCCCAAAAAGCTTGCAGAATGCCAGCTTTGTTTTTATCAGGCACGATGCGCATCGGACCCTGCTGCGTTCACCGTACAATGGATCGTTCAGGGTGTTGGAACCTGGGGCAAAGCATTTTGTGTTAGACTTGAGGGGGGGGGGGTATGTAGAGGGACCGTCTGCATCAACAGGCTGAAGCCTGCTTTTGTGTTAGCAGATGAGCAGGTGGTGTTGGCCCAAGCTCCCCGGTGCGGATGCCCACCGTTGGTGGCTCCGCAAGTTGGTGATCCCTCGGCAGGGACCTGTGCGTGCAAAGCTGATGTGTTTTCTCCCTCTCCCCTTATTCCCTCTACAGACTGACGTACCCTCCTGTTCACCCCGCTAGCAGGGTGGTTCGACTGGATAGGCGACCCCCCGCTACAGCTGCTATGGGTGCCAGCTCAAGCCCAAAGGACAGGGGGCTTAGTGCCCTTTCTGGGTGTTTGGGGGAGGGCTGAGTGGGGGCATGGTGTTCAACTTCTCCACCCAGGGAACAATGGACTGAAAGAGGAAGTGTCACTGGGGGGTATCAGACGGGACAGTAAGGACTATGCGCCCCCCAGCGAGAGGAGTAAAATGCCGGCGCTGCTGGGAGAAGAAGAGTGTGGAAGCGGCACCGGCGTTATGTTAATGTGCCACACAGTTCTTTGTTCAAACAACAATGTGTTATGGCTGGAAGTCTCGATGCATGGAAATAAAGTTATAAAAGAGGAATGCACAGAGACCTGGCTAGCTCTTTTGCTGTAAAATGTGTTGGAGAAAGAATAAAGTAACTGTGTCGTCCAGCTTATTGTCTCGCCTGCCTCCTTTCTCCACAACACCACTGTAATACACATCCATCTCTTTAAGTCTATGCCCTTGATGTCTAAAGCACCTTCAATGGTATAAAGTTTTTATTTCTTATTGATATATTTTTATGTTCTTATTCTAATGAAGTTGGGATGTTGTGTATGTCATGGGCTGGGCATGGTCTTAGGATCGTGCCCATGTTGTCTCTTTATTTTTGGTCTCTCTATGTTTAATATTACGATTATTTGTCTGTATTTTGCCTTCTGTGTTTTCTCTGGGTCCTCTGTGATTGTCATTCTGTTCCCTGGTCCTTAGTCTGTCGTGTTGTCCCCATTGTCCCTGTTGATGCTGTATTCTGTGTGCTCCCTAGTCTTCTGTGCAAGTCTCGTGTGTACCTCCTGTACTTGTTTACCTATTGCTGCCAGTCCCTCGCGTGTTCCGTATCTATTGTCAGTTTTCCTCATGTGTTACTGTGTAGCCCTTGATTGTTCCCAGCTGTCCTGCGTTTTGTGATTATCTGCTACCTTATATATGTCTGTCTTGGTCTCTACCTGTTGTGGCGTCATTAATGTTGTATTGTTGTTCCCTACCGGTACCCTGTGTCTAAGTCTGTTTGTATCCTTAGTTGTTTTGTCAGCCCCTGAGCTGTGTTTTGTTTCTTCATTTTCATTTGTTAATGAAACCATGTTACACTGGAGTTCTGCCTGCGCTGTGAGTCCCTCAATCCTGCCTACCAGAGGTAGCAGCAGTACTTTGCATGACAGTGTAAAGCGTAAATAAAATAGAATACAAGGATTTGCAAATCCTTTTAACCTATATAGCCGACGACAAATGGGAGAGTCAGTGGTTCAATTCCTGCTCTGTCTGCAGTCTGCACGTCAAAGTGTCCAGGAGCAAGTTACTGTACCCCCAGTTGCTCCTGTTGGGTCAAGCCAGCGCCAGTGCATGGCAGCTCTGCTGCCATCAGTGTGTGAATGTGTGTGTGAGTTGGTGGATAGCAGGACTTGTAAAGCGCTTTGGTCATTCAGAGAGGACTAAAAAAGCACTATATACAGTGGATATAAAAAGTCTACACACCCCTGTTCAAATGCCAGGTTTTTGTGATGTAAAAAAATGAGACCACGATAAGTCATTTCAAAACTTTTTCTCGCCATTAATGTTACCTATAACCTGTACAACCCAACTGAAAAACAAACTGAAATCTTTTAAGGGGAAAAATAAAAAATAAAAAACTTAAAATGACCTGTTTGCATAAATATGTACACCTTTAAACTAATACTTTGTTGTGGCACCTTTGGCTTTTATTACAGCACTCAGTCTTTTTGGGTACGAGTCTCTCAGCGTGGCACATCTTGATGTGGCAATATTTGCCCGCTCTTCTTTGCAAAAATGCTCCAAATCTGTCAGACTGCGAGGACATTTCCTGTGCACAGCCCTCTTCAGATCACTCTACAGATGTTTGATCGGATTCAGGTCTGGACTCTGGCTGGGCCATTCCAAAACTTTAATCTTCTTCTGGTGAAGCCATTCTTTTGTTGATTTGGATGTGTGCTTTGAGTCATCGTCGTGCTGAAAGATGAAGTTCCTCTTCATCTTCAGCTTTCTAGCAGAAGCCTGAAGGTTTTGTGCCAACACTGACTGGTAATTGGAACTGGCAGCCTCCTCTTGGCTCTTGGCAGCCTCCCTGACCAGTTTTCTTCTAATCTTTTCATCAATTTTGGAGGGACGTCCAATTCTTGGTAAAATCACTGTTGTGCCATATTTTCTCCACTTGATGATGACTGTCTTTGCTGTGTTCCATGGTATATTTAATGCCCTGAAAATTCTTTTGTACCCTTCTCCTGACTGATACCTTTGAACAATGAGATCCCTCTGATGCTTTGGAAGCTCTCTGTGGACCATGGCTTGTGCTGTAAGATATGATTGCAAAAATGTCAGGAAAAGCACACTAGAGCAGCTGAACTTTATTTGGGGTTAATCAGAGGCACTTTAAATAGTGGCAGGTGTGTGCTGACTCCCATTTAACATGAGTTTGAATATGAATGGTTCATTCTGAACACAGCCACATCCTCAGTTATAACAGGGTGTGCATATTTATGCAAACAGGTTATTGTAAGTTTTTTATTTTTTCCTTAAAAGATTTCAGTTTGTTTTTCAAATGGGTTGCACATGTTATAGGTCACATTAATGGTGGAAAAAGTTTTGAAATGATTTATCTTGGTCTCATTTTTTTACATCACAAAAACCTGACATTTGAACATGGGTGTGTAGACTTTTTATATCCACTGTAAATGAACGCCATTTACCATTTATATTTAACTGAATAAACTAAAAAGACAAGATTTTTAATGTTCAAACTGATAAACTTTATTTTATTTTATTTATTTATTTATTTATTTATTTTTTTAAGCACATATTCACTTATTTTGAATTTGATGCCTGCAACACATTTAAAAAAAAAAATCTGAGACAGGTGCAACAAAAGACAGGGAAAGTTGAGGAATGCTCAAAAACACCTTTGAACAGGTTAATTGGAAACAGGTTAGTGCCATGAGGTCTTGTATCTGAGCTCAGGTTTTCTGTTTGTTTGCACTTGAGCCTCCCGTTTCCCTGACACTTCCTTCCACTGCCCACAGCCTACCCTCTCTGCTCAGCTGTGGGGAGCTGATTAATTAGACACCTGCTCGCTCAATAATTCACACCTGCAGCTCATTTCTTTGTGCATATTTAAGCACTGTCGTTCACTAGGGCAGTGCGGCTGTTTTGTATTGTCTCCGTTCATCTTCACCACAGCACTGCCTGCTCTGGTGAAATTTCATTGTAAGTAACCCTGCTCTCACCAGTTTGTATGTCGGAGTGCTTTGTGGTATTCTTTGTCTTTTTCTACCCGCTCACCAGTTGGTTTGGGAGCACTCAATGTTTATTCTTTATTTTGCTCGCCAGATAAGCTTGTTGGAGGACTTTGTATTTTTCCCTTTCTGTAATAAACTGCACTGACACAATCCTGCGTGTGGGTTTGTCCATCTGCTCCGAAGGAGCATTCATGACACATGATTGAGTATAAAAGGAGCATCCCCAAAAGGCTCAGTCATTTACAAGCGAGGATGGGGTGAGGTTCACCACTTTGTGAACAACTGTGTGGGCAAATAGTCAAACAATTTAAGAACAACATTTCTCAACGTACAGTTGCAAGGAATTTAGGGATTGCTTCATCTACAGTCCATAATATCATCAAAAGATTCAGAGAATCTGGAGAAATTTCTGCACATAAGCAGCAAGGCCAAACCATCACTGAATGCTCATGACCTTTGATCCCTCAGGTGGCACTGCATTGAAAACATTCTGCAAAGGATAATATCACATCAGCTGAGGAACACTTCACCAAAACCATTGTCGGTTAACACATTTTGTCGTAACATCTACAAGTGCAAGTTAAAACTCTGTAATGCAAAGCCACCAGAGTGGTGGCCTAGTTGGTAGAGCATCTGCCTCACAACTGGGAGGTTGTGGATTCAAATTCTGGCCGAGTGATACTAAAGACCATATAAAAATGGCACTTTCTGACTTTTAGCTTGGTGCTCAGCATAATAGAATGGGGAAAGGAAAGTTAATGCACAGAGCTACCAGAAGGACCGATCCCCCACTGTAGCTTCACTACTTATAGTAGCTGTGTGGCCTAGGGTAAGTGAAACAGAGATACAGTAGGCGCCGCCCAAAACACCACATGTTGTCGAATGGGATCAACTTAACAAAGCCAAAGCCATATATCAACAACATCCAGAAATGCTGCTGGTTGCTCTGAGCCCAAGCTCATCTGAGATGGACTGATGCAAAGTCGAAGAGTGTGCTGTAGTCTGAGGAGTCTATATTACAAATTGTTCATGGAAATCAATGGAAATCATGCATGTCGTGTCTTCTGGGCTGCTCCAGAAAAACGACCATCCAGATTGTTATCAGTGTTAAGTTCAAAAGACAGCATCTGTGATGGTATTGGGGTGCATTAGTGCCCACGGCATGGGTAACTTGCACATTTTTGAACGCACCATTAATGCTGAACGGCACATACAGGTTTTGGAGCAACATATAGAGCTGTCTACACATCTGGGTACTTTGTGCGGGAAAGACACATGGAGATGCTAAATCCCGGCACTTTACCATTGAAACAATATGTCATATTGATATTATGATGAGCTTTCACTGCAAGATGGGATCAGATATGATCAAAAATTTTAAATTTGTGATCTTGAAAAGTATCCCTACTGTTTACCAGCCAGTATGTGGAAGAACAGTCCAGCAGAATGAGCAGAAACATTTATTGATATGTGTAACTACCGGATAGATGCTCCAGCTTTGCTGTGCATTGGCCAAACACTCTAATAATAGAAAATAAATCATACCTGCTGTGGAAATCCCCAGAAAGCTGTCATGCTTAGATTTGCAAAATTTATCCGCTGGAGCTCACAGCTGGGAAAATATTGCTTGCCTCCACAAAGCCCTCATCCATAGCAAGAGTATACGAGTGGATACCTCCCGACACAATTCGCTTCAGCTCTACAGAGCTCTAGCCGGTCCATCTGTCTGCAGGTGAGTAGCAGCAATCTCATTTTAAAACTAGTGTAATTACGGTCTTGATGCTTTTACTCTGAGGCTGCTTAGCAATCAACTCCTTTGGATGCAAATTCGAGTGTTTTCTGCATGTTCGCATTAACTTTACATGTAGGGAAATAACTTTAAATGCTAAATAAGAGTCTATAGTTTAGGTAAATAGACATACCTGTTATAAAGTGGTCAGAACAGATGTAGAAATGTGTCACATCATCCCTCGTCCTCCACATCTCATTGCTAAAACGCATTCTCTTTCGGCAGGCGTTAGCCTACAACATCCTTTTTCGGTAATCTTTGCTGGCCAAAGGGAATCTAAAAAAAAAAATTCTGCTTACCATTATCATCTATCATGGTGATGGCTACATGAACGAATTGTGCACCATTTCCGCATATTCCTGGTCTAAAAATAGCTAACATTTGCATTGAAATACATTGAGTTCTGGGTTTGTTTATACCACACTCTGCTGCTAAGGCTAAATTCACGGAATCTGTGATGTAAGCGTAGACGGCTCTATGCTGCCACCCAAGCGACGTCTTTTTCAGGGACATCCTTGCTTATTTCAGCAAGACAGTGCCAAGCCACATTCTGCACCTGCTACAACAGCATGGATTCATAGTAAAAGAGTGCGGGTACTAGACTGGCCTGCCTGTAGTCCAGACCTGTCTCCCATTGGAAATGTGTGAAGCATTATGAAGCACAAAATACGACAATGGAGACCCCAGACTGTTGAGCAACTGAAGTCGTACATCAAGCAAGAATGGGAAAGAATTCCACCTACAAACCTTTGACAGTTAGTGTCCTCAGTTCCTCAACCCTTACTGAGTGTTGTTAAAAGGAAAGGTGATGTAACACACTGGTAAGCATGCCGCAGTCCCAGCTTTTTTGGAACATGTTGAGGGCATCAAATTCAAAATGAGTGAATATTTGCAAACAAACAATAAAGTTTATCAAATTGAACATTAAATATCTTGTCTTTTTAGTGTATTCTATTGAGTATAGGTTGAAAAGGAAGTAATTGTATTTTGTTTTCTTTACATTTTACTGAACTGTCATGATTTCCCCGTGTGCTTTTCTACAGCACACAGAGGAGGAGGTAAGGACGAGGATTTATGCACTGGGTTACACCAAATACACACATTTATTGAACACCAACACTAACAAACAGTTCCACTGCATACAATTCACAATGGCTCAAGGAGTCCTCCAAGACGCTCAACAGTCTGGGTGAGCATACCGGGGAAAGAACACACACAGAATATACTCACAAGACTGGAGCTGTCTGAGTAAGTCCAAATAAGCACCAAGTGAACACAGTCCTCTGACGTGACTTCATACGATGAGCGATGACCGTATATGAAGTGCAATAGCCCAGCAATGCGTGACTGGGAAAAAGCTCAAAGCTCCTTAAGTTCACGTATTGCTGGGGATGGAAAATTGGCCGCACCTGGGCGAGGAGCGGGGAGATGGCAACTGGGAGTGGGAACAGCTGGCAGTAAAAGAGAGGGGGGCGTGGTCGGACCGCCAGACAGTTAGACAGAGCTCACTCCAGCGTGAGCCCAAGAGGCTGCCTCACCGCTGCTGGCCAGAAAGCAGTGGCTATGGGTACGGCAAGGCACACAGAAATACATATAAACATACATACAAGGTGGCACCAAACCCACAGCGAGGCCAGGACTGAGCTGGGGGAAACCAAACCGGCTCATCTCCTGACAGGGCCCTCCCTTTAAGGGGTGGATTCCCAGACACCCAAAGTAACATCCCAGACCCCCCCCCCCCCAAAAAAAACAAAAAAACAAAACCAGGAACAAACAACACAAACCCGGGTGGGAGGTCGGGAAAACAGGAAAGGTGGGAACACAACACCCCGCCCAGGGACACAATTAACCCCCCCAAGTCCATGGGCATTGGGGCTCAGGAGGCCACCCAGAGTCCCAGGCCCAGCAGACGTTCCGGTGGACGGAATTGGGCGGCCTGCAGGAAAACATGGGCCACCAGTCCCGGGGAGTCAATTCTTCGCCCCCCCCCCCCCCCCCATAAAGCCACCAAGTCCGGAGAGGAGGGAAGAAGTTCAAGATGGCGTCCGCCGGAGTGTATGCCCCAGCGTCCTCAGGCTGGCTGGCCGCTGCCCCGACAACCTTGCCCCGGGAGGGAGTGACACCTGTAGCGGCCCTGACCAGAAGCCTCGTAGCACTCGCAGCGGGACACAACTCGACCAGGGCTACACCTGTGGTGGACTCCTGCAGGAGCCTTGCTGCACCTGCGGTGGGCCCCAACCAGGCCAACACTGCACCCGTGGTGGACCCCGACCGGGCCAATGCTGCACCCGCGATGGACTCTGACCAGGTCAACACTGCACCCGCAATGACCTCCGGCTGAGGCTCTGCAGCACCCGTGGTGACCTCCGGATGAAGTTCTGCAGCCCCCGTGGTGACCTCAGGCTGAGGCTCTGCAGCACCCGCGGTGGATCCCGATTGGGCCAAAGCTGCACCCTCGGTGGACCCCGACTGGGCCGATGCTGCACCCTTGGTGGACCCTGCTCTGGAGCGTGGTGGCCATGACAGGTCTGGGCAGGAGCGCAGCACCCACGGGCTAATCCTGGGGCGCAGCCCCCACGAGGGTCCAAAGCCAGCCCGTTGCACCCATGGCAACACGGCCTGTGGAGGGGACCACACAACGACCTCAGACATCAGGGAAGCTGCACCCGCGACGTCGTCAGGTGGTGAGACCAGTTCCACGAGGACCTCTGGAGATGGTTGTTCCTCTCCGCCGACCCTAGAAAATGGCTCAGGAGCGGGAGAAGAAACAGGGTCGTTAGGGTCGCCGGCAGCGGCACAGCCCGGCGAGGGAAGTTTGAACGCAACTGTGCACTGCGCCTGACTCTTCTCACCTAGAGCCAGACAAGATCTCTCTAAAACTGCAATCAGAAACACAAGAGAGAAAACTTGCCTGAGCTCCATTTCCACCGCTGTCCAGGACTCCGTCGATCCTGACGATGAACACTCGGGCCCGGCCCCAAGGAGGTCCAGTTCAGGCTCCCAGTCTGCTGCGGACGCCTCCACATCTGGCGAGATGGTGTTAACAGTCCCTTCATTCCCCTGCAGCGGCTCCAACGCAGGGGACTCTACCGGCATGGCCGCAGGGAAACACCTCCGTGCTGGCTCCAAAGCCGGATCCTCCAAAGCCACCGGCTCCTCCACCATCCGACGGTTCTGATCCGGGACTGACGGACACTCAGGTAAATATGGAGGAGGCACAGAGAGGGTAGGAAAAGAGTTGTTAGCTGCAGCAGGTAGAGGAGCCCAGTGAACTGTTGTAACTGGGCCCCTTTCCCTGGAGACTGACAAGATTTACTGTCATCAAAATGGACTGAATGAAAAGACACTTGCCTGTCATCCCGGCCTTTGATGTTCACTGCTGCAACTGGCAGGCTGTCGTCCCTCTCTGTGCTCATGGTGATGTGACCATCTTCAACGGATGGAGGAGGAGCAGTCTCTGTGGCAACGGAGGTGGGTGTTCCCGAGGCAGCCCTGTCTAGCCTCGCAGCAGCTGGGAGGGTGATGGCAGCTGGGGGAGGCCTCTCCCGGCGTACTCATGTGGGGCAATGCTGTCCTCTGCTTACTGGTGCCGACCATGCTGGAACGGGAGGATGGTCGGGTGAAGCGTCACGGAGGATGATGGTCTGCGAGTTATCGGATCTTTGCCTTGGCGCCATGGGCCACGCCAAACTGGGGAAAGAGCGTTGGAGCGAGCAGACCATGGAGAGCAGGTCGGCAAACTGTGGGTAGTTCCATAACCCAGGATGTGCTTCCAGGATCCCTACTGCTCCGTTCAGGCATTCCAGCATCTTCTTAGGTCCGCGGGTGGCAAGGGCTTCATTCACAAAGCTTTGGATGAACTCTGCGGCCCATCCCTCCTCTACCGTGGGAAACCCCGCTGCCGTTCCTCTTCCTCGGCGAGACCAGGGCATGATGCTCTCCAGATTAAGGTTAGTCAAGAAAAACAGTTCAAAAATAGAAGAAGACTGATGTGTGGGTGTACCCGCTAAATCCTCTTATTCGGTTGGGCCATTCTGTCATGATCTCCTTGTGTGCTTTTCTACAGCACACGGAGGAGGAGATAAGGACAAGTATTTATGCGCTGGGTTACACCACACACACATTTATTGAACACCAACACTAACAAACAGTTCCACTGCACACAATTCACAATGGCTCAAGGAGTCCTCCAGGACGCTCAGCAGTCTGGGTGAGGATACTGGGGAAAGAACACACACAGAATATACTCACAAGACTGGAGCTGTCTGAGTAAGTCCAAATAAGCACCAAGTGAACACAGTCCTCTGACGTGACTTCATACGATAAGCGATGACCATATATGAAGTGCAATGGCCCAGCAATGCGTGACTGGGAAAAGGCTCCTAAAGTACATGCATTGCTGGGGATGGAAAATCGGCCACACCTGGGCGAGGAGCGGGGAGATGGCAACCGGGAGTGGGAACAGCTGGCAGTAATAGAGAGGGGGGCATGGTCGGACCGCCAGACAGTTAGACAGCGCTCACTCCAGCGTGAGCCCAAGAGGCTGCCTCACCGCTGCCGGCCAGAAAGCAGTGGCTATGAGTACAGCAAGGCACACAGAAATACATATAAACATACATACAAGGTGGCACCGAACCTACAGCGAGACCAGGACTGAGCTGGGGGAAACCAAACAGGCTCGGCTCCTGACGCTCAACATCCCAACGTCAGTGAAATTGGGGTTTGTAGTAAACATGTCGTAGCAGTACAGTGAAGCTTATTACCACTATCAGTGTCTGATAGTAGTGAATAATGAATGAATCATGGATTTACTGTAATGTGATTTGGGTGTCATGAAAATGGCTATATAAAGCCAATCTGTTATTTATTATGTGAGCTTGCTCACAAAGGTTCTTCCATTAATACACACTTTTAATGTCTGTTGTTTAATTGTATTGCTACAAACACTGTCAAGTTCAAGTTTCCAACTCATATTTCATGGATCATTATTTTATTTAGCTATGGGAACTTTTTATAATAGGCTGTTCAAACTTCTGTTGTTGCACTTGTCTGTATTGTTCATTTCCAAAAAAGAGAATTTATTCATTTTATTTTGTTTGACAATATTTTGTTAATTTGAGAATTTACCGCTGGCAGTTTGCGGGGGGCGGGGGTCAATAAAGCTGTTCCCACTTATTCAAAAGATATTGTTCCTCTCTACATGATGATCCAGGTTTATTTTTTACTTTGTTGGGAGGGGAGAGACCCCCCTCCCATTTTAAATACTAATGGAGAAATTGTTCCCCTCACAGTGAAATGAAATATGTCACCCTGACAATCCATGATAACGCAGCTGGAGTTTGGATCTTGATAACACTCTTCACAGTCATGTGTGTCAGGGATTCTTGCCCAAATTTTTGATGTAGGTCTGTGAACTCATGGTATTTAAAAATAGACTGGCCCATAGTATAACAGCTGCCTTTTAAGGCCCTTTACAAACTCATCTATCTGTGCCAAAGTGTATGGTGGCATAAGGTCAAGTCTTGACGTGTGATTAGTGCTGTATCTTCCCCTCTTAGATTAAATGGACCCTTTATTAAGATAGTAATATAACGATAATGTTCAGATAAGCCAGTGGAGGACAGTAACCCGATTAGTCACAAACTACATATTATGCTGTTTTGGTGTATCTGCTAGCCCTGCTAATAATCACTGGGTCAACAGTAGAACAAGGACATCTGCTGAAGATATCAGGCCATAGAGGCTTGTGTTACACTAATGTTGGAGGCAAATTTAGCTCACTGGCATGCTGGCACGACACAGAAAATATTACATAAGAGCATGGGTGGATATTTCATTTCACTGTTGGGTTGATGGACAATAAACAACATTTTCTCCTAAGTAAATATTGAGTGGGGCATTGCATTATTATTGTAGTCACCTGCTTCTGGCTTTTTGGGGACCCAAGGCAAGATTCTGTTTGGGAAAAGGGGGTGTTTTTAGAATTGGGAAGTGTTCAGAAACTTTAGCGTGAAAAAAAAAATCCTCTCATCAATTTACAAAATCAAATTTAGTTATTATCTAGATGAACAGAAAAAAGCAAATCATTACATGGTATGAGAGGGGGCTGAAAAGTTCATAGTGGTCAAATTTGACCAAATGTGGTTTATTCTTCAACATAGTCTCTCCTTCGGGCCACACACTTCTTCCATCGGTGTTGCAGCCCTTGGATCCCTGCGGTTGAAAAGGAAACCACATTTGGTCAAATTTAACCACTATGAACTTTTCAGCCCCCCCCCCCCCATCCCCCAATATTACAAGAGTACTCTGAGGTTAAGTGCAACATCCCCCATCTCCGTTTTTATTGAAGATCCCAATGTGCTACTATAGGAGAGCAGTTTTCAATTTTTCCATATAATTATTGGGGCAGAAACAAATTATGATAAGCCTATCATCTATGAATACACTACATAAATAGTAATATCCAAGCCATAGTTGTAAATCAAGATCCCAAAATGAACCTGTGTAGCAAGTTTGGTGATCCTAGCTTTCTTTGTTATTGAGATATACTTTATATGTATTGTTAATCATGACCTTTCATCTTGCGATCCCAAACTGTGCAACTGTGGGGGTCCTCCCTACAGTTGATAGTGCTATGAGATGACTGTTGTTGTGAAATGGCGCTATATAAATAAAGTTGAATTGAATTGAATTGAATTGAAAACCACAGTCACAGTTCAGGGTCTCAGGGTGAACCTGTGTACCAAGTTTGGTGGCTCTTGCTTTTTTCATTCTATAGTAATAGTGCAAGTGGAATGTTAACCTTCACCTTTGGACACTAAACCCATAGTCAAAGGTCAGGGTGTAAGCCATCCAAGATTCATCTTAGATACAACTATGGTATTGATTTGAAAAACCTACATAATTTCTTTCAATAGTTATCGTGTTTACAAGGTTTAGGGAAAAACTGCCTCTGATCTTGATTTCAAGCCTATAATTCCTTCAAAAATCATCCAGTCAGGGCCAAATTGTAATATGTAGATCATCAGTGTATGCCAAACCCTGGTATCAAGTTTCAAAACATTTGGAACAAAACTGTAGAAGGAATGTGATTTCACAGGACAGTTACTGTCTATTGACCGGGGTAAAATAGGACATCATAAGCCAGGGGCTAACTCCCACAAAAATCATCCGATTGGAGCCAAATTGCAATTTGCGCATCATCAGTCTATATTAAACCCTGGTACCAAGTTTCAAAACAGTCTGAATAAAACTGTAGGAGAAGACAATTTATTTTCCCAAGGGGGTCTTCAATCCCTTTGGTCTTCAACTGGCAGGTGATAAAAATGTAACCTTCTGTCACGATCTGAGCACGGGGGGGATTCTGCCGTGCTCTTTTTCTTTGTCTTTTTTCTATATTTGTATTGGATTGTATTTTTGAGTTCTTTTCCTGTCATTTTATCTTTGGTTTATTTTCACATATTCTGTATTGTTTCTTAGTATGATCTATTTTCCTGGTTGTGTTCATTGTAGTGTTATTACTTATATGTTTGGGTTTTCTTGTCTTTTTTTGCTATGGAAGACACGGTTCTTCTTTTTGTACCATGGAAGAAAGTGGTCAGTCAGAAACTCTATATACTTTGCCAAGGTCATTTTCACACCTTCAGGGACCCGAAAGGGACCTACCAGCTCTCTCCCTATGATTCCAGCCCAAAACATGACCACCTCTGCCACCTCCTTGTTGACGTTGCAACCTTGTTAGGACATGGTGGCCAGCCACCAACCATCCACTACTCCATTCATCTGGACCATCTAGGGTTGCATGGCACTCATCAGTAAACAAGACTGTTTGAAAATTAGTCTTCATGTATTTCTGGGCCCATGGCAACTGTTTCTGCTTGTAAGCATTGGTTAGGGGTGGTTGAATAGTACATTTATGCACAACTACATGTAATGACTCGCTCTGTGCCATCTTCTACAGCTGCGTGCACACCTGCTCCCAATCACCCACGGGCTTTATAGCCTGCTCTGCCTGGAGTCTGGCACGGAGCCGTCTGTCTCCCTGACTACAGAATCTCGACTTTCGTCTTCAAGCCTACGTCCAGGCCTCTTCACTCCAGTCAAGGATTTCCTCATCCTGGCTTCATCCCTTTGAAGGATTCCACCTCATCATATCAAGTAAGCATTATTGCTACTCACCCTTTCCAGCCTTCTCCCCTGTGTACAGGCGGACTCCTCTGGAGGCAGAATCTGTTCTCCTCGGTGGCGGAACGTGCCTTCTTCGCTCCAGTGGGCCACCTGTCCATCACCGGTGTGTACATCAGACACTGTCTTCCTGGCAATAGCCTCTGGGCCAACCTGAGCGTCCCTCTACCACCTGCAAAGTAAGCCCCAGTCATTGCCTCGCACATTCACCGGTGGACTGCACTAACATCTGTGCCTTTGTCTTGTCATAGGGTTGCCAGGCTGAACGGCGCTCTGCTCACCCCCTGCTACAATGTCACTGATGACAGCCATCACCGCATTCACCACACATACACGCACTCACACACTTCCACAGTATTAATAAAGATAATTGAATCCACTTGAGCCTGTGTCTGTTCCCTGGGTCTGGTAAATATGTCACTGCAAGCCTTTGGATGATCCTACATCTTGAGGTTCGTGGGACTCCAGAGGCACCAGCAGCTTCAAATACCGATTTGACGCTTTGTAATGGCATTTTAGCAGCTGCTCTCTTAAGCCGATGAATTTGTCTGGCAGAAACCTTCCTCATTATGCCTTTATCTGCATGAACCCGTCTGTGCTCTGAATCAGCCACAAATTTCTTCACAGTACGATGATCACGCTTAAGTTTTCATGAAATATCTAATGTTTTCATACCTTGTCCAATGCATTGCACTATTTGATGCTTTTCAGCAGCAGAGAGATCCTTTTTCTGTCCCATATTGCTTGAAACCTGTGGCATGCTTAATAATGTGGAACATCCTTCTTAAGTAGTTTTCCTTTAATTGAGCTCACCTGGCAAACTAATTATGGCAGGTGTCTGAGATTGATATTAGTGATCTAAGAGTGCTGAGACACAATACCATCCATGAGTTTGAAAAAAAAATTGGAATTTTTTTTTTTGAATGTTTATGATGCTAAAATCCTATTTGCATAATAATTTGGAACATGGTGCAGCAATACCACAACTGAGGTTCACTATACCTCAACAGCAAAAATCTGACCCAGTGGCCCAGAAGTATTTGTTGGGCACGCCTCAGTTTGTATTGCTCCAAGGTTCAAAAATACACCATACACCATGGCTGCATGTACATGTTGATATAGGATCACTGGTAGCTATGTAGTCCATTTCTGAATGACAAGTTCATTTCTCACGTTATTATAAAATATTAACAGATTTAAAAAAATATTTTATCAAAACTTCAATTGAAACACTCATTGTATATCAGTTCATTGGTTTCTTTCGTTACTAATATTCAGTAGCTGCTCTGAAGAACTTTACAGATTGAAACCCACTGAAGAAGTTTGATGCAGCCGGTCCTTTGGACAGGATATTTTTATTTGGAAATATACAAAAACATCATTGTCAAAAAAGAGAAAAAAATTCCAAAAAATCCACAAGTAAGGCATATCATTGGCATTAACATAAAACCCATACATTTAAGTCAATATACAAGTTAAGTTTTCTGAACATTTTTAAAGATTTGAAACAAAATCCTCCACAGAAATGATCTGCAGTTCACTTACTGACCACAGGGGTCTTTGAAAACATTTGCCCTCTATCAGAGTTCCACAGTGTACAAAGTGAGGTACATGATATACTCAGAGCAACAAACACCAATTTAACTGGCTCACTTCAGCTTCATTGTATTTACAGATACACCTCAGATTAGCATGACTAAAGCCTGGTTCACACGACATGATTTTATACCAGAATTCAAGTCTGAGTTGGAGAGGTTGGCCCTGACAGTTCAGTGTAGCTTTTCCTGGCAGGAAGTTATTTTGGAGACCTGATGGACCAGCTGTGATGAATGATCATGTGTGTTATTCCCTGTTGCCAGGGATGGACGGAAATTTCCAAACACTGTTCTCCTGCCTTGGAATTTCTTGTTATCAACTGCAAGCCTTTTTATTCCCCACGGGAGTTTGCTTCTTTTATACTGATCGCTGTGTACGCCCCTCCCGACGCGGACACGCGCGAAGCTCAGCGCGTGCTCGCGGATCACATTCAACACACAGAGCGGAGTTTTCCAGACTTGCTGATTATTGTGGCTGGCGACTTTAATCAGTGCAATCTGAGCCACGATCTCCCCCGCTACAAACAGTTTATTAAATGCCCCACCAGAGGATTAAACACACTGGATCACTGTTACACCACAGTGAAAGACGCATATCGCGCTGTCCCTCGAGCTGCGCTGGGATTATCTGATCACGTGATGGTTCACCTCATTCCCACATACAGACAGAGATTGAAGCTCACTAAACCTGTTGTGAGCACTACGAAGATACGGACCAGTGATGCTGAGGAGAAGCTGGAAACGTGCATGGAAATATCTGACTGGGGCATGCTTAAAGGAGCCACGCATGATCTGGATGAGTACACGGACACTGTGAACTCATATATCCACTTTTGTGAAGAGAACATTCTTCCATCACGCACCAGGGTGAGTTACTCTAATGACAAACCCTGGTTCACAGCTAAGCTCAGACAGATCAGGAAGGAGAAGGAAGCAGCGCTGAAAAGTGGAGACAGGGACTGCTACAGGGAGGTTAAATACCGGTTTAACAGAGAGCTGAAGAGGGCTAAATCTGTGTACTCAGAGAGACTCCAGCAGCAGTTCACTGCTAATGATTCGGCTTCCGTGTGGAGAGGACTGAGGCAGATCACCAACTATCGGCCTCAGGCTCCTAAAGGTCAGGATGACAAAGCCCTTTGTCAGAGACTGTCCCAACACTATGCCCGTTTTGACACCTCGTCATCTGTGTCCAACTCCCCCCCTCCCTCCAGCTCCACAGCCTCCACATTCCCTACTTCATTTAAGGCACCCCCCCCCCCCACCTCCCCCCCTCCCCTTATCATCAGTGAGCAGGATGTGCTCAAACAGTTCTCCAGACTGAACCCGCGCAAGGCCCCCGGCCCAGACGGCGTGTCTCCCTCCACCCTGAGACTCTGTGCGAAACAGCTGGCTCCTGTATTCACAGACATTTTTAACACCTCCCTTAAGTTATGCCACGTGCCGTCCTGCCTCAAATCCTCCACCATCATCCCTGTCCCCAAGAAGCCACGGATCACTGGACTTAATGACTACAGACCTGTAGCGCTCACCTCTGTAGTCATGAAGTCCTTTGAGCGCCTGGTCCTGTCCCACCTCAAGTCCATCACCACCCCTCTCCTGGACCCGCTGCAGTTTGCCTACCGAGCCAACAGGTCTGTAGACGATGCAGTCAACCTGGCCCTCCACTCCATCCTGCAGCACCTGGACTCCCCGGGAACCTACGCTAGGATCCTGTTTGTGGACTTCAGCTCCGCATTCAACACCATCCGCCCCGCTCTGCTCCGGGACAAGCTGTCCCTGCTCAACGTGCCTGACTCCCTCTGCAGGTGGATCATCGACTTCCTGACGGACCGGAGGCAGCATGTGCGGCTGGGAAAGACTGTCTCAGACTATACTAGCATCAGCACCGGATCACCCCAGGGCTGTGTACTTTCCCCCCTACTCTTCTCCCTTTACACCAACTCCTGCACCTCCAGCCACCAGTCTGTCAAGTTGATCAAGTTTGCGGACGACACCACCCTCATCGGGCTCATCTCCAACGGCGACGAGTCCGCCTACAGGAGAGAGGTGGCCCAGCTGGCGTCCTGGTGCAGCAATAACAACCTGCAGCTGAACGCTCTGAAGACAGTGGAGATGATTGTAGACTTCAGGAAAGTCACTACTCCTCTGCCCCCCCTCACCCTCTCAGGCTCTCCCATCACCACTGCTGATTCCTTCCGCTTCCTAGGCACTACCATCACCAGGGACCTCAAATGGGAGCTGACCATCAGCTCACTCATCAAAAAAGCCCAGCAGAGGATGTTCTTCCTGCGGCAGCTGAGGAAGCTCAAGCTACCCACCAAGATGTTAGTGCAGTTCTACACAGCCATCATCGAGTCCATCCTCACCACCTCCATAACCGTGTGGTACGCAGGAGCCACTGCCAGGGACAGACTAAGGCTGCAGCGCGTCGTGCGCACTGCTGAGAAGGTGATCGGCTGCAAGCTCCCATCTCTCCAGGATCTGTACATCTCCAGGACCCGGAGGCGTGCTGGCCGGATCATAGCCGATCCCTCACACCCTGGTCATGTACTGTTTGCCCCCCTCCCCTCTGGTAGAAGACTTCGGTCCATCCAGACTAAAACCTCCCGTCACATGAACAGCTTCTTCCCCTCTGCCATTAGACTGCTGAACACTAAGTGACTCTCGTGCACCATGTACAGCAGCTCAACCAGACTCATGTCAATCATCACTGTTTTCTTCCTGCATTACCGACTGCACTATATAGTTCTCCACAGTATCTGCTGCTGGCTAATATATATTTTAACTGTTGACCAGTATCACTTAATCTTATCCTACACTTTATTACATGTATAGTTTATTTCTCTTATCTTATCATGTTTAATGTTGCAGCATTGTACCGAGACAAATTCCTAGTTTGTGTACTACATGAACAATGGCAATAAACCTGATTCTGATTCTGATTCTGATTCTGGACTGGGACCAAGACGCAGCCCTGAACTTTATCCCAATAGGCCACCATAACTAGCACACCATGTTGCCCAGCCTCCTGACCCTCAACATCTCTGTTAACTTTACTACTGCTAATAGGGGCCACTGCAGCTGTTTGTGAAAGTGCAACCACGCAATTCTGTCAACCCTCTATTTTCTGTTTTCTCCTTGTACCCTAAACACAGTAGAGAAGCTGGAGTGGGCAAGCTGTAAAAACATGATAATGTGGAGAGTGCAAATAAGAAACCAGACTTGCACGACAGATGACTTTATTTCTCTCTCTCACTGCATTCATACACAGAAAAAGACTTTTCTCAATACACCAGGGTCTCTCCTTTTATATCACTCCATTCCTCCCCCCTGTTGCCTGAAATCTTGCATCACAATACATTTACACATTACAATACGTACTGTCCTCCATTTAATCCCCCATGCTTTACCGGCAGAGGAAATATTTCCCGCCCCTCTGCTTCCATTCCAGTCTGAGATCATTATCCCAGCATGGGTTCCCTACACAGCCCCCCCCCCCTCCAGAGTCTCAGACTGAGTTTCAACCCTCACGTCCTTTTGGCTTCAGTCTCCTCCCATATCTGCTGTAACGAGGGACCTTCGACTCCACGGCGCTGCTGTGCCGGTTGGGGGCTATTGGGGGTGTGTCTGTCTGCGAGTGGGCAATGGCGAGGGGGGGGGACATTCTACTTGCCCGTGTGGCTGCTCTGCTGAATCTTCTACCTGGGGAGTTCTTAGTGGGGGTCTTCCACGCCAAGGGGCCCGAGCCAACATCACTTGCTCGTCCGCCACCACAAAGGCGGGCTTAAGTCTGTCTATACATATTTTATCCCGACGACCCCCCAAATCTAACAAAAAATGTTTGTCCCCTGTTTCCAGCACTCTGAACGGGTCATCATAGGGTGGGCGCAATGGGGGGCGGTGGGCATCGTGCCTGACAAACACGAATGCCGCGTTCTTCAAAGTTTTTGGCACAAAAGTGCGTGGAAAACAGTGGTTGGCCGGGCCCGGTAGCGTGCCTGTATCGGCGCTATGCTGCGAACGCTGAGACAGACAGCTGTCTGGCACGGGATTATCTGGTAAAAATTCCCCGGGGAGCCGCAGTGGCTGAGAAAAAACGAGCTCGGCCAGGGAAGCCTCCAAATCCTCTTTTGGTGCGGAACGCAACCCTAACAGAACCCACAGCAACCGGTCTACCCAATTTGTATCCGTAAGCGAAGCCCTGAGCGCTGCATTCAGTGACCTATGGAGATGCTTGCATGACCCATTGGCCTGTGGGTTGTACGCGGTTGTGCAATGAATTGCTACACCCAGGCTACGGGCCATCGCGGACCAGAGGTCAGAAACAAAGTGCGGGCCCCTAGCGGACGTGATGTCCGACGGGATGCCAAAACGTGCCACCCATGTTGTCAAAAAGGGGAGTGCCAGGTCCGCAGACGTGGTTGCCGCTAGCGGAACTGCTTCTGGCCAGGGTGTGGTGCGGTCCACCACTGTCAGAAGGTGCGTGAACCCCTGCGATGGCGGGAGGGGGCCCACGAGGTCCACGTGAATGTGGTCGAACCTCTTAGCCGGTATACGAAACGGCTCCAAAGGGGCCTTTATGTGCCTGTGCACTTTGGCTCGTTGGCACGCTACGCAGGCTGCAGCCCACTCTTTTACTTGTTTGCGCAGGCCTGACCATACGAACTTCGCTCCCACCATTTTGACTCCTGGGTACTCCTGGGTGCGCCAGACCGTGAACTGACTCAAACACTCGGCGGCGCCAAGCAACTGGGACCAACTGATGAAAATTCGTTGTGGAAAATTCGCCACGACACGCACCTTGTCCGGCAAGGGCATTGCTCCCTCCGGTCAGATGCGGTGCCCCAAAAAGTCAATCTCCGTCACGCCGAACTGGCATTTCACCGGGTTGATTATTAACCCGTGCTCTTCCAACCTCCGGAAAACCGTCCTGAGGTGGGTTACGTGTTCGTCCTCAGACGCGTTGGCCACCAGGATATCATCCAGGTAGACAAACACAAATGGCAGAACCCGCAACACCGCATCCTTCATGCGTTGGAATGTCTGTGCCGTGTCTTTTAATCCGAAGGGCATGCGTAAAAACTCAAACAAGCCAAACGGAGTTATTACCGCCATTTTGGGTATGTCCTCCGCACGCACCGGGACCTGGTGGTAACCATGGACAAGGTCTATTTAAGAAAAAATGAGTGCCCCGGCAAGGTGAACGGAAAAATCCTGAATATGGGGAATCGGGTAGCGGTCATGCGCTGTGGCGTTATTCAACCTGCGGAAATCTCCGCACGGTCGCCACGATCCCTCGGCCTTAGGGACCACATGTAGCGGGGATGCCCATGGGCTGTTTGAGCGCCTGATGATGCCCAACCTTTCCAAATTGGCAAACGCCTCGCGCGCTATGGCCAGTTTAGCAGTGTCCAGGCGCCAAGGTCGTGCAAAAACGGACGGCCCAGTGGTGGTGATAAAGTGTTCCACCCCATGTTTAGTGACAGCCGCCGAAAACGTCGGGACCGTGAGTGCTGGGAACTGAGTGAGCAGTGTGTGGAACTTACCGCCTGGAGCTGTGACGTTGGCTAGTGTCGTTGGCCCGGCCCCTCGAGCTGTACAGGGGAGAGAATCAAAAGACATTGCATTAACCAGGCGTCTGTTAGCAGCATCGACTAGCAACCCATGTGCACACAGAAAATCAGCTCCCAAGATTGGGAAACTGCATGCCGTTATGACGAATGTCCACTCGTACATACGGCCATGTAGGGATACAGTCAGCATCCTCTCACCAAAAGTCCTAATGTCCGAGCCGTTTGCGGCTATCAGCTCGGGGCCGCTAGCTCCCGCTAGCCAGTCCACATAGGATGGCAAGATGAGGCTCTTTTGGGAGTCGGTGTCTACGAGGAACCGTCTCCCCGAGCGCAAGTCCGTCACGTAGAGCAGCTTGTTTTCTTCACCGGCGGTCGCAGCTGCTACTGACTGCTGGCCTTGGCGTTTCCCAAACGCTTGAATTGGCACGGTGGCACACATCTGCGTGCGTTCTCTCCAAAGCAGCAGTGGTAGAAGCAGAGCATGTCTCTCTGGTGCCTTCTGGCCCCCGCTGTCGCTACCGTCACCGGCTCCTCGCCTCCGCTGGTCATCTCACTGAGTTCCAACGCCGTCGCGTTCACTGTGAGGGCTCTGGTGGTGAGGATGACAAGATCTGCCTCCTGGGCTAGTGCACGGTAGTCGCATGTGGCCAGCAACGGCAAGTTGGCCAGGAACGCTCTTGCCTCTGTTGGGAGGTTCCGGAGGAGAAGGTGGGCAAACAGAAAATGTCCGTCGTCCGTGCCCATCAACGCCAACATCTTCTCCATCAGTTCGACCGCCGACCCATCTCCTAACTCGGAGCGCCTCAGGAGCCTCTCCGCTCTCTCACAGTCCGAGAGTGTGTAGCGCCGGGTCAGCGCGGCCTTGAGAGCCCCGTATTTATCATGGGCTGGAGGCTGTTGGAGCAGGCTCGTTACTTGCTGAGACGTACGAGCGTCCAGCGCTGCGACCACATAGTAATATCTGGTGTCATCTGCCGTTATTCCCTGGAGGGCGAACTGAGCCTCGGTATGGTGGAACCAAGACCGTGGGTCATGGACTAAAAATGCTCTCGTAGAAAACATGCACCACTACCTCAGCTCGGTCCTCAACTCAGCCGCTGTGGCTGTGATGGAGGAAGACTTTCCACCTCTTTCTATTACCCTTACAAAACCTCCAGCTGTTAAGCAGAGAAGAATTGAAGACTCAGGGCACATTCAAACGGCCACTGTTTGGTCTGGACCAAAGGGACAAAGAGTGTATTCCGCAGATAGTTCGATTTGTTTGTGTGGTGTAGTGAGTGTGGTGTGTGTATGCTGCCGTATCCACCCCTGGTGTGACATCAGGTGGGCATATGGCACTTGGGTATAAATAGTTCTGTTCTTATAATAAAAAAAAGCTGACCTGATTCCTGGTGGGACCTTCCTGTGGTAACGTATCATCACTTCCTGTGTTGCTGACTGTCTGTGGTTTGCTCTCCTTGTTCTCCCGAGGATTTTGCCTTTAATTGTATTTTAATCAATTTTTCCATCTACCATCAGCTCTCACTTCTGTTTATCAAGCCTCTTGCACCTGTGTGCGCACTCAGTGTCATCTAATCACCCTCTTTAGCCTTCTGTTTACCTTTCATCAGTGTTTTTGTTAGCTTCGGGTTAACCACTAGCTATGGCTACTAGCTCTCCTTCCCCTTCTCCTCTGGTTGCTGTCTCTGTCAGATGTTTAGCTACACCTCTGCCTCTTTTAGTGATAACGGTAAATGTAATAAATGTTGTCTTTTTGAGGCGCTCGAGGCGAGGTTGTCTGATTTGGAATCCCGGCTCCGCTGCATTGAAACATCATCTGCGCCAGTTAATCTTGACGGACGTCCCCTAGCTGCAGCGGAGCTCCCGAGCATAGGGCGGCCTGTTAGTGGTCCTCCGGTCCTCCTCAGCAGCAAGGAGACTGGGTGGGTGACGGTGAGAAGGAAGCTTAGTCGCAAGGCCCCGGTTAACCACCAACCTGTTCGTTTCTGTTTTTCCCCGCTCAGCGACACACCCGCTGAGGAAAAAACTCTGATCATTGGCGACTCTGTAGTCAGAAACGTGAACCTAGAGACTCCAGCAACCATAGACAAATGCATTCCTGGGGCCAGAGCAGGCGACATGGAGTCAAATTTGAAAATGCTGGCTAAAAGTAATTGTAAATACTCCACAATTGTTTTCCACGCCAGCATTAATGATGTCTGGCTCCGGCAGTCGGAAGTCACAAAACTTAACGTGGAATCGGTGTGTGACTTTGCCAAAACAATGTCTGCCTCTGTAGTATTCTCTGGGCCCCTCTCCAATCTGACCAGTGATGACATGTTTAGACGCGTGTCATCCTTCAACCGCTGGCTGTCTGTGTGGTGTCCTGCAATCAACGTGGGCTACATAGACAATTGGAACTCATTTTGGGGAAAACCTGGTCTTATTAGACGAGACAGCATCCGTCCCACTTTGGATGGTGCGTCTCATTTATCTAACAATCTGGCATCATTTTTATCCAAATTTCCAAAACTTTAACAACTCAGAGTTGGGACCAGGAAGCAGAGTTGCAGTCTTACACGCCTCTCTGGAGCTCCTCTTCATCCGCCACCCCTCAACTTAGCCCCTGTCTTCCCCATCAGAGAATCATTGTCTGCTCCCTCCAAAGTAAATAAATATATTGTGGAGAGTGTAATTAACAGAGGCAGATTTATGCAACAGACGACTTTATTCACTCTCACATCAGTCATACACGGAAAAAGCATGTCTCAATACACCAGGGGCTCTCCATTTATATCAACCTCACATCTGCATGACATCTCGTATCACAATACATTCATTCTTTCTCCCCCAACCCCTTCTTCCTGCTACCTCACCATAATCTCCATACCTATTGTCCTTCTCTGTTTACCCTCTGCATCCAGTCTGAGATGATTAACCCAGCCTCTACACCCCCCCCCCCCGCCCCCCAGAATCTCAGACCGAGTTTCAGTCCTCACGTCCTTTTGGCTTCAGTCTCCTCCCATATCCCTAGCGGCTGCCCCGGCCTTGGATGCGCTCTGCAGAGCGTGCCCAAATGCCAAGTCACGTTTCGTTACCTTGTATTCATACATGTGTAATGACAATAAAGTTGAATCTCATCTCATCTCATCTCATATCTGCTGTAACGGGGTTTACCGCCTCCGCGGCGCTGCTGTGCCGGTGGGGGACTCGTGGGGGTGTGTCTGTCTGCAGGTGGGCCATGGCGAGGGGGGGGTGGAACCTTCGACTTGCCCGTGTGGCTGCTCTGATGAATCAGAGTTGATGAGAATGTCATCAGCTGATTGATTACCAGCCATCCCTGCGGAGCCCAGCCCTGACAGCGGGAAGCCCCGCCGGGATGCTGTCACAATAAGAGACTGAAGGCCCTGTGGTAAACCAGAGCAGAGAATGGAGAACTACCGGACAACCCGAGCGCGGACAGAGTCAGCACTCGGACCATGACAGTCAGGACTTTATGAACTTTTTCAATAATAAAATTTCATCTATCAGAGACAAAATCAGTCAGATTCTTCCCACCATTAACTTAAATACAGTAACTACTACAACTCCTTCAACTGAAATCTGTTTGGATCAGTTTACTCCAATTGACCTTTTAGAGTTAGACAAAATAATTTCCTCATCCAAGCCTTCAACTTGTCTTTTAGACCCTATTCCTACCAGGTTATTTAAAGAAGTCTTCCCATTTATTGGAAGCTTTATTCTTCAAATAATCAATTCTTCATTATCTTTAGGCCATGTACCGCAGGCTTTTGAAACTGCTGTAATTAAACCCTTACTCAAAAAGCCAACGCTGGATCCAGGAGTTTTAGCTAGCTATAGACCAATCTCAAATCTCCCTTTCATTTCAAAAATCTTAGAAAGAGTTGTTGCTACGCAATTATTTGACCACTTGCAGGGAAATGGTTTATTTGAAGAGTTTCAGTCTGGGTTTAGAATCCATCATAGTACTGAAACAGCCTTAGCGAAGGTCAGTAATGACCTCCTGATCACATCTGATAATGGACTTGTTTCTGTTCTTGTCCTTTTAGACCTTAGTGCAGATTTTGATACTATCAATCATAATATTCTACTTGATAGATTAGAACACTATGTTGGACTTAATGGAACTTCGTTGCAGTGGTTTAGATCTTATTTATCTGATAGGGTCCAGTTTGTTCATGTCAATAATGAGTTTTCTTTCAACTCAAAGCTTAGTCATGGAGTTCCACAGGGATCTGTGCTAGGCCCTACTCTTTTTAGTTTATATGCTTCCGTTAGGCAACATTATTAGGAAGCACTGTCTACATTTTCATTGTTATGCAGATGACACACAATTATACCTGTCAATGAAGCCAGATGATAGTAATCAATTAGGCTAGTTAGAAGCCTGTCTTAAGGAAATCAAAGCTTGGATGACTTGTAATTTCCTGCTATTAAATTCAGATAAGACTGAAGTCATTCTTGTTGGTCCAAAAAACCTTAGAAATACCTTTCCAAATCAAACTTTTAGTTTGGATGCAGTTACTCTTTCTCTTAATAGCTCTGTGAGGAACCTTGGAGTTATTTTTGATCAAAATCTGTTTTTCAATTCCCATATTAAATTTGTTTCTAAGACTGCCTTCTAGCATTTGTGTAAGATTGCCAAGATTAGGAGCATCTTGTCTCAGAGTGATGCTGAGAAACTGATCCACGCTTTTGTTAGCTCTAGATTTGTAACTCTTTATTATCAGGTTGTCCTAAAACATCTCTAAAAAGTCTTCAGTTGATCCAAAATGTTGCTGCAAGAGTTTTAACAGGTACTAAAAAGAGAGATCATATCTCTCCGGTTCTGGCCTCCCTTCATTGGCTTCCATAGAGTTTAGAATTAAGTTTAAAATCCTTCTTCTCACTTTTAAAGCTCTAAACAATCAGGCCCCTTTTTATTTAAAAGATCTGATATTACCCTATTATCCTAACAGAGCACTACGCTCCCAAAATGCTGGATTACTTGTAATACCTAGAATCTCCAAAAGTACAATGGGGGGGAGGCAGAGCCTTCAGTTATCAAGCTCCTCTCTTGTGGAACCAGCTGCCAATCTGGATTCGGGAGTCAGACTCGATCTCTGTTTTTAAGAATAGGGTTAAAACCTTCCTTTTTGATATAGCCTACAATTAGGGAGGGATCATGTGTTTCTGAACCCTCCCTTAGTTATGCTGCTATTAGGTTTAGACAGCCGGGAGACCTCCAATAATTGCACTGGGCTTCACTCCTTTCTTCACTCTCAATGAAATTTTTTTTTTTGCTGGTCATTAACATCTGTTTGTTCTGTCCCATAGACTGAGTCCCCATCGTGCTGTTTGCTCTCTACATGTCTGTTCTTTTCATCTTCTCTATCCCCTCACCCCCCAGCCAGTCACAGCAGATGACTGCCCCTCCCTGAGCCTGGTCCTGCTGGAGGTTTCTTCCTGTTAAAAGGGAGTTTTTCCTCTCCACCGTCGCCAAGTGCCTGCTCATAGGGGATTGCCTGATTGCTGGGGCTTTTCTGCAACTGTGGGGGTTTCCCCTACAGTTGAAAGTGCTATGAGTGCTATGAGATGACTGTTGTTGTGAAATGGCACTATATAAATAAAGTTGAATTGAATTGAATTGAATTAAAAAGTGGGCTTGCTGCATGACAGACAAAACTCCAGTCCCTCATTCCTCATACATAACATCTGGCGACAAGGAGAAAAATTATGGGAGTGTACGGGCTACCTCCACCACTATCGCCATTTCTAGAGTACACGGGAGAGCCGGTAATCCTGTGGCTGTAGTGGAGGGCCATGTTCGAGGATTACATCGGGGCGCTGGGCTTAAGTAGACTTGACGGGAGATGACGGCGAGCACTTCTGGCCCACCATCTCGGCGCGGAAGGCTGAAGAATTCTCGGTACATTGGGTGAAACGGAGTACTATGAGGATGCTGTTGAGTGGCTGGCCAAGTACTTCAACAAGTAGACGAGGACCAGGAAGCTGTGGGTAATGCAGCTGTTGGTGCCAGGAACAGCTAAGCTAGTTAGCTTGGGGACGCTAACGGCCCATTCGGTGCCTATGGACAGGTTAGCCGCTAAGCTAACTTTGCACCAAAACCAAGCTACGAGCTACCATCTAGACCTCGAGGTAGGACCGGGGCCACAAGTGGAAGAGTCCTTGGTCACTAAAGATGGTGGACCAGTCAAGGAGCTCAGCACGGTACAGGACCATAGTGCTGTTGAGTCGAACAGCGCAGTGTGCAACAACAGCGGAGAGGGAGAGCAGCAGGCATCATCCCTGCAGCTGGAGGCTAGGCAGCAAGTGAGCGGGACCATGGAGGCTGAGAGTCCCGGGGAAGAACAGCGACAGCCGGGCATGGAGACGACACAGCGGAGCGCCTGGGATGAGGGTACTGAGAGTAGCGACGAAACGCCCGGGTTGGAGAGTGACGCCGACGAGAGTGACGCCGACGAGAGTGACGCCGACGAGAGTGACGCTGAGAGCCCCGAGGGAGAGCAACAGCAGCCGGACATGGAGGAAGCACAGCGGAGTGCCTGGAACGAGGGTGTTGGGAGGAACGGCGAGATGCCTGGGTTGGGAAAAGATGCCGGCGAAAAAGATGCTATGAGCATGATTGTTTGAAGATATCAAACAATCATTAGAAGAATTTATCTGCACTGATATAAAAGCTATAAAAGACCAAGCTGATAACTGTGAGTCACAACTTGTGAAAGTTAAGGAAACTTGTGATATTCATGAGAGACGACTCTCCTACCTTGAGAAGTACTCCCACTGCAAGAACCTTAAACTTTATGATCTGGAGGAAAAGGAAAGAGAGGACATAAGGAAAGAAGTGATACAAATGTGTCAAGCCATTTTGCCAGAGGCCAAAGAGAAGCTACCAGACTCAAAGGCCCAAAGAAAATGAACATTACTCGCCCAAGATCCATTGTCCTGCAGTTCATCTCCCGAATCTACCGAGATGCTGTCTGGCACTCCGGAAAAAAGTCACCCTTCCTGAAGAACAACAACTTAAGGCTGGCAAAGGACCTATCCGCTGAAGACAGAGAGAGAAGAAAGAAGCTGTGGCCCACCATGGAAAAAGCCTGGAAAGAGAACAAGCTAGTATACTTTGTTGGTGCTCGAGCCTTTGTGAATGAAACTGAAATATTTCCTCCATAAACTACACTTACTGGCTATATGCATAACACCTTAACTTGGTACAGTATGTGGTGACATTGTTGTCATGAATGGCTCTCGTGAGCCATTAAGGAGACGCGAGTGACAACCGATGAGTTTGAGTTTCTTTATTAACAAAAGACTTGAAAACACAAATGGCAAAGTAAAAAGCCACGAGTGGCAAAAATACGCACATAACACAAGGTAGAACTCCAACTAGGGTGAAAGGATAAGGAATGCAGCGAGGAAGGAACCCACGCTGAGCAGTAACACTTACAGGAGGATGAGCAGCAGAAACACCGAGGGAACTGGAGTTGGACGTAGGAACTCCAGTTGCGGAAACACGATGTACGTCTTTCCTCCGTTTAGGTCGCAGCGAGGAGTGATTCTCAGCTGCTCCCTTAAATGGGGGACAGAAACCAATCAGGAGCGGGGAAGGTAATTAATAATAACAGACAGCTGTCACGGAGCAGCTGGGCTTGACAGCCGGAAGTCTGCCGAGACACTGTCAAAGCTACAAGCCTCGGAGGAGGCCGTAAGACCAGGCCCGGAATGGGGTAGAGCTGGAGAAAAACTGGACAACCTGAGCGCGGATAACAATCAGCGCTCAGACGTGACAGTACTCCCCCCCCCCCCCCGAGCTGCGCCTCCTGGCGCTGGCTTACCCCCCTTCCTCGAATAGAAGGCCACCATGGCCAGCCCAGGGAGGGTGGTGGGGGACCAGGCCAAGGGGGAGAGAAACGAAAGAAAAAGAGAAAAAAAAAACATAGGAAGAAACCCAGGTACAATGGAATGAATAAATGAAACATGCTGCCCGACGGGCCACAACAAAAACACAGGTATACTCGAAAAACCATAACACTAGGAAGAGGGAGAAAGAAAAATTCAGTACAACAGAGCAGGCAAACAGATCCCTCCAATCAGTAATAAAAAGGTGAACCTGGAGGCCTAACTCAGAACACAGTAAAGTATACCACATAAACAGTCTTAAACAAAAATAACCATCACCCCCCCCCCCCCACACACAATGACCATAAGGTTGATATGAATAACCACAGAAGGCAGGGCAAAACGGCAAGAACCAAGATGCGGGGACATAGTGACATAGTCATGAAAAAAAGGAAAAAAAAAACAACCACAATGAACTTAGGGCGAGGACAAGGCAAAATTCATATCCCGAAGGTCATAGAAAACAAGTTAATTATGTAAACTTGTGGTTAAAGTAGATTCTCACACATGCAAAATATGACTTTAGAAAGTAACTCTTCAAAAAGAAGATTTGGCTGGATTTGATACCACAGTCAAAACTCTTGCAAGTAACTACAGTGTCCTGAATAATAATCACAAAAAGAAGGACAATCCAAACTCAAAACAACTAACAGTCAATTTTCCAGGGGCGCCAGCAGGTAGAGAGGGGCAGAAGATGACAGTTTGTCCGGTGGGCGACCCGAACCCGGATTCCACCTGTCCGGGAGAGACATCCACAGTTCAGGCGGCCTACCCAAGTCCCAGGCCCGGGAACACAGTATCTCAGGTGGCCGACCCAGATCGCTGAACCAACCAGATGGTTCCGCGGGCGGTCGTCCCGCGTCCTCAGACCACCGAGAGCAGAGGGAGAAGCTTAGGTGCGGCTTCCTCACCGAGGGAGAGAGCAGGAGGAAACTGACCTGGATGAGGGGAACCCCAATGGCACCCGGAGGGGAAAAATAGAGGCAAGGGACGGAATCAGCCCGACGTCCAAGGAAAACAAACCTCCAGTTCCTTCACCGGCCTCTAACCGAACCGGAGCCGCACCCTCGATGGATCCCGATTGGACCGGCGCAGCACCCACAATGGGTCCCGATTGGGCCGGTGCAGCATCAGGGGCGAACTCCGTGCACAGAACCGGAACCTCCGTTGTGACAACCAAAGCGGATTTGTCTCCGGTGACCCTGGGGAAAGGCTCAGAGGAACAAAAGGAACCGGGATCAGGATCATCGGTAGCGGCAGAGCCCGACGAGACAGGCTCGAGTGCAGGGGATGGCTGCGCCCGGCTCGTCCCCCCGAGAGACAGGCAATAATGCTCTAGAAAATTGAAGAGAAAAACAAAATAGAGCACTTGCCTGATCTCGGGTTCTACCACCGTCCAGGACTTCGATGCTCCAGGTTCAATGTGCAGGAGTTCGTCTTCCGGCTCCCACTCGGCTGCGACGGGCTCTGCAGCCGGCATGATGGTTTTCACAGTCTAAAGATCTCCAGGCGCCGAGATCCACGTTGAAGGCCCGCACGGTATGGTGGCAGGGGATCTGAGTTCTGCTGGGCCATTCCTCCATGGAGACCTGGGGATGCTTAATCGTCGGCGCAGGTTCCAAGCGGCAGTCCGACCTCCTCCTCCGCCCATGACGTGGCTGTGGGGCAGGAACCAGGCTTTCCAGGGCCGCAGGCTCCCTCCTCGTCCTGCGGTGTAGTCCTAGCACCGGGGCACACTCAGAGGGGAGAGACACAGAGGGCGCAGGTTCATACTTTATGACTCCAGCAGGTGGAGAGAGCTCAGGGGACTGTGAACCCCGAACTGAACCTCCAGGAATCGAACAAGGCAATTCACCCGATACAGGAAGAGAATGAAAAAGCACTTGCCTGATTCCCGGAGAACCGGTGGAACCCGCCGCAGTGGACTTGAGGCTTCCCTTTCCCCGCTGGATGGAAGTGGAGGACCCCCCGGGAAGACGAGGAGGAGCCTCTCGCACCGGATCAGAACTGGGAGCATCCCGAGACGGACTCATGGGACTCACAGCGGCTGAAGTGAACGTTGAAGAGGGGGGAGAAACAGCTGAGGCGAACCAGGAACTAAGAGCTGACGGAACAGCGGGGAGAGATGACCCGGAAGCGGGAGCGGCTGATTCACCTCTTCGGCGAGACACGGAGGCTACAGCTGGCAGGGAGACAGAGTTCGTGTGGCTACCCGGAGCTGGATCCAGATGGAGTTCTCGCTGAGGTGTTCGAGAGGTTTGGGAGCGACGTCTTTTGGCCGAGGGCGAGGCGAATGTAAGGTCAGGGAAACGCCGCTCCTGCGCGGAAACTGAAGCGAGCAGGTCAGCATATTCTGGATAATTATTCAGCTCTGGGTTCTTCTCTACCAGCCTGACTGCCGCCGCCACATGCTTCATGATTTCAGTGGGATAGACGGCGGAGCGAGTGGCAGCCACTCGGTCCCGAATGGAGATTGCTGTCACCTGTATTCTCTCCAGGGGAATCCCGACTGACGTCACTCTTCCTTGGGGAAGACCCCTGGGTGGTCCGAACTCCTGGGCTGGATCGGAGGCACGAGCGGGATCCCGAAGCGAGGAGCGATGGTTCCTTGTCTTTGGCTTCCTGCCGGGGTTCTCCTCCAGCCCACGGAGTCTCTCCTGGAGCGCGGAGATGTCTGCCCTCCTCGCCTTAACTTCAGGATGGTGAGAGTAGCGAGGAAGGCGGTTAATCATGTCCTCAGCGAAGTCCAGGTGCCGGCGTACATCGCTGGGAGAGTCATAGAGTCCTGCGGTAAATAGCGTCTCATCTACGTAATCCAGGGCTTCTGCAAGTTCGTAGCCAAGGCGCCGCACGCGGCTCCTGAAGGACAACATAATCCCAGCTCACCAGTACCCAGATAGGGGGAAAAACAACAAGTCCAAATCAGCAAAACTCACGGTCTCCGGCGTCTCAGTCTGGCTGCGACATACTGTTATGAATGGCTCTCGTGAGCCATTAAGGAGACGCGAGTGACAACCGATGAGTTTGTGTTTCTTTATTAACAAAAGATTTGAAAACACAAATGGCAAAGTAAAGAGCCACGAGGGGCAAAAATACGCACATAACACAAGGTAGAACTCCAACTAGGATGAAAGGCTAAGGAATGCAGCGAGGAAGGAACCCACGCTGAGCAGTAACACTTACAGGAGGATGAGGAGCAGAAATACCGAGGGAACCGGAGTTGGACGTAGGAACTCCAGTCGCGGAAACACGATGTACGTCTTTCCTCCGTTTAGGTTGCAGCGAGGAGTGATTCTCAGCTGCTCCCTTAAATGGGGGACAGAAACCAATCAGGAGCGGGGAAGGTAATTAATAATAACAGACAGCTGTCCCGGAGCAGCTGGGCTTGACAGCCGGAAGTCTGCCGAGATGCTGTCAAAGCTACGAGCCTCGGAGGAGACTGTAAGACCAGGCCCGGAATCGGGTGGAGCTGGAGAAAAACTGGACAACCTGAGTGTGGATAACAATCCGCGCTCAGACGTGGCAATTCTATTTTTTTAGGGCCCCCCCTTTTTTAACTTAAGAAATTGACATCCACTTTTGTCAATATATTTAAACAAAGATACACTTCAATGGCTCTTAATTTTTAAATTTAATTTTCCCCTTTATACCCTTATTTCATTTGGAAAAAAACATTGAGTATAATCAAGTGTATCTTTAGATATCTATTCAACCTTTATTTTGCAGTGTTAGATCCTAAAAATCTCAACACCCCTATTAATATATCATACTGTACTTCTATATTTTATTTACCCTCTATGTCTGTGACTCAAAATTAGGTTTGTTGTTCTTCCCCCATGGTTCATATAGTGTTTACGACGGGACACCTTTTGCCTGACAGGTATTCAGTTTGCTGTCACATTCTCTATTTTTCCTCCTTTCTCTCTCTTTTCCTTTACTAATCTTTATCTGCATGTCTCTATCTATTATTTCTTTAAATGTGAGAGTCCTTAGAAACCATGTAAAATGTAAAGCCATTTTCCTTTACTGTAAACAATTTCGCACTGACTTCTGTTTTATACAGGAATCCCATTCTACTACACAGGACACTACCTATTGGAGATCACAGTGGGGCTCAGATTTGTGGATGTCTCATGGTACAGAACACTCAGCAAGTGTTTGTATTCTTAAGAATTGTTTCAATGGAAAAATTCTGACCTCTGATTGTGACAAAGATGGACATTATGTACTCTTAGCTGTGGAAACTGCCAATTCAACCCTCATCACTGTAAATGTTTATGGTTTTAACTCTTAAGTTGAGAACAGTGCTTTAATTGACAGTCTAGAAGACAGATTTCATTGGTTAACTAAATATCCTCAATCACATATTGTATGTGGTGGAGATTTTAATGTTGTACTAAGTAATTATCTTGAAAAAAATCTAACTTTTACCATCTTAAATTTAAAACTATCAGAGTGAACACCAGACAGTGGCAAAGCAAGGGGTGGTGGAGTGATAATGTATGTTAACAACAACTGGTGCAGACTGGGACATATCACTGTTAAACAACAACACTGCAGCAAAGACATTGAGTTGCTAGCTGTTAGCATGCAGCCTACATATCTCCCGAGGGAATACTCACACGTGATCTGCATTGTTGTTTATGCAAATCCGACGGCGAACGCTGGGACAGCGCGTGACGTCATCCATTCAGTAACCGGCAGCCTGCAGACAGAACACCCAGATGCTCTTCTCCTCATCTCAGGCGATTTCAACTATGTTTCACTGTCTCCCATTTTACCCACGTTTACCCAGTATGTCACATGCTACACTAGAGACAATAAAACACTGGACTTATTCTACGCAAACACTAAGGAGGCGTACACCTCATTACAACTCCCCCCACTTGGGAGATCGGATCACAACTTGGTTCATCTCCGGCCGGTGTACAAACCCCTAGTGCACAGACAACCTCCGGCCATGCGCACAGTGAAGTTATGGTCTGAGGAGGCAATGGACACTCTAAAGGGCTGTTTTGAAACCACCGCCTGGGAGCAGCTCTGCGATCCACATGGTGAGGACATCGATGGCCTCACTCACACCATCACGGACTACATCAGCTTCTGTGTGGACAACACCGTTCCCACCAAGACCATACGGTATTGCTCAAACAACAAACCCTGGATCAACCCTGAGATAAAAACACTTCTGAGAGAGAAGAAGAGGATCTTCAGGTCGGGGAACAGGGAGATGCTGAAGTCCGTACAGAGGGAGCTAAGGAGAAAGATCAGAGAAGGCAAGGACAGCTTCAGGAAGAAGATGGAGGACAAGCTGCAACAGAGCGACATCAGCAGGGTCTGGAGAAACCTTAAAACCATCTCTGGGCTCCAGAATACCTCCCTCCAGGCCACGGGGGGGGGGGGGGGCAGGGAGTGGGTGAACAATCTGAATCTGTTTTTCAATAGGTTTGACCAACCGCCCTCCCCCCTGACTGCACAACAACCACTGCTGCATCTAAAGACATCAAGTCCTGCTGCCCACTCCCCACTCAACCAACACCCCCCTACTCCCAACACACAGCCCCCCAACCTGACCCTGACTAAGACCCAAGTGAAGACGGAGCTGAGGAAGATCAAGGCGAGGAAGGCGTCGGGACCGGACGGCATAAGTGCAAAGCTCCTCAAGTCCTGTGCAGACCAGCTGTGTGGGATTGTGGCGTACATCTTCAACCTGAGCCTGAAGCTGGGGAGGGTACCACAGCTGTGGAAAACATCTTGTGTGGTACCTGTACCAAAAACTTCCCACCCCAAAGACCTGAACAGCTACAGACCAGTGGCCTTGACGTCCCACATGATGAAGACCCTGGAGAGACTGCTCCTTGCTCACCTCCGCCCCCTGGTGGGACCAGCGATGGATCCACTCCAGTTCGCCTACCAGCATGGCATTGGGGTGGAAGATGCGGTGATCTTCCTCCCTCACCGTTCTCTGTCCCACCTGGAGAAGCCCGGGAATGCGGTGAGGATCATGTTCTTTGATTTCTCCAGTGCTTTCAACACCATCCAACCGATGATCCTGAAGGACAAGCTGCTGTGCGCAGGGGTGGACCAGCACCTGTCATCATGGATCCTGGACTACCTCACTAACCGGCCTCAGTCTGTGAGAACCCGGGACTGTGTGTCCGACACGATCATCGGTAGCACGGGGGCCCCCCAGGGAACGGTTTTGGCTCCCTTCCTGTTCTCCCTTTATACTGCGGACTTCTCACATAACACAACACACTGCCATCTACAGAAGTTCTCTGATGACTCTGCGATCGTTGGCCTCATCTCCAATGGAGATGAAGCTGAGTACAGAGGGCTTATCCAGGACTTCGTGGACTGGTGCCATCGGAACTGCCTCCAGATCAACGCGAGGAAAACTAAGGAGCTGGTGGTGGACTGCCGCAGGCAAGGACAACCCCTCACAGCACCAGTAAATATACAGGGAACAGACATCGAGATGGTGACATCCTATAAGTACCTGGGTGTTCATCTGAACAATAAACTAGACTGGTCACACAATACTGACGCACTCTACAAGAAGGGACAGAGCAGGCTGTTCCTACTGAGGAGACTCAGGTCTTTTGGTGTACAAGGGGCGCTGCTGAAGACATTCTATGACACGGTGGTGGCATCAGCCATCACTTTTGGAGTGGTCTGCTGGGGCAGTGGCATTACCGCAGCCGATAGGAAGAGACTGAACAAACTAATCAAGAAAGCTAGCTCTGTCCTGGGGCAGCGCCTTGACCCAGTGGAGGAGATAGGAGAGAGAAGGACGGTGGCTAAACTGTCATCTCTGCTGGAGTCCGAGTTCCACCCTATGCAGGACATACTGAATGCACTGAGGAGCTCATTTAGCAGCAGACTACATCATCCTAGGTGCACAACCGAGAGGTTTCGCAGGTCCTTCCTACCAACAGCTGTCAGACTATATAACCTAAGCAGGGCTGCTCGCAGAGATAGCAAAAAGACGTGACAACCCAGTAGTTTTGAATGCAAAAGACGCAATAGACTTATACAATGGTCCCCTCCGGCATACAACTAGGAAAATACCGGTCGCTATGGAGGGTGAGAATATGTATGGGTACATAATCATACCATGTAGGATAACTAAGTAGACGGTTGTGCTGTTTCATCCCATCTAGCAACAATGCTCTGCACTGTGTGTGTTTATATATTTACATATTTATTCCATCTAGCTACAATGCTCCACACTGTGTGTTTATATATCTACATATTATTCCATCTAGCTACAATGCTCCACACTGTGTGTTTATATATTTACATATTTATTCCATCTAGCTACAATGCTCCGCACTGTGTGTTTATATATCTACATATTATTCCATCTAGCTACAATGCTCCACACTGTGTGTTTATATATCTACATATTTATTCCATCTAGCGACAATGCTCCGCACTGTGTGTTTATATACCCATATATTTATTCCATCCAGCTACAATGCTCTGCACTGTGTGTCTCTCTCTCTCTCTATATATATATATATATATATATATATATATATATATATATTTATATGTACATATGTATACTTGCTGCTCTTGTTTCTTTTTTTTCTCTTGCCTTCTGATTGTTGCTCTGAGTGTTGCTATCCCTGTGCTCTTGCAATCCTGGAATTTCCCCATTGTGGGACTAATAAAGGCTTATCTTATCTTATCAAAAAATGAGAAAGGTTGAAAAACTTTTTGTGATAAATGGATGGAAAAAATATACATTTATTCTTCCTGCTGTGAGCAGTGTGAGGCCAGTGTGTCTCATTTGCACTGCCTGTTGTTGTGAAAAGTAGAAACTAGAAAAAGACACTTTGAAGAAAGGTACCATCCCCAGTGTGAGATAAGGACATGAAGAATAAATGTTATCAAAGTCAGGTGCAAGCGATCTAAACGGGTCCTCTCTGACAGCACAACAACCATCTGAGTGTTCACTGAGACTACAGTGGATTTTAGGAAAACATAAAAAGCCCTTTACAGATGGGGAAATAGCAAAGGAGTCCCGATACTCTTCTAGATGGAAAAGAAAAACATGAACTGACACAGAAAGTTAAACAGATTCTTCTGTCACCCACAAGAGTGTTAGAAGAGCTGAACTGATGGCAGATGGAGACTGTCATGGGCGACTAGAGCGCGCCCCCTCCTTCCCGTTCATTTCTCCTCAGCTCATAAGCACACCTGATTGAGAGGACACACCTCCACCCTCTCATTAGCCAGCATACTTAAGGAGACATCCTTCAGTGATTCAATGCTGGCTCGTCTGGGTATACTGCCATAAAAACAGCAAGTCGCGTTCACACTGGTGTAGAAAATTACTAACCTGTGTGCTCTTTTTCTCCTTGTTCAGGTTGCTGTCATTGTGCTGGTGTGTTGCTGGGACTGCGCGCTCTTTCCTGCCACATCTCCACTCATCGACGGTCAACCTCCACCCGGCCAGGCACCACCAGCTCATTCCCCACCCTGCTGGTTCATCTATTCCCCGCTGGAGTCCTGCCGGTGCTCCCTTGGAGCCGACGTAAGTGGTAATTTGGCTTGCCCATTTTCCCTTACTCCATTCTTCCTCTCAGAATCAGAATCAGAATCAGCTTTATTGCCAAGTATATTTACAAGTAAACATACGAGGAATTTGACTTGACATTGGACACGCACGTTAGGCGCATCCAATGACGCAGCGCCATGCAAGGCGCCTGTCATACAGTTGAGGTAAAGAGGGGAAGGGAGGGGGAGGAAAACACAAAAGGAGAGAGAAAAAACATAGTTAATCAGAATAACGCTCGTATAAGCTCATATAAAGCTCAAATGAGCCAAATTTTGACTACACAGAAAAAAACCCTCTATGCACAATTAGCAGACACTATAGATCACACAAACAAGAGTTGAGAGAGGCAGTGTATGTATGAGTCAGTATATATGTATCAGTTCGTGTAATGTTGTGTGCATTTGTGAAGTGTAGGTGTGACAGTTGCTAGTGAACAGCAGAGGGCGCCTCCAGGCAGTAGATAGATGTTATAGTCATGTGACTTATAAACAAGTCCGGAGTCTGTCTCTTTGCTTGCAGATAAAGGCACATGGACTGTCCTTGAGAAGTTCATCCACTGAAGACAGCAGCTGTCTGTCGATTGTTTGGGCTAGCACCCACCACTACTGCTTATCTCATCAAGGAGGAATGTAAACAGGGCATCAAAACAAGGTCAAATCTACACAGCTCAGAGCCCACGGAGAATAGAAATTTCCTCTCTTCATGCCTTGTGCTTCATAATTTTAATATTACAGGCTTAAACAGGCATTCCATTCCATGGAGAGCACGGGGCTCCAGATGTATTCCTTCACTGAATCACTGTCATTCAGTTCACCGTTTGCCGCTACACGTGCACTCCCCAACTGGTCAAATTTGATGAAGGAGCTTGCTGGGTCCGCTTTGATCAGCTCTCTCACCTTCCTTCAATTTCTGATACATCAGGGAACTTCACAGCCAAAAATAGAAGTCCTGAGATCATATCCAATAATGTTTCCTGCCAAATCTCCACAGACGCATGACTTCCAATGTCCATGAGTCTCCTCTTGGGTTCCTCCTGACCCGATCTTCTTTTGAAGTGGTGACAATCACAGTTAAGCCGCTTTCCAGATCCATAATTTCCATTTAGATTAAGATTCAGCAGAAGAGCGACTAAACACAGACAAAAACACAACATTGCAAGCTAGGATCAGAAGGGAAAGAGAGAGGATTAGAAAAGGCGTCTGCTCTCTCTCAGAAGCGGAAGTGAAGAGAGAGCTCTCGTCTTCTCTCCACAGGCTCCTTCCTCTGGCAAGTGACTGTTTCTGTAGCTGTGCAAGGGCTTTTTGCTATTTAATGAAGAAACTCAAATGTGTGTTATTGTTTGATTGTCTCTTTGTTGCTGCATCTTGCACGTGGGCTGAATTACTATATCAGTCATGACAAAACGAGCCAGCCGGAACCTTAGCTCAGCAGGTGCAGAAGCGGGGAAATCAGCTCTGGATCGCCTAGAGGCATCCGAGCAGCAGATTACCTTGATGGGTCAGCAACTGCAAACTATGATGTGGCAATTGGACACCATCATGCAGCATTTGGACGGGGGGGCTCCTCCGGCTCCTCCTCCTCAGCCTACTTCCATTGTTCAACCACTGGTGCGCCATACCACCTCTGTTCCCACACCTGGCCCATACGCGGGGGAGGTGGGGGAGTGTAAGGAATTTCTCCACCAGGTACGGATGTATTTGGAGCAGGTCGGGGGGAATACCTGGGGGATGTTGCAAAGATTCAATTCTTTATCCTACTGCTGCAGGACCGAGCCCTTAGTTGGGCTCAGGCCACAGCAGAAAGCCCGGAAGGGCGAATCTACACGTTTGAACAATTTGTGGTCAATTTTTCCCACGCATTCGACCACACCGAAAGTCAAGGGAACATTATGAGCTGCCTTATGACTCTCCACCAGGGTGCTTGGTCCGTGGCCGAGTACTCGGTGGAGTTTTGGGTAGAAGCGGTGGACTCGGGTGGAACGAGGTTGCATTATGCAGCGCGTTCCTCCATGGGTTAAACACTCACCTCCACGATGACCTGGCGGTTTATGTTGTTCCCAACACTCTCGATGGTCTTGTCGATCAGCCTGTGGGGCTGGATAACCGCTACCGTGAGCGTACAAAGGAGCGACAGTCCTCCTCTCGCCCGTCTGCCGAGCGGGGGCTCGCCGTGGGGACTGACACTGGTGAGGCTTGTCCTCCCCCCGAGCCAATGAAGCTCAGTTGGTGTCGTTAGACCGACGATGAGTGTCGGTGAAGGAGGAGGGCGGGCGCATGCATGTACTGTGGTTCAATGAAGCACAGTCTTGACGAGTGCCATTGGCGGCCAAAAAGACGAGGCCCGTCAGTAACCATGGGGGGTCTGGCGGGCAGGACCAAATTATCTCCCCCTGGCCATCTCTCTATTTCAGCCCCTCTTGGGGCCTGGTTATTCTTCGTTGGTAAGAAGGATGGTTCGCTGCACCCGTGTATCCACTACCGCGAGCTCAACGCTATTACAGTTAGGGACAAATATCCTCTGCCCTTGATGAATTCCGCGTTTGAGTTCCTTCAGCGCTCACGGGTTTTCACCAAATTAGACTTATGCAACGCGTATCATCTAATCCGCATTCGTGAGGGGGATGAGTGGAGGACAGTGTTTAAAACCCACCTGGGGCAGTTTGAGTATTTGGTGATGCCGTTTGGGCTCACCAGCGCCCCCGCTGTCTTCCAATGGTTAATTAACGACGTCCTCTGTAATATGCTTTATCAATTTGAGTTTGTCTATTTGGATGACATTTTGATTTTCTCCCGCTTGCCAGAGGAACACGAAGTCCATGTAAGAGCCGCCCTATAACAGCTCTTGGAGAACCAGCTCTACGTTAAGGCCGAGAAGTGTGAGTTCTCCACAATATCTACCACCTTCTTGGGCTTCATAGTGGCTGAAGGGAGACTGATTGCCGACCCGGCCAAGGTGAGGGCAGTGCTCGATTGGCCAACACCCCACTCCCGTAGGGAGCTTCAATGCTTCCTCGGGTTTGCAAACTTTTATCAACAGTTCATCCAGAACTATAGTGGGGTAGCACTGCCCTTGATGCAGCTGGCATCCGTTAAGGTCCCCTTTTGGTGGACCGAGGCAGCTGAACAGGCCTTTTCTAAGTTAAAGGACCTGTTCACTAACACAGTGATTTTCAACCTATGTGCCATGGCACACTAGTGTGCCGTGAGAGATCGTTAGGTGTGCCGTGGGAAATTATCCAATTTAACTTAATTACTCGAGTGAGTGGCTATGTTTACATGGACACAAGTAACCGGATTAAAAGCCTGATCGGAATAAAAATGCTTCATGTAAACATGGCAATCTGAATATTCTAACCCGATCACGCTCATTCGGACCAAAATTTCATTCTGATTGAGAGGGGTGGGTTATGCCGATTGTTAATCCGAATGGTGCGCATGAAAACACTTATTCCGAACACAGGGCAGAAAATATGTTTACTGCGCATGTCTGTACACCAGCCGCACATCGACGTGACGTATTTCCGCCTTAGCAGCAGCTAGCGGAAAACATAGCGGGAGTAAAACAAAACTGGTCTGTATCGTCCTGCTGTCTCCCTCTTTTCGTCATATGCAGAAGTATGTACTTGTAGCTTCATTACAGAGACTAGCAGAAGCAAAAGTACAGTCTGAATAACATGATACGGGTCAATTTCGACACGAAGCGGGGCTCGCTAACACCGGAAGTTGCTTCTTCTTCTACTATTTTTCTTCGACGACATATCTGTGTGAGCTGAGCTTTTCAAGCTTGACTGTGATAAAAACTAAAAACAGAGAGAGATTGAGAGCTGTTGAGGAAGAGCTCTGTGTGTGTCTTTCTTCCATTCCTGCCAGGATATCAGCTTTGTGTTCATCTAAACAGGCCCAGGGTTCACACTGAGTGAGTATAAATACATTTAGAAACTGTATTGCTAACTATATTTTATTATTTTTACTGTGTTAGGCTATAGAGTGTCATTTTGTGTCATTTTGGTTGGTGGTGTGCCCCAGGATTTTGTCAATGCAAAAAATGTGCCGTGGCTTAAAAAAGGTTGAAAAACACTGCACTAACACACCTATCTTGGCCCCGGTCAACACGCAGCTCCAGTTTGTCCTCAAGGTGACGGACAGAGATAGGAGATAACGCCCCTTCCCACCCCCAATCCATTCTTCCCTCTTCTTGCGTTCTTGGTGCCCTTACGTGGGATATCGAGCGGAGGATCTGTCAGGCGCAGTCTCGGGAGCCTGTGCCAGCAGGGTGCCCCTGGAACCACCTGTACGTCCCCGCTGCCCTCCACAGCGATGTCATCCAGTGGGGTCACACCAGCTGCTTCGCCTGTCATCCTGGGATCACCCGCACTACGGACCTTGTTCAGCAGGTGTTCTGGTGGCCCATGCTGCGGCGGGATGTGCGGGAGTGTGTGGGCCTGCCAGACCTGTGTCCGGGGCAAGTCCGACTCTTTCCCCCCACCTGGACGTCTCCATCCCCTTCCCATCCCCGGTCACCCGTGGTCTCACATCGCTGTAGACTTTGTATCTGGTCTTCCCCCCTCCCATGGAAAAACAGTTATTCTGACTATCATGGACTGCTTCTCCAAGGCTTTGCATCTGGTGATTCTTCTCAAACTCCCCTCAGCCTTGGAGACGGCCGACCTCCTGACTGATCATGTGATCCGCCTCCATGGGATACCTGTGGACATCATGTCTGACCCGTGCCCGCGGTTTACCTCGCAGGTTTGGAGGGCCTTCTGCTGCACCACGGGGATGACAGTGAGCCTCACCCCCAGAGCAACTCAGAGGCAGAGGGCACCAACCAGTCCTTGGAGGCCACCCTGCGATGTGTAGCGGCCGAACACCCATCCTTCTGGAGCATGCACCTGACCTGGGTGGAGTATTCCATGAACTCGGCTGTTTCCATGGCAACTGGGCTCACTTCATTTGAGGTGTCTTTGGGATACATGCCTCCTCTGCTACCGATGGCTGAGAGGGAGGTCGCGGTTCCCTCCGTGGAGATTCATGCTCACCGCTGCTGATGTCTCTGGAGATCCACGTGCACTGCTGTCACCCGCTCTGTCGAGCGCAACCACGCTACGACAGACAAGACAATTGGTGCCTGCCCCCAAGTACACCATGGGGCAGCAGGTTTGGTTGGCAGCCAGTCAGGTCCCATTGAAGACAACATCGAAGAAGCTGCATCCTCGCTTCTTAGGGCCCTTTCCAATCTCCAGAATCGTCAACGACGTTTCGGTTCGGCTCAAGCTTCCACCGACCCAACGAGTGAACCCGACCTTCCATGTGTCCTATATAAAGCCCATTTTGGTCAGTCCTTTCTGTCCCCCCCCCCCCCAAGCCACCTCCTCCTCCCCAGATTATCAATGGTCACCCTGAACACACGGTCCACCGGATCATGGATGTTCGCCATCGAGGCCGGGGTCTCCAGCATCTGGTCGATTGGGAGGGCTACAGCCTGGAAGAATGTTCCTGGGTTCCCACATCCAGGATCCTGGATAAAGAAGTGCTCCGGTCCTATCACCGTGCCCATCCCAACAAACTGTATGGACCACCAGGAAGTGCTCCTAGAAGGGGGGGGGGGCTGTCATTGGGGGTGAGAGCGCACCCCCTCCTTCCCGTTCATCTCTCCTCAGCTCATCAGCACACCTGAGTGAGAGGACACATCTGCACCCTCTCATCAGCCAGCATACTTAAGGAAGCATCCTTCAGTGATTCAACGCTGGCTTGTCTGGGTATACTGCTGTAAAGACAGCAAGTCACGTTCACTCTGGTGAAAGAAATTACTAACCTGTGTGCTTTTTTCCCTTGGTCAGGTTGCTGCCATTGTGCGGGTGTGTCGCCGGGACTGCGCACACGCTCCTGCCACATCACCACTCACCGACAGTTAACCTCAACCCAGTCAGGCACCACCAGCTCATTCTCCACCCTGCTGGTTCGGTTCATCTATTCCCCGCTGGAGTCCTGCCAGTGCTCCCTTGGAGCCGACGTAAGTGGTAATTTGGCTTGCCCATTTTCCCTTACTCCATTCCTCCTCTCACAGCTTTCGTCTTCTCTCCACAGGCTCCTTCCTCTGGCGAGTGACTGTTCTGTAGCTGTGCAAGGATTTTTTGCTATTTATTAAAAATACTCAAATGTGTATTATTGTTTGATTGTCTCTTTATTGCTGCATCTCGCACATGGGCTGAATTATTATATCAGTCATGACACATAGGCATGACTGTGAGAGTGAATGGTTGTCTGTCTCTCTGTGTTGGCCCTGCGATGGACTGGCAATCTGTCCAGGGTGTACCCTGCCTCCCGCCCAAAGATGCTGGGATAGGCTCCAGCCCCCCCTCGACCCGAAAAAGATTAAGCGGAAGAAGATGGATGGATGGATGGATGGATGGATGGATGGATGGATGGATGGCCTGCCTAGCTGTCTGTCATGCAGATGGAAGGGGTGCTATAGCCTCCTGACTACCAGTAGTTCAAATTTGTCCTCTGTGGAGGACATTTGTAATCCTGAATCTCCCACCCACTACATGCTACTGAATTAACTCATTTTGTCATCTAAAGATGACATTTAGGGCTTTTCAATGATACCCAATGTGAAGGGGTGGGGCTTTGGTACCTTTTTTTTCTCAACAAGGAAGATGGCGTCCATTAGTGTGAGCACATTTTATGGAAAGAGGAAAAGTAAGTACATAATACTTTTTATTGGGCAAATTTTGTCTTGAAATGTTGTTGGCATATTTTATATAAATCTCTTAAGAACACATTAAACTATTTTCTGAATTACTTTAACTGTATTTTACCATAATTTTCAAGTGTTTAAAAAATGTCCTCCATAGTGGACATTTGTAGTTATTTCCTCCATTTTGTTATGTGTTTTTTCAAATGCCGCACCAACTGGTCTAGTCTTAGACTTTGTGGTCTACCAAGGCAAGACTACCTTCAGTAGTCTTGCCTTGGTAGACCAAGTGGTAGTCTTGCCTTGGTTCTCCAATGCCCTGTCCTCCTGTAAGGAGGACAGGGCATTGGAGAACAAGCTGTTCGTCATTTGGTCGAGTCTGTTCCCCAAGGAACCCACCTGTTCTTTGACAGGTTCTTTACAACTGTCAAACTCCTCGACACCCTGATGACAAAAGGGCTGACAGGGACTGGAACCCTGATGAATAACAGGTTTCCAAAGGAGTGCAAGATCATAGGGGATAAACCCTTGAAAAAGAAAGGAAGAGGGGCTTCGGAGATGGTAGTCAGACGAAGCCCTCCTGAACTTGCTGTCATAAAATGGTTGGACAACAAGCCAGTTGTCATGGTGTCCTCTGCCTATGGCATTGAACCTCAGGACACACGCAGAAGATGGTCTAAGAAAGACAAAAGGTTTGTCCAGGTCTCAAGGCCACTGGCAATTGCTGAGTACAACACCAACATGGGTGGCGTGGACTTGGTTGACCGAATGTTGAGCTTCTACAGGATGGCCTCTCGCACTCAGAAATGGACAGTGCGTGCAGTTTTTCACTTTTTTGATCTGGCAATCACCAACTCTTGGCTTCAGTATAAGGGTGACTGCCAGTTTCTGGGGAAGAAACCACTGAAGTTCCTTGACTTCAAACTGCTCCTTGGTGAAGAGTTGATTACTCAGGCCCAAGTAGGAATCGCAAGTGACAGCGAGGATGACTACACTCCCCCACATCAAAAGTGGAAACCGCAGCCAAATGCAGCTCTGAGACAAAATGGTGCAATCCATCTTCCAGAGATGGTGGATGAAACACATGCATCAAGGTGCCGCAGATCTGGTTGCAAGAGCAAAACATATGTGATGTGCACGAAGTGCAAGGTATTCCTTTGTGTTTCAAAGAAGGGGAATTGCTTTTTGAAGTACCATACCAAATAAGCACAACAAAGCAGTAATGATGGAGTTTCATTATGCTTATGTTTACTTTTTTGTATGCTTATACACTACATAACAAGTATGTGAAAGTTAAATTCATTCTGATGTTGACTTTTTGGTATTTTCTTTGGGACTAACTGATTGCTGCCAAGGTTCAGTTTCACATGTATGGCGTTCCGATGTCCACTATAGTGGACACATGATATCTGTAAAATAAAAACTTTTTTTTCCAAAAAAATGTTTTCAGTGTTCTAATTACCTTACAAAGATTGGGGAAGTTAAAAAAAATTGTGATTGGACAATATTTTTTTTTCCTGGTAGTCAGGAGGATAGGTAGCCTATTAGCCCCTGAGCTATTAGTCCCCCAGCGAGCACTGTTACCAGGAGGCTCAAACCAAGTGCGGATTATATTATTTTCTTCAGCTCTTAGTCACCCTAATAACCATCCCTGCTACCACCTGGTTCACCAATCCACAGTCCGCAATATACTGTACCTTGCATCACTCCGGCTCATCTCCCAATAATTTCATTGTGATTCCACAACAAATCGCCAGCACTGGCATGCCCGTCACAGCAACCACCTACACCGGGACCCAAGGCTGCTGGCTGGAGGTTGCTGGGTCTCACAGCCAGCTCCCCTCCAGTCAATGACCTCTTTAACTCGGGGGATGGGGAATATTCACAAATTTAGCATAACATCGCTGTCTGGTGCAAACTTCATATCTCCAAATTTTATCATTTTTATTTTTTTTTTACCAGACCCATTCTCTTGGTCACCCTTTATGTCTCTGGGTGTTTTTTTTTTTTTAATTAATATTAAACCAAACACAAGCATTAGAAAACCTAAATCCTTTTCTCATTTTCAGAAAGTGACTGTTTTGGATATATGAGATCTGCGCCAAGCAGCAATGACAAGGCACAAATGTATAAATGTAAATTAGGTGTAAATTTATGAGAATAAAGGTGCAAAAATATGATAAAAAATGCCAATTTAAGAAGTCGCAAATTACTCTAATACATTGAGTAAAAAACACTGAAAATTTAGAAAAAAAATTGAAAATTTACACCAAAAAAGTACAAATTTATGAGAAAAAATGTAAAAAAAAAATTAAGGAAAAAGTTGCAAATTTAGGAGGAAAAAAGTTGCAAATTTATGTGGAAAAAGTTACAAATTTATGAGAAAAAGGTTGCAAATTTATGAGAAAAAAGTTGCTAATTTATGAAGAAAGGGTTGCAAATTTATGAGAAACGGGTTACAAATTTACGACAAAAAAGTTGCTAATCTATGAGGAAAAGGTTGCAAATTTATGAGAAAAAAGCTGCTAATTTATGAGGAAAAGATTGCAAATTTATGAGAAAAAGGTTTAAATTTATGAAATAAAGGCTGCTAATCTATGAGGAAAAGGGTGCAAATTTATGAGAAAAATGTTGCTAATCTATGAGTAAAAGGTTGCAAATTTAGGACAAAAAGTTTGCAAATTTATGAGAAAAATGTCATGCGCTGAGCACTGGAGGTTTCTGCCATGCTCATTCTCATGGCTTTTCTCTATATTTGTATATTTGTTGTATTTTGTGCCTTTTGGTTTTTGTATATCTCATACTGTTTCTTATTTTTCCTCATCCTCCTGTTTGTGTCATAGTTTTGTTGCTCTCTTATTTTGTATTAGTTTGTATTTATTTCTCAGTCTTTATTTGTTGATATTTAATTCTTTATATCTTACTGTTGTGTTCTCCCTCTGGGTTAACAGCTGTCAGTGGGGCTTCCGGATTTTTGCTCCGTAGTAGGCGGTGTCCCTGTCAGCTTGTTCTCTCCCCTCTCATTGCTCCCAGCTGGTCCAAATTGTAATCTTTGTTACCTCCTGCCCGCATATGTGATCCACACCTGTCACCACTTGTATCATTTGTTTCTGACCCTGTTAAAGGGCTGTTATTTTCATTTCTCTTTGCTGGAATCTTAAGTACACTTCCCTTGTCTCCACCAGAACCCAGCCCTTTTTCTGGTGTGTCTAATCTGTAAGTTTGCTTTGCTTGTCTGTTTGGATTTTGTGTTGGAGCACTGTTTTGGACTTTGTGTTTTGTTTTCTTAATAAATTTTACAAACTAGCAGTCCAGTGTGCAGGTCTCTCCTCTCTGCCCTGAGGGGCAATTCATGACAAAAAAAGTTGCCAATATACAGTATGAGGAAAAGGTTGCAAATTTATGAGAAAAAAAAGTTGCTAATCTATGAGGAAAAGGTTGCAAATTTATGAGAAAGTTGCAAATTTATGAGGAAAAAAGTTGCAAATTTGCATTAAAAAAATATCAAATTGATGAGAAAAGTTGAAAATCTACAAGAAAAAGTTGCAAATTTATTGATATGAATGGCCCCTCTAGGGCAGAAAGACAGACCCACACACTGTACTGCAGTAGTGACATTTATTGACAACAGAAAATCCAAAACTTGTGTAGAAAACATAAAAATACAAATGAAGGTAACTTACAGAAAATCACTCCAGAGCTGGAATCACACGGCAAGTGATGAGGAGAGAAGGGGAAGCACTCCAGAGCTGGAATCGCTCTGCGAGTCACAGGGAGACAACTGAATAGCATAAGTCAGTCAATCAGTCAGTAATTCAATCAAGGCTGCCACAGTGAAAGAATAACCCCGCAGTCTTTAAATAGCAGGCAAATAATTGAGCAGCAGGTGTGAGCAGGTGAGTGGGCAAGTGACCTAATTACCCAACTACTCACAGTTGAGATGGCTGGGGAGCAGACAGTGAGTAGCTGGTGGGAGTGTCTGGGATAAGAGGAAGGCACTCATGTCACACAACCAAAAAATATACACAGAAACAGACAGAAATGACCATAATAGAAATAAAATACTCAGAAATAAATATAGAGTCTGAGCTGGGTAAGACACCGCACTCAGACTCATGACATTTATCAGATTTTTTTTCTGTCTTTTGCATCTCTGTAAAAGCCAAGGATTGTTGGTGTATCTTGTGGTGGCAACACCTGATCCAAGTGGTGGACACCAGTGGTGAGGGGGACCATCAAGCTGAAGAAGGAATCCTATCAAGCTTGGTTGACTTGTGGGACTCCTGAAGCAGCTGAGGTGTACCGGCAGGCCAAGCGTAGTGCAGCTCAGGTGGTTGCTGAAGCAAAAACTCTGGTGTGAGAGGAGTTCGGTGAGGTCATGGAACAAGACTTTCGGTCGGCCTCGAAGAGATTCTGGCAAACTGTCCGGCAACTCAGAGGAGTGGGAAGCAGCTCCCTGTCCACACTATGTACGGTGCAGATGGGGCGCTGCTGACTTCTACTGGTGACATTGTTGGGCGGTGGAAGGAATACTTGGAGGATCTCCTCAATCCCATTGACACATCTTCCATAAAGGAAGCAGGGCTTGAGGACAAGGGGGACAACTCACCCGTCACAGGGATTGAGGTCACAAAGTGATTAGAAAACTCTGGTGGCCAGGCCCCAGGGGTGGAGGAGGTTCGCCCTGAGTACCTCAAGGCCCTGGATGCTGTAGGGGTGTCATGGTTGACACACCTCTGCAATGTTGCGTGGAGGTCGGGGACAGTGCCTTTGGCATGGCAAACCGTGGTGGTGGTTCCTCTTTTTAAAAAGGGGGACCAGAGGGTGTGTTCCAACTTTAGGGGGATCACACTTCTCAGCCTCCCTGGGAAGGTCTATGCCAGAGTATTCTATGGAGAGTCCAATCGCTGGTCAAACCTTGGATCCAGGAGGAGCAATGTGGTTTTAATCCTGGCCGTGGCACATCGGACCAGCTCTTTACCCTCTCGAGAATCCTTGAGGGTTTGTGGGAGTTTGCCCAACCAGTCCACATGTGTTTTATGGACTTGGAGAAGGCATTTGACCATGTCCCTCTTGGTCTCTTGTGGGGGGTGCTGCGGGAGTATGGGGTATCAGGCTCGTTGTTGCAAGCTATCCGGTCCCTATACGAATGTTGCAAGAGTTTGGTTTGTATTGCCAACACTCAGTCAAAGTCGTTTCTAGTGAGAATTGGATTCCGACAGGGCTGCCCTTTGCCACCAATCCTGTTCATAATTTTTATGGACAGGATTTCTAGGCACAGCCAAGGATCGGAGGTTGTCATGCCAGTGACCACAGGATCGCATTTCTGCTGTATGCAGATGATGTTGTCCTGATGGCTTCATCAACCGATGATCTACAGGCCTTGCTGGGAAGGTTTGCTACTGAGTGTGAAGTGGCTGAGATAAGAACCAGTACCTCCAAGTTCAAGTCCATGGTCTTCAGCCAGAAAAAGGTGGATTTTTATCTCCAGGTTGGGGACAAGCTCCTGTTCCAAGTTGAGGAGTTCAAGTATCTTGGGGTCTCATTCACAAGTGAGGGGAAAATGGAGTGAGAAATTGACAGACGGATTCGAGCAGCATCGACAGTGATGCGGACATTGTACAGGTCTGTTGTGGCGAAGAGGGAGCTGAGCTCTAAAGCAAAGCTGTCAGTTTACCGGTCAATCTATGTTCCTACCCTCACCTATGGTCATGAGCTTTGGGTAATGACCAAAAGAATGAAATCGAGGCTACAAGTGGCTGAAATGAGCTTTCTCCGTAGGATTGCTGGACTTACCCTCAGAAACAGGGTGAGGAACTCAGTCATCTTGGAGAGGCTCAGAGTAGAACCGCTGCTCCTCCATATTGAAAGGAGCCAGTTGAGGTGGTTTGGGCATCTGATCAGGATGCCTCTTAGATGCCTCCCACTTGAGGTGTTTCGGGCACATCCTACTGGAAGGAGACCCCGGGGCAGACCCAGGACACGATGGAGAGACTGTGTCTCCCAGCTGGCCTGGGAATGTCTTGGTATCCTCTCTGAAGAGCTGGAGCAGGTGGCCGGGGAAAGGGAAGTCTGGGCTTCTCTGCTTGAGCTGCTGCCTCTGTGACCCTGACCTCTGGAAAAACAGTAGAAAATGGATGGATGGATGGACCTCTGTAAAATTGGTGATTCAAAGTAATTTTATTCAGTTCTGTAACATGATAGAGGATGGTTTATGATGACACTGAAGGAGCAATACTCACGTTTTTTTGGGGGGGTTTTCAGCCCCCCCCCTTGATTTTCAGCTATGAATGGGAATGGGGGGATGGCAGGTTAACGGGGGGGGGCATTTTGCTTACAAGGGGGATAGCTTCTCCCTCATCCCCCTTCAAATCACTTATTGATTGTAACAGAAATGTGCGATTAAAGTGCAATTTATCAAGAGTTAACTATGGATGATTACAAATTGTCATCGACTGACAGTACTAGCTCACATATTTGCCACAGGTGTAGCTATAAACAAGGATTTCCAGAGCTGCTTTTATCTTTGAATTAATATTATTTTACAAATTTATAAAACAATCACCTATTTTACACAAGGAAAAATAGAGATAAACAGTTATGATCCATTCTGCAACAGTGGCTGTAAAGGAACTCCTTGACTATTCTCGTGACAGTCGTCACCACCTCCATCACCTTCGTCTTTGTGATTCTGTCCCACGGTGCCCACTGGTGGTACAGTAACCCTATGTTTTACTTTGAAAACATCCAGTCTCTCAGGCAGAAGGCCATAGTTGAACATGAGTGAAGCCACCACGGAAAAAAACAAGATGGTTATCAACGTCAACACCATGGACGATGTCCTCACGGGTGCCCTCTGGACATAAATGCCATTTTCCATTGTACATCCAGGAAGCTGAAGTATGACGGGAAGGCCGATGTCGTTCTCTCCCAACAGGATCCTCACAGTTATCCCTACGATGTAACCCGCTGTGGCACCGTAACCATTTGTCACTTTAAAGAAGAGCACTGCCACCAGATGGGGGAATATGAGGGTGTAGGAAATGTCAGCGGCCAGAATCCACAGAAACAGAGTGCTGATGGAGTGTAACGTTATGGAGGTCCCGACCAGGCCCACCACCACTACTGTGATCCGGATCACCCACTTCATTTCAAAGTCTGATGCCTGGAGACATAACACAGAGAGAGTGTTTTCCATTGTGAGCCCGTGTTCCAAACATGGGCAGATATTTCATTTTACTGTTTTTTT